>JADMNL010000033.1:93882500-95082500 GCA_016271365.2 Neoceratodus forsteri | reverse complement strand
CAGCCTCCAGGGGGACCCTCTTCGTCTCAGAGCCTTGGCGCTGAACCTTCATACCACCACAGCCCGCGTTAGTAGGCTGCTCGAAAGCACGACATGGTGGAGGTATCTCAAGAAGACTACGCAGGTGCCTGTAACCTCACGGTAGCAACGACCAGTTTCTTTTCATCTAGTACAATCTCTTAACGTTCCAATGAAAAACAAGTCTGCCCTGGCAACAACTCCAGCTCATGCGCCTAGCTTCTGCTCACTCAGCAGGCAGACAGCTACGCAGCAAATTCCATGTTTTACCAAATCACAACCCAGCACTTCTTGGATTTTTGGGCTTGTCAAATGGTCGCATCTTCAGAAATTCACCTGGAAAATGCACCGTATGAAGGAAACCGGCAGTGCGGATCCACTCTCAAAGAGGTGATAACAGTATTCGGGGAATTGGAGAAGGTACACATGCCGCATCAAGGGACAGATACAAATCTTGGTCACCAGGCTCCTGAAAGGATTTTCATGTCCACGACTACAGCAAAGGGCAGAATGGGTCGTTTCAGGCAAACTCATATGGTTCTCCTCCCATAACCAGTGTAAGGGGAGGACGAGGTGGCACCTGAGTCACAGGGGGCGGCAACACAACCTTGCAAGGAAGATCTCTGGCCCATCCTTGAGTGTGGGACAAACACGTCCATACCAAGACATGCAAAGGAGTTCGGGGCATAATACATCACTGATACCCAATCGCCTCCCACTCAAATCCACTGTTGGTCTCACGTGTCTCCCTCGCCAACTTCTAACAGTAGTTTGTCAATGTCCCAAGCAATTACAGACTTGGCAAAGTTCAAGCAATTCCTAATCATCTTCTGATACGGGTTAATGAGCAGGTTCGCCCACAGACTGGAACGGGGCGTTCCCTCGCTCTTCTTTGGAATCGCCAAAATGCGCTGAAGGATTCAGACCAGTCTTGGACCTGAAACTTTGGTACCACTGGGTGCGCACAACTCCGTCAAGATGGACACACTATCATCCGTCGTATGGAAACTCCATCAGGGGGATTTTCCTGGCATCAGTAGAATTACAGGACTCCTATTCTCTTATCCCCATCCGGGAATTGCACAATATCTCAAATTCAAGGTGGGGAACGATCACCTTCTAATTCGAACCCAGAGGTTTGGCCAAGGTTGTAGGAGCGATATTTGCTCCTACTGATGGTAATTGCTCGCCTCACCCAACCAGGATACAGCTCTTCCCCACCTGATCAACATCCTCCAAGGCCCCACAATTATATCAGGCAATACCAGCAGTGGTGGAGGTCGACCAGTGCCTCTCCAGGCACAGATTTGTCAAGAACCGAAACAAGGGCTCTTTAGTTCTGCCCCAGTCCCTATCCTATCTGGGAGCAGGCTTCGAAACACAGTCAGGTGTCTTACATAGAAGGGAAATCCATGGACCTCCGGAGCCTCTAGAGCGTTTTCGATCTGCTCACCTCTTGATGGCTCACTGTTACATAAGGCTCATAGGGGACATGCTCTGCTTTGTAGACATAGTCTTCTGGACACTGATTCACAGACAACCCATCCAGGCCAGCATTCTCAAACTGTGGTCTCAATCTAGGGACGGCAAGAAACAAAAGCTCCCAATTCCTTGCCAGGGGGAGCATTCTTCATTGGCGGTCTCGGAGGACCAATATTATGAGAGTTCTCAATTTGGGGCTTCCTCACCAAGCAAGAATTACTAACGTTGACTGCCTAGGGGCTAGGGAGATTCTGGGTTAGGTCTTCGCACTAGGCAGGTGGTCTCTGGCAGAGTCCAGATCCAGCATAACTGACAACCGAGCAGCGATAACTTATATTGATCACCGGGGTTGAACAAGGAGCTCATGGATACACAAGGAATTCCTTCTGCTCTTTCAGTGGGCCGCTCTGTGCCTGCCGAGCCTGATGGCAGTATGCATTCCAGCTCTGAATAACATCCTGGCAGACTGGCTAAGTCGCAAGGACTTCCTACCAGGGAATGGGAGCTGGAGGACGATGCCTTCAACACCCCTCGGGTAGATCTCTCCGCCTGTCAACAAAACTGCCATAAGCATTTTTCCCAGTTCTGCTACTCTCCAGGGTCCTGCACAAGGTAACTGTGGATCTGGCAGAACTGTTTTTGACCTGCCCATACTGGCCCAGATGTCCATGGTTCACATGTCTGATTCACATGTCAAGGCAACCTCCAATAAGATCCGACTCAGCCCGGACCTTCTTCACAGGCCCTGTGCTGCATTTCAATCTGCGCAGGCTGTCTCTCTCGCAGGGAGATTGATCAGGAGTCTCCCAAGGAGCTAGGATTTATTCCTTCTGGCATTGAAATGATGCTTCTTCTTTATCTTATTTCTATACAGAATATGGCGTAGATTTCCTTTCTGGCTTCAAGGGCAACAAATGTCGACTAGGAGGTATCCCAACTCCTCATTCTTCAGTTCCTGCAAAAGAATTCGAGAAAGAGCTACAACCAGCCTCCTGGTGGGTTCAGATTGGGCATTGGGAGCAATGCAAGAGAGTCCTTGTGGTCTCATCCCCAGGTGAGATGATTCCTGAGGGCGGCAACTTTAAAGCGCCCTTCAATCCAGCTGGAGACTCAACTTTGTCAAAGAGGCATCCCTCATACACCTAACGACAGCGGTCGCATTTCTCATAGCTACCTCTTTAGCCAGTCGCATCAGTACACTAGAAGGTATCTTCCATAAGAATCCTTGTATAGTATTTTTGTATAGTTACTCGTAAGGACTTGGTGGTCCTCTGATTAAATCCAGATTTCTTTTACTGAAGGTAGTATTTCCTTTTCTTGGCAACCAGGGGTTGAGCATTCCTCCCTACTACCTTTCTCCCAAATATAACAAGCAGAAAGAATTTCATGCTCTGGATCCTGGAAGAGTGATGAAGCACTGCCTTAAAAGAGCAGAGTCCATTCGTAAAGCTCCAGTTTATTCGTCCTCACCAAGGACCAAACCATCAAAAGAGAGGCTTCTAAGCTCTATTGCCAGATGTATTTATTCATCCATAACCACTACCTTCCAGCAAACGGGGTTGCCATTACCTGGACCAATTAAGGCACCCTCAGCCAGGGCCATGGCCATCTCGGGGGTGGACTTTAATGAACCCTCTCTAGCTGGTTTATGCAGGGCGGTTCTTTGGCCACCTATTCACACCGTATCCAGTCTCTACCAGCTGAATTTGTCTGCCTTGACCGAGGCTTCTTGGTTCTTCAGGTGGTGATCCCTTAAGGGGTATTTACATTCTTCCCACCCGGGAAGCCAGAGGATGTACTGCTTCAGTATATCCCAGTAGTTATGAAGCCCGGAGAACAGCATAAGGAGAGAGAAATAGAAATTTAAGCACCTGTACATTTTCTTTCTCCGACTGCTGGTCTCCAGGCTTCTTCCCTCCCAGAATGTAACAAGCTGGCGGTCAGCTGGCGGACTGTTTGTGATAATGTTGTCTCTTTCTGTTTCCAAGTTTATATAGTACTACCAGGTTGGAACTGCTTTGGGAAGAACTGGTGGTTCAAATATTCCACAGTCCTTTCCTTATTTCCTTCAGTAGTACTTAACGGTAAACAGGAGCTCTCGGACCTCTCACCACGTTGGTCCCCACTGCTGAGACAGCGGGGGGGAGTGGCGGTTGGGGTTTGACGCACCAGGGTGCCCTAAGGCTGGAACTGGTGTCAACCAGATCCAAACAGCTGTATGGGAAAATGGCTTTTGTCTTGGGAACGTTCAGGACCAGTTTTTCTTTAGCAGAGAGTGGATATTTAGTTCAAGAACTTTGTTGATTTTGGACAGATCTCTTCCGTGTACTGTACATAGACAACGGCATGATCTGTGTAAAGCAGGGATTTAGCAGATGAACAGGTTTTGGGCAGGTTGAAGATGAAGATTGTGAACAGGAGGGGTCCAAGTATAGAACCCTGTGGCACACCACGGGTGATGGTGCTGGCACCAGATGTTACTTTGCCAAGCTTAACTGATTGGGACCTATTTTGTAGGTAACTCAGAACCACTGTGTTGCTGGTGGTCCCAGCCCCAGGGTGTCAAGTCTTTGTAACAGCACACCGCGATCTACCAGGTCGAAAGCTTTGGTCAGATCCATAAACACTGCACCAGTCACTAACCCTTTGTCCATAGCCTGGTACACAGAGTCCATGAAGTTGACCAGTGCGGTGCAGATTCCATGACCCTTTCTAAAACCATATTGCTCCTCACAGAGGAGCTTCTGCTGTTCTAGGTATGAGATGAGTTGGTTATGAACGATCCTCTCTTGTACCTTAATTAGGACAGAAAGGATGGAAGGATGGATATGAGTCTGTAGTTGTTTAGAGCAGTGCATTTGCCTTTTATAAAACAGGGGTACTGCTGTCGTTATCTTGCAAATGTTAGGAACTGTTTTGGTCTTGAATGAAAGATTTAAAATGTTGGCGATTAGTAGGGCAATCTACAGTGCAGCTAACTTGAGGAATTTGGGAAGCAATCCATTGCTGCCAGCAGATTTATCTGTATGTGTGTGGACCAGCAGTTTCTGGACTCACATGATCGTGACCCTTTTTAAATAGAAACAGGGAGAGGGTGTTTGAGTATGGCTTGTATGCAGTATTTTGAAGCTGTCCATCTGTGGCAGGATGATTAAATTTTTCCAGATTGCAGAAATGGTTGTTAAACAAAATGACTACTTCCTTTTGATCAATGTGTTTAGTACCATTGACATAGACAATCCTGGGGGCCTCAGTGGTTTTAGGGTTAAATACAGTATGTTGATACAAGCCCAGAATTTTTTAGGGCCACTAAGGCTGGCTCCTTGCTGTGCTTCAAAGTACAAACTCATGGCTAGATTAAACTTGTACTTGTACTTGTTCCTCAGGTCTTGCGAAGGCTTCCCAATTGTGTCTGGAATGTGTTTTTCATTTATTGTATTTATTTATTTTTTTAATTTTATTTATTTATTGGAAACAATCGGAATTACAAACCTTAGAGTCACAGACTCTTTTGCAAAGGCTCCACGTCGGTTACAAAGGGTGGAGGGTAGACAAATACAGTAGAGAACATACTTGGAACAGGCAGAATATACATAACAAAATCAAAGGAGCAGTCCAGGCAAAACTTAATGACTGGGGAGGAAGTTAGGCAGCAATCTTGGGATACCCAGGCGGGGATTTTGGTGAGATACGTGGGGCCTTGTGGGACCCTGAGTCGAGAGTAGGGGGAGGGATGGTCGGTCATCTGGGTGAGCAGAGTTAGCCACAGTCGCATATGGCTCTCTCAAGGAGATGAGCTTTGAGGCCTGTTTTAAATTGAGAGATGCTGTGGGTCTGTGCAAGTGAGTGTGGTAATGCATTGAGCCAGAGAGGGGCTCGGTATCGGAAGGATCTTTGCCCTAGTGAAGTTCTACATTGAGGTACAAGGAACGGGGAGCTTGCGGAGAGTCTTGTATTGCACCTGTGAGGTGCAGAACTGATTAAGGGGAAAAGTCCGATGGGGGCTAGATGAAGGTGTATCTTTTTTGCGAGGATGCAGGTGTGGAACTGTAATCGATGTTGGAAGTTTAACCAACCAGATAACGCATAGAGATCACAGGTGGGTTAGCCTATCACAACCAGTGACTAGGCGGCAGGCTTTGTTCAGGACAATGTTTATCCTGTTCAGGGAGGTGGGTTCAGCAGAGCCGTATATAGTAATCCCGTAGTCCACCAGGGAGAGGATGGAGGAGGTGACTGCGAGCTGCATAGCCTGAGGGGGTAAGCAGTGCTTGAGCCGGTACAGGATGCCTACCCTAGAGCTGATAGAGGAGGAGAGAATTTGGGTATGCCTCTGGTAAGAGAGGGAGGTGTCTTGAGTGACACCTAGGTATTTGAAATTGGAAACTTGTTCCAGAGGAGCACCTAGAGCGTTCTTGATGAGGAGAGCAGACTGACTATGAGGACTTTGGCGGTGGGCAAAAATCATGGACTTAGTTTTATTATAGTTGATAATTAGGCGGTGTTCAGAGAACCAGGTCTCTAGTTTCCGGAAGTGCCTTTGAAGGGCCTGCTGGAGGGCGGTAGGGTGGGGGTGTTTCCAGAACAGAACCGCATCATCGGCATAGAGGAGCAACTGACTGCTGCAAGCCTTAGGGAGGGAGTTTAGGAAGAGGGTGAACAGCAGTGGGCCAAGGATAGACCCCTGAGGGACCCCAGAGGAAACTGTTTTAGGGGTGGAGAGGGTGGAGCATATCCTGACTTGTTGCGAACGGCCTGTGAGGTAATCCTTGAACCAGGTCAATGTCTCCTGGACCACATTTAGTTTAGGGAGGACTTGAAGCAGAAGCTCGTGACTGACCGTGTCGAAGGCCTTGGTTAGGTCCACGTATATGGCCCCGGCAATTGAGCCATGGTTGAGGACTTCATGTAGGAACGAGGTGAGCTCTGTGAGAGCGGTGATGGTACTATGACCTGAGCGGAAACCATGCTGCTCCTGGCTGAGGAGCATATGCTTAGTTAGGTGTTCGGTTAACTGGTCAGAGACTATTCTTTCTAGGGCTTTGGAGAGAGGTGGAAGTATTGAGGTGGGTCTGTAGTTGCTGGTGTTAGTGGGGTCACCGCCCTTAAGGATGGGAGTGATTATGGCTCTCTTCCAGGTAGAGGGGAATTGGCCTAGGCAGAGCGAGAGGTTAAGAATTTTAGTGAGGTGTGGTAGAGTGGCATCAAGGGAGAGCCTCAGGAGTTTAAGATCAAGGGCGCTATTGCTGTAGCGGTATTAGAGATGGCCCTGCAATAGCATTTGCCTCGTGGTAGGTGATGACTCAAGCTGGAAGGGGTGTTGGTAGAACCCGAGTTGGGGGGAGTTAGGAGGAGGATGTGGGAGAGATCAGAGAAGGCCGGTTAAGGGCTTCAGCTATAGTGGATGATCACGGTGACCCTCACCATTAATAGTGAGTTGCGTGGGGGTGGGGGAGCGAGATTTGCCACTGAGTTCCTTTATGTTGTCCCAAAATTTTTTCCCATCACCCCAGCTAGAAGTTAGGGTGTGTTGGTAGTAGAGGGCTTTCGCCTGCCGCAAAGCCCATGTACATTTATTGCGAGCCTCCCTGTAGAGTTGTCTATCCAGGGTGCTTTGGGAGTCTTTGGCTTTGTGCCAGAGGTTATCTCTTTGCTGAAGCAGGCTTAGTAGAGGGGGTGTGATCCAAGGGATGGATCTGGATTTCACAACTAGCTTAGAAAAGGGGGCGTATAAGTCACAGGCTTTGTTGAAGGTGGTTATAAAGTGAGCCAGAGTAAAATCAACTGACTGGGCAGTGTAAATGGGGAGCCAGTTGCTGTTGGTTAGGTGGGCTTTAAGGTTCTTTAAACCGCCCTTTTTGAGTCTACGTTGCCAGGAGATTTTAGGGGGTGCTGGGGGCAACTTGCACGACCACCAGCAAGTTACTGGTGAGTGGTCGCTGATAGCATCAGGGAGTACTGTAGCATCGGAGAGGTTTCCCTATGTCCCATGCTGAGTTTGTAGCCCTCGTTAATTTGAAGAGGTCACTAGTTAGCCTGATAGAATTTAGTTTTTTGACGCTATGCCACTGCCTGGTCAGGGGAGCATGTTTGTGAGGCAGCTTTCTGAATTCAGTGATGAAGAAATCCATGGCCCAATTGACATCAAGGATTAAAACTGTACCTACAAGGCCAGCTTAGAATGCAGTTTTTTTTTTTTTTTTTTATGTAATGCTTTTTGCCACCTGCTGTGGCACACTACCGGCTTGGGGCATCCAGCCACCGGCTCCACCCACCCGGAGAACTGGGTAGTTCAGACTGTACCCAGGAGGATCCAGGACGGCCGTCTTGCCATCTCGCTGGAGGGCTCTGCCTCAGCCAGCCAGGACAGCCCCAGACCCTCCCTGACAGGATTCCACCAAAATCTTCCAGGCGCCTCGGAGCGCGGTCATCAAGCTGCACGGTCACGCCCAGCCATTTTCCTCTGATTGGTCCTGTGGAACGCGGACGTGCAATGACGTCCGGGCACAGCGTGCCGACATCTACCGCATTCCCCCTCCCGATTGCCAGCACTTGTAGTGCCCCCGAGCGTCCCCAGGAGCCGCTACAGTGCGGCGAGATTCCCCCAACCCACCTCAGGACTGGGAGAGCAGTCTACGGATGCTCAATCCCAGTCCTCCCCTGCTGACCCCTGACAGCCCGGGCTCATTCCTGTACCCGGGTCGCCGGCGTGGCGCGAGGTGTGACGTCCAGCGCCTCAACCCTCCGCACCACTGGGCCATGAGAATGCCTGGGGTTTAAAGCCTTTGCATCTGCGATGGAATACTTTCTTTGGGACTGGGTTGCACACAGCACTCTTGCATGCTGACAGCGGATGGTGGAGTGGTCATTGTAGATGACTGGGCAGTCTGAGCCTGGTTGGGTTGCTGACTAAAACCCAGTCAATTAAGGAGTGGTTCCATGTTTTAATGTTCAGTCTAGCGGGGGCAGTAAGGATCTGTTTGAGATTGCGATCTGCCAGTACATCTATGTATGCTGTAGCATTTGATAACCAGTTTTAAGTGCACCTGTCTTGGTGCTTTCAGCAAAGAACAGGGAGCTCCCTTACTTGAATGGGAGCTCCTCTGTGGTCTTAAGTAATTTTTTTGTGCAACCCCCTAAAGAAAGGGAAGGGAGTGTAATTTGCCCCTGAGGGACTGACAGCATGATACCTTTTCACTTCCTACTAACCCGCTCTGCCCTGCGCTCCAACATTTTATGACTTCTATTTAGGGAGAGCATGGGGGTGTGCTCCATTCGCTTCAATGGCACGTCATTTCTAAAGCAGATTTAGCAATTTTAAATTGGGTTTTGGTAAAGATTGATGTCAGGGTTCAGTGCTCTCCCTGTACAGACGTCATAAAACGTCAGAGCGTGGGGGTGGATTGGGCTAGTAGGAAGTGGATAGGGATCGTGCTGCCAGCTCCTTGGGGCGAATTACAATCCCTTCCCTTCTTTGGGGGCTGCACAAAAAAATTATTGATGACCACAGAGGAGCTCCCATTCAAGGAAGGGAGCTCCCCTGTTCTTTGTTGAAACCAGAGAAATTTTTTAGGAAAGATGCCCTTTTAGTTAAAATTATCTAGCACTATTATTTTTGTGTGACCAAGGGTACGTGCTTTGTTGGCAAATACTGGTTCAAGGCCCCCCCCATCTCTCAAACCTCCTATTCCCCCCACCTCAACATCGGGCTGTCACCTCAGAACACAAGACTAGTGCTCCTTTCTCTCGCCCCCAACCTCACTTACAGCCTGGAAAGATAGCGTTCTCCTTCAGATTCCCTGACCTTTGGGATTATCTTCTCCATTCGATCTGCCTCACTCCCTCTCTAGCCATGCTCGAACAACATTAAAACATTATCCTCCCCCCGACTGCAACTGCCCCTCCTCTGCCCCATGCCGACTCCCTCCACTTAACAGCCATCTTCCTCACACCCGACTCACCTTGCCCCCTTTACTACCACCCTTCCTTCCGTTATGTTTCTCTCTTTCCCACCCATCTGGTCCCCTCAACTAATCCTTCCCTACCACTCCTCTCCCTCCCAAAGTGCTGTACGGAGCCTACCTTTGCTTTGCTTTGTATGTCCGCTGTCTATGAACATCTATTGAAGCGCAAGTTGTATATATTGTATAAAACTGCCTGTCACACTTATACTTTGTTAATGTGTTCTAAATATTATGAATGTGTATACATTTGTTATGGCTTGTTATGACAGACTTCTGTATCCATATATTTCATGATGTTAATAAGTATTGTAACTCCCACTACCTGCTTCCCCGGGTCGCACCTAGAAACAAACCTCGGCTCAGTGTGCCTTTCCCAGTTGTCAAATTTTAAATTAAATAAAAAGATGCCATATGTTTCACATCTTTGCGGTCCTCAATGCCTCATCTGGTTGGGTTGTATATGCAACATACATTCAGTTTCTGTACTAGTAGTAGCCATTTGCAGTCAGTCGAGGGTACGTGGGGAGAGCAGGTCGATGTCCAGGTTTGATTTGACATAGAACAGGACACTCCACCTAGGGCAAAAACTTATTTTTATGGATTGCTGTCCAAGAGACGGGTGCAATGTTAACTTTTACTGTTCCACAGAATTTGTACCTGGCTGTTGATTTTTGTTTGCTGATTTTACATTTCTGTTTCCGAATACAAGCTGATTATAACTAGTGGGCTCCTTGGCTGGTACAGTGCCCTGAAACTGATGGTACCATTGTAAGATGCCCTAAAAAGGCTACTAAATATTACCCACTGGCTGATGCATTCACTTCTCTGATATGGCTTTTAATGTACTTTCCTCTCCGGCTTAGTAGTAGCCCTGACACGGGCTCTTTGTTAACTCTCTTCTGCTCTGCCCTGACAAACTGATCAGCCTCTTCTGCTCCCAGGTATAGCCCAAACACTAAGGCCCTGTCCACACTACAAAGTTGTCTGTGGTAACGTTTATAACGTTCCTTCTAGCCCTTCCATAATGTCGCTAATAAAGACATTGAAGAGGACCGGGCCTAGTACTGAGCCCTGCGGCACCCTGCTGATCACCCTGCCTTCTCCACAGTGGATACAAGACATCCGATCAGAACAGAATTGACTGTGAAGGACTATTAAACATTGCTGTGAGGAACAGTTGTCATCCCACTGTCTTCCCCCAACCAGCCCTCTGACGCTGTAAGGTAGGTCACAGCATGACCCGTAATAGCCATGGTTGTCTCTCTGTTAGGGACGGGAATTAAAGATCAACAGCAAATGGTGTTCCTTGGAACCAAAGTTCATAGTGTCAAATTACATAGCGGTGTTCGTTTTGTGTTATTTTGATATGTGTGACTGTTGTTTCTTGACTGGGGTCTTGTTGTAACTTGTGTTTGACCTGAACATTATCAAAGCGTGAGGCAGTTATGTTTTGACTGCTTGTATGGGTCATGTAAGACTATAACGTAATTGGTGGTCTGACGTCATAAGCTACAGCGAGAGAGCAGCTTCCAGAGAGCGTGCAGGGTGACATAGTGTGTTCAGAGAGTTGTCTCAGTTTTTCTTTTATTCAGTTAATGTTTTTCCTGAAAGGGCAGTCATGATTGCGGAGGATTCAGAGGGTTCTCCTTTCATCTCCTTTCCTAGCAATATCGTGCCCTACCAGTCGCAGACCCTGCTGTTCATCTGAAGTCCTCATCTTCCACTAGCTAAGGAGGAGGAGGAGGAGGAGGAGGAGGAGGGAGGAGGAGGAGGAGGAGGATGGAGGAGGAGGAGGAGGAGGAGAGTGGAGGAGGAGGAGTGGAGGAGGAGGAGATGGAGGAGATGTTTTGTCAGTGTCAAATAATTTGCCGTTATCTTGTTGGGTCACAATTTAGTTGGATCAGCCCGGTATTCTTGTTAGTCTGTGTGGTACTGTGAAGTGCTTTTGAAGGCAGGTTGTAAGGCAGTCTGTGAGCTTAACTTTTAGAAGTTATTTATTTTCTCTTCTAAACCGGGCTTCCTTACTCCTGGGCTGTACACCGATAGACAGGCAGGAATCAGACCTCTGCAGCCGGGGACATCCAGCCTTCCACTTCCTGTCTCACTCAGTTTACTTCCTGCCTGCCATAAGGCAGGTTCTCTGCTGCTGTTGTGGCAGAGCTGAAGAAACCAAACTGTAAGTTCAGTCTATTTATATTTGAGAAGAGGATTGGCAAGGGGGAACTTAAATTCTGCCTTGCCTCATAGTTTCTGGAGGGTCCCCAGTCTCAGCCATGCATGCAGCACAGACTGGACCCCTTCTCTCCTACTCTTTCCCACGCTTTGAGGCATGCACCCCCCCCCCAATAGTTCAGTGGGAGTCACAGATTTCACTCTAGGATTACTGCTGTTGGGTGGGGCCCTACAGCTCAGGCCGTCGACGCAACAGGCTTATCGAATTATTTTCGGCTCCGGACAGCCGTGCTTCACTTCCTCGCCGGTGGCCCTACTGCTCAGGCCGCCGACGCAGCAGGCTCATCGCTGCGTGGGAGGGAGGCCACCAGGCGCAATCTCTCCCCACCACAGTAGCGGGGGCTTCATTTGCTGATTCCGGCTCGAGAGGAGCTGTGCCACGGCCCACAAATGGGGGGGCAGAAGCTTCTATTCGGCTCAGGAGGAGCCACTCAGGCAGAAGAGGTTGTCTGGCCTCGCGGCAGCAAACAATGGGCAGGAGCTTTAAGTCGGCTCAGGAGGAGCCACTCTCAGCCCTTTGGCAGGCACCGGCAGTAACATTTTTTGGACTTGCCGACGACCAGCGTGAGAACTATCTTGGAGGTGGTTGCGCTTCTCAACAGCAGGCGCCTCATTGTGGCTCAAGGAGAGCCACGCTACTGCTCCTCTTAGTCAGCAGGAACGCTCCACAGTAGCAGGGGCTTCACTAGCGGGAGCACGGGAACGCTCCACAGTAGCAGGGGCTCACTTTGGCTCAGGAGGACCCGCGCTACAGACCCTCATTGTTGGCACTCTCGGAGCAGTCTGCTCCACAGTAGCGGGGGCTTCATTTCGGCACATGAAGAGCCTCATCAGGGGTACTCTCGGAGCTCAGGAGGAGTCTCACTGGGGGGGCACTCTCAGAGCGGTAGCCCTCCGCAGCAGCAGGAGCTTCTTTTCAGCTCAGGAACGGCCGCACTACAGTCCCTCCGGCCAGGACTGCTCAGGCAGTCAACTCCATAGCAGAGCTGGCTGTGTGCTATAGTGGCTTGAACCATTACTTCTGGAGTCTGTGGTGCCGGGTTCAAATCCTGGCGTAGGCAATAGTTTTACTTTTCGAAGTCTCCTATCCATCAGGCCTCAGGATGCACAACAAGGGGAGCCAACCAGAGCGATTGCGCCCCCCCTTACTACCCAGTTTGTTGGGAGTACTTTAAATAGGGGCTCATGCATCCTCCTGTTCAAAGGTCTGAAGGGCTATTGGGAGCAAAGCAAAATTCTTACGGGGCGGTCACTGTCACAGTCGTAGTCCCGCCCCCACCCTCGTTCCCTTCTCCGGCTCGCTGTGCCTAAGTGAGACAGCTGCAAGGGCCGAGGAGGTCCGGAGACATCCACCCTGCTATCACAGGAACCAATCCCGGGCAGCGCAGACCCATCATCCTTTCTCCACCAAGGGATATCCGGGTTTACCAGCAGGCTTAGCCCCCAAGCCTAACAGGACCTCCGCCCTCAACTCATTATGCCCTGGCCATCATACCTCAATTTCCTTAATAGATTGGAGGGTCCACGGGATGCCCACCCCTATGCCTACTCCCAATCATCTCACCGGAGGGAAATCACTACTCTTGACATAGTAGTGCAAGTCCGCCAGAGGTAAGTTAGTCCCCCCAGAGGCAGGGGGGCTACTGAGTGGCGTTCTGTCTCGGCGGCTCTCCACCCAGAAATTTAGCCTTGGATGATCTAGATTACTTCACGGGTGAGTGAGGAATCTCACTTGAAGTCTCCCTAGGCAACTCCTAAACTTCCAACCAGCACTTAGACTGGCATCGGCTATCAAGCAACAGGGAGAACTTATATATTTACCTCGAGGTGGGGTTCTCTATTGGACCCAGGGGACACGAAGGCATCCCTCGTAGAGACGCTTTTAGTCCTCCACTCCTCCCTTAAAGCAGTTGCGAACAACCGGTTCTCAACACCACTGACGTGGCATTCCAGCATGCTGACAAGCCACATATATGTAAGCCCAGCTAACCTATTTTCCGCATGAGCCACAGTACCAGGGGCCAATATCCTGGCACTCCAGCGTGCTGACGAGCCAGATGTAGATAAGCCCACCCTGCAACAGCCTCGGAGCGGGACTGTTCTAGGCATTATCAGCAGATATCTCAAAGGAGGCTGCCAGTTGCACAGCAAGGGCCATGCTTTAACTCACCTCGCCTCAGCAGACCTAAGGTTGCAGGCATGGCAGTCAGGACAGGTCGTCAAAGCTCACTTGGCGAGTGCCCCTAACAAGGGAGGGCTCTCGTATGGATAGTCTTTAAAGGGGATGGCAAAAGATTCCAGAGAAGTATGAAAAGCTTACCACCACAATTCAGGAACACATACAGACCCTGGACGTAGGGATCCAGTCAGAGTATTCAAGCCCATGCATACTTGGAGGACAATTTAAATCTGCCTTGGCAGATGTTACTGGGTCATTTCTATCACCCAGCAGACACAAAAAGGGTTTTTTTCTGGCATATTTAGGTCTGCAAAATGCCTATCTACCCTTCCCACTCAGTAACATTACGTGCACGATCTTATTAGAGTGGCACAGCAGTCCTCTGTATCATTGGGGTCTTCCTCAGACCCACGGACAGAATTGAAGGTGCCAGTACCGGTCATAGTCCACATAAAAGGAGCTGGCCCGTCGGCGCAGCGGTAGGGCTACTGCTCGCGACGCCAGCGACCCGGGTTCGGGAATGGACTCGGGTGGCTGGAGGGCCGGCTGGGGGGAGAAGGATTGAACGCCCATGGGCTGCTCTCCTTCTCCGGGTGGGGTTGGATGCAGGTCCCGCTGCGATACCGCCACCTGGGTGACCACAGGTGGAGGTGCAGCGAAGACAGCATACAAAAGGGAGGGAGGACGTCTGCCGGGAGCTGGAGTGTTAACACGTCCTGACGTGCGTCGCTCCTTGGCCCCCCTTGCGTGCAGACGTCCTGTGGGCTGGGAGAAAAACGGAAATACCCTGCTCCAGGTTCCGGTAGATGGGACCCGGTCGTCCCGAGAAAACCCATAACCGGGCTCTTGAGGTGGGGCCAGCTGACCTCCCAACGCATACTTGAGGTGTGAGAGAAGGTAAGGGGAGACCCTCTCCTCCCTGCCCGGGGAGTAAACCGCAGCAGGATGGGGGCAGGCAGCTGGTACCTGGAATGGAGGTACCCGGGGCGGGACAACGGGAGCGCACGACCTTGGGATCCCTGAAGAGAGGTTCCTGGAGCAGTAAGAAGGGGGCATAAATAGTAAGTATGTTTAAAAAAAAAAAAAAAAAGTCCACATAAAGGCCCCACAGCTCAACCAAACATTACAAGCAGTGGCAGAGGTGGTCTGGTACCTGCCGGCGAATCGTTTTCTCATCAACTGGAGAAAGAGTTCCCTAATTTCAAACTAGACCTCAATCCTTTTGGGGGCAGACATCATGACATAAGGATTTTTCTCTATGAAAACTAAATTTCGGATTCTGGTAAAGCTCATCAAGGAGTTTAACTCCTCATTTATTTATTTGTCATACAGCTCATTGAGACAGAGTGAACCCTCCCTCCAGGGACAGTCTAGGAGGACAGAGGTCTTGAAGGGTTGCAAGTTAGACCATCCTCACCAAATCCGAATCGCAACTGATGCAAGCCTCGTGAGCTGGGGATGGCTCACCTGCTTCAGCTGTTGGCACCGGGCAGGTGGTTGCTGTTAGAGGTACAAGGTACAGCATAAATGTTCCCGAAGTGAACAGTAGACCATGCCCTGAGGCACTCTGAGCAACAATTCCCCAATCAGGATAGTCTGGTCCCAACCGACAGTCTGTCAGCGTTGGCATATACCAACCTTCAAGGTGGCACAAGAAGCTCAAAATGCTAAGGGAATCCCTTCTTTTTCATTGGGCCTTGCACCACTGAGCAAGGTATTTACAAGGGCAGGTAAACGACATGGCAGACTAGCTTAGTCGCAAGGTTGGTCGACCATGGGAAGGGGAACTGAAGGATAGTGCCTCCTATATCTTGACAAATCAGTGGGTCGATCCTCAGACAGATCTTTTCACCTGCTGGCGGAACTCCAAGGTAAGCAATTCTTCTCCCTGGCCAAGGATGAACCAGCAGTGGCTCAGGACACCTTTTTCCCCTAAACTGGGATGAGTTTGGTCTCCTGTATGCCTTTCCTCCAATACCACCTCTATCAAGAGTTCTTCGCAGAGTGGTTCGGGACAGGACAGTCATGATTCTAGTCTGCCCTTTATGACTTTTCCACACATAGTTCTCGATTATCGTTCGTCTGTCAAGGCGTTCTCGACTAACATTCAAGTTCAGCTTGGACATTCTCCTTCAAGGTCTGGCCCCGCATCCCATTTAAACAACTTATCTCTCTAGACCTGGAGATTGAGAGGGAAAAGCTTATAAGGAGCTCAGCTGCACAGCTCCTGTTTTTTGACATGATGGGGAACTTATGGCTCTTTTTCTTTCTCCAATGTGTATCATTGAATCGGGAAAAATGTTTTGGTTCTGGCTTCATTCAAAATGCCTGTAGAGCTATCCAATATAATTGCCTGTTCTTCTGCAGTTCCTTTCAGATGGATGGACAAAGGACTGCAACCAGCCACCTTACAAGTTCAGGTTTTTGCCCTGGGGGCACTTTTGTGGACAGATTTAGGGGAATCGTTGGATACATACGCTCATGTCTATTGGTTTCTAAAGACAGCAGCATTAGGTTGCCTTCCAACCCACCAAAGCTACCTCCTTGGAGTCTTAATCTGGTTCCCACGGCTGTGGCCAAGGCCCCCTTCGAGCCTATCAAGATATCATCCATCGCACGTTTCAACATAAAGATCGCCTTTTTTCTCATAGCTATTGCTTCAGCTAGGAGAATCAGCAAACTGTAAATATTGCTTACCCAAGCGCTATACACGTTTTTTGATTAGGCTCGAACAGTTCAAGGTTTTTTGCCAAAGTTATGCTTCCCCTCCATTACAATCAAGGGTTCATTCGTCCTTCCTTGTGCTCACTCTCCAAAAGCAATAAGAAAGGGGAATTGCATCCTCTAGATCTGGGAGGTGTGATAGCTACATAGAGACATGGAGACATGGAGGTTGAGGGCAGATGGGGACCTTGTGGCCCATCCAGTTTCCCCCTGATGAAAATGTGTAGAGAGGATGCTATTCACAAAACTTCAAATTTGTTCATGCCAGTTATGGGCCAAAATTATGGGTAACAAGGATTCAAAAGGCTCCATAGCCAGACGTATTCTATTAGCCACCTCCGCAGCTTGTGTTCAGGCTGGGGTAACTTGCCTGGCTCAGGGAGAGCCCATTCCAGCAGAGCTATGGCCCCTTCGTGGGCGTACTTCAGGGAAGCTTCGACAGCACACTCATGCAAAGCTGCTACTTGATAATTCATTCACGCATCTTCAAAATGTTTAATTGCTGGAAGTGCTGTCTTCGGACGAGGCATCCGTGGCTGCAGAGTGCTTCAAGCGGTGGTGGATCCTTAAGGGTTCCTGACATTCTTCCCACCCGGGACATCTGGGGATGTACTGCTTTTGTATATCCCAGGAGTAAGGAAGCCCGGAGACCAGCTTAGGAGAGAGAAATCAAAATTTAAATACCTGTAAATTTTCTTTCTCCGGCTGTTCTCCGGGCTTCGGATTCCCTCCCAGAATGTATATAGTTGGCCGGTCTCCAGGCCATATATGCATCGAAATTCATATTCTTGTTTTCTGACTCCAAGATCTTACTTCGAGACACAGCTCTTGCAGCAGGTTACACCATTAGGACTGAAGCCGGCAGGCATCAGGACCTCACGGAAAAATTCTAGCTAGCTATCTTCAGTCCCGCCTCCGACATCAGACGTAGTATATAAGGGGGCGGTCCCGCCAGATTCCCCAGTTCTTTCCCGCCATCGACTTGCATGTCTCGACCCTTCGGTTCAGTTTCTAGCACGTGACGCGTGGTAAAGTGTTTTCCTACGGGAAATTCGTTCTCTTCATTCAGCTTTTTCTCTGATGTCCTCTCCGACCTCCGGTCACTCCTCGAAGTGCGCCTGTGGGAAGCCGATCCCATTCAAGGATCTGCACTTGGCCTGTGTCCGGTGCCTAGGCCCAGACCACGACACCCGATCCTGCACCTTCTGCCAGGGTTTCAACAGCAGAACCCGGATCCGTCAGCCAGAAGGCTCTACAGGCGCTCCTGCTCGAGGAACAACTCAAGACCATGGCTTCCAGGGGATTCTTGAGAAGGCCCCAAGCATTCTGAGAAGACAGAGAAGGCCCCTTCCAGGTCCCTGTCTAGGCCTCCGACTCGCAGCCCGGCCCAGGTCCGACCGCCTCCTTCCTGGGCCAGCTCTCAGCCTCCCCGCTGCGGTGAGAAAATCTTCAGGCTCCTCTTCTCAGGCCAAGACCCAGGCCTCCGCTCCTCCAAGGCCCTGGCGAAGTCAAGGGATCGTCACCATCACCACAAGTCGGGTTCCCGCCATTCTGAACCCGACGTCAGGTCCGCCTCCTTGCCTCCTCCTCCTCCTCCTCCTCCCCAGCGGAAGACCAAGGAGCTCACCTCACTTAAGAGGCCGTTGGACCCGACGCCGGTTCGACCGACGTCGGCCTCTCGCCAGAGGTCCCCAGAGCCGCCATCCGTCAGAAGACTGTCGCCGGCCAAGCCAACTCATCACCAGATGCCGCTAGGGGGACCGGCGCCAGCAGAGAAGAGGACCCCGACGCCTCCGACCGACGTCGGTCAGGAGACCATCACTGAGGAGGAGTTGACTCAGCCCGAGGACCAGACGGGCGACCCCGGTCCTGTTGAGACTCCCAGGGAACCCTCCCCGCAACCCGAGCCCCCTGTGGAGCCGACGCCGGGACCCGACGACCGACCACCAGCGCCCGGTCCATCGTCGGGCCTTTCTTTTTCAGAGGTGAAGGAGCTTTTCACTTGCTGGTGGGATACCATCAAAAAGGACATGGTCCCGACTCCACCTCCGCTCCCACCTCCTCCTCCTCCTGCACCGGTTACTCCTCCGGTTCCTGCGCCCCCTTCTCCATCTGGGTCTGCAGGCCGGTTACCTCCTCCCCGGGAGCCCAGGACCCCTCCAAGGGGGAGACCAGACAAAAGGAGACCTCCGTCTAGATCCTCTTCTAGGTCACCCAGCCCTAAGAGACCCAGAAGACGCCGCCGGTCGCCTTCGACGGAGGACACGGGATCAGAGTTTTCAACAGGATCCAGATCCCCATCTCCTCTCTCCATCCCTTCTCCGGACCCTCATGAGCTTCCAAAGTCTCCTCCGGATGACCCTTCGTTCTCGGATATCATGAGACACATCCAAGAGAACATGGGATGGGATGCGGAAAAGTTAGACCCCGAAAGGCTACGCCTTGTGTAAATATCTTCGGCAGAAGGACCCCAGGCCTGTGGTGGTGCCACCCTTGGTAGACACTTTCGTGGACGTCACCAAGGCAGTGTGGAAGCGTCCACATTCACTCCCGGCAATGCCGAAGAAAGCTGACCGCCTGTACAAGGCTCCAAGGGAAGACCAGTACTTGGCTCAGCATCCTCAGGCCGACTCTCTGGTCATAACAGCTCACATGACCGGGTCCCAGAGACCGCAACATTTGAGCACCCTGCCACCGACCCAGAGTCCAAGCAGCTGGACGCCATGGCAGGCGACGATGTTTCCACACCTGCCATCAGATCCCTGAATTATTTGACCCACATGGTACAGTTCCAAAATGCCCTGTGGAGCAGGGTCTGGATGCGCTGAGAAATTGCCAGAAGGTGAGCAAAGGAGGAGATGTTGCAGCTTCCTCCGTGACGGGTTCGGACATGCAACTCATGCTACGAGCCACGTACGACTGCGGGCTCGAGCAGCAGCTTCAGGCGATGCCCGAGGCACTCTTGGCTCCGTGGTCTCCGAGCTGACTCGGACGTCCAGAAAACATCATGGACGCCCCATTCGAGGGAGAAGTTTTATTTGGTAAACCTCCGAAGATAATTACCAAACTCCAAGAGGCCGAAGGGCTGTGAGGTCGGTTCAGGCCATGTACCAACACAGCTTAGTTCCTTTCGTAGGAACCAAAGCCGATTTCGTGGATGGATGCAGAGACAACAGTCCCGCCCCGTTCCACAACAGAGGGGCTCCAGTTTCCACAGAGCCCAGGGAAAACAACCCGCAGGTCAAGGCCAGTGCTCTCCTAAGTCGGCCCAGCCAGCGGGCCCCTCAGCCGCCACAGCCTGACTCCTTTCCGGCCCCCGCCCCTCAGGATCAACGGGATTTCATGGTCGGGGGTCGCATTGCGAATTTCCTATCAGGATGGCAGTCTATAACCACCGACAGGTGGGTTCTTCAGATGGTCGGAAGAGGCCACTTTATAGAATTCGCAGAAAAGCCACCCTCGAGGCCTCCTTTGCTCTCCCGGTACTCGGGTCAGCACAAGTCATTGATCAGACAAGAAGTACTCGCGATCCTGCAAAAGGGAGCAATAGAGTACGTCCCAGAGAACCAGAGAGGACACTGATACTATTCCCACTTCTTCCTGGTTCCAAAGAAAACAGGGGACCTCCGTCCGATTCTGGACCTCAGCGACCTCAACATGTCGGTCGCCTACAAAAGATTCCGCATGGTGACTCTTCTGGGTCTTATTCCCATGCTAAAGCAGGACGCCTTCTTAGCGTCTCTAGACATGCAGGACGCATACCTGCACATACCTATAGCTCAAGCACACAGGAGGTTCCTGCGCTTTGAGTTTCTCGACCACCATCTTCAGTTCCGAGCCCCTCCATTCGGGCTGTCATTGGCACCCAGGGTCTTTACCAAATGCATGGCAGTCGTGGCAGCGTCTCTGAGGAGACAGGGCCATTATGTGTTCCCGTACCTGGACGATTGGCTTCTCATGGCCACCTCCAGAGAGGCATTGTTACGGACGATCCAGAGTACCCAGGACCTGTTTCGATCTCTGGGCATCTTAATCAACCACGAGAAGTCTCTCCTGGTACCGTCGCAGAAACTGCAGTTCATAGGCACAGTTCTGGACACCGTTCAGGGAAGAGCATTTCTTCCAGAGGACAGAGCGGAGCGCATCAGATCCCTCATCAGGGATCTTTCGTCGAAGAAGACCGTCCCAGCCAGGTCGGTCCTTCGCCTGCTCGGACACATGGCTGCAACCATTCCGACTGTCCCTTTCGCAAGGCTCCACATGCGGGTAACTCAGTGGATGCTCAAGATGCGGTGGGACCAAAGGCAAGACTATATGCAGCATCCGGTCAGAATCACGAACGCCGTGATTCGAGACTGGCAATGGTGGCTAGACCCAGGGACACTCTCTGTGGGTGTCCCATTTATAGTGCCGTCCCCGGAGGTAATCCTCACCACAAACGCCTCAGGACTAGGGTGGGGAGCACACCTGGACGGGGTGAAGTCCCAGGGAACGTGGACCCCTCAGGAGGCTCACCTCCATATCAACGTTCTGGAGATGAGGGCGGTCCTTTATGCCCTGCAGGCATTTCAGTCAGAGATCCCGCCTTGTACTCTCCTGCTTCAGACAGACAACACGGCGGTGATGTATTACCTCAACAAACAAGGAGGCGACACCTACTTCCTTTGCAGGAGGCCATGAGGGTGGGATTGCATCTGACACGGCGCGAACCTGATCACAGTACATGTTCCCGGGGTGGACAACACTATCACAGACGGCCTGAGTCATTCTCAGGCCAGAGTCCATGAGTGGGAACTTCTTCAGGAGGTAGCAGAGGATCTGTTTCTTCGATGGGGAACTCCAGAATTGGACTTGTTCGCTTCCCCATCCAACGCAAAACTGCCCAATTATTGCTCGCTAGATCCAGGGCCTGGTGTTTTCTGGCGAGACGCGTTGTCCCTCTCCTGGGCGGACAGATTCCTCTAAGCTTTCCCTCCCTTCCCGTTGATCCAGAGAGTTCTTCTCAAACTGCACAGGGAGCATGCAACAATGATCCTGGTGGCCTCCTTTTGGCCCAGACAGATCTGGTTCCCTTTGCTAATGCAGCTATCCCGGGAACCTCCGCTCCCGTTGCCGTTCAGCTCCCATCTCTTGTCTCAGGAGGAGGGTTCACTGGTCCACCCGACTTACGCCTCTGAACCTGCATGCATGGCTCCTAGAACATAGCCATTTTGCGACACGGGTCTCGCAAGATAAATGTGAAGTCCTTTCCAGCCAGAAAGCTGGCAACGCAGCAACACACGCCATGAAAATGGCTGCTTTTGTTTATGGTTGCAAGCACATGGCCTTTCCTCTAGGTTGTCCGGTGAAGGTGGTGCTAGAGTACCTGCTCTCCTTTTCCGTTCAGGTCTCGCCCACTCCCTCTATTAAGGTGCACCTCTGTGCTATCTCCGCTTATCACCTTCCGGTTGGACAGCGCACTGTGGCGCAATTAGATGCCTGTTGGGAATTCCTGAGAGGGGTGTTGCATCTTTGGCCTTCCATTAAGGACCCTGTGCCTCCATGGGATTTACTTTTCGTCCTGGAACAGCTCACGCTCCCCCCCTTTGAACCTGCCGCGGATTGCTAGCTGCGTTTTCTGTCATGGAAAACGTTATTTTTAGTTGCTGTTACCTCAGCGAGAAGAGTTTCGGAGCTTCATGCTCTCATGTGTAAGGAGCCTTATTTAATTTTCCACCGGGACAGAGTATCCCTGAGGACGAATCCTAAATTCTTGCCTAAGGTGGTTTCCACACTCACTCTCAATCAGGATATTGACCTGCCTGTCTACTTCCCTAATTATTCCAATAGAGGAGAGGTGCTGCTCCACACCCTGGATGTTCACCGCAGCTTAAGGTACTACCTGAGCAGAACTAGACAGCTTCGAAAATCGGAACAACTTTTCGTTTCCTTTACTGAGAGGATGGTGGGCCAACCAGTATCCAAACAGTCCCTGTCTCGCTGGCTTGTCCAGTGCATATCATACTGTTACAATATCAAACAAAAGCCCCTCCCGGGATCTGTCCGGGGTCATTCCACTAGGGGAGTGGCCACCTCCTTTGCAGCACTCCGAAACATTTCCACTTCTGCCATTTGTGCTGCAGCCACTTGGAGCTCTGTACATACCTTTATCAGGCATTATAGCCTGGACATCACTTCACGGCGAAGAGCCGGCTTCGGTCTGTCTGTGCTACAGGGTCTCCTGTCCTAGAATCAGGACCTGGAATGAACTTTCTAGTTTCCTGCTCCCAGAGTGTTTGCAAGTGCTACTGCTTGGGAATCAGTCCTAATGGTGTATCCTGCTGCAAGAGCTGTGTCTCGAAGTAAGATAGTACAGTTACGTAAGAACTTACCGTAACAGTAGATCTTCGAGAACAGCTCTTGCAGCAGGTACCTTCCCGCCCACCATCCCCCTTGGAGGAGGCATGGCTTCAGCCTTTCTGAACAGGGATTTATACCCTTCTGTCTTCTGATGGTGGATCCTCTGTCTCCCATTTCTATGTCAGCCTACGGCCGGAAGTCTCCGGCCGGAGAACTGGGGAGTCTGGCGGGACCGCCCCCTTATATACTATGTCTGACATCGGAGGCGGGACCGACGCCAGGGGGCGGTCCCCGCTGAAGATAGCTAGCTAGAATTTTTCCGTGGGGTCCTGACGCCTGCCAGCTTCAGTCCTAATGGTGTAACCTGCTGCAAGAGCTGTTCTCGAAGATCTACTGTTACGGTAAGTTCTTACGTAACTTTACTTTCTAGTAGTATTGCCACATTGGACTGCTTTAGGAAGAACCGAGGGAGACAGGAAGTGGAGGGCTGGATGTCCCCGGCTGCAGAGGTCTGATTCCTGCCTGCCTATCGGTGTCAGGAGGTACAGCCCAGGAGTAAGGCAGCCCGGAGACCAGCCGTCGGAGAAATAAAATTTACAGGTATTTAAATTTCGATTTTATTATTTTTTTTTTTTTTTCAGTTTTGTTATTTTTGGAAGGGTATTTTGATGTGAGGTATCCTGTACATTTCTGTTTCTACATGCCAAAGATGATGATATTCTGTGCCAAAACATGACGCAAATTGTAAAGAAATGAGGTCGTCGTTTGACAAGCACAGTAAAATAGTGCTGTTTGTGTCTGTAAGTGCCCCGTAGTTGTGATCACTAACAAATCTGGAGTTTTCAAAGGATATGTTTTTCCTGAATGTGAAAAGGGAGAAATGACTGTAATTACTGTGGTTTTGGATTTCAGTCTGACATAAGTCTTTGGCTCATGAATGGCAGTAACTACAGAATTATTTCTCACTTTTCACAGTCATGGACAACATATTCATTTTAAACTCCAGATTTATTTGCGATCATAACCGCAGAGCATTTACCAGACACAGAGCACTACTTTACTGTTCCCATCAAACTACTGCCCCATTTCTTTACATTTTGCCAGACATGTTTTGGCATTGCAAAAGAACAATTTTGGCAAGAAGAAACAGGCTTTTTTTTTTTTTTTTTTTTAACTTGTATTTATACTCCTCTGGCCCATGCCGGCTCCTGTCATCAGGGTCCTCATTGCGCCCTGCCGACCAGAGGTGGGGGACATCACTCCCTACTATGCTTCTGCCCTCTACAACCATGAGCACCCCAGATTACTCCCCCCAGGTGGGAGGAAGGAGGATCCTCAAACCCCTCTCCTTACCTGAGATGAGGTGGGCGCACAGATCGGAGCTCCTAACCTAAGTTGGTGGTGCTGAGGCCCATCTCCAGGAACCTACGTCAGGTGTTTTTTTTTTTTGTTTTTTTTTTCTCTCCAGATTCGTCCCATCCCACAGACGTCTGCACACAAGGAAGGTCAAGGAGACAAAGGCATGTTAAGACGTGCCTTATTGCTCCAACCCTCAACTGATGACTTCCCCTCCCATTTTGCTGCTCCCTAACTGCACCACCACCCAGGGTCTCCTAGGTGGCAGTATGGCAGTGGAGCGTGCAGCCCTTCCCACCTGGAGAAGGAGAGCAGCTTGTCGGGCACTCAATCCTTCTCCTCCCCTGCCAAGCCCCGGCGGCCCGTGCTCATTCCTGAACATGGGTCACTGGTGTAGCGTGAGATAAGGCGTCCAACGCCTTAGCCCTCAGCACCACCAGGCTGGTGAAACAGGCTCTTTGTAATAACCCCCCATTGTAGTTTGAGGATAAATAAAATAAGTAAGGCAGTTTAGATACATAAACATTTTAGTTAAAGTTTTTGCAGGACAGACTTTTCCTCCATTTGTGGTTTCCACTTGGCAAATACCAAAAAGGGGTATGTACTGTTATGCGAATTATGCTTCGTCAGACCCCCCAAAAAAATCTGGAAACTGCAGATACTGTACCTGGTAAATTTACACAACCCATGTAACAGTAACATAAAGGCTTGGGGTGCATTGTGTTTGCAAATACCCTATAGTGAAAAAAGAAAACCTAACATTTACAGACCCAGAATAATCAACAGTCGCGTCAGGAGCTGGTGAACTGTTAAGTCAGGCAGAGCAGGATGATAGTACAAAGTAACGCATCACACAAATTGGGGGAAAAAAAGAGAGGTTGTGAAATACACAAAACAATAACAAACAGTGACATACTTCACAATGATTTGTGAAGCCTATATTCTGCTTTACACCACTTTTCAAGTCCGTGAAACACAAACTTCTAGAATCGTGGATATGTTGTTCTGTCCACACTTGTTGGCATGTCCTTTCCCTTTAAGAATCTTGCCGGAAGGTCTAAAAGCTGGCTCTTCCACCCACCTGAGTGGTATGTCCCTCGGCTCCGACCCATGACGCCAGATCTTCCTTTCCGCTGGAAGATTCTGGTTCCCTCCTTATCGCTCACACGTTACTGTAGGCCGTGGCGCATAACTCTACGGATTTACCCAAACTTAGACTCGTTAGAGTTTCTCCTAATCGCCTCGTGATCTCAACTGTGATGGAGGAGAAGTCCTTGCCCGGTTTCTGCTACTGCCCGTGCAGACAGAAGATGTCTCGGACCAAACTGCATGTCTTGCGCATTAATTGCCTGAGTCATGATCATGACATCCAGGCATGCAAAATGTGTCACGCATTTCATCCAAATGTTTTGGATGATCGTCTTGCATGACTGCAATTGGGCAAACTGGAGAAACTGAACCCGCTGGTCAAATCCAAGGAAACCCGTTGGGAGGTCTCCGTGGCTGCGGGGTCCGCTGAGCAGTTTGAACAGATAAAGGCCTTCGAAGAGGATGTGGCTTGGGCCGCTGATTGGTCCTCTTCTATGTCGATTTTCGTCCTGCTCAATCTGGTCTCCACCTTCTGAGGCTCTTTTCGGGAGTTGTGTCAGTCCTTTCCTGCCAAGGGAGAGGGCCCCTCGGATGCACACGTCTCTTGGTCCTGTAAGAAGGACAAGGAGCACAAGGAAGGATCATCTCGGCGATGAGATCTCGGTCCCAGGAATCTTCTGTTTCGACTTCGGTCAAGGTTGTGGCCTCGGCTGTTGGCTTCTCGGTACCCCCGTCAGGCCAGCCAGCTAAGACGCAGGATGATGAGATTATTCTTGAACCTGTTGACCCGTCATCACTTGATGAGGCTGACAACTCCTTATTCAGGACTCTGGTCCTGCCTGCTCCCACCGAGGAGGAGACCCAGCCTGCTGGGAAATCCCTCGTGGTCCAGGTCCCGGACCAGGAAGAGCCGCAGTTCTCCCCAGCTCTTTCTGAACAACCTTGTCGGTCCCCCTCTATGGTCCAAGTCGAGGTCTCTGATCCCTTCAACTGACAGACCCGAAGAAGGCGCATAAGCTCTTAAAAAAGCAGCACCACTGCCACTGTTCATCATCCTCTTCAGATGAGGAGAGGCTTCAACGAAAACTGCGACGACGCCACAAGGATTTGATGTGGCAGCAGCTAATTATGTCTTGCCAGAAGTTGGCTTCGGCTTCCACCCCGGCCATTACTTGGCTGTCTCCCTCTAGGCTGACGTTGACTCCTCAGGAGCAGGTCCATATCGTTCCTCCACCTGTGGAGCCGATCAAGATCATTCCAGCTCAGCCAAAACTGGCCTCTCCACTGACTGTGGTGGAATCGCCACCTAAACAGCCTCCTTTGGGGGCTCCTTCTAAGGAATCTTGCCCCGTTCCGGGCCTCCCGCATAGGCTATCCATCACCCTCACTCCCGACCGTCCTAGGCGGGTGGAGGGTGACTGTGGTGGCTGACCACTTTATCCAGACTCCTTGGAGTCTGAAGACTCGAATCTACATTCTCGCCCACTGGACGAGGAATCTGTCGAGTCTTTCAATGGAGGAAGGCCCTACTTCCTTCATGGGCATCCTCAGTCTCATCTCTGAATCCACGGGGATGCCATTAGAACCCGTTCGGAAATGGGCCGAATACCCTCTCACTGATATCCTCAAATGAGGGGATTTGCCGATGGAGGCCTTCCCAGTGGCCGAGGCCATTGTTGGTCCGGCTTTGGAGCTTTGGCAGCACTCTGCCTCCTGCCTCACTCCATCAGCCCGAATGGCCTGCAAGTATGTGGTACCCATTGGTTCCCTTTCGGGATTCACAGAGCACCCCTCAGCTGAGGGATTGGTGACTGAATCTGTGTTCAGGTGCTCGGGTAATTCGGGAGACACCGATAGACCCCTGGACAAAGAGGCCAAAAAATTGGACCATTCGTCCTGGAAAGTCTATGCCGCCTCCTTGCTGGGCCTTCATCAGGCAAGCTCGGCCGTCATCATGGTGCATTTTTCTCACGCCCTTCTGGGCTCTCTTGATGAGGTTCTTCCTTGCCTCCCTGCAGACCTCCAGACCACGGTCAAGCAGATCCGTGACCAGGGCCAGGCAGTTGCAAAGCAGCAGCTCTGGACTGCTCTGGACCTCGACTCTTGCGCCCACTTGGTGGCGGCCACAGTTGCCATGCGCCGCAGGGCCTGGCTGAGGGTTTTCACCTTCACGGCGGACACTCAGCACAAGTTGACACGACGTCCTGTTCCTGGGTACCGACCTCTTCGGTCCAGGAGTGGATGGTCACTTCCAGCGCAAAGAGAAGTCCAGTGCCATCTTGGACTCAGACTTTTGCTCAGAAAGAACCCCAGGGTTCCAAAAAATGGAAAAGAAAGCCTTTTCGGCCTTCGGGCCCTGCAGCCAAGTGGCCCCATTTCCAGTCAGGGCAGAAACAGCAGCAGGATCAACCTTGGTGCACTGAGCCCAAGTCAGGGCCCCCAGTGGACCATAAGCCCAGAGGAAAGGGTCCCGGTGATCCCCAAACCGGATCTTCCTCCTCCAAGCCTGCACAGTGACAGGCTGGGAGTGACCAACCCCATACCCGTCACACCAGCTTTGGGTCCTTCCGTGGGGGTCCGGCTCCGCCACTTCCTTTCTGCCTGGTCCTCTGTTACAATGGACAGGTAGGTTCTGGAAGTGGTCGGCCAGGGGCTGCCTCTGGAATTCAAGCAGTACCCACCAAGCCGAGCCTGCGCTTCACAGGAGGATATGGTGTCTATGCACACTTAGTTGACTCTCCGAGACAACATCACCCAACTACTCCGCAAGGAGGTAGTGGCCAGAGTTGCAGATTCCCCTGTCAACCCAGGGTTTGTTTCTAGGTATTTCCTGGTCCCGAAACGGACGGGGGGCTGGTGCCCCATTCTAGATCTGCACTACCTGAACCAATTTCTCAGGTCCCGCACATTCAGGATGGTAACTCTCTCGGATCATACCATCTCTCAAGCAGAACATGTGGTTTTGCTCTTTGGATCTCCAGGGTGCATTCTTTCATGTCCCAATCTGTCCGTCTCACCGCAGGTTCCTCCATTTTCAGCGGAGGGAACCCTCTTCGAGTTCCGAGCCATGCCGTTCAGCCTATCATCGCCCCCCCCCACCCCCGGTGTTCACCAAATACATTGCAGTGGTGGCGGCCCATCTTTGACGTCGAAGGGTCAGAGTGTACCCCTGTCTTGATGATTAGCTCATAGAGGGTTCCTCCAGACAGGAGGTGAAGTCCAGGGATCTCCAGACCTGTATCGAATTTGGTCTCCTGGTCAACGAGACCAAGTCGGAACTCGTACCTTCGCAGATGATCTGTTTCATCGGGGGCAGAGCTTGACTCTTGCCGAGCCAGAGCTAGGCTCCAGACTGACAGGGTGGAGGTCCTCTCCTCCTTTGCCCAGTCATTTCTGGTTGGGCACTTGATCCCTGCTTGGGAATTCCTGCACCTTCTGGGGTACATGGCGGCCTGCACCGCCTTGGTCTGATGGGTCGGTGGCATATGCACCCCCTTCAGTGGGAGCTGGCCAGTCAGTGGACTTGGCAGCATGGTCACTTCCACCAGCTGGTCACTGTGACTCGGAAGATGTAGGACACTCTCCAGTGGTGGACCGTCCTAGCACACTTGCAGAAAGGGATCCCGTTTGTCCGTCCCGAGCCCACGGTCGTTCTTATGACCAATGCCTCTCTCACGGGCTGGGGTGCCCACTTGGGGAATCAGTCCATGGGCTCTGGACCCCTGAGGAATCCCGATGTCATATCAACCTGTTGGAGCTCAGAGCAGTCCGTCTGGCACTGTCAGCATTTGCTCTGCTCCTTCAGGGTCAGGTGGTGCAAGTCCAGACGGACAATACCTCGACTATGTACTATTTCAACAACCAGGGCAGCACGCATTCCTGGCCTCTGTGCAGGGAAACGCTCTGCATCTGGACTCTTGTGAGCTGACTGGAGGTGGATCTCCTAGTCATCCATGTGGCAGGAGCCTCGAATCAACTGGTGGGTGCTCTCAGTCGTGTGGATGAGGTGTCCCATGAGTGGTCTCTCCATATGAGGTAGTACACAACCTGTTCTCCCACTGGGGCAAACCTCAGATGGATCTGTTCGCCTCCAGGGAGAACGTAAAGCTGAGGCTGTTTCATGCCCGCCCCCTCAGCAGGGCTCGCTGCAGGGGGATGCCTTCTCGAGGCCGTGGACCCCAGGCCTCTTGTCTCTCTCCTTCCCCTAGTTCACAAGGTGATCGTCAAGGTCCAGTAGGACAAGGCACAGGTGATCCTGGTAGCTCCAGACTGGCCTTGCCAGTTCTGGTATCCAGATTTCCTCAGCCTCAGCTCCAGGCCTCCAAGGTGTTTTCCCGTATGCCCGTACCTGATATCAGTCAGTCAGGGAAGGTATTCCATCCGGACCTTCAATACCTGCACCTGACAGCCTGGTTTCTGAGCAGCTAGAGTTCCAGGCTTTGGGTCTCTCTGACGATGTACTCACCGTTGTGGAGGCATCTAGGAAGGAGTCAACCAGGAGGTGCTACTCCTTCAAATGGAAAAGATTTTCCATTTGGTGCCAGGGCAATAGCCTGGACCCTTTGTCCTTTCTGGTAGCTAACATCCTTGACTGCCTTTGGTCCCTGTCCAAAGGGGGTCTTTGGTCTGTGACCCTTAAGGTGCACCTGGCAGCCATCTCTGCTTACCGGGCGCGGGCTGGTCAGCAGACGGTGGCACAGGAGAAGGTGATCTGGCACTTCTTTAAAGGCCTTGACCATATTTCTTCTCCGATGCGTGAACCACCACCACCATGGGATCTACTGCTGGTACTGGCAAAGCTCATGGGCAAGCCATTCGAACCGATGCACAGGTGTGAGATGTCACACATGTCGTGGAAGACCACCTTCTTAGTGGCTATCACGTCAGCCAGAAGGACTGGGGAGCTACAGGTGCCCTCTGAGTCTCCTTATCTGGTCTTCCACAGGGACAAGGTTGTCCTACGCCCCACCCGAAATTCCTTCCGAAGGTGGTGTCGGAGTTTCCGTAACTATCCCAAATACACCTCAGAGGCCGAGTACAGGCTCCATGTTTTGGACCTGAAATGAGCGCTCTCTTATTATAAGGAGCTGAAGTTCAGGGAGAGGTTCGCCAGCAGTTTGTCACCTACACTGAAGCTGCACCTGACAGACCTGCAGCCAAGCGGACGCTTGGCAGATGGATTACATCATACATTGATCTCTGCTATAGGTTGGTGGGCAAGGTGCCTCCCATAGGCCACTTGCCATACTGCTGCATCAGTGGCTGCTTCCAGGGACAACCCTATTGAAGAAATCTGCAGGGCTGCTTACCTGGAAGTCAGCAAATACCTTCATTTCCCACTACCAGATCGACTTAGAGTCATGCCAGGATTCTAGTTTTGGGGCCTCAGTTTTTGGGTCTCTGTTTCCCAAGTAGGGGTTGTGAGCCTTGCCTTCCTCCTCCTGGAGAACTGCTAGGAGTCTGCCAAGTGTGGATAGAACAACATATCCTTGATCCTAGAAAAATAGGTTACTCACCTGTAGTAGTAGTTCTAGGAGTGGTATATGTTGATCTTACTTTAAGAGGGTTCCTTCAGTAGGTCATCACATATAGGACTAGCGCCACCTGGCATCTGGCCGCATGGCAGACTTTTTCTAGCAATACCTGATGGGGACGCACACCCGATGTCACGTGACGAAGTCCAGCATTGACACTATATGGATTGATGGTCCACACTTTGCCCTCCAGTTCTTTCAGCTATGCCTCATGTCAGTCTCTTGCAGACTTACCAAGTGATCGTTCTGAAGTGCTTTTCTCATCGGTTTTCACCCGTTGTTGCCTTCTGTTTTTGAATTTCTTCTCTGTCTTCACTGAAGAAGTGTTCCACCTGTGGCACCAAATTCAACACAAAGGCAGCCACGTGAAGTGTGTGATCTGCCTAGGCCCAGACCACCCAGTTTCCTCTTATTCAGACTGCTAACCTTTTAACCACACCACACGTAAAAGGCAGCAGGCTTTGGAGAACCCATCTTTTGAAGACCGGCTGGCGTATTTAGAGAAGCAGATGGAGCTAATAGATCTTCTTCTTCTTCTTCATCTCCTTCCAAAGAACATAGGAAGAAACACAGGGGAGGCGGGGGCAAGGCTTCTTCCAGCCACTGCCTAAGGCCAAGCCGGTGTTGGAAGGTAAGTCGGACAAGTCCTCCTCAGTGGGTATGTCTGCCGCTGGCTCCTCTGATGGCTGCACCGCGCCTGCCCTTAAGTCAACTCCCCCGGTTCCTCCAGGGATCGCCTGGCCGCTAGTAAGACAGCTCCCCAGGCCTCTGGGACAGTCGCAGCACCAGCCGCTAAGTTGACAGGGGGCTCCTCCCCCTCCCGTCCAGCTCCATCTGGTCAGGCGTCTGTCTCTAGTGGGCACTCAGACATGGCTCTTCCTGTGTCTGGGCCCTATGACCCAACCCGATATCCCGCAGAGCCTGGGGAGACTGCCTCTTCCTTTTTCTTCGCGGTAGCTTCCCTGTTCAGGCCGCTACCTCAGCGATGACAGTGTGGAACCCCTGGACATTGTCTACCCCTCTGGGTCTGTTCCTCACTCCCCTGATGGGGTTGCAGGGATGGAGGCTCCTCCACCACCGTCTGGCCCTACTCCGGAGGCTCCTTCTATCCCTTCTGGGGGGATCACTCCCAACCCGACACCTGTCCTGGTCGAGATCCCTCCGCCGTATCCGGCGACAGTCCTCTGACGCCAGCCCCCCCCCAACGACGGTCTCTGAGCCTTGGCCCAGTTGTCTGCCCCAGCCTTCGGCTCCGGTGCCAGACATGGTCCCTCAGTTGGAACCCCTTCGTCCGGCTCCGACACCAGATTGGGTGGTGCCGCTCCCGATGACGGTGGTCCTGACGCCGGCTCCCCCGACGCCAAACCTGCCGACGATTTTATATGACGACGGGCCCTACGTGGGTTCCTCCTACATCAGATCTTCTGACGTTGGGCCTTTACTCAAGAACCCGGACTGTTCCACATTACCCCTCAGGGTATCCTGGGGACCACCTCCCGGCTGGACCTCCTCCAGATTGGAGTGGCGCGGGGCATTATTTCCCAGGTTATGGTCAGTACCCAGGTTATGGCTATCCGGGTTACCAGGGGTATCACTACCCTCCTCCCCCGGTAATCCCTCCACCATCCCCCCCCACCTCAACCTCCTCCCCACCTGCTCCACATTCTCCGGTCCAACAGGATTTCAAGACTGTTATTCAGTCTTGGTGGCAGAGCCGTGCTCGGAGCTGGTATCTGACCTGGAGAGCAGACTCCCACCTCCGCGCTCTTCTAGGTCTCCATCCTCGAGGAGCTCGTCCACCTCTATAGTTCACATTCTGGGGACATCTCGCAAGGATATCACTCTTCTGGATCTTGGAGACCATCCGGACGTAGTGGTGGTGGTGGCAATGAGTCAGAGGAGCCCTCTGATCATGAGTCCTCGGTCCCTAAGGGCAAGGTTTCCCCCAAATCCCCTCCGGAGGACCCTGCCTTTTCGGACCTCCTGAGGTCCATGCAGAACTACTTCGAGTAGGAGTTGGAGGAACAGGATTCGATGTGGCAGAGACTCGCTGAACACCTGGACCTGGAGTCTCGGTCCCCGATTCCTGTTCCCCCATGGATAGGACCTCACCAGGACCTCAGCTCTGCGGTCTGACAGATGCCTCAGTCCATTCAGACTGTCCTAAGAGGGCGGACAGGGTTTACTGGCACCCAAGGATGCTTAGTTTCTTAACGCTCATCCAAGGCAGACTCCATTGTGATTTCAGCTGCTCATGATCGCTCTTCAGCACCCAAGCACATTAGCACCTTTCCTACAGACAAGGAGTCGAGGCAGATGGACCAGTTTGGTAAGAAGGTCTATTCTTCGGCCACATGTGTGCTTCGGTCTCTTTATTATGTGGCCTTATATGGTGTCGCACCAAAAAGCTACCTTGGCCAGGCTCGAGGCCTGAGTTCAATCTATGGAACCTTCGGATGTCAAGGAGGAGCTCACCAAGAAACTCCACCTGTCTTGTTTTTCTTGCAGTTATGCATTGCTAGACTATTTATGACTCTGTCGGTTGTTAGCCAGCCTCGGCTAACTGCTGTTAGTTTGAGACAACAGGCCTGGCTTAGCATCTCTTTGCATTGCAAATGAGGTCCAGTCTGTGATTCAGGATGCCCCCTTTTGGGGCTCTGTGCTCTTTGGCGGCAACACCAAAGACATCATCACCGGTCTCCGGAATGAAGGTCAGGCCTTGAGATCAGTGTGTCCATGTACCAATCTGGTTCCCAGCAACAGCAGCAGCCCTTTCGGAAAAGGACCTGGAGGCAGAGGAAGCAAGCCCTGGCCCATCGACAGGGCAAGCGTAAGTTCAGGGGGCCCTCCCCCTGACCATCCTGCCACCTCCTGACTCCCTCGCCCTACCCCCTCCTCAGCCTCAGTGCGAGGAGCTGGTGGGGATGGAGGGTTCACCCGCCACACGCATGAGTGGCAGGGCATTACCCCTGATGCATGGGTCCTGCAGATGGTGTTCGCCGGACACACCATAGAGTTGCTAGAGATTCCACCAGACTCTCCGTCAGTCCGGTTGTCCTGCTCTGGAGACCAGGCTCTTCTCGTCAGAGAAGAAATCCACTCTGTCTTGCTCAAGGAGGCTATAGAGCATGTTCCCCTCTGGCAAATGGGAAGGGGGTTCTACTCCCATTTCTTTCTGGTTCCAAAAAAATCAGGCGACGATACCCATTCTCAACCTGAGCAGTCTCAACCTGTTCGTTGAGTAGAAAAAATTCAGAATGCTGACCCTCCAAAGCCTGTAAGAACCAGTGGCTTTGTGCTCTGGATATGTAGTATGCTTACCTGCACATTCCAGTTTTCCCCAGCCACTGCCGGTTCCTGTGGTTTTGTGTGCAGGGGGAGCATTTCCAGTTCCAGGCCCTCCCCTTTGGTCTGTCTTCGGCATCTTAGGTGTTTACCAAGTGTCTGGCGGTGGTGGCGACCTTTCTGCATTGCATGGGCATAGCAGTTGTCCCTTACCTGTATGACTGGCTTTCAGCCGCTTTCAGGGATGCTCTTTCAGAAGCTCTGCATTTCATTCTGGATCTGTTTTCCAAGTTGGGGATTACTGTCAATTTCCCCAAGTTATCTCTGTCCCCGAATCAGAGACTTCAGTTCATCGGGGCAGTCTTGGACATGGTCCAGAGCAGGGCCTTCCTTCCTTCCTTCCTTCCTCCCTCCCTCCAGACAGAGTGAAAACTCTGGTCCGTCACACTTCAGTGGTGGCCTCATCCAGGACCATTCCAGCAAGGGAGGTCCTTCGCCTTCTCGGCCTGATGGTGGCCTCCATCACTACCGTTCCCCTGGCAAGGCTCCACATGAGAATTACTCAGTGGTCCTTGCGGGTGCAATGGGATTAACTCCTGGATGACCTGGACCATCCGGTCCTGGTATTGTCGATGGGACAGAAAGACTTACTGTGGTGGAGGGATCCCTGCAACCTTTCCTTGGGTCTCCCATTCAGGAGCCCTGTCTCCACGGCATCTCTGACTACAGATGCATCAAATATGAGCTGGGGGGCACATTTGGGGGGAACACCAAGCACAGGGACTTTGGTCTACCTCGGAGGCATTGTTTCATATCAACGTCCTGGAGATGAGAGCAGTCTTGTATGTGCTTCAGTTGTTCCAGACCCTTCACCCAGGGGATCACTGCTTATCCAGATGGACAACATGTCAGTAGTCTGGTATCTCAACAAACAAGGAGAAAGTTGCTCTTATCCTCTCTGCAGTGAAACGATGAGAGTGTGGAACTGGGCAGTCCAGCACGATCTGTCTTTAGTGGCAGTGCACGTTCCAGGCATCCAAAATGTCCTGGTGGACAGTCTCAGCAGATCTCAAACCCTCAGTCACGAGTGGGAACTAAGTCAGGAAGTGGCAGAGTCTCTCTTCCTAAGGTAGGGGCGTCCGGATTGCGACCTTTTCGCATCCCCATTCAACGCAAAACTTCACAGTTTTTGCTCGCTTGTTCCAGGGCATGGTGCTTTCTGGCACGACACGTTCTCTCTTTCAGACAGGGAAATCTTTGTACGCCTTCCCTTCTGTTTCCCATTCTCCAGAGGGTTCTCCTCAAGCATCGGGCAGAGAAGGTGCGGATGATCCTCATCTACGCCCTCTGGCTGAGACAGATTTGGTTCCCGCTTCTACAACAGTTAGCAGAGGAACCACCAGTTCCACTTCCTGTAACTCACGACCTTTTGACACAGAATCAAGTCTGGCTCGTCCATCTGGGGCCGAGGACCCTGCATCTTCATGCATGACTCCTGCAGACGTAGCGGTCTCCCGCTTTGGGGTCTCCTCTCAGGTCACCCAGATAATTGTTGAGGCTAGAAAGCCGTCTGCTCGTTCCACCTATGCTATGAAGTGGAAGCGTTTTTACATTTGGGCGGCTTCTAAAGATTGGAACCCTTTCTCTTGTTCTGCCCCACAAGTCATGGAATACCTCCTTCATCTTTCAGATTCGGCCTATCCTGTTCCTCCTTGAAGGTCCATCTTTTGGCTATTTCAGCATACCTAGCTGGTGGATGGTAAACCTGTGGCTCAGTCGAAGTCTCAAACTTTTCTGAGGAGATTCTCCTTCTGAAACCTCCCATCCTCAGCCCCACACCACTTTGAGATTTAAACTTTGTTTTGGAGCAACTGTCTCCCGCCTTTTGAACCAGCAATGAGCTGTGATTTACGCTTCCTGTCCTGGAAGACGTTTCTAGTTGCCGTTACCTCTGCTTGAAGAATTTTGGAGCTTCAGGCTGTAGTTTGTAAGGAGCCCTATTTAAATTTATATAGGGACTGGGCAGTCCTCAGGACAAATCCTAAGTTTTTGCCTAAGGTGGTTTCGGAGGTCACACTGAACCAATCAGTGGAGATCCCTGTATATTTTCTGTCCCCTGTGAATGAGGTGAGGCACGCCTGCACACTGTGGATGTGCAGCGTGCCCTCCGATGCTATACTCACCGTACGAAAGAGTTTCTTAAGGATGACCAACTGTTTGTTTGTCTCTTTTGGCCCCAGATCTTTGGGCAAAGCTGTATCTTCCCGGACATAAAGTCTCCACCACTTATTCACACTGATGGGATCTATGCTGGAGGCGCTAGGACCCAGCGGGATCAAACATTTTTGGAAGAGGGTCGCGCCAGAGATGGAGCCGCGAGGATCGGCACCGAGAGCCTCTGCTCATGCGGCAGTGACTATCTCGGCGTCGACCCTCCATTTCCCTCAGTTCCTTTTTTTCCCGCCATCGAGTGTGCTACAGTGACGACGTCGCTCGACCGCCGGGAGTCCAACTTCAAATTAGCAGCATAGTTTTCAGTCTTATTATTTTGTAGTATTTATCAAATAAGTACCGCTTACTATAGTTTATTCTTATTAAAGAAAGAAGTCTCAGTCTACATTGATGGTTTGACATCGGAGCCCTTCCCTGCCTTCTGGTAGGGCTTCAGATGAGCAGTTTCATCAGTGGGCCGCTCTGATGGAGCAGTGGGCTCGGAGGTTGGTCCAGCTGCCTGGCCCAGTCACCAGGGGCCCTTGGACCCTTCAGGGATCGGTAGGGGTGGTTGCCTTCCTAGTCACGCCGGCGCCTTCTTCGGTGCCTTGACTCACAGCTCATGTATTTTCCCTTCACATGCCTGCGGTGCAGGGGCTACACTGATGCCTCTATCTCCTGGTATTCTTCCTTCTTTCTCTTAAATCCTAGTTTTCGAGCCCTGTGTTGGTTTTGGCACCATTGATGTCGATGGGGTCGCTCAGCACCATCCTCGGTGCTGATGCATCTGTCTGCGCTGTCCTCTGCACCGTTGGGATTGTCGGCGCCGTGCCCAGCACCGTGCGGCTTTTGGTACTAGGCTCTGTCGGGCGCCATGCACTGCACTGGGTCCAGGCGGCGCCCGTGCTCTTCGGCACTGAGGCTTGGTGTGACGACTTCAGGGCTTCTCTCCCAAACCCTTTCCTTCCTTTTTCTTTCTGATTTTCACTCCTTTCCTGTCCATACAGTCCCTCCTGGGCTGTCTGAGATGATATTGAGCCTGACCCAGACCTTAGGCTGGTGATGACGTGGAAGGAACAGGATCTAATCATATTGCAGAGCCTGTGGTCGAGGACCTGTCATTTAAGTATCTGCTGAAAAATTTGAATGCCACTCTTTCTCTCCAGACTACAGATATCGATCCTGGGAAGCTTTTAAGGCTCCAGTACCTTAATGTCCCGGAGATCCCTATGGATTTAACTCCCCCGGTACAGCCTTCCTTTGAGACGCTTTCTCAAATGGTATGGAATAATCCCGCTCTCATTCCTTCTGTGGCTAAGTCCATAGATAGAAAGTATGCTGCTCCCAAGGATCGACCCATTTTGGCCTCCTAAGCCTTTGCGGACCCTGTTGTAGTCTTGGCAGAGAATAAGGTCGTCCTCCCTCAGGCTACTACAGCCCGACCTATAAACAAAGAATCTCGTAAGATAGATACTTAAGGTAAGAGAGTCTTTGCTGCATCTACCCTGGGTATGTGTATTGCCAGCTACCAGGGCTATTTCTCTCAAAATGAGTATGTTCTTTGGCATTCACTCAAACAAATGGTAGAAGCTCTACCGGAATCTGACACTAATTCAGAGCTTCTTCAAACCATAACCAGGGGTATCGAGTCCAACAACCAGCAGGTTAAAGCAGCTATGGACCTTTAGATACTGCCTCCTGCGGGGTGGCGGTGGGCATTTGTACCCACCGTCACTCCTGGCTGCGCACTTCAGGCTTCACGAATGATGCCTAGCAACAGATTGTGGTGTTACCCTTTGACGGTATGTATCTCTTCAGTTCTCAAGTAGAACAAGCTCTAGAGGCCACACAAAAGACTAGGTCTGCCATTAAATTGGCTTGACCTGCTCCCGCCCCTTCTCGAAGTGTTAATAAGTGTCAATTTCACAACCGTCAGTCCTTTCAAGGCAAGGGAAGGGGAGGTTTTAATAAAAACCAAAGCCCCCCAGCCTCAAAAGAAAACACAACAGAAAGCACAAGGGCCCAAAGTGCCCAGTGCCGCCTTCTGAGTTTCTGGCCCAAGTCCCACCTCAGCTGCCCGAGGGGGACTCTTCCTCAACGGTGGGAGGTCATCTGACTCAATTCTACAACCGATGGAAGTCCATAACATTGGACAAATGGGTCCTCCGGATAATCCGCGAGGGGTATTCCCTCAATCTTTCAGAGACCTCTCCGGATCGTCCCCCCAAACGACAGCCCAGGCTGTCGGTACTTCAGTCATGAACTTCTCGCTTCCGAGATACAGGGCCTTCTGAACAACAGGGCAGTAGAAATAGTTCTGTTGGATCAACGGAACACAGGGTTCTACTCCCATTACTTTCTAGTTCCAAAGAACACTGGGGCATCCCATTTTGGACCTCAGAAAATTGAACAAATTCTTCCCATGGAGAAGTTCAAATGATATCGCTACGATCCCTGTTACCTTTGCTTCATCAACACAACTGGCTAGCCTCCCTGGACATGCAGGATGCTTACCAACATATTCCTATTTACCCAAAGCATCACAAATACCTAAGGTTTGTGGCTTTGGGCCAGTATTATCAGTTCAGAGTCCTGCCCTTTGGGCTGTCCTCGGCGCTGTGAGTTTTTACAAAGTGTTGTGCAATTCTCGCAGCACATCTCCGAAAGATCGGAATACAAGTGTTCCCATATCTGGACGACTGGCTTCTAGCAAGTCCTTCCAGGCAAGGAACTCTCAATGCCGTAACCACGGCCTCAGACTTTCTCACGTCTATGGAGTTCTGCTAAATCTCAAGAAATCACAGTTGCAGTCCTCCCAGAAGCTCCTTTTTATAGGAACTCTTCTGGACACCTCCTGTCCGAAAGCTTTTCTACCAGAGGACAGATGAAGTGATATCCTGCAGATGGCCCAATACATCAGAGAGAACAGCTCAGTTCGAGCAACGGATGCTGGATCTCATGGCATCCTCGGTTTTCACTGTACCCCTAGCACGCCGCCACATGAGAACCTCTCAATGGATGCTCAGTACTCAGTGGTCCCCAACCACTCACCCTCAGTCCTTTCTCATCAAGGTGACAGAACCTCTAAAGAGTCACTCACCTGATGGTCGCAAGAGGACAACCTTCTGGAAGGGTATCCCTTTGCTCCCCTGGATCATCAGATTTCCATTACCACAGACTCGTCCCTGATGGGGTGGGGAGCTCACTGTTAGAATCTCCACACCCAAGGTACGTGGGCTCAAGACGAGTCCCAGCTTCACATAAATATTCTAGAAATGAGCCGTTTTATGCAGTCCGTGCTTTGAAGGACATTCTCTGTCACAAGAACATTCTCCTTCAAATGGACAACAAAGCAGTGATGTATTACATCAACAAGCAGGGCGGTGCACACTCTTACCCTTTATGTGAGGAAGTGATGAGTGTGGAATGGTGTTTGAGCACAAGGCTCTATTACAGGCGGTCTACCTGCCAGGAGTGCAGGACTAACTGGCAGACTGCTCTCCGCAGAATGGAGACAGATCTCACGAAAGGTCTCTCGACTCAACTGTAATTCGGTCACTATTTGCAGAGTGGGGAACTCCAGATCTGGACCTTATTGCATCCCCCACCACAAAACTGCCTCTCTTCTGCTCCAGAAATCCAGGGCCTGGCGTTTTCTGTCAGGATGCATTCAGGCTGCGTGGATAAAATGTTTTCTATACGCCTTTCCTTCTCTTCCTCTAATTTAGAGGGTACTTCTTAAGTTCGAGTCCCAGGGGGACAGAATGATCCTCATTGCTCCCTTCTGGCCTTGACAGATATGGTTTCCGTTATTCAGCAGCATGTCGGAAACCCTCCGAAGCGCCCCTTCAGACGAACCTTCTGACTCGGGCCTGTGGTGCCCCCAATCTGAGGTTGCTTCACCTTCACACTCGACTCCTGAAGAGATAGAAGTGAACAGGTTCAATGTCTCTTGCAGAGTTTCAGATATTCTTCTGGCTGCGCGCAAGCCAGCCACTAGAAAAAAACACAGCCAAATGGAAGCATTTTTCTCTCTGTGTGCAAAATCCTCTTTGAATCCTTTTTCTTGCCCACCAAATAAAGTTCTAGAGTACCTTTTAGACTCTCAAATTCAGGTCTGCAATACTCTACAGTCAAAGTTAACCTTTGTGCCATTTCAGCCTATCATGAGCCAGTACTCTCCTTGTCACTGGCTCAGTTACCAGACATTTGCAATGCGGCTACCTGGAGCTCAGTGCATACTTTCGTCAAGCACTATGCCCTGGATATCCATGCCAGGCGACATCTTTCGTTTGGCAGGACCATCCTTAATGGACTTCTGTCCTAAATTTGTGAGCTCTTTGTCTCTCCTGCCACCCTCTTGGGGGATTATTAGCTCAGTACTCTCCCATCAGCGTGAATGAGTGGTGGAGACTTTATGTCCAGGAAGATATGGAAATTATGTACCTACTGTAATTCTTGATCTTCTTGGACAAAGTCTCCACCACTCATTCTCACGCCCACCCACCATCCCCCGAGCTCACTTCTGTTGTTGGTCTTCCGCCTCCCCAATCTTTAGGCTGTGAAGACTTCTTTGTTGACCCTTTGTATACGGGTCGTCCGGACTATCTTATGTCCGTTTTTTGTTAGGCTGTCTTTCTAGGTTAGTTACGCTGCACCTCCTCGGAAAAAAGGTACTGAGGCGGTTGGAGGGTCGACGCCGAGATAGTCATTGCCGCAGGAGCCGAGGCTCGAGGCGCTGCTCCTCGCGGCTCCATCTCTGGCGCTGACCCTCTTGCAAAAAAAAGTTTGCTCCCGCTGGGTCCTAGCGCCTCCGGCGTAGATCCCATCAGTGTGAATGAGTGGTGGAGACTTCATCCAAGAAGATCAAGAATTACGGTAGGTACGTAATTTTCATTTCTAAGCAGTGCCTATTTAATTGGTTGGGGCAATTGTATTCGCTTTCTGCTACCAGAAGTATGACAAGCCTCTGCCGAGACCAGTCAGAGGTCGTTCTACAAGGGCCATGGCTGCTTCCGCGGCTTTTCTATGCAACGGTTCAGCAGCCGATATCTGCACAGCAGCAACATGGAGTTCTGTCCATACCTTTACCAAACACTGCAGTCTGGACATTGCTTCTAGGCGGAGGGCAGGTTTTGGCCAGCTGTCCTGCAGGACCTTCTGTCCTAGGCTGGTTCCACTCTGTGTTTTCCTTAGTTGTTGGAGTTTTTCCTCCTCCCTTGTTTCTCTCGGTCTCTCTGCAGAGGGACTGCTTGGGATTCAGTCCTGTATGTGTGATGACCTACTGAAGGAACCCTCTCAGTAAGATAGTACAGTTCGTGGAACTTACCGTGAAGTAGATCTCTGAGAGATTCTTTCAGTAGGTCATATTTTCCCACCCTCCTTCCCCTTTTTATTTAGGGACTCCAGACTCTGTTTCTTCCTGCTGTCAGGCCTATTACAGGCTCCTGTGGGAGATCTGGAGGGCAGGGTGGGGACCGTCCACTATATAGCGTCATGCTGGCGTCTGTCACTTGATGTCAAGTGGGCGGTTCCCGTCAGGTATTGCTAGAAAAGTCTGCGCTTGCTGCCAGACGCCAGGTGGCGCTAGTCCTATATGTGATGACCCACTGAAGGAACCTCTCTCAAGACCTATTGTTACGGTAAGTTCCTATGTAACTGTACTTTCATCCACATCGAACCCACTCGACCTCCCCTGGTTTCACGCACAACCTTCATGTTTCCAGCGGGCAGAGACCTGGCATCATGGGGCAGAGCTGAGGGATATACCACCCGGTTGGGTGGGAGGAGCCAGCTTTTAGACCTTCCGGAAAGATTCTTAAAGGGAAAGGACATGCCAAGTGTGTATGAACAACATATACCACTCCTAAAACTACTGTTACAGGTGAGTAACCTGTTTTTTTTCCAGCACTGTGTTACAGGACTCCGATATAGATCCTTGAACTCACTACTGTAGTGCGAGCCTGCAGACAGCACTGTTTGACAGGTGTGGACTTGCTCTACAGAAATAGCAAATTACATCATCTGCTGACCATCGAGACACACGGAGTGAGGATGGGAATGGCGCAGAAACACATAAGAAATTAAAAAATACACCAAAGGAGACATAAACTTGCCCAAATAAAATATTTATACTTCGGTAGTCTGATCCTTGACAAAAACGACTGAAAAAGATTGCCGAATTACAAACTAACAGCAAAAATTAACATTTGCCGTTGATCTTTAAAGAACGAAGTTATGGGACCAGCACTGGTGCGTGCAGAATGGTAAAGAGGCTCCAAGACAAAGTGTCCCTGGGTTACCAGAGTTGTCCAGGTTTTTTTTTTTTTTTTTAGTAATATAGTATTGAATAATATTGAATGTTGTGGCTATCTGGAAGACAGTTGACTAACAATAGACACTTTGTCTTTTTTCGTCTCGTATTTCAAATGTTTCAGTGTGTAATGTAAGAGATCCTACTCTGTGTATATACTGTTAACATGGGAATAAAACCATTTTCTTCTTCAAAGAGTGGTTGCTTGGGTTTGCCACTAGGGGGTGCATCAGCATTATAACAGCAGCTTCAGTTTTGCTGTAGCTCAGATTGTCTGAGAAATGGCTGTGAACTAAGTAAGGGACAGTGTTTTACTGAATAGGGTGAAGTAGAAACCGCGGGGGGCAAGCTCACACTGGGGTACAGAGGACCCACCTGGAAAGTTGACACAGGGCCCAGCTGGAAAATCAGTAGGAAGGCCCAGGGTACACACTCATTATCAGTATTCCACTTCAGTATGAAACACTAGTTCTGTTTTGAAATCTTACATTTCAGAGGGTCCATCTAATTAAAAATAGATGATAAAACCAAACATTCTCAGAGTCTAGAAGGTGGCCAATTACCTAACAGAGGGGCCCATCTGGAAATTTCCAGGTATCTCGGGGAGGGGTGGGGGGGTCAGATTACCAGCACCAAGCGTCTGTTTCTGGTTTCCAGGTAGTGTTCTATTTGGCCACCAAAATGGTTGCTAAGCTCGAGTTAAATCTCTGTTTGATTTGCTGAAATCTTAGCAAGTAACCAGTCTTCTTGTTGGAAAAGAAGAAAAAAAACAACAAAATAACAGTGACTCATAAAAAAAAAAAAATAGTTGGGGGACTCTTCGCCTCCCCAGCAGTAATGCTGCTGGACCTTTAGGCCCTAATTAACAAAAACATAAAGTAAAAGTTTTCATGTGCTTACTGATTTGTAATTTAATTTTTTTTTTGTCTGGTTTATCCTGAGACCCTCTGCCCACCATGTTTACGCACTACAAGTCCCAGTGCCCCCCCAGCCAGCCCTCTGATGTTGTGACTGATGGACTGAGTCGCGGGGCACCTCCATGTGCTGGCAAGCCAGTTTAGAGTGTGTTAGTGTGAAAGCACCCATGATCGCGATTATTTTATCGATATGAGCACACCTGTGCAACTCCTTCTGCCACTTTGTTACAAACTTTTCCCCTTCTACCCACCATTGTTCACAGTATTCATCTCTTGTATCCTCTCTCTCCCCACAAGTTGTTAGGCTTGCTGTACTTCATTTATACTAACGTACTAAAGAAGCCAGCAGAATAGGCCAAATGGTCTGTCTTGTCTGCTCGAAAGCCAGCAACCTAATGGCTGCTCGCCTTACCACCCCCCACCCAAGCAGGTCCTTTTAGTTTGTTACTGTATATCTAAATACTGCTTTGGTTCCTTCCTCTACCCCCGCCTTCCTGCTCCTCCGTTCCAGGGACTGTTGAACTTGTGCCACCTCTGCTGGGAAGTCTGTCTTCTCTTATCGACTTTCCTCACTCTGGAACTAACTCCCATCTGCCTGTCTTCCATCCCTAGGCTTCCATAGGCACCAGCTGAAACTCCAACCCCTTCCCGCCTGTTCTTGTTATCCTTCCTCCTGACATCTTCCCTGCCGGGCCTTAACTGTCCTGGTAAAGCAGCTGGCTAGGTCCCTCTCCTGCCTTGGTTTGACTTCCTCACTACTACCATTTTTTCCGTCCATTACAAGGTCAGGCATCAACTCGCCCTGCAAGTCATTTGCCTGTTGTTAAATTTGTTATTGCTTACTGTATATTGCTGCCACTTCTGCATTTGCTAGTTGTCTCTTATTGAGCTGTGCCACACTTTATTCTCTGTACACACAATTTTGTACTTATTCTAATTTTGTAAAAAAATACTTTGACCAAACGTTGCTTCAGTTGTTTTGCTGTTATGTATTGTGCTGCTGTTCTTCCACTGTTCCCTCCCTGGCTGCACTCTGGAAATGAGCTTTGGCCCAGTGTGCCTCTCCCGTTACCAGTTTTCAAATACATAAATAAAATAAATAAGTCAGGGGCCGCCAGAAGGAAGAGGCTTGAGCGACTCAGTGGACACTTTCCTCCAGGGAGGGAGTGAAATAACCCCTCACTCTGATACTACCACCTCTGGGTGCACAAGTGGTGGTGCAGTGTGGGGGAGGGAGGATGTTCTTAGGCTCTTGGCCAGACATGCTCCGAATTCAGTAGCATCTACGCTGGTCTTTGTGCCAGCATCCTTACCGGTGTATGGATGGGGACACTAAGGGGTAAATTCCCCTCCTCTGCAGTAACATGACCCAAAAACAAATAAACCCTCTGGTCATATATATTTTTTTTTTTTTTATCAGATCCACCCACCAGTGGAGCAGTAAAAACAGATTACTAAAAAGCGGAAGTGTCATTTAACCCCTAAAGAGGTGTCTGTTGGGGACTGTGCAATGAGAGTACTTAGGTAGTAACTACAATGCTATATAGTTCAATAGCACTTTTCATACGTGCTGAATCACAGAACACTTTACAGAGCGTTGAATTAAGATACCTGTGTACAGGCAAAGGGGGAGCCATTATGCACCAGTAACTTTCCGCACTCTGTTGTAGATAGTATTAATGAAGCGGCTAAGACCCTGGAGACCCAGGCTTGAATCTTGCCACCACAGCTTGCTCACTGTGTGGCCTTGAACAAGTCACTTAATCCCCCACCCCCTGTGCTTTCCTTGAATATGTATCGGTTTTACTTCCTACTTGTGCTTGCCTAATTACTTTCAAGAGTCAGCTGGTCACCAGCAGTCTGTCCTGTCTCTGCTGGCCTCAGAATATGAGTCGGGGACACTGGGGCAATGTGGGAGGAATTATTTGTTCACAGGGTGGTGTATGATGGAGCAGCCTCCTGGAGGAGGCTGTGGGGGCAACAAAAGTTGTTGAATTAAAGAATTCATGGAACAGACAGAAGGCAAAACTAGTGGTAGGAAGGAGGAGGTAGGCCGCAGAGCAAATAGTATCTGGAACTTATACAGTAAGCGGGGGGGATATGGAGCACTGCACTGGTACAGTGGCAGTCTTGGATACGTGTCCAGATTTGACCTTTTGGCTCCAAGATAAGCAGGTGCCAGTCTCATCCCTAACGGGATATGGGGAAAGTGTATGACACCCGCCTCTAGAGCATCCCGAGTCAGCCAAGCACAGAGGAACATTTGCAATAGCTGGGATGGCAACTTCAGCACTTTCTGTTGGAGAATAAGGTGTGGCTGCAGGGGGCAGAGGAGTGGGTCTGGGGGTGTGGGGTGGCCTTGTCCTACACCAGCAGAGCAAAAACTGCAAGCTGCTCAGAAATTACTCCCTTCCTCGTGGCCCAGTTGGGGTGGAGGGATGCATCTGCTTTAAGAATATCAAAAAGAAGGAAAAGTGAAGCATAACGAAAACAAAAAACTTGACTTTTTAGCTTCATTGTTGTGGAAATTTGTGCTACTGATTCATTTTTGACCCAATAGGTTCCTGATGATGAAGGTCGCCATGAATATGGATGCCGCATTCACTACAGATACTTTTCTGTTGGTTGAGAGATCATAGCTGTAGCTGGTATTTAATAAAATACTGAATTATATGTACCCTTCTCTGTTGTGGTCTCCAGTTTGTGTCACAGCTATTGACTGCTTGAAACATTCACAGTTTGCAAATCTCTCCCGCCTGTGTGACCTCATGATGGGGGTGTTGAGATTGGGATGTCGTGATATCAAATTTTAATTATCACTATATTTGTGTACAGCGATCGCTATAATGATTATCATGATAATCTGCTCCCATCACTGATTTTAGGAAAATGGCAAAAATCTGATAGGCTGAAGATGGGGAATTGGGAATCATGGTTGCACATGGAGAGGGACACACAGCTAGAGCAGCTGGTTAAGACACTTGAGTATGGTATGTCGCGGTATATCGTGCTACACCATGATCACAATATTGTTTTTTTTGTTTTTGTATTTTTTTTTTACAACAGTAAATTATCGTCAGTGGTAATTATCGCGATAGGCAAGGCAAATTTTATTTGTATAGTGCCCTATCAGGGGACTCAAAGCGCTTAACAAAATGACAGTAAAATGCAGTAATACAACCCCAAATTAAGTTAATTCAAAGAAGATTAAAAACTGTATCAAATAAATACATTTTAAAAGAGGTTTTGAAGGCCTCCACCGTGCTGCCAGCCTTAATGTATGGTGCAAGAGAGTTCCACAGGAGCAGAGCAGCCACCCCAAAGGCCCGATCTCCCAATCTTTTTAAATGGGAGGATGGTACAATTAGTAAGCCAGCATCAGTGGCGTGTAAGGGGCAGATAGGAGTATGGAATCAGGAGCTCTTTAAGGTAGTCAGGTCCCAGACAGCATAGGGCCTTGTGTGTTAAGAAGCCTATCTTGAAGGTGATGCATGCACTCACAGGCAGCCAGTGCAGAGAGCGCAGGACAGGAGTGACATGGGCCCTCTTTGAGGTGCCTGTCAACATCCTGGCTACAGTATTCTGCACTAGCTGCAGGTGATGCATCAAACCCCCAGACAACCCTAGGTACAGAGCATTATGGTAATCAAGTCGGCTAGTAACACAGGCATGCAGCACCATAGCCAGATCAGGGGAGTCAAGAGTGGATGGATCCTGGCAATATTCCGAGATGGAAAAGCCGCCCTAACAACTGATGAGACCTGTTTTCAAGGTCAAGCTGATTGTCGAGAATAACGCCAAGATCCTTGACCACCTTTATCACAGACAGTGGACGACCATCAACCACAAAGGCGGGCAGTCTCCCGTCAGTGAAAATACCCCCATGACCCGGCTCAGTCACCATAACATCTGTCTTGCTGGGGTTGAGACACAGCCAGTTAGCGTACATCCAGTCGTTATCTTAGCTAAGCAATGACTTGGCGTATCTGGGGTGGAAAGATCATCAGGGGCACAAAACGGGTACAACTGGGTGCCATCTGCATAGCAGTGAAACCCCAGATTGTACCACCTAACGATCTCTCCCAGCAGCAGCATGTACATGGAGAACAACAGGGGAGCCAATATGGAACCCTGCAGAACACCACAAGGCAGCGCGGAAGAACTGGAGGAAAAATTTTCGAGGACAACACACTGCGATAATAGCGCCATTTCATGTTATTGTGACATCCCTACTTGAGAACATCTGCTTGCACATGGACACCCATACATCGTACAGATTTTAGCAGCTTCCGGGCATTCTGAACTTCTCTACATTATCATAACTTGTCTAAGAAAAGGCTTGTCTACTGTCTTAAAAAGCAGGTGCCCCAGTCAGTTGCAGAGCATGGCAGAGCAAAACTAGAGGCATTCTGCTGTGCCATTACAATACCATCCTTTTCAGTTATCCACAAGGATCTGCTTAGTGCAGGCAAAGGAGTACCCCAGTGCAACTCTAGCTGTGTATATTTGGTTTCTAGAGGTTACATATTAACGCATTGATTAGGCAACACCATATCACTGCATGGCATATAGTGTTGTCCTGTCGTATGAGTGCAACCTGGTGAAGCATAGAGCCTGGTCACGCTGGTGGGGCAAAACTGTGTGTGTGTGTGTGTGTGTGTGTGTGTGTGTGTGTGTGTGAGCTAACATACCTCCTGGTGGAGTAGAAAATCGTGAAAATACAACCCTGACTGGGCCAATGAGATGTTCCTGCTCTCTTTGTTCAGTGAGGGTTGGGTCCAGTTAGGGGATCCCAACAGAGGGCATGTCATGTACTCCTCCTGATGTCAGACCAGGAACAGAACTGTGCCTGGTTAGTGATTTCTTGAGTAGCCATTCCAATGGGGCAACACTGGTCATGTGGAAGGAAATCCCATTGATAGGGGTAAAACCAGAAGTTAAAAATAGCAGATTCTATTTTTGTCTATTCTTCACTTTTCTGTTCTGTAGTTAGTTGCAAGTAGAGGGTACTGTAAGAGTTCAATATCTGTTCTCTCCTATGCACAAACCCTAAAATAGATGACATGATCAAATCTGCATTTATAGTAGCAGAGAATCATTAAATGGGTCTTTATTTTATGTAGCTGGGATCACTCAGTGTAATATTTCGTTGAGCTTATTTTTGGTGAATTCCATAGAGATTCTATGTAAATATTTGAGTTCCTCTGTGCTTTCTACAAGGACTGCAGGGCAGGAGGAACCCGTGGCCCCAGATTTTTTTTGTTGGCACACTGAAAAAAATCCTTTTGTTCTCAAATGAGTCAAATTACAGCGGAATGTGCTAAAAATAGGCTTGATGTAATTATATTACACAAGGAGCAGAATAATGCTGAAGTTTTCCCTATTTGGCCCCCAGCTGGTATGTAACAGTTTTTTTTTTTTTTTGTACTTTATCTTTTGCTTTCCTTTAGCGTATTCACAAACCCTCAGTGCCACCCCTACAGGAGCAGTCACCATTGGCCCACAGATGCACACGGACTGTCGTTTCTTATACACTGCCCTGTGCTTAACTCTCTGTTTGGGGTCTGCCAGTCTGGAGGCAAACCGGATGGAGCTCTCCCAGCAGGGGTGGGTTTAGGAGACCCAGAGGGGCCGGATGCCAAAAAAGGGTCGGAAACATTTGGCAGCATTATCCTCCCCCTTTTATTTTATTTTTTTTTTTATTTTTGTTTCTTAAAGGAAAGCTGTGGTTTGCAGGGGCTCCTGCCCTGAAACCTTACCCTCCGGTTTAGACATAGTCGAAAAAGTGGCTTTTTTCTGCCAAGGGAAAGTGGTTTAATTTAGTTTTTAAAGTCCACTACCTGGAAGGGCTATGACGCTTAGAGGCTCCATTTACTGTTAAGTGCGTCGCCGTACCATGCGCTTCAATGCAAGTGCATGGTGCAGCACCACACCTTATGACCCATGTTTACAACCCGTAGTGCAAGCACTGGTCCCACTACACTCAAACTGACACTCAGTGACATACGAACATACGAAGAAGCCAGCAGAGGAAGGTCATTTGGTCTGTCAAGTCTGCTCGTAGTGCAGGGTCCACAACTTGAGCTAATTTTCCTGCCCTCCCTCCGCACTCCTCCCATCCTCCCTACCCATGATTCTTATCTTCCCCCATGCCTGTCCCAGTCTCTCTTAAAGCTGCTCATTGTCTTTAATGAATTGACCTCTTCTGGCAGCGCATTCCAAGTGTCCACCACCCTTTCTGTGAAGAAGTGCTTTCTGACATCTCTCCTAAACCTCCCACCCTCCAGCTTAAGACTGTGCCCCTTTGTGATATGGTTGCCACTCAGCTTAGAGACTTTCCTTATCAACATTATTTATCCCTTTCAAGTACTTGAATGTCCGAATCATGTCCTCTCTCTCTCTCTCTCCTGTCTTCCAGGGAGTACATGTTTGGTACCCTCAACCTCTCCTCGTATGCCTTGCCCTGCTGACAGGCTCTCATCTTTGTAGCCCTCCTCTGTACCTTCTCCAGCAGGTTAATGTCCTTTTTGAGGTGTGTGCACCAGTACTGAACTCCATACTCTAGATGCGACCTTACCAATGACCTGTACAAGGGCAGTATAACATCCTCTCCTACTGATCCCCCTAGCTATGCATTCCAGCATCTTGTTTGCCTTTGCTGCTGCTTTCTTGCACTGCATGGAGTGCTTCAGGTCATTAGTGATCATCACTCCTAAGTCCTTCTCCTCCTCTGATGCAGCTACTCGGACTCCACCCAGGTAATATTCTGTCCTGGGATTCTTAGTTCCAATATGCATAACTTTGCATTTTTTGGCATTAAAGCCAAGCTGCCAGATCCTGGACCATCTCCCCAGCTTTTCCAGATCTTCCTGTAGGTCCCGTATCCCTTCAGCTGTGTCCACTCTCCCACAGAGCTTGGTGTCATCTGCGAATAGGCACATTTTGCCTTTAATACCATCCCCGGTGTCATTGATGAAGACACTGAACAACACCGGCCCCAGCACGGAGCCCTGTGGGACCCCACTGGTTCCATCTGGTGCCAGATAACTCTCCCACCACCACCACCCTCTGGGTTCTGCCCCTCAGCCAGTTTTCCACCCATCTGGCAATCTTCTCCCCAACTCCAAGACCCACCAACTTCCTTGTCAGCCTTTTGTGGGGCACAGAGTCAAAGGTCTTACTGAAATCAAGATAGAGGATGTCTACTGCTTGGCCCCTGTCTACTGTCTTAGTGACACAGTCCAAGAAGTCAATCAGATTTGTTTGACACGATCTCTTCCCCCCACCCATGCTGCCTCTCATCCTGGAGACCATGCTCCTCTAGATATGCCACCAACCTTCCTTTAGTATGGTCTCCATCAGTTTCCCCACAATGGAGGTCAGACTGACTGGTCTGTAATTCCCTGGACCATCCTGGGACCACTTTGTGAAGGGGTACTACATATGCTGTTCTCCAGTCCTGTGGTACCACGCCTGACTCTAGTGAACTATTAAATAGGTCTGCTAGTAGCCCTGCCAGCTCCTCAGCCAGTTCCTTTAGTACCCTTGGATGTACTATGTCCAGGCCTGGTGATTTGTCCACTTTCAATGCCAACAGACCCTCCCTCACTCTATCCTCCTCTATCACTGTGTCTGTGTTTCCCTTCCCCAGTGCTTCTTTTCCCTCCTGAAGACACTGGTCCATCCTTCTCCACGGTGTAGACAGAACAGAAGTATTCATTTAGTATCTCTGCTTCTCCTCCATTATCCTCCACCCACTCCACCCCTTTCTTAAGCCTAACAATCCCTTCTGTCTTGTCCCTTTTGTCACTTACATAGTGAAAGAAAGCCTTCTCCCCCGTCTTAATTCCTTCAGCAATTTGCAGCTCCTTCTCTGCCTTTTCTCGCCAGACTTCCTTACTTGCCTCATTAGCCAACTTTAGGTAATTTTCCCTATCCACCTCTCTCTTGGTCTTCCTGAATTTTCTATAGGCCAACCTCTTTTCCCTTACCGCCTTGGCAACCCCAGAACTGAACCAGCTGGGCGCTTTGGCCCTTGTGTTCTTCCCCCTGAGCCTAACACACTCATCTGTGACAACCAGTATTCCTTCCTTAATGATGGACCACTTTTGATCCACCCCCATATCCGCTCTGATGCCCACCAGATGTCTCCTTAGAACCTCACCCATTTTTCTGAAGTCCGCCCTCCTGAAATCCAAGATTTTGGTCTTAGTTGGGTTGCTATCCCTGCCCATATCCAAATGGAACCACTCTGTGCAATGGTCACTTCTGCCCAGTGGCTCCCTGACCATTATTTCCTGTACATGCTTGCCATTTGTGAGCACCAGATCAAGAATTGCCTCAGCCCTTGTTGGTTCAGTGACGCCCTGAGTCAGGAACCCTCTCTGCAGTCCTTCCAGGATCACCTGACTCTTGGGACATGTTGTGGATGGTATCCTCCAGTCCACCTTGGGCAGGTTGAAGTCCCCCACAATTACCACCTCTCCTTTCCCCACAGCTTCCAGTATTTGTGAGATCAGCTCCCTGTCTCTCTCTCCTCAACTTGATTGGGTTGTCTGTAAACCACCCCCAACTTCACCTTTCTCCCTCTGTTGGACCTTAACTAAATCCATAATGCCTCCACCTCCCCTCCCTCAGACTCTTCCCTCATGCAAGTTATTCTCTCCCTGATATAAACTGCCACCCCTTCCCCTTTTCCGACTACTCTGCCCCTCCTGTCTTATATCCAAGTATAGCATGGTCCCAGTCATGGTGTGATGTTGCCCAAGTCTGGGTTACTGCAGCTGTGTCCACCCTCCTGTCTGCTAATAGTGCCTGCAGGTCATCCATCTTGTTCCCAAGACATCACGCATTCAGAGACACCACCCTCCACCCAGAGTCTGACTGTCCTTCCTCTTTTCTTCTACTCACATTTATCCCCTCTGTGTGCACCTCTCCACATACCTTGGTATGTGTTCCTCACTCCCTTCACCCTTTGCTAACTGTGTATTTTCCCCTCCCACCTCCTCCCTCCAGCTCTCTTCCAGTACTGTGGGGGGAGGTTCACTGACCATCTCCTCTCGGAGTCTGGGGGCCTGTTCGCCCACTGCCCCCCCCCAGTAGTTTCAAATTAAGTGTAATGGTTATGTGTTCCCCCAGTTTTTCCCTGAGTACCCTCAAACCCTCCCTACTGAGGTGTAGATACTGTATAAGACTAGAGGTATGACAAATGTACGTATGGACATACGAATTTAGGAACGAGAAGACCATTAGGCCTTTTTCCCCACCTGCTCGATGGGAATACCATGTCACCTTTTTTTCTTTAAGGTGATTATCCAGTTTGAGTTTGAAGGTAGGAATGGTGTTAGGCGACACAGCCTCTCTGGAAGTCTGTTCCGAGTCTTCACCTTTCTTTTTGTGAAGTGTTCTTCCTGATATTTATCTGGATTCTTTTTCTGTCAAAGGCATTGTGTCCTGTCATGTACTTGGGTATGTTCTGAATGATTTCTCTGAGAAAATGTATGGCAAGTCAAACTTTATGAGGCATGCTTTCCAAAAGGCTCAGGGCGCTGTACAGGGAAGAATATAATAAATACATTAAAATGTAAATCATTAATATTTAATGATGGAAATTATAAAACAATCTAATGGCCAGAGCAAGAGATTTTAATGCTCCTTTAAAGGCCTCCACTGAGCAGGTAGGACGAATGCTGGGTAGGAAGGAATTCCAGAAGGATGGTGTGGCCATCAAAGTGCTCCCCTCCAAAACAGCATAGACTGCTAACCCTACTTTGGTGGAGTGGAGTGGAGAGGGCAGATAGAGATGTAAGGAGATGGAGCTCTTTCTGGTAGCCAAGTCCCAGATATGTAGCCAGTGCAACCTATGCAACACCTGTGTAATGTGCTGCTTATGTGATGTTCCAGCCACAAGCCGGGCTTGCAGAATTTTGGGCCAGATGCAAGATGACACATCAGACTTCACGATAATTCTAAGTAAAAAGCTTTGCAATAATCCAGTCTCAATGTGATAAAGGCTTGGCTTTTACGTTCCTCTGATACCTCTGGTGTAGATACGGTTTGATCAATGCGATATTATTTAGATGGAAGGGGGCCATGTAGACTGCTGCTGGCACATGCTATTCCAGCATCGACTTGCAGTCCACGGTGACCCCCAGAATCCTAACTGCATCCACAGCTCCAAGTGTGATGCCATTTCAATCAATCAATCATCTTTAACCAGGTGGAACACATTTACATTTACAATAAAGATTTACGATGGAATGTGATCGCTCCACTGGTCATCGCTGACCCACAGGGACCTAGCTCAACAGTCACCACCTCTGTCTTACCTGGGCTGAGGTTCAGCCATTTGGAGGCCATCCAGTTGTTGATTTCTCCAAGACACGACCCAGCACAGAACTCTCATTTCTTACATCAGGAACCGACCCAGCACAGAACTTGCAGTTCCCATCAGGAGCACAAGACTGGTCAAATGCAGAGGAGAGATCAAGAAGAATAAAACTGGATTGGTACCCTCTGTCTCTTGTACTGAGCAAACCATGGAACATCTTGACGAGAGTGTTTCAGTGTTGTCGGGTTCTAACTCCTGATTGGAGAGTAGATGTCAGATTTTTACAGGTGATCTCGGTTTGTGCCACCATCACCTTCTCGATCACCTTACCCAGATGGGAAGGTTAGAGGCAGGTCTGTAATTCACAAGACTGTTGGGGTCCAAAGAATTATTCTTCAGGAGGGGTCTCAACACCATCCTTTTCAGAGCAGTGGAAAACTTCTCTCTTCAAAAACAACCCAACGATCTCATGGTTAACAGACCTAGGTAGGCATTCCCAGCAGCAAACGAAAGCAGCCAGGTAGGCCCTACATCCAACATACAGTAGGTGGGGGACAATGCCAAGATTCCCTGGAGCATCTTGTCTTTCATAACAAGTTTAAACTCTCCCTAGTTTGGCAGATCGCCTAAGCCTATTGAAAACTGGGTAGTGCTTGCCCATGACCGACCACTTGTGGAGATCCCAGTCTGTAGATCGGCAGCTCACTGTCAGTCTATATTTGGTCTCGGTATAACAACAAGACCTCTGAGTGGCAAACCTGAGCTGTTAATAGCTCTGGCCATAGGCTTGTATTATACATGCTCCTATGGCTGCTCCCCGGCTCTGACATCAGCTGCAGGTGATTGTGGGATGCACTGTTAGAGGCGCTACGATCAAAATGCTGGCAAGAGGGACGGCAGGATCAACCAGATAAACAGAATTACTTCACAGGCAGGTTCCATAAGTTTTGTAACACATTACTGAAATGCTGATTGGGGGGGGGCGGGGCATAGTGACATGAATGTTTCCCTTTAAGTTCTGCATGACTTGTTGAAAGAAAATGTTGAACACAGACCCACACATGTCCTATCTGTACTACATGGAAGGGCAGCTCAACATGGAAGGTTGTGGCTTTTATCAAGCAATGCTTCCAGCATCGCTGGAAAATAGACGTCCAGACTTGTCCTTGGGTGACCCTTGGCACAGGACCCCAAGGATTAACCTAAGAGCTACAGAAAGGCCTCAGCAGCTGCCAGGTCCACTTGCAACTCTTGAGGAGGAGGAGGAGGCAGCTTCTGTCACAGTGAGTACTTCATCAGTCTTGGTGCTGTTCCTGGCTGGGGTCAGCGTGAGCGGGTCCTTCACGGAGGATTTCTGGGAGATGTATCTGGCCCTTTAGATGTTTGGGAGAGCCCTTCTCCCTGGGGCAAGAAGCACAAGCACTACCGGTGCAGGTCATGTGACCAGGAGAGATTGCGATCCTCCAGTTCCCTCGACTTCTCTGACCACTGAACGGTGGTCAAGCATCTTTTGGTTGAGGTCATGGTCGCAGTCTCCTCGATACCCCATGTCGAGCTTGTCAACCTCGACACAAGCTGAGCAGGCTGTCGAGATGTTTTTCAAGCCTGTTGACTGGCTGTCGGAGGAACTTGATGATGATGATGATGATGATGATGATGATGATGATGATGATTGAATTGACCTCCAAGACCTTGGTTCTTCCAGTCCTCATGCAGTAGGCTGTGGCTTGGTTAGTGTTCCAAACTGGGTCACTCCTGGGCCACCCTCAGCTGGTGGTCATACCTCTGAAGCTGATGCTTCTGAACGTGGCTTGGCACGTGGTCTATCATGACCTTCCTGAGGCCTCTCCTCGACATTAGCCCCTGGGTTGATGGTTGAGGTTGAGATGGGGGTACCACTAGTGTGCTGGATCCTGCCTTACCCAGAGGCACTGTCATCAACTTCCTTGACCTCCTCATCCTTGGGCGAGGAGAGGCACAACCGCAAGATGTGGAGGCACTACGAGGAGCTCCTGTGACAGCAGTGGACCATTGCAGAGTCTGGTAGGGTTCTACCTGTTGGACCCTCTGTCACCTGTCAGTCACCAGTTATGCCAGTTCCGGTCCATCCTTGGCAGGTGTTACCAGTGTCTGCTTCCCCACCCTTGAGAGTGGAGCCACCACCACCACTGCAGCCCTTGGTGGGAGCCCTGACTAAGGACTCTTGTACTGCAGCCGGCTTGCCAGGCCGGCTGTCTGTGCTGATCACCCAGTCCAAGGGCACTCGGATAGTGCATGGCAGCAAATGGTTGAGGGACATTTTTCGAGGAGTCCTCAGACAATTCTGAGGGGTTGTCCATGTTGTTGTTGAGGGCTCGCACTTTCTACCATGGCTCGGTTGTTGATGTGAACACCAGCCATGGGCTTGTGTCGTTTGGGGCTGTATTGCGTCTCATGTCAGAGTCCATGAGTGTTCCTTTGGAGCCAATACAGATGATGGCTAAGTACCCCTTTACTGACACCCTGGACAGTGAAGAATCCCCCGGAGTTGCCATTCCTGTGGCTAAGGCCATCATGGGACTGGCCTGGTGTTTTGCAGCATCCAATATCCAGTCTGGCACCTTCCATCCATGTGGTCTGCAAGTATGTGGTCCTTACGGGGTCCTTTTCAGGGTTCTTGAACCATGCTTTGGCTGCAGAGTGGGTATCAAACTCTGCCTTCTGAAGTCCAGGGTAAGGAACCTGGACATACCTCCAACAAGGAATCTAAGAAGCTTGACCACATGGCTGAAAAGGTCTATACCACTTCTTCTCTTGGTCTCTGCCAGGCAAGCTACACCGTGATGATGGCCAACTTTGATCGCTCCCTATTGATAGTGCTAGGTAATGTCCTTCCTCATCTTCCTGCTGACTGTCAGCATGAAATGAAGTTGGTTAGGGACCAGGGTCAAGTGTTGGGTCAATACCGGCTCCAGATGGCTTTGTACATGGGTGACTCTTGCGCCCATGCCATAGCATTAGCCTTGGCAATGCATCTCAGGGCCTGGCTGTGGCTTTCCACCTTCATGGTGGATGCTCAGCACAAGCTGGCTGATGTCCCATTTCTGGGCACCGACCTCTTCTGGTCCTGTGGTGAGGGACATCTCACCAAAGTAGAAAAGTCCACTACCATCCTGGATTTGTAGCATTGTCCCAGAAGGACCCAAAGGCCCAGAAACCTAAAAAGACCACCTTCCAGCACCTGTCCTTTCAGCCATAGCGGCCTGCTCAGCAGCCCAGGTAGGGGCAATACCAAGCTTGGTGCCCGAACTCCAGGTTCGATGGCCAGGGGCTGAAAAGAGGTGGGGTAGGGGAAGTGGTGACCCTCTGACCCCAGGGGCCAGTGCCCCTCCAAAGCTGCCCAGTGACTGGCCGGGGGGGTGTCATCCTTTCACTTGTCCACTCCCTGACCCCTCTCCCTGTTGGGGGGTCGGCTACGTCACTTCTAGCCACATTAGTCTGTCATTACTACGAACAAGTGGGTATTGGAGGTGGTACAGGGGGCTGACGTCCTATACTGGATCAGCATGAGCTGAATCGGTGCATGCGGAGACACAAGTGCCAGATGGTCACTCTAAGCCAGATTGGACCATCCCTGGAGCAGGGCTTGTGGTTCTGCTCCCTCGATCTCCAGGACATGTTCTTCCACATCTTAATCCATCCGTCCCATTGACGGTACTTACAATCCCATGCAGAGGGGGTTCTTTATCAGTTCTAGGTCTTGCCCTTTGGCCTCTCATCCACACCCAGGATCTCACCAAGTGCATGGCAGTGGTAGTGGTCTTTCTGTGGCATTTGGGCATTGGGGTATATCCCTTCCTGGACAACTGGCTGCTAGCTGGGCCATCCAAGTAGGCCATAAAGCGGTCCAAATATCTGGCCCTGCAGACCTTCAGAGACTTTGGCCTATTGATCAACCTGGCTGAGTCCGAACTGATCCCCTCGCAGGTATTCAAGTTCAGTGGGGCAGAACTAGACTCTCTGTGGGCCAGGACCTGTCTCCCTGCTGTCCGGCCTCAGAACGTTACCTCCTTTATCTGATCATTTCAGGCTGGGCACTGGCACCCTGCCTGGTGTTTCCTAAGGCTGCTGGGATATATGGTGTCCACCACCAGCATGGTCACCAGCTGTAGTGGGAGCTAGGCTACTAGTGGTCTTGGCTCCTAGGTCACCTGGACGAGTTGGTCCTTGTGACTTAGCCTATGTGGGATGCCACCCAGTGATGGCTGGTACTGCAGTATCTGGAGGAAGGAATCCCATTTGTCTGCCCAGAACAGACCGTCATGCTCATGACTGATGAGTCTCTGGTGAGGTGGGGAGCACGTCTGGGAGCCCACAGGTTCTGGTCACCCAGGAAGTCCATCACCACTTCAGCCTGCTGGAGCTCCATATAGTGTAGCTGGCTTTCATGGAATTTGCTGCTCTGCTCAGTGATCAGGTAGTGCAGGTCCAGATGGACGACACCACCACCATGTTTTATCTGAACTGGCAGAGCAGAACTCAATTGCTTCCTCTGTGTCTGAAGGCCCTTCCGCATGTGGACACTCAACGCACAGCCTGGGTACAGATCTCTTGGCAAGTCGTGTCTTGGGAGTTCGCAGTCATATGGCAGACACAGTCGGTTGGGTGGGAGAGATGTTGTCCTAGTTGTCCCTACATCAGGAGGTGGTAAACCAGCTGTTCTCCCAATTGGGCACTCCTCTAGTGGTCCTGTTTGCATCCTGGGAGGATAGAAAACAGAGGCTGCTTTGTGCCCACCTCCCACAGTCTGAGACACTGATGGGGGAATGCCTTCATGAGGCCCCGAACCCCAGGTCTCGTGTATGCCTTCCTCCCTTCCCCTGGATATACAAGACGGTGGTCAAGGCATGGATGATCCTGATGTCACCAGACTGGCCCAGGCAGTTCTGGTACCTGGATCTCCTCAGCCTCAGCAGCAGGACTCCGGGTCAGTTGCTTCTTCATCTTGACCTGCTGACCAGACAACAGGGAAGGGCCTGTACCTGGACTTCAATCCCTGCACCTCTGTGCCTGGTTCCTGAACAACTGCAGTTCCAGGCCATTCGTCTCTAAAGATGTACTTCATATTGTTGAAACCTCCCGAAAGTAGTAGACTTGCAGAGGCTATGCATTTAAGTGGAAGAGGTTCTGTATCTGGTGCCAGGGCAAGGAGCTTCAGGTTCGCCAGCTGTTTGTAACATATGCTGAAGCCATGTCTGGCAGACTGGCAGCAGAGCGATGATTGGTGCAGGCGGATAACATCTGCGCCGACCTTTGCTATAGGTTGGCTTGTAGAGAGTCTGCCAAAGGGCTTAGGGCATGTGCTTTCTGACCAGGACCTTCACCAAGAGTGCACTAACTTTCCATTCCTTAGTCTTCAACAACTTCTGCTCATCAAGATACCGTGGTGCATGCAAGTTGTAGGTTTTACCATGATTAGCGATTTGCGCCTGGAGGCTTGTTTTTCCTTGCTGTTGTGGGTTCTGGGACAGTTTGGTGGCCACATACAATTGGCATGATGTACACATTCTTTTGTGTCCCCCTTTTTTGCTGTTGTCCCCATATCCTTCCATCCTCTGATACTATTACAGTAGCGACAGTAGAGCTCCATGAAGTGGATTGGAGGCACACCCTAATTTGACAGCAAATGAGACTGAAAGGTAGGTGGAAGTCTCTTAGCATAAAGTCTGCTGTTTCTACCCTTTCAGCCTATTGTCACTGCCTCATGAGAACAGCAGGCTCTCTGCATTTGGTCCTAGGAGTAGGTAGTTAAGTGTTTCTTCTGTAGCCATTCACTCTGAAGCCCCAGATGCAGTGCAAAGTATTGTAGGTAGCAGTATTGGCTGACGGAGTTTCTGCAAAACCAGAAGTTGCCCAAAAAACAGCTTCTACATTTATTAAAGTGTAGGCTGAGAGCATAAGAAAAAAAAAAACTATGGTTACCACTGTAAAGTAGGGATGTCAAAGTTTCTTGGTATTTCATGGTATGAGAAATGACTGGTGGCCGGTTTAAAATGCCTCTGTGGTTCATGGCATACCGCAGTTTTCAAGACTTGTTTTGTTTTATTTCTGTGTCAACTCTCCCGAGACAAGGACAAAATGACTTTTCTCTCATACTGTGGTACTGTATTAAGTAACAGTGGTATTACATGTACGCCTTCTATACTGTCAGAACTTCTAAGTGTGACATCCCTACTGTAATGGTTTTGCAGGGTTGGGGTTTTAAAGTGGGTGTGTCATGCACCAAAACCAAACAGTTTGACATTTGTTCTGTCCTGCAATCCTGTTTTTGCATTTCACCATGGCTCGAGCCTCGTGGCACTTCAGTCCCAAATTTGTTGTAGACCTTCTATGCAGTTTGCTCATTTCTGTGGCATGGATTATTCAGCAGTTTAGCCAATGCATCCAGCCATTGGCTAAAATATCCTGTGATGTCATCAGTGGCATCAGACGTCATGCCTGTAGGTGAGGCACATCGCCAAAGGCTTTGCTGCAGAGCTCAGACTCATGTCTGTCAGAGCTGGGAGGTCCCCAAGGAAGCTTTGTTAGGCCCTGCTGGCAAAAGGATTGTAAACACAGGATTGAAGACACCAGCTGAAGCAGATGTGGAGTTCTGTGCAGTGTTACAGACGCTCAGCTTGCTTAGAAGGGCACCTCAGCCTTGGGCTTACATCGATCTGACTCTGTGTCTGCTTGTTTCGACACCCAGGCTTGAGGTTTGTGCTGAAATAATGGTGATGTGTATGTATTGAGGTTGAGAGAGGCTCCTGCTTTGCTGTTTTCCTCTCCTCTCAGAGTTCAGTTCCATCAGAGGTCTGCAGTGGTCACAAATGCTAAACCACTGCTGGTGCTGTGTTGAGACCAGTGTTGGTTGCTGCAAGATGGGACATGTCAAGAGGTGTGTTGACAACATTTACATGCACCACCATAACTAAGACCACAGAAAAGGGCCAGTGGAAATGTTATATTGGGTGTTGGCGAGGGAGTGACTGTATGCAATTTGGAGACACTCTTCCACCTAACTGTAGAAACCATTTTAATTTATTCAGTTTCGGATTACAAATACCTTTGAGCTGTTGAACTCATTTACAAAGGTTCCACGTCATATATGAAAACAACAAACAGTAACAGTAAAAAAACAGGGGCAACAACACAAGTTTCCGTTGGGAGAGTCATATAAGGGGTACAGTAGAGTTTTACAGAACATAGAATATTTTACAGATATGTAATTAGAGCTGTGTTATACAACAAAAGTGGACGTGTTTCAACATACTACCAATTCTGTAACACATGGTCATAAAACATAGTAACAAGGAGCAGTATATAGGAGAGGGCAGCCAGAACCGGCCTTGTCAACATGTAGGGAAGTTAGAGGTAATTGAAGGGAAAGAAGGGTGGAAAATAACTAAGAGCGGAAACAAGGAGCTGTTTAGGCTAAAGAAGGGGGAAACAACTAGGGAGCATGAGTGGAAGCTGGAGGGGGGAAATTATAGGGGGAACGTAGGAGGCATTATTTCACTGAGAGGGTGGTGGAGCCGTGGAATGCATTACCCGGGAGGCTGGTGGAGGAGGTCATAGGTGGAGGGCTTCAAGAATGGGTGGGACGTGTACAAAGGGAAACTAAAGCCAAAGAAGACTCTCGGGGAAGGGGCGGAAAGCACGCGCCACTAGGTGGTTGGCTATCGAGCAGACACGGAGAGACCATTAGGCCTATTCTGCTGGCTTTTAGTATGTTAGATGGATAGGAGATGGGAGAGGGTATGGAGGGAAGGTTGTAGGGTGAGGGGGGTGAAAGGAATGGGAGTGGTAGTAGGTACTGGCAGAAGAAAGGACAGGTGCTGGTGAGAGTACAAAGAAGGGAGGGTAGTGTGTTAGGGAGGCAGTCACAGTTGCCTCTCCAGAGAGGTGCTGCCGCAGTGTGAGTTTGAAGAAGCCTAACTTGTTTTCGGAGGTGACATTACTAGGTGGAGCATTGAGCCAAAGAGGTGCTCAGTAGGCAAATGATCTTTGTCCCTGGGATGAACAGCAGCATGGAAACTGTAGTAGTTGGTGTTCAGAGCCATGCGTGAAAGATGTTTTTTGGGAGGGGTTTAGCAAAGCTTGCATTCCTGGTGGAAGGAGACCCAAGAAAAATTTCTGAGCAGCAGGCAACTTTGATTCTTTATGCACCCTATTAGTTGTAGCCAGCCGGTTTGGGTGTAAAGGTCGCATGTTTGGATGCAACTTGGGGCATCTAATACAAGTCGACATGCTTTGTTGAGGGTGGAAGAAATGTGCTGGAGAGCTGTATCCGTGGATTAGCCATAAATGACCAGCCAGCCCATAGTCAGTGATGGAAATAACTGAGCTCTCTACAGCTGATCTCAAGGCTTCTGGGGTTAGGCAGTTCTTTTGTCTGTATAGCTTGCCAATGCATATATGTTCACAGCTTTGGCAATGTTGTCGATGTGGACCCCATAAGATAAAATGCTGTCAGTGGTAACCCCAAGGTATTTGAAGTTGGGTACCAGGTCAAGAGCTGCTCCGAGATGATTTCTTATTATCAACAGGTAGTGTTTGTGTTTTATTATGGGAGCTATTGAAGAGCATCACCTTAGTTTTTATGTTTGCTTGCATGCATGTGCAAGAACCATAGTGTCACCATACGTGTTTTGGTAGGTGTGCCACCCCCACTTCCAATGCCCTGCTTCTTTTTGCAGGTGCGGCTGCACTGCACCAATGAATGTTCGAGCTGTCTGACAGCCGTTCAGATGCAGTGGCGTACAGCTCAGAGAAAACCACCCCTACAATCAGCGGTGGTAACGTGTAGGCAATTTGCATACTGCCATTGGCAGGCAAATTATGTAGACATCAGCACTGCATCTGAACTGTCATAGACCGTTCATTTCTGACGGAACAGCGTGATCCCCTCCACCAAAACAAACACCCAGGTAGCATGCTGGGTGCCCACCCCAGCGTGCTCATGCGCTCCCCTCCACCCCCGTACACTGTATGGCTGATGGGGTTGCCCAGTCCTCCGTCTGCTCCACTGCCCCCCCCCCAACAGACTTCCAGGTGCCACGCTGGAAGCCCACCGCTGCGTGGCAGAAGTCTGTGGCTCACGGGGTGCTCAGTCCCCTGTCTGCTCCACTGCCCCACAAACAAACTTCCAGGTGCCACGCTGGAAGCAAACACCTACAACAAAAGAAAATGGTCCCTCATTGACACTCTTGCCCCCTTCCCCAAACTGCACCCACCCAGTACGTACCCCATCTCCCCACACACACACCCCACCCCATACTTACCTCCGGAGGCTGGCGCAACGACAGTCTTCGGTGGACTGGGAACATGTCTGCACTCTTCAAAGCCTACTGTGAACTGAAGAAATCCCGCTAAGCTTTATAATGGTATAAGTGGGGTTTTCTCTCTCCCAAAGCTGGTCTCCAGGCTCATCACTTCTGGAGGTCCTTCCTGGAACCACGTGACAGGCAGGAGGTATACAGACTTCTGCAGGACAGTGGCACCCTCCCACTCATTTCCTCCAGATGTCGGTTTACTTCCTGCCTGTCTAGTGGTAGGAGCTCTGCAGGACCTCTGTCACAGGAGTGACAGACCTGATGATCAGTGAGTCTGTTACTTCTTTTTTTTTTTTCTTTTTGTTTCTACCTTTGGATAACTGATTAGCGCTCCTGAGCGCTAGTGCAGGGACCCCAGTCTCCACCTTGCAAGCTGTACAGACAGGCTCCTGCTCTCTCCCCACGCGCAGCCATCTTCCCACGCTTGAGCCCCCGGAGCATCGAGGAGGCAGTTGCAGCATGCCTGGAGCCGACAGAGCAGATTTAGCCCCCAGGTGTTGCCTGACACAGCAGCCGCCGTGTCGATGAGCACAAGAAGGATTCGGCTTGTCGACGGGCCCTTGGAGCTTCTCTCCTATCGACGGTCACAGGATGCTTAGGCCGTCGACATGCCTGCCTGTCGGAGAACCGCATTATCTCGTTAGGCTCTCCGATGCTGGACAGTTAGCGCTGGAACAGTAGTGCTCCTCAGGTAGGCGGAGAGACAGGCCGTTTAGAGGGGCAAGGGGAGCAGAGCATTCATCTACTCGTCAACGAGCATTGCTTGCTCAGCTCGTCGACCGATCTTGGGGGAGCCAAGGCCTCAAATGGAACTGCACCAAGCATGGTTCTTTACAGCAATATCAAACAATGCCTTAAAGGATCAGGAAAGCACCAAGCTCAGTTTGCAAGGCAATAAAAATATTTTATCAAATTCTTTATATTAGAGTATCATGGCCTCAACTAAGGACAGACACCCCCCCCCACCCCCAACGAGGCAGAAAGTGCCACAAGTGCAGAACTCCCATGCTGGCCACATTCGCAGGGTCTCTGTGTGTTAAATGCGACAGTGCAACCTCTCCAGCTCGGGACGAGGCAGATGAGGCATCCGTCTCAGAATCTCAGGACCCATGAGACCAGCTCAGGGGTCAGGGGCAGTCCCCAACCTTAGAGGGGCATCACATTCGGCTGGGGCTCTAGCCCCAGATCTAATAGAGAAACCGAATAGAGCCTTCGCCATCAACCCTCATGTTTCGACATCCTTCAGCAGTCTCCGGATCCCAGGACCCATAGGAAAACCACACTAAGCGCACTCCCTCGAGCCAGGACACCCCCCCCCCCGCCCTCACAGCACAACAGGAGGAGGAAGAGACCCAGATCTAGGAGTACATCCAGACCCAGGGATGCAGCCCATTGGAAGCACAGGCGGGATAGGTCACCCTCAAGGTCTGGCTATACATCCTTATGAGAGGAGCAACTCCCAAACTCTGATTCCAACTCTGACTCCTCGCCAGCCAGAAACTTCAATTTGGAAGATCTAGATTTTGTCACTAAAAAGGTGTCAGAGGAGATCCACTTGAGCTAACCTTCTCCTCCAGAACCCAAGCGAGCGAAGCCAGCATTCCGTCTTGTGTCAGCTTTGAAGCCAGTGACAGCTTTTCCCCTACCTCCAGCCATAGATGACTTCTTAAAGGAGGAATGGCAGGGACCAAAGCATTCTTTCCCTGTCTCTCGCTGCCTAATCAGACTTCTGAAATGGGAGGTCATAATTCCACTATACAAGACACTAGTGAGGCCCCACCTGGAGTACAGTGTACAGTTCTGGAGACCTTACCTACGTAAGGACATAGACAGGGTAGAGAAGGTTCAGAGGAGGGCAACAAAGATGGTACATGGATTGCATCACAAGTCCTATGAGGACAGGTTGAAAGACTTGAATATGTACTCCCTGGAGGAGAGGAGGGAGAGAGGGGACATGATAAAGACATACAGTATCTTACAGGGAGAACAGGGTGCAGGAATACACTATTTTTAAGCGAAAAGATGTTCCAGAACTAGAGAGCATGGGATGAAGTTGGAGGAGGACGATTCAGAGGAAAGCATGAGGAATAATTTCTTCACAGAACGGGTGGTGGACAAGTGGAACACCCTGCCAGAGGAAGTGGTGGGGGCTGAAACAATCACAGGATTTAAGAATGCATGGGATGGACATAAAGGAATTCTGGAGGTCAGGGGTAAGGGGCAACAGACTTCTAGGAAAATGTAAACTGAACTTACAAGCTCAAATGGGCAGACTGGGTGAGCCATAGGCCCTTATCTGCCGACACTGTCTGTGTATCTATGTATCTATGAAATTCAACAAGAAGTCTTCATAGAAATGGCTTGACTGTCCTAGGATAGACCCTCTTATCTCAAACCTCACTAAAAAGACTGTTATCCCAGCAGAAGGTGGAGCCTCCCTGCGGGACCCCGTGAATAGAAAAGTGGACACTTCTCTAAAGAAAGCTTTTCAGTCCACCGCAACCTCCTTCAAGGCAGCTATAGCTAACCTCTACTCTGCTAGTGCTAGAGCTCTGCTGTCCTGAGCCACTGATCTGGCATTCCAGCTCGCTGATGAGCCAGAGAAGAACCAGCCCATTTTACAGCATTTTCAGCTCATGGGACTAGCTTCAGCCTATTTGGCTAACGTATCGGAGGAGGCAGTCAGGTGTGCAGCAAGGGCTATGTTATACCACACCTCAGCTCGATGCAGCTTATGGCTGCGAGCTTGGCAGGCAGATGCCTCCTCGAACATGTATTTGGTAAATGCCCCTTAGGAAGGAGGCCTTCTCTTCGGGTCAGCTCTAAAGGAGGCAGTCAAGGAATCTGGAGAAATGGCGAAAGTGTGAATGCCGCAAGTTGGGGGAAGGAACAAGCCCTGGGCCTCAGGATCCAGACAGAATTTTTTTGTGCCCACAGTCATTCCTGTGGTCAGAACAAGTTGGCTCCAGGCAGATGATCCTGGTTCTACTTGTGCAACCAACGCAGCTTCTAAGGTGGCAGGGGAGGCGCCTGAGATACCGAAGGTGACTCAGATCACAGTGAGGACTCATGTACCCATCCTTGCATTGGGGGCATGCTTTTCAGCTTTTTCGAGGAATGGGTCCGCACCACCATGGACAAGTGGGTGTTAGTCGTAATTCGTGAGGGTTACTTCATCAAGTTCGACTCCTGGCTCCCCCCACCCCACATAGTGCCCTCACCAGTCTCAAGCAACCCAGTAAAGTGAGCGGTGACCCTGCAAGCGATTTACAGATCTCATACAGGCAGCAGCGATCAAACAAGTCCCTGTTCCAGAAAGGAACAGAGGGGTGTACTCCCTATTCTTCATAGTGCCAAAATGCTCAGGGGCCTTCCGGCCAGTGTTAGATCTCAAGTTTCTAAATGGCTTTGTTCGTCACAGAATTTTCAAGATGGAGACCCTATCCTCCATCATCCGAGAAATCCATCGGGGGACTTTTTGGCCTCAGTAGATTTACAAGATGCTTATCTGCACATTCCCATTAAAAAAGCACACCATCAATTTCTAAGATTCAAAGTGGAAGGTCACCATTTTCAATTCATGGTGCTGCCCTTCAGCCTGTCCACAGCCCCCAGAGTCTTCTCCAAAGTCCTAGTGACAGTGGTTGCTCGCCTCCAAATGCAAGGGATCCAGCTCTTTCCATACCTGGACGACATTCTCATGAAAGCCCCAGGGTTCAGTCAGGCAGCTCAGGCAGTGATGGAGGTCATCCAGTGCCTTTCTCTCTGGGGTTCTGAATCAACCTGAAGAAGAGCTGTCTGCTACCGCAGTCTCTGAGCTGTCGGGTGGGGGGGAGTATCAACACGATCCAAAACAAAGTCTTCCCCACAGAGTTGAAGTTCAAGGAACTGAGGGCTCTTTCTACAAATTCAGTGCAGCTCAATCTCTGCCGCCAGCTCCTTCATACAACTCATAGGGACGATGGTCTCTCTGGCAGACTCAGTCCCCTGGGCACCAGTCCACATGCGACCTCTCCAGTCAGGTCTCCTCCAGCAATGGTTCCAATTGAGGGGCACAATGGACCAGAGGATTCAGGTATCTCGCCTGGTGAAGGACTCCCTGATATAGTGGACTCAGCAGAACAACATCATGAGGGGTCTCAGTCTGGGACACCCTCACCAGATCAGAGTCACCACCGATGCCAGTCTCCAGGGCTGGGGAGCGCATTTGGGACAGCTCTTGACACAGGGCAAGTGGTCTCTGGTGGAGTCCCTCTAAAGCATCAGTGTACTGGAGATGCGGGCAGTCCGCCTGGCACTGCAGCAGTTCAGTATACAGCTTTTCCACTGGGACGTCCTCATACTCACGGACAATCAGACGGCAGTGGCATACATCAACCGCCAAGGAGGCGCAAAGAGCTATCGGATGCTGCGAGAGTCTCTTCCTCTCTTCTTCTCTTCCAGTGGGCAGAAGGCAACCTAGGAAGTCTAAGGGCGGCATACGTCCCAGGCTAAGGAAGTGTCACAGCAGATTGGCTAAGTCGAAAGGACATCCTGCCAGGGGAGTGGGAGCTCAAGGACAGCGCCTTCTAGCTCATCACGGTGCAGTGGGGCGACCCGCAGGTAGATCTTTTCACTTGCCGAAAAAATTGCAAAGTTCCAAGGTTCTGCTCTCTCAGCAAGGACGAGAAGGCCATAGCACAGGATGCCTTCTGCATCAGCTGGGGTCAGTTCGATCTCCTGTATGCTTTTCCTCCACTTCCGATCTTACCAAGGGTACTAAACAAGATTGTCCAAGATCAAGCAGAGGTGATTCTGGTTTGCCCACGTTGGCCCTGCAGACCATAGTTTACCCGAATAGTCCAAATGTCTCTTCAGTCTCCCCTAGCGTTCCAAGTAAGCACAGACCTACTACATCAGGAACCGGTGCTGCAGCCAAGTCCTCACAATCTGTCCCTCTCGGCATGGAGATTGAGCGGGAAACTCTCAGGAAGTTAGGTTTCTCTGCATCTGTCATAGAAACGATGAAAGTCGGCCTCCAGCCACAAGTTACACTAACCTGTCTTTTGTTTGTTCCAACTTATGTGTTTCCTCAGAAGACAAAGGCTATAGAAGTACTGACGTCTGGAGGAAATGAGTGGGAGCGTATCACCATCCTGCAGAAGTCTGTATACCTCCTGCCTGTCATGTGGTTCCAGGAAGGACCTCCAGAAGTGATGAGCCCAGAGACCAGCAGTCGGGGAAAGAAAATTTACAGGTATTTAAATTTCTGTTCAACTTTGGTGCCTATGTCGGTCATTTTTGGGAATTTTTTCACCAAATTTTCAACTTGGGGTTCTTGTGACCCCACCTCATGAACTCGGTCATTGTCATTTTGTTATTCGGTCCCGAAAAGTGTGCAGAACCACTTTTCCGGACAGATTAATGAAATGACAGTGTCACAGTTCATGAGGTAGGCCCACAAAACCCTATGTTGAAATTTGGTGGAAAAATTCCCAAAATGACTGCTTTACGAGTAGTGCATTGCACAGTTCCTACGCTACTCGGAATTTCGAGAATTTTACTATTTTCACTCCAGATTTTCAACATTGCCATTTTACCACACCTCCTTATGAACAGTACAGCTGTCATTTTTCACATCTCACCCAACATGTTTTTTCGCACATGTAGCGCACAATGGCGCGGTCAGTGTGTGAAATCAATGTTTGGGACAGATTAAGAAAATTACAGTGACACTGTTCATGAGAAGAGATATTGAAATGGCTATGTTGAAAATCTGGTGACAAAAGTCCATAAAATGACTGTGTTACGAGCGTGCAATGCGCAATTTCCACGCACCCTCGTAAGTTCACGAATTTGTAATATTTTCTGTCCAGATTTTCAACATTGACATTTTTCCACACCTCCTTATGAACAGCACAGCTGATGGCCGAAATGTGTTTTCGCACTTCCGGCGCGGAATAGTGCAGTTGCTGTGGGAAATCGGTGTTCGGGACAGATTATGAAGATCACAGTGACATTGTTGATGAGCAGAGGTCCCAAAATGCCTGTGTTGAAAATCTGCTGTAAAAAATCCCCAGACTAATTACATTACGGATGTGCGTTGTGCAGTTTCTACGCACACTCGTGATGTCACCAGTTGTTTTATATTTGCACTCTAAGTTTTCAACATTGCCATTTTTTACACCTCCTCATGAACAGTACAGCTGTCATTTTTCACATCCTGTTCGAACTGTGTTTTCGCACCTATGGCGCAGTCGCTGTGCAAAAATTACCTTTTGGCTAACAAACTGATAGTGTCACTGTTCAGGCGGAGGGGTCACAAAAAGGCCATGTTGAAAAATTGGAGTAAAAATACCAAGAAACGCCCAGGGCGTTAGGATTTTTGACCTTAACGCCCTACCCTGTAGGGACTAACAGGCATCAGGGGTGTGACTTGGGATTGTCGACAGTAATGCTTATGCCATTCCACCCCCACCCTGCAGCCAGTGACAGGTGTTGAGGTGCACCTTGGACCCCCTGGCCCCGGAGTTCACCCCATTTTCCTATACTGCACCCATTTCAGCATATCTCCTTATGTAATGAGGTGAATGTAAAGCCCAGACACTCCAAGGCACACCTCGACACATGTCAGTGTCTACAGGGTAGGGTGAGGTGAAATGTTATCACCGTCATTGACGACGACCCAAAGGCACATCCCAATGCCTGTCCATCTTTGCAGGGTGGGGATGGAGTTGGCGTAAGTTCAGTCTATACTGCATCTGTCCAACTCCTGCACTTCCACTGCTAATGCCTGCAGGCAAGCATTCGGCATTGACAAATGCTTGTTTTTATAGTTTAGGACCAGTTTTTGTTCTGAAAGCCAGTTCTCCACATGTTCAAAGCCCCGTTGGAGATTGCTCTCAAGCATGATTGGGTCAGAATTGCTTGAGAAAAGTACAGCATCGTTGGCATAAAGAAGAATGGGTTCATGGCAGGAGCTAGGAAGATTATTTAAGAACAAGCTGAAGAGCAGAGGCCCCAATATAGAACCGTGCAGTACTCCTGAGTTGACAGGCTTGGTATCAGATAGTGTGTCTGCTATTTTTTTTACTTGTTGCGTTCGATTACAGAGATAACTTGCGAACCAGACCGTAGTGTCCTTGAACAGCCCTGCCTTTGATAGTTGCTGTCGGAATAGGCAGTGATGAACTGTGTCGAACGCTTTTGTCAAGTCAATAAAACCAGTACCCACAAGTTGACCCAGGCCCAGGGATATATATATATATGAACCCTGTGAACTCCAGGAGGGCAGAGGTGGTGCTATGGCCCTTTCTGAACCCATGTTGTTGGGCACATTGGATCTCCTGTTTATCGAGGTATTCCATCGACTGGTCTGCAACAATGCGTTCTAGCACCTTGGGAGGGGGGAGTATAGATATAGCCTGGTAATTCGTATGTTAGGACATATCCCCACTTTTGTGAACCGGGGTGACCATGGCAGATTTCCATTTGTGAGGGAAATGGACGCGTCTGAGTGAGAGATTAAAAATCGTTGTCAGAGGAAAGATCACTTCATCCAGTGTAAGGGCCAGAATTTTGAGGTTTAGGGGTGTCTGCACTATGTCTGGATTTGTCAATGGCCTTTAGGATATGCTTTCTGGACTCAGTACGTGAGACCTCTTTGAAGTAGAAAGGAGGGTGATCATTTGGCAGGTGCTGATGGTGGTGGTTGTCGATGCCGACATCTAGATTAAAAAAGTCAAGGGGGGGGGAGGAGTACAGAACTGAGGTCAGTGAATGCATCATTGAAAGTGTTCGCAATAACTGCTGGGTCCAAGGTAGTGGTGTCATCAACGACTAGGACAGTGGGAGGTAGCTTAGAGTTTTTCCCAGTAACATCCTTAATGTTGACCCCAAACCGTTTACTGTTGCCCCAGGAGTTGGTAAGCATTTCCCTGTAATAATTATGTTTCTCCATACAGATGGATAGAGTGTAGTCATTTCGGGTTCGTTTATAAAGTAGGATTTCTACTTGTTTACCGGTGGCTCTCACACGATGCCAGAGGTGATCTCTGATTTTTTTATGCGTGCTAATAAGTTTGCATAGAACCAGGGATTGCTAGTGCCCTTGACTTTCTGTTTCTTTAGTGGTTCATGAATGATGTCACAGGCAGAGTTGAAGGTGTTGATAAAATAATCAAGCGTGTGTCCACATCCTTGGCCGATGAGATAGGTGACCAGTCCTGCTCCCTAAGAAGTAATTTCAATTGCCCCAGGTGACCAGGGGCAAGGATTCTGCTGGTGATTGTCCTGGGAAGGGATTTCCTGAATTTATCTGACCACGTGCAGGTAAATGGGGAATGATGACTGAGCGAGTCCAGAAGGATTGTTGCGTTAAAGATACGTGCCGGGTGGGTGGTGAGGATTCGGTCCAAGAGGTTACTGGTTCCTGCTTTGTAATTAGTCCTAGTTGTGGAGTCAACCAGCTGGGTGAGGTTAGCAACTGTGACAGCATCCAAATAGTGCCTGTTCCCGGAAGTGTGCCAATTAATATTGAAATCTCCCATCAGGATCATCTCTGAGTTAGCTGGGAGATTACAGGTAAAGTCCAAGACAGTAGTGAGTCCCTGGGATTGGTCCTTTGGGGGGATGTATACAGTAGCCACGGTTATTGTTTTGTTGTGGGCCAAAAGCAGTAGTTGAAGGGCAAGTATTTGAGCAGAGGTCCCATTCGAGGGTGCAGGTATGGCATAGCCCTTTAGTGTGTCTTTAAGGTAGACTGCACAGCCACACCTTCTTTTTGTTATCCTGTTCAGTCTGATGATTGTGTAACCATTTAGGGCTAAACTGCTGAGTCAGGAACTTTTGGCATAAGCCAGGTTTCAGTGATAGAGAGGATGTCTGGGTTGTGCTGGGACACACAAGCTTGTAGTGCATCAAATTTGTATTTATTTATTTATTTAGCTTTTGTTAACCGGGTAAGTACACTAGACAAGTTATATGCCTATTTTCAGGAACGACCCGAGCGAGTACAACAGGGATACATCAGTACAACATAATAGGTGAACAAGTACATTTACATTTAGTGGTAGGTACATTGAGTCAACAAAACAGCAGGCAATAAACAGTACAAGTAGAGCAGGATTGAGCTGCAGTGACTGTCTGAGCAAAAAGAAGTGCAGGGAGAGAGAGACATAGAATTGGGAACAGATTCGATTTAGTATGCTTGTAGTTCCTGGAGTGGAGTGCCACAGGATCTATGGTACCCCATGGACTTTGTGCTAGGGGGGCCTTAGGCATTCACAGCGTGAGGCCAGCTTGAGGTGTTCCCACAGGGAGGTCCGGAGGCCGTTGTGGGAGGGGGCGGTGCGAACCAGCTCGGGGAAGGAGTTCCAGAGCCTGGGAGCATGAGCAGCGAAGTCCCTGTCCCCCATAAGGGTGCGGGTAGATGGTACATTTAATATCCCTGGGCCCTGAGACCTTTGGGGGTAGGAGGAGCGGTCTGCTGGGGAGAGAAGCTGGGCCAGCCCCTTGGGGATGCAGGTGCTGATCACTTTGCTCACGAGGCACCCAGTGCCAAAGTTTAGGTGATTGGTCGGGGATAGCCAGCCTAGCTTGTCATAGAGTTCGCAGTGATGGGTGAGGCGGGGGGCTGCCAAAGCGAAACGGCAGATGTTGTTGTACATCATGTGCCATCTAGAGAGAAGGACTTTTGAGGTACATGCAAATAGGTGGAGACCATAGCTGAGGGAGGGGAGTAGCACACCCTGCGAGAGCCAGACGAGCAGCAGGGATGAGGTTGTATTTGGCCCTGTAGGCCAGTCCCAGCTTACAGTTGACTCTCTGCAGACGTTGAGGATGTGTGACTCTCAGGTCCAGTTGGGGGTCGAAGGCCACCAGACATTTTGAGGGAGGTCACTGTGTGAAGGGAAGCACCGGCTCATGAGTTGATTAGCAGAGGGACTGGAGAGGCATTTTGGCTGTGGAGCCGAAAAGCATGGCCTGCTTTTTTTTTTTTGGTTGAGGACCAGCTTCTGTTTTGGTGAGCCCTCTGATAGGTGGAGGTTCAGGTTGGCAGAATCTCGGGAGTGAGCCAGGAGGACCAGGTCATCCGCGTACAGGGTGACCCTACATCTGGTAACTGCACCAGGGAGACTGTCAACAAACAGAGAGAAGAGAAGGGGTCCCAGCACCGAGCCCCGAGGGACGCCAGAGGTCACAGGCAGGGGAAAGGAAAGGACATGCTGTAGATATTGAGGGTAGCTAGCATGGGCAGGCCTTGCTTTTTTGAGGCAGTAGGGGTACTTTGTGTGCAGGGTCCTGGGTTGGGGTGGACTTTCTTAGAGATTAGAAGTAGTAGAAGAATGAGCTTTAGCTTATATATCTGAAGCTAAGTGTGGGAAGTTTTCTTTCGCCTCAGCGTTTTGTGCCAGTTAGCTTTTTGATGGGCTGTGGAAAGGGGGGCAATAGTGGTAGAAGGGTGGAGGAGGCAGTAATTGTGTTAGCCAAATGCATGGCTGAGAAAAAATGAGATGGGGTCAGGAAATCTGCCCTCGAGTGAGCAGGAGAAGGGTTATAGGTTAGTGTACCATGTACTTGGTACTCAGGCCATAGAGGGGGGTAAATTGGCTGAGTAGGGTAGCAATCAGCTATTAGGCCAGCATGATTGAGGGTGGCTAGGAGGGGAGAACAAGGCGTAACAGCAGATGTACAGACTCCTTGCTAAGAAGAGTGGACTGAGGATGCAGGTAGTCAGAAGGAATCGGCAATTAGGCACTGAGGCCCTCTAGCAGCAGGATAATAGATCCTGCAAATGGGGAAACAAATACTTGGTAAATGTCTGCGATCCTCATGTGACCACCAATATCCACATAAGTAACAGCCCAGATAGGGTGGGCAGGATTAGCTTCAGGGAAGGCGGGCAGACCGTTGTGCCTAGACCGAACCTCGTAGGGAGGTTTGGTGAAGAATCCTGAGCCGCAGGAGGTGCAGTGGATGATCCTTGCCCAGTTTGGGGGAGGCGGTCCAAGGACCCTGCGGGGAGAGGTAAGGGGAATAAATTACAGCCCCTTCCTATTGTTTGTCTAAATCAGAGGGCTGGAATTTTGCAAGAGCGAGCAGGGTGAAGGGGATGGAAGCAGAAAGAGGGAGAGAAAAAACAGAAAAGGAATTAGTGGCTATCAGCTTAAATTAGCTGTAGTAGCCCAGCAAAGCAGGAATGGATAGAGTAGGACAAATCAGGATTTCAAACTGTATACTGAAGCAGGTTATGGTATAATCAGGCAACTTTTTTACACACCAAATTCAGTAACATTTCATTAAATTTGAAAACAAAAATATTTGTGGGAAATCCTCCAAAAGTCAGTAACAAAAAAACCTACTTTATTTAGCACAGTATAGCCTGTTGCAGTATATCCTGCTTAGCACAGTAGAGCAGGTTAGGAATACAAGGGCAAGAGACCAGCTGTTTGTAAAAAAAGGCACCAAGTTTAAAAGAAAGGGATGCTTCTGGCAAGTCCAGGATAGGGCGCTCCGTACCTGGGGATTAGCTCCTGGGAGGGCGGGTGAATCGTTGCGCCTAGACCAAACCTCGGAGGAGGTTCGGTGAAGAGTCCTGAGCCGCAAGTCCCAGGTGCCATTAAAAATCATTCCTTGCTCTGAAAAATTTTAGTTCTGCCCCATGGAACTCTGCATTGCTACAACCAGGTTAACTGACCCATCAGAGAAAAACAGCAGCTGCTGTTTGCCAGCTTGCAGAGTGTAGTGGGTGTCACTTTGCTATTTACAGTAGCAGGACTTGCCAGCATCTTCACCCTTGCAGATTCATTTGCTTCGACTACGTGGTCCCTGGCTGAAGTCCTAGTGCTGCACTGTTTTCTCCAAGCCTTCGTGCAGTGGTGGGGAATGTCCTCAGTTTCAAACAGAAACTTAGTCCCTGGCATTGTTACATCCTGAACATTTGGGGGGGCTTCAGAGAGTAAAATCAATAAAGTAAAGAACAGAGAGTGAATGAAAAACACAGGGTTGGCAAAGGAAACGTGTGTCAAAGAAATCTGTAGGGGAAGAAAAAAAAGGGACCGATTGTTTGCCCTTCCTTGGCACAGTGGTAGGGCTGCCATGAGTGACCCTGGTGACCTTTGTTCAGGAATGAGCCTAGGATGCAGGAGAGCCAGTGGGTGGTAGGAGAGAGAAAGGAGTCTTGAGCCTTTTCTGGGGTGGGAGGTTGTGCGTTCCCACCATGCCAGTGCTACTTGAGGTAGCATAGGTGGAGCAGCAAGGTGGGGCAGTGCTGGAAGGGAGAGGCCTCTGGCTCTGCTCTTTGCATGCCTGTTGTGTGTGTATATATTTAATACGTCTTTTGGAGCCACCTATTGTGGGATAAGTATAGTTTCAAACAACATGAAGTCTTGCTGTATTATGACATATGCAGTGAGTCCCAACCTTCGAACTGCTCCGGAGGTGAAAGAGTTAACTTTCCATGCCAGGCATGGAACTTTGAGCACGTGCTCGGTTGAAAACTCTGTCTGTTGTGCTTCAAATTCAAACTGTCAGATTCTTTACTCCGCCTCACTGAACAGTCGCTCCGGAGATTTCTCCTTCTGCTCGGTTCATTTTGTCGGTTGAAGTATTAATTTTTCGTTTTTTTAACCGAATTTAAACCGCAACCAGTCGGTTCAAGCTCTGTCTGTGGTATCGTAAGTACTAGATAGGTTTTACATTTACTTTCTGTGTGGAACTTGTAAACGGTATTAGCGGTTTGGTTTGAACCGATCAGGTTGTTGTAAATACATTAATCTGTCTTTTAGAGTGCGGTTCCCGGTTCTTATTGGTTCTAAAAAAAACAGATTTCATTATGTTTTTTCCACGACCCGTGACACGGTTGGGAACCGATAAGAGAGTCTTGCTTGACGGATTGCCATAAACGGGCAAGTTTTGGTTAGGCTGGCACTATGTCTGAGAAACCCAAAAGAAAAACTGAGCCCACTGGGTTTCAACACTGCAGTGTTTGTGGGGAAGCCTTTGCTAAGGCTGACCCCCACACCACCTGTGTTTATTGTCTGGGGTTTGACCACCTCAGTGCAGACTGCCAGATTTGCAAAAATTTTCCTGCAGCTACCCTGGATAAGAGAGTTGGTAGGCTCAGGGAAAGAGAGGCCAAGAAGTCCGCTGACCCGGATGGCCAGCCCGGTTCGGTTGTAACCGAACCGGAGGGAGTGCCCTCTGACCAGGGCAAGACTTCCTCGGGCCAAAGGAGAGCCGACTCGGAGGAGTCGGTTCCAGCAAAAAGGACTAGAAAATCAGCAGGTGTGGAGCCACAATTTCCATCTCCAACCGCTGATGAAATAGCAAAAGCGATTAAAATTGTCCAGTCGCTTTCCCCGGTTCCGACCGAACCGCACCGGCCAGGTAAGCATACGGTTCGCCGTTCCACCGTTCAAGAATATGATTTAGAGGAATTTATGAACCGGAGGAGGGGAAGAGGAGTATGAGGAGAGTGAATGTGGATTTGAAAGTCTGATGTGCCCATTGAACCGACATCTCCCCAGACAGACCTTCAGGAGTGTCTCCCCTAGGCTTTCTGAGTCCCTCTCATTTTATGTTTTATAAAAAGTGGTGAAACCTCCAGCTCCCTATGGAGGAAGCTGTGGATGATCAAGAGGAGCCTGACTATGTAGAAATGATGGATATCCCAGAGTCTAGGAGACTGTCTATTCCTTTGCATAAATCTTTTGGGAAACAGACAGTAAAATTCTAAAACTCCTCACACTATACCTCCTGTGGATAAAAGAATGGACAAGAGGTACACATTGTCAGGCTCTAATACGGAGTTCCTTACACAACAATGCAGCCATGTTGGAGTAGTGCAGGCTGCAGCCTGTGACAAGGCAAATATTCCCTTGGCTTCACACCCCACTGACAAGGACTCCAGGAGGATTGATGCCATGGCAAAGAAACAGTACATGGCAGCATCCTTGGGACTCAGACAGGCAAATTATATGGCTTATGTTGCTAGATACCAGAAATCCAGATGGGACACCGTCCATGGTTCTAGCAAAGCAGGTCCCTGGCCAGCTTGCCAAGGAGCTGGAGCAGGTGGCTGCTGATGGTATTGAGGCATCTAAGGTGCAATTTCATGCTGCAGTGGACTCTAATGATGTGTCATCAAGAGTCATGGCTACATCGCAGGATGGCTTGGCTCAGATGTACTAGCCTGTCGCAGGATACCCAGACTAAGGCCATGGATTTTCCTGTTGTGGGTAATTCTCTGTTTGGGGAGCAGACAGAGAATTACATGAAGAAAATGGATGAGTATAGGACCACCTATAGGAGTGTACAGGCCAAGGAAAGGCAGGCCACTCCTCAAAGGCAGCCTTCCAGGGCCAGGGGCAGACCTTTTCATAGGCCTTTTTACCAAGTCCAGGCCTCCTCTTCAGCTTATGCCCAGAGGAGGTTCTTTAGAGGGAGAGGCAGACGGGGTACAAGCAGACCTGCTTCCACCCCTCAGCCTAAAGCCCCTGCCAAGCAGGCACCCTGATGGGGTGGCCAGGGCCGATTCTCCACTACCTGTAGGGGGCAGGCTGGCTTACTTTGTCCAGGACTGGAAGTCTTTAACATCAGACAGGTGGATCCTGGAAGTAGTAAGCCAGGGACTGGTTCTCAGCTTCAAAAAATTTACAAAGATGAGAACCAGATCCTTTCCACCTGCAAATCCATCAGAGGCACTTGCCCTAGAAACAGAAGTTTCTACCCTCCTGGCTCTCAGAGCTGTGGAAAGGGTTCCACCCCTACACCAGGGCAAAGGGTTGTACTCCAGGTACTTCCTTACCCCAAAAAAGACAGGAGAATGGCGGCCCATCCTGGATCTCAGATACCTAAACAAGCACCTTTTAAAACCAAAATTCAAAATGGTGACTCTGGGAATTATTTTACCCTCTCTAAGGCCAGGGGACTGGCTAGCGTCCCTGGACCTCAAGGATGCCTACTTCCATGTTCTTATCAGAAGCTCCCATCAAAAGTACCTCAGATTCAAACTGCCCTCAGGCCATTACCAGTTCAGAGCAATGCCCTTCGGCCTCACCTCTGCCCCGAGGGTATTCACAAAATGTCTGGCAGTAGCAGTTGCCCACTTAAGAAGGCAAAAAGATTGCCATCTTTCCTTACCTGGACGACTGGCTCATAGTAGGCCAGTCTCCAGACCAAGTCATACTACACCTTCAGGTAACTCAGCAACTGCTCACATCTCTAGGTTTCCTTCTCAATCTTCCAAAGTCAGTTCTAGAGCCTGTCCAGCTTCTCACCTTCATAGGTGCAGAACTGAACACAAAAGAGGCCAGAGCCTTCCTTCCTCTGGAAAGAGCAAGGACCCTGGTCTCTCTGGCCTCCTCTTTCACCCTGCAGGTCTCTCGACCAGCAAGGCATTTTCTGCAGCTCCTGGGGCACATGGCTGCTTCTACAGCAGTAGTGCAGGGAGCAAGATTTCAGATGAGGGACATCCAGTTCCATTTGAGAGCCTTTTGGTCTCAAAGGAGAGACCATCTAACCAAACTGATCCCAGTGACTCGAACCCTGATCCAAGCCCTTCAGTGGTGGCAGGACCAGAGCAGTCTGAGACAGGGGGTCCCCTTCACCCCTCAGTCTCACTCCTTAATCCTTACTACAGATGCATCCCTCTTGGGGTCGGGAGCTCACATAGGCAACCTCACTACCCAGGGATTGTGGTCCCCTCAGGAATCTCTGCTCCACATCAATCTGTTGGAACTCAGAGCAGTTTTTCTAGCACTTCAAGTTTTTTCCACATCTGTTCAGAACAAAGTTGTACAGGTCAGAACAGACAACACCACTACAATGTGGTACATCAACAAGCAAGGAGGCTCTCTGTCCACGGCCTTGTGCACCAAAGCAATGAAGTTGTGGTCTCTGGCTTATTCCCTGAACACCCCTACGGCAGTTCACCTCCCAGGCAAGGACAATGTCCTGGCAGATGCTCTCAGCAGGATTTCCCAGGGCCATCACGAATGGTCACTGGATCCCCTAGTACTGGAGGTAGTATTTGCCAGATGGGGCACCCCGCAGATAGATCTTTTTTGCAGCCCCAGACAATCACCAACTTCCCCTTTTTTGCTGCAGGCCCCCAGTGTTGGGCTCAGTCCCTCTGGATGCCTTCCTTCTCAGTTGGGAAGGGAAGTTTCTCTGTGCTTTTCCCCCTTCCCTCTTCTGTTCAAGGTGCTAGTCAAAATCAGATCTCAACCCTGCAAGATGATCCTGATTGCTCCAGATTGGGCCAGACAGCCCTGGTACCCACTCCTTATGTCCTTAGCAGTCCACCTTCCCCTGTGTCTTCCCAGGAATCACAACCTGTTAACCTGTGCTCAGGGGAGAGTTTGGTACCCGAACCTCAAATCTCTCAATCTCAAGGCCTGGCTCTTGAAGAGTTAGAGTTTGCTGACCTACACCTCTCCCAAGGTGTATTAGATATCTTGAAGGCTTCTAGGAAGCCTTCCACCAGGGCTACTTATAATTCCAAATGGAAGAGATTTTCCATATGGTGCTCTGGCAAGCATATTTCCCCAGAATCTGCTGACTTACCCACAGTCCTGGATTATATGGTGCATTTGAATACTTTGGGGCTGAGACCAGCTACCCTAAAAGTGCACCTGGCAGCCGTGTCTGCTTTCTTATCAGCAGGTAAACCCTCTTCTCTTTCAGCTCATCCTGTATTCTCCAAGTTTTTCAAGGGGTTGCTTCACACCAACCCTCCATTCAGGGCCCCTGCCCCTGCCTGGGATCTTAATATTTGCATTGCCCAGCTTATGCAACCCCCTTTTGAGCCCTTGTGTTCAGCAGAGCTTAAGTACTTGACTTGGAAAACTGTGTTTTTGGTAGCCATCACTTCTGCCAGGCACATAAGTGAATTACAAACATTGTCAGTGGAGCCTGATTTTATCTCCTTTCATAGAGATAAGGTGGTCCTCAGGACTAACAGAAAGTTCTTGCCTAAGGTGGTTTCAGACTTCCACCTTAATCAATCTGTGTCTCTCCCTGTGTACTTCACTAACCATTCCTCCTCTGGCGAGAGGAGACTGCACAGTTTAGATGTCAAAAGAGCCCTTAGTTACTACATAGAACGTACCAAGGGTCACAGGTTTGACTCCCTCCAACTGTTCCTCACTTATGGTGAGGTTGGTAAAGGGAAACGTGCCACTAAAAGATCCATTGCCAGGTGGATTGTCTCTTGTATCCAATTTTGCTATGAAAAACTGGGTAAGGTTCCTCCCTCAGGCCTGAGGGCTCACTCTACCAGAGGTACAGCTGCGTCTTTGGCTGCTGCCAGGGACATCCCTATCCTAGAGATATGTCAAGCAGCTACCTGGAAAACAGTTCACACTTTCACCAAGCATTACTCCCTGGACATCCAGGCTAGGAGTGATGCTCGGTTTGGCACAGCTGTGCTTCAGAGCCTATTTCCTAAGTAGGTTCTGTCCTCCTCCATGGAGGTACTGCTGTAGTTCAGATATATCATAATATAGCAAGACTTCATGTTGTTTGAAGAAAAAATTATTCACCTTAGTAATGTTGTTTCTTCTAATGGAGTCTTGCTATATTATGACCTCCCCCGCCTGCCCCTCTCAGAACCTCTGTTTTTGGGATGTGGGTGGGCAGTGCAGTGTTGGCACTTAGTAGATGCCCACCTTGTTTTTTTCACCCCTCCTTTTTGGGGCGATTGGGTGTTGTGTTTTTCATTTTTTGGATCCCCTGACTTGAGTCTTTGTTTTGTGACCAAAAAATGTGTTCTTATATTTAGTAGCCAGTTGGCTAGTGTAGGTTTACAGCTTCCACACAGAACCTTAGTGAGTTTTGCTCGTAAAGATCTGACAGTTTGAGTTTGAAGCACAACAGACAGAGTTTTCAACCGAGCTCGTGCTCAAAGTTCCATGCCTGGCATGGAAAGTTAACTCTTTCACCTCCGGAGCAGTTCGAAGGTTGGGACTCACTGCATATGTCATAATATAGCAAGACTCCATTAGAAGAAACAACATTACTAAGGTGAGTAATTTTTTCTTCACGCGTGTTCTGCTCGAGAGAACAGCGAAGCTGAGCTGTTCTGGCTCAAGCAGAATGCAAGTGAAGCCACTCTTATCCCACAACAAGTGGCTTCAAGGGACATATTAATATATTACAGATCGAGGGAGCGCTTTTTTTTTTTTTTTTCTTTTTTGTTAAACTGTCTTGGAACGTACCCATTTCCAGGGTGTCTTCACAGAATAAGAGTGTCTCACGTGCAGGGGAAAGGAGCGCTCCGATTAGTCGGGAGCACTCCCTCAATCTGTAATGTACTTTATGGCATCTTATTAATGCCACAATCTCTTGCAGGTGAGAGATTTTTTTTCTTGGTACTTTTTTCCCCTGTTCACCAGCCTGCCTGCTGTACTCACACTTCCAGGCATCCTCCTGAGGTTTCCAGCCCCGTCCCAAAGACCCCCTGCTCCATGTTCGGCCTGCGCGCACTTTGTCGGCGAGGTGGAGAGATCCCCGACTCACACCAGGACTGGATCCAGTGAACCACGCACCCTTGGCGCCAAGCAAGCCCTCCTCTGAGACGGCCATCAAGCCGCCGCAACTGGTGGCCATGTTTTTCCGTTTTTCCTTCCCATGGACGTCTGTGGAATGCAGTGATGCCAAGAGACAGGAGCGCGCACGCTACCGCACGCACCTCTTCCCGGCGTCTGCCACAGCACGTTCCCCCATTCTGCCCATGGTCTGCAGTTCCCCTAGCCATCGCTAGAGGCCAGTAGACCACGGGAGCATTCCATCCCCCTCCCCGGAGAAGGAGAGCATTCCGACAAATGCTCAATCCTTCTCCTCCCCTGCCGACGATCTAGGCTCGTTCCCGAGCCAGAGTTGCTGGCGTGTTGTGAGGTGTGGCATCCAGCACCTCAACCCTCAGTGCCACCAGGCTGGCAGCAGGTGAGAGGTTTTAAAAAAACACAGGCATACACAGGAAGGAGATGCCTACAACTTGCAAGGCCTACACTGCCAACCAGCCTCTTGCCTCTGCGCTGGATTCATGCACTGGAGGGGGTTTAGCCCACCCCAGTGCCCCACGTGGGGGGAGGCCTGGGGGGCTTACAGGAGGAATAGTAAATCATGGCGAAGCTGGTGACTGAGCTTGCAGAGGAAGGCTACAGGGGGAAAGTTAGCCAGAGTGGTGGAATAAATAGTAACCTCAGAAAATATGGACAATGGGATATTATACATATATCATGCATATGATGCTTATTCATTTTTCCTTTTACAGTTTATTTACCCTGGATAGCTCAGATGAGATGCAGTATCTTGTTTTCAGTGGGGTTCTACTTCTGCCCTTTTGCATAGCTGGGTGCCCACAAGCACAAAGGTTAAGTAAGTTGTACAGGGTCACAGTCAGGAAGTGGTTGTGGTGGCATCTGAACCTGCCTCTTGGTTCCCAAGCCTGTGCTTTAACCACCACATTACACTGCCTCTCCCTTTTCTAGGGGAAATGCTACCTTCTGGTTCTGACATCATATTCATTGCCGCACTGCAGTTGATGATGTCCTGAGCAAAGCTTGTTTAAAAGTAAAAGCAATGTATTTTCAATATTATTTGTACTGCTATCCCGGAAGGATGTGGTCGTGGTTAGTGTGCAGAGCTGTGAAACTTTAGGTATACATGCAGTTTGATTACACATTCTGCCTGTCGTACAAACAGATCACAACAGAATTTTCACAAGGGAGGATCTACAGTGCAATATGCTCGGAGAGAGAGAAAGAATGGGCTGGCTAAGGGGCAGTCTAAAATGGAATAAAAGAGTATAGGTCAGCATGTTCACAGTGATAGGCCCTGTTGTGTTTAAAAGGGACACTGTCAATTTCCCATAGGCTCACTGGGACCCTCTTTAGCTAGCAGTGGGGTCAGCAGTGTCTCATACCTTGAAATAAATCTGATTTTCAAAGAGCCCCTGATGTCTTGGGGAAACAGGTGATCCTTTTATATTTCATGTCTTTCCTGTATTTAACCCTTTCTTATCTATTTTAACCACGCACAGTAACATACAACCAGCATTACTGTTCCCCACACATTACCTGCTGTGGCTGCTTGTTGCCACCAGACATTACACTCTCCTGTTTGTAATATTATACTCTGTTGTTGAAACAGTTGTGCTGTCCTGAATGGAGACTTATGATTAGGGCTGCATTTTGGTCATGGTAAAGTTTGGAGGAAATCTCGATACTGCCCCTGTCAAAATGTCAGAAATCGTGGTCAAGGAAGATAACACATGACAGGGTGTGCAGTTATAATGGAATAATGCATTCCTCAGTGGTGGTTAGGCACAAGGCCTAGCCGAGTGATGCAAACACGTAAGAAGTGCATTATTCCCTCAAGACTGTACACCTGGGAGTGTGTTATCCCATTTATCAAATGGGCTTTTGTTTGTCTAAAAGAAAAAAAAAGTGTAGTTCAGGTGAGGTGTGTGGCATGTTTCGACCAGTGAGGTTCTAGGATTTTCATGACGCATTTTATAAAATCACAAAGTCCCAGAAAATTCTGGAAATTCCATGGGAAATGATCCTAGTAGAGAAAAGGTAACATTGCTGCCACTCCTGATATGTTCAATCATAAGCAGGTCTCATTCAGAAAAGGGTAGGAGGGCACAAACACTCAAAAAAAATGTAGACAGATCCTCTCTTGATGTAAAAATATTTATTCTTTTATTTAATTTGGCCCATAACCTCGACATTTCAGCAACAAAGTTGGCTTCATCAGGAGATGCCTTTAAGAACTCTGCACATGGCCGACCAGACTAGTCTGTTCTTGTGCTTTCCTTAATTATCCATAGAACCTTTTTATTCCTTCTAGTCATTCTTACAGTTCCTCTCAACCTCAAAGTACTGTTAGTGTTATTATGCCTGCCTTGTATAGGTGCCACACAGTGGTTGCCCTTTTCTTAAGCCGCCATCAACACTTCACTGTGTCGCCCTTTTTCATGTGCACATGAAACATCGACGAGCATCAAAATGCAGAGGCCTGCTTGTCGATGCCGGATTCTCCTGCGCTACAGCGCTTCACCACGAGGAGCATCTCTTCTCCCCCCCCCCAGCACACCTCAAGACCTAGCAGGGACAAAGGAGCAGTGACAGCGCTCAACAAGCATCTGTCTTTTGACGAACCAGCTCATCCAAGGAGTCACCTGGCAGCTGGGCGGCCACAAGGACGGGGGGGGGGGCAGCTCTATTATATGTCGACTAGCATCAAAGTCAGAGGCCTGCTCATCGATGCGGGATTCTACAGCGCTTTACATTGAGGAGCCCCCCCCCAGCACACCTATAGACCTAGCAGGGGCAGACAAATACCACCCATGCAGGGGGAACCCCAGGCACACAAATGTTCTCAGGGAAGACAGACAAATCCTCAAGGGGCAGAAAAGGCCAGAAATGCAGGTCTCCCCTGCTGGCCACCCTTGCAGGCATGCTCTGCTTAAAGTGGAACAATGCAGCTACCGCTAGGTGAGAGGAAGCCTCGGAAGCTTCTGTGTTGAAGTCTCAGGAGCTGCATATCCTGGCCACAGGGTTGGAGAGCTTCTCCACTTTGGACAGTCGTCAGGGGGAACAACATTCATCAGAGATCTAGCACCAGACTAAACGGAGTTTTTTTACCCTCAACCACCTACAGGAAAGACGCCCAAAAACAAACCCCCGGCCCATCTCCTGATGAGGAGCGTCCTTCCTCATGGCATAACAGGAAGAGAAAAAGATCTGGATCTAGAAGCAGGTCTCGGGACCCCAACGACAGGAATAGTAAAAGATCCGGATCCAGAAGCAGATCTCTGGACTTCCACAAGGGGAAACGCTGGTCAGACAGGTCACCAGACTCCTTGGAGTACAGTTGCTCCTTTCCAGAAGAGGGGGAGCTTCTGGATGATGACTCAGACGCCTCGCTTTTCCAGAAAGTTTGTCTTGGATGTCCTAGATTTTCTTCATCAAAATTATTCACTAAATAAGGTATTCCAGTCTGCCACAATCTCTCTCTCTCTCTCTCAAACAGCTACAGCCAGCCTGTTTTCAGCACGAACTGCACTATCTTGGGCCAGTGACCTGGCATTCCAGCTTGCTGATGATGCAGAGAAAAACACACACCCTACAGCAACTTCTGCTTACTCCGCAAACGTGTCTGAGGTGGCAGTCAGGTGTGCAGCAAGAGCCACGTGTTACCAGACCTCGGCCAGTCGCAGCCTGTGGTTGCGGACATGGCAGGCAGAGGCCTCCTCCAGGATTTTCTTGGTGAATGCTCCCTGCGAAAGAGGCCTTCTATTTGGGTCAGCTCCAAATAAGGCTGTCAAGTAATAAGGAGAAACAGCAAAAGTCTGCATGCTGCAGACAAGGGGCAGGAACAGGTCCTGGTCATTGAGCTCCAGACAGAATTTTTGGGTTCAAAATTATTTAAGGGCACAAAATAAAACATTTCCAGCCTGAACTAGGTTCTACTCCCGCAACCAGCATGGCTTCAAGGGAGGAAGAGGTGGCTCCCAGGACGCCGGAGGCAGTGTCAAAAAAGTCCCAAGAGGTTGCCCGGACCCACGTTCGATTAGGGGGCAGACTTTCCATTTTTTTCGAGGAGTGGGTCGGCACCAGCATGGTCAATGGGGTGCTGGGTTTAGGGTTACTTGATCGAGTTTGAATCGAAGCCCCCGCTACCCCATGTGATGCCTTTGCCCATATCCAACAAACAAAAAATAAATAAAAAGTGGTGACATTCCAGGCGACCACAGATCTTCTTCAGGCACAAGCAATTGAAAATGTTTCCATCTCAGAATGGAACAGGGACATTTACGCTCTGTTTTTCGTAGTTTCAAAACGCTCAGGTGAATTCAGGCCTGTATTAGGCCTAAAAAAATAAATTCTGAACGCCTTATTCACCACAGAACATTAAAGAGGGAAACCCTGTCATCCATCATCGGGGGAGTCTTTGGCCTCAGTACATTTGCACGATGCCTTATCTGCATATTCCTATCCCATGGCTTGCAGACAATTCCTCAGATTCAAGGTGAGGGAATGCCACGTCAAATTCACAGCGCTTCCCTTTGGCCCGGCCACAACCCCCCAGGGTCTTCTCCAAGGTCCTACCGTCAGTGATTGCTTGCCTCAGTCACAAGGGATCCAGCTCTTCCGCTGTCTGGATAACATCCTAATCAAAGCCCAGCAATACGATCAAGCTGCTCAGGCAGACTGAGGTCATCCAGTGCTCTCCTCTCTAGGTTTAATTATCAACCAGAAAAAGAGCTCTCCCTTACCATCCCAGACTTTGAATCATCCAAGTGTGTCTTCAAAACACTTTAGAACAAAAGTTTTTCCCATAGAATTGAATTTCGGGGACCTCATGCTCTCATCAACAAATTTAATTCGGCACTATACCTGCCAGCTCACACCCTCATGCAGCTCATAGGGACGGTGGTCTCCCTGGTAGACTGTGTTCCCTGGCCACTGATCCACATGCGTCCCCTCCAGTCGAGCCTTCCCCAACTCAGTTAAGGGGCAATCTGGGCCAGCAGATATAAATCTGTCGCCAGGGGAAGGCATCTGTTCAGTGGTGGACTTGGCAGTCCACCATCATGAAGGGTCTCAAGCTGGGGCATCCTCACCAGATGAGAATCACTGCCGATGCCAGTCTTAGGGGCCGGGGAGCTCTCATCGACACAGAGCTAGTGGTCGCTGGCAGAAACATCTGCAGCATCAACGTTCTGGAGATATGAGTAGTCCACAAGGCACTTCAGCGGTTTGAAGTGCAGATCCCCAACTGGGATGTTCTCATTCTCACTGACAATCGAATGACAGTGGCCTACATCAATCGCCAGGGAGGCACAAAGAGCTCTCAGATGTTATAAGAATCCCTGTTGCTCTTCCAGTGGGCAGAGCATCACCTGGAAAGACTGATGGCTGTGTACATCCCAGATCAGGAGAACATCACGGCAGGCTGGCTAAGTCGAAAGGATGTTCTTCCAGGAGAATAAGAACTGAAGGACAGTGCTTTCTACCTTCGTACTATACGGTGGGGCCTTCTGCAGGAATCCTTTCGCCTGCCGACAAAACTACATACTTCCACAGTTCTGCTCTATATTGTGGGACAAGCTGGCAATAGCACAGGACACCTTCCCCATTAACTGTGCTCAGTTCAATCTCCTGTACACCTTTCTCCTAATCCTACTAATCTCAAGGATCTTGTGCAAGATTGCTCTCTATCCAGTGGAGCTGATTCTAATCTGTACATGCTGGCCCCACCAGCCAGGGTTCCCTCGATTTGGTTCAAATGTTGCTACAGCCGTCTCTGATCCTTCAGACCATCCTGGACCTGCTGCATCAGGGCCCAGTGCTGTGCCCCAGTCGGTGCAATCTGTTCCTCTCAGCGTGGAGATTGTGTGGGGGACTGTCAAGGAGTTAGGTTATACTCCACCCATTATTGAAATGATAATCCACTCAAGATGGCCTTCGTCTTCCATGGCCTGTTACAGGGTATGACAAAGTTTTCTCTTCTGGTTACAATCCATCCATATTCCAGACAGCACGGTGTCTCTTCCCACTATACTGCAATTCCTGCAGGAAGGCTTCGACAGGGTCTCCAACTGGCAACCTTACGGGTCCAAGTCCCAGTTCTGGGTGCACTTCTACAGGCAGATTAAGGGGAGGCCTTGGGGGCTCACCCTCCTGTTAGACGATTCTTGAGAGCAGTGACGCTCAAGCACTCTACAATCAAGCCCATCGTCCCTCCTTGGAGACTCAACCTGGTCCTCAAGACCCTGACCAAGACCCCCTTTTAGCCTATTAAAGAAGCATCCCTTATCCATCTGATGTTGAAGGTGGTTTTTCTTACAGCAGTTACTTCAGCTCAAAGCATCAGTGAGATGGGAGCATTTTCGACCAAAGAGCCACATACTGTGTTTCTTTAGGTCTCACTGTTCCTGCAAACGGATCCCTCTTTTTTTATTGAAGGTGATGTCTCCTTTTCACTGCAACCAAGAACTGAACCTTCCTTCCCTTTGTCCTCGCCCTAAGATCGAGAAAGAGAGGGACTTTCACACTCTGCTATCCATCAGAAGAACCGATTCCATAAGCAAGGCTCCAAGTTTGTTCATTCTCACTTCGGGGCAAAATATAGGCAAAAAAAAAAAAAAAAAGACTATTGCCAGATGGATTTGTTCCACCATATCCATCATCTGCCAGAAAGCGGGGGCAGCCCTATCGGGCCTAATGAGTGCCCATTCACTAGAGCAATGGTGACATCCTGGGCAGGCTTCAGAGAAGCCTCACCAGCAGACCTAGGCAGAGTGACCACTCGGTCATCCATCCATACCTTTGCAAAGTTATTCAAATTGGATGTGTTCACCTCCGTGGAGTCGTCATTTGGCCGCCGGGTCCTTCAGACCTGTGGTAGACCCGTCAAGTTCTATTGACATTCTTCCCACCTGGGAAGCAAGGGGATGTACTGCTTTAGTATATCCCAGTAGTTATGAGCCCAGAGACCAGCTTTAGCAGAGAGAAATAGAAATTTAAATACCGGTACCTGTAAATTTTCTTTCTCCGACTGCTGGTCTCCGGGCTCCTTCCCTCCCAGAATGTCTGAAGTCAACCTCCTGGACGAGGGTTTAGATTAACACTTCTTTTTTTTGGTTCCAAGTTATGTAGTACTACAGTGGACAGCTGCTTTAGGAACAACTGATTGCTAAAGGAAATAGAGGGGAGGATGTAGTCTCCCTGCAGAGATCTTTATCCTGCCTGCCATGTGGTACCAGGAAGGACCTCCCAATAGTTGAGAGCCCTGAGACCAGCAGTCTGAGAAAGAAAATTTACAGATATTTAAATTCCTATATTCCACTACATAAGACATTAGTGAGGCCACACCTTGAGTACTATATCCAGTTTTGGAGGCCCCATCTACGTAAGGAGATTGATAGGGTGGAGGCGGTTCAGAGGTGGGCAACCAAAATGGTGCAGGGATTACATCACAAGCTCTTTGAGGCTATGTTGAAGGAGTTAAATATGCACTCCCTGGAGGAGAGGAGGGAGAAGGGGGATATGATTGAAACATTCAGGTACCTCACGGGGAGGAATAAGGTTCAGGAGAATGCAGTTTTTCTGAGAAAAAGATGCTCAAGGACGAGGGAGCACAAGATGAAACTGGAGGGAGTGAGGTTTGGGGGAACGTGAGGAAGTACTTATTCGTGGAGAGGGTGGTGGACAAATGGAACAGCTTGCTAGCAGAAGTGGTGGGGGCAATAACAACTGCATATTTTAAAAGTGCTTGGGATAGGCTTAGGGGATACTGGTAGACGGGGAAGGGGACAAGACAACCTAATACCAGCAGAGCATGAAAGAGCACAATTGTTAGAGATAATGGGGCAGACTAGGTGGGCTGAAGGTCCTTATATGTCGACAACTCCTGTGTTTCTATGTAAACTGGTGGCATAAAGACTATGGGGAAAATTTTTCATAGCTGAAGGGGGGGGGGGTCACCCATATTGTCCTTGTGTTGATTTGAACACCAGGGTGTCACCTGTATAATGTGGGCGACCCCCATAAACTTTAGGTGTGTCAAACAAATTACCTGTATTTTGCCATTTCTGAATACAAACACATCAGCAAATATTTAAAGCAGCAGTGCATTATAGCGGTGAAAGTGTTTACCTACATTTTTTATTCTATTTTAAATTGCCTCATATTTCTGAATTTGTGCGATACCCTTCTTCCTCTCATTTTGAAATTGCTTTAGCATATATTTTTTTTTTTTTACATTTGAAATAATCAAAGGTGAGCTCCCTTAATATGACTAAAACTAGGCTTTCATTAGTATTTCCACCTACGCCTGTTGGCCCTTCAGGACAAAAAGCAGTGTCTGCCACGTGCTAGTTCATTATAGTCACAAGAAAAGTGATGTTAAACAATAGGTGTTAAAAATCGACAGGGAATAGTGAAGAAAACCTGGCCCGAGCCATATTAAAAAGGAATGTTTCTTTTATTATTTCTGCAGTAAAAAAAAAGTGCTAGAGCAGATGCAATGTGGGGAAAGAAGGACATTGTACTAGTCAGGAGATGTGGGGCAATCTAAAACAGAATATCAAAGTATAGATTAAAATTTTCATTGCTGTCATTCACTTCTGCAGTAAATGTTTTAAAACTGACATTTTTTAAATAGCCCAGTGGCAGGTGTTGGTCCATTGGGCAACCATCTGGGAGACTGGGGCTCATGTAGAAGTCCCAGCACCTCACACTGGGTACAAAGGGAATTGTAAAGCACAAAATAATGAATCTATCATTTGCAAACACCACAAGCCATGGTGTTAGGAAACTGTCAGAATTAGAGGGCTGCCTTGGGATATGTCAAACATCGTGAAGTTTTCATAAAAATGGACAAAATCATGATATCCATGATTTTTGTAACAAAGATGCAGAGATACCTGGTGTAGATAATAGCAGCTAGAGCAGGTAATGACCCTGTTTTCATCAGGACTCTCAGCAGATGTAGCCAGACATTGGTCTGGGACTCATAAAATCAAAGAAAACTGAGGTCCCTGGGCAAAGTACTGATAGTATCATTGGCGAAAAAAATGGTGGTAAGCCGCACTCAGTGAAAAATGAGAACTGGGGTTCAGGGAGTAATTGCTCAGTGTTTTAATTTAAGAAAAAGAAAGAGCAGTAGCATAGATTGCTCCGGCGCTTCGGGTCTGTAGCATGACCCTTTGTCAGGAGAAATGCAGCCACCTTTTAGAAGCACACATGCAGTGCACGATCGGGGAAAGAACATGCATGACTTGTAGTCACCCACGTCACTCATGCCACCACAAACCACCCTCATTTGGCCCCCCCCGGTCAGCCTCTGCTATCCTGGGCTCGGGACACGAACCTTACTTGCCTGCATGCCAAGCAGATGTCCCAGCACTCGGTGCCACAGATCCAATGTTTAGAGCTTTTAAACACAGAATTTATTGCTGCAGTAGCAACTTGGTCACTGAGCTCAAATGAGTCAGCATCTTTCGCCTGTAAAGAAGGAAATGAATTTGAATTGATATAGTGCCTTTCCTACAAACTGTATCCCAAAGCACTTTAAGATGCAGGAGAGGTAGGGGAGAGAACATTGCAGCCATTTTAGGTACACAGGAAGATTCAAATAGCACAGAGATTAGCGAGACATTAGAGAGAACAGGGAGGTTAAAACTGAGTAAAGGGCAGTTGTGGGATTCATTCCATTATTATTTTGTATACTTGATAAGCACACTGGGCTAAGAATCCCATTTGTGAGAGTGACCATGGCAGCTTATTGCATATGGGTAAGTAAATAAAAAAAAAAAAAAAACAAACGTAAAAATGCAGTCATTAAGGAAACATAGAATTTGATGGCAGATATGGACCGCTTGGCCCACCCAGTCTGCCCATTTCCCTACCTAACAGATAAGCTGCAGAGCCTAGCTAACCAACAGCCTACATCTTCCAACCTCCACCCCCTAGAATTGCCTTATGTCTGTCCCATGCATTCTTAAATTCCGCCACTGTTTTTGACTCCACAACCTTCTCAGGAAGGCTGTTCCCTGCATCCACAACCCTCTCTGTGAAAAAATACTTCCTCACATTACCTCAGAGCCGTCCCCCCTCTAGCTTCAAATTTTGCCACCTTGTTCTTGCACACCTCTTTTTCTGAAAGATGCTACTCTCTTGGACTTTGTTGATTCCCTTGAGGTATTTGAAAGTTTCAATCATGTCCCCCCCTCTCCCTCCTCGAGGCTACATATTACGATCCTTAAGTCTCTCTTGATATGTCTTCTGGTGCAGACCCTGCACCATTTTAGTTGCCCTCCTCTGGACTGCCTCCATCCTGTCTGTCTTTGTGGAGATTGGGTCTCCAGAACTGCACGCAGTACTCTAGATACTGCCTGGAATTAAAAGTAACTTTTAAAAAAAGTAGCTATCACTTTGTTTTTTTTTTTTGCTGTATGAGCTGCAGGGATTTACCCCTTATCTGTCCCAGTGACCCCACTGCAGTCTCCACCTGGCATCCTCTAGCTGCCCACACGGGGAGGCCTGTAATTTACTCCTCACAGCGGGGCTCTCCCAAAGGGGCTTGGGGAGGGATCAAAATTGACCTCGAGCCCCTGAAAGGAATTCAGTCACTGGGTGGCTACAGGGCATACATGTTCATAATGTGCAGATGCAAGATACTTAAGAATGTGAAGGGGTGGAATGCAGCAGCAGACATGGCTTTAGAATGGAAAAGTTGTGTGTAGGTTTTAAAATACTGCAGGGATGAGATTTCCAGGTTGCAACTATGTAACGAAACAATGACACAATCTCAGAAAGTAGCTGGAACACATAATTTTGCAATGCCTCGGTGACATTAAATTCAGAATATTGTGGTGTCATTAATTTTCAGAATGTGGCAGAGATGAGCTGTTTCAAAATGTGGGAGACACATAGTTGTAGAATGTGGAAGGGAGATGAAGAAATTTAAATACCTGTAAATTTTCTTTCTCAGACTGCTGGTCTCGGGGCTCATCATTACTGGGAGGTCATTCCTGGAACCATGTGACAGGTAGGATGCAAACTGACTTTTGCAGGGAGACTACATCCTCTCACCCACTTCCTCCAGCCGCCAGTACTTCGTAAAGCAGTTGTCCCCTGTAGAACTACATAACTTGGAAACAAAAACAAGAAAAGTTAATCTGAGTTGCGGCCAGGAGGCTGGCTTCCAACATTCTGGGAGAGAAGGAGCCTGGAGACCAGCAGTCAAGAGAAAGAAAATTTACAGGTATTTAAATTTCTATTTCTGTCTTCTAAAGCTGGTCTCCAGGCTCATCACTATTGGGATATACAGTACTAAAGCAGTACATCCGCTTGCTCCCTGGGTGGGAAGAATGTCCATAGTCTTTTATGGGTCCACCACTGCCTGGAGGACCCTACGACCAAAAGACACCTCCGGAGGTGGACACATCCAACTTGTAGAACTTTGCAAAGGTATCGATGGATGACCAAATGGCCGCTCTACATAAATCCGCTGGAGAGGCTTCTCTGAAGTCCTCCCAGGACGTAGCCATTGCTCGAGCTGAGTGTGCCCAGACTGGGCCCGGCAGGTCTATCCTCGCCTTCTGGTAAGCCATGGAAATGGTGGAACGGATCCATCTTGCAGTAGAGTCCGTTGATGATTTTTTGCCCACACTGTGCCCCGGAGTAAGGATGAACATACTTGAAGTCTTGCGGATTGGATCAGATCTCTTGATGTAAATCTTGAGTGCTCTCCTCGGATCAAGCGTGTAGAAATTCTCACTCTTTGTCCTCCTTGGGGTGAGGACAGAAAGAGAGAAGGTTCAGGACTTGTTTACAGTGAAAAGGAGACATCACCTTAGGTGAAAAGGAGGGATCCGTCTGGAGGACCACTGAGTCCTGATGAAACATCGTGTATGGTTCTTTGGATGATAGGGCTCCTATCTCACTGATGCAGCGGACTAAGTTGATTGCTGTAAGAAAAATGACCTTCATAGTGAGGTGAAGTAGGGATGCTTCCTTCAGCGGCTCAAGAAGGAGTCTTGGTGAGGGCTTTAAGGACCAGGTTGAGTCTCCAAGGTGGAACGATGGGCTTTATTAGAGGACATTTCAATGTTACAGCTCTCAGGAATCGTGTAACGTGAGGGAGAGCTCCTGATGACTCCCCTGAGTCCGCTAACAGGAGTGGCCCCAATGCTGATACCTGGACTCTTAAGGTAGCCGGTTGGAGACCCTTGTCGAAACCCTTCTGTTGGAATTGTAGGATAATGGGAAGAGATACTGTGTCATCTGGCAGGGAGATGGATTGTAACCAGAAAAGGAATTTTCTTCAGACTCTGTAATAGATCTTAGAGGACAAGGGATGTCTAGAATGGATCATCATTTTGATGACAGGCAGAGTGTAGCCTAACTCCTTGAGATCTTCCCGCTCAATCTTCATGCCGAGAGGGATAGATTGCACAGACTGGGGTGCAGTACCAGTCCTTGATGAAGCAGGTCTTGGCTTGCTTGAAATATTGGAGGAGGCTGTAGCGACATTTGGACTAATCGAGGGAATCATGATCGGCAGGGCCAGCGTGGATGGACTAGAATGATCTCCGCTTGATCCTGGGCAATCTTGTGCAGGACCCTTGATAGTATTGGAATTAGAGGGAAAGCGTACAGGAGCTTGAACCGTCCCCAGTTTAGGGAAAAAGTGTCCTGCGCTATGGCCATCTCATCCTTGACGAGAGTGCAGAACTGCGGAACTTTGCAATTTTTTGTGGCAGGCGTAAAGATCTACTTGCGGACAGTCACACCGAGTAATAAGTAGGCTGAAGGTGCTGTCCTTGAGTTCCCATTCGCTTGGCAGAATGTCCTTTCAACTTAACCAATCTACTGTGACATTCTCTTGGCCTGGGATGAATACGGCTCTCAGGCTTTCCAGGTTGCTTTCTGCCCACTGAAAGAGTAGTACAGTTTCCTGCAACATCCGAGAGCTCTTTGTGCCTCTCTGTCGGTTGATGTAGGCCATTGTTGTTCAATTATCCATGAGAATAAGAACGTCCCAGTTGGAGAGCTGTGCCTTGAATTGTTGAAGTGCCAGTCGGACTGCCTGCATTTCCAGGACACTGATGCTGTAACAAGACTCCACCAGCGACCATTTGCCCTGTGCCGAGAGCTGACCCATGTGTGCTCCCCATCCCCGGAGACTGGCATCTGTGATGACTCTCATCTGGTGAGGGTGTCCTAGACTGAGACCCCTCATGATGTTGGATCTTTGTGTGCCAGCGAAGAGAAGTTTTTTACCTGGCGGGAGATCTGTAACTGTTGACTCATCATTTCTCTTGACAGGGACCATTACTTGAGTAGGCTGAACTGGAGAGGACGCATGTGAACTAGTACCCAGGGGACTAAGTCTGCCAGGGAGACCATTGTCCCTATGAGTTGCATGAAGGAGCGAGCCAGCAAGGACTGGGCTGATTGAAATTTGCTGATGAGGGCCCTCAGTTCCCTGAACTTTGATGCCATTGGAAAAACCTTGTTCTGGATTTTGTTGAAATCTGCCCTTAGATAATTCAGGGTCTGTGATGGTCGTAGGGAGCTCTTCTTCTTGTTGACTGTGAACCCTAGAGAGGAGAGGCACCAGATGACCTCCGTCACTGCCTGGACTGCTTGATCGTATTGTGGGGCTTTGATTAGAATCTCATCCAGGTGTGGGAAGAGCTGGATCCCTTGTAGTCTGAGTCAAGCAATCACTGTCACAAGGACTTTGGAGAAGACCCTGGGAGCTGTGGCCAGGCCGAAGGGGAGCATCGTGAATTGGAAGTGATGGTCCTCCACTTTGAATGTGAGGAATTGTCTGTGTGCTCTTCGAATGGGGACATGCAGATAAATATCTTGTAAATCTATGGAGGCTAAAAAAATCCCCTGATGGATTTCCCGGATGATAGAGGAAAGGGTTTCCACCTTGAATGTCTTGTGGCAAACAAGTCTATTTACAAATTCGAGGTCTAACACAGGTCGGAAATCTCCTAAATGTTTTGAGACTATGAAGAATAGAGTACACTCCTCTGTTCCTTTCTGGAAAGAGAACTTGTTTGATCGCTGTTGCCTGTATAAGATCTGTGATCGTTTGCAGAGTCGCTGCTCTTTTCACCGGGTTGTTTGAGACGGGAGAGAGCATCACATGGGGGAGTGGGGGTCTGGACTCTTAACTCGATGAAATAACCCTCTTGTACCACGTCTAACACCCAATTGTCCATGGTGGTGTGGACCCATTCCTCGAAGAAGTTGGAAAGCCTGCCCCTACACGAGGATGAGTCTGAGAACCGTCATTGTGATTTTTTGGTGTCTCCTCTGGCGTCTCGGGAGCCACCCCTTCCACCCCAGAAGCTGCATTGGTTGCGAGAGGAGAACCAAGTTTGTCTGCCTGAAAATGTTTTATTCTGTTCCCTTGAATAATTTGTGGTTCAAATTCTGCCAGGACCCAAATGTCCCGGACCTGTACCTGCCCCGGGATTGAGGCATTCTGACTTTTGCTGTTTCCTCAGATTCTTTGACTGCCTCCTTTAGAACAGATCTGAAAAGAAGGCCTCCTTCATAAGGGGCATTCACCAGGTGCATCTTCGAGGAAGCGTCCGCCTGCCATGTTCGCAACCATAAGTTGTGGCGAACTGAGGTCTGGTAAAAGACTGCCCTTGGTGCACATCTGACTGCCTCCTCTGATACGTCCGCTGAACAGGCAGAAGCTAGTCACATTAGGTGAAGATGTTGCAAGGTGGATTTGTTATTTTCTGACTCGTCAGCTAGCTGGAATGCCAGATCAGTGGACCATGAAAGGGCAGCTCAGGCTGAGAAGAGGTTGGCCATAGCTGCTTTGAGAGAGGATGCTGAGGACTGGAAGGCCTTCTTTAGGGAAGTGTCCACCTTCCTATCCACTGGATCCCTCAGGGAGGCTCCTCCCTCTACGGGAATAACTGTTTTTTTGGTAAGGTTGGAGATCAGTGGGTCAGTTCTGAGGCAGTCCAGCCATCTCTCCGCGGGCTTCTTCTTAAACTTCAGTAGCTTGGTGAGGCGGCGGAGCACGGAGTAGGAACGCTCTGACCCCTGCCATTCTTCTTTTAATAGGTCCTCTGTGGTTGGAGGAATGGGGAATGTTGTCACTGGTTTTGAAGCTGAAGCGAGTCTGAAAAACTGGCTTAGAGTTCTCAGAACTCAGCCCAGCAGCAGAGACTGAAACCGGGGATTGCCAGAGCCTGTAAGAGGTAAAGTGTCCTGCACTACAGCCTGACTGTTGTGAGGCACTCCATATATTGCTGCTGGCAGGTCACGTGATGTGACACGTGACCCACCCTCCTTTTTACACTCCATATATTGCTGCTGGCAGGTCACGTGATGTGACACGTGACCCACCCTCCTTTTTACTAAGTGTCCACTTTCCCATTTGCAGGTTATAGGCACCAACCACTAGGGGTCACTGCACTTTCCACTCTAGCTCCTCTCTGCATCCCTCCTAGCTACTGCTGCACAGCTGTCCCACTAGAGGTCACTGCAGTTCCCTTGGATTCCTTTGACTACCTACTTTCTGCACTCGTCCTATCTCTAAGCAACTGCTAGTATCAAACCTGGTACCTTCTCTCTACATTCTACTGACTATCATCTCAGCCAATGAACCAGGCCAACAACTTCCTGTATTTCTATGCTCTAACCATACCTCACTCCCTCCTGCCCAGATTTAAAAATTGGCCCTCTCTACCCTCTGTCCCTGAGCTGTGTTCAAACCCAGTACCCTTGTGGTCAGGAGTCTGCTGCTCTGCCTCTGCACCACAGTGCCTACCACTTTATTACTACTTTCTAAGCCTCTTAATCCTTAGCTACCCAATCTGCCAAATATAAGTTTACCTCTTCTTCCTGCTGCCTTTGAACCCTGCACCCTTATTTCCAAAGTCCACAGCTCCACCACTCACCTAGAACACCTGCATATCTTTACTGCAGGATTTCATTACTATAAAGAACACACTAACCCTGTGACACAACTAAAGTGTTGTCTAGGTGCTTCTACAAACCTGAGCCCAGCTCTCTGCTGCTGCAGCCACTGGTCTGGCTCTCTCCTATTGCCCTGATCAGGGCTTGAACCCCGTACTCTGTGCACTTCAGGCACATGCGCTGCCACCACACCATAGCAGCAACTAGACTCTGAGGTGATCTCTCACTACTATCTCCCTCTTTCATCCTAGTCCCCATTCTTTCCTCACTTCAGCTCCACCAACCTTCCCAACTATGCACATGCATCCCTGCTCACCAGTCTATCTCTTCCTCCTCCTCCTCCTTTGCCTTCCACATACCCTACTGTCCCTATGAACCCTCAGCCTCACTACTCCAGTGTTCCTACCTCACCTCCTGTCCTCCCTCCTCCTTACCACTGCTCCTACCCTCCCTCCTCCTCCACACATCCCATTTGCTCCTCCACCTCACCCACCTTCCAGACATCACCTGTCCTCCCCACAGCCCCTTGCACTTCTGATCACTCAGGCCTTCTCTGCCTGTGCCACCCTACCCACCCCTTGTGCAACCAAACCCCATTCCTTATTATACCGCTCCGGCGTAACTCTCCATCAGCCTCCTCTGACCAGAGCACCTTCCTCCTTCTTCTCCTCCTAACGGGAACATACACCCAACCCAGGCCCTGCCCCTCCCATCCACCCACTCAGCCCACTGGTCTTGAGTAGCCTCCATGAACATATGCAGCCTGCTGAAGAAATTTGCGCCCTACAGTGCTGGGCCTTGGCTCACCAACCAGACATCATAGCCCTGGTTGAAACCTGGCTGTCCAAATCAACTCCAGACTCATTTGTCTCCCTCCCAGGCTATACCGTATACCAGGAGGACCGAGTAGCAAACGAGGGGTGGCTGTGCAATCTACACCAGGGACACAATACCTGGACACGACTCCCACCCCTGCCTCACAAATGGGGCCCAGGCCCTTACCCTCAGACTCACCCCAGACCCCTCTAGGAGCCCTCTCTATCTCACCACAGCCTATGTTCCCCCAAAGAACCAGCACCCAGCCCTAATATCTTTAACGGACTACCTGGCCACCCTCCACCATAAGGCAGAACAAATCCTAGTGGGGGACCTTAACGTAAATTGGCTCAGCACCTCCTCATCCACCACCAGAGACTCATTTGCCGCCCAAGATCTGACACAACTCGTCACCCAGCCCACGAGACTTAACCCTAAGAGTGGTACCAGCACCCTGCTGGATGTTATTATAACTAACCGACCCCATAAAATCCAAAACATCCAGGTCCTCCCAGACTCCCTGAGTGACCACTCCCCTATCCTATTCCACTGGGTAACCCCCAATCCCAAACCCAAAGCCCAGACCACCCTCCGCAGGCGCCTCCGCCCTGGTGGGCTGAAGAAACTTAAGGCACTCCTCACCCAGATAGACTGGTCCCCCATTCAGCAGGCAACCAACATTGATACTGCCCTCGCCTTTTTCACTCACAACTTCAACATGGCCTGTGATCTCTTTGCACCCTTAACCAAAACCCGGTCCAAAAAACAGAACGCACCCTGGGTTAGCCCGGCCCTCCTACAATTACTTAGAAACCAGGATAACCTCTGGCACGTTGCCACTGAAACAGGTCGTCTGTCTGATAGGCAAGCATACAATGCAGCCCGAAATAAATGCTCATGGGCCATCAGGAAAGCCAAGGCAAACCATTACCAGGCCTCCTTACCTCCTCCTGGGCTCAGCCCGGACCTTCTGGATAATATTAAGCAACTCAATGGTAAAGCTTGCCCTCCGCCCCATCCCAGCTCACTAGAAATGGCACAGCCTCCACCGAGCCTGCCACCATAGCTAACTGGTTCAACACCACTTTCACTGACCTTAGCTCAGTCCTCCTAGTAATTTCTTTGACCCTTCCCCCAGCCAAACTCCCCCTGTCCTCCAGCACCCCAGCTTCCTCCTCCGAAGATTTCCACCCGGAAGCCAGACCCATCCTAACCAAAGCTCTCAATGGCAACAATCCCGGCAGTGACTCACTGGACCCCAGCATCCTCAGGCTGGTGCTAGATGAAGTCCTTGCACCTCTCACAAGCCTAATTAACCAGTCACTCTGCCTGGGACAATTCCCCACAGCTTGGAAAACAGCCATTATCACACCTATTCATAAAGGAGGCGACAGGTGTCGGCCAACAACTACCGCCAATCTCCATCCTCCCTCCTCTCTAAAGCCCTGAGAAAGTGGTGGCCATTCAAATCACTGATTATCTGGCTAAGCATAACATCTTATGCCCAGAGCAACATGGCTTCCGTGTAGGTCACAGTACCAGCACTGCCCTTATTGAATTCTCCAACTTCCTACACTCCTCCTGGATACCAGCTCCCTAGCTGGTGCAGTGTTCATTGACCTCTCAAAGGCTTTCGACACTGTCTCCCATCCACTGCTGCTGAATGCACTCTGCCTCACTGGTCTCTCGGCTGGCCCCCTGGCATGGTGTGCTAGCTATCTTGACACTCGATCCCAGTGTGTCAAGATTAATAGCACACTCTCCGATACCCGTCCCATTCTCTCTGGGGTTCCCCAAGGCTCCATCCTGGGCCCCCTTCTCTTCTCACTGTATCTGAACACCCTGCCCAGTGCATGCTCTGGCAAAATTCTGCTGTATGCAGACGACGCTGTCCTGTTTGCCACCCACCATAATCCCATCTCCTACAGGACTCCCACAGCAGTCTTTCAACAGTGCCGAGGCTTGGTTTAAGGAGCGCAGACTCATCATCAATCTTAAGAAAACCAAAACTATGCTCTTTTCACACCCCAAAACAAAGCTAGCAACCACCCACTCTATATCCTTCCAAGCACCAACCAACCACTGGAACAAGTCGGCTTCCTACAAATACCTTGGGGTTACCTTGATTCAGCCTCACATTTCACACCCACATCGACACCTAACATCCGCCACCAACACCGGCTTGGCATCCTATTCCGCCATAAAAGCTGCCTTCCCCAAATGCTCTCCAAGCGGTTACATCGTCTGTTCTGTCCCTTGTAGACTATGGTCTCACTAGTATACGGTGCTGCCGACACCACTGCACTAAACAAATTCACCTAACCCTGAATAAAGCGTGCAGATTAATTACTGGTGCCCCAGACTCACACACACCTGTCAGCTATATGTCGATGCTAACCTGCTTACCCTGGATGAACGGCTCCGATACCAGACCTGTCTCCTCGCCAAAAAAACCCTACTCGGGCTCTCCCCCCCTGGGGTAACAGCATCCATCCACCAGAGCCCTCCCACCATTGCAACACGGTCTTCCTATAAGACCACTCTAAAGGTCCCCAGAACAAGAACCAGCCGTGGCCAGAGGTCCTTCAGCTATAGAGCCCCAACCTGGTTTAACTCTCTCCCTGCCACCATCACCAATGCCATCACCATCTCCACATTCAAAACCGCACTGAACCACATCTTCAGCACTCGTAACTGCTCCTGTCTCTGAACATAGCCTCCACCTCTTTATTTCTCTCCTGACAATGCCCCCGGCAGCTCTCCACCCAACCATCCCTCCACCACTTCCATGTCCACCATGCCTTAGGTTTAACCTGGCCAGTGCCAGCTGTTTCAATGTTTATCTACCAGAATTGCTCACTTGATACCAACTTGTTTAATACCCGCTATCGATTACATGTACCCTGTACCCAATTGTATCTGTCTGACCACAATGTGACGTGGCACCTCTGGTGAATGCCTACTGATTTTTGGCAAATCTTTGCTATGTAACTGAAACGCAATGTATGTCTTTATGTGACGAAGTACCTTTGTAAACGAGCCTCTGGCTCAAAGGTTGTAAACTGATTCTTAAATAAATAAATAAATAAATAAATAAATAGGGTGCTTGGGTTCTGGACAAGATGGATCCAGGTGGATCTCGTTCACCACCTGTTTGATGAAAACATCTGGGTTGTCCAAATCAAAGTTTCTGGCTGGCGAGGAGTCTGAGTCTGAATTTGGGATTTCCCCCTCTTCTGGGGATGAGTAACTGGACTCTGATAGAGATCTGTCCTGTCAGCGCTTTTGCTGGTGGGTATCTCTGGATCTGGCCCTCTTCCTCCTTCTGTCCTGTCGTGAGGAGTGGGGACCCTTCTCGTCAGAGGATGGGAAGTTGGAGCACTTGCGGGTGGCCTTCCTGTGAGTCCTGTGCTCTGGTGACCGTGGCAGGATGTTAAAATAAGAAGGGTTGAGGGCAAAAGCCCTGTTTATCTTTTCAGTTGGGTCTGGCGTTAGATCTCTGGTTGAGTGATGGCGCCTCTCTGAGGCAGAAGACTGCCCCGGCCCATGGACTGGCTTTGCAGGTCCTGAGATTCCTCCTCGACTTCCTCCAAGCTGGCCGAGGTTGCGCTGTCACATTTTACAAAGAACAATCCCGCGAAGGTAGCCAACATGGGGAATCAACATTTGTGACACTTTCTGCACCTAGAGGGCTTGTCTGATTTAGCCGATGACATGCTTGTAGGTTAGGAATCTTGCCAGGCCCTGGTGAAAGATAGTCCCCTGAGAGCCTTTGCACAGTCTCCTTGAGGGGATGGGTATAAAAAATAGCTTGTGGCCAGAAAATATATAGGCTAGTGTCTAATCCCCTCAGCCACTGGCTTGTTTATTGCCTTTAGTGATCCGTCGATGGGCAGGATTCGGAATGCTCGTCGGCGTGCTGTCTTGGTTACTTTAATTCCACTAGCCTCCTTAAATGTGATGAGCTAGCCTCCTGAGGCTGGAGTGCGAATGCTCCGTTGAATTCAGGTGACCGTCGACAAGCCCAATGGATCCAGACGGCTCGTCGATGGGGAGGAGCGTCGACGGCCTAAACTGAAGGGACCTTCGACGAGGGGAGATCCGGTACCTTTTCTGGAGGCATCGACAAGCGCGACGGCACAGGCAGCTCATCGACGGGGAGGAGCATTGATGGCCTGAAATGCCATCGACGAGAGACAGAAGCATGCTTGCTCCCAAATAGTCGGAGGAGCTCCACTGGAGGTGGGTAGACCCGCTAGATTACCTCCTAGTTTCTGGATCTGGCCCCCGAGTCCCGTTGTCTCGTTCTTGGGGGGGGGGGTGGTTAGAAGCGGTAGCGGATGGGGAGCCTGTCTGTACAGTGTGCAGGACTGAGACCGGGTCCCTGCACAGCAATAGGCCGATTGCCTAGTCCACTTAATCAAAATAGAAGCAGCTCACAGTTTGAAGTCATCATCTCATCACTCCGGTGACAGAACCCCTGCAAAGATCCTGCCTCTTGACAGGCAGGAAGTAAACTGGCGGCTGGAGGAAGTGGGTGGGAGGATGTAGTCCTTGCAGAAGTCAGTTTGCATCCTGCCAGTCACGTGGCTCCAGGAAGGATCTCCCAGTAGTGATGATCCCGGAGACCAGCTTTAGGAGAGAGAAATATATGTGTGTGTGTGTGTGTGTGTGTGTGTATACGTATGTATGTATGTGTATATATGTATGTATGTAAGTATTATAGTGGCACGGTAGTGCCACTGTAGTTAGGGTTGAGGAGCTATTTACATGTTAAACCCAAAATTTTGCACCTTAATAACTTTGCAACCGTTTGGTGGATTTGCCTGAAATTTGGAACAGATGATGAGGACCCATACGCCTTGGGATCTGCCAAGTTTCGTACCGGTCGGATACACGGCTGCGGAGTTATTAAGCGTGATCTGCGCAGTCACGGTTTTCTGGAATTCTTAAGAACGCCTACAAGCTTCCATTTGTTATGCTGGGATCAGTCTCGAAATCTTCAGCGATCGTAAGCCGGGTCCCCGATGTACCTTTTGAAGATTTCGTGAAAAATATTAAACTGTTCTAAAGTTATTCAAAAACAATTTCCCATTATAAGTCAATGGGAAAAGTTAACAAAAAGTTCAACAGTGTCGCAAATGCACTTTTTACTGTTGCAAATGGCCCTTTTACTGTCGCAAATCCGCCATTTTGTTTTCAGTTAGTGATCAGCAAAATGCTTGGCATTTAAAATTGAGACCCTCTAGCAACCTAATTATTTTTGTGTTCACCTAGTCGGGCCCTGAGGATGCTAGACATGTCTTTATTTTGGGGTAAAACACCCCAGAAATATGTTTTTCAGATTTCTGGAAAAAGTAGTTTTGCAAAGTAGTGTCGCACTCACGAAAGTGTCGCAAATTTTTTTGCGAAAGCTTTTCGCCAAATCCTGTTCTATTTTGCACACTATACCCAAAATAACAGTAATTCTTTGGCACCCGCTGCCAAAAAGAACGGTTTAGAGTTTTGGGCTGAAATTTGGAGGGAACACAGCCGACATCTCACAGATGTGCCTTTCAGTGTCACGTTGAAAAAATATTACACGGCGGCAAAGTTACAGTACTCCAAAGTTGACGATTTTTCCCATAGGATAACATTACGGCGTACGACGCATTGCAGCAATCGTTTGGCGCCCTGCTGCAAAATAACGGTTTGGGCTGAAATTTTCAGGGAACACAGCCAGCATCCCATAGATGTGCCTTTCAGTGGTTTGGTGAAAAAATATTACAGGGAGGCAAAGTTATGGCAGTCCGAACTTCTGTTTTTTTTCCCCATAGGATAACATTACGGAGTTTGCCGCGCCTTTCAGGGCCCGTATCTCGAAAACGGTGCGAGATATGGACTTTTTGTCAAAAAAAATCTTAGCCCTCTGTTGGGGGGCAAAGTGCAAAACTAGCCAGGAAAGTGATAATTCACATGACTTTTAAATTTATTTTCTGTGTCGTACGGTTACTGAGATATAAGCAATTTACTATTCCAAGTCCTCATTTTTGTGTTCCGAGAGTCATTATTTTGCATACATTCTTTGTACTCACTGTCTTTCTCTATACAGCTTTAGGGGAAAACCAGCCTGTGCGCTTACATTACTGTTACCATTACCGTTTCTGTTTGCGGTTCCGTACCCGTTTCACTTACTGTTCACGTTTACCCCACCATGTGTGTTACCCTTTGCGTTTTCATTTGCGGTTGCGGTTGCGTTGTTTTTAACATTTCTGTCTACAGTACTGTTTCTCTTTCTGTTTAGCTTTGCGTCACCATGCGCATTACGATTTGTGTTTGTGGGCACAATGTTACTATGTGACAAAGCATCACGTGGCGGGCCCCACGCTCCCGGTGCTGCAATTCGTGGTGGCCCTGCTCTCCCACCGCCGCATTACATTCACTATTTCTCATTATCATTCTCAAAAAGAAGGGAAATTAGAGGCAAAAAACTCCATCTAATGCATCAGTTAGGGTTGTTCCACAGCGACAAAAGCGAGAAGTTCGATGTTAGGGTTGAAACCCCTTTTGCACTCATCCCACCCCAACTGGAATCGGAATGCGCATGATAGTCCTCGGTCCTAACTGTCTCCCCATTCTCCTATTCCTCAGCTTCTTTCCACATGTGATGGGGTGACATTGACTGACCACCCCCAGTGCACCCGATTCCAGTTGGGGTGGTGGACTGGAGGGGTGCAAAGGGGGTTTCAACCCTAACATCAATTTCTCGCTTTTGTCGCTGTGAACAATCCTAACTGATGCATTAAATGGAGTTTTTGCCATAGATACAATACGTGTGTGTGTGTATATTTTTACACATATATATATGTGTGTGTGTGTGTGTGTGTGTGTATATATGTGTGTGTGTATATATATATATATATATATATATATATATATATATATATATATATGTATATAGTGTGTGTGTGTGTATACACACACACACACACATATGGAGAGAGAGAAATACATATGCAATTTTGTAATGTATCATGGCATGAATGCGTAATTTGGGAATGTGGTGGGGATATTAATTTTAGATTGTGGTGGCAACATGCAGCATGACAGTAGCATGTTAGCAGCCTATATGGGTGAGTATTATTGAGCGGCTCAATATGAGCGATTCAGTAATTCCGTCCCATATAGAGAGAGTAGGGAAAAAGAGCACAGAATTAGCACAGTTTAAGTGTAGCGCTGAGGGATGCGCGCTACACTCGTGAGAAAGGGGATAAAACAGTTTGTTTGGGCAAGCCCTGCCGGGCGGGCCGTGTGGTGTAGTGGCTTGAGCTACTGCCCCTGGAGTCTGTGGTGCCAGGATTGGATCCCAGTGCGGGCAGATGTTTTGCTTCCAGGGGAACTTTTTTTTGCCCAAGTCCGCTCTCCCTGGAGTTGAGAATGTTTATGTTGCAGGGTGCGGGGGGCTTGGCCCCCCCCCAAAAAAAAAACAAGCAGTTATTTCAGAGGACTATCACTGTTTGCGGTGGTCTCTCTTAATTCAAGTTGCCCTTTTTAGCGCGGGCGAATTTACGTCGCTTTTTGTGAGCGGCGCAATAAGAGACTCACCCTTATCACATAAAACCCAGTGGGCGTGGACACAGAATCTTAGAATGTGGTGGTGTGGTGGGGCAAATAGTTTCAAAATGTGGTGGTCACATGCCACTTCAGAATGTAGTGGGGTGGACGTTTTTGGAATGTGGTGGGATGTGTAGTTTTGAAGCATGGCAGAGAAATTCATGTTTGTAATGTGGTGAGTACCCACAAGTTTGAAATGTGGCAAGGATGCACAGTTTTGGAATGAGGCAGGGATGCGGAAAGTGGCTTGTAAATGTAATTTTGGAGTGTGGCAGCGACACTCATATTCAGAATGTGGTGATGCAGAATTTTGGAATATGGTAGGGATGTGCATTTTTGGAATGTGACAGAGACAGGCAATTGTGGAATGTGGTACTGATGCACAATTTCAGGATATGGCTGGAAGGTACATTTTCAGAATGTGGCTGGGGCACAGAGTTTTAGAATGTGGTGGCTATGCCCGGTTTTGGAATGTGGCTGGAAAATGCAATTTCAGAATATGGTGGAAATGCATAACTTTGGAATGTGGCGAGGACAAGCATTTTCAGAATTTGACTGGAATTAACAAATTTTGGAATGTAGTAGTGACACAATTTCAGAATGTGGTAGGGATGCACATTTTGGAATGTGGCAGACACAAACAATTTTAGAATGTGGTGGTGACACTTTCAGAATGTGGCATTGACACAACTTTGGAATGTGATGGACGATGTGCAGTTTTTGAAAGTGGCAGGGACATGCACTTTTGGAATGTATCGGGAACACACGTCAATATGTGGTAGGAACACACAGTGTCAGAATATGGAGGGGATGCACAGGGTCGGAGTGTGGTGAGGATGCGATGAGCAATTTTGAAATGTGGGTGTGTACAATTCTGGAATGTGGCAGGGACAAGCAGTTTCAGAATAAAATGGTATGTCCTGTCACATTCCGACAGAATGCATTCCCACTACATTCTGAAATTTCAGTTCCTGACAAATTCCTGGATATGCGTCCTATTGCATTCTGAGATTGAATGTCCCTCCATTCCAAGATACATCCCTGCCACATTCTGGGATTGCATGTCCTCTCCAACATTCTGAAATTGTGCACCATCTTGATATTCCATAGTTTTGTCCATTGCTGCATTCCAAACCACTTCCTGACGTATTCTAAAGTTCAGTACCATGCATCATAACATTCCAGAAACGTATGGACTGCAGTGCACCCAACTCTGTCAGTTTTTTTTTTTTCAAAATGATTACAACTGCAGTTGTTTCTTAACCTTTTGAGAAATAAGTCCTATAAGGTTGCTGACATGGAGAACTATGCTGTGAGTTCTGGTTATAACATCATCAGTAGCTCTTCACTGAAACTGGTTCTTTTCAACAGGGAGTGAATCAGGGTTACAGCATGGCTCGTAACTTCCAAACAAAGTAACTTACAGATATAATTTTTGGCATGAGGATTATTGGGGATCTGCTGATGCTTATTCTGCAGTTTAGCACTTTTGGCCAGACTCTGTCTTTTAGACAGGATGCACAACCATTCAGACAGTTTTTATCCGATCAGATCTTCTGTTAGGTTACACTTGCACGTGGAACTCGCTAATAGATAAACTGAAACCTGGGTCTTCAAATTCACAGCTCTGTGTTTTATCAGCTAGGCCAAAGTGCCTCCATGAGGGGTGGACAGTGTCCAACCAGAGCACAGGCATTATTATTAGGGGGATTTCTTAAGAGTCCCCCTTTTGTTTGATTTTGTTTCGCCACCCTGTTCAACATATAATCTTTCTTTGCACCATATCAGCCTCTGGGATCGTCAGTGCTGGAGAGCACTTTCTTAGAGATCATGAACGTTTTTTTTCCCCTTGTGCACTAGTACATGGTGCCCTTCCACAAAAAGTTGCCAGTCATGGAAAAGAAGTATTTCTTTGACATTATTGATTGGTGCCACTGCAGGCTGTTTGTTCACAGCTCCTCTTTCAAAAGGTGTAGCAGAATTTCCTTGGCATCTTGGTTCACGTTGCCACTTACTTAAACTGATTGTAATACAGATGTTCAGAACTGTGTAGGATGCTGTTGAGCACATACATGGCTGCTGTGTTTGCTGTGTACACCTGGAAGAGAGGAAAGAGAGAGATGATATGTTCGAGACGTACATGTACCTCACAGGGGTGAACAGAGTACAGGTGGGGAGTCTCCTCCAAATGAGGACAAGCATCAGGACCAGGGGTTTGCGATGAAGCCGAGGAGGAAGTTCAGGAGAGATGTAAGGAGATATTTCTTCACTGAAAGGGTGGAAGATGCCTGGGACAGAGTGACAGCAAGAGTGGAAGCTAAACGGGGGCTTCAAGCATGCATGGGAAAACGTGGTATATTACAAAAGAGGGAGGTGGGGAGGGGGAAGGATGCTGGGAACCAGATGGAATCTGCAGAAGTGGAATAAGTAGAGAACACTTGGGCAGACTTAGTGGGCAAACGGACCTTTTCTGCCGACAGGTTTTGTTTCTGTGTATATGACATCCATAATTTTACCTGTTGTAAATAATTTGAATAGTTTTGTACATATTCTGTGTCAGACATGCCTGACAAGGAGCACTGACTCAGTCTGCTTTCTGGGAAGAAATAAATGAAATGAAATCATTGCCCACTACATCTTAAAGATAAATCAGACGTTTGGGGTCCAGACTCTGACTTCTCGGCAGGGATTGGCTGAGCGGCACCACTACCATTCATTCCTTGGCCAAACTTGTGGCATTACTATTTTCAGAATGATCAAAAACACGCTGAATTGGTAAAGGGGGGGTGGCAGTTGACCATCTCAATGAGTTGATGCTTTGTTGGAATGGTTTACCTGGGCACACTGCCTTCTTCCATCCTAAACACTTAGTGTGTGTTATGGTATGACCAAATTACTTGTACCGTGATTTTATTGTTCATGTACGTGCACCTGTTGTTGTCACTTTGTTATTGCTGTTTCACTCTGTTGTATCCCCTCCCAAGGATCGTACCATGGAGACGAGCTCTGACTCTGTGTGCCTATCCTGGTCACCAAATTTTAAGTTAAAGACATTTGAGGAGAGGTTAGCAGATCAGATCAGAACATGTACACACTTGAGGTGAGAAGGGAAAGAGGGATTGTAACAAGTTGTGTATACATTTTTAATGTTTCAGGTTTTTTTTGTTTTTTTTTTTAGTATCAGTATCTGTTTTAGTATAAGTATTTCAGCTGAGATAAAGCTAGCTGCTAGAGGCATGCCTGATGGCTTTGGCGAGAGATTGCAATCTCTTTGACTATTTCATGGGAGAGTTGATAGCAAACACAACCCTTTTGTGTTTCGTGAAGAGCCCTAGCTAATGTGGGAAGGAGTCACTCCTGCAGTGTGAGGCAGGAGATAAAGATGGACCTTGCAAAACATGAAACCCCAAGATTTCAGTTTGGTCTAGTCTTTCAGAGTTCAGTCAAAAGGTTGAAGCTATGATGTCAGAATGAATACTGGATGAAGTGTCATGAGGGGGCAGCTGGAGGATCTTGAGGTCTGGCAAAACCTGAAAGAAGTAGTCAGCTTTGGGACTATGAACAGTAACCATCTAAGGCTCGAGTCTGCCCTGATTCACTATGGTATCTTGTTTGGTAAGCTATTCTACTTTGCTAAAATAGAGAATAATAACTTTATTTATTAAGTGCCTTTACAAACCAAGGCGTTGTACATAAATAGTCTCAGATAAAACAATAATAAGGAGAAGAGGGAGATAGTTTTTTCTGTGTGTGTGCGTGACCTACAGTTCAAAGCATGTCCTTTTTCACTTCTGTAGAATTACTGTTCCCCATAGTCTTCGTGTAGTATCCTGTATGTAAATAGCTTGAAGTATTAACATATTATATTTCTATATATGTCATGTTTCTGTGCCTGAGTCTTTTGAGGTAAAACTGATTTATAACGGACAAAAAAAAACAAACTCTTTCTGCTTCTGAAGAGAAGGCTATAGTTATTAGTTACCATAACTTGTTTCTAAAATAAACTGTTCTCAACTGTAACAGAGAGGGGTTAGTTGATTTCCCGTGAGCAGTGGCTCTGGAGTGATACAGACCTAGAGCTACCCCAAGATATATTCTATTCTAAGTGGTGGCAGCTACAGAGTACTCTTGCAGGCGTTTGTAAGATTTGAGAAAGCTGGTAACGGTTGCAGACTGAATCTGGGATAGACTAGTTTGCCACAGGGGTTATGATTAAAACATACAAATACCTCTCAGGGCTTAAATACAGTGGATGGCATGGAATTGTTTATAGCATGTGGGACCACAAGCACCAAGTGGAATTCCATGAAGCTTGCTGCAAATTTAAAGGTGACCGGAAACCGTTTTTACACCTTTAGACGTCCTACTGCTTTCGTTTGTAGGTCTTTCTAATTTATGCTTCGACCTTTTTTGTTAAATTAATAACCTATTGTTTTGCCTTTGTAGTTGCACTGAATCCCTCTCTCCTTACCAGTTCCTGTTTTCTCTCTTCATACTGCCTGAACATCCTGTGACATCATTTAACACTAGTCCAGGCTGTTCAGATGAGTAGCATGGAATGGTGTAACTGTTGTCATGGAATATCTTAGAAATATGAAAAAAGAGCAGTAGCTGCTAAGAGTGGAACTCTGTAGATCTGAGGGCACCCCAAATCAGGATTTATCAAAAAGTGGTCAAAACCGATCAAAATACATAACAGCCACGGAAAAGAAAATGAGAGGGCACTTAACTGTGTAGAAATCATTTATCACCTTTAAGAGAGTTACCAGAAGGTACTTTTTCATGGAGAGGGGGTGGAGGGTAGAATAGGCTACCACAGGAAGCAGTATGTGTGAAATCAGCAGCGGGATGCAAAGGAGAGTGAGACATATACAAGTGTTTGGTAAGAGGGACCTCTAGAGCTACCTTATTCAGCGTTACTTAAGTAGGAATGGGCAGAAATGATGATTTAGTGGCCTTTCTCTGCAGACAGATTTTCTTTTTTTGTTTTTATGTTCTGTTGTACCTGAACATAGGAATTTGACTACCTAATGTACTTACCTGGTTAGCTAGAACTAAATAAATGTTTCCATAGAGGAGCAGGGTGCAGTATCCCTGTAAGGAGGATGACAAATGGGTCTGAGCTGGGTTACTGAGGGGCAGGGATAAGCACCCCTGTAAGAAGGCTGGGAAATGAGGCCAAGCTGGGTTATAAAGGGGCACTGTGCTATATCCCTTTAAGGAAGCTGGGAAATGGGGCTGTGTTGGGTTATAAAGGGGCAGGGTGCAGCATCCCTGTAAGGAGGCTAGGAAATGTGGCTCTGCTGGGTTACTGATGGGCAGGGAACAGCATCTCTGTAGGAACTGAGGTTGAGAAATGGGGCTGTACTGGGTTATAGAGGGACAGGGTACAATGTCCCTGTATGGCAGCTGGGAAATGGGGCCTAGCTGCGTTACAGAGGGGCAGGATGCACCATTCCTGCAAGGAGAATGGAAAATTAGGCGATCTGATTACAGCGAAGCGGTGTGTAGTATCCCTGTAAAAATTCTGGGTAATACACCCATGCTGGGTTAGAGGGACAGGGTGCAGCATCTCCTGTAAGGATGATGGAAAATTAGGCTGAGCTGGTTTACAGAGGAGCAGGGTGCAGCATTCCTGTAAAAGGCTGGTAAATGGGGATATAATGGATTAGAGGGGCAGAGTACAGCATCCGTGTAAGGAGGCTGGGAACTGGGGCTGAACAGGGTTACAGAGATGTAGGGTGCAATAACCATGTAGGAAGACTGGGAATTGGGGTTGAGCAGAGTTAACAGAAATGCAGGGTGCAACATCCCTGCAAGGAGGCTGGGAAATGGGGCTTTGCTGGGTTATAGAGGGACAGGGTGCAGTGTCTCTGTAAGGAGGCTGAGAATTGGGGCAGAGCTGGGTTATGGAGGGGCAGGGTGCAGTATCCCTGTAAGGGGGCTTGGAAATGGGGCTGTGCTGGGTTATAGAATGACAGGGTGCGACGTCTCTAAGCAGGCTGGGAAATGGGACAGAGTTGGGTTATATAGGGGCAGGGTGCAGTATTGCTGTAAGGAGGCTCGGATATTGGGTGGATCTGGGTTACAGAGGGGCAGGGTGCAACATCCCTGTAAGAAGGCTGGAAAATGAGGCCAAGCTGCATTATGAAGGGGCAGTGTGCAGTGTACTTGTAAGGAAGCTGGGAAACAGACCCAGTTGTTTTATAGAGTGGTAGGGTGCAGCATCCCTGTAAGAAGGCTGGGTAATTCGGCTAAAGTGGGTTGTAGAGGGACTGGGTGCAGCATCCCTGCTTGGAAGCTGAGAAATGGGGCCATGCTGGGTTAGAGAAGCAGGGGCCATAATCTTTGTAAGGAGGCTAGGAATTGGGGTTTAGCAGGGTTACAGAGATTAAGAGTGCAGCATCCCAGTAAGGAAACTGGGAATGGGGGCGATGCTGGGTTACAGAGGCGTGCATGGCAGTGTCCCTGCAAGGAGGTTTGGAAATGGGGTCATGCTGGGTTATAGAGGGGCAGGGTATGGCATCCTTGTAAGTTAGCTAGAAAATGGGGTCATGCTGGGTTATAGAGGGGCAGGGTGTGGCATTCCTGTAAGGAAGCTAGGAAATGAGGTCATGCTGGGTTATAGAGGGCAGGGTATGGCATCCTGGGAAGGCTAGGAAATGGGGTCATGCTGGGTTATAGAGGGGCAGGGTGTGGCATTCCTGTAAGGAGGCTAGGAAATGGGGTCATGCTGGGTTATAGAGGGGCAGGGTGTGGCATCCCTGTAAGGAGGCTAGGAAATGGGGTCATGCTGGGTTGTAGAGGGGCAGGGTCTGGCATCCCTGTAAGGAGGCTAGGAAATGGGGTCATGCTGGGTTATAGAGGGGCAGGGTATGGCATCCCTGTAAGGAAGCTAGGAAATGGGGTCATGCTGGGTTATAGAGGGGCAGGGTATGGCATCCCTGTAAGGAAGCTAGGAAATGGGGTCATGCTGGGTTATAGAGGGGCAGGGTATGGCATCCCTGTAAGGAAGCTAGGAAATGGGGTCATGCTGGGTTATAGAGGGGCAGGGTGTGGCATCCCTGTAAGGAAGCTAGGAAATGGGGTCATGCTGGGTTATAGAGGGGCAGGGTATGGCATCCCTGTAAGGAAGCTAGGAAATGGGGTCATGCTGGGTTATAGAGGGGCAGGGTGTGGCATTCCTGTAAGGAGGCTGGGAAATGGGAATGAGCTGCTGAAAACGGGTCCTGCTGCATGAATGGCTTCCTGTTGCAATGGGGCGGTGATCTGGTTGAAGCCCAGAAGACGACTTAAGGTCAGAAGCATTAAGAAGATGGGAGGTAAACTGTTAGATATGGGGGCATAAAACAGCAAATTAAAAAAAAACACACAAGCAGGACCCCACTGAAAATGAGATACCACAACTCATGTTTGCTGTCCTGGATAATTAGTAACAAAGAGCTGTTTTGCGCCCGATGGTGGGGGGTTGAAGGTGACTGGAAGAGAATACGTTTGATCAGATGGTGGAGCCGTGGAATGCGCTGCCCAAGAGGCTGGTGGAGGAAGGCACAGTGGAGGGCTTCAGGAAGGGGTGAGATATGTACAAGGGGATTCTAAATCTAATGAAGACCCTCTTGGGGGCTGGGGGGCGGAAAAGCGAGCAACCACTAGGTGGCTGGCTACCGAGCGGACATGACAGACCATTAGGCCTATTCTGCTGGCTTTTTAGTATGTTAATATGTTAGATTCCAAGACTCTGGCTCCTCCTCCAGCCTATGCAAATATTAGCATCTCATGCAAATGACCCTGTCTGAAAGATGTTATCCGCTTATCTTGCTAACTTTGGCAGCTGTGCAGAGTTCAGGTCAGTTTGGCAAAGCATGAGACTTTTACCAGGAACTTCTTGGAAATCAAGATAAGGCCAGAGTTCATAACATGACTGTCAGATCTGTCTCTCTCTCTTTCTCTCTCTCTCGATTTGTTTAATCAAATGTATTCATGCATTTAATTCAGGCAGGGAAGCAGAGAACAATAATACTAATCTTGTTTGTTTCCAACTGTTTGGGGTATGTGGGAGGGTATTTTTTCTGTTCCCTTCCCCCTCTCTGGTCTCTTGCCTTCTTTTCTCCCTCTCATCGTTCTTCTCTCTTTTCCCTAATTTTCGAAATGTAATTTAAAGAGGACCAGTTTTGCTTTTTGCTATTAAATGACATTTGTTGCTAGTCAAAGCCATTGCTCAGCTGAGACCCTTGCTTGTAGGTTGGCAACAAACTGCACTTAAAAGTATGAAAACATACAGATGAAGACTTCCCCCATTGATTCCTATGGAAGAGTGAATGCACAGTCTTCACCGAATTGTGACATCAGAGAACTTCGGTGGGGACTCACTGTCAGGGAGGACTGTGAAAGTGGAAGGGATCGGGGCTGCAGGCACTATGAACCTTAAGATCCCTTTCCTTCCAAAGTTGCCATTTAAAAAAAACTAAAAGCATTTCTTGTTCTGCCTTACATGTAGGTAAGGCAAATCATACTGCTTTAGGAATTTTTTTTTTGTTTTATCCAGTATGGTGCTTTTTAATGCTGCTGTACTGTGGCATCGTGTACTGAATTATTTTCTAGACCCCACTGGGGCTGTCTTTTGGAATCCCGGGGCCAGATATTCAAAAGGTAGCGCAGGCACCAACAAGTGCTTGACACCGCTATAACTGAGTTCGCGCCCGGAGTTTGGGGTGGGGTCTGTATTCACAGGCCCCTGTAGCGCGGGCTAAACCTGTTAGCGCCGAGATGCTAACAGTATTCCCCATTCATTATTTTATTGTGGAGGGCCACCACCCTATAGTGTGTTTGTTTTTGTTTTTTTTTTTTTTTTACCAGTGCTCTATATTTTTTACCTTTGCCCTATATTTGAAGTCATCAGCATAATTTGTTTTTATAAAATCCTCCAAAATTGCCTTTTACCGCCATCCTTTATTGCACTGCTGTGCTTGTTTTGATACCGAAGGATTAAGGAATAATACACCTTTGGTACTGATCACCACAACCACCCCCCTATATTTTTGGGCTATGGGGAACCCTGGCTAACATATCGCTGTGGCAGTTTCAAAGGTTTGCGTCACTGCTAAATGGCATCCAGAGTGGTGCTATTTACCACCTCCTAAAACCTCTGTTTAACTGGGTACAAAGCCTGCGCCCCCATCCCACTAAAGGTGGGACGGCTGTACTGCAGCCGCTTGCCCCTCCACCTTTTCAGCACCTGTCCCCTATGGCATACTTTACCCCTTTGTCTAGCGACACCCCCACCACTCTATGATCCCCTATCCGGGTAATGCAGTGTATTCCCTGGTGTGTAGTGGCATCCCCCACCCTCTGATCCTCTGTCCCAGTGATACACAGTATTCCCTGATGTCTACTGGTACCCCCCACCCTCCTGATCACCTGTCCTGGTATTGTACCAATGCCTTGGTGTCTGATGGCATCCCCCACTCTTTGGTCACCCGTATGGTTATCCTGAACGTGTCCCTGGTGTCCAGTGGCACCCCCCCACTCTCCAGTCCCTTGTCCCAAAGTTATATATGGTTTCCCTGGTGCCTAATGACGCTCCCCCAACCTCCAATCACCTGGCTCATGTTCCTTACAAACCCTTGTGTCCGGTGGTTAACCCCCCACCCCAGTTGACACAGGGACTGGCAAACAGTGAGAGACAGTGCCACCCCACCCACACCCTGAACACCACCCATCCACACCCACCTTTACTGGCATGGCCAGGGACATTCAGTAAATCCTGAGACTGTGACCAGCACAGTCATCCTCTCATCTCCTCGGCTGGCCGTTTTGGGGGTGGATGGGTGGTGTTCAGGATACGGGTGGGGGGGGGCTGCTCGACTCACCACTGTTTGCTGGTTTGTGTGTAGACTGTCATTTGGGGGGGGGGCAGAGTTCCTATAATGTCCTGCAGTTTGGGGGTGCTTTGTATTTTCCATGGCTGTTTTGGAGGGTGCAGTTTGTGAGTACAGCCATCTCTTCTGTGTTAAGTATGGTGGAGTCAATGATTTTCTAGCAAGCATGTACCCCCCAGAGGCTTGGTGATGTACTTACACTTCTAATTCCTTGTGTGTTTCACATACATCTCTGTGTGAATGGGAACACTGTGTGGGGGTACCACTGCACAAGGGATAGTGTAAAGGATGTGGGCTGGCTGATCGGAGGTTGGGTGTTCCACTAGTCATCTTGGACATCATATACATCTCTGGGACAGGTGATTGGAGGGTGGGAGGGGTGCCTTTAGACACCGGGGACATGTTCAGAATAAGTGGGACAGGTGATTGGAGGGTGGAGGGGTGTCACCGGTCACCAGGGTATTGGTATGATACCATGATGGATGATGATCGGGGGTGTGAGGTGCCACTAGACACCTGCAAATACTGTTTCTCTCTCCTAAACTGGTCTCTGGGCTTCCTTACTCCTGATGCTGATCCACAGGCAGGAAACAGACCTGTGCAGCAGGGGACATTCAGCCCTCCACTTCCTGTTCTCCTCAGTTTACTTCCTGCCTTCAGTCTGGCAGGTACTCTGCAAGCAGAGCTCTGCCATGTGGCAGAGCTGCAGACAGCAGACTGTAAGTTAAGCAGTTTTGTTTCAATGAGGATCAGAAATCACTGCTGTATGTTGGAATCCCAGAGTGGGTGCCAGTCTCAGCCTTGCAAGCTGCACAGTCTGGCCCCATTTTCACTGGGTTGTTTTTTCCCTGCACATCCTGCACTAGGCCTGAAATGCTACTTAGTGCAGTGGAAAGTGTTTCTCAGGGAATCAAAATGGGCACTGGAGTGATTTGATTTTCAGGGAATCAGAACGGGCCCGGAGTGCTCAGTAACCCCCAACATCTGTTTTTAGGGGTCAGAACAGGATGGGCCCCATCTCTTCGTGAGGCTGTTTTCCCCGCGCTTACTAGGGTGTAAACAGTATGAGGAGTTAGGAGAATACAATCCCCTCAGCTTTTGGGCAGAAACTGCATGTGTGTTTGTTTTCCCGAGCTTACTATCTGCGAAGGATCACGCAAGGGAATAAACGGCACAAGGACTTAGGGAGACTACATCTCCCCTCAGCTGGGAGCCCCGTATCTTTTCCCCGTATTTTTTCTTGTTATCCCATCGACGGTATTCTAATTGAGCCACTCGTCGATGGTGGGCCGGCAGCTTGTCAGCGGCAACTTGTTGACGAATCACTGCTCGACAAAGCGCTGCAGGAACGAGGCACTCCAACGAGCACGGAAAATGGCTTAAATGATCATATATAAGGCAGCCGTCCGCGGCCCGCAATCAGATTACCTCAGCCGCTCGTCAACGGCGGACCTGCAGCACGGCTTAGCGACTCCATTGACGAGCACTACAGCGCGGGAGGAGCGCTATTATGGAGCTTCCATTGACTAGCACTACAGCGCCTTTTGTTCACCGTGCTGCGCCCCCCCACACACAAACCATCAAGAAGTGAGCCAGCTGCCTAGGTTTTTTCAGATCCCTGCATATACTAGGGGGAATAAAAATAAAAAACCTTAGAAAAGGACTACAGCACAAGGGCAGCTCTGATGGCCTTTACAGGACTGGCACAATTCTTAAAGGACCAGCGCACTTTCTACCTGCTTCAGCAGCAGGACATCAGAAAGGGGGGAGTAAGCTAAATTAAGGTAAGTAGGGCCTTTTGTGGTATTATGGCCTCGCACAAGCCTTCCCGGGGCAGAAAAGGTCAGCGCGGCTAGTTGCCCGCTGCTAATGACCTTGGCTGGGTAGCTTCTCCTATAACGTCCATAGGGCAATGTCTGTGAATGGGGAAGACGTCACAGAGGAAGATCCTCCTTGGCTCAGTACCATAGCCCACGGATCATATTAACCAACAGCTTCCAGAGGGACTCAGCAATCCGCAGCCCCCTCTGACACCACACCTCATAAAACAGTTAAATAAGACCAGATATGAGATCTTTATAGAAGATACAAGAAAATGGACCATCCATATTCTCACTCCTCTATATTCTCACCCCAAGAGACAGTTGACCTGGGAGGATCAACATTCCACCTCCTAGGAGAAAGATAAGGTATAGAGGGTAACCTAAAGTGTTACAGGGGGCATTTCTGGCACTCCTAGGACCCCAGGTTATCATCATCTGAAGGGGGCGCGAATGGCCAAATTTCTGTCTAAGTAGAGGTCAGTGTCGAGATTTCCCTTGGTTCTCACCTGGCGGCTCTCAGCCAACAAGAACAGGTTTTTCTCGCTTGTCATCTGCTGTCAAACCGGCCACAGCTTTTCCCACTCTTCCTACCAGCAGGGAAATGGCCAAAGGAGGAGTGGCAACTCTCTAAGTTTCCTCCCCTATCCAGTGCCCCAGCAGATTTTAAGCTTTCAGGCTCGGAACGCAGCAATGGGAAAAATTGCTAAAACTGCCGTAGAAGCTACCCTCTGATTTCAAACCAAATAGTGAGTCACTGGACAGGACTGTAGAGGCCTTGCTTACGAAGAAAACCAGTCAGAAGAGGCTGCACGGGGCGATACTCAATCCCTGGCTCGCCACAACCCCTGGCTTTGGCCCTAGCAGGCAGGGTCCTCTCCCAGGAGATGTTTAGTAATGCATGTCATAGTCCAGGGCAAGGGCAATTCAGGGTCCAGAGACCCCAGACGCAGAATTCATGGCCAAGCTTATAATTAGGATCAGACTCAACTTCTCGAGGAAAAGTGAGTACGGGTCTCCTTACCTAAGCAATGTAACCTCAGAAGGGACGAATCTTGTGGAGAGGGTGACAGCGATCAACAACAAGTAGTCACAAGCTATCTGTAACCGTTCTCGATTGGGGCAGACCTTCATATTTCTCGAGCAAGGGGTCCAAACCAAGTCGGTCAGGTGGGTCCTATGCATCACCAACAAACCCCCGCTTCGTGTCGTGGCCTCCCCTCTCTGTGGTGGCTCATCCAAAAAACGCAAACCCTCTGCAGTCCGAGGATATTGTACAAAGTGCCCCCTTGAACAAAATGCAGTCACAGAGATTAACTAAGGGGCTGCTCCCTATTCTTCATGGCGGAAAAATATATAGGGGGTTCAGGCCCCTCCTACATCTCAAAGGATTGAACAAGCAAGAGACCCATCGGCAGATTCCTATTCAGGAACTACACAAGCACCAGTTCAAATTCAAGGTGGGGGAGCAGTTCTTCTATTCAAAATTCTGACATCTTGTGTATGCACCAGTTCAAATTCAAGGTGGGGGAGCAGTTCTTATATTCAAAATTCTGACATCTTGAGTATTCCCAAGACCCACGGGCATTATTAACGATGCCATCAGTGGAAACAGTCCACTTAAAGGCCCCACAGCTTGACAAAACAGTACATGCAGGGGATTTTCTGGCACCCATAATTCTGCAAGATGCCTATTTGCTTATTCCCATGCAGTAATGGCGCACGCACTATCCCAGATTCAGAGTGGGAGAGCAGTACTTCCAAATCAAACTCTACCATTGCTGTCTTTAAGGACCCATGGACAGTATTTAAGGTGCTAGTAGTGGTTATAGTCCACTTAAAGGCCTCACAGCTCAACCAAGCATTACAGACAGTGGCAGAGGTAGTCAGGTCCCCTATGGCAGATGGTCTTCCCATCAACTGGAGAAAGAGCTCCCTAATTTCAAACCAGACCTTGATCCTCCTGGGGGGCTCACATCATGACACGAGGTTTCTCCACCCGAAAACTAGATTTTGGGATCTGTAATTGCTCATTAAGGAGTTTTGTAAGCTCCTCAGCTGCCTGCTTATTTTTTCACACAGCTCATTAAGACGGATTAAGCCCTTCCTCCAGGGACAGTGTCAGAGGTCAGAGGTAATGAAGGGCCACAAGTTAGGCCATCCGTACTAAGTCGGAATCGCAACCAATGCAAGCCTCAGGAGCTGGGAAGGACTCACCTGCATCAGCTGTTGGCACCGGGCAGGGGATTGCTATTGGACACATGGCACAGTATAAGCGTTTCTGAGAGGGGAACAGTAGGCCATGCCCCGTGACACGCTGAACAGCAATTCCTCAATCAGGCTAGCCTGATTCCAACAGACAATCTGGCAATGCTGACATACACCAACCATCAGGGCGAAACGAGAAGCTCAAAGATCCTAAAGAATAGAAAGATAGAAACATAGAATTTGATGGCAGATAAGGACCGCTTGGCCCACCCAGTCTGCCCATTTTCCTACCTAACAGATAAGCTGCAGATCCTAGTTAACCAACAGCTTACTTCCTCCTGCACCCACTAGGACTGCCTTATGCCTGTCCCATGCATTCTTGAAGTCCCCCACTGTTCTTGTCTCCACGACCTCCTCAGGGAGGCTGTTCCATGCATCCACAACCCTCTCTGTGAAAAAATACTTCCTCACATTACCTCTGAGCCGTCCCCCCTCTATCTTCAAATTGTGCCCCCTTGTTCTTGCACATCTCTTTTTCTGGAAGATGCTACCCTCTTGGACTTTAATTCCCTTGAGGTACTTGAAAGTTTCTGTCATGTCCCCTCTCTCCCTTCTTTCCTCAAGGGTATACATATTAAGCTCCTTTAGTCTTTCTTCGTATGTCTTCTGGTGCAGACCCTGCACCATTTTGGTTGCCCTCCTCTGGACAGCCTCCGCTCTGTCAATGTCTTTGCGGACATGGGGTCTACAGAACTGCACACAGTACTTCAGATGGGGTCTCACCAACTGTCTGTGCAGAGGGATAACAACTTCTTGTTTTCTACTATTGATGCCTCTTCCTATGCATCCCAGTATCCCCCCAGCCTTCCTTACTGCCTTCTCACATTGCTTGCCCACCTTTAGGTCATCTGATATAATTACCCCCAGGTCCTTTCTATTTTTACTGTTGTCAGTATCTCACCGCCCATTGTTACGCTTCCCTGGTTTTTGTTTCCCATGTGCATTACCTTGCACTTCTTTGCATTGAATCTGAGCTGCCATACATTTGACCATTCCTCCAACCTTGCCATGTCCTTCTCATCCTTTCCACTCCATCTTGTGTATCAACCCTGTTGCAGATCTTTGTATCATCTGCAAAGAGACATACTTTTCCTTCAGTTTCTCTGCAATGTCACTTATAAAGACATTAAAAGGACGGTCCCAGTACTGAACCCTCATGGTACCCGCTAGTAACCCTCCTTTCTTCACTGTGTACTCCATTTACTACTACCCTTTGCGTCCTGTTGTCTAGCCAATTTTTTATCCAGGCTACCACCTTGGGACCCACTCCAAGGCTGGCTATCTTGTGTATTAATCTTTTATGTGGGACTGTATCAAATGCCTTGCTAAAATCTAGGTAGGCCATGTCCACAGCCCCTCCCTGGTCTACAACTTTGGTCACCCAGTCAAAGAAATCTATTAGATTCTTCTGACATGACCTTCCAATCGTGAATCCATGCTGCCTTGGGTCCTGTGCCCCACTGGCCTCTAGGTACTCAACAATTATTTCCTTTAGAAGTGATTCCATCATTTTCCCTACCACTGAGGTCAAACTAACTGGTCTGTATTTTCCTGCCTCTGTCCTGCTCCCACTTTTGTGAAGAGGAATCACATCTGCCCTCCTCCAGTCCTCGGGTACCACCCTATCCTCCCATGATTTGTTAAAGAGAGTAGTCAGCGGTGTCATTAGTTCTACCCTTAGTTCTTTTAGAATTCTTGGGTGAATCCCATCAGGCTCCATTGCTTTGTCCACCTTCAATTTTATTAGTTCTTTCAGAACCCTTTTCTTCTGTAAATGGACTGGTATTGACCCCGTCTTCAGAGTGTTTCTCTTGTTTGGTTTGGTAACTCCTCCTCTTCCTTTGTGAATACTGAGCAGAAATATTTGTTCAGTATCCCTGCTTTTTCACTGTCACCCTCTACCCACATTCCCTTCCCTTTATTAAGCTTCAGTGTCCCTCCTTTGGTCTTTCTTCGCTCCCTAATGTACCTATAAAAGGTCTTATCCCCCTTCTTAACAGAATTGGCTATCCTTTCCTCGGTTTGGGCCTTTGCTATTCTGACTGCCTTCCCAGCCTCTTTCTGCTTTAACTGATAAAGTTCTTTGTCCTGCTCCTTCTGTGTTTCCTTAAATTTCCTGAATGCTGTCCTTTTCTCCTTAACCTTCCCTGCCACCTCTTTTGAGAACCATAGCGTTTTTTTCCTTTGTTGTGTTTTATTGATTTGCTTTACACAAAGGCTTGTTGCCTCTGTGGTGGCTGTTTTGATCACTCCCCATTGTTCCTCCACCCCTCCTTCTTGCCTGTTTGCTAGTGCTTTTCTGAGGCACTCTCTCATTTTCCCAAAGTCAGCCCTCCTAAAGTCCAGTACTCTTGCTTTTGTATGGCTTGATTCTATGGCTGTGTATATCGTGAACCACACTGTTTGGTGGTCGCTTGTTCCCAGGTGGCTACCCACTTCTAAATCTGAGATTCTTTCTCCATCCCCATTTGAGACTACCAGGTCTAAGATTGCTCCCTCCCGAGTGGGTTCCAATACTAGCTGTCTGAGGCATGCCCCCTGTAAGGCATCAAGAATGACCCTGCTCTTGAATGTGCCTGCAGCAAAGGTGCTCCAGTTAACATCTGGCATATTCAGGTCCCCCATCAACAATATCTCCCCTTTTTCTGCCATTCTAAGAAAGCCTTCTATCATTTCCTTGTCCATTCCCTCCCCCTGAGATGGGGGTCTGTATACAACCCCCATGCGGATTGTGGTACCATTTCCTGTCTCCAGGGTGACCCAAAGTGCCTCATCTGCTCCCTGTTTACTCTTTAGCTCTGTTGCTTTGATCCCTTCCTTTACATAGAGAGCTACTACTCCTCCTCTTTTACCCTCCCTGTCTCTCCTGTAGATTGTGTATCCTTGTGTGTTGACATCCCAGTCATGGTTCTCTGTGTACCATGTTTCTGTGACTGCCACAATATCCAGGCAACCCTCTTCCATCAAGGCCACTAGTTCAGGGAGCTTGTTACACAGACTACGGGCATTGGTACTCATCACCCTCCACTTTTTGATAGCCTTACCTCTTTTATCTCCATTTCTGTCCTTACTGCCTTTGCCTTTTTTCACATTTAAATCTGTTCTGCTCCCTAATAACTTCTGTACCTTGGTGTTTACCTCACTAATCACCATGTTTTGTGGGGGGAGGCTGGGATTTTCCTGCTCCTTTTCAGTGCCTCCCCCCTTGGCTAGTTTAAATGCTTGCCAATGAAGCATTTAAACCTCTCACCTAGGATCCTGGTTCCCCCCCCGGGACAGATGCAGACCATCGCACCAGTATAGGTCTGCATCCCTCCAGGTGGCTCCCCAGTCCCCAGTGAAGCCAAAACCCTGAGCTCCACACCAGTTTTTCAACCACTCATTGAATTCCCTGTTGAGAAGTGCCGTAGCATCTCCCTTGCCATAGACAGGCAGCACCTCCGAGAAGGTTACCATATGCGCTACTTGTCTAAGACCCCTTCCCAACTCTACAAACTCCTCTTGCACTGCTCTGATCCCATTCCTAGCCAGGTCATTTGTCCCTAGGTGGACAATGACATCCAGCTCCCTCCCTCATGCAGCTCCTCCTACGATCCTGAGGATTCGCTTCCTGTCCCTCCAAGCCGTGGCGCCAGGAAGGCACCTTACCTCCCTCTCCCTTTCTCCCCATTTCTACCCCCTAATGATTGAGTCCCCCACCAGGAGTTGTTTCCTTCCCCTGTGGGGTCCCATGCCACCCTCCTGTGGGTCTCCTTTGTGAAGGTTCCCAGCATCCTCCTTGGTCTCCACTGCAGGTGCCTCCATGGAGGAACCACTATCCACCAGAGGCAGATAGATGTGGAGAGTACAGCTGGAGGATGCAGCCTCTGTTCCACCACCCTCTCCCTCCTTGAGCCCACCCTGGTCCAGCCTCTCCTCTTTCTTGGCAACCTCTGAGGTAGTGGCATTAGCCCTGGTGGTCCCTGGGTGGGGGAGGAGGTTTCACGAATCCTAGCCAGGTCAGCCTGGAGCTGGGCAACCTCCTCTCTCAGACCAGAGAGGTGCTTGCAAATAGGGCAGCATCGCAGCCTCCAGAATGTCTCCCGGAACACTGCTGCCCCACAGCCATTGCACTGCACCACTCCTATCATGTCTTATTTTGTGTCCTCTCTACTGTTTCTCTGGATGCTTACTCTCTCCTCACCTTACAACTCTGACCCTTCCTGTTCTGGGACAGCAACTTCCTATCTTTTCAGTAGCCTCTTTCTTCCTTGCTCAATATCAGACCACCAGCAGCTGGGGGGAGAGTGAGCTACTTTTTTCCTTTAGGGTTGACAAAACCAATGTTTCTCTGTGAGCCTTTCCTTCCTACTGCCAAACAGGAAGTTCCTGTTGACAGTCAAATCCAGTGCCTATAAAAGAACTGGCTTTGCGTGGGTGGGTGGAGGGGTGGGATGGAGGGCAATTAGTAAAAAAAAAAAAAAGGCTAGCAACAGGAAGTTGTAATTTGACTCACCTGCTTTTGTAGTGTCTAAACCACACCCCCAGGTAAGCTCTCTTTCCTCCTACTGGTTTAGCAAAGTCAGCTGATATAGTACCCTTCCCAGCTAAGAACACACACTGACTTTCTTTTTTTTTTTTAAATATTATTTTTATTGATGTTTTAACTTATTTACACATAAGTCAGCCAGACCATCATCCATATTAAAATTAGACATACAAATTTAAAGCTAGTCTCAGAGAAGAGTAGTGTCCATATTTAGATGATACATTGTTAGACCCCATAAGGGGAGAAAAGAAAAGAAAAACAAAGGGTAGAAAGAAAAGTTTTACTCCTGGCCTTAATTGGTTCAGGAGTTAATTTCATACTTGGGTAACAGGTCAGTGCAGGCTAAATAGGGTGGTCTCCGACCCACAGTTCATCCAGTCCCAAGTCCTAATGCTCTTGTAGTTCCAGTCCCAGGGGACAGCCTCTCACTGATCCTCCAACCAGACGCTCGGTGGGGGTGCCCTCTCACCAGGCGGGCCCCCACACCCCAAGGGGGAGGGCCAACTGTCCCCCCCTTCCATCTCTAGCCCCACAGGTCACGTGAGCCAATGATATTTAGCCCATATAGTACTTAACTGTCCTTTCCTCCTCATGGAAAAAAGGTTGGATCTTTTAACATATAATATATTTGCCAGCGGGTCCACCTCTCTGCGAATTTCCCTTCCTGGTTATTTAGTTTGTGTGTTATTTTTTCCATAACATAAACTTGTTTGGTAATCGTACACCAATCTTGTATGGTGGGTACTTTAGGGGTCAGCCAATATTTTGTGATAGCTTTTTTAGTCACTGTGAGGAGTATTAGTAGCAGGTGTCTAGTCATTGGGCCTCGCATGTCATGGGGCAGGACTAGGAACAAAACTATCTCCATTGTCAGCTGGAAACTCGGGTCAAACATCTGCCTGAGGTGGTGCTGCAAGCGGGAAAAGAAGGGTCTCAGGGAAGGGCAACTCCACATCAGATGGGTATGGTCTGCCCTTGTGGCTCGCCAGGCGCCAACAGCTCCCCCACCAGTGTAATGACTCATAATTGCAGGAGTTCTGAAATAGCGGATTAAGCATTTCCAAGAAAGCTCCCTCCATTCGTGTGAGCTGGAAATCTTAGCTGAATATTTCCATGCTCTCTGCCAGTCCTCTGGGGTTATCAAATATCCTGACTCCTGGCTCCAGCGTGCCCAAATTCCCTCTGTGCAGCGCTCTGGATCTTCAGAGACCGAGTAATACATTGATATCAGGTTGTTTTGCCGATGGGTCCTAATATGTATTGTAAGGCCTGTACTACCGCTGGGTCCGCTCCTGGTCCCATATCCCGGGAGACATTGCATATAGTGCCTAATTTGAAGATACGGAAAGTCTTCCCTGGGGATGCGAATTTCTTTGTACCTCATCAAAGGCCCACATTGTGCCCTGCCTGACTATTTGATTTAGATATCTAAGCCTCTTTTCTCCTGCAAAACCACCACTGTGGACCTCTGGAGAAATCCCAGGTTAGAGATTGGGCACAAGAGGGGCAAGTATATGTAAGCTGGTAACTGTTCCGGATGTGATGCAAGCCCTTACCAGTGCCTCAAGCCAGGGGTTCTCTTGTGTAAGCCTCCTCCAGAGCCCCCGGAGTCTTATAATAAGCTATAGAATGTACCGTCTTCCAACAGCACCCGCTCAATTCCTAGCAATCACGGAATATCTGTTCTGGCTTGCCTGGATATCATATATATTAAGCTCACGGCTTGGTGGTACAACCTGAGGTCCGGAGACCTAGACCCTCCATCCCTAGGGAGGGTAAGGATCCTGAGCGTGCCGGGCCTTTTACTGGACCATATAAATTTGGTGATACACTTGTCGATCTCCTTAAAGGTCTGCCTAGGTATCTGTATTGGAATATTTTGGAACACATACAGTGCTCTGGGAGAGATACCATTTTAATTAGGTCAACCTTACAAGCCATCCCATATGGGAAGGCCGCCCATGCTGACTAGATCCGTTTTAAGTTGCTATATGAGCGGAATGTAGTTATATTTATAAAATTCCTGGGGGACCTCGCAGATATATCCCCAGGTATTTAAGTCTTCTCAGATCCCATCTCCCAGGGGCGGCAGTTATTGCCTCCGAGAGGAGAGAAATGGAAGAGAGCAGCTCGGTTTTGTTGAGGTTCAGTTTGTATCCGAAACACTTCCAAAATCCTCAGTATTGATTTAACCGCATAAAGAGACTGCATTGGATTACGTGGGTATAGGAGTATGTCATCTGCATAAAGGGCTATACGGTGCTCCACCCCCACCCTCCCCAGTGATATTATGTGCTTCCCTGATCCGTTGGGCCAGGGTTCTATAAAAATTACCAAATAGTATGGGAAAGGGGCAACCCTGCCTTGTTCCCCTGTGTAACGGGAAATATCCAGAATGATATCCATTGGCCTTAACACAGGCCTGCGGGGCTAGGTATAAGTTTTGTAGCACCTTAACAAACGCAGGGGGAAAACCCATTTTATGTAGTGTTTCATATAGAAATTGCCAAGACACCCTGTCAAATGCCTTTTCGGCATCTAAACTGGCCATCGGGGATGAGATCCCTTCAGAGTGCACTTTGTGCATCACATATAGAGTTCACCTAATGTTGTCTGTAGTCGTGCGGGTACGAACTAACCCTGTCTGGTCCTTATGGACCAGCGAGGGGAGAGCCTGGTCAATTCTGCGGGCAAGGACTGCCATAAAGAATTTATAGTCCTGATTAAGGACTGAAATCGGTCTGTAGGAGGAGCAGAGTTGTGGGTCCTTATCCGGCTTGGGAATGACCGATATGGTGGCATAGGCCCTGGACGGGGGACTCCCCTCCATGGTCCAGTTGAGCTCGGCAGAGATCTGGCAAGATCTGGGTCTTAGCCGCTTATAGAATTCGAGCCATACCCGTCTGGGACGGAGATTTCTGGGATTGGCCTTCCTAATGAGCCAACACCTCCTCTTCGAGATCGGGCGGTCAGGGCCCGCCTTGAGCCTCAGTGAGTTGTTGGAGTTTGACCTCCCGCAGGAATTCCAACACACGCTGTGTAAGAACTCGCTCTTCTGGGGTATATAGTGTCTGATAATAATTCGCGAAAGCTTCGGCTATATCCTGGGACCTAGTGAATCGCGGACCCCCCCGGGGGATGGAGGATTGAAGTGATAGTGGATATCTTTTTTTGCTTTCGAACCTGGTACGCCAGCATCCGCGCAGCTCTTGGCCCCACTTCATAGAACCTCTGGCGCAGAAACGTAAGGGCCAACTCAGTCTGCTGCCGCACCAAGCTGTCCAATTCTAGCTTAATTTGTTGCAGTTGAGGGAGCAGTGTAGTGTCCCCTTGTTTATGTGCCATTTGTAGAAAGTGAAGGGAGTCCTCCAACTCCTGTCTCCGCGCTTTTCTCTGTTTCTCTTGCTCTACTGTGTATTTTATTAGGTGTCCCCGCAGTACTGCTTTAATCGTGTCCCAGTGGATAGTGGGGGTGGAGTCCGCAATCGGGTTATCATCCTTGATCTCCCGTATCTTCTCTTCTATAAATTCCCGAAACTTTTTAGAGCGCAGGTGGAAGGGGTTTAACCTCCAGATCGTGCGTTTTGGCCGGAGATCAAAATCCCATGTGGAGATCTGGGGCGCGTGATCCGAGAGAGCAATGTCTCCTATTTGTACTTCATTCAGCATCCCCGGATCTTCCACATGAGTGTACATCTGGTCTATATGGGAGTAGGTGTGATGCACCGCAGAGTAAAAGGTATAGATTTTCGAGTGGGGATGGAGCCGTCTCCAGGTGTCCACCTAGCCCGCCTCGGTCGTAAACATTTTAAAAAAACTTCTGGGCAGCTGGGGGCTTGTGCGACTTATTGCTGGTGGAGTCGATGTGTGGGTCAATAACGAAGTTGAGATCGCCCCCCCATCATGAGCACTCCCTTTGTTTTCTGTACAACTTTATCTAGTAGTGGCCTAAGCTGGGCCATCCGCATCCCTGGGGGGAAATATAGATTCACCAAGGTCACTCGCTTGCCATGAAGGACTCCCTGGGTCAGGATCATGCATCCCTCCAGATCAGCCCATGTGTCCTCAACCTCAAAGGGGATGCCTGGTGAGATTATGATGGCCACTCCCCTACACCTGCCCGTTTTGGCCGACGAATAAAAGACCTGCCCCCTGGTTAGTTTAGCTAATTTTGCATGTTCTACCTTATTCATATGGGTTTCCTGTAAAAATGTGAGGTCTGCCTTTGAGCGTCTTATAAAAGCTAGGGTCCTTGATCTCTTAATTGGGGAAGCAAGGCCATTTATGTTCAGGGAGAGTAATCTTACTTTAGCCTTATCCATCAGTGGTCAGTAACTACTGTCTAACTTACCACCTTTCAGCATCGTTAAGAGCTTAGCCTACCTCCTAGGTCACCCCACCGAGCACAGTATTTTGTGGCTGGCGACTAACATAGAACAGAGAACAATACAGTTACAAATTGATATAACTATAACCAACAGAACATAACAAATATACATATTAACCTTACAAATTGTGTAATTAGCACTTCCACGAGTCGGTTGATCTGACCCTAGGGCAAGGGAACCTTGCCGTGAGCCCAGGATACTGGGCATTAGCACACTGTGCTATCGGGGAAAGGGTAATGGGTTGGGTGACTGTTACGTGCAGTGCTCATTCCCCTGTGATCCCTGGTATGTTTAATAGGGGCATAATCCAGGTTGAAGAGAAGTTTATATGTCTGAGTACCTCTTCCAGCCTTAGTGCAAGGCTCTGCCGAGCAAAGGGTGCCAGGCCATCCCACCAGCAATCTAGCCCCCGTCTCGTGCCCTTCCGTTCTTTGGAGTGGGCGGCAATGTGAGGCGGTCTGAAGGACAGCACCTCTGGAATCAAGGGAGATCCCCCTTTCATGGCACCTCCGGGCCTCTGCCTCCCAGCTCCATTTGGTACTCGAACTGCGAGGGCACCCACCCCTCCTTTAAATTAACTTCTGCCCCCATCCCGTAACCATGACCCAGACATGGATCGTCAGCCTTCATAGCCTATTCTTACCTCCCTTCATCTCCGTGGCGTATGGGAGATGGGGGAGAAACGATCAGGAAAGGGGCCCCAGAACCTCCGTACAGATGTGAACTTAACCAGCTCTCGACCCTCCATTTCCCCCCCCTACCCTGGTGGATTATGCGTATCTACCACCCTTACCCCTTCACCCCCACAGCCCTCCTTATCGAAAAAATCTGTCAATAAACCTTCGTCAGTTGTTAGGGAGTTCAGGAGAGAAGAAGTCCCCAGGCGTGCCTCAGCTTCTGTTCCCTTCCCAGGACCCTTCCCCTGCGCCGTCCCGCCATGTGGCCCGCCATGATAATCCTCATGGCTGGTCACAGCACCAGCTGGTTTCATGATCCGGGCCTCCTTTCCCCTCCCTCGTCCCCCTTGTTCTCTCTTCCTCCCCCGTTCAAGTCGCTTATTTAATGTCTGTCTCCTTCCTCCCCGGCCCTCCTCATCCCCTCACTTGATAAGCGCCCTCTGGTGGTGCATTTCTAATCCTCTGTTTATCCATGTTTTATTCACCGGGCTGTCCCAGGGCCTACCATGTCCCCATCATCCCACCCCAACCCCACTCCCTGGGCTTTGTGGTCCTGGGTGTCTCCCTACGTTCCTAGATGGCACGAGATTCCAACGCTCTCCATGTCTTCCCACCCCAAGATCCCCTCCCTCCCCAAGAGACTTCCGGAATCTGCTCAGTTTTACCCCCTCCCCAACATTACCCCCGCAGTGTACCTCTAATCACGCTCACATAAGTTCACATTACATTGAGTATGGAAGTCCTGAATTGCTGTCTTCACGTCTTCTTGGCAGATTCCGTAGACTGCAAACCTTCCGGGGTTGTCTGCCTTTCATGGAGGGTTCCGATAATCTTCTTGATGGCCTCAGCACCCTGCTTCCGTCTCTCTTCTCTTTGTTCTGTACTCCACAACTTCTGGGCCAGCTTCGCAGCAACCGAGGGTTCCTTTGGGGGGGGTCTGGTCTGGGGGATCTCGATGCGCCGCTTGTTTAACTCCGTCACTGCTTCCTCTGCGTCTCCACGTTCTGGGCCCCTCAGGAAAGAGAATGATCATCTTAGCAGGATATGGGGTGCGGAACTTGATCCGACATTTTTCAGCGCCTTCATGACCCCAGTATGCCCGCCTTCGTGCCATTATCTCTGGGCGTAGTCGTTGTCAAAAATAATCGTTGTTGGCCCACAAACACTTTTCCTTTCTCCAGGCTGCCTTAATACCGCCTCTTTGTCCTGGAACCGCAGAAACTTAATTAGAACAGTTCGTGGACGGGATCCTGGTGGGGGTCTTGGGCCCAATGTGCGGTGCGCACGCTCTGTCTCCAGTGAGAGGCCTTCTGGCAGGGGGAGCACTTCTCTGAGGAGTTTCTGAACATAGCCCAACATGTCTTGGCCTTCTGAGCCTTCCGGTAGCCCTGAAACCCTTATGTTGCTCCTCCTGTTGTGACTTTCGGCGTCCTCTGCTTGGGCCTGCAATGCCTTGGTTTCGTTTTGCAGCCGGGTGATAGCTTGTTCTGCTTCCCCAAGCCTGCCCTCCATCTCAACTATGCGAGTTTCGTTGTTTTCTTGTTTTTGCTCAAGTTTCCCGATATCCGTTCGAAGTGCTGTGGCGGTGGACTTCATTTGCGTCGGAAGTCCCTCAGCTCTGCCAGCATTTGGGCCATTTGGTTTTGTAGGACCATGTGCAAGGCCTGCCCTGTCTCGCCACCACCATGCCGCGGCGAAGAAGAGGCCCGCGATTCCACGCTCTCGGAGCCCTCATCTTGCGACCTCTCGTCATCCAGATGGGCCAGGACGGAGAATTTGTTATCCCCTCTTTTTTTCGGCATTTCAGGTTTTCCTCCGATGTTTCGTCTCTTTAGATGACGCTAGATACGAGGTGTTGGAGAATTTTTATGGGATCGAACGGGAGAGCGCTTTCCCTAAGCTGCCATCTTCGCTGTGACGTCACCGGAAGTCTTTCTTTCTTTTTTTAACCCTAAAGAAGATCCCTTCTACTTCTAATAAAGTTATCTGTCTACTTAAATCTTAACAGACACTGACTCCTGCTGAGTTATAAGTTTTAAATTAATAAGAAAATGTAGCTTCTTTTTGGTTAGCTGCTTTCTGCTCTGCAAGCAAGGCTAGCAACAGGAAGTTGTGATTTGAATTTGAATCCCTTCTCTTTCAGTGGGTTGAGCACCACTGAGCGATATTTGTATCGGGACAAAAAAATGTCATAGCAGAATGTCTCAGTCGCAAGGTGGGTCGACCAAGGGATCGCAACTGAAGGACAGTGCCTCCCACATTCAGACAGAATAGTGGGGCAGTACTCCAACAGATCTTTTTGCCTGCTGACAGAACTCCAAGGTAAAGCAATTCTGTTCCCTGGCCAAGGACCAACCAGCGGTGGCTCAGGACACCTTTTCCCCATAAACTGGGATCTGTTCGGTCTCCTGTATGACTTCCTCCAATACCGCCTCTATCAAGAGTCCTCCACAAAGTGGCCTTGGACAGGACAGTCATGATTCTAGTCTGTCCCTTATGTTTTTTTTTTTCCGCACTTAGTTGTTTCTCATTCATTGGTCAGGCTACCACTTCGAACATTCAGGTTCAGCCTGGGCATTCTCTATCAAGGTCCAGTTCTGCACCCCATTTTAACAACTGGTCTCTCTCTCTAGACCTGGAAAGTGAGTGGAAAACTTTCAAGGAGCTATGTGGCACAGCTCCTGCTATTGACGTGATGGGAAACTCGTGTGTCTCTTCTTCCTCCAAAGTGCATTATAGAATCCGGAAGAAATTTTGGTTCTGGCTTCATTCCAGACACATACAGAATGACACAATATAATCACCTGTACTGCTGCAGTTCCTTTAAGACAGATGGACAAAGGCCTGTAACCAACCACCTTACAAAGTACAGTTTCTGCACTGGGGGCACTCTTGACGGACCCTGGGGAATTGTTGGGCTCATATCCTCATGTCTTGTAGTTCTTCAGGCAGCAGCATTAAAACATCTTCACTCCACCAAAGCTATCACCTTGGAGTCTTAATATGGTTCTCATGGCCCCCCTTTAGAGCCTCTCAAGCCATCCATCATGCATCTCAAAATAAAGGTCCCCCTTTTTTTCTCAAAGTTGTTATTCCAGCCAGGAGTTTCAGCAAACTTAAAGCATTGCTTGCCCAAGAGCTGTGCACTCGTTCATCAGGCTGGAACCGTTCCAGTTTTTGTTTGCCAAAGTTATGTCTCCCATCTATTATAATCAGGGATTCATTCTTCCTTCCTTCTGCCCACTCTCTAAAAGCAACAAGGATGGAAAATTTCATACACTAGACCTGGGAAGAGGGAGAAAAATGTACATTAAGAGAGACGACGCTATTCACAAAACTTCAACTATGTTCTTACCAGCTAAAGGGAAAAAATTTGGGGCAGCAAGGATTCAATAGGCTCTATAGCCAAACAGATTCTATCCGTCACCTCTACGGCTTATGATCAGGCCAGAGTAACTTGTCTGGCCCTGGGCCCTGAAATTTTAAAATGCATAGCAAGGCACCATGGTCTTGAACTGAATTCTGGCAAAGCAGAATTCAGTCTCCCCCCCACATTCTTTATTCCTCAGCTGGGGGGGGGGTGTTGTACCTTTGGGTCCCCCCCTTCCCACATCCAGTCAGCCTCCGCGGCTGCTGTCCTGGACACAGCCAGGCTTGGACCTCCCATACAGCCCTCTCAGGCTGCATCGCAGCTGGTACTTATCCCACCACTGTGGAGACCTGGAGGGTGGGCCCAGGAGGGAGCTATCTTGAGCATGTCTGTGGTGGCGCCGCCGGGCAGCCTTCATGCTGCCAAGGGAATTTTCTGCGTGGTTTTCTCCTGCGGGGAGGGGTATGCAATAACGCCAATGGAGGGGAATTGCACGTGTCCGCATGCCACCCCCGAGTGTCTGCCCCATCTCCGCCCCCTTGTCTGAAGCCGCGGTGCACTTCCCCCCAGTCTCCACCGGGGGCCAGTAGAGCGCCAACCACTGACATCCCGCCCCCCCCCCGGAGAAGGAGAGCAGTCCCACGGACGCTCAGTTCTTCTCCAACCCTGCCAAGCCCTGGCGGCCCGTGCTTTTTCCAGAACATAGGTTGCCGGCACAGCGCGAGGTAAGGCGCCGAGCGCCTCAACCCTCAGTGCCACCGGGCCAGCAGAATGCAGTTTTATATAGTCTTTCATATACGTTGTATCCCACAGTGTGTTGCAAATCGTTATTAGTTAGTATTAACAACAAGGCATACATGAATTAAAGGAGGATCAAGAAAGCTCTGGTATGGACCGGCCTGGTGGCACTGAGGGTTGAGGCGCTGGACGCCTCACCTCACCTCACGCCACGCTGGCGACCCAAGTTCAGGAGCGGACTCGAGCCATCGGGGGGTTGGCAGAGAAGGATTGGGCATCTGGAGGACTGCTCTTATTCCCTGGGAGGGAAGGGGAACACGACCTCGCCATTCTGGCAACCCCCAGTGGAGACTGGAGATCCTATCCAGCAGTCGGGGTTCAGCCAATGGGGAGATTGGCCGCAGCGGCTGTCCTGTGGACGTGCACGGGAGCACTCGCGTACTGCGCTGGAGAGCAATGTACAGCCGGGCCGGTGGAGGAAGTAACACCAGGAAAAAGCCTCTGGTCCATCGGTGAGATGATGGTGGCCCCAGTTGAGCACCTACATCCCAGTGCCAGCCCAGCACGCCCAGGTCTCTCCACGCCCGACCTAACGATGGAGGTAAGGCATCTTACACTTAGGAGTTGACTGCCAGGGGGAGGGCGGAACCAGCCTTGGAGGTTATCTGGGGGTTGGCCTGCCTCGGTCACTCCGAGGGAGAACCTGGGAGAAGCAGAGGTTCAGGCCGGGAGTTAGGGTAGCATCTGTGTGGGTACTTCTGAAGGATGCCCGGGGTCCGGAAGAATAAAGTGGGGGAGAAAGAAAGCTCAGGTGGGTAGCACAGAAAACTAAGTGAGGCAAAGATTAACTTGCTCGGGTCATATTGAATATAGTAAGTATGCAGTCTTCATTTGTTTGGTAACTGGCTAAGGCCCACCAGACACGAGTGCCTCGGGCGGGGGGCCTGGGAGCACTGGTGAGGTTAAGTAACTTGCTCAGAGGCGCACAGTATGCATGTGGAGGTTGTGGGAATGAATCCCGTGTCTGCTGGATATACGAAGAATACAAACAGCAGCACTCCAAACAATACGGAGAAATTACTTGGTGTCCTCAGTGGGCTTACCCGGTTACCAAAATTCAAATAAAATAAATACAAATAAATATTACTCTACGAAAGTCACAACACTAAAACCCCAGTGCTTCACATCTAAAGCATGATGCTTTGTCAGGGGCTGGAGTTACAAAACTGTTGTAAATTTATTTGAATATCTTAAAGTGACAGATTCAAAATACACCCAAGTGATCACCATCGATAACGTGTCTGAATAAACGCAGAAATACATTTATGTGCAAAAATACAAAAGTGCTCCCTCACTATACATGATAAACATAATAAAAATGCAGACGCAAAACATAATAGATCCAGCACCAAATGATATTGAGCTAACTAAAATTAAAATGAGTGGTACCGCTAAAAAAGAGATGGATGTATCAAGCTTATTCACAGCTCGTTACTATAACCTTGAGGTTGCACTGTCAGCCCAAGTCTTTATTGCTTGACAGGCTGTCGCTGTTAAGTGTTCCATTTTCAAAACACTCCTGTGACTAAAAAAACAAGTTATATATTATGCAGAAAACATTACACATATGTTTACCGCAATCCTTTTGATGTTGCATCCATGATATTTTGGGGTGGTGGGATTGAAACCAGGGTCTCTAGGTTCAGAGGTTTACACTAGGCTAAACTTCCTCAGTAGCTCACAAAGTGAGCAGAAGGTCAGGAAATATATGTCTGGACCCAAATGGAAAAGCACTGATTGTTAAAGTATAAGTTGCGGGTGTATTTATTCCTGATAAAAGGTGAGGGACCGACAGCACTGGGGACCAGAGTCCAGTACAGTATGGCAGGGAAGTGTAGGTGTTCCAGAAAAGCAGAAGTAACAGCACTCAGAGCATCCTCAATTACGAACATACGAACATATGAAAATTGCCAGCAGAAATTAGGCCTCTGCGTCTGTCTAGTCTACTTGAGTCTGCAGCTGACCCCTACTTTGCAGCTGCCCCTCCTCCACCTTCCCAAATACCCCGTCCCAACCCCTCTTGAAACTACCCACCATCCTACAGGATACCACCTCCTCTGGCAAAGCATTCCAAACTGCCACTACTGTCTCTCTGAAAAAGTGCTCCCTCATTTTCCTCTTATACCTACTTCCTTCCAATCTAAGTCTATGCCCTCTTGTGTCCTTCCCCTTCCAGAGCTTGAATATCAGTACTTAAAGGTCTCAATCAAATCAAATCAAAATTTATTTATAATGCACGTTTCTACATATCAGAGTGCAATTACATATCAAAATAACATCAAACATAATAAATAACAGCATAAAAACAATAAAAGTAGCAGTAAATTTATTCAGACGCTAATTCAAACAGATAACTTTTCAGAGACGCCTTAAATGACTCCGTGGACAGACACTCTCTAATCTGACGAGGTAGAGAATTCCACAGGGTTGGGGCCATAAAAGAAAACGCTCTGGCCCCAGATGACTGAAGGAGAAACCTGGGTATCTCCAGCAATCCCTCGTCAGTGGAGCGGAGTGGGTGAAGAGGGCGGTAAGGACGAAGAAGATCTTGCAAGTAGCCCGGTCCCTGACCATGTAGGGTCTTATAGGTGAGCAACATGACCTTGAAAGTGAATCTCCACCGCACCGGCAGCCAGTGCAGTTCGTGCAGCACAGGTGTGATGTGGCAAGTTCTTGGTAACCCAGTCAACAACCTGGCTGCAGCATTCTGCATCAGCTGTAGGCGACGGAGATCCACTCCCGGCAATCCTAAATATAGAGCATTACAGAAATCAAGACGCGAGGAAACAAAGGCATGGACCAGCAAAGGAAGGTCATCATGTGGAACAAGGTGTTTTATCCGAGCGATATTCCTCAGATGGTAAAAGGAAGACTTGACAGCGGCCGACACCTGTGCCTTCAGTGTCAGCCCGTTGTCAAGAATTACGCCCAGATTCCGCACCTGTTCAGAAGGTCTCAACTGGTTACCCCCTAGTACAAGGCCAGAGGGAAACCCAGGAGTCAACTTTCTTTGCACGATGACCCGGGTCCACAACCAACACCTCAGTCTTATCCGGATTCAGTTTCAACCAGTTAGCACTCATCCAGTCCTGGATCTCAGCGTGGCAGTTGTTAAAGATCGATGATGCATCATTCTGCTCGTGTACAAAGAACATATAGAGCGGAGTATCATCTGCATAGCAGTGAAAACTCAGCCCATTATGCCTTATAATGTCTCCCAACGGCAGCATATACACCGTGAACAACATGAGGGGAAAGCACAGAGCCCTGCGGCACCCCACGGGACAGAGCAAAGAGAGCAGAGGGAAAAAATTCCTGAAACTACCCTCTGACTTCTGCCTGTGAGGAAAGAGTGGAACCATCTGACGACTGTCCCCCGACAGTCCACAGAATACCCGCAGGCGATCTAGCAACATCCCATGGTCCACGGTATCAAATGCTGCAGAGAGATCAAGGAGGACCAAGATCGAACGGCTCTTCCGATCTCTCACTATTAGGAGATCATTAAGTACCTGGACCAACGCCGTCTCGGTACTATGCCTCTTCCTGAAACCGGACTGGAGAGGATCATAGACCTCATGGGTGGTAAGAAAGTCATCGAGCTGCAGCGCGACTACTTTCTCAATAACCTTGCCCAAAAAGGGCAGGTTAGAGATTGGTCTGTAGTTAGCGAGACAGTCTGGGTCAAGGGAAGATTTCTTCAAAAGGGGTGTCACGAGAGCCTCTTTTAAGGGCTCCGGAAACACCCCTTTGTCCAAAGAGCAATCATATCCCCCGATCCCTTCTCTCCTCCAGGGAATACATTAGACTAATGAAACTGCAATATATGGAGATAAATAGGTATTGGTCAGGACAAGAAGCAAGGAGAACACTAGTACCCGGGCTGTTCGACCTGTGCTAGGTCTCAAGTGCAGTTACTGCTGTTTTTCTGGATTGTACCTTGGGGCTGGCTGCCCTTGACCGCACTAGCATTCTGTCAAGGATGCGCTGCCCTTCCCTGTTTTCCCAGTGAAGGCTTTCAGACCCCATGATGGAACCTAGTGCTGAGCAAATAAGTTTGAGATTGACAACACTGGAGACCAAAGTCCTGTGTTTATCCACAGACCAGGGGCTGCACAGTGAATACGGAAGAGAAGGCTTTCCCACAGTGTCATCTGTTTAGTGCTGGTGACAGGTGACTGACTGACTGACAGGACTGGAAACCAGAACCCCATGTTAATTATCCACAGGGCCTGGTATAGTGCAGGATACCAGTAAAAAATGAAAAACTAGACACCAAAATATTGGCAGTATATACAAACAAAAAAAAGTACATACACAAGAAATTGAAGATACATACATAATAAGACAAAGGCAAATGTAAACTAGGTGAAATGCAGCCTGTTCCACCTTGTGATATCTCTAAAGAGCCCCAGGGACCTCATTATCCCTTTTATACCTCTGTTATAGCCACTAGATTTAATTTCAGTTAGTAGGGCTGCTCTGATGACCCAGGGGCAACACAGTGCCCTGCCGTGCAGCCAACCTGAGTTTGGGAGTGAGCTCAGGACACTTTGATGGGGAGGCATTCCGGCCAGATCTCAGCAGCATGGCGCTGTGGTCAGCAAGGGAAGGCATTGGGCTCTGGTGCTACAGCGACCCCTGTGTTGGGCCAAGGGAGCTTGCTCTTGCTACAGGACATCGCTACATGCGGCTGCAGCCATCCTATAGGATGCGCCCACACCAGGGGGAGGACAGGTAAATCGATGACAAAAACTGGGGCGAAACCCCATGATAGTCTGTATTATGGACTGGGCTCCAAGAACTCCCCAGGGTCCTGGTGCCAGCTGATACTGGGTCCTAGTCCACATACTGAGCTGCCTTGGAGGGGAGGACGGCCCTTTTAACTGAAGCCCCTTCCACAGAGGAGAGAACCATGGGGGACATAAACAGGGATCATGAGGAACATAGTGACCCAGGGAGGACAGCTGTTAATGTGCCAAAAACAGGTTTATCCCTGACAAACATGGCTGTGGGGGAGGGGGGGTGCGAAAGTTAAAGGGGAGAGAAAAAAATCTAGGGTTGTGGATACAGTTCTCTATCCACGCTGTGGTAATTCCATTGGAACTGCTGATTCATCGGTATATCATCCTGGAACATAGACTTTGACGGCAGATCCGGACTTCTTGGCCCACCTAGTCTGCTCATTTCCTTCCCTACTGGATAAGCTGCAGATCCTAGTTAACCAACAGCCTATTTCTTCCTACCCCGCACAAGAATCTCCTTATGTCTGTCCCATGCATTCTTGATCTCCCCCACTGTTTTTGACCCCAAAACCTCCTCAGGAAGGCAGTTTCACACGTCCATTACCCTGTCTGTTAAAAAATACTTCCTCACATTGCTGCTGAGCCCCCCCCCCCATCTTCAAATTGTGTCCCCTTGTTCTTGCACATCTGTTTTTCTGAAAGATGCTACCCTCTTCGACTTTGTTGATTCCCTTGAGGTACTTAAAAGTTTCTATCATGTCTCCCCCTCCCCCCCTTTATTCAAGGGTATACATATTAAGCTCCTTTAGTCTCTCTTTGTATGGCTTCTGTTGCAGATGCTGCACCATTTTAGTTGCCGTCCTCTGGACTGCCTGCATCCTGTCTATGTCCTTGTGGAGATGGGTCTTCAGAACTGCATGCAGTACTCCAGATAGTGTGTCGCCAATTGTCTGTACAGAGGGATACCAACTTCCTGTTTTCTACTGGTAATGCCTCTCTGTGTACATCCCAGTATCCCCCCAGCCATCCCTACTGCCTTCTCACATTGCTTGCTAACCTTTAGGTCATCTGATATGACTACTCCCATGTCCCTTTCCAATTATGTTGTTGTTACTACACCCCATTGTGTACTCATCCCCTGGGTTTTTGTTTCCCAGGTGCATTACTTTGCACTTCTTTACATTGAATCTAAGCTGCCATACTTCTGATCATTCCTCCAACCTTGCCAAGTTCCTTATCATCCTTTCCATGCCACCTTGTCTATCAACCCTGTTGCAGATCTTTGTGTCATCTGCAAAGAGGCACACTTTTCCTTCTAGTCCCTCTGCAGTGTCACTTCCAAAGACATTAAAAAGGACCGGACCCAGTACTGAACCCTGCGGTAGCCCACTTTCTTCAGAGTAGACTCTTTACTGTTACCCTCTGTGTCCTGTTGTCCAGCCAGTGTTTTACCCAGGCTTCCACCCTGGGACCCACTCCCAGACTGGCTAACTTGTTTATTAATCTTTTGTATGGGACTGTGTCAAATGCCTTGCTAAAGTCTAGGTAGGCCATGTCCGCAGCTCCTCCCATGTCTACTATTTTGATCATCCAGTCAAAGAAATTGATTAGATTCATCTGACATGACCTTCCCGCCTTGAATCCATTCTGCCGTGGGTCCTGTGCCCCACTGGCCTCTAGGTAGTCAACAGTTCTTTCCTTCAGAAGTGATTCCATCATTTTCCCTAACACTGAGGTGAAACTGACAGGTCTGTAGTTTCCTGCCTCTGTCTTGCTCCCACTTTTGTGAAGGGGAATCACATCCGCTCTCCTCCAGTCCTCAGACGGTCACGAAAGGCTTAGACCATCGACGTGCCTGCCAGTCGGAGCGCCGCATGGACGTATCAGGCTCTCTGACTCTGGGCAAATAAGTGGGAGCTTTTGTGCTCTTTAGGCAGGTGGGAGACAGACCATTAGGAGTGTAAAAGAGGGCACAACATTACTCTATCGTTGACGAGCATCAGCCGATTAGGCCGTCGACAGATCCACTTCGGGGACACCTAAGCCTGAAAGAGACTGGACTAAATGACAGCAGGATTCAAATCTTATATAGATATATAAAAAAAAAAAAAAATTGTAACATGGCCTCCGCAAAATCGGACAGACCTCCCAGAGGCAGAAAGTGCCACAAGTGCAAAACACCAATGCTGTCCACATTCACAGGGTCTCTGAGTGTCAAATGTGACAGTGCAGTCACCAGCCCGGGACGAGGCAGACGAGTCGTCCGCCTCCGAATCTCAGGATCACTGAGACCAGCTCAGGGGTCAGGGGCAGTTTCCCACCTTAGAGGGGGTGTCGCCACTCAGCTTGGGCTCTAGACCCGGATCTAATAGAGAAACTGAATAGTGCCTTCGCCCTCAACGCCTCATATTTCGACATCCTTCAGCAGTCTCCGGAGTCCAGGACCCATTGGAAAGCTCCCCGCAAGCGCGCCTCCTCCCCATCCTGGGACGAGGACACCCCCCGCCCCCGCGACACGATAGGAGGAGGAAGAGGCCTAGATCCAGGAGTAGATCCAGAACCGGGGATGCAACCCATGGGAAGCACAGATGGGACAGGTCACCTTCAGGGTCCGGCTATTCATCCCTAGAAGAGGGAGAACTCCCAAACTCTGATTCCGACTTGGACTCCTCACCAGCCAGAAACTTTCATTTGGAAGATCTAGATTTTTTCATTAAAAAGGTGTCAAATGAGATCCACGTGAGCCCATCTTCTTCAGAGCCCAAGCGAGCGAAGCCAGCATTCCGGCTTGTGTCAGCTTCAAAGCCAGTGACTGCTTTTCCCATCCCTCCAGCTATAGAGGACATCTTAAAGGAAGAATGGCAGGGACCAGAGCGTTCTTTCCCCGTCCCTCACCGCCTAACCAAACTACTGAAATTTGACAAAAAACCTTAGGAAAAATGGCTCGACTGTCCCAGGATAGACCCTCTCATCTCAAACCTTACGAAAAATACGGTTATCCCAGCAGAGGGTGGAGCCTACCTGTGGGACCTAGTGGATAGGAAAGTGGACACCTCTCTAAAGAAAGCTTTTCAGTCCACCGCAGCCTCCCTCAAGGCAGCCACGGCTAACCTCTGCTCAGCTTGAGCTGCACTGTCTTGGACCACTGATCCAGCATTCCAGCTCACTGATGAGCCAGAGAAGAATCAGTCCATTTGACAGCAACTGCAGCTCATGGGGCTAGCTTGGCCTATTTGGTTGACGTTTCGGAGGAGGCAGTTAGGTATGCAGCAAGTGCTTTGTTTTAGCAGACCTCAGCTCGACGCAACTTATGGCTACAGACTTGGCAGGCAGATGCCTCCTCGAAGATGCATTTGGTAAATGCCCCTTAAGAAGGAGGCCTTCTTTTCGGCTCAGCTCTAAAGGAGGCAGTCAAGGAATCTGAAGAAACTGTGAAAGTGCGAATGCCGCAATCCCAGGGAAGGAACAAGCCCTGGACTTTGGGTTCCAGACAGAATTTTCGTGCCCAAAATTATTCCAGGGGTCAGAACAAGTAGACTCCAGGCAGGCGATCCTGGTTCACCTCGCGCAACCAACGTAGCTTCCGGGGTGGCAGGGGAAGCGCCTGAAAAGCTGAAGGCGACTCCAGAAAATCACAGTGAGGACTCAGGGACCCATCTTCGCGTCGGGGGCAGGCTTTCCAGCTTTTTCGAGGAATGGGTCCACACCACCACAGACAACTGAGTGTTAGACATAATTTGCGAGGGTTACTTCATCGAGTTCGACTCCCAGCCCCCCTGCCCTACATAGTGCCCTTGCCAGTCTCAAGCAACCCAGTAAAAAGAGTGGCGACCCTGCAAGCATGGGGGCTAACGTATGGTGCGTGGTGAGCGGTATCAGTGGGTCCAACTGCAGCATTTCAGCAATGGCTAATTGTAGAAATCCCTCGGTATGTTTGCCTTCTACATACTAACATACTAAAATGCCAGCAGAATAGGCCTAACGGTCTTTCGTGTCTGCTCGTTTGGTCAGCCCCCACCCTGGGTGCTGACCTTGCTGTCCCCCTCGCCTTCTCTGGCTTCTCCCTTCCCAGTTCCGGATATTCTTGCTGCATTGGATTTTGCTTCCAGAACCCTTCCCTGTACCTGTCCACCCCTCTTGAACCCCTCCACTGTCTCTGCCTCCACCAGCCCCCTAGGCAGTTCCATAGCTCCACCACCCTCTCAGTGAGTAGCACCTCTTCCTTTCTCCCTGAATCTCCCCCTCCAGCTTCCACCCATGCCCTCTAGTGCCCCTTCCTCCTTCCTTGAAGCACCCTGACTGTTCCTCCCCTATTTACCCTCTTCATGTACCTGAAGACTTCCTATCATGTTCCCCGGTCCTTTTCTCTTCAATGTGTACATATTTAGCTCTTGAGCCTCTCCTCATAGGTCCTGTCCCCAAGCCCCAAATCATTTTGGTTGCCTCCTCTGGACCCTCTCCAGGAGGTTAATGTCCCTCTTAAGTGTGGCCTCAAAACTGTATGCAGTACTCAAGGTGCTGCCTCACCAAGCAGTTATACAGAGGGAGTATCACTTCCCTCCTTCTGGAGGTGATCCCTAGCGATGCATCCCAGCATCCTGTTGGCCTTGGCTGCTGCCCTCCTACAAGTCTCAGAGTTGTTCATCTTGACATCCACCACCACCCCCAGGTCCCTCTCAGCCATCGAGACTTGTAGCATTTCCCCCCCAGGGTGTACACTTGGCCTGGGTTTCTGGCCCCCAGGTGGAGTACCTTGCATTTCCCTGCATTGAACCTCAGCTTCCACTTTCTAGACCATCTTTCCAGAGCCTCCAGGTCCCCCTGTAGGGCCACCCTCCCCTCCTCCCCATCCACCACCGCCCCCAGTTTCGAGTCATCTGCAAAGAGACTCATCTCACTCCTGATTCCTGTCCTTATGTCAGATACGTAGGCGTTGAACAGAAGGGGGCCCAAGGACTGATCCCTGTGGGACCCCACTAATGACCCTCCTTGGGGATGAGACTATCCCACCAACTACGACCCTCTGGGTCCGGTCCTGGAGCCAATTGCCTATCCATCTGATCATCTGGTTCCCACCCCATTTCTCCCAGCTTATCCAACAGGCCCCGTGAGGAACAGAGTCAAATGCCTTGCTGAAGTCTAGAAAGAGGACATCCACTGGTCTACTCAGGTCCAAGGCACTTGTCACCCAGTCATAGAACTCCACCAGGTTTGTCTGACACGATTTCCCGGGATGAATCCATGCTGTCTATCGTCCAGGCACCTGACTTATCCAGGTCCCCCTAGCTCTCCTTGACAATGCCCTCCATCACCTTGCCCACCACCGATGTCAGGCTGACAGGCCTGTAGTTCCCTGCCACCTCCCTTGATCCCCTTGTGGATAGGCACTATATGCGCCACCTTCCAGTCTTGGGGCACCCACCCTGTCCTCAGAGAGATGGTGAAAGCTCTGCCAGGGGTTTAGCCAGGACATCTGCAAGTTCCTTCAGCACTCTGGGATGTAATTTATCCGGCCCGGTGCTTTCTCAATCTTAAAGGGAGCTGAGGGCTTCCCTCCTCTCTGCTGTGATTTCCACTTCCAGTACCTCTTCTCCCTGCTTAGCCCTCCCCACCTGCCAGTGATGCCTCCCCTCTCCCCAGACCTGCCGATCCGTAAGGGTCCCCCCCTCCTCAGTATCTCTGTCTCCTCCCATGTATGATGCAGCACCCCCATTTTCCCTGGTGAAAACTGAGGTGAAGTACTCATTTAGTACCTCAGCCTGCTCCCCCTGGTCTTGTGCCCATTTCTCCCCTGATTTAATCCTGCTAATCTGCCCCTTCACCCTTCGTCTTTCCCCAATGTATCTAAAGAACCCCTTGTTCCCTCTCCTAATTTCCCTGGCCAGGTTCTGCTCCTTCCTTGCCTTAACCGCCCTCACCACTCTGGTGGCCTTCTAGCCATCAGCTCGTACTCGCCGATCCCTTTCCTCCTTGAGCACTTTAATTGCTTATAGGCTTTTCTTTCCCACACCACCTCCTGGACCTCCCTGGTCCACCAACAGGAGTTTTGGGCCCTACCGCATTTGTCTTACTCTTGCACAGGTGCTGGTAGCATCCTGCACCCTCTCTGATGATTTCCCACCTACTATCCAGCGTCCATGTCTGACCCAATCCCATCCAAATGCTCCTTAAGGATCCTTCCCATTTCTTAAAAACCCCCCTGAAGTCAGTTACTTCCATCTTTGTGTAGCCTTCTACCCTCCTAGTTCCAGGCAGAACAGACCGTGGCATGGTCACTCCCGCCAATGGGTCCCTTACCTCCAGGCCCCAATCTGGTCACTGTCTGCCAGGACCACATCCAGTACCCATGCCTCCCTGGTCGGTTCCCTCACCTGCTGAGTTAGGAACGCGTCTTGAAAGACATCCAACAACCTCTGTTCCCTGGTCACAGAGGATGTCATAGTCTCCCAGTCTGTTCCTGGCATGTTTGTCCCCCAACACCACCACCGTTCCTCTGCTCAGTCTGCAGTGTCTCCTAACATCTGCCACCAGACTGTCCTCCAGCTCCTCCGCCAGGGCAGGGGGTCTATACACCACTCCTATTTTAACTCTCTTGCCTCCCCCCCCTTGTTATCAAGGTGACCCAAATCGCCTCCACGGTTCCCTCTGCCTCCTCTACTCCCGCTATGCCAATACAGTTTTTGACTATCATTGCTACCCCTCCTCCCTCCTGTCCTTCCTGAACATAGTGTAACCCTCCAGGTTCAGGTCCCAGTCATGTCTTGCAGTGGCCCAAGTCTCAGTGACCGCTGCCACATCCACTGCTCCCTCAGTTAGCATCGCCTGGAGCTCAGGCATTTTATTGCCCATGCTCATGCTCAGAGAAGCCCAGGAAGCGAAGATTATTACGGCGATCTCGATTCTCGAGGTCATCCATCTTACTGCGCAGCATCTGTATGGTCCGTTGTTGATCTCTTAATTCTGCCCTTAAGTCCTGAACATGCCCCTCCATCGCCGAGACCTGCTGTTCGGTAAGCAGCATCCTGGCTTCTAAATTTTGAACCACTTGGGTGTTTCGATTAGCTGCCACAGTGACTTGTGCCATCTGGGCCATAAGTTGGCCAAACATCGCCTCAACTGACGGTTGCTCCCAGGTTTGTGGCAAGCAGCCTTCAGCCACATTTTTAGGCCTACCTCGTCCAGGAAGCTCTTCAGTAAAATAGCAGTTTCCACACAGCAAATAATGGCTTTTTGTATCAATGAAGCTCAATAAGTGTAGCTTGAGTAGTACCCTACAAGTTACAGCAGAGTGAGGATATAATACAAGCTGGTAGAAAAAGGATTTTAAAGGATATTTCCCTCTGGGTTATGGAACTGATCTTTAAGCTGCCATCCTATTTAGCGCCCCTAGTGGCCAGTCAGAAGGGGTTCTTTATCAGTTCCAGTTATACCCTTTGGGCACTCATTTGTGCCCAGGGTCTTTACCAAGTGCATGACAGTGGTGGCAGCCTTCCCACAGCACAAGGGCATCAGGGTGCATCTCTGCCTGGATGACTGGTTTGGCCCTCTAGATCTGCAGAGACTTGGACCTGTTGGCCAACCCTAACCAGTCCGAACTGATCCTTCCTCCGGTCTTCAGGTTTATCAGGGCACAGCTAGACACAAGGCCTGTCTTACTGCAGACCAGGCTCGGGGCCTTAAGTCCTATACCATGTAATTTCAGGTTGGGCGTTCGCGCCCTGCCTGGGATTTTCTGCGGCTGCCTGGGTACATGGCATCCACCACCAGCATGGTTCATTCAGCGTGCTGGAAGATGGGCCACCTGCAGTGGGAGCTGGGCTGCCCATGGTCGTAGCACCTAGGTCATCAGAACCAGCCAGTCTGTGTGACCCCAGACCATGTGGGATGCCACCCAGTGGTGGTTGGTCCCTCAACATCTGGAGGAAGGCATCCCATTTGTCCACCCAGAGCCGACTGTCATGCTAATGAAGGAGCATTTCTGGTGGGTTGGGGAGCGCACCTGGAAAACCACAGAGCCCACGGGTTCTGGTTGCCCAGGGAGTCCTGTCTGTGCAGTGTGGCTGGCTCTCAAGGAATTTGCTGCTTTGGTCAGAGTTCAGGTCATGCTGGTCCAGATGGACAACATCACAACTATGTTTTACCTTAACAGGGAAGGCAAAACTTTCTCCTTTCCTCTGTGTTGGGAGGCCCTCCACACCTGGACCCTTGTACACAACCTTGGTGCAGATCTCCTGGCGAATTCAAGCTGTGGGAGTGAAAGCTCAGCTGGCAGATCCACTTGACGAAGTGGGAGAGATGTTGCATTAGTGGTCCCTGTATCAGAGAGGTGGTTTGCCACCTGTTCTCCCAGTGGAGCACCCCTCTAGTGGACCTGTTTGCCTCCTGAGAGAAAGCTGAGGGTGTTTTGTGCCCGCCCCACACAGTCCAGAACACTGCTGAGGGATGCCTTCACGAGGCCATGAACCCCAGGCCTCGTGTACACCTTTCCTCCCTCCTTCTTTGATCCACAAGGTGGCAGTCAAGGCCCAGAAGGACAAGGCACAGGTACGTCTGATCGGTCCAGACTGGTCCAGATAGTTCTGTTATCCAGATCTCCTTAGCCTCAGCAGGAAGCCTCTGTGGCAGTTGCCTCCTCTCCTGGACTTGCTGATCAGACAAGAAGGGAAGGTCTTGCACCTAGCCCATCAATCTTTGCACCTCACTGCCTGGTTCCTGAGCAGCTAGAGTTCAGCTAGTGGGCCTTTTGGAAGCTGTGCTTCACCTTGTGGAGGCCACCTGAAAGGAGTCAACTCGCTGGTGCTGCACCTTTAAATGGCAGAATCTTTCCATTTGGTGTCAGGGCAAGGAGCTGGATCCTCTTGCATGCCTTGTGGCTGACATTCTTGAGTTCCTCTGTTCCCTCTCTGTCGGGACTGTGAGCGACGACCTCTAAGGCACACCTAGCAGTCATCTCTACAAACCAGGTGTGGGCTGGTATGTTGATGGTGGCCCAGGAGAAGGGGGTCAGGTGCTTTTCAAGGGCCTTGACCACCTACCCCTTCTGGTGCATGAACCACCACCACCACCATGGGAACCTACTCCTGGTGCTGGCTATGTTCCTTGGTAGACAAGCCATTTGAGCCTATGCACAGGTGTGAGATGTCACACGTGTCATGGAACATGGCCTTCTTGGTGGCTATTTTGTCAGCCAGGAGGATTAGCGAGCTCCAGGTGCTCTCAGTGGAGTCTCCTTATCTGGTCCACCACAGGGACAAGGTCATCCTTTGTCCCCACTTGAAGTTCCTCCCGAAAGTAGTATCGGAGTTCCACCTTAACCAGGTGATGAATCCTCCGGTATATTTTAATGACCCATCTTCAGAAGCCGACCGCAGTGTCCATATTTTAGACCTGCAGAGAGCATTCTCTTACTATAAGGAGTGCATAGCTGGAGTTCGGGGTGAGACTCGTCAGCTGTTCATTACTTACACTGAAGCTGCACCTGGCAGGTCAGCAACAAAGTGGACAGTTGGCAGATGGATAACATCCTGCGTCAACCTCTGCTATAGGTTGGCTTGGTATGGCTAAGAGCTCATTCCACCAGCCATACCCCTGCCTTGGTGGCTGCTTCCAGGGACATCCTTTTTAAGGAGGTCAGCAGGACTGCTACCCAGAAGCTAGCACACATTTTCATTTCCCGCTACATTATTGGCCTTGAGTTACGTCGGGGTGCTGCTTTTGGGACCTTGTTTCTCCAGTTTCTGTCCACCATATAGGGATGTGTGCCTTTGGCCCTCCTCCTGGAGAACTGCTAGGAGTCCGCATGTGTGTAGATAGTGAACTTTATCCATGCCTCTAGAAAGATAGGTTACTCATCTGTAACTGTTGTTCTAGGAGTGGTATACAGTTTACATTCCCACTACTTACCCGGCCTCCCTGGCAGTATGCCAGCCAGATCCCTGCTTCCAGCATGCAAAGATAATATGTCATGGGGTGGAGATGGAGGATATACTGCACAGATGGTGGGAGGAGCTTAGCTTAAGGATGTCGAACGAATCGGCACTTCCAGTGGAACTGCCAGAGTGTGGATGTGAACTGTATACCACTCCTAGAGCAACGGTCACAGGTGAGTAACTTATCTGTTCAGTCTGTGGCTGTGGTGGGATTATAACTTGTGATCTGCTGTTTCACAGTTCAGTGCTCTTAACTGTTAGAGTGCAGTGCCCTTGCCATGCCGCAATACCCCCATGACGATCACCAGGAGGGTGCTGAATTCTAACCGATTTTATATGCTCATTTTTTTTTTTTTTTTTTTTTTTTAGGAATTCAGTTTACATTTGTCTGTGCCTGTCTGACAGTGGCTAAAGTAAATATTAAACTGCAGTAGTACTTTCCTTAAATGTGCCAGCATTCTCCAAAATATGCAAATGTCAGTGGTCTTAGAGTCCCAAAATCAACCCAAATCCCGGCATCCCACTTGAGTTTATGGTGCAGAGTTGGCAGACAGCATTAGGAACTTGTTATTCTCATTCCATGTGTGTCAGAACGAAAGCATCTGCATATTTGGCTTTTACCCAGTGCAAAGCTACTTACACTGCTAAATGGCATTACCTCTGGTATGCTCCAGTTGAACGGGGGGGAGGGGTTGTGTCATTACAGCAGCAGTGCAGTGAGGCATTGGGGGTGGGATCTGACCTTCTACAGACCTTTTTAGACATCTTCTGATTGTCTTGTATGGGACTGCACTTGCCAGGGGCTCAGTTGGTATCACTGTTTTCTTCGGGACAGGGAGAGATGGGATGGTTGTTGGTTCTAGTCTTGCCCTAGACACTGAGGCTGGTGCCCAACCCTGACACTACAGTGCCGCACTAAGGGGTGCAGCAGTGTTGAAAGTGTTGCCCTTTGTATGAGATGTTTCACCAAGGTCCCTAAAGCTGCCCATTTCTGATGGCTGTCCAGGAGAAAATTAAACATCCCAGGGCACCTTTTGAAAGAAATGGAGAGTTCTCTCCTGGTGTCCTGGCTAACGTTCCCTCTCTCTGTTACCCAGGTTGAAATGTAATACAACTGCATGCGGGGTATTAGTGTACTAAATGACTGCTGCAGCTGCATATGTACCTCATGCAGTCCGTGCATTACCTGTATCTAAGCCTTTGCTTGGTAAAGTGCTTTGGGATACAGTGTGTGCGAAAGACATTAAGTAGAACACTTTTTTTCCCAGTTCTTTTCAATGATCAAGCAGTTCTGTAATGTTTCAGTTTTTTGCATGTTTAAAGTGAACTAGAGTGGCATCATTAGGATGCTGTGCCCATACTTTGGGCACAGATATGATTTGTGAAGAGGTATGAGATGGAACAGCTGCAACAACCACAAGGGCAGGGCATGAGCTGAATGGACTGTGGGATCAATTTTATATCGCAGATCCTGTCTTATTTTCAACTCTGGTAATAATTTGAATGGCATGCATACTCAGTACTCTGGGATTAATTTTGTCGTAGGATTATCTTCCGCTGCCTTTATTACTGCCTTCTGTGGGTGAGGGAGGCTTTCGGGAGCCTTTCATGTTTGCAGTCACCAAATGGGTTTTCTGATCATCAGTTTTATTATTTACCAAGTTAGGGATGCCTTCCAGCTTCTATTAGGGTGGCGCTCACAGTTGATATACCCTGGTGTTTTTGTTCGCTCGGAGCTGACCTGGTTTCTTGCTGACACTGGGAAGATGGCAGTCCCCACAAGTATCTGGCCCTTTTTCTCTTGGCCATTGCAAAATAAATGTAAGAGATGTACTGTCCTGGCAACTTGAAGAAGACTTACTCATGTAGAACTCGAAGTCAGTGGGAGGTATATTGGGAAACTTTTTACGTGTTCCCAAGTAGAATTGATGCAATGTGTGGGAGATATAATGGGAAACTAATGACCTTTTCGTGTAAAGTGCAAGTCCTTTTGTGTACCAGAATACTTGCCCCTAAGAACACAAGAACATATTCTTATGACCCTAAGAGACACAGTAACTAGATATAAACAGATAAGCAATCTTCTACAGATTGAAGACTTTCCAGTATAAAAGTGACAATCTGTGGGAGCCCTACTGGGACACTGAAGTCATTCCTATATAGAAATGACACAGTTTGCAAAAGTGCTCAGCACTACAGTATTTTGATGAATTGCTAGCTAAACATTTTAGCTCAGTTACAAAACTTTTAGCCACACCTTTAAACTGTCATTTGGCTGTCTTTTTGGTGCAGAGTAGTGAGGCACCCATTCGGCACACTTATTAACCAGGTTTGCACTCCAATCTATGAATGCTTGAAGCAGAAGCTGGCAGAGAGGATTAAAGAGCGCACTTCTGCTGGGGAGGATTTGCCACTGCTGCTGTAGGAGTGGCTTCTGGTGGTCGGCATTCATCTCGTAAGTGCAATAAGCCATCCAGGGCATGGGTGTGTGTAGAATTTATATATGCGTCAAAGCAGCGGGAGCATGCATTCAGCATATAACATGGGTAGGAACATTCTTGCCATCTGATTACATGCATTAATTCAACTTATAACATGGGTAGGAACATTCTAGCCATCTGATTTGGTAAAGGTCATTTTGTCCTCATGTACCAGTGTAATTATCTGGCCATGATTACACTCCTGTACTTGTTTAGCTTGTAGACCAGGTTTGACTACAATAGTAATACACCTCAACTGGAACTGTTTTGTTTTCTATTCATATTTCATATAAGTAAACATCTTGTTAAATATCATAAAACAAGCTGGCTCTGGCATGCTGGCAACCCGGGTTCACGCCCTGACCCTGGACGTCAGGAGTGGAGACTGGAAGGGAGGGAATCTGAGCTCCTTCGGATGCGTCCCTCCCAGGGGGGGGTCCATGTTGAACTGCTTGGTAGTGGCTCCTGAAGGTGGCTTAGTGGGGGTGTTCTTGGTGGCATGGACCACCACATGCTGCTGAACGTCCCCTCCCCCAGGACACTGCTGCGGCCACTCGATTGTGAGAGGTGGGAGGAGCCCCAGAAAAATAGAAAACACACCCATCCGGCTGACTGGATGATGGCTGCCAAGTTCTCCCGCACCACAAAGCCCCATAAAGCACACTGCTTCAATCCCCTCAGCCCCCCTTGTTCCTGGATCAAGGCAGCAGAATGTTTCTCCCCTTCCTTGCTCCCCCGTGGAGGGAGGGCCCCCGGGAGAGAGATGCCGGGTCTACCCAGAGCATGGAAAATGGCCACCGGAAGAAGATGACAGCGGGGAACGAGGCTGGTGGGCAGGAGGGAGCCAAATAATGTGTGGCCTGAAGGAGTGGCCAGTCGAGGGGGGGCAGGGTAGGAGCAAACAAATAAAAAAAAAAAAAAAAAATCATAAAACAAACTTTTTAAAAACATTTTTAAGCAGAATCCATGTAAGAAGTGCAGTAATTCACAGGGAGTGAAGGCTGCAGCAGCCTTCAACCGCTTCTTCACTGATGTGGGTGCATACAAAACCAACCCCTTACACGGTACACAGGGCCCCCTGGCCACTGAATCCCAGGACCCACCAAACCCACACTTCCATCTAAGGCTCGTGAGTGCCAAAGAAGTGCTACCCCTCTTACAATCCTTAAAACCCAATGGTTCTTCGGGACCGGATGGACTGGACCCTAGGCTACCCAAGGCCGCCGCCCCAGCCATAGCCCTGCCTATCGCTCTGCTCATAAACAGATCCCTGCAGGATGGAGTTGTCCCCAAAATCTGGAAACAGGCCCAAGTAGTCCCAATCCATAATGGTGGAGCCAGGGATACAATAGGCCACTACAGACCCATCTCTATCTTATGCCACCTGGCAGAGATCCAGGAGTGGCTAGTGTATTGCCAACTAAGGGACTACCTGGAAGCCAACAGGCTCCTGGCCCCCTCGCAACATGGCTTTCAGCAAAAGCATGGGACCGACACTGCCCTCATTCTATTCAGTGGGGACATCCTAACTGCCTTGGACAAGGGTACCCCTACTGGGGCTGTCTTCATCGACCTTACCAAGGCCTTTGACCTGGTAGATCACCCACTCCTGCTAACCAAGCTAAGCCAATTTGAACTTGACCAACGCTCCCTGAACTGGTTCCACAATTACCTGACTGGCCGCTCACAGCAGGTCAAATGGAGAGGGCCACCTCTGAACCTCTATCTTGGGCCCACTCTTGTTCTCCCTGTTCATCAGCGACCTCCGTTGCCACTATGGGAGCAGTTCCATGGTGCAGTACGCTGATGATGCAGTACTCTGTAGAACTGTGCCGCACCTGGACGATCTAGGGCCCCTGCTCCAGTCAGACTTCACCAAGGCCGAAACTTGGCTAGTCAAGAATCACCTGGTTCTTAACCCCAATAAGATAAAACTGCTACTGTTTGGGCCCAAATCCCTGGGTCCCTCCCGGGCTCATCTTCTCCTACTTGCTACTGTATCTGGCTCTACAGTCAAGGTGGTACAATCCTTCAAATCCTAGGCCTCATACTAACATACTAAAAGCCAGCAGAGTAGGCCAAATGGTCTGTCTTGTCTGCTCGAAAAGCCGGCAACCTAGTGGCTGCTCGCCATACCACCCCCCAACAGCCCCCGAGAGGATCTTTTTTGGTTTCAGTTTCCCCTTGTACCTGTCCCATCCCTTCTTGAAGCACACCACTGTGCCTTCCTCCACCAGCCTCCTGGGCAGTGCATTCCATGGCTCCACCACCCTCTCAGTGAAAAAATACTTCCTACGTTCCCCCCCTGTAATTTCCCCCTCCAGCTTCCACTCATGTCCCCTGGTTGTTTCCCCTTTTTTAGTCTAAACAGCTTCATGGTTCCATTCCTGATTATTCCTTTTACATACTTGAAAACCTCAGTCATGTCACCCCTGTCCCTCCTTTCCTCCAGTGTGTAAAGCCCAAGCTCTTCCATTCTCTCTTCATAAGACCTCCCTTCCATTCCCTGAATCATCCTGGTCGCTTTCCTCTGGACTCTCTCCAACAGCGCTATGTCCTTCTTCAAATGAGGTCTCCAGAATTGTACACAGTACTCGAGCTGCAGCCTGACCAAGGCATTATATAGAGGGAGGATCACCTCCCTCCTTCTGGACGTAATTCCCCTGGCTATGAAGCCAAGCATCATGTTTGCTTTGGCTGCAGTTCTTCTACAGTTTTCAGAGTTATTCATTTTGACGTCTACCACCACCCCTAAATCTCTTTCTCCCAATATGGCTTGCAGTGTGACCCCCCAACCCCCAACCCAGGGTGTATACTTGGCCTGGGTGTTTGACCCCCAAATGAAGTACCTTACATTTCCCAGCATTAAATTTCAGTCCCCACCTCCTTGACCACCCCTCCAGGCTATCCAAATCCCCCTGGACTGTCTCCCTCTCTTCTTCACAATCCACCAGTGCTCCCAGTTTTGAATCGTCCACAAAGAGACTCGACCTATTTCTAACCCCCCTCCCTATATCCGAGACGTAGTTATTGAACAAGAGTGGTCCCAATACCAAACCTTGAGGGACCCCACTGATTACCTTCGGGGTAGTATCCCACCCACCATTACTCTCTGTAAACGCCCTGAAAGCCAGTTTTCAACCCAATTGAGCTCCTGTCCTCCCACCCCCGTCTCCCCCATTTTTACTATCAGTCCATTATGGGGCACTGAATCAAACACCTTGCTGAAACAACACCTGCTGCTAGTCCAAAATGTGCTACCTACCCTCTCTCTCTGTGAAGCGCTCCATGCAACACTACAACTAGGCTCAAAGAAGTTACACATAATCTGTGCCTATAACCCACCTGCTGGAGGGATTAAAGGTCTAGAAGATCTCCTCTTGCTAGTAGACAGCACCATTGGGCGTAACGAGGTCCTCATTGGTGACTTAAATCTAAACTGGGCAAGCAAATCAAATCAGTCCTCCCACACCTTAGTACAAGGCCATAACCTCCATCAGCTGATCTCTGACCCTACCAGGGTTATGGCTCCCCCTCGGACTAGCTGTCTTATTGATTGGGTCCTTACAAACCGCCCTGACAGCATCAGTAGCGCCAGTACCCTTCCAGATGTAATCAGTGATCACTCCTCGATCTACTGCATCTGACGCTCTAATAATAGACCATCTCTGCCCCCAAAACTTATCACGTTCCGTAGTCTCACCAACTTCAATCCTATTCAATTTACACACTACCTCTCAACGATTGATTGGACCTCCATACACGCCGCAGCAAATGTACAGTCTGCCCTTGACAGTTTCCTTGCAAAATTTGGACAGCTCCAAGACACCCATGCCCCACGGATCACCAGGCACTTTCGCGGTACCCAGACTAAGTGGCTAACAAAAGATCTACTAACCCAGATAAAGGCCAGGGACAAAGCCTGGCGTTGTTTTAAATCAACAGGGATGCAATCTGACTATTGCCCCTACCGCTCTCTGAGAAACGCTTGCAAAAGAAACATCTGCCTATCCAAAAGCTCTTTCTGCAGGGACCTTCTAACGAAAGCCTCCGGGGACTCCAAGAAATTCTGGACCACCATAAACCCCCCCTGGGTTCTAATCACAAGGCCCACACAAGTGACATGCTGTTAAACGGCATACATTGCAACAACCCATTAAGCATAGCTAACGCCTTCAATCACCATTTCTCAGATCTAACAAACTACCTGACCTCCTTCCCTTCTGGTCACACTGCTCCGCCCCAGTGCGATACCAACCTCCACTTCTGAACCCCCCTTCAGGTTTCGGAGCATTAAAAAAAGAGACGTACAACTGCTACTCTCCATTCCTGACAATACCAGCCCAGGATCGGATGGTCTTGAACCTAGGCTCCTGAAGGCTGCTGCCCCCTTCATAGCCTCCCCACTAACCAAAATCTTCAGTATGTCCCTGTGCTGTGGTACAGTTCCAAATATCTGGAAAATAGCTAAAGTCGCCCCATTCCTAAAAAAGGAGACCCCAAGGAAATCAAGAACTACCGTCCCATCGCTGTACTCTCTGTACTAAGCAAAATCCTTGAAAAACTAGTTGCCACCCAATCAATAGAATACCTCCAAAAATACAACCTCCTTTCTAGCTCTCAACACGGCTTCCGTAAAGGTCACAGCACCACCACCGCCCTGCTAAAACTGACAAGTGACATCTATTCCTCCATGGACTTAGGCCTCTTGACAGGTGCAGTTTTCGTCGACCTGACTAAAGCTTTCGACCTGGTCAACCACACACTTCTTCTTGCAAAACTACAATCCTTTGGTTTCTCCTCAGATACCATTACCTGGTTCGAAAGCTACCTGTCTGACAGAAAACAGGCTGTGGTCTTCAATTCAGCCATCTCGGATCCTGCACTGATCCACGTTGGAGTACCCCAGGGCTCCATACTTGGCCCTCTGTTTTTTACTATATTCATTGATGACATCCCTTTAACTGCACCAAACTGCTCATCTCTGCTCTATGCTGACGACTTAGTTATCTACCACAGTGCTAAAGCTGCTGCTGCCCTAAATCATCCCATTGCCGAGGACTTCGCGAGTATCGAATCCTGGCTCACTGACAACAAACTAGTCCTCAACTCTAGCAAGTCCTACTCGATGCTCTTTGGCTCGCCTGCCAGACTCAAATCAAATCTCAATCCCCTTATTATCTCATGCATGGACGGCTCCCCTCTAACTACTGCTAAATCCTTTAAATATCTTGGTGTCACCCTGGACGAATCTCTTGACCTTGACCTCCACATTTCCACTATCTGTAAGTCCGTAAATGCTAAGATAGGAAGTGCCTATCGCACTAGCTACGCCCTCACCCCCCTAGCCAGACTAGCTGTGGCTCAAGGCTTCCTTCTACCGGATCTAGCATATGGCTCTGCAATCTACCTATCTGTATCTAAATCCTCCCTCCATAAATGGGATACCACTTACAATAAACAGCATCTGCCGCTGTGCCTCTGCATCACCGCATTACAAGCACCACTGCCAACTCTATATGGACATAAAATGGCTTAGCCCCTCCGCCTATCGTCTCCAGTCCTTTGGATCATTAATTGACTGTGTTACCAGAACAGGCCTCCCCCTATCCCTTTCCTCTGCGCTGGAATTACAACCTCTCACCTATGAGCTACGATCAAATGAAAAAAGCCCTTCTGCACATCCCAAGATGCAGATCAAACATGGGCGCTCGAGCCTTCTCTTGTACAGCTCCTAAATACTGGAACTCTATACCCTCCTCTATCCGTCAAAGCGACCACCCATGCTACCTTTAAGAAACTCCACCGTGAACACCTGCACACCATGAACCCCTGCACTTGCTTTAACCCACCTTGAACCTTCACTCCTCCCTGCTCTCTTCTTCATCTCCAGATAATCCACCTCCTCGATACATCTTCCCCCTCCTCTCTTAGTCTAGCTGCCCACTCCTCCTCCTCTCCTCTCTCCTACGTTCTCTCCCTCCTCTCCCTGGCCACAAACCTTACAGTTTGGCACTTATTGTACTGTATTGCACTGCCTAGCTCCTTTTGATTTATTTTCCTGTGTTACCTATTCCAATCTGTAATTTAATTTCACAGTACTGTTTTACTTTCATTATTTCATTTTCGTCAATGCGATTGTCTCTACTTTCCAAATATTGTTTACTTACTCTGCTTTGTGCTGCTTTCATGTGCTGCGTCACATGCATCTTGTATGTCTGTAAACTGTCTTCTCCCGGGTCGTGCCTGAAAATAGGCATTTTATGCCTAGTGCACTTAACCGGTTACCAAAAGCAAAATAAAATAAATAAATAAAATAAATCTAGGTATAGGACATCCACCGGCCAATGTCTATCCAAGTCTACCGTCACACAGTCATAAAACTCTATGAGGTTGGACTGACACGATCTCCCCGGGATGAATTCATACTGTTTATCATCCTGGAGTCCTAACCTTTCCAACTGCCTCCCAAACCTCTCCTTGATAAAGTCCTCCATTACTTTGCCTACCACAGACGTCAGATTGACAGGCCTGTAATTCCCCATCTCCTCCTTAGACCCGCCCCCTTATATATCGGTACTACATAAAAGCCCTCCAGTCCTGTGGCACCCATCCCATCTGCAGAGAGGTGTTAAAGAGTGCAGCCAGTGGAGCTGCCTGATCCTCCGCCAATTCCTTCATAACCCTCGGATGTAGTCCTTCCGGCCCTGGTGCCTTATCAGTTTTGAGCTTCCGAAGGGCCTCCCTCACCCTATCCACTGTAATTTCACCCTCCCAATCCACTCTCTCATGCAACCTTCCTACTCCTTCTGGGTCTGACCCAGCCTGTACCCTAGCCTCTTTCCATTCTTTGGTCTCAGACTGAGACCGACCTTTCACTTTTGCTGGCTCCCCTTCCCTCCCATCAGGCTGTAGAGATCCCTTGTCACCCTCTGCAAAGATTGAGGCAAAGTCTTCATTTAGCACCTCTGCTTGTTCTCCTGCTTCCTGAGCCCAACCCCCCACAATCTTAATCCTATTGATCTGTGTGCTCCCTCTTCTCTTCTCTCTTATGTATCTATAGAATCCCCGGATATTCCTAGCCAGGCTTTTCTCCATCCCTGCCTTGGCGCCCCTCACCACTTTGGTGACCTTCCTGGCCAATAGTTCATATTCCCCTCATTCCTTGTCCCCCCCAGAACATTTTATAAACGTGCGTAGGCAGCCTTTTTATCTCTCACTGGCTCCTGCACCTTCCTGGTCCACCAACATGGTTTGCTGGTTCCACCATGCTTATGCCTTACTTTAGTACAGGACCTAGTAACCTCTTGGACCCCTTCTTTAATGGTCTCCCACAAATTTCCAGCATTTATGTCCAGCCTAATCTTGTCCAGCCTCTCCCTTAGAATCCTACCCATACCCATGGAGTCCACTCCCCTGAAGTCAACCAGATCATGGGCTTACACTGAAGCTGCACGTGGATCTGGTAACAAAAAGCATTCACCAAAAACTAGGCCTCCTCTATCATCTAAGTGATAACATGAGACCGGAGACTAGATTGGCAATTGTGCTGAGTATCCTCCTCCCAACGCTTACCTATGCTGCCCCAACCCTACTCGGCATCGCAAAACTTGAGCACTGCAGACTACAAACTCTGTTTCACAAAATCGCACGTTCTGCAACAAAAACTCACCCGAGGACCCACCACTGTGAAGCCCGTCACCTCACTCAACTGGCCCACCCTGAACAACAGGCTCCAGTGCCCCCTACTATGCTGGACCTACAAGCTCCTAGATGCCCAACCTCCGGATGGGTTAATCTGGCTACTGCCAAAGCGGACCAGCAGGCCGCTCCGCACCTCGGGCAAAAACTCCTCGAAATCCCCAGGGCCTGCTTGGTAGCTGGCAGTAAATCCTTTGCCCACATAGCCCCTACATTGTGGAATAATCTCCCTGACCACCTTCCGGCAGCACCCTCCCTAGCCACATTCCAGAAGGGACTGCGCACTCACCTCCTTAAACTTAGTCCCTGCTCCTGTACCGATGGATAAAAACAGTCCCTGATGAATTAACATACTAACACCAAAAAGCCAGCAGAATAGGCGTGTCGGTCTTTCATGTCTGTTCGGTATCCAGCCCTTAGTGGGCGCTCCCTCTCCCCGCCCCCATGAGGGTCAGTCTTGGCTTCAGTACCCCCATGCATCTATCTCACCCGTTCTTGAAGCCCTCCACAGTGTCTTGCTCGACCAGGCTCCCGGGTAATGCATTCCATGGCTCCACCACCCTCTCTGTGAAGTAATGCCTTCTATGTTCTCCCCTATAGGTTCCTCCCTCCAGTTTCCATTTATGTCCCCTGGTTTTGCCCTTTTGCTTGAGGCTGAACATTTCATTTGTTCTGCTCTTGTTAATCCCTTTCACATATTTGAAAACCTCAATCATGTCCCCCCATCTCTCCTCTCCTCCAGTGAGTACAGCCCAAGGGCTTGCAGCCTGTCCTCATAGGTCCTATCCCCCATGCCCTGGATCATCCTAGTTGCCCTCCTCTGGACCCTCTCTAACAGTACTATGTCCTTCTAAAGGCGCGGCCTCCAGAATTGCACGCAGTACTCAAGGTGCGGCCTAACTAGGGCATTGTACAGGGGTAGGATCACCTCACTCCTCCTGGACATTATTCCCCAGGCTATGCAGCCCAGTAACTTGTTTGCCTTTGCTACCGTTCTTCTGCAGTTCTCACTGCTGTTCATTTTGGTGTCTACCACCACTCCGAGGCCCCTTTCTCCCGTAGTGGACTGTAGTGGAACCCCTTCCAAGGTATAAACATGCCCTGGGTTCCTGACCCCCAGATGCAACACCCTACACTTCTCCGGGTTAGACCTAAGCCCCCACCTCCTGCCCAGTCCTCCAGGGTGTCCAGATCCCTCTGAACTGCCACCCTTGCTTCCTCTCTGTCGGCCAGTGCTCCCAGCTTAGAGTCGTCCGCGGAAAGCCTCATCCTACTCCTAACTCCTGTCCCTATATCGGAGACATAGGCGTTGAAAAGGAGTGGCCCCAGTACCGACCCCTGTGGAACCCCACTGACTACCTTCCTAGGGGAGGAGACAATCCCTCTTACCACCACCCTCTGTGTTCTATCTGTAAGCAAGTTTCCCATCCATCTAAGCAACTGTCTTCCCACTCTCGTCTCCCCCAACTTTGCCAACACCCCGCAGTGGGGAACAGAGTTGAACGCCTTACTGAAGTCCAGATATAAGACATCCACTAGACTCTGTCTGTCCAGGGTCCCTGTCACCCAGTCATAGAAATCTATCAGGTTAGTCTGGCACAATCTCCCTGGGCCGAAACCATATTGCTTATCATCCATGCATTCCAGCTATCCAGTTGCCTTCCGAGCCTCCCTTTGATGAATCCCTCCATTAGTTTGCCTACCACTGACGTTCGGCTGACAGGCCTGTAATTCCCCATCTCTTCCCTCAACCCCCCTTTGTGGATGGGCACCACTTGAGCCACCCTCCAATCCTGGGGCACCCTTCCTGTCTGGAGGGAAGCATTGAACAGCCCAGCTAGTGGAGCTGCTAGTTCGTCTGCCAATTCCTTCAGTACCCTTGTATGCAGCCCATCCGGTCCTGGTGCCTTGTCAGTTTTTAGTGCCCGTAGGGCCTTCCTCACGCTGTCCTCTGTGATTCCCCCTCCCTAGTCCTCTTTTCAGAAAAAGCCACGTCCTCTTTCGGACCTGGCCCGCCTGGTGCCCCGGCCTCTTTCGATCCTTTCGTCTCCCTGTGCCCTATCCTCTCAGCCGCCCCCTCCCCCCGTTTCCTGATCCAATGTAGGCCTTGTCTCCCTCCCTAAAAACCGAGGCAAAGTACTTATTTAGTACCTCTGCCTGTTCCCCCCGCTTCCTGGGCCCATCCACCCCTAGTCCTAATCCTGGGGATCTGTGCCTCCCTTCCTCTTTTCCCTATGTATCCGTAAACCCCCCGCCCGTATATCCTTGGCCAGGTTGGACTCCCATCCTCGCCTTTGAACCCCTCACCACCCCTTGGCTGACGTCTAGCCACCAGCTCATGTTCCCCACCTCCCTCCTAGGTGACGCTTAAAACATGTGTAGGCAGCCTTCTTACCTCTTACCGCCTCTTGCACCTTCCTGGTCCACCAGCACGGCTTGTTGGCCCTGCCTTTTTTGCTCCTTACCCTTGCACACAAGCTTGTAGTCTCCTGTATCCCTTTTTTAATGGCCTCCCACAAACTGTCTACATCCGTGTCTGTCCTGATCTGGCTCAAGCTCCCCCTCAGTATCCTGCTCATGCCCATGAAGTCTTCTCCCATGAAATCCATTACCACTGTGTTTGAGCGGTCCCCCCGGCACATCATAAACCAGACCATGTCATGGTCCCCTTCTGCCAGCGGGCTACCCACCTCCAGATCCCTTATCCAGTCGCTGTCTGCAAGAACAACGTCCAGTATCCTCCCCCCCTCTAGTAAGCTCCCCCACCTGTTGGACTAGAAAGGCATCCTGAAACACATCCATCAGCCTCTGCTCCCTGGCCACTGCTGATGTCGTGGTGTCCCAGTCTGCCCCAGGCATATTCGGGTCCCCCATGACCACCACCCTACTCTTTCCCCGGTCACAGTGCGCCTTGATGTGTTCTACCAGTTACCCCTCTAGATCCTCATCCAATGCGGGTGGTCTGTAAACCACCCCCACTTTTAATCTTTTTCCTCTTGCAGCTTCCGGTTTACTCTTCTCCCCCAGTCTCCTGACCAGCACAGCTGCCCCCACCAATCCCCGGCCTCCTTTTTAGGGCCAGAGCCCACAGCTCTCCCTCCACCTGCCTTCCTCCTGCCTCCCTCCCCCAATCTTGTCTCCCCCCTCCCTTCTGGCATAATTTTCCCTACCATATCCTCCTCCTTCCCCTCTCAGCAGATACCCCCCTCTAACCCCTCTAAAAGTGCCTGCCCACCACCCCTCCCTTGTCTGCCTTCCCAGCCTGGGTGTCTGCTCAGCCCCGCTCCCCCGTCCCTCCCCCCCACCTTCCACCCCCTTGTCTCACTGGTCCCCTCTCCTGACTGTCCACTTCTCTCCAGTTACATTTCCCTCCTACTCCCTCGCCCCCCTCCGGCAGCCCAACCAGTTTTTCTCTGTCCTGCTCCCCCTCCCCAACTCCCTCTTCTCCTGGGTAGAGCATGGTGTATCTGTTGTGTAAGGGTAGTGCCTGCCCCTGGTGTGTTGTCACCTGCCTCCTCCACCCTCTTTATCTCCCTCTGGCCGGTCCCCCTCCTGTAGGGTGTTATCCATTTGTTTCTTGTGATACGCCCTACCCCTTCTGAGTTGCATGTAAAACGCCCTCCCCCTCCATAGTCACCATGGGGCCCCGTTTCTGCCTGCACCCTGGGGTATGCTGTAGTGGCCTCTCCAACCTCCCTGGGATAGATTTCCCTCCCAACTCCCCCCCACTCCCCCTGTTGTGTCAATGTGTTGTACAAAGGGAAACTGTAACCCTGTACCCTACCCTACACTGTATTACTTCTATGTACTTAATACGTCTAGTGCCCTAAATCTATCTGCCGCCACTGTTGTATTCTGTAAATGTGATGTACTCAACTGCCGTCTTCCATGAAAACTGTATACGTCATTGTAATCTATATGATATGTCCAACATTGTATTACCTGCCTGCCTCTTAAACTGTATACTCTTTAACTCCGAATTAGCCCCTGAAAAAAGGACCTTTGAGGGCCCAGTGGGCTTACCCGGTTAACAAAATTTAATAAATAAATAAATATGTAGCTATAGTTATAGTTAATAATCATACTTTCCTCTAGTGTGTTTAACCGAAGTCAACCCAGGCACATGGTGCCTAACAACACATAGAAATTGTCGACAGATAAGGACCGCTAGGCTCATCCAGTCTGCCCGTAAGCCCTATACATGTATGCGGCCAGTGACCCTATGTGGTCACAGGTTTTTCATCAGGGCTTCCGTGTGCCTGTCCCAGGCATGTATTTATTTATTTATTTTTATTTCTTTATTTTTTGTTGACCAGGTAAGTGCACTAGACAAATCCTGCCTATTTTCAGGCACGACCCGGGGGAAGGGGATACAGATGAGTGCCAAATGACCTTGAACCAGATTAAGCTGTTGCTGGTATTGTTGGTGAATGGGAGGAAATTTGGGCAGGACACCGGGGAAATTCCCCTACTCTTTTTCGAGAAGTACCACGGGATCTTTAACATCCACCTGAACTACCACCAGAACAGGCAGATGGGACCTCGGTTTAATGTCTCATCTGAAAGACAGCGCCTCAGGAGTGCAGCATCCCCCTCATGCATGATTAAAACCCAGAACTGTGCTTGCTCCTACCACCTCTTGTGGCAGACTATTCCAAGCATCCACCACCCTCTCTGTAAAGAAAAACTTCCTGACATTTCCCTTAATCCCCCTCAAATTCATATCCTTCCTTGTTCTAGTACTTCTACACAGGCTTCCCCCCCCGCACCTTATGTATGTCCTTGAGGTGGCAGAAGTTTTCTATCCTTGTCTCCCTGCTCCCTCCTTTCCTCCAGCCAGATACATATTGGGGTCCCTTAGTCTCTCCTCATATGTTTTGTGGTGCAAGCCATGTACCATCTTAGTCGCCCTTCTCTGAACTGTCTCCACCCTGTTTATGTACTTGAGCAGGTGTGGCCTCAAAAACTGCACACAGTACTTAAGATGAGGCCTTACCAATGTTTTACACAATGGCATCACCACCTCCTGCCTTCTGCTAGTGATACCTCTGCCTATGCACCCCAGCATGCTAGTGGCCCTCCCTGCAGCCTTTGCGCTTTGCCTTAAATGATAACCCCTAGGTCCCCTTCCTCTTTGGTGACAGTCAGCAACCCCAAAAAAAATCATGTAACTCTCTCCAAGGTTCCCTCTGCCCAGGTGCATTATCTTACATTTCTTTGTGTTGAACCTCAGTTGCCCACCTTCAGCCACCTTTCAAGCTTCTCCGGGTCCCTCCTCATCCTCTGTACCCCTTCCAGATATCCACCCTGTTGCAGATCTTGGTGTCATCTGCAAATAGGCATACTCCCCAAGTCCCTCAGCAGTGTCACTAGTGAAGACACCAGACGGACTGGCCCCAGTACTGGTCTCTGTGGTACTCCTGATCACCCCACTCTCCCCAGATTGGATCCCATTTACCACCACCCTCTGTCTCCTGTCTGCCACCCAGTTTTTAACCTAATGTGTATCACCTTATATCAAGTACCCAGACTTCCCGTCTTGTTTATTAGTCTTCTGTGAGGGACGGTGTTGAAGGCTTTGCTGAAATCTAGACAGGTGATGTCCACCACCCCTTCCTAATTAACTTCCCTGGTCACCCAGTCAAAAAAAATCTATTAGATCCGTTTGACACGACCTACCTGATGTGAATCTGTGTTGTCTCTGATCCTGGGCACCACTGGAATCTAGGTGTGCCACTATCCTTTCTTTCAGCAGTGTATCCACTTGAGGTGTGTAATTGATTCATCATTGCAAACCCTGGTGGTTATTGCATAGATACACCCATGCCCTGGACTCCAGAGTGGCTTATTGTCTACACAGTGACTGGACTGAAAAACGGTATAGAATTTACATTTGTGTAGTACTGTTCGTACACTTCATTCCAAAGTACTTTGCAAGCAGTTTAGTTTCACAGGACACTATAGCTAAGATACCACATCTCATTTTCAGTGGGGTACTGCTTCTGCTTAGGATAGCTTGATGCCTTTCTGTACCACAGATACTTTGATTTGTACTAATACGAAGAGAGCTATATCTTGGTAACACAGTCTATAACCTTTTTTCTAGTAATAACTATAGCATTGCATTGACTTGTAGAAACTTGCTCAGTGATGGAATGTCCGGCCTTTTATGACTAACCAGGTTGTTGTGTGTGACTTACATCATTTGTTTGAGCCCTCCCACCCATCCATCCACATATTCTAATGAGAAGCTTACAGAAGTGGCAGTTAACACGAGATTGAATATTCAGTATAAACTGTCAGTTACCCAGCTTGATATGGGATTAATCCAGTGAACGAGAAGAACCAGGTTCACAGCCACTGACGCACCATCTGACCTTGAGCAAGTACCTTGACCTCCTGTATGTCACGTCCAGCTGTAAAACTTGGAATGAGCAGGTCTCCTCTATAAACAAGAGGCTGCCTTTTAGCTGGACTGACCTGGGTACCTATATAAAATAAAATATTAAACATACTACAACTATTCAGTGGAATCTGTTTTTAAAAGAACATTGGAGTAAAGAATAGGCCTGTTAAATGAATCATTTTATTGTGCAGTTTAATATGAAATTTAACAGAATCTCCTAAAACTAATTTTGGGGAAAAGGGAGTGGAGAAAATGAAGGCCCCTTCTCCACCTTTTTTTTTTTCTTCTCTTTATAGGGCTCAATTAAATTGGGCTTAGAACTTTAATCTCCCACTTAGAACCAGTAACCCCCCCCCCAAGAAAACCAGCCAAGGCTCAGCATCTTCTGGTGCCTAAATTCAAGCAGAGTCACATGCTTAGTTTATGGGACACAGTTGTGTACAGCACTTTTTTTTGTTTTAATACTTCACTATACCTTCAACACTGACAGTGCGTCTGTCAACCGAAGAAACAGAATTTCACGGCAGATAAGTACCATTTGGCCCACCCAGTGTGCCCATTTTTCCCCCTACTTACAGTGTCACCACAGACTGTGCTTGATCTCTGCCTCTCCACCCCCCTCCACTAAGATTCCTGTGTGCCTATTGCATGCATTCTTGAACCCAACCACCACGTCTGCTGGAATGCTGTTCCAGGAATCCACCACTCTTTCTGTGAAGAAGTACTTCCTCACATCTCTCCTGACTTTAACAACCCCCCCCCCCTTAGCTTCATAGCACATCCCCTTGTTTTTGAGTTCCTTTTGTTTTTTTTTTTTCCTAAAAAATACTTCTGGCCTGTACCTTATTTACCCCATGAGGTATTTAAAGGTCTCTGTTATCCCCCTCTCTCTCCTCTCTTCTAGGGTGTACATATGGCGGTCCTTTACTCTCCTTGTAGGACTTTTTGTGCAGACCCTGCACCATTTTAGTTGCCCTCTTCTGGACTGCCTCCACTCTGTCTGTGTCCTTCTGGAGATATGATCTGCAGAACTGGATGTAGTACTCTAGGTGGGGTCTTATCTAGCGATCTATACAGGGGCAACACCACCTCCCTCTTTCTGCTGGTGATACCCCTCCCTATGCATGCCAACATTCAACTAGCCCTCCCAACTCCCTGGCCACCTTTATGTCATCCGATACAATTATCCCCAGGTCTTTCTCCTGCTTGGTGGTCATCAGTACCACTTCCCCTTTTACTCCACCCCAGGGTTTCTGTGCCCTAAATTCATTATTTTGCACTTTTTCACACTGAAGCCCAGCTGCTACCCTTGACTACTCCCCATGTTTTCCCAGGGCTCTGCTCATCTCCCGAGTATCCACCATGTTGCAGATTTTGGTGTTCTCCTGTAAAGAGGCTGACCTTCTGTTGTAGCTCCTCTGTAATGTCGCTTATAAAAGCATTAAAGAGGACTGATCCCTGAGGCACCTGCTGTGTCACCCTCTCTTAATTCCTTGGTGTCCCGCTCAAAGAAATCTAACCAATTCGTTTGACATGACCCCGCCCCCTGCCCCGAACAGGTGAATCTGTGCTGCCTAAGGACTTGTAACCCACTGGATTCCAGATATTCTGCAGTCTCTTCCTTCAGCAGTGATTCAGTTAACTTTCCCACCACTGGTGACGGGCTGACTGGCCTGTAATTGCCAGCCTCCTCCCTACTGACACTTTTTTGAACTATTAAATAGGACTGTCAGAGGTGCTGCTAGTACCTCCCTGAGCTCCCTCAGTATCCTTGGAATCGAATGCACCCCGACTGGCCTCCTTGCTTTGTCCACTTTCAGATTAGCAAGTCCCCGGGAGCTGTCTCCTACGAAAAGGACATATGCTGCCCCAAGCACCTGTTACTGTTTTGTGTCCTTCCTTTCTCCTTCCTCTGTGAACGCTGGACAAAAGTATTGTTCAGGATGTCTACCTTTTCCTGGTCCCCGTCTGCACAGCCCCTACCCACTCCATGTTTAACCTTACAATCCTTCCTCCTCTGGTCTTCCTCTTTTCACTTACATACCTGAAAAAAAAAAAAATGTCTTGTCCCCTTTTGTTACCGCTTGGGCTATTCTCTCTTCATTCTGTGCCTTCACACGCCTTAGTGCTTTCTCTGCTTCCCTTTGTCTCCCCGATGCACCTCCCTATCCTCCTCCCTCTGAGTTTCTTTGTACCTTCTGAATGCTACCCTTGTATTATTATTACTATTATTATTATGATTATTCTTTTCTTTTGTTGACTGGGAAGGAGGACTAGGCAGTTCTGCCTACTTTCAGCCTTATCCCAGGAGAGGAGGGATATAGATGGAAACCAACTTACACTGAACCGGATTAAGCTGTTTGTGGTATTTTTGTGTATTTTTAGCCTTTACTTTTTCCACCACCTCTTTCGAGAATAGCAGTCTCTTTTTTCCTGTTGCTGTTGCTCACTTGGTTGATACAGAGGTTTGTTGCTTTCACTCTGCCCCCTTTTAGCTCTGCTCACTGTTCCTCCACCCCACCCAGGTCATCTCCCCCCATCAGGTCATCCCTGAGGCATCATCCATCTTTATAAAATTTGCCCTCCCAAAGTCTGGGACCCTTGCCCCTGTGTGGTTTGATTCCGCAGCTGTCCTATATTGAACCACACTGTGCAGTGATCACTGGTCCTCAGTTGGTCTCCCACTTTGACGTCTGCAACATTATCCCTGTTAGTGAGTACCAGGTCCAGTATTGCCCCATCATGAGTGGGTTCACTGACTAGTTGTCTGAGGAAAGCCCCCTGTAGGAAGTCCAGGATGTCCCTGCTTCTAGTTGAAGCCGGACCTGGGAGGCACCTATCTACAGCTGGCAGATCGAAGTCCCCCACCAGTAGCACCTCCTCCTTTTCTGCCATCTTGCTAGTGGCTTCCACCAGTATATTATCCAAATCCTCCCCCTGTGCTGGAGGTCTGCAGATCACGCTAGTGCGAATAGTTGCTGCATTTCCCATCTCCAGGGTAGCCCACTGTACCTCTGCTCCACCGTATTCCCTCTATCCCCGTTGTCTGTATGCTTTCCTTTATGTAGCACCATACCCCCTCCTTTCATTTCCTCCCTGTCCTTCCTGAGCAGAGTATAGCCTGGTATGGCCATGTCTCAGTTATGGTTTTTAGTGCACCATGAGTCAGTAGTGGTCACAGTATCCAGGTCGGCCTCTGCCATGATGGCTTCTTGGTCTGGAATCTTATTTCCAAGACTTCTAGCATTCACACACATGACCTTTCCAGACTTTGTTACCTCCCCTTTTTACCTTTTGCCCTCTCTCCCCCCCCTTATAATGCTGCCTTTTCCCTTCCCCTTCATTTTTGTCACCATGCTTTATTTATTATTTTGCAGCCTGGGGGTTCCTCTCCTTTGGGTTCTTACTTGAGAGGGTTCTTGCAGTAGATCATAACAGATAGGACTGTGCCCACTGGCATGGAACGCAAGGCAAACCTTTCCAGCAATGCCTGGTGGGGGACTGCCCACCCAGGCGTTCGTGGCACGTCAGGGAAGCCCTATATGAGTGGGCGGTCCCCCCGCCTGCCCCCCAGTTCTTTTCCGCAGTCGACCTGCGCAGAGTACGGTTACACTTGCCCAGCCAATCGCCATTTTGTGCCTTGAATTCTTGCTTGAGTAGCTTATCTTTTATTTTCTTTTATGTCTTCTCTACCAACAACTAAGATGAAGAAGTGCGAGAAGTGACGCTCCCAGATTCTTCATAAGGACAGCCACCTTCGATGCCTCTTTTGCTTGGGCCCAGATCACGATACCACTACCTGGTCCAACTGCCAGCCCTTCAGCCAGGCTACTCGGAAAAGGAGACAGTAGGCTGTGGAAGCCCATGTTTTGAAGTCTAGAATGGCTTCGCTCAAAAAAGAGATGCAGAAGCTTAGGGACACTGCATCTTCCCCTTCTTCAGAGTCTTAAAAAGAAGGAAAAAGAAAAAGAGAAGCATCTGGAGAAGGAGCGCTTGGAGGATCGGGACTGAGGGGATTCCAGTAGGCCCTCGATCAGCAAGGCAGCTCCCCCGCCGCCTGCTCTAGTGGTTCTTCATGGTGCTCCTCCAGGTACTTCTGCTGCTTTTCTCCCAATATCCACTGGTAAGTCGTCCGCCGGCTCCTCCGGGGCCTGCCCGAATGCCATTAAGTCTCATTCCCAGGGCTCTGTTGGGACTTGTCCAGCCTCTACTGGTAAGTTGGTTGAGGATTCTTCCCTCCACCACCCGGTAACCTCATCGTCTGATAAACCAATTGTCTCCAATGTCCGCCCGGACCCTGCTCTCCCACCAGGGGCTCATGCCGTCTCACCCGACACCTGGACAAGTACTGCCGTGGCAGTTAGCCATTCTTTCTCCCAGACTTCGCCTGGACAGGAACCTTCCCTCCCACCTCCCGTGGTCACTACCGGTTCGGAGGAGGGGACAGGATCCCTGGAGGTGGTTCCTCCTTTGTCCACCCCAGTGTCGATCCCTCCAACACCTGCAGGAGGCCACAGACCAGAGGCTCAGATGACGACTTCTGATGTCCCCGTCTCACTGTCTGGATCATCAGACCCTTCATTTGGTCTCCTTACGTCTGCCCCGCCTCTTCTACCGTCTGAGGCTATGATGTGTGTTTGGTCTGTCCCTTCGTCTTGGCCCTTGCGTCTGATCTCGACGACTGCACCGACCTGTATTTGGTCTGCTCCTTCATCGGGGCCGTCACTTCTGATCCCGACAACATATTTATTTTCACCTGGTCCGACGTTGCCTACGTACACGACGGCTGGTCTGACGACTGTTCCCCTGATGTCGGCTCCTCTGACATCAGGAGTCCTTACGCAGGGATTTATGCTTGGACCGTCTCAGTCTTATGTTCCAGGCTTCTTCCCTCATGGCCCAACATCTGCTTATCCTCCATCGGGTCCTGCATCAGACCGCCTCTATTCAGGGTACCCCTCTTACCAGGATTACCCGCATCACAGTTTTCATGGACAAAGTGCTCCAGGCTACCACTCTCCACCCACCCATGTACCTGTTCCACCCACTCTAGCTCCTCAGCAGGATTTTCAGGCCTTGATTCACTCATTTATGGTGGAAGGAGGCCAGATCTGAGCTGGTGTCCGATTTTGAGAAACGCCTGCCAGCCCCAGTGGTTATCCCTCCCCCACGGTCTCTATCACCCATCAGCTCAGTTCGCTCGACAGTGCACGTGTCTGGGACCCATCGTAAGGAGGTCGTTCTCCCTGACTTTGAATCCCCTGATGATGATTCTTCCGTTTCTGAGGGACAGTCCCCGGAGGATTCCTCGGATGAGCATTTCTCCATGACCAAAGGGAAGGATTCTCCTGAGTCTCCCCCAAGGATCCTTCCTTTAATGAGCTCTTGCAGATTATCCAGCAGTGCTGTGGCTGGAATACAGAGGAGCAGGATCCTATGAGAAAGCGCTTCGTGGAACATTTAGATATGGAATCTGCTTCCTCGATCCCCGTCCCCCTTTGGACGGCTCCTCACGAAGACATCTTAAGTACTGTCTGGCGGCTGCTGCACTCTATTCTGGCAGTCCCTAAGAAGGCGGACCGGATCTACCATGCTTTGGAGGGAATTTCCTCCTGGACGCTCACCCCAAGGCTGATTCGGTTGTCATTGCTGCGGTCCACGACCGTTCGGCTGCAACTCAGCACACGAGCACTTCTCTTCCAAATAAGGAGTCTCGGCAGCTGGACCAGTATGGCAGAAAAGTTTATTCTTCTACCACGTGCACTCTTCGCTCCCTTAAATTATGTAGCACACATGGTGTCCTTCCAAAAGGCAACTGTGACCAAACCTGAGTCCCATATCCAGGCCCTGGAGTCTTTGGAACTCAAGGAGGAGTTGGTCAAAGACCTGTGCTTGTCAAAAATGTCCATGCTGCCATGCGCTCAGAGCTACCTATGACACTGTGGATGTGGTAGCCCGCTCCTCCGCCACGGCAGTGTCCCTCAGACAGACACACCTGGCTCCGCATTTCTGGCCTTGCTGATAATGTCCAGTCTGTGACTCAGGATGCCCCTTTCAGAGGCTCAGTCCTCTTCGGAGGTGACACCAAAGACATTATCACGGGCCTACAGGACAGCAGCCAAGCCCTGAGGTCCATGAGGTCCATGTACCGATCGGGAACCCAGAGGAAGCAGCCCTTTCGGAGATGGAGCAAGAGGCAGGGAAAATGACCCTTTGCTCGGCAACAGGGAAAAGAAAAGCCAGGTGCTCCCTTCTCATCCCCGTCACAAAATCTCAGCGAGGATCCGGGGACTTCCTCCTCTCGACCTTTCGCTTCCTGACTGGCTGCCACCTCCCCCTCCTCTGCTTACGAGCCAGGAGCCGGTGGGAGGGATGTGAAATCAGACGAATGGGTTCTGCAGCTCATCTCAAAATAGCACACTGTGGAGTTTCTGGAAATCCCCTCAGACTCTCCTCCAGGTCGCTCATCTTGCTCTCCTCATCAAGCTCCTCTAGTCAAGGAGGAAATTAGGTTTCTAAGCCAGAAGGCGGCCATAGAGCTGGTCCCTCTGCCTCAGAGAGGGAAGGGATTCTATTCCCACTTTTTTCTGGTTCCGAAAAAGACGGGCGACCTCAGACCCATCCTGGATCTCAGCAGCTTGAACCTTTGCGTGGAGTACAGAAGGATCTTACTTCAAGTGGGAGCTCTTGCAGCAGGTTGTAATCATTAGGACTAATGCCACAGGCCTTAGGGCCCAAACCCACCGGAAAAAACTCATCTAGCAGTACCCAGCAGGGACTGCCCCCTTCGTCGGTCACACCATAAAAGGGGGGTGGACCCTGGCTCCACCTCAGTTAGTTTCCCACCATGACCTGCTCACATTGGGAAAATCTTGGTGCTTGCTTCCAGCAGTTCCAGCGAATTTCTTAGCATTCTTCAAAAATGTCTTTTTTTTTTTTTTTCCCTCGCCTTTGCAGTTCGTCTGTCTCATGTTTTCGCCATCATTGGTCTCTTCTTCCAGGCCTAAGAAGACTAAGTGCGCCTGTGGCCGCCAGATCCCATCTAAGGACGGCCACGTGAAGTGTGTCTTCTGCCTGGGACCAGACCACGACAGTGCAGCTTGCAAGATCTGCAGAGGCTTCTCCAGCAGGACGCACATCCGACATCTGAAGGCCCTCAAAGCTCACCTGTTAGAACAGCAAATGGATGTTCTGCAAACCTCGGCAGACAAGGGAAAGCAACAGGACAAGTTCTGTAAGCAGCCCCGGGACAAGGACTGTAGCCGGTCCCGTCACCATTACCGCTCTCCTCCCAGGAAAGCCTCATCTTCTCCCAGCTTGGGTGCCCCCGACCAACCAAAGCATCCTTGCAAGGAGGATTCCTCCAAGTCAAGCCTTCCCGCCAAGGATCCGATGTTGGTCAAGGCAAGAACTTCACGGGAGAAGCTCTCCAAACCTAAGGTTGCGCTGCTGTGCGTCTCTTCCGTCCCGAAGGACTCTTCAAAAGCCTCTTTGGTGCAAGCCTCTGCCCCGTCCAAGAAGGCCTCAGCTTTACCCAGTTTGGGCAGACGCTGTAAGGATCCAGACACCCAGGCCAAACCCTCTTCGGAGTCATGCTTCCCAGTTCCGGCCTCTTCGAAACCAACGCTGGCTGAGTTTCCTGCTGCGAAAGACACTCCTGTGGAGGGGGCGCCGGTTAAGGTTCCGTCGCCGGCCCCTAGATCTTCTACCCCACAGGCCGTTCTGGCCCAGGAGCAGATCCCGCAGCCACCACAGATCTTCTTCCAGGTGGGCTCACTCCTCTTCCCGACGCAAGTTCCCAGATTGACATTAGTCACTGCTCCGACTTCGGTCAGTTAGTCACTGATGCTCGAGTGGGGGTAGTCCAAGACACAGCTCAGGCTCCTCTCAGTCTAGTAGCAGGTCTTCTTCCTCTTCCTCATCTTTCCCAGGTGTTGGGGGTTCCCCTGGGGATAAGGACCAACCCCGCTCTCCTCCTGACGATCCAACTTTTTATGGATGTCATGAGGCACATCCAGGCCTCTGAGTGGGAGACAGATGACCTGGATCTGGGATGCCAGTGACTGGCCCATTACCTGAGGCAGAAGGAGCCCAAACCTCTTGAGGTGCCTCCTTTGGTGGACACTTACCAAGACCTCACCAAGATAACTTGGAAGCATCCAGCATCAGTCCCGGCAGTTTCAAAGAAGTCAGACAGGATGTACAAGGCCCCGAGGGATGAGCCTTTTTTGGCAGAACACCCTCAGGTGGATTCCTCGGTTATCACGACTGCCCGTGACAAATCCAAGCAGCCCAAGCATCTCGGCTCTTCGCCTCCTGACCAGGAATCCCGTTGTTTGGACCAGGTGGGCAAGGAGGTCTACTCTGCCTCCACCTTCTCCATTCGCTCCCTGAACTTCCTCACACATGGTCCAGTACCAGAATGTGCTTTGGGAGAGGGGACAAGAGCTAGCCAATGCATTACCATACTCCACTCAGAAGACTAAGCTCCTGGATATTCTCAAATCTGGCTCAGACACAGGCACGCATGTCCTTCGTGCCTCATACGACACTGTGGATACAGCAGCCATAGTGGCAGCGGCAGGTGTCTGTCTCTGACACCGTGCCTGGTTGAGAGACTCAGGTTTTCACCAGGATCTACAGTGCGGAATCCAGGACCTCCCATTCCATGGTTTCGTCCTTTTTGGGCAGAAGACTGAGGCTCTCAATGTCTCGTTTCTAGGAGTCTGTCCATCCGAGAGATGTATCGAGAGGACCAGAAACGCACTAGATGTCAGCCTTTTCGTAAGCCTTCAGGCTCTCAAGCCCATAGCAGTCAACCAAGGTCAGGCCTTCAAAGAGGAAAATCGGCAACCAGCATCCTGGGCGCTCCTTTTCAAGGCCCAAAGACCTCCCCAGCCTCTCTGCCCACCCCCAGCTCCGCCCAATGACTCCCTTCCACCCCCCGCCGAAGGAGGCACCAGGGGAGGCAGTGGGGGGGGGTCTCTCTTCTCCATTCATCTGGAGGGATGGAGCTCCATAACAGTGGGCCAGTGGATCCTGGACATTATAAGGAGGAGACATACGCTGGAGTTCACCGAGATCCCTCGAGAAACTCCTCCAAGGTCCTCCAGGTATCCTCCGTCTCACATCCCCCGTATAGAAGGAGAGATTCAGGCTGTCTTGAAAAAAAGGGTGATAGAACCAGTTCCTCTGCAGCAGCGAGGAAGGGGGTATTACTCCCACTTCTTCCTGGTTCCAAAGAAGACGCATGACCTTCGGCCCATCCTGGACCTCAGTTCTCTAAACGTCTGTATCGAATACTGAAGGTTCATGATGGTGACCCTTCCAGGTCTCATTCCCCTGCTGCACCAGCGAGACTGGCTCTGTTCCCTGGATATGTAAGATGTGTATATGTACATCAGGGTCTTTCCCCCTCACAGGAAGTGCTTGAGGATCTTACCTCGAGAGGGCTATTGCAGTAGGTATTCACAAGTAGGACTAAGCCACCAGGCATCAGGACCCCATGGAAAAATCTCTAGCTAGCAGTCTCTGGTGGGGACCCACTTCAGGTGACTGGCGTCATCTGATGTCAGTATAAAGGGGCGGTCCCGACGCCCGCCCTCCAGTTCTTTCCTGCCATTGGCTTGCGAAAGTACCTCGCGGAAGAACAGCACTCGCTTATCTCGACATTTGGATAAGTATAAACCCTTTTTGACAATTTTCTTCCTTATTCTGATAATTGTGTGTTACTACCTCACTGTGCATGTCATCCCCGACGCCATCGGAATTGCATAAAAACAAGTGCGACTCGTGTGGATCCCAGCTCCCTCACTGGGATCGCCATTCTCTCTGCCTCTTCTGTCTGGGCCCAGAACACCGCATAGAGGAGTGTTAACACTGCCGAAAATTCAACGCTGCTACTCTGAAACGAAGGCAGCAGTCCCTGGAAGCCCATTTGCTCAAAAAGAAAATAGCATCCATGGAGAAAGAATTGAAGAAATTGGGGCAGGCATCAACTTATCCTGAGGGCCATCACAAGAAAAGGAGGGACAAGGAGAAACACAAGGATCTGGGACTCGCCATCCACAGCGGCCGCAACTTCGGCCACAGTCGCGGGTCTCCAGATAACTTCCCCTCCAAGGGACTGTCCTTCGGCCGCATAAGTGATATCTAAGCCAGCGTCCTTCCTCCCCCCCGTCCGGCTCGCGCTTGGGCCCGACAGGAGCCTCCAGGGCAAAGGAGGCCCGCACTTGGGCTACGGCCTCTAAACCCAGGCCTACTGGTCAGAGTGTGTCCGATAAGCTGGGCGTCTGTCCCACCGACACCCGCCTGGACTCTGCTGGTAGGTCGATCAACGGTATACTTGACGTCTGCCCAGCCAGCGACCCGTCGTCAGGCTCTCCTTCCACCCCTGATGCCAGAGAGTCGCCGCAGTGTACACCTGTCACGTTGCCTACTGAGGTCCCCGTGTCTCCTCCGCACTCCTCCCTCTCCGGCAGGGGTTGAGGAGCCTGAAATGCTGCCGTTGAGGGTGCCACTCCCTCACCCCCCCCGGATCCTCAGACATCTGACCCGATGCCAGACAACCCTACGTCACCCTCTGGCATACTGCTTCCTGACAAAGAGACGTCGAACCTTCTGGCTTCCGGACCCTCTAATGAGTCACCCTTCGGTCCCTATGCCCTCCAGCGCGGCGCCTGATCATCCAGTCTGCCTGCGGGCCGCGCCCGAGACCTGACCCTTTTGGAGCCCCGGCCAGGATATCTGATGCTGTAGTATCCGGCGCTCTCAGTACCTGACTTACTAACAAACGCCACAGTAACTGGCGCCTCAATACCCGACACCATGCCTCCTGTCATCAGGTTATGGGTACCCTTATTATGGGTTTCCAGATTACCCATATCCGAGCCTACCTACCCCGCAGCCTCAAGTGGACTTGAGGGAGTTCTTGGCCTCCTGGTTGGCTGAGGCTAAAACACAGATCACCCAAGAGGTCGAAAAATGTATACCGAAGCCAGACCCCTTATGTCTGCGCGAAGAGACTCCCCTATCTCTGCCTAACACCAGAGCTGAACCTTCTGGCTCTTGGGCCAGGAATGACACGCTCCCCCGGGGAACCCCCAGAGAGGGCGATCATCCTCCTAGGGAGGACTCTTCTTCTTCTGCATCATCAGAATCTTCAGAGTCAGATTTAGACTCCGGACACTCTGACCTAGAGGATGAGCTCCACACTCCAGATAGACCCAGGCTGCAAGGTTCTCCGAAGTCCCCTCCAGAACACCATTCCTTTTTGGAGCTGCTGAAGAAAATCCAGGCTGCCTGTGAGTGGCAATCAGTGGAGCCAGACCCCCAGCGTAAGAAGTTCGCGGCCCATCTGGATCTCCCAGAGACTTCACCAACCCTGATTCCACCCTGGATAGAGCCTCACGTGGATCTTGTTTCCACTATTTGGAAGCAACCTTCCTCATTAGCCCCCCTTCCTCGGAAGGCAGACAAGCTATACTAGGCTCCTGAGGGGAAGGACTTCCTTAGCCTTCATCCCAAGGCTGATTTGGTAGTGATTAGCACCACACACGACCAATCAGCCAACCCTAAGCTCGTCCTCTCCTGACAAGGAATCGTGTCTTCTGGACCAGTACGGGAAGAAGGTCTGTGCTTCTTCCACTCTGGGAATGAGGGCCCTCAACTACATCGGCCACATGGGGGACTACCAGAAGGCTATCCTTAGTCAGATGGAATCAAAACTGGACTCCCTTCCAGACTCCCAGACTAAACAGGAACTGAAAGATCTTGTCCGCTCCACACGTTCTGCCCGTAGACACATGCTTCGTGTTACATATGATGTGGTGGACACAGCAGGCAGGAGCTCGGTCTTCGCTGTATCCTTGCGGCGTCACGTCTGGCTCTGAGTGTCGGGTCTGGCCCCTGAAGTACAATTGGCTATCCACGATGCTCCCTTCAGAGGGTCTGTGCTGTTTGGTGGTGATGTCAAGGACATCATCACGGAATTACAGGAGAAGGGTTTGGCATTAAAGTCTGTTCAGACAATGTACAAACCCTCTCGGGGGCAGAAACAGTCTTTTGGTGCCGCAACCACCAAAGGGCTAAGCAGACGCAATCCAGACATCCCAATAAACGTAAGGACCCGCCAGCTGCCAAGGCCCCCCCAGCAAGAAAGCTCCCGGGGCCTCGGCCACTACTCTGCCCTCCGCCTCCTGACTCCTGCTTCTCCCACTGCCTCTGTCCAGTTCAGAGGAACCGGTAGGGGGAAATTCTCCTCCCATCTGCCGGGCTGGGAGAGTATTACGACAGACGCCTGGGTGCTCCAGCTGATTGCAGCAGGAGACACTATAGAATTCATTCAAAAACCACCTCTCAGACCACCCCTCCCTCATTGTACTCCCCTACTCTTCTGCAGTTGGTACTGGAAGAGATGCACTCTTTTCTGTTGAAAGAGGCACTGGAACCTGTCCCCCTCCATCTTCAGGTGACGCTACTATTCTCACTTCTTCCTAGTACCAAAGAAAACCGGACATCTGAGGCCCATTCTCAACCTTGGCTCCCTCAATCAGTTTGTGGAGTACAAACGGTTCCAAGTGCTCTCCCTCCAGAGCCTTCTTCCCATGCTTCAGCCGGGTGTGTGGCAATGTGCCCTGGATATGCAGGATGCCTACCTCCATATCCCCATTTGCCACTCCCACTGCAAGAAGTACCTCCGGTTTTGTTTTCAGGGGTCCCACTACCAATTCAGGGCCCTCCCATTTGGTCTGTCCTTGGCCCCTCGAGTGTTTACCTAATGCCTGGTGGTAGTGGCGGCCTTCCTGCGTTCCAAGGGGGTCCAAGTCTTTCCCTACTTGGACGATTGGCTTCTGGCAGCCCCATCCAGGGAGGAACTCTTGGGCTCCCTTTCCCTCACCCTTCAAGTTTTCTTCGACCTGGGTATTACAGTCAACCTTGTCAAGGCCTTTTTGGCCCCAGACAGAGCCGAGATGCTGTCATTCCAGGCTTGGTTCGTATTGGGTCTCAGAAGGGTCGGAGCCAGGAAGGTCCTCTGCCTTCTCGGCCTGATGGCGTCTGCCATCCCGATTGTCTTACTAGCTCCTCTCCACATGAGGAACTCTCAGTGGACCTTACAGACTCAATGAGATCAATCCCAGGATGACATGGATCATGAGATTCTGGTGTCGGATTCTATGGTCAGGGACTTACAGTGGTGGATGGTTGCAGATCACCTCAATCTGGGGACCCCCTTCTGTACTGTCCCACCCACCCAGACCCTGATGACGGATGCGTCAGGGGCAGGCTGGGGTACCCATCTCGGGTCTCATCAGATTCAGGGCAGCTGGTCTCAGTTCGAACAGAAACTCCATATAAACTTCCTTGAGCTGAGGGCAGTCCTTTATGCCCTCCAGGCTCTCCTTCCGGTTGTTCGTCCCGATCATCTTTCATACAGTCAGACAACATGTGTGTTGTCTGGTACCTTAACAAACGGGGGGGGGGGGGAACTCGTTCTTATCCCCTCTGCCAGGAAGCCATGAGAATCTGGCACTGGGCGTCCCAGCATAGCCTTCATCTGACGGCTGTCCATATGCCGGGGATGGAGAACACTCTCGAGGATGCTTTGTCGCTAATCAGCCAAGTCTCACGAGTGGGAACTAGACCAGGTTGTGCTAAACGACTTCTTCCAGCACTGGGGGACCCCTCAAATGGACCTTTTCACCTCCCCCGACAACGCCAAACTTCCCGTCTTCTGCTCGCTCGTTCCAGGGCGAGATGTTTTTTTGTCAGGACGCGCTGTCTCTGTGCTGGAAGGACAAGTTAATTTATTCCTTCCCTTCGGTTCCTCTGATCCCAAGAGTGCTCTACAAGCTAAGGTCGGAAGGGGCGAGAATGATCCTCATCGCTCCTTTCTGGCCAAGGCAAGCTGGTTCTCTCTTCTGCAACAGTTTTCCGGGGAACCTCCTCTTCTTCTACCACTGTTGCAACACTTGCTGACCCAGGAGCAGTGGACCCTGGTCCATCCAGGCCTTAAGTCTCTTCACCTTCACATGTGGCTCCTTCAGACGTAGCTAAACTGTGTTTTGGAGTTTCCCCTGCAGTAGCAGATATCCTGGTGGAGGCCAGAAAGCCTTCCACCAGGTCTACTTACGCCGTGAAGTGGAAACGCTTCAATATCTGAGCGGGTTCTAATAACCTGGAACCTTTTTCTTGTCCAGTCAGTAAGGTTCTGGACTACCTTAGGCACCTGTACAACTTGGGCCTTAGCTATTCGTCAGTGAAAGTACATACGGCTGCCATTTAGGCCTACCACATCCCTTTCGGGAGCAGGACGTTTGCACAACTAGAAGTCTCCAAGACATTTCTGCGAGGGGTCTTGCACCTAAGACCCCCGATTCGCAACCCTGCTCCCCCTTGGGACCTGAGTTTCATTTGGAGAAAGATTACTCTGCCTCCCTTCGAACCCGCAGCGGAGGCAGAGCTAAAGTTTCTTTCTTGGAAGACTTTATTTCTGGTGGCCATTACCTCAACTCGGAGGATTTTTTAGTTGCAAGCCCTGATGTGTAAAATCTCCTATTTGATTTTCCACAGGGATAGAGTGGCCATGCATACTAATCCTAAATTTCTCCCAAAAGTGGTGGCTGAATCTACTCTGAATCAGTCCATCGAGCTTCCAGCCTTCTTCACGGAGAACTCCAGTCATGGAGAGTACCTCCTCCATATCCTGGATGTACATAGAATTTTGAGATACTACACTCACAGGACTAAAGATCTCAGAAAAACAGACAGACTCTTTGTGTCTTTCGCTCACAAGAGAGAAGGCAACCCTGTTTCCAAGCAATGCCTTTCTAGATGGTTGGCCAATTGTATCACTTTCTGTTACGAAAAGTATCACAAGACCTTTCCAGGTCAGGTCAAAGACCACTCCATTAGAGGGGTCGCGGTCTCTGCCACTTGCTTTAGGAATGTGTCAGCGGCTGAGATTTGTGCAGCTGCAAACTGGACATCTGTCCATACTTTCACAAAACATTACAGTTTGGACATTGTCTCTTGCCGCAGAGCAAGCTTCAGTCTAGCTGTTCTGCAGGGAATCCACTCATGATCCTTGTCTAGAAGCTCCACATTTGTGGATGGTGTTTCCTCCTCCCGCTTTCTTTTTGTTCCAGACTGCTTGGGACTCAGTCCTACTTGTGAATACTTACTGCAAGAGCCCTCTCGAAGTATGATAGTACAGATATGTAAGAACTTACCATAACGGTAGATCTTCGATAGAGGCTTTTGCAGTAGGTATTACCTTCCCTCCCTCAAACCCCTCAATTTTTTCTTTTAGATATGGGGGCCATATCCTCTTCTGTCCTGTCAGACCTTTGGCTCTTGGCGGGAAAGAACTGGAGGGTGGTGTCGGGACCGCTCCCTTTATACTGATATCGGATGACACTGGTCATCTAATGTGGGAGCAGTCCCCACTAGAGACTGCTAGCTAGAGATTTTTCCATGGGGTCCTGATGCCTGGCGGCTTAGTCCTACTTGTGAATGCCTACTGCAAGAGCCTCTCTCACAGATCTACCGTTACGGTAAGTTCTTACGTAACTGTACTTTCCACTTTCAGGGGGAACACTATCAATTCGGGTCCTTAGTTCGCCTCTCCTCTGCTCCCGAGTCTTCACCAAGTGTCTTAGCAGTGATAGCTGCAGTCACTGGTTGGGTGCTAGGACTTTGTCTTCTTACCTCGGGATAATTGGCTGCCTGGGCCTCGCTTAAGGGCGATTTTCTTTCAAGCTCTCGGAGACACTTAGACTCTGTTCCGAGACTTGGGGATCACCCTGAGCCTTCCAAAGTCTTCCCCAGAGCTCAGCCAAAGACTCATCTTTATTGGAGCGGTCCTGGATTCGGTCCAGGGCCTGACTTTTCTTCCTCCAGGGAGAGGAGATCACCTGCGGGAGATAGCCAGATCGGTCCTAGTAACCCCTCAGGTCCAGGCCAGGACCTTCCTCAGACTTCTGGGGTACATGGCGGTGGCCCTTCCTGTCACTCTCTTGGCCCGCCTCCACATGAGGGTCTCACAGTGGATGCTCAGGGTGCCATGGGATCAAAGCTCAGACGGCCTAGACCACATGGTAAGGATCGAAGAGCCAGACAGGAGGACTCTGTTTTGGTGGTTGGACCCCCTCAATCTGGAGAAAGGGGTCCCCTTCCGTCAGGAGCCCCGAAGTCAGACTCTAACAACAGATGTATCAGATTTGGGGTGGGGGGCGCAGTTGGGGCCCACCGGACTCTCAGGGTCTGAACTGAAGGCCTTTACCCTCATCAGTATTCTGGAAATGAGTGATTCTTAATGCTCTAAAGCCTTTCAAGAGGACCTTGTACCAGGCTCTCTTCTTGTTTAGATGGACAACATGGCGGTCATCTTTTACATCAACAAGCAAGGGGGAACTCACTCCTACCCCCTGTGCAGGGAGGCGATGAAAGTCTGGTACTGGGCGCTGGAACGTCGCATTTGTCTGTTCGCGGTACACGTTCCAGGCACCCAAAATGACTTGGCAGACAGCCTAAGCAGGTCTCAGTCCAAGGAGCATGAGTGGGAGTTGCTACAGTCAGTAGTGGACCAGCTCTTTGGCACTTGGGGTCACCCAGAGCTGGACCTTGGACATCTTTGTGTCTCCAGCACTTATTGTAAGCACCAGTTTCTGCTTATGAGCATCGCCTGGTGTTTCTGCTGGTCAGCGTTGTCTCGCTTTGTTGGGCAGGGGAGGTTTCTTTGTCTTTCCTTCTCATTCAGAGGTCTTGTTGAAACTCAGGCCGAGGGGCCGAATGATTTTGATCGCCCCACTATGGCCTCGGCGGGTTGGTTCCCACTAATTCAGCGGTTTGTCCTTGGAACCTCAATTCTGCTACCGATATGCTGCTAGTTGCTGTCCCAAGATCAGGGCAGGCTGGTTCATCCAGATCTCAGGTCTCTGCACCTTCATGTTGGCTCCTGCAGTCCTAGCCAAATTCAGGTGTCGGGGTTTCCCAAGAGGTAGCAGATGTCCTCATCTCAGTGAGGAAGTCGTGTGCCTCCCTCCTTCCTCCCAGAGAACTGCTATGATTCTGCCAAGTGTGGATAAGAACAACATATCCACATCCCTAGAAAGACAGGTTGCTCACCTGTAACAGTAGTTCTGGGAGTGGTATATGTTGTTCATCCACACTGACCTACCCGACCTTTCCAGCTTCGACACACAACCACTGCTTCCAGCGGGCAAGATCTGGTATCAAGGGGTGGAACCGAAGGCTATACCACTGAGGTGGGTGGGAGGAGCCAGGTTTTTGACCTTCCTGCAAGATATTTAAAGGAAAAGGACATGCCAAGAAGTGTGGATGAGCAACATATACCACTCCTAGTACTGCTGTTACAGGTGAGTAATCTGTATTTTCTTGACATGTAGGACAAGCTTATTGCCTGAAAGCCATCCCTCAGTTTCCTAAAATCAGTGTTGAGGTCCAGGTTTATCTGGGTTACATCTAAGCTTCTATACAGTATGGCATTGTCTACACACAGTTGCAGCTTGCTATCCCCCCCCCCACACACACACACACTTGCCAGGCGTATCATTTATAAACTGGAAAAAACAAAGGGCCCAGAACTTAGTCTTGGGGTTACCCCTGTGGTTACTGGCTTTAGGTCGGACACCCTTCCCCTCCATTTCATTAGTTGCTTGCTTTCTGTTAGGGAGTGCCAGAACCACTTGCATGTGAGGTTATCGAGTCCAAAATGTCTGAGTTTGGTCAGAAGAAGCTCATGATGTACAAGGTCAAACACCTTGGTTAGGTTGCTGAATATATCTCCAGTCACCAGCCCACAGTCCGTAGCAAGTCTGAAGTAAGCTGGATAAGAGTAGTATCCATACTGTGATTTTTCCTAAAACCGTGTTGCATGTCAGAGTGGTGGGGTTTCAAGTAGTCCTGGAGCTGGTTGTATACTGACCTCTCTTGGATTTTTGCTAGCATGCTAAGGAGTGATATGGGTTGATCATTTTCAGCTGGGTCTTTGCATCACTTTTATGAATGGGGACCACTATGGCTGTTTTTAATTTGTCAGGAAAGGAATCCAGTAATAGGGATTTAATAAATAGGTTCATGAGAGGAGTGGCGATAATAGGAGCTGCAGTTTTCAAGAATTTTGGTTCTAGTTCATCAAAACCTGGGGAACCATCTGTTCTCACCCTTCTTAGCTGGGTAAGCACTTCCTGCCTGGAAATTAATTGCAAGTGGAACTGAGGAAAGGGTTGATTTAAGTTGGTAGATTTATGTTAGGGGAATGTCTCAAAGTCCCAGTTTGAGGGGCTAAGTATTTGTCCAAATTAGTGGGAAAAAAATGATTGAATGCATTATCTGAGGCAACAAGATCAGAGACCACATGTCCATCTGAGATGATGTCATGTACCGTAGTTTTAGAGCACCCTTTCAAGAGACAGTTGATCTGTTTCCAAAAGTTTTTGAGTCGGATTCTTGGCTTGCAGATCCTTAATATACTCCATTTGCTGAGTTCTCTCCTGGCTCCCTAGAGGGAGGTCCTTGGAGCATGATCTCTTGCAGGGAACTGAGGAGAGAAGGGCCATCCATGCTTAGGTAGATGCTGATGCTTGATGTCGTCATTGGGTGGTCCTGGCTGACTGCTTGCAAAAGTTTCCATGTGGTCCTATCACTGGCGTGGGTATACTTCAAAGATGTGGCATGATGAGATTCTCTCAAAGATCTACTGTTACAGTAAGATCTTACGTAACTGTTCTTTTCTACCTCAGTTGCAGAAAGTCCTCTCAACTTTTTGTTTAATTTGCCCCTAGGAAAGAGGGCAGTCCTGTGATTTAATAATGCCTATCCAAATGGCTGGCCCACTGTATTATTTTTTTTGTTTTTGTTACAGGAAATAACAGTAAGGAACTTTCAGGTGCTGTCCGTGGCCATGCTGAACGTTGTATGGCTGCTTCTGTTGCTTGTTTTTGGAATGTTTCTGCAGCTGACATATGTGCTGCCTGCCACATGGACAGAGGTGTGCAAATCCTCTTGCTCCCTGTTGGGCAAGTAAATTCCCTTGAAGGGCAAGTACAGGAAGAGAGCTAATTTCATTGTAATGAATAGGGGCAAATAAAACAAGCTACAGTCATGGCTGGGCAAGTCCTTAAGTTTTGATTTGTACACCCCTGCACATGGAGCACTGTGCATACTTTTTGCTAAGCAATGCAATATGGATATTGTCTCTCATGGGCGTGCTGACTTTGGTCTTGCAGTACTGCAAGGACTACTGTCATGATGTAATCTAAGACTTTGCCAGCCTCCTGGGTACTTTGTACTGCTTAGGAATCATTCCAAGGTGTGACCAATGGAGGAACTGTTCTCAATGAAGATAGAACAGTCTACTGAACTATGAAAGTAGATCTCTGAGAAAATCTTCTGCATTGCCCCACAGCACAACCACCCTCCTTCCCCTTACTGAAGTATAAGCTGCCAAGTTTGTCCTCTGCCTTGTTTGGTGGTGTCCATTAGTTATGTTTACTATGTTTCCAGTCCCATGCCTCTCCTTGTGTGCCTGGTACTGCTTTGGTCTCCTAGCTCCTCACAGTAATTAGCACTCCTAGCTTATCTCTGACAGGGAACTGAGGGAGCAATGGGGCCACCCACGTTCTATAGGCACCGACACTGCACATCATCATCATGGACAGTCCCTGGTTAGCAGAAGTTTCTAAGTGGTCCTGATGCCAGCGGCTTACAGTTCCAAAGGTGTGGCCCAGTGGAAAAGATGAAACCAGTCGAGCTGGATCCAGTTATACACAGTACGTGTGCGGTCAGGGCCCTCCGCCATAGCCTTGGGATTGTATTTTTTTATAGCAGCCTCGCATCCTAGTCTTGGAGCTAGTTACTTCCTCCCTCCCCTAGTGCTGCTGTGCACCAAACCGGAAATGGGACATGTCCAGTTGAGTATGCCATGTGACAGATTGGCATTCCCTAAATGGAACTCTTTGGTTTCCATTTTCCTGATGTCTCTGTTCTTTCACCAGATTGAAGTGTAAGTGTGTGTGGCAGGGTATATCCTTGTGCATATGCCACGTGACAGACTAGGACCCTGTAAGTGGGGAAGGTAAGGATGGACTTTTTAAGGCATGACGTTTTGAAAATGTGAGGTTAAGGAAAGGTTCTGAAGTTTTTTGAATGTTAAGGTACTGATGACTTCACCAGTTTAAAGACAGACGACCCCCCCAATCCACTCCTCTTTCTTCTGATGGAACTCCTTATCTTCACCACTTAGTGATGCCCAGACCGAGTGACAACAGTTACACTAAGTGGCAGCCTGTAGTGAAACCTTCACTATGGGCTTCCACTCAGTCGATATCACTGAGTTCCAGAACTGGATGGTGATGAAGAAAATGAAAATTAATATTTGGCTAGGGAAAACAGCAACATGAATTTAGAAATGTATGGCAAAGCATCTCTAGCCTCTTCAGAAGTATTGTCTCACATGTCCCTTGGGGGAGAGAACAAGGGAACCATGAACCGTGGCTGAGCAGTTCTGGTGCCCTAAAGTCACAAGAGCTAAATTTTGAAGAGAGTAGTGATGCCGCAGTACCATTAGTAATTTTTGTAACACTCCACATTGTCATTGGAAAGCCGCAACAAATAGATAAGATGCATCCCCTGCTATGGCCTAGCTGGCATGGCTCAGCTGACATGAGCACAGAAGTTGGGAATAAGAACATTCTGCTGCAATTTTTCCTTTTGTTCTGCTTCTTAGCAGCTTGTGTTGCTTCACTTTTGCTTGTCACCTCATTGGAATTAGATTGCTTAACAGGATTTTATTCATTTGTATTCCTTCCTCTCTCAGCCTTTTTCACTATCCCTCCCCTCCTCGTGATCAGTTTAAGATCATCTCTGATTTTCCTGTATGTATCTTCACCATTTATCACTGGTGGGTTATACGCCAGAGACGCTATGACCCCGGGGGAGCTTTCAGCTTACAAATTTTTTTTCCTGTGGGAGAAGCCGGTGTTGAGGATGGTGCCACCCACGAGGACGACGCACAGCATGCTGCTCAATCATCAGCCAGTAACCAACGTAGACTCCTCCCTCACCTCAGTTCTGTTCTTCCTGCCATCGGGAGTGCGCCTTGTGGGAGCTAAAGAGCCGAATTGCATAGTTCATCATTGTTTGAAGCCACGGAATTTCTGTTCGTTTACTCAGCACCTTAGAGCTGCAAACGGGTAAGTCAGTTCCCTTTTTCATTGTATTCTGATTTTATTGTTTCTATAGCGCCAAGCCTTTTCTTTATTTTATTTTTGTGTGTGGTCGATCATGTCCGATCTGGGGCCTAAATCGAAATCTAAGGCGGGATATGCCCCAATACTTCCGTGTCCCTGTGGCAAGTCCACCTCTGTAACGGATCACCATGATCGATGTCTCTCTTACTTGGGTCACAACACGACATGGACAACTGAGATCGTGCTTCTCCATGGACCACGGGTCGCGGCATGCGTTGAGGGTGGGTCGAAGCCTTGTACCTTCAGAGGATGGCGTCGGGTCCCCAGACGCCATGGCAAGAACTCTGACCCTTCTCAGGTCGCCTCCATTACTCTACGCACTGGAGGGCTGCTAGTCATCAACGGTGCCAGCCTACACTGGCACTCCTGGTTTGGGGTGTCGGGCGAACAGTCAGCTTCCCGGTTGAGCACCCTTCTGCATTCGTTGGCTTAGTTGGAGCCACAACCCCCGATGTTCTGATTGGAACTACGGCTGGATCCAAACTGGTGGGGCCTCGACTCCATCCACCGGCCCGCTCAAGCTCCTGGCCTCATCCCCGGAGCTGGTGAGTAGAGCAGCGCCGAGGTTGCGACGTGGCAGTCGTTTAGTGCTGCGTGTGGTGCCAGACCTAGTAGGGTGCAAGGGGTAGCCTCTATTCCGATCGCCCTGCTTTCTTCCTCTTCAGAGCAGGAGGATGGGACTGACCCAGAGTGGTTACCCCCTCTGAGGAGCTCCAAAGAGTCACACTGCCTTACGAGGCCTAGCAACAAAATTCTGGAGGTTTCTTCACTCACCCCACCCCCACCCCTGCCTGTTCTGAGTCTTCCAGTCTCGGGAGCTGCTATCTCTTGAGACTTCCAGTGCCATTAGCGGTGCTTGGGACTCTCACGGTGCAGTCTTTGGCACCATGGAAAGAGCAGCCCGACCCGGTGTGGTGGAGAAAAGCAGCGCCGGCGATGGAGCAGGGGTTGGGAGGCGTTGCGGGTCTAGGGGGCGCCATCATCTGATGCCGAGACGGAGGTCGGCACCTTTGTGGGGCGAATCTGGCATTGAAGCTGGGAGAGACGCGGCTTCTATTACCATTTTAGGGGCAAGCTTGGGGCTTGCAGGCGTGTGTGGCTTCTCTGGTGTTGCTCCCTCGATGCAGGGAAGGACAAGGGCAGATCTCTCTCTCTCTGAGGGGAAGGGCTTAAGAGTGCCTGGGGTGGCCCGGGGTGGAGGAGGTCTTCTCTCAGAGCTGCTGATGGCTCTGGGAGGAGCCACAGTGCCAACCCCTCACGTTTTCGCTCCTCAGTGGGGAGGGGGGATCCGCATCTTGTGTGGTGAGGGGCCTCCTCACCACGGGGCTTCTTCCTTAGGGCACCACTTGGGCCTCACCTACACAATTGTGTGACCTTCTGTGGATTCTTTGCGCAATCCCACTCCTCTGGGGGGGGGGGTTGCGTGAATGTCTCAGTTCTAGCAGGGATCCTCCTCTGACTCGCTAGTCTTCTTCTTCTTAGCCTCAGCACCTTCTGTGCTTCCAGGCATTTTCGGGTCCTATGGGACCCTGTCTTGGGACCAATTCAGAGGATCTGCTGCAGCTTTCCCTCGCTATCTTAGAGCTCTGGACCAGGTAATGTTTAGAACAGAATGCCTTGCTGCACCCCGATCTGAATCTAGCTCCTCCACCTATCCTTGGATGCTGATATCACCAGCTGTCAGTGGCTCTTGTCAAGGTTGCTGGAGGAGCTGCACATTTCCCATTTTTTTAAGCCGTGATCCTGACCATGTGATGCATGCTCTCCTGGGAGAGTTCTCCTTGGAAAATGTGGTCATTCCTCTGTGGCCTGTTCCTTTTCAAGAAGTATCCCATCAGATCTTGCAGACTCCCTCTACCCCCCTCCTGCCCCGAGGGACTGCCAGCATAGGTATCGTGCCTTCCCCAGGGTTCTCCAGGTTCCATGCCTCACCCCACTTCGGAGATAGAGCTACTGGATACCTTCTGGTCATCGCTCCCGAGGCACGACCTCCCCAGAGTTCGACTCACACTGGGTTTAACAGGATATCTTCCTCAGCACATCTCCTTCTGTGTATTTCAGCCCATATGGCTGTGTATGCTAAACACTTATGGATGGTGCTGGGACAGCTCCTAGCCACTTTGCCTGACTCAGAGGCAACTAGGCAGGTCATCTGTCTTTCTGCTTCTGGCCTAGAGCTAGCAAGGCATCTCTCAAGGGTGTCGTATGGAGCTAATAAGGTAGCTTCTAGGTTGGCAGGATCTGCAGTCTGTATAAGACGGGTGGCATGGCTTCGCCTTTCTAGGTTATTGCCCTTGGCCCGGCATAGGATGATTGCCTCCCCCTTCCAAGGAGCCCATTTTTTCCTCCCACAGGGCGAGACTGGAATTAGCGGGGCGCCTTCCTTCTCCCAGGTCACGGGAGTCCCTGTCTCACCCTGATCAGTCTTGGGCCTCTCCAGACCCGTAGGAGGATTCTCCCCCTGTGGTTTTCCCTCACAAGGGGTTGAGGGAACTCCTGCCCTCAGAGAAATGCCAGGTCCCCTTCGGGGGTGGGCTGGTGCTCGCCCATCAGTGATGAATGGTGAAGATACATACAGGAAGATATGAAAATTACATACCTACTGTAATTCTTGATCTTCTTGTATATCTTCACCATTCATCACTGCTTCCCGCACACCATCCCCTTTAGTGCCTCAACCTCTGAGCAGTGCCTCCTCCCTGCTTGCTCTCCCCTCCGTGGGTACCCTTGTGGGGTAAGCCTTTGACTTCTCTGCTCCTTGTACCTCCAGGGGATTAATTCTTCTTGAAGAGGGGAGGACAAGAGGGCCTTTATACCGTGTAATAATGAGGACTCCTTGGGTCCCTCCTGATCTCCGTCTTGCCTTCTTAGCATCAAATGAAATCAACCTTTATTTATAAAAGGCGCCTTTCTAAAACCAAGGCCCCTGTACATAACAAAATAAATCAATAAATAAATAATTAAAAACCATGTATCAATTAAAATTCACGACAGCGACATTTAAAAATCATTATATGCTAGGCTAAAAATAAATGTTTTTAATGCTACTTTAAAGCTTTGGATGGTCGGGCAATCTCACACCTGATGAGGTAGAGAATTCCACAGGGTTGGAGCCATAAAACTAAAGGACTTTGCCCCAGATGTCTTTAAACGAACCCTGGGAATCTCTAGCAATCCCCCGTCAGTGGATCGGAGAGGGCGGGAAGGACAGTAGAGATGGAGATCTTTCAGATAACCAGGTCCCTGATCATGTAGGGCCTTATAGGTCAGCAAACCGACCTTGAAGGTGATCCGCCAGCATATTGGCAGCTAGTGCAGTCCGCGGAGCACAGGCGTTATATGACCGGTCCTAGATGAACCAGTCAGTAGCCTGGCTGCCACATTCTGCACTAGCTGCAAGCGGTGGATGTCAACCCCCGGTAACCCCAGCTAAAGGGCGTTGCAGTAATCAAGGCAGGAGGTAACGAAGGCGTGGACCAAAGTTGGAAGATCATCAGAAGGAACCAGGTGCTTCACCCAGGCAATATTCCTCAGGTGATTAAAAAGAGGCTTTGACAACTGCCGACACCTGAGATTTCAGTATCAAACAGTCGTCAGACACAACGCCTAGGTTCCGCACCTGGTCTGTGGTAGTTTGCTGAACACTCCCAAGCCATAAACCTGAAGGTAATCCAGCCAACAAACCCGCCTCTCGGCGACCTGGGTCCACAACCAACACCTCAGTTTTTTCTGGGTTCAACCGCAGCCAACTCGCATTCATCCTATCCTGGATTTCAGCGAGACAGTTGTTAAAGACCGAAACGGCAGCATCTTGGCCGGGGACAAGGGCGTGTACAGCTGAGTATCATCTGCATAGCAGTGAAAACTCAAGCTGTACCACCTAATCGTCCCAATGGCAGCATATACACCGTGAACAACATGGCGCTTAAAATGGAGCCTCGCGCACCCACAGAATAGGGGGAGTGATGCCGAGGAAAAAATCCCAGACACCACTCTCTGAGTCCTACCCTTGAGAAAAAATCGAAACCAATTGAAGACTGTATCAGACAGCCCGCAAATAAACCGCAGGCGCTCTAATAGCACACCGTGGTCCACAGTGTCAGATGCTGCAGAGAGATCAAGAAGGACCAAGATGGAACGGATCTTTTGATCTCTCGCTATTAGGAGGTCATTTAGTACCTGGACAAGAACTGTCTCGGTACTATGTCTCTTCCTAAATCCGGACTGGAGAGAGTCGTAGACAATGTGGATGGTCAGATGATCATCCAGCTGCGACGCGACCACCTTCTCAATAGCCTTACCCACAAAGGGCAGGTTAGAGACAGGACTGTAGTTAGCCAGACAATCCGAGTCCAAGGAGGACTTCTTAAGAAGGGGCGGAACCACAGCCTCTTTCAGAGGATCAGGAAAGATACCCCTCTCCAAAGACCTCCAGACTATCTCAGCAAGGACAGGTCCGATTTTATCCACACAGCCCACTAGGAGACATGGGGGGCCCGGGTCCAAACTACAGTTGGTCAGATGCAATGACTGGATGATCATCACAATGTCACTGACTGTGGGAAGGCTGAAGTCAAACCACACAATCTGGGTGTCCGACATCTCCTGCCGACGGCCACAACTCCCATTAGGGAGGGATAAGCGGATACTAGACCTGATTGTGGCAACCTTATCTGCAAAGAATTGAGCAAACTCCTTGCACCGTTCTTGAGGAAAAGCACTTCCAGGCTGAAGACAGGTTGGATTGCACAATCTGTCCACAGTCGGGAAAAGCTGAGCTGGTCGATTCTGTGCAGCAGCAATCTCTCTGGACAGGAATACTGCCTTTTGATGGGTGATTGCTGATTGATAGACCACATAATGGTCCATCAAACTTAAGTTTGTCACAATCAAGGCCCGACTTCTGCCAGCGCCTCTCTAGCCTTTGTCCAGCTCTCTTGAACTCCCTCAATCTCATCAAACCAAAGAGACCTGGGGCGAAGAGTGAAGGGACAAACACGAACAGGAGCAATGGAATCCAGGGCCCCTGTCACCGCCTTATTATAGGCGAGTACCAGATCCCCTGGATCCATGCATTCACTCGGTAAACCCGATAGGTCCAGTACCGCCATCAAGCCATCTGGAGAAACACCCCTCAAACGGCAGTACCGGACCATCTCCATAGGGGCTGGCCTACTAGAGGTGGCCTCGAAACTGAACCCAATGGTATGATAGTCAGACCACACGACTGGTTCCACCACCAAATCTGATATCTCCATCCCCAGTAAGAACACCAGGTCCAATGAATGACCACCAACATGGGTCGAGGAGGAAATAACCTGTGTGAAGCCCAGTGAAATCATTAACTGGAGGAAGTTCATCATCAACCCATGCATTGAAATCCCCCAGAACCAATCATCTGGGGATCCCAATGTCAGGTCGACAATGAAGTCTGCGACTTCCCGCAGGAAAACATTCACGTCACCTGGTGGACGGTAGACGAGAAGCATCCTGCACCCCACACCCTCGCCCATAATACATTCAAAGGAGTTGGTAGTTTCCACTGGTACCTCCATTAGGCCCAGTTCGGATCTAAAGCAGATGGCAACACCCCCACCCTTACAATCCATCCTATGGCGGTGTATCACCGAGTACCCATCCGGAATTGCTGATGCCAAAACTGGGCCAGCATTCTCATCCAGCCAGGTCTCGGTGATGCACACCAGGTCTGATGATCCAACAAAATCTGCTATTATAGCAGTTTTGTTCTTAATAGACCTAGCATTACATAACATAGCCCGAGCAGGACCAGACTTTGATCCTCCGTCAAGACTCTTTACGAACATACGAAATTTGCCAGCAGATAAAGGCCTAGAGGTCTATCAAGTCTGCTCGAATGTGCAGCTAGCACCCCTTATTCTGCAGCTGCCCCTCCCTTCCCCCCCTTCCCCTTCATTAACCCTCCCCCTTGTCCTTGTCTTTGAATCCTGGTGGACTTTGGGGGACCTGAGGACCCTTCCCCTTGTCTCTTCGTGAACCAATCTGGTTGACCTGGGGCAGTTCCTCTCCTTCCATGACTTCTTCTCCCTTGCCTTTGGCTTGGGATCAGTTACAGGATGTAGTAACGTCTGGATATGGAATGACTGTTGAGGGGTCCTTTGTCCTGGGGTGGATCCTGTCCCCACCCCCGTGCCCTAGGGCAACTGGCAGAGACCACGGCATCTTACTACCCTGGGTTTCAACAGGTGTTCCCTCTGGTTTCAGCCTTGGGGTTGTTTTTCTGGGCTATCGTAGCTCAAACAGCCCGGTCTCATCTCAGATAGACAGGCCAGTCTCTCCTTCATGAAAAGTGCCTGGAGAATGTAGAGGTGGATGCCGCCCTTGACATCTTCATCCTATCTCCCGGCAGGGAATGGGGTGCCGAGGGGTCTCTCATCATCCTTTACTATCCCTTCTTCTTCTTTCCTTCTCCTGAAATTTCCTTAACTCTAAGCACTTTTCTGTCCCTTAGGACTGCCCAGTGGTTGGGGCCCCCTCCCTATGCCACACTCTCAGGTAGCTTCCCTCTGCTTCTGTGCCGGCTTTTTCTCCTTTCTGTTTATATCCTTTCCTTTTACTATCTCTCAGGCTCCCTTGCCCTGCCCTCTTCTTTCTCTGTATCTAATTTCACTCTCTCTCTGTCTCTATCGGACAGAACTGAGGGAGGAGTTGTCATCGGTTACTGGCTGACGCTTAGAGCACTACGCTTGTGCATTGTCCCTCAAGGGCTGCTGCCATCCTCGATGCTGGCCTCTTCCCAGGAAAGAAATTTGTAAGCTCCTGCAGGGTCATAGCACCTCTTGACATGTAACCCACCAGTGATGAATGGTGAAGATATACAAGAAGATCAAGAATTACGGTAGGTACATAATTTTCATTTATTGTGTTGATATGGTTTCCAGGATGCTTACCACTGTTCAGGTGTAATTCATCTTCCTGAAAAGATCACTTGTTTTATCAAGGGTTGTCCATTTTGTAAGGAGAGTGAATTCTTTCTTCTGCCAACACCTAATACCAGAATTAATCCTTTGACTCTTGGCTTTATGTCTGTCGTAGAAGGAACATTGACCTAGTGGCTGTCACAGAGACATAGGGAGCCTTAAACCACTAATGGGACATGACCTGCGTAGGTACTCACTGTTCAGGAAGGACAGTAAAGGGCAGGGAGGAGTGTTGTATGTAATAGTAGGAGTAGAGGCAACTGAAATAGACAATCTAGGGGAATCAGGTAAACTAGAAACCTTGTGGGTGCTAGCAGCAACAGGAAATGGGAAACATCAGGATTGGGGTGGTCCAGGATCAGGATGCAGACAGGGAACTGGCAGAGATAGTTAGGATGGTGGCCAGTTTAGGGGAGGTGGTGGTAGTAGAGGACTTTCATATGGCGGATGTGGATTGGAAAGTGCCAGTTGCGGGAAGTACTAAGAATCTTTGCCTGTTAGTTGCATGCTAAGAGGAGTTCTAGTTCAGCTAGTCCAGGGCCTGACGAGGGAAGGGTTTTTTCTGGATCTGGTGCTTACCAGCAGTGATAGGATTCAGAATGTAGTGGTCTTGAGCCACTTGGTTCCAGTGACCAAAGAACTTCTACATAAATGGTTTACTTTCATTGCATTTATGTCTGTGTACAGGTGGCATTAGAAAGAACATAGAAAGAAGCTGCAAGTACAGTATAAGCAGTTATTACTTTCAAAGGTATAAATGCAGTGCAAAATCTGAGGTATTTGTCTTGTGAATTCCACTCATACAAAGCGCTTATTTCTTCTCAGGTTTTTATTTATAACAACACATGACCCTGGGAACATTTTGTGGCTGTACGTCGACACTTCTTTAGGCCAACTATGTTACATTTTTTTGCCCTTCAACCTTTATTTACCCTCGTCTTGTTCAGATATATCACTTTTCCTGGTTACCCATACCTCATTTCGGTATGCTCATTTCCTGACTGGGTAGCCTCATCTCTTTTCTGTTGCCTTTGTTTCTAGTTTTTTGTGTGATCAGGGAAAAGTCCTGCTGCCCAGCTGACTCCCAAACAGACACTAGGAGTATGAGGGGCTTCTTCTTGCTTAACATAGTACAGGAATTCAAAAAAGCATTGATAGAAGCGGCAGAAAGCTCTGTTGCGAATGTATCAAAGGGATGAAGGGTCAAGGGTCCAATGTGGTTCACGGCAAAAGTAAGATGGTAAGTGCCAAAAGGAGGGCATCCTTGAAGTATGCGGGAAGCAGATAGGGAGAAGTACCTGGAGACAACAAAGGTAGCCAGCAAGAAGGTGAGGGAGGCAAAGGGTGGAGATGGCTCTCCAGCTGGTAAAGGGAGTGAAGCAAGGAGTGTAAGGTCAGAGGGGATATTGTGAGACTGAAGAGTGAGGAAGGACGGGTGGATGGCGACAAGGGAAAGCAGAGATACTGAACAAATACTTTTGTTCTTTATTTATTAGGGAGATGGAGGCCACTGCCAGAATGTGGTGTTAAGAGGAAAAGGAGGACAGAAAGGGTTCAAGTGGCATGGTCAGAATAACAGAGAAAAGGGTGTTGGGAAAGGTTATAGAGCTGAAGGTAGATAAATCTGTGGGACCTGATGGCTCACACCCGAGGATACTGAAGGAAGTAGCAGAAGGGATAGCAGGGCGACTTACAGACATGCTCCATTGCTCACTGGCCATTGGGAGAGGTACCTAGAGACTGGAGGACAGTGAATGTGGTCCCTCTCCGCAAGAGTGAAAAGGAGGATGAGCCAGGGAATTATAGACCAGCCAGCCTGACGCCTATAGTGGAAAAAGGTATGGAGTCTTTACTAAGGAGGGACTGGCAGACTTCCTGGAGGAAAATGGGATACATGACCCCAGATGACATGGGTTCATGAGGAAAGGTCTTGCCAAACAAATCTAGTCGGCTTCTTCAACTGGGTGACCAGGGCAGCAGATAGTGACAGGCAGTAAATGTACTATACTTGGATTTCAGCAAGGTGTTTGACTTAGTCCCCCATAGGAGTCTGGTCAGGAAGATAAAGGACTTAAGGGTGGAGAAAAAATTGGCATCTTGGGTGGACAACTGGCTGAAGGAAGCTCACAAAGGGTAGTAGTTAATGGAGAGTTTTCAGAGTTAAGGAGGTAACAAGTGGAGTACCTCAGGGGTCAGTGGTGAGCCTGGTCCTTTTCAGTGTATTCATTTGTGACACGGGAAGACATAAAGGGCAACATCTGCCTCGTTGCAGATGACATATAGATCTGGGCGAGGGTACACACAGAGGAATGCAGGGTTTTACATAATTGATTAGCAGTTTTTTTCTTGGGACAATGCTAACTGTCCAGAAAGAATTTATATAGGTTTTCTAGAAATGTTATGTTTGTTAAACACAGTGAGGCAAGTGCTATGCATTTCACAATGTTTTAGCACTTTTATGAGCAAAGCGTTAATCAATTTTTGGAGTTAAATAAAACCCTGGAATGGATAAGGGAACTCTGGGAGGATCTGGGTAGATTGGACAGCTGGTGATAGATCTGGTAACTGGGCTTCAACAAAAAAAAAGTAAAGTGATGCACATTGGGAAGAAGAACCCAAGAGTGCGATATGAAATGGGTTTAATGGTGCTGGAAAGCACCACGGAGGAAAAAGGGCCTAAAGATCATGATATCGAGAGCCTAAAACAACAGCACATTGTAATAGAGCCTGGGCAAGGTAAATAGGATGCTGGATTACATAGGGAGGGGAAGGTAGTAGAAGTAAGGAAGTGATCCTCCCATTGTTCAGGTCACTGGTGTGACCACACCTGAAATACTGCAAGGTACTGCAGGCCACACCTGAGGAGAGACTGACAGTGTGGAAGCAGTACAGTGCAGGGCAGCCAGGATGGTCCATGAACTAGGGGCAGGACATACGAGGAGAGGCTGCAGGGCTTGAACATGTACACCGTTGGAAAAGGGTGACATGATCAAACGTCACAAGTACCTGTATGGGATGAATAGGGTGGATGCCAGGGAAGTTTTCTCCTTGTGTTTGACTACGTGAACAAGAGGGAACTCATTTTTACTTGCAGGGGGGCGAGTCAGAAGGGACATCCATAACTACTTTTTTACATAAAGAGTGGTGGACAAGAGGAACATGCTGCTTGCAGAAGTGGTACAGGCCAGATCAGTGAACAGCTTCATGCAGGGATCAGATAGGCATATGGAGTTAGTTAGAAAAGAGGGCAGAAACAAAGGGGAGAGATGGTCACTAGGGCCAGTGCCAAGTAGTTGGGTAAGGTGGGCAGACCAGATGGGCTGGCAGACTTTTTCAATGTATCTGTGTAACTGCATAATGAATTAATAGCATCTCCAAGACAATGGCATCTGCTTTGCTCTGTTTAATATTTTGTCCTAGGTTTCTGAAGTATCACATATTTGATCTTCCTTCTTGTTACTGGTGTTGTTTGTTCCAACATGTATCATTACCAGAGGAGTGATTTCAGTGGGGCTCTGATGGACTTTCCGTAATGTGCTTTATTCTGGCTCTTGGCAGACAGCAGGATCCACTGTTTACTCTGTTCTCTGGCACACTTATCGATCTGTATATCTCAGGTTTGATTCACAGCCATGTCTTCTTGTCCGTTGTCTTGGTTGACACTTCTGAGATTACATTATCTGGCATGTTTTGTGCTTCTTCATTTTTCTGGTCTGCCTATAGGTCAAATCTTTTATCAGTGATTAGCAGTAGACTCCCTGGTGCTCATTCTCTCTTCCTGGCTTGCTGTGTTCCCTTGATGGTCTCCCATATGGATCTGCATTCATGTTTAACTGTTTGGTAATACTTTCAACTGTCACTCTTGTCTGCACATCCCCATAGCATGCCTGCTGTTATATCCCTCGTTATTTATATTTTCTGTGTTCTCTGTTCTTCTAGTATGGTCTTCCTCCTCTTGCTTTGTAATTACCTTCTGTTTGTTTTCCAACTCTGCTGCTTTGTTGATTAGAGCATCAGTTATCCCGTACTTGTTACATGTGAATTCCTGACTGTATTCTCCTATGTATGTGAGGGTGAAAATCTGCCAGCTCCCAGCAACACAGACAGACCCTGTTATTGGGCCTTCCTTCTGTTTAACAAATCAGGTTTGATAATCACCTCTTACGGCTTTCTAAGCACCAATTCAGTTAATTACACTCCATTTTATTTGCCTAGATAACGGCCTATGATAATTTGACCATTCGTATAACCGCTGTTAGCTGACATGAGGAGGTTCCCTGGGGCGAAATGGGTCCAGGAAAGGGGTCCTACATGCCTGGTACCCATACCCAAGGGCTCCACTGATAATGGGCAAGTGCCGTTTTCCATGGCTTTTCATCCAACTCGGGCGGTGTTATGCAATGCCAGGTCAGTAAAGAACAAGACAGCAATTATTGCTGATCTTGTTGAGACATCTGATCTGGTTTGCATCACTGAGACCTGGCTGGATGAGAATGCTGATCCAGTATTGGAGTCAGCGGTTCCAACTGGGTACTCAGTGACATAACCGCCTGAGATTGGATCAAAGGGGGGGGGTGAAGACATCTGTTCTAAGATGGAACTGGGCCTTGTAGAGGTTCCAGTGGGGACCAATAGATCCTTAAGAGTGTATCTTGGGAGCAGGTGTGGGTAGCAGGATTCTTCTCATCTACCGTCCACCCGGAGATGAGAAGGTTTTCCTGCAGGAAGTTGCAGACTTCATGGTCAACATGGTGTTGGAATCCTCCAGGTGATTGGTCCTGGGGGATTTCAGTGCCTGGGTTGACGATGAACTCTCGCATTTTGGTCAAAACTTCCTCCAACTGATGATCTCGTTGGGCTTCACACAGGTAGTTACCACTGCAACCCATACTCAGGGTCACCCCCTGGACCTGATGTTCCTGCTGGGGATGGAGGCTGCTGATTTGGTGGTGGAACCGGTTGGTTGGTTGGACCATCACTCTATAAGGTTCAGTTTCGCGGCTCTCCCTGTGAGACCTGCCCCTTTGGAGATAGTCCAGTACCGCCCTTTGAGGGGTGTTATCCCAGAGTGTCTGTTGGCGGTGCTGGATCTATCGAGTTGGCCATTGGAATGCTTGGATCCATGCGACCTAGTAGTGCACTATAATAGTGTGGTGCTGAGGGCCCTGGATTCCACAGCTACTGTCCGAGTTCGCCACCTCCTTTCCACCCTCAGTCCCCTTGGTTTGATGGGACTTTGAGGGAGTTGAGGTGAGTGGGGCGAAGGTTGGAACGTTGTTGGCGGAAATCTGGCCTGGAGGAGGACAGACTTAGGTTGATCACCCATTATTCGGACTATCAATCAGAAATCTCCCATAAGAAGGCAGAGTTCCTGTCCAGGGAGATTGCTGCAGCAAGGAATCGACCCGCTCAGCTTTTTCGGACCATGGACAGGCTATGCAGTCCAGCCTGCCTTGGAGGCCGGAGAGCTTTTTCACAATCTAAGTGTGTTGAGTTTGCGCAATTCTTTGGAAATAAGGTGTCTTCCGTCAGGTCGGAGATCTGCTTGACTCATTCAAATGAGTATGGCAGTGGCTGATGCGAGGGCACAGGCACCCAGTCTGTCTCGACAGATTTTGACCAGCCAGCGATCATGGATATCATGAAGATTGTTCAGGGCTTGCAACCAGCTTACTGTAGCTTGGATCCTGGTCCAAGCAGCGCCCTCCTTGGTAGGTGTATGGATGTCATCGGACCAATCCTTGCTGAGATATGAGCTGGTGCTCGCTGGACCAGGGGTGTTTCGGACCCCTTGAAGGAGGCTGTGGCACACCCCTTTAAAGAATATTCCTCTACACCAGACTGTCTTGTGAACTACAGATTGGTCGCTAACCTGCCCTTTTGGGCAAGGTTATTGAGAAGGTAGTCGATTGCAGCTCGAGAACTTTCTTACCACCCATGAAGTCTGTGATCCTCTCCAGTCCGTTTCAGGAAGAGGCATAGTACCGAGATGGCATTAGTTTGAGTATTTAATGATCTAATAGCGAGGGATCAGAAGAGTCATTTGATCTTGATCCTCTTTGATCTCTCTGCAGCATTTGACACCGTGGATCATGAGGTGTTGCTGGAGCACCTGCGGCTACTCTGTGGACTGTCAGGGACAGTCCTCAGGTGGTTCCATTCTTTCCTCACAGGCAAGACCCAGAGGGTGGTGTCAGGGATTTTTTCCTTGGCCCCCTTCTCCCTGCCTTGTGGGGGTGCTGCAGGGTTCCGTGCTGTCCCCCATGTTGTTCATGGTGTACATGTTGCCGTTGGGAGACATTATAAGGCGGTATGGTCTGAGTTTTCACTGCTGTGCAGATGATACTCAGCTCTACATGTCCTTTGTACTTCAACAGAATAGCGCGATCTCGGTCTTTAACAACTGCCTCTCTGAGATTCAGGACTGGATGAGTGCTAACTGGTTGAGATTAAATCCGGATAAGACTGAGGTATTAGTGGTGGACCCAGGTCAGTGGGTAGAAGGTGACTCCTGGGCAACCATCTGGCCTTGTGTTAGAGGTTAACCAGTTGAGACCTTCTGAGCGAGGATTGGAATCTGGGCACTGTGCTGATAACAAACTGATGCTAAAAGCACAGCTGTCAGCAGTTTTCAAGTTCTCATTTCATCATCTGAGGAACATCGCCGGGTAAAGCACCTTGTTCTGCCCAAGGACTTTCCTATGTTGGTTCACGCCTTTGTGTCCTCTCTCTCTGATTACTGCAATGCTCTATACCTAGTGTTTTATTTATTTATTTATTTTTTATTTGTTTTATTTTTATTTAAATGTCGGATTACAGATACCTTTGAGCTAGGGCAGCTCATTTACAAAGGTTCCACGTCAAAGGAAAGGGTTACAATAAGGTTGGGAGTTAGACAACATTCATGGTATCAGCGGAGGTACAGATACATTCATGGCATCATCGAAGCATAGCAAGTCAACTGGTAACTAAGCGGGGACAGTGCTACACACTCAAGATTACAAGCAAGCATAGAAAAACGTAAGGTACATTTGAAGCAACATTGCTAATCAGAGGTGGGAGGAAGGGGTAGGGGAGATGAGACGGCAGAGTCCAAATAGAGAAGGAAAAGAAAATATGGCAGCCAGAGGCCTTGTTGTAAGGTGAGAGGGAGGAGAGGCTAAGGTGGAAGAAGGGGTAAGAGAGGGGGAAAAGGAGGGCGGATGAAGGGGAAGAAGATAAGGGAGAGCGGGGACCTGAGGGCCTGGATAGGTCCAGGAAGACGGGGTCAGTGGGATTAGAGCAAGGAGTGGGTGAGGTAAGGGAGAAGGTGGCAGGGGGGAAAGAGGAAATTGTTCTTTCAGGAGAGGTGAATCAAAACAGGAAGCCAAGTAAGAGCCTCAGAGAGTGAAAAAAGTGGTATAAGGGTGTCTGCACCGGGGGGTGGATCTCCATCACCTGCAGCTGGTGCAGAACGCTGCAGCCAGGTTGTTGACAGGGCTGTCAAGAACTAGTCATGTCACTTCTGTGCTGCACGAACTGCACTGGCTGCCGGTGCGATGAGAGGATCATCTTCAAGGTTGCATTGCTGACCTATAAGACCCTACATGGACAGGGACCGGGTTACTTGCAAGACCTCCTTCGGCCTTACTGCCCCCTCCATCCACTCCGCTCCACCGACTGATTGCTAGAGGTTCCCAGGGTCCTTTTGCAGATGTCAGGTGCTAGGGCTTTTTCCTTTATAGCCACGACCCTGTGGAACTCTACCTAGTCGGATTAGAGAGTGCCTATCCACCGAGACTTTTAAATCATCATTAAAAACGTACTAATTTGGCCTGGCATTTGGGATAATGTCTAGTTTTATTACTGCTGCCTTTTTATTTTTATATCTTTTACTTGATTAAATGTCTGTTTTTATATTGTATATGCGCTTTGGTTTTTGAAAAGCGCTTTAGAAATAAAATTTGATTTGATTTGTACTCCAGGTGACTGGACCTAAAGCAAATGAAGCCAAAAGCTTCCACTGCTATTTCTACCTGATGGTGTCTTTGTCCACTCACAGCCATTTACATGTGTTCTCTAGCCTTATTGTGTCACTTCCCGTGTCTCGCTTCGTAAGTGGCTCACTTCTCAAGTGCCTGCTCGCTCCAGCCTAGTATTCTTCTCCAATAATGGCCAATATATCAACAATCGTATATTAGAATGATAGACTTACTCACCAGATTTATTCTGTTTCACAAAGGCATTTTTACAGATAGGTATAGTTTTTTTGTTTGTTTTTTTTAAACTCTGTTTTTCTCCCGACTGAAATTAAAACTTGTTCGAGTTAGCGATCGCGCCTGCGCGTCTTCAGTTATGGAAGAAAAATCTTCCCCTGGATTTCGCCGGTGTCCTTGCAGCCAGAAGATGTCGTGCACCAACCCCCACCTCACTTGTGTCTACTGCCTAGGTGTCGGCCATGACACCTCGTCCTGCAGCTTTTGCTTGGCCTTCCATCCCAACGTTCTGGACGACTGCCTGGCATGTTTGAAATTGGGGAGACTGGAGAAAATGAACCTTCCGGTGAAGTCCAAGGAGGCTAGGTGGACGGTTTCTGCGGCTGCAGGCTCCACCGAGCAATTGGAATGCATGCAGGCATTTGAGGAAGAAGCGGCTCGTGCAGCTGACTCGCGGAGCTTCTTCATTCCGCTCAACCTAGGCTCCACCTTCTTGGGCTCCTTCCGGGAGTTGTGACAGTCTCTCCCCACCCAGGGAGAGGTGCCTGTGGGCTCGCACTCCTCCTGATCCCGTAAGTGGGAGAAGGAACCGAGCAAGTCTTCATCTCGGCGAAGATGCTCTTGGGACCGAGAGAGGTTCTAGTCCCAGGAGCATGCGGTCTCGACCTCGGTCGAGATTGCTTCTTCAGCCGCTGGCTTTTCGGACCTTCCATCGGGCCAGACGACCAAAGATCCAGCTGACGAGGTCGAGATTGTTATCAACCCCATCGACCCTCTGTCACTGGCTCTGGACGACAACTCCTTGGAAAGGACTCCGGTCCTTGTCTTCCCGGATGAGGAGACCCAGCCTGCCGGTGTTCCCATCGGGGACCCGGTTCCCGGACCCCCGGAAGTCACCGGTTCCACCGGGGTCTCCAGAGTGACCGAGTCGGCCGCCCGATCTCGGTCGAGGTCTAGAACCCCCTCAACCGACAGGCCAAGGAAGAGCCATAAGCGCTCTAAGAAGAGGTGACGCTATCGGTCGTCCTCTGATGAGGAGAGGCTCTGGCGGAAACTCAGTCGGCACTACGAGGACCTCATGTGGCAACAGCTGATCTTGTCCGGGCACAAGCCAACTCCAGCTCCTTCCCTGGCCATTATTTGGCTTTCACCTCCTAGGCCGAAGCCGACCCCCCTGGAGCCAAAATCTTTGGTTCTCCCACCCGCGGGGCTGGTAAATCCACTTCTTCAGCCTAAACTGGCTTCTCTACCCATAGTGGTGGAACCACCGCCAAGCAGCCCATGGGAGGGGCTCTTTCAAAGGAAGACAGACAGGACTCCGGGCTTCCCCGTGTTTAATGGTCATGGTCACCCCTGACCGCCCTCGGCATGTCGAGAGTGATTTGGGCGGCAAGCCGCTGTATCCAGACTTCTCGGACTCTGACGTCACCGGGCTTCACTCTCATCCTGGGGATGATGAGTCTGTTGGCCTTGGGATGGAGGAAGGTCCTTCCTCCTTCCAAGGGATCCTTCGCCTCATCTCTGAGTCCACAGGGATGCCCCTGGAACCCATTCAGAAAAAGGCAGAGTACCCTCTTACGGACATCCTTAAGAGAAGGGATACCCCGAAGGAGCCCTTTCCGGTGGCCGAGGCCATTGTTGATCCGGCACTCGAACTTTGGCAGCGTCCTGCCTCTTGTCCAGCTCTGTCTGCCCGCATGGCCCGCAAGTATGCAGTGGCTATGGGGTCCCTTGCGGGGTTCACAGAGCACCCTTCGGCCGAGAGCCTGGTGACCGCCTCTGTGTTCAGGCGTACTGGCAGTTGTACCGATACTGACCGACCTCCCAACAAAGAGTCCAAACTTTTGGACCATTCGGCAAGGAAGGTCTATTGGCTTCCTCCTTGTGTCTTCGCCAGGCAAGTTCGACCATCATGGCACACACTTCTCTCATGCCCTTCTTGGGTCATTTGACAAAGTCCTCCCACATCTCCTCATGGACATGCAAACCATGGTCAAGCAGGTCCAAGACCAGAGCCGAGCTGTTGCCAAACAGCAGCTTCAGACGGCCCTGGACATTTGGGATTCTTCTGCCCACTTGATGGCCGCCGCAGTTGCCTCACTCCGCAGGGCTTGGCTGAGGCTCTCCTCCTTCCCAGCGGATACTCAGCACAAATTAGCTGATGTGCCCTTCTTTGGGACCGTCTGGTTTGGTCCAGGAGTGGCCGGTCACCTTCAGCACATAGAGCAGTCCAGTGCCACCTTGGATGCCACTTCTGCCAAGGGTTCTTCGGGCAAGAACCAGAAGAAGAAGCCCTTTTGTCATTCTTCCCCTGCGGCTCAGCAGTCCTCCTTCCAAGGGGACAGCAGCACCAGCATCAGCAGCAGGCCCAAGCTTGGCTCTCTGCCCAAGCTTGGACCCCAACAGGCCATAAAGGAGGCCGAGGCTCTGGTCCTGAGCCTCCTCCTCCAAGCCTGCTCAGTGACAGGATGGGGCTGCCACCCTACTTCCGCTCCACGACAGCTCTGGGTCCTCCGTGGGGTCCGGCTCCGCTACTTCCTTTCCTCTGGTCTGCTGTCACTCGGACAAGTGGGTTCTCAAAGTGGTCGGTCAGGGACTGCCTCTAGAGTTCAAGTAGTACCCTCCCAGCCGAGCCCGCGCCTTGGGAAGAATGGATTTCCACTCACACCCAATTGGCTCTTTGAGATGACATTGCTCAGCTCCTCCTCAAGGAGGCAATAGCTCCCGTGGTGGATCCTCCAGCATACCCAGGCTTTGTCTTCAGGTACTTCCTGGTGCCTAAGCGGACAGGGGCTGGCACCCCATTCTAGATCTCCATGACTTGAATCAATATCTCAGACCTTCTCACCTTCGGATGGTCACTCTGTCCCAGATCATTCCATCCTTTGAGCGAAACATGTGGTTTTGTTCACTGGATCTGCAGGACGCGTTCTTTCGCCATCTGTCCATCACATCAGTGGTTCCTCTGCTTCAGGGTCAACTGGACCCTATACGAGTTCCAAGCCATGCTGTTTAGCCTGTCATCGGCCCCACGGGTCTTCACCAAATGCATTGCAGTGGTGGCAGCCCATCTACAGCGTCGTGGGATCAGAATTTACCCCTACCTCGACGACTGGCTTCTGGCAGGTCACTCCCTTCAGGAAGTGGAGAGAGCCAAGGATCTGGCCCTCCAGACCTGCTCCCAACTCGGCCTCCTGATCAGCAAGGCCAAGTCAGAACTCGTGCCTTCTCAGGTGATGGGCTTTATTGGGGCAGAGCTCTCACTTTGTCAAGCCCGAACTCAGCTCCTGGCGGACAGTGCATAGGTTCTTTCCTCCCTTGCCCAATCATTTCTGGTTGGGCAGTTGCCTGGGACTTTCTGCCTTCTGGGTTACAATGGCAGTGCACACCTCAGTGGTCCATTGGGCCCGTTGGCTCATGTGCCCCCTCCAGTGGGAGCTGGCTGCCCAGTGGACTCAGCGCCACAGTTAATTCGACCAGCTGATCGCTGTGACCCAGAAGATGTAGGATGCTCTCCAATGGCGGACCGACCCAGACTGGTTGCAGGAGGGGATCCCATTTGTCCACCCCGAGCTGACGGTCATCCTCCCTACCAATGCCTCTCTCATGGGCTGGGGAGCCCACATGGGGGATGAAAGAGCCCATGGCCTTTGGACCCCCAAGGAGTCCCAATGCCACATCAACCTGTTGGAGCTCAGAGCAGTCAGACTGGCATTGTCAGCTTTCGTTCCTCAGATCTGGGGTCAAGTGTTTAATGTCTAGGAGGACAATACCACAACCATGTACTGTCTCAACAAACAGGGCAGCATGCACTCTCATTTGCTGTGCAAGGAGGCGCTCCGCATCTGGACCCTCGTGAGCCGATTGGAGGCGAATCTCCTAGCCATCATTGTGGCAGGAGCCTCCAGCCATCTGGCGGATGCTCTCAGCCGCTCAGGCCAGACATCCCACTAGTGGTCTCTCCACCCAGAGGTAGCTTACAGCCTGTTCTCCCGTTAGGGAAAACCAACGGTGGACCTGTTTGCCTCCAGGGAAAACACCAAGCTGAGGCTGTTTCATGCCTGCCCCTCTCAGCAGGGCTTGCTGCAGGGGAATGCCTTCTCGAGGCTGTGGACCCTAGGCTTCCTCTACACCTTCCCTCCATTTCCCTTGATCCACAGGGTGCTTCTCAAGGTGAGGAGGGACAAGGTGAAGGTGATCCTGGTAGCCCCAGATTGGCCATGCCAGTTCTGGTATCCAGATCTCCTCAGCCTCAGCTGCAGGCCCCTGGAGCGGCTTTGTAGATGCCCTGACCTGATATCACTCAGTCAGGGAAAGGTATTCCATCCGGACCTTCAATCCCTGCACCTCACAGCCTGGTACCTGAGCGGCTAGAGTTCCAGACTTTGGGTCTTTCCGAAGATCTCTACACTGTGGTGGAGGCATCTAGAAAGGAATCAACCAGGAAATGTTATGCCTTCCAATGGAAGCGGTTTTCCATTTAGTGTCAGGACAAGGTCCTGGACCCTCTGTCCTGCCCCGTGGCTAACATTCTCGACTACCTTTGGTCTCTCTCTCCAAAGGGGGTCTGCAGTCATCGACCCTCAGGGTGCACCTGGCTGCCATCTCTGCTTACCGGGCATGGGCTGGTCAGCTGACACTGGCACAGGAGACAGTGGTTGGGCGCTTTTCAAAGGCCTGGATCACATATCCCTCTGGTGTATGAACCTCCACCTGCAGGATTTACTGCTGGTATTGGCAAAGCTGGCGGGCGTTTATCACCTCGCAGAAGTGTGAGTTGTCACACTTGTCATGGAAGACTGCCTCTTGGTGGCTATCATATCAGCCAGAAGGTCAGGGGAGCTCCAGGAGCTTTTTGTGGACTCCCCTTATGTGGTCTTCCACAGGGACAAAGTTGTCCTGTGCCCCCACCTGAAATTCCTTCCCAAGGTGGTGTCAGAGTTTCACCTTAACAAGGTGTTGTCTCTGCTGGTATACTACCCTAATTAAACCTCGGAGGCCGAATACAGGCTCCATACTTTGGACCTGGGATTTACTCTCTTCTATCATAAGGACAGAACGGCGGAAATTTGGGGAGAGGTTCTCCAGCTGTTTGTCACCTACGTGAAGCCACTTCTGGCAGACCTGCTGCGAAGCGGACTATTGCAAGATGGATCACATCACGCATAGGTATGTGCTATGAGTTGGCGGGCAAGGAGCCTCCCAGAGGGATAAGAGCTCATTCTACGTGCCATACTGCTGCATCGGTGGCTGCTTCCAGGGACATCCCTATCCAGGAAATCTGTCGGGCTGCTACCTGGAAGTCTGCAAACACCTTCATCACCCACTATGACATCGACCTTGAGTCACGCCGGGATGCTGGTTTTGGGGCCTCAGTTCTCCAATCTCTGTTCCCTAAGTAGGGGAGTGTGCGCCTTGCCTCCCTTCTCCTGGAGATCTACTAGGAGTCTGCCAAAGAGTGTGGATGAACTAAATATCCACGATCCTTGAAAAACAGGTTAGTTACCTGTAACAGTAGTTCTAGGAGTGGTATATGTTGTTCATCCACATGGACCAACCCAACCTCCCCGGCTGCGGACGCACAACACCTGGCTTCCAGCGGGCTAAGGTCTCGCGTCATGGGGCAAAGCCAAGGTATATACCACCCAGGTGGGTGGGAGGAGCCAGCTTGAAGACTTTTGGTGATCCTTAAAGGGGAAAGGGACTTGCCAAAAACTGTGGATGAACAACATGTACCGCTCCTAGAACTACTGTTACAGGTGAGTAACCTGTTTATTTGGTGAGTAAGTTTCATTTCACAAGTGACCAGATTAATGTCAAGTCACTCTCTCACCAGACACAACCGAAACTCGCACATAGTAGAAACCGAGCCAAATATAGTCGCTCCTACTTAGCTCTCCCTTCTAGGATTATGGGAATAAAAGGATTCTGATGCGTCTCCAGATTTTCTTCGGGTATATCTGTCATTGGGTAACACCTTAGGAACTTCACTGTTGGTGAAGGGGAATCCACATGGAAGATTTTCAGCAATACAATTGGGGCCACCCACACCGTCAATGTCCAACAACGTCATCAACCCTATAAAGGTGTGAGCAGCCCCACTCCCTCCTGAGTTCTTTCCCACTGTCAACTCGCTCGCATGGGTCTCTGTGGAAGCTCCATCGCAGCATTCGCACCTTTTTCACCTATGGCTGTTCTAACTTTATTTTTAAGAATTTCTTTTTCTAAAGAGATTCCTTTGACTTGTTTATGTTGAGAGTTAATCCTTCAACATCTCTTTCTGTCGCTGCCACTGTGGAAGGAAGTTTGCCTACACAGACTAACGCTGTCTCTGTGTCTGCTGTCTTGTGCCTGACCATGAAGTTTCTGATTATGAGCTGTGCCAGACGTTTAATCAAGCACAACCCTTGAACATTGCAAAAGTTCTCTAAAAAATTTCCTGACGGATCAACAGGTATCCAGGGTCCCGGCCTCTCAGGTGCCTACTGGATCTTCTAGCTCCCAGGCCTCCAAGGCCCAAGACAAGTCCTTCGGGAAAAGTCACAAAAAAGACTGAGATTGTGACCCACCGGTGTCAGTCTCATTCCCCATCTGCCTCTCCTTCTTCTGGAGGATCTTTGTCAGCTGCAGCTGCACTGGTGAAGAAATCTGCTGTCCAGGTCTCTGTACCCATCAGACCCATGCCGACAGCATCCACGCCTGATTCTCAGGGTGCTTGGCCGTCGACTTCCAGGTCATCGGCCCCTCCTTTTTTGACGATGGGCTCATCGTCGACAACTCTTCCATCGAGGCTTGCCCTTCTACTTGGGCTGCAGGCTCCTCTGGTTCTCGAGGCCCAGCTGGTGGGTCGTCTATATTCATGCTGTTGAGCCCCCCCTTTCTGTCGACATATGCCATCGACCTAAATGAAATTCTGGTCAAATTTACCAACGTGATTGTGCAACAGCTGAGTGCCCTTAGGCCCTCCTCGCCAATGCCGTCAACTGCAGCTTCATCGTCGACATCTACTCATCGACCACGGGAAGGCCCCTTCCCGTAGGCCGTCATCTGCACAAACGATGCCAGACCCAGACCAAGAGGAGGTGGACGTTGAGGAGTACCATCCAGACCTCATTCTTCCTGAGTATGAAGAGAACGAAATCGTTGTCTCTGACAGGCCCATTGCTTTCTCTGTCAGCGAGGATTCGGAGATGCACACACCTAGATTTTCCAGGTCCATCTTGAAAATGAGCTTGCTCAATGATGTTCGCCTGGTTAAATAAAGATTTTGATTAATGCATTGATTGATTGATCTCCTCCCGAGGATCCCACATTTTTCAGTGTGGTGAAGCCGCTTTCCTGAGCCTCAGGCGCCACACTGAGGAAGTGGATGCCACCAGGAAAGATTTGGTGGACTTCCTGGAGAGTCCAGAATCTCTCCCAAAGATCATTCCTTCAGTCTTACCAGCCTTGAGGAATGCAGCCATGATAGCCTGGCACAGACCAGACATGGTGCCAGCTATGCTTCGCAGGGTGGACAGACTTTATCATACCCCTCAGGGTTTCCCCTGCTAATGCTGTCCAGTGTGAGACAGACACAGTGATCATCAAGGCAGCTAATGACAGGTCTAAAGCGCCTAAGCACCTTAGTTCCCTTCCCCCAGACAAAGTTTCAATGAATCGACTGCTGGGGTAAAAGGATATATGCCTCCTTTACTCTAGGTTTGAGGATTCCAGACTATCTGTCACACATGATAAAGTACCAGAATGCCAGCAGGAAGAAGGGCAGGGCTGCCGACCAGGCCTTTCCAGATGGCACTCAAAAGCAGGAACTTCTTCAGTGCCTTCAAGCTGCCGAGGATGTTTGTAAGTGTCTCCTCAGAGCCCTGTATGACATGGCTGACACCATTGCCAGGGCAGCTGCCATGGGCATATGCTTGCGTAGGCACTCCTGGCTCAGAGTACCCGGTTTTATGGCCAGTGTGCAGCAAAAAATGCTTAATGCTCCCTTCAATGGCATCAAGCTGTTTGGCCCTGATGCAGGGTATCATTAATGATCTGTGTTCTCGGCAGGCCCTCAAGTCTGTCCACTCTCTCTACCACACCCAACCAAGGGATAGAGGGTGCCCTCCTTTTCACAAAATGAACAATAGACCCAGGACAGCTCCCCAGCCCAAGGAAAATGCAGAGCCCAGGTTGCCTTGCCTGCCCCTCCAGTGCCGGAGCAGCGTCCAAGCATCCCCAGAAGTGATTGACCTCCTCCGCTTGACTCCTTGCCAGACCTCCTTTTTCTGATTCCAGACCAGGAGGCGGTGGTCGGAGGTCGGTTCACCCTCCATCTGAATCAGTGGAGAACCATAACATTGGATGCATGGATTCTGCAGATCATAGGCCCCGTTTGCAATGGGGCATTTGAAACTGTTCTCAGCGCTTGAACAGTTTCAAATGCGTACTGGCCCGGATTGCGTTTGCACATAACCCGCTTTTAGATCGAAATTTTGGAAGCGTGCTCAAACCCTGATGAGATCTGGGCTTGAGCACGCTTCCAGAAATCTGTTTTAAAAGTAAAGCGATTTACCTAGAGTGTGAATGCGCCAGCTCAGATCCTTTAATGCACTTACAAAGTGTGCAAAGCATCACGGTAAGCAGCTTTTCCATGCTGCTGAATTCGGTTCATAGTGGGCACGGATCTCTGCCACAGTGTGAACGCTGTAAAATGCATTGCCTGATGCGGATCACAGGAAGGGGGTTGCAGTATGAAAGCTAAAGCACGGTAAGTGCTAATCCACTTTTAAAAACGTTTTGCGCAACCATGCTGTAGTGTGAACGGGGCCATAGAGAGGGGACACACCTTGGAGCTCATCGAGCAGCCTCCAGAAACCCCACCCCAGCCATCCTGTTCACCCCTGGTTCATCTGTCTGTTCTCCGGGAGGAAGTACAGTCCCTTCTACGCAAGCAGGCCATTGAGTCAGTGCCCAGGCACCAGAGAAATAAGAGGTTTTACTTCAGGTTTTTCCTGGTTCCCAAAAAGACTGGCAGTCTGAGGCCTATCCTGGATCTAAAGGACCCAAGTCTGTTTATCCAGTACAGAAAGTTCCAGATGGTAACTTTACTAGGCCTGATACCCCTTCTCAAAAAATGGGACTGGCTTTGCTCACTGGACATGCAGGATGCCTACCTGCACATCTCGGTCTTTCCTCCTCACAGAATGTTTCTCCGTTTTGCCTTTCAGGGCACGCATTATCAGTTCAAAGTGCTGCCCTTTGGATTGTCTTCTGCTCTGCAAGTCTTTACCAAGTGCTTAGCAGCGGTCGCAGCAGCTCTCAGAAGGGAGGGAGGGACTGTATGTTTTCCCTTAGCTGGACGATCAGCTCCTAAAGGCCCTGTCCAGGGAACAGCTTTTCTGACTCTGGAGTGAACTCTCCAGCTCTTCCACTCCTAGGGCATCACTGTCAGTGTGTCCAAGTCGGTTTTGCTACCGTCCCAGAGGTTGCAGTATATAGGGGCAGTTCTGGGCTTGGCACAGGGGAAGGCCTTTTTGCCTCAAAACAGGACAGAGTGCCTCATAACTCAAGCTCAGGAAGTCGACCAGAGTCACTACATTCTTGCCAGGGTATACCTCAGATTGCTGGGTCTAATGGCAGCTGCCATACCCACTGGTACCACTGACCAGACTTCATATGCGGATCCTCCAGTGGACCCTCCGAGTACAGTGGGACTAGCGCATGAATGAGTTAGATCAACCAGTCCTGGTCTCCTCCCCAGTACGCAATGTGCTGCAGTGGTGGCTGGACCCCTTGAATCTGCTTCAAGGTGTCCCATTCCAGATCCCCCCACAACAGATCCTAACCACAGATACCTCAGGTCTGGACTAGGGAGCACTCCTGGGTACCTTCCAGACCCAGGGATCTTGGTCCCCAGTGGGAATCCTCCCTACATATCAGTGTCCTAGAGATGAGAGCAGTGCTCTATGTCATGCAGGCCTTTCAGGAACACCTCATTCCAGGTCAGCTGCTGGTGCAATCGGACAATTTAAGTGTAGTATACTACATCAGTGAGCAGGCGGGGACTAATTTGTACCCCTTTTGCAGGGACGCCATGAGAGTGTGGTACTGGGCGCTGGATCACAGTTTGACACTCTTTGCAGTCCACGTGCTAGGCGTGCTAAACATTCTGGCGGACAGTCTCAGCAGGACTCCGTTTAGCATACATGAATGAGAGCTTCTCTCATCTGTCACAGAAGACTTGTTCGACAGATGGGGTCATCCAGAGTTGGACCTTTTTGCGTCCACACTCAACACAAAACTGCCTAATTTCTGCTTGCTAGATCCAGGGCCTGGAGTTTTCTGCCGAGACATGTCCTCTCCTGGATCGGGAGGTTTCTTTACGCCTTCACTCCGTTTCCTATAATTCAGAGAGTGCTAATCAAGTTGCAGATGGAAGGGTCCAGCATGATTCTGGTAGCTCCCTTCTGGCCCTGACAGATTTGGTTCCCTCTGCTTCAGCAGATGGCAGAAGAACCTCCGTTCCCTCTCCCTCTTTGCAGGAATCTGCTGACCCAGGCTCAGGAGACCCTGGTCCATCCCAACCTCCGATCCCTCCATCTGCATGCCTGGCTCCTGAGGACATAGCCATTGCCAGGTTTGGGGTCTCTAACAGAGTGGCGGACATCCTAGTAGCCACCCAGAAGCCTTCCACTCGGGCCACATATGCCATGAAGTGGAAGCAGTTTGCCATCTGAGCTGCCAAACATAGTTTAGATCCCTTCACCTGCCTGGTGAACCATATTCTGGACTACCTGTTCTCTTTTTCTGACTCAGGTTTCCAGTACTCCTCCCTCAAGGTCCATCTTTCGGCTATTTCTGCATTTCATGAGCCCATAGGTGACCGCAGGATTGTTCAGCTGGATGTCTCCCATACCCTTCTAAGGGCATCCTGCATCTGAAACCCCCAGTCCATTCTCCTGTCCCAGCTTGGGACTTGAATTTTGTTTTGGAGAAACTGACCCTGTCTCCCTTTGAGCCAATCGCGACTTGCGATTTACGCTTTCTCTCTTGGAAAGCATTCTTTTTAGTTGCCATTACTTCTGCTTGAAGAATTTCAGAGCTTCAGGCCATCTGGCGTGAGGAGCCTTATTTGATTTTTCACAAAGACAAGATGTATTTGTGCACAAATCCTAAAGTTTCTAACTAAGGGTGGTCTCAGAGTTTACACTGAACCAGTCTGTCCACCTGTTTATTTTCCCGAGCGTGCCAATCCAGGGGAAGTACTGATCTTACTTCGAGAAACAGCTCTTGCAGCAGGTTACACCATTAGGACTGAAGCCGGCAGGTGCCAGGACCCCACAGAAATTTTCTAACTAGCAGCATTCAGCGGGGACCGCCCCCGACGTCAGGCATAGTATATAAGGGGGCAGTCCTCCAGAATCCCCAGTTCTTTTTCCCGCCATCGACTCGCCAGCATCAGCCTCTCAGTCTTTACCTAGCGCACAATGACTTGGAACGTCAGAAGTTTCTACATAACTAATGTCCTCTCCAACTCCTTCATTTGAGGGACACCTTTCAAAGTGTGCCTGCAGAAAACAGATCCCTTTCAAGGATCCTCATTCTTCTTGCGTGCGGTGCTTAGGCCCGGACCATGACACCAAGGCCTGTACTTTTGCCAAGGGTTCAACAGCCGCACCAGGATCTGCCTCAGAAGGCACTTCAGGCTTACCTGTTAGAGGAAAAACTTAGTAAGATGGACAAAGAACCTTCCTCCAGGGGCGATTCTTCCTCCAAGGTCCATAAACACCGGGACAAGCACTGGGAGAAAGCAAGGTCCAGATCCTCGAACCGGGCCTCGGATTCGCGGAGCTCAGGCTTCACCCGATCTGACTGCTCTCCCTCCAGGGCTAAGTCTCAGCACCCTCCGGTTAAAGTCCGGGCTTCCAGCATTCTTCGACTCTTCAGCCCATCAAGACTTTCAGGCCCTCGGCTTCCTCTACTCCCCCTCGGGCCTCTTCTAAGTTCTCCGAACGCCACAAATCTTCCTCTTCCACCCAACGTCGGGACCCCGACTCCAGGTCAGTCTCCCAGCCCCCTAGGGGCCCGGATCCACCACCCAGGAAGACGAAGGACCTGATGTCCCTCAAGCGGATGACAGACCTGACGTCGGCCAAGCACCAGACGCCAGCCAGGTGTTCACCGGACCCGAAGTCGTTAGCTAAGCGGCCGACGTCAGCTTCACCGGAGCCGAAGACTGCCCTCCAGTCACCTGTGGACACGGTCACAGGAATTCCACGGAGGACGACACCACATTGCCTGAGGACCAGGTGGGCGACACAGAGGATGCCGGGCTTCCAAGGGAACCTTCGTCCACCCCGGAGACACCTGAGGACCTGACGCCCGACCCCGGTGACAGACCACCGGCGCCAGGCCCGTCGACTGGCATGAATTTACAAGAGGCAAAGGATCTCTTTACTTTCTGGTGGGACACCATCCGTAAAGACGTGGTCCCAGTAAAGCCTCCTCCTACTCCTTCACCTCCTATGCCCCCTCCTCCACCACAGGGGCAAGCAGGACGACCACCAACCCTTAAGGAGCAGACTCCACCTACCAGGGGTAGAGCCGAGGATCGGACAAGGCCTCCCTCAAGATCTCCATCGGGGTCTCCCAGCCCCAAGTGACCCAGACGTCGGCGGTATACTCAGTCAGGGGAGGACTCCAGATCGGATACCTCTGATTACTCCAGATCTCCTTGTTCACTCAGCATTCCATCACCTGACCCACATGACCTGCCCAGGTCCCCTCCGGATGATCCCTCTTTTTCTGAGATCATGAGGCACATCCAGCACAACATGGGATGAGACGCTGAAGAACTCGACCCTGAAAGACAGCGCCTTGCCCATTATCTTCGGCAGAAAGACCCAAAGACTGTGGTAGTGCCACCCTTGGTGGACACCTTTGCGGACGTCACCAAAGCTGCGTGGAAGTGTCCGCAATCCACTCCTGCGGTGCTGAAGAAAGCTGACGCCTGTGCAAGGCCCCGAGAGAGGACCAGTACTTGGCTCAACAACCTCTGGCAGATTCCCTGGTCATTACGGCCTCACATAACCAGTCCCAAAGACTGCAACACATGAGCACACAGCCACCGGACCAGGAATCCAAATAGTTGGATGCCCTGGGGAGAGGCATGTATGCGGCTGCTACATGCTCCATCAGGTCCCTGAACTACCTAACCCACATGGTACAGTTTCAGAATGCCCTGTGGGAACAGGGCCAGGATCTGGTTGATAAGCTTCCGGATGGCGATCAGAAGGTGGAGCTCCTAAACCTTCTCCGCACAGGGTCTGATGTGGGTACCCAAGTGCTATGAGCCGCATACGATTCTGCGGACTCGTCCGCCAGAGCTGCAGCTTCAGGCATCTGTCTCCAGTGACACTCTTGGCTCCGTGTCTCCGGCTTCACCCCGGCGTACAGAAGAACATTCTTGATGTCCCCTACAACGGCGAAGTACTGTTTGGTGAACCCTCGGAGAAGGTTATCACCAAACTCCAGGATGCTGGGAAGGCAGTCAGGTCTGTACAGGCCATGTACAGATCCAGGCCCAGTTCCTTTCGTAGGAACCAGAGCCATTTTCGCAGCTGGCAACAAAGGCAGCAGCCACGTTCCGGTCAGCAACAAAGGGGCACCTTTTAGCGGAAAGCCCAGGCTAAGTCGTCCCGAGGCAGTGCCCAACGCTACACTAAACCGACCCAACCTGCAGGGACCAGTGCTGCCACAGCATGACTCCTTCCTGACCCCCGGCCCCCGCCCCTTCTCTGGATCAATGGGCACAAAAGGTCGGGGGTCGCATCGCTCGCCACTTTTTAGGGTGGCGGTCGATTACCACCGACTGGTGGGTTCTCCAGTTGGTCAAGAAAGGTCACTTCATAGAATTTCTCGACCACCCATTGGCAAGACCTCCCCTGCTTTCCCGTTACTCGGGTCAGCACGCCCTGCTCATACAGCAGGAGGTGCTCGCGCTCCTGGAAAAAGAAGCGATAGAGCACATACCACGGAACCAGAGGAGTGCAGGATATTATTTTCAGTTCTTTCTGGTTCCCAAGAAACAAGGGACCTCGTCCGATACTGGACCTCAGCGACCTCAACGAGTCGGTCCGGTAAAAACGCTTCCGCATGGTGACCCTCCCAGGTCTGATTACCATGCTCAAGCAGGGCTCCTTTCTAGCGTCCTTGGACACGCAGGATGCTTACCTGCATATCCCCGTTGCTCAAGTGCACAGGAAGTTTCTGCGCTTCGAGTTCCAGGGCCACCATTATCAGTTCTGAGCCCTCCCCCTTCGGACTGTCATCGGCACCTCAGGTATTCACGAAGTGCATGGCGGTCGTAGCGGTGGCTCTGAGGAGACAAGGCCACTACGTGTTCCCCTACCTGGATGACTGGCTTCTCATGGCACCCTCTTGGGAGGCCTTGATGTCCGCCATCCATTATACTCAGCCTCTGTTCGAGACACTGGGCATCATGATCAATCACAAGAAGTCACACCTGGTTCTGTCACAGACTCTGCAGTTCTGGACACCATTCAGGGGAAAGCTTTTCTTCCCCAGGACAGAGTGGAACATATCAGATCTCTCATCAGGGACATTTCGGCGAAGAAGACCGTTCCTGCCAGATTGGTCCTTTGCCTGCTCGGACACATGGCTGCGGCCATTGCAACAGTCCCGCTTGCTCATCTCCACATGTGGGTCACCCAGTGGATGTTACGGGTCCAATGGGATCAAAAGCAAGACCATCTGCAGCTTCCAATCCAGATCACAAAGACCGTAATCCGGGATTAGCAATGGTGGCTAGATCCGAAGAATCTATCGGCAGGGGTCCCCTTCATTGCACCGTCTCCGATTGTGACTCTCTTCACAGACGCCTCAGGGCTTGGATGGGGAGCACACCTCGACGGTGTCCGGTCTCAGGGCCTGTGGACAGCCCAAGAGACTCATCTCCACATAAATATCCTGGAAATGAGAGCAGTTCTTTACGCCCTGCAGGCCTTCCAGTCTGAGATTCCACCGGGTACCATTCTGTTACAAACAGACAATTCCATGTGATGTATTACCTCAACAAACAATGAGGCACCCATTCCTACCCGCTTTGCAGGGAGGCCATGAGGTGTGGGATTAGGCTTTGCAACACGGCAAAACTCATTGATGTTCATGTCCCAGGAGGACAACATCATTGCAGATCGGCCTGAGCTGCTCTCAGGCCGAGTCCACGAGGGGAACTACTCCAGGAGGTAGTAGAGGATCTGTTTCACAGATGGGGTACACCAGAGTTAGACCTTTCGCGATCCCATCCAACGAAAACTGCCCAATTTTTGCTCGCTAGATCCAGAGCCTGGTGTTTTCTGGCAAGATGTGTTGTCCCTCTCTTGGGTGGGCAGATTCCTCTATGCCTTCCCCCCCTTTCCGTTGATCCAGAGGGTTCTTCTGAAACTTTGCAGAGAGCAAGCGATGCTGATACTCATCGTGCTGTTCTGGCCCAGGCAGATCTGGTTCCCTCTACTACATCAGCTGTCCTGGGAACCTCCGGTGCCTCTGCCAATCAGCTCTCACTTGTTGTCTCAACAGGAGGGCTCCTTAGTCCATCCTGACCTTCGTTCACTGAGCCTGCACGCTTGGCTCCTAGAGACATAGCCATTTTGCAACACGGGGTCTCGCAAGAGGTAGCTGACGTTCTGGTGGCCACGAGAAAACCAGCCACTCATGCTACTTACGCCATGAAATTGTGCTGTTTTTGCCTATGGGCTCAAGCGCAGGGGTTTTCGCCTCTAGACAGTCCAGAAAAATTGGTCTTGGACCACCTTTTGTCTCTTTTTTCAGACATGCTAGGCCTACTCCTCGATCAAAATACACCTCTGTGCCATATCAGCCTATCATTATCGTATAGGCCAACATACCATATCTCAGTTGGACATGGCACGAGCCTTCCTGAGAGGTATTCTCCACCTTAGACCTCCGATTAAGGATCCAATTCCACCATGGGATCTACCCTTTGTCCTGGAGCAGTTTATGCTGCCACCCTTTCAACCAGCCGCGGATTGTGAGCTATGTCTTCTCACTTGGAAGACGTTGTTTTTAGTTGCCATTACCTCGGCCAGAAGAATTTCTCTACTCCATGCACTCATGTGCAAAGAGTCTTATGTGGTTTTTCACAAAGACAGGGTATCCCTACGGACTAATCCCAAATTTCTGCCTAAGGTGGTCTCAGCTCTCATCCTTAATCAAGACATCGATCTACCAATGTACGTTCCCAACTATTTGAATCGAGGAGAGACCCGGTTGCACACCCTAGATGTGCATAGGTGTCTCCGGTACTACCTGCCCAGAACCAAACACCACCGAAAATCGGACCAGCTTTTTGTCTCCTTTGCCCACAGGATGATGGGAGCTCCTGTTTCCAAACAGTCACTGTCCAGGTGGCTCATTCAGTGTATCACATTCTGTTACCAGAAGCGTAACAAACCCTTACCAGGTGCGGTCAAGGGTCATTCCACAAAGGGGGGTGGCTACCTCGTTTGCAGCCCTTAAGAATGTGTCCACTTCGGCTATCTGTGCTGCAGCTACTAGGAGCTCCGTGCACACTTTCATCAGGCATAATAGCCTGGATATCGCATCGAGGCGAAGAGCAGGTTTTGGTCTAGCAGTCCTTCAAGGACTTCTGTCCTAGGCTTAGGTTTCACTAAGGATTTCTACCTTCCCTCCTCCCAGTGGTGTGGGATTTCCTTGGGAATCAGTCCTAATGGTGTAACCTACTGCAAGAGCTGTTTCTCGAAGTAAGATAGTACAGTTACAAGAACTTACCGTAACAGTAGATCTTCGAGAACAGCTCTTGCAGCAGGTACTTTCCCTCCCACCATCCCCGCTGGAGGTAGATTCTAGTTTCAACATCCTTTTCCAAGGATCAGGTGTCTCAGCATCTCTCTGACTGCCATTTGATGGCGGATCCTCAGTCTCCTCTTCTGATGTCATCCAGCGGCCGGGAGTCTCCAGCCGGAGAACTGGGGGTTCTGGGGGACCGCCCCCTTATATACTATGCCTGATATCGGGTTGGGACCGACGTCGGGGGCAGTCTCCGCTGAATACTGCTAGCTAGAAAATTTCCGTGGGGTCCTGGTGCCTGCCGGCTTCAGTCCTATTGGTGTAACCTGCTGCAAGACCTGTTCTCGAAGATCTACTGTTACGGTAAGTTCTTACGTAACTGTACTTTCCATAAGTTAGATGTGCGCAAAACTTTAAAGCACTACCTGCTTCGGACCAAGGAGTCTAGAAGGTCGAAGCAGCTGTTTGTTTCCTTCACCTCTGGTAGAGAGGACATTTAAGTTTCTAAGCAATATTTATCCAAATAGTTGGCAAATTGCATTGTGTTCTGCTACAGTAAGTACGGCAAAGAATTACCTGGTGCTGTCAAAGCTCATTCCACAAGGGGCATGGCTACCTCTGTGGCCTGTTTCAGAGGGGTATCAGCTGCTGACATTTGTGCGGCTGCCATCTGGAGTACCATCCATACTTTCACCAACCACTACAGTCTGGACATTGCCTCAAGGGCCTGTGCAGGTTTTGGCAGGGCTGTGCTGCAGGGCCTCCTGTCTTAAGTTTATGGCAAGCTCTCCTCCCAAACTGTCTGTCTGCACCTGTATGTGCTTGGGAATTGTCCCTATGGTGTTACTGATGACTGAGGTAGCCCCGAAGAAGATAGAACAGTTACTTAAGAACTTACCGGAACAGTAGATCTTCAAGGGGATCTCAATCAAGTATGCTTTCCCTTCCACCATCCCCCTTCTTGGGGCTCCTGTCCAGGAACTTTCTGTCTGGTGTATCCAGACTTTCATATATGCCTGGGCACCTCTCTCCCTCTTCTCAGTCCCCCGTGGCACAAGCCTGGCTCCCTTTGTCTCTGGGGGAAAGAACTGAGGAGGGAGCAGGGCTGCTCATGCCTTTATAGGGTTGCAGACATCAGTTGCGTGGGTGGCCCCAGTTGTACTGCTGAAAATCTTCTGTGTGGATTCCACTTCACTGATGGTGAGGTTCTACGGTGTTACCTGTTGACTGAGATCCCCTCAAAGATCTGCTGTTACAGTAAGTTCTTACGTAACTGTTCTCTCCCCTTTGCTGAGTATGCACCTGCTCAGAGTAAGCAAACAAATCTAAGCTTCAGTATTTATAAACAGTTACCAGCTCAAATGATGGGCCCCTTGGAATAACTGAAAAAGATTTAAAAAAGAGAGGTCTAATACAGCAACTTTGTCTAATTTATGTAGCAGCCTTAATAAATATTAAACATCTGTCTTGCTTGTGGTTCTAGAACTGCATAGTACTTCATTTCTGCCCCCAAATTTACTAAGTTGACCTTTTAGTGGCTTAAATTTCTGTTTTATACTCAGTACAGCAAATGGAACTCTTTTCTCAGTGGTAGTACCGAATTTTCTGGTTATCTGTAGCAATGCTATAATGCAACAAACAGCAGGTTTTGAACAAAATCTACTTTGTGCAGTTCATGTTAGCTGGGAAAATTCTTCACCATACCGTTTTGTAGCTTCTATTTACTGTAGTCCTGACATCTTTAGATTACGACTGTTTAGTTTTAGTCATTAAACAATCTGCAAATGTTTTTATTATTTGGTTTATAACTAGTGTGTGGATCTGCAGTAAAGATGGCAGCCCCAGCCGTTCTTTTTTTAATCTCTTCCCTGAAGCCCCTCTTCAGTTGTCAAATCTGTATTCTTAATGTTAATATGTTTGAGGCCCAGCTACATTACTGATGATTTACTGCTTAGATTAATCAGGGTGGGCTTAACAAGTGAACAGGAGCTCTTAAAGAGGAACTCTCACTTCCCTGAGCCCCACTTTAAGTGTGGGGCTGCCCTTGATTAGCACATTAATCTCTGTTATAATATGTTATCATCTTAATTAATCCTTATTTACTTGCCGATGAGAAAATATTCTTGATATCTGGTGATTCTGCCATCTCCAACCCAGCATGTTAAAGTGACCACTGGTACAGAGGCATCCCACAAGCCCCTGCAGGCTGCAGCACCGGGGAGTTCGAGTAGCATTACTATGGTAATGAGCTTTATAAAACAAGTGCACAATACAGTGAGGAAAGGGGGAACGTATGTATCTGGAATGCAGAAAGTGACTGTCAAGGTTTCAGATGGAGAGATTTAGTGCAGTTGTATACTTTGACTGGAGATGCTGTTCTGTCATTAAGCATTCTCCTTCCTCTCTCCCCCTACTCGTTGCAGGACAATTCAAATTTGTACATGGTGATGGAGTACGTGCCAGGTGGCGAGATGTTCTCCCATTTACGGAGGATCGGGCGGTTCAGGTGAGTAGCACCCTCATTAGTCACTGTAGTGGTGCTCCTGGGGAATACAGTACTTTTGTGCACAGAGGCTAATAGTCTGTCAGTTGTGGTGAACCTTGAGTGTAAGAATGCATATGACGTATAAGCCATGGCTTACAAATTTATTCTAGCAATGAGAGTGTATTTGATGTACAAATAGCAACATCTCAGCCCTGAGATATTACCCCAGAGACAGTTGTTTAGAATATTAAAGTTCGACTCTGCATTCTGGTCACTCTCCCACTGACATTCCAGCTGCAGAGTTATTGTAACTGCCTAGATTTAGTTCATTACTAACACTTAGGCAAGCATCCACTACCATGCTCAGTCACCAGAACAGTCTGCAAGCTTGGCTCTTCCTACCACTCAGTGTGTGATTCTGACTCTGCCCCTTTGCACTGAGATATTTTCTTTTGCAGGAGGGAACAAATCTCCTTCCTCACAGCTCCTGCTAGTGGCTGAGAATTCTGCTAGTTTTCAAGCATTTATTTTTATGTTTTGTTTTGTTTTTTTACCTCGTTTCTTCATGCTGTCCAGTGGCTTCTGTTCCATTGTCGTGATTTGTCATGAAACAGAAGACAAAGCAGGGATGTAAGAGGTGTATTTTGTGCAGGTACCCTGTATCAGCAACCGACAGACCCAGTGCCTCTGTTTACTGTTTGGGCTTGAACCATGACATGACAGATTGCTCCTAGTGCCAAACCATGCATGCTTCAGCCCTTGAAGAGAGTAAGCACTTGTTTATCCAGTGCAAGTTCACAGGATGCAAGCAAACTGCTTGGTTGGCAGCTCAGTTGTGGGTCATGGTGGCACAGGGGGCCAGCATGGATGTGTTGGTCCTTGATCTTCTGGTGTTGGAGGAGTATGCGTAGATCTCTCTATTCCTCAGGAGGATGAAGGGTTTACAAATTGTATTCCATCTTTCCATGTCTGCAAAGGTGAATCTCCATCTCATTGATGAAAACACAAAAAGAGTCAGCGTGGGTCGTGGGATCGCTGTCATTTGAGGGACCACATGCACTATTCCCAGCTGGAATGTCCTTGTGGCCAGTTGCCTTCAAAGGATGAGCTGCCAGTGGAGCCTATCAGTCTGCCAGCAAAGTTTCTGTTGGGGCAGCTGACTAAGTAGACACTGGTCAGTCTGATCGTCAACCCCGTTGGGAACTGGTCCACCAAGGAAGAGGACTCCTTTACTCAGACTCTGGTGCTGACCACATCCCAACCCAGGCTGGGTGCGTTTGGTGTGCCGAGCTCTCAGTCTGGCTCTGCCAGTCCAGCTGACACCAGTTGTCCTGACTCTGGCACTGCCCCCAGTTCAGCCAGCACCCTCTCCTTCGGGGTATCCGACGACACTCGAGGTTGCAGTCATGCTCTCATTTGTAACATCTATGCCAGCACTGCCATTGGCAGTCAATGAGTTCTACCTCGTCGTCTTGGTCCTGCCATCAACGTCAAGCCTGTTGCAGATGGGAGAGGAAGGCCTGGCAACAGTGGGTCTACGAATGTTTTGCCTAGGTTCAGCTAGCAACTCCCCTAGACTGACCCCAATCATGGGTGCCCCTCCTGCTACTGACTGCAGTCATGCACCCAGCACCACCCCTCTGGTTTCCAGAGTCTGGACTTTCTCATATAACATTGGTGGTTGTCACCCTGTATGAGAGCATCATCTATTCCATGGACCTCATGTAGATGGTATCATGGTTCTCATGGATCAGATGTCCATGACTCTGGACATCACCCTTGGAGGAGGTCCAGAAGAAGGAGACCTACCTGCTGATGGACATCCTCGAATGAGATTCCTCAGCGGGGAATCATCCAGTGTATGACAGCATAGATTTCTCACCTTTCATTTTGTCTTTTTGTTAACAATCCTCCCTATAAATGAAATAAAACATTTTACTGTTTAGTTGTAGCCAAAAAAATATACATTGATTTCTCAAAAACAGTGTGCTAGAGAATCCTACTTGCTTGCAGTCACCTGCTGCCGAGAACGCTTATTTGTAACATTCACCGTGTGGTGTTGTCACCATTATCAAAGGGTTGTATTGCTCCTTCATCTCTCTTTTTAAAGGAGATGAGATGGCAAGCTCAGGCAGCATGTGACGTGCCCAACATTCCTTCATGGTCATCATGCGTTACTGTGTGATGTGCCACGCTGCCCAGTCCTTGCCCAATGTTAAAGGCTGAAGAAAAGGACAGCATAGAAAGCTGGATATACTGTAGAAAATTCACAGTACACTGTTCTTGACCCATGTAAAATTCATACCTTTCATGAGTTTTTGGCACAGTGTTCTGCTGTTACCCTGGACAACTGGATGCTGGAAGTGGTACAATTGTGGTTGCCTCTAGAATTTGTAAGTTTACCCTCCCTTTGAGGGTATGTTGTTGCTGGCATCTTTACCCAAACTGGGGCAAAGTCATTTGGCTCCTTTAGCAGAATTGTGATGCAGCCTATTCCAGACAGTCAGGCTTAGCAGGAGTCCATGTCTCGGTGGTACTTGGTACCAAAACAGATTTGGGGGTGCTGGCACCACATTCTCTATCTGCAAGTTCTAAGGAAGATAATTTGCAGTCAGAAATTTCACTTGGTGACTTTGAAACATAGAAACTGATGGCAGATAAGGACCACTCAGCCCACCTGTTGTGCTCATTTTCCCTACCTACTGCAATAGCGCAGACCCTATTTGATCTCCGGCTTACTTTCTCTTTCTTATCGCTAGGGTTCCCTTATGTCTACGCCATGCATTCTTGAATTCCCCTGCCATTTTTGCCCCCACCAGCTATGCTGGGAGGCTGTTCCACGCATCCACCAACCTTTCCATGAAAAAATATTTCCTAATGTTACCCATGGGTCTACCCCCTCCTGCCTCATATCATGACCCCTTGTTTTGAACATCTTTTTCTGAAGATGCTACCTTCTTGTACTTTGAAAGATGTACCTCTTGAAAGTCTCTATCATATCCCCCGCCCCGACATACATATTGAGGTCCTTTAATGTCTTCTATATGGCTTTTGGTGCAGACCTTGCACCATTTTTGTTACCCTTCTCTGAACTGCCTCTACTCTCTTTCCTTCTGGATATGTGGCCTCCAGAACTGGACAGAGTACTCCAGATGAGGTCTCACCAATCATTTTGTACAGTGATATCATCACCTCCCTTTTTCTGCTGATGATACCTCTCCATTATGCATCCCACTGGCTTTCCCACAACCTTTTCACATCATTTGGTGGCCTTTAGGTCATCAGATATAATTACCCGAAGTGCAGGTGCCATCCCCAATCATGTACTCTTCCCTGGCTTTCTGTGGCCAAGATGCATTACCTTGCACTTCCTGCATTGAAACTCAAATTGCCACACTGTTGACCACTCTTGAAGCCTTCTTAGGTCCCTCCTCATTTTTTCCACAACCCCCCCCCAAAAGTATCAACCCAGTTGCAGATCTTAGTGTCGTCTGCAAAGAGGCATACCTTCCCTTCCAGACCCTCTACAGTGTTACTTACAGAGACATTGAAAAGGACTGGCCCCAGAACTGATCCTTGTGACACCCTGCTGGTTACCTTCCTCTCCTATGAATGAACTTCTGTTACCACTGCCCTCTTGTGTTCTATCCCTCAACCAACTTCTGACCCAGTTTACCACCTTAGGACCCACTCCCAGGCTGCCCAACTTGTTTACAAGCCACCTGTGTGGAACAGTATTGAAAGTCTTGCTGAAATCCAGGTAGACCACATTCACCACCCTTCCCTGATCCAATCCCCTGGTCACCCAGTCAAATAAATCTTTGTTTGACAAGACCTTCCCACTGTGAATCCATGCTTCCTCTGATCTTGTGCTCTGCTTGATTCAAGATATACCACAATCCTTTCCTTTAGCAGTGATTCCATTATTTTCCCCACCACCAAAGTCTGGCTGACTGGCCTGTAATTGCCAGCATCCTCCCTGCTCCCAGTTTGGTGGAGAGGGGACTACATCAGTCCTCCAGAAACGCACCTGTTTCCATCGATTTGTTGAACAGGGCTGTTAACAGGTGCTGCCAACACCACTTAAGCTCTTTTAATGTTCTTGGACGAATCTCGTCTGCGCCATTGCCTTGTCCTCTTTCAACTTTGTGAGTTCCTTTAGGACTCTCTCCTCCGTAAATGAACCGGTGTCCACATCCCTTCCATTGATGCTCCTAACGGCTGTGGTCCCTCTCCTTCCCCTTCTGCCAATTCTAAACAAAAGTATTTGTTCAGGATTGCTGCTTTTCAGGTCCCCCCTCCTCACACTCCCCTCCTTCCCTTTTTAGCCTTACAGTCCCATCCTTGGTCTTTCTTCTTTCACTAACATACCTGAAAAATGTCTTGTCCCCTTTCATTACTGCCTGGGCTGTTTTTTCCTCCATTTGCACCTTTGTGCTCCTGACTGCTTTCCTCGCCTCCTTCTGCTTTTCCAGATACAATTCCCTGTTCTCCTTCTGTGTTTCCTTGTACCTCTTGAATGCCAACCTTGTCGCTCTCACCTTCCCAGCGACTTCCTTTGAGAACCATAGTGGTTTTATTTCCTTTTGCTTCTGCTTAGTTGCCTAACACAAAGGCTTATTGCCATCGCTATGGCTCCCTTTGAATTCGGCCACTGTTCCTCTAGCCCCCACTATGGCTTCCCTGACACAATTCCTCAACTTTGCAGAGTCGACCTGTCTGAAGTCCAGGACCTTTGCTTTCGTGTGGTTTGACTCTTCCAGTGTTCTTACATTGAACTGCACAGTACGGTGTTCACTGGACCCCAGGTGGCTGCCCACCATTACATGTGCAACTCTGTCCCTGTTGGTGAGTACTAGGTCCAATATTGCTCCCTCACGGGTGGGCTCTACCATTGGCTGCCTAAGGCATGTTCCCTGCAAGGCGTCCAGGATGTCCCTGATCCTGGCTGTGGCTGCAGTTGGGATGCTCTAGTCAATATTCGGCAAATTGAAATCTCCCACCAGCAGCATCTCCCCTTTAGTTGCCATCTTGTGGATTGCGTCCGCTAGCACCCTGTTTAACTCCTCCCCTTGTGCTGGAGGACTTTGTACCACATCATTTCATCCCTGGAGCCTGGGGTTGGCTCTGCTCCCTGGATCTCAGGATGCATACTTATGCCTTCTTGTTCATCCATCTCACTGACTTTTCAGTGGATGGGACTCTTATCACTTCAGAGCTGTGCGGTTCATCCTTTGTCAGCACTCGGGGAGTTTACCTAGTTCTGGTTGGTAGTGGTTGCCTACCTCAAGCAAAGAGAAGTCAAAGGGTTTTCATACTTTGAGAACGGGCTCATCTAGCTTTTTCTCTGTCCACTAGTGACTGGTGTTAGTGCAGTTTCGGTCACTGCCACCTGCAACTGGGCCCCCAACAAAGTTTTCATCAGTGGCAGTCTTTTTTTTGTTTTGTTTTGTTTTGTTTCATTTTGCTGTTGTCGGGAATGGCATCGTGGCTGCCTGGTGGGGCCAGGACACAGACACCTTCAGATGTTTCTGCCAGCCAGAAAGTCCAGTCTCACAGTGTGCTGAACCACTGCCTTGTTCATCCAGCACCACCTCCAGGTTCAGCCAGTTGAACAACCAGAATACAGTACAGCTGTGCGCTTAAGATCAGTGCTGGTAGTCTAGCATCATAGCCTTGTTCAGCCATTGATCAGTGAGAACACAGGTTATATAAGCGCTCAATGCTCGCAGCCTGCAGAAGCACCATGCATGTTGGTGGCAAACTCTGGTCTGTTGGTGCAGCCACTGTCAACAGGCTGCTTGGCATTGTTCGGTGATAAGGACATGTGATGTGCTGCAGTACTGGTTCAGTTCTTAGAACGCATTCATAGTCTATTGCCAGCATTGTTATCACTGCTAAGCTTGGTACTGGTAAGGACCCTGCCATTTATGTTGTTGCATCTGACATGAATGAGGTCTGTTGGACCTTCTGCTTTAGAAGAGATTCTGGTTCCTAACAGCTGGTCCTTCTGCCATCTCCTTTGGAAGAGGAGTACAATCCTCATTACATGGAGGGCAACTACTGGGGAGAGAAAGAGGTGTAGATTCCATAGAGACAATTTCTGGTCCACAGTTTCTCTGGCAGTGAGGAAACTGTGCTCTAGACACTAGCCACCCCCCTTCCCATTGAGGATGCTTTTGGGCCATGATAGACCAAATCCTGGAGAAGCTTTAGTCCTCCGTGGAGGAAGAGGATTCTCTAACATGAACATCTCTAACTCTTTGGAGGAGTCTTTGGTTTCCTCTGTGGTGATGCCTCCTGTGTTTCCTGCACACAAGGATGCTACAGTGGCTGTCCTAGAGTCTCAAGCACACCTGTCTCTCTGACATCTGGGTCTGTGCCCCTTCATGGGGTAATGCTTATGGTGGAGGAACAGGCATGATCTCCTGTTAGCTACTCCTTTCTCAGGGCCTTTGCCAGGTAATGCTGACCTTAGACATTTGGTTACGGGGCTGTTTCTGGTGAAATAAAACTTTCACATGGCTGTGCTGGAACTGAGGGAAGTTCATGACTGGTTTCACATATTGGCTCCACATGTCTGAGAAGAAATCCCTACTGATCCTGATGAACGATCACTGTGTCATGTACAGCCTCAACTAACAGGGGTAAACACTCCTATTCTGTGCCAGGAAGCAATACATAGAATTTGATGGCAGAGGAGGACTGCCTGACCTATCTAGTCTGCCCATTTATTCTACCCCCTCAAGCATTCCTCACCGTTGCTAGGATTCCCTTATGTGTGGTATGGAATGGGCTGTCAAGCATGGTGTGGACCTTGTCGCTACACATCTGGCAGAGGTGCTAAATGTTCAGGCCTACAGTCTGAGCTATATTGTAGCACTGCCTCATGTTCAGGTACTGCTTGGAAAAGTGACCAAATTCCTGTTCATCTCATAGGGTTTTTCAGAGTTGGTCTCTTTTGCTTCCCCACAAACAGCAAAACTACTGTGATCTTACTTCGAGCGGGTTCCTGCAGTAGGTCGTCACATATAGGACTACGCCCCCTGGCCCCCTGGCGTCGGGTTCGAACGGCAAACTTGTAGCTAGCAGTCATCAGCGGGGACCGCTTCCCGATGTCAGGTGACGCGACGTCAGCCCGACTATAAAAGGGCCGGTCCCGCACCCGCCCTCCAGTTCTTTCCTGCCGTCATTTCAGTTCGTTCGACAGACATGGTAGAACAGCGATCAGTCGCCCGTTTAGTATTTGAACTTTCCCTCGGAAGGGATCTCTCGTCTGTCTTCTCACCCAAAAGCTGACTCTATGGTCATCTCGGCCCAGCCTAAACACTTGAGTTCCTCTCCACCAGACAAGGACTCAAGTCAGCTTGACCAGTTCGGTAGGAAGATCTACTCCTATACCTCCTGCGCCATCCGGTTGCTGAACTACGTGTCCCACATGGTGGCTTTTCAGAAGTCCTCTCTCACAGAACTGGAGAGGGACCTTCGGGACATCCCTGCCGAAAACCTCAGGGCTAAACTGCAGGACAAGGTTCGCATGAATAAAACTTCCTGCCGTCACGTACCTTTCAGGGGTTCCGTCCTCTTTGGCGGCAATGCAAAAGACATTATTACAGGGCTGCAAGAGAGTGGTAGGTCTCTTAGAGACGTATGCTCCATGTATTGGACAGGTCAAAAGAAACCGCCCTTTCGTCGCCAGAGAAGATGAAACAAGAACCAGAATAAGCATCAGGGTAAAAGACACGCCACTGGCTCGGGAGCCCATGCTTCTCAGGCTGAGTTCGCTAAAGCAGTCTTGGGAACCAAAGCTCCGCTCCCCTCGCTTCCCCTCCTCCCACTCCCTCCATCCCCCTCGGAGGAACCGGTAGGATGGAGATTCGGTCTCCACCTGGTGGGGTGGAAGTCAGTCATCGCAGGTGTATGGGTTCTTCAGCTCATACAAAGAGGTCACTCTGTTGAGTTCCTGGAGATTCCACCTGAAGGAATCGCTCTCCTTCGCTCTGGACTTGTTTGCCCAGCTGGGCATCTCGGTCAGTCTACCCAGGTCTCAGCTGGTACCCTCTCAGCGCCTCCAATTTATTGGAGCGGTACTGGATACAGTTCAGAGCAAGGTTTTCTTGCTATTGGATCGAACCGAGACCTGGCTCGATGCACCAGCGCACTCTGTGCTCCGTCTTTTGGGTCTTATGGCAGCAGCCATTCCTTCCATCCCCCTGGCCAGACTGCACATGAGGGTTACCCAGTGGGATCAATGAGCATACAACATGAACCAACTGGTCAAGATCTCCAGCAGCCTTCACAAAGACCTCCTCTGGTGGCAGGACCTCAGCAACTTATTGGTGGGAGCCCCCTTCCACTCTCTGGCTCCCTCCCAGACCCTCACCTCAGATGCCTCCGATATGTGTTGGGGAGCCCATTTGGAGTATCACAGAACTCAAGGTTCATGGTCTCCTTAGGAGCAACATCTGCACATCAACATCCTGGAGACCAGAGCAGTCCTCTGCGCTGTCCAGGCCTTCCAGTCGTTACTCCTTCCGGGAACACTTCTGGTCCAGACAGACATGGCAACTGTCTGGTACCTCAGCAAACAGGGAGGTACCTGGTCGTACCCTCTTTGCAGGGAAGCAATGAAAGTATGGTATTGGGCTATTCATCACAGCCTGTTTTTGACAGCAGTCCACGTACCAGGCATGCACAACGTCCTGGCGGACAGTCTCAGCCGATCAGTAGCCAGGGTTCACGAGTGGGAACTAAAGCAGGTGGTAGTCGAAGACCTGTTTCTTCGGTGGGGTTGGCCAGACCTAGATCTATTCCGCTTCCCCATTCAACGCAAAACCACCCAACTTTTGCTCGCTCGTTCCCGGGTTTGGTGCTTTTTGTCGAGACGCACTCTCTCTCTCTCTCTCTCTCTCTTGGATAGGGAGGTTTCTATACACGTTTCCTCCCTTTCCTCTCATTCAGGAGGTTCTGTTGAAACTCCAGGCAGAAGGGGCCCACTTGATTTTGATTGCCCCTCTGTGGCCCCGGCAGATTTGGTTCCTGCTGTTACAAAAACTTGTTCTAGAACCGCCGGTCCTTCTGCCACTGTCTCATGACCTTCTGTCTCAGGAGCAGGGCACCCTGGTCCATCAGAGTCTTCAGTCTCTCCATCTTCATGCATGACACCTGTGGACATAGCAGTTTCTCGCTATGGAGTTTCCTTTCTGGTTGCTCAGGTCCTGGTGGAAGCCAGAAAACCCCTCTACCAGATCCACCTACGCCATGAAGTGGAAGAGATTTTCTATCTGGACCTCAGCCGGATGCTTGGACCTTTTTTTCTTGCTTGGCCTCCCAGGTGTTAGAGTACCTCTTACATCTGTCTGAGTTGGGCCTTAGTTACTCCTCTGTTAAGGTCTGTCTCTCTCTGGTGTCTGCCTATCACCTTCCGGTGGAGAGCAAAACCCTGGCACAACTAGAGGTTTCCAAAACTTTCTTGAAGGGTATCCTTCACATCAAACCTCCAGTCCGGAACCCCTCTCCTCCCTGGGATCTTAATTTTATGTTGGAGAAACTTACTTTGCCCCCTTTTGAACCGGCAGCAAGTCATGATATGCGCTTCCTGTTCTGGAAGACACTATTTTTGGTTGCAGTTACTTCAGCTCGAAGGGTCTCAAAGCTTCAGGCCTTTGTTTGCAGAGAGTCTTATTTGATTTTCCACAAGGACCAGGTGGTCCTGAGGACTAATCTTTCTTTTCTTTCGAAAGTGGTTTTGGAGAAGACTCTCAACCAGAGTGTTGAACTGCCGGTTTATTTTCCTCAGCATTCCAACAGGGGGGAATATTTTTTGCACACCCTGGATGTGCATGGGATTTTGAGGTACCATACTTCCCGGACTAAGGAGGTTCAAAAGTCGAACCAACTCTTTGTGGCATTTGCCTCCCAGTGCCAGGGCAAGGCCATCTCTAAACAGACTTTCTAGGTGGCTGGCTAACAGTATCCACTACACTCACCAGAAATATGGAAAAATCCTTCCGGGGCGGTTAAAGGCCACTCCACCAGAAGCATGGCCACTTCTACCGCTTTTTTCAGGAATGTGTCCACTGTGGAGATCTGTGCAGTGGCCACTGGGTCTTCCGTCCACACCTTCACTATGCACTATAGTCTGGACATTGCCTCTAGGCGTCAAGCTGGTTTCGACCTTGCAGTTTTGCAAGGTCTTCTATCTTAAGGCAGATCCTTAGTTGGCAGACGTTTTCCTCCTCCCGGAAACTCGTCTCCGACTCCTTCTTTTTTGTTAGACTACTTGGAATTCAGTCCTGTATGTGAAGACCTAATGCAGGAACCCTGTCGAAGTAAGATATAGCAGTTACGTAAGAACTTAACCGTTAACAGTAGATCTTTGAGAGAGGTTCCTGCAGTAGGTCTAGTTTCCCCCAGCTCCTGGAAATTTTCCATTTTTATTCTGTCTAGTCCCCGGGTCTAGCTAGGGCACAGGATCCCAGGAGTTGTTACTCCTTTCCTTCTGCTATCCTCTCTCTAGGACTCCAATAGAAGAGAACTGCAGGGCGGGCGCAGGACCGCCCCTTTTATAGTCAGGCTGACGTCAGGGGGGCGGTCCCCGCTGATGATTGCTAGCTACAAGTTTGCCGTTCAAACCTGACGCCAGGGTGCGCAGTCCTACATGTGAAGACCTACTGCAGGAACCTCTCTCGAAGATCTACTGTTACAGTAAGTTCTTTCGTAATTGCTATTTTTTGCTTGTCCACACCAGCGCCTTGAGTTTTTGTGCAAGACATGTTGTGCCTCTGTTAAAGTGGGTGGTTCTTTTATGCTTTCTTCTGATCCCGCTGATTCAGCAGAGTCTAGTGACACTCTGGTATATGCTGGCCACCATGTTCTTGTGGCACATTTATTGCCCATGCAGCTTTGGTTTGCAGTGCTGTTCGGAATGGCAGTAGGGTCCTCTGTTTTCACTCTCTGTCGGACCAGGCCTGTTGTCCCAATTTTAGGGCTGTCTGCTACATCTGGATCTTCCATCCCTGCATCTGAATGCTTGACTTCTAAGGTCATAAAGCTTTCGCAGTTTGAGGGCCCCAAGTCAAAGGCAAACTTATTCACGGACGTGGAACTGCTGCAGTGTCTGGTGCCAATCTGGCGGCCAGGATCCTGTTACTTGTCCGGTCCAGTACGTTTCTGGACAGTTTTGCTGCTGTTGTCACGATCTAGATGTGTCTGAGCTGCATTCTGTGGTTATGGACCAATCTTCAGTGCCCTTCCTTTTGAACAGGATGGTTCTAGGGACTGGTCCTAAGTTCAGTCTAAACTGGTATCTGATTTCACTTTGACTCAGTCTCTAACTCTACCTGTGTTGTCCTCCCCAACCCCCGACAAAACTCCAGGGGAGGTACTTACATACTGTTTGCACGTCCAGACCATAGGGCACTCCACTTCTATGTGAGCAATACCTAGCACTGTACGTAGTTGACTCAGCTGTTTGTATCATTTGCCTCCACGATGCTGGGCAAACAGTACCTAAACAATGCCTGTCCAGGTGACTATCCCTCTGTATTGCCCTGTGCTTTCAGGAGGATGGTCAGAAACGTCAGTGACACCATCACAGGGCATACTACTAGGGGTATGGTGGCCTCTAGTGTTTGTTTCAGGTCTGCCTGTGCTTCGATTGTTGGTGATACTGCTGCCTCACACTAGGTCCACTCAGTCACTAATCCCTAAAGTTTGGATCTGATCTCTTGTAAGGAGAGCTGCTTTTGGCCTGGCTGCATTGCAGGGTCTGCTCTCTTAGGGGCATAGTCCTCTGCTACCGTGCCTCCCGTGATGGAGTGTGAAGCACTGCTTTATGAATTGTCCATTGGAACTCTGTTCATCAATGGCGTAGACTGAAGTGTATGGGGGCCCACCCACGTTATGTAGGTAATGCCATAGAGAGCTTTGAGGTGCATTTCACATCATCGTGGGTAGCCTCAGCTATGGAAATTTTTTCCGCAAGGTCATGAGATAGCCGGCTTACAATCCAGTATATTTGGTTCTATGGATGAGATTCTCTTGAAGTTCTGCTGTCATTGGTAAGTCACAAGTCTTTCTTGCTGATTGCTTGTGAGTGGTCGGAACCATGTTTACTCAGCCCACACCAGTCCACCTAATGCCTTATGCAGGAGTGGACAGCAGGACACCTAAGCATCAGAAATCTGCTTCCTATGTACAATCTGTTTCACAGCTGCAGTAGTGTCTGATTTCTGACCACATAACTCCCTCCTGGGCCACCAGGGATAGCTGTGTAGCATCAGGTGCCACCCACCCTCCCCAAGGTAGGGAGTATCCAACTTGAGCACTCACCAAACTCTGCTGCTTGATGCATGGCTTCCTTGAGGCTTGAACCCGGTCTCCAACTTGGTAAGTGAACACACTTACTGCTAGGCTGTCCGGTGGTCTTGTACAAAGTTAAAGGAGTAAACGTTTATTTTATAGCCGATTGTGTATCCCACAAACCCTCACTATAACTATAAAAGGCCAGAATAGTGCTAAAGCACTGGTGCATGGGTTGCTCTGGAAGGGTACTGACAATAAAGCCAAGTGTCAGAGAAATACAAATCACTGTCAATGAACTAATGCTGGCTCGGCTTTAAGCAAGACTGAATGGTGCCAGAAAGCCTCACCTTTGATCTGCAAAGGCCAGTAACATCAGTTGTAAATGTTAATTATTCATGAGGCAAATGCACACTCTGATGTGCTGCTGTACGAGGTGTTAATCCCTTAGGGGCCTATACAGGATGGTGCAGCGTGCCTGTGCAGTGTGTAGCCGCTCCGCACCCATTGCGCACCCCCCACCCCTTGCGGGAGGGACAAACCGTGGCACACTGCCCCAACGTACCTGATCCCCTGGCCGCACCGACAATAACGCTTTGGGCATGCCAGCACTCACGCCGCCATGCACAAAGGCGCATAATGCAGTCCACGGGGGGCGTAGGGCTGAGGGGGATATGCCAAGGGGGACCCTGCCATAATCGACATATGTAGCCTGACCTGCGCATCCACGGAGTCCTCTCGGCCCGGTACCATGCCGGAGTGACACCAGCACTCACCCCACACATACGTCGCCCCCCCCCCATGTTGGGATAGACACCCCCTCACTGCACCGTCACCACCCCCCCCCATACCTGCAGTCATGCCAGTGAGTAGAACAGCCCTCCACACACCTTGCCCATCTGCCGTGCAGTCGATGCCGGGGGAGCACCGCCTGTTAATAGGCTGCATGCTCCCTGCATCAGTCGTACGGCAGGCAGCTGTGGAGCTTGTGAAGGGCTGTGCTGCTCGCCAGCAATCACATGGCACTGGCATGCCAATACAGGGTGGGTGGGCGCCTTGGTGGTGCGCGGGGACCTCATCTCAGTCCACAAATGGTCATTACAGGTACCGGGCCAGGTCTATGTGGGTGGGCACCACTGGTCGCCGGGGTTGGGAGACCTCTGCCCACCTATGTCAGTGGTTCTGGGGATGGGGGGATCTGGTATAGGGTCGGAAGCTGGGGAGGTGATGGACATGGGGGTCACTGCCACAGATGGGGTCCTGTTGGTGTTGGTGTGTTTGGGTCGGGCACAGCTGTGTGTGGTGGGGTCCCTGACTGGGGAGTGGCTGGGATGCTGCTGGAGGGGACACCATGCCATGGGGTGGGTGTTGTGCAGGGGCGCAGGACAGAGTGGCAGAGCCGCGCAGGTCTGGGTGCCTGCAGGTGCTGTTCACGTAACCGGACGCGAGCTGTCCCGCGCAAGGGATCCACTCCTGGACCCGATACAGGTGTCTGATTCGGATGCCCCCACGGGTCCCCTACTCTGTCCCGCCCACTCTGTGCGGGCCTGGGTGCCGGTGGGCAGAGCCGCAGACAGGTGGAGGCCGTTAGTGAATTCCAGCCAGAGCACACCTGTCTGCAGGGGTGCGGAGCTACATGGGTGGGATACATGCCTCCAGTGCGTAATTCCTGCCCAGTCATGTGTAGGCCCCATAGAAAGGCCCAGTACAGCTCACAGAGGTGTGCATTTTCCTAAACTTAGGGGGGAAACATTTGGGTACAAAGGCTGACGTAGTTTGAAAGCACATGAAAAGATGTTTAAAATGAGGTATTGGGCACACCTGTAGCTGGAAGTAATCCAGATACATAGACAACTGAGTCTGTTAAACATTAATATTACATTGCTGCCATTTGTATAACATTGTGAAGTTGTCAAGGAACAAGCTGTGCATGACTCGATGTAGTTAGGCACAACTTGTTCCTCGATGACGTTGTGCTGTTCTAAAAATGACTCCAGTGTAGTACTAATGTTGCATGTACTCAGTTGTCTAAGCATCTGGAGTGCTTCCCGCTACAGATAAATGCAATACCTCATTTAAAAGAGCTATTCACGGGCTTTCAAACTATGATGGACAGTGGGCATGAATGTGCCCCTTTAATTTACAAAAGTCATTTTTCCTCTCTGCTGCTGCCACTAGACTTAAAATCAAATGCAGCCAGTCATTTAGTGGAGATTAATGACCGAGTAGAGGGGGCTGGCCTCAGATGCACCTGGCCATCTCCCCACCCCCGGCGCTTGTCGTTGATCCTCATTAAATGACTGTTCGGTCATTACTGCTTAAAATACGTTTGCCTTTGTTAAGAATTATCAGTGTTCCACATTTGTATCTCAGCCTGGGTAGGGGTGGGGGGGAGACCAACCATATTGTCTCAGTGGTTTTGGTCTTGGTGAGCTCAATATAGGAATCCAGTTTAAAAGGTAAGAAATCCATGTATAAGCAGTGAACCGACGATTACCCTGGAAGGGCACAGGCACTAAAGCCAGGTTTTAATACACTATTACACAGATCTCGTTGATGCCAAGCATCATGGGAAGTATATGCAAAGCACCATGAATGATCCAAGTAAAGGTCTGCTTTGCTGGTGCCAAAAGGACTCAAATAATCTGCAAAAGGTGAAAACAGACACGTGTTTTGTCCTTGAAAGGACTTACAGTGTGCCATATTTGTTTTATCAGCCCAGTGGGTGGGGGACCAACCATATGATCTCACTGGTTTGGATCATGGTGAGACCAAAATAGGAAAGCAGTTTAAAAGACAAGAACTTCAGTGCAAAAGCACTGATGCAGAGGTTACCGTGGCTGTCAAACCATTGATTGTTGTTTAGTATTTGTTTGAAGCTTGGCTTTATTACCAGTGCCCTTGCAGCATAACCCCTGCTTCCGTGTTTTGTATGGAGGTTCTTGTCATTGGAAGTTGCTTTGTCTTTTAAAATGCTAATGCGCCCAGCATGAGGAAGTGGTTGGTGGAACCTGAAACAGTGGCAGTGTTGTAAGTACAGTGGTTACATCTGCAGTACAGTATTTGATTTTTAAATCTGGATGAGTGAGTCTTCTAGCTGTTGTCTGCTTGGATCATTGTGTGTGCTGACCTATACTAAAACAGACTCCTCCCTTAGTGCCTTTAATTCGTTTCCCCCTTCTCTAGGGAACAAAGCTGGACTGGATCTTCAGTTTGATAATTTATTATACACCAGACCCTCACTATAATATGTACCTTTGTTAGTGAAAAAGGTTCAAGTAATAGATGTTTAGTATGTAATTGATTACTCACCAGATCTGTACTATAACATGCGCCTTTGTTACCCAAGTTTACGCTGTAAATGTTAATTCTATAGTTACATGCCAGACCCTCATTATAACACGCATCATCATTAAGTCAATGAGGTTTAAGCAGTAGATGCTTATTTTATAATGGCTCATATGCTAGACCCTCACTGTAGCATGCACCCGCGAGAGTCGGAAGTTTAAGTAGTATATTCTAATAATTGTGGTAAATTTTGGGGTAACATTAGAGGCACTTCTCACAAAGGTTGGTAAAATATGGAACAGCCTAGCAGCGGAGACCGTGGATATAAAGACATTACAGGCCTTCAAGGTAAGTACTTGTCTGCACAGCATACTTGCTGGTTCCTGGTTATTAGTGTGGGGAGACTTGATGGACCTGCAGTTCTTTCTTTTGTTTTTTTTATCACTACTTTATTTATGCACCTTGTCCCGGCTTGGCCCCTTCAGCCTGACCGACCCCCTCCCTCCCCCCAGCTCCGTCACCCGGAATTACCGGGGCTTACCTTATGCCTGGCCTGGGAGCGGTACCTGCAGGGAGTTGGGCATCATCCTGCCTGCTGGAATGTTTTTCTCCTCCATTTTTCACCCAGACCCCCAGGAGCAGACGCACGCGCGTATAGGAACAACCATGTCCGCCCTCCTGTCGGCAACGCCTATGCACCCCCTAGCCTGTACTGTCTCCTGGCCTCCACCAGGAGGCAGACAGTAGCCAAGGGATGTCACCTTCCCTCCCTGGAGAAGAGAGTCTTCTCCGCAGCTCCATCCAGCTCCCCCCCTTCCAACCTCCGATGGCCCGTGCTTATTCACTTAACCTGGATCACAGCATGGCGCGAGGTACAGCATCCAGCACCTTAGCCTCAGCGCCACCAGGCCGGCGCCCAGCAGTTCTTTCTGACAGTAAATTATTACATGAACATGCAATAGTAACGCACTATAGTATACTCTCTCAAGATCCAGTAGAGTTTAAACAGTAAATGTTTTAATTTTAGAAGACAGTGATACTGGGGGGGGGGCCTTACCGATTGGCAGGTCTGGGGAGAGGGAGGAGGCATCACTGGCAGGAGGGGGCAAGGTTAAGCAGGGGGACGAGGTAGCGGAGGTGGAAATCACAGCAGAGAGAGTGAGGGAAGCCCTCAGGTCCCTTAAGATGGAGAAAGCACCGGGGCCGGATAAATTACATCCCAGAGTGCTGAAGGAACTGGCGGATGTCCTGGCAAAACTCCTGGTGGAGCTTTTCACCATCTCTCTGAGGATAGGGTAGGTGCTCCAGGACTGGAAGGTGGCGCATATAGTGCCTATCCACAAGAGGGGATCAAGGGAGGTGGCAGGGAACTACAGGCCTGTCAGCCTGACATCGGTGGTGGGCAAGGTGATGGAGGACATTGTCAAGGAGAGGCTAGGGGGACCTGTAAAGTCAGGGTGCCTGGATCGATAGACAGCATGGATTAGTCCCAGGAAATCATGTCAGACAAACCTTGTGGAGTTCTATGGTTGGGTGACGAGTGCCTCGGGCGTGGGTAGACCATTGGACATCCTCTTTCTAGACTTCAGCAAGGCATTTGACACTCTCACCACGGGGCCTGTTGGATAAGCTGGGAGAAATAGGGTGGGAACTGGATGATCAGATGGATAGGCAGTTGGCTCCAGGACCAGACCTAGAGGGTCGAGTTGGTGGGATAGTCTCATCCCCAAGGAGGGCATTCTGTGGGGTCCACAGAGATCAGTCCTTGGGCCCTCCTGTTCAACGCCTCACGCTCTGACATAAGGACAGGTATCAGGAGGAAATGAGTCTCTTTGCAGATGACTCAAAACTGGGGCGGTGGTGGATGGGGAGGGGGGGTGGCTCCAGGGGGACCTGGAGGCTCTGGAAACACGGTCTAGAAAGTGGAAGCTGAGGTTCAATACAGGTAAATGCAAGGTACTGCACCTGGGGGCCAGAAACCCGGACCAAGTGTACACCCTGGAGGGGGGGAATGCTACAAGTCTCGATAGCTGAGAAGGACCTGGGGGTGGTGTGGACGTCCAGATGAACAACTCAGAGACTTGTAGGAGGGCAGTGGCCAAGGCCAACAGGATGCTAGGATGCATCGCTAGGGGGATCACCTCCAGAAGGAGGGAAGTGATACTCCCTCTGTATAACTGCTTGGTGAGGCCGCACCTCAAGTACTGCGTGCACTTTTGGAGGCCACACTTAAAGAGGGACATTGAACTCCTGGAGCGGGTCCAGAGGAGGGCAACCAAAATGATTTGGGGCTTGGGGAACAGGACCTATGGGGAGAGGCTCGAAGAGCTAAATATGTACACATTGGAAGAGAGAAGGGACCGGTGGGACATGATAGAGGTCTTCAAGTACATGAAGGGGGTAAATAGGGGAGGAGCAGTCAGGGTGCTCCGAAGGAAGGAGAGGGGACAACTAGAGGGCATGGGTGGAAGCTGGAGGGGGGAGATTCAGGGGAGAAAGGAGGAGGTGCTACGTCACTGAGAGGGTGGTGGAGCCATGGAATGTGCTGCCCAGGGGGCTGGTGGAGGCAGAGACGGTGGAGGGGTTCAAGACGAGGTGGGACAGGTACAGGGGAAAGGTTCTGGAAGCAAAATCCAGTGCAGCGAGAATATCCGGAACTGGGAAGGGAGAAGCCAGAGAGGGCGAGGGGGGCAGCAAGGTTGGCTCCCAGGGTGGGGGCTGACCAAACGAGAAGACACGAAAGACCGTTAGGCCTATTCTGCTGGCATGTTAGTATGTTAGTGTGTTAGAATTGGTATACTCCTGACCTTCATTCTAACATGCACCCTTCAAAGGCAGTGAGGTTTGAATAGTAGATTTTTTTTTTGATTTATTTTTCATTTACAGTTTGGTGACTGGGATAGGCACAGTGAGCTGGTGTTAAGTTTCAGAGTGCGACCCAGTTGAGAGGGATATATAACAGAGTGAAACAACAGTAACAACGAGGCTACAACAGGTGTATGTGAATGAACAAGATCACAGTACAGGAATGAATTTCAGAGAGAGAGAAGAATGTGAAACATGTGCAGAGTACATCGGTTATGGGGATAATTGGGCGTACACCAGACACTGACTATAACACGGACCCACAGGAGCCAGTGAGGTTTTAAACTGTACATACCCCAGTGAAGAGTTCCACTCTTACCCCCACTCTGCATGTGGAGACACTCAAACACTTGGATGGTTGTGTCTCAGTAGTCATACTGCTTGTAGACCCATGTTATGTGTCATAGTAGAGTTGCTAGGTGCCATGCTGGATATCCAGTTCAGTTTTTTGAGGTGTGAAGATGCTGAACTGCATTGGAGCCAGGTAGAATGACAGTGAATTTCCCCTGCCTTTGTCTTCTTTAGATGCAGTAGTGCATTTCAGTGGGTGACTGACCGGGACTACAGGGTTTGCACTGTACTCTCGCTACATTCACGGTGTACTCTGATTTGTTTCTGAAGCTAATGAAACTAGGAGAGTAAAGTGAATGGGGAGGGCGGCGCAAAGGTGGTCTTTTCCTACTGCCTGCACTAAGTCAATAAGAGGAGTAGGTAGGTGGTCTGGAGGTGACCTGCCTAGTGGTGCATTGACCTGTGTTCCTGTGGGACTCTAGTGTTCAGCCATGTGACCAATTGGAATGTGGGCCCCATTTTGAATGTTGGGTGCTCCACCCCTTATAAGTGCTTCCAGACTTCTGTGCCCTCTATCAGCCAGCCATGGGGTAGCATTGGCATCGACTGCAACAGCCGTCCCTCACCTGTCATTCTGGCTGGAAGTCAGAGAATGGCAGGGGTGGTCGAGTATTGTGGTGGGAAATGGGGGGGCATTTGACCACAAAATGAGAGGGGCCCTGCTAAGAGAGTCTTAACATTTCTGCAGGTATCAAAACATACCACTAAGTTTGGCAGTCTGTTTGTAATAGTCTTTTAACAAATAGAAGCTTGTAACCAGTATTTTACAAATATTGTTTTCTCTTATCTAAAACTTTAAACTAGCCTTCTGAAATTTTAACTGAAAAGGTTGTGATTTTTGTCTTTCAAGTTTGGAAGTGATATTGTGTATTTTTGAATTTATTTTGATAACTGGGTGGGTGCACTGTTTTTCAGCCATGGCCCAGGTACTAAAAGTACAATACTGGAAGCGAAAGCAAGCAACAAGAATTTAAATCCATACATATGACTGATATCAGGCAAAGATATACAAGCTGGAATAAGAGTTACTTAAAACATGAACTCCTTTAGTTTCTGCAGGCAAGCTTTCATTTTTTCAGTGAAGACTACTGTAAGTGTTAGGGACAGTCTGATAGAAGAGGGAATGGTGTATTCTAGGGACGTGGATATGTTGTTCAATCCACACTGTCTGGCAGGTTCCTTGCCACTTAAAATCTTGCTGGGAGGTCTTCAAGCTGGCTACTCCCACCCACCCGGGTGGTAAAACCCTCGGCTCCGCCCCATGATGCCAGATCTTCCTTACCGCTTGGAAGCTCAGGTTCCCTCCTTAGCGCCCTGTGTTTTAGGCCTGGATCCTAATTCAGAAGTTCCGAAAATAATTTTAAAATTCTCTAGACTTGCGTCTTCATCTTCCCTCGCAGCTACGATGGATAAATCCACTTTCGGCTTCCGTCGGTGCTCTTGTGGGCAGAAAATGTCCCCGACCGACCCGGACTCCACGTGCATCTATTGCCTGGGTCTTGCTCATGATCCACAGGCCTGTGATCTCTGCAAATCCTTCATGGCTTTGGTTCTGGAAGACCACGCTGCCTGACTCCAACTAGGGTGCCCCGAGAAACTGTACCCGCTGGTGAAGTAGAAGGAGGCCCGTTGGGCGGTGACCGCAGCTGCGGGCTCCTCGGAGCAGCTGGGGCAGTTGATCACCATCGAGGAGGAGGAGGAGGCTCAGGCCGCATCTTCTTCCAGCTCAGCCTCGGCATTTATCCCGCTCTTCTTGGGCTCCTCCTACACTGCTTCTTTCAAGGAGCTTTGTTAGTCCCTCTCCACCAAGGGAGAAGGATCCTCAGGACACTCGAGTAGGTCAAAGAAAAAGGAATCGAAAAGTAAGTCCCACCATCGACGTTTGTGGGAGTGGGAGAGATCCCCTTCACCAGACTGTTGGCTCTCAACTTCAGTCGAGGTTGCGGCTAAGGCCGCTGGCTTCATGGTGCCCCCGTCAGGTTAGCCAGCTGAGACACCTGTCGACGCGGTCGAGATTTTTCTCGACCCATTGGACGGGTTGTCGACTGGAGAAGCCGACAACCCTTCTTCACCAGTTCCCCTGGTGGTAACCGAGGACTTGCCCGTGCCTCCTGTGCCGAAGTCCTCGGTCAAGGACTCCTGAACCGAGGGTGGCGGGTTTCCCGCCCCTCGTTGACCCACCCTCGGCGACCCCGAAGGTCTCGGTCTTGTCTCTTCCATGTCTGGTAGATCCCACCGACATCGGCGGTCTGGGTCCCGGCATTATGGAAAGCGGCATCGCCGTCATCCTCTGCGGAGGATAGGCTCCAACGCAAGTTGCGTCGGCGCTGTGAGGGCATGATCTGGCAACAACTCTTGTTAGCCAGTAATAAGCCAACTCTGTCGCCATCTACGGCCATTAAGTGGTTGTCGCCTGAACGATAGAAGCAACCCCTCGTTGTAGTCGAGGAGCCGACCTAGGCACCGGTTGCTTGGCCAAAACCAGCTGCTCCACCCATTGTGGTGGAACCACCGCCTCCTAAACCTAAGACTGGGGCCCCGACCAAGGATTCTCGGTCAGGTCAGGGCTTGCCCCACAGGTTGTCGGTCACCCTCACTCCCTATCGGCCTTGGCAGGTGGAGGGTGGCTCAGGTGCTCGGCAGCTGTTCATGAACTCCTCGGAGTCTGATGACGACTCCTTGTACTCCAGGCCCCTTGACCTGGAATCTGCAGGGTCAGTCAGTGGGCCGAGCCCATCCTCGTTCTTGGGAATCCTTCGGCTCATCTCAGAGTCCACTGGGATGCAGCTCGAACCTATACAAAAACGGGCCAGGTATCCCGTCATGGAGATACTGGACCAAGGGGATTCCCTTACGGAGGCCTTCCCTGTGGCGAAGCCATTGTTGGCCTGGCCCTGACAGGGCAGAGAGGTCTGCATCTCTGTCCCAGCTCTCGGCCAGGATGGCTTGCAAGTACACAGTCCCCAACGGTTCCCTCTCCGGTTTTTCGGAGCACCCCTCTGCAGAGGGGCTGGTGACCGTTAGAGTTTTCTGGCGTTTGGGAACACTTGGGACATGGACAAACCACCCAACAAGGAGTCCAAAAAGCTGGACTACTTGGGGCAGAAGGTTTACGCTGCTTTCTTCCTACGTCTTCGACAGGCTAGCTCGGCTGTACTGATGGCACATTTTTCACACACCCTTATGGGTTCCCTGGATGAGGTGATTCCTCATCCCCCGGCTGACCTTCAGACGACGGTCAAGCAGATGCGGTATCAGGGAAGGGCGGTGGCCAAACAGCTCCAAACTTCTTCGGATATTGGTGACACTTGTGCTCGGTCAGTAGTGGCAGCAGTAGCCATGCGCCGCAGAGCTTGGCTGCGGATCTCCACCTTCACAGCGGACGCCCAGCACAAGCTGGCAGACGTTCCCTTCCTGGGCACCAACTTGTTCGGGCCGGGGATGGAAGGCCATCTCCAGAGGATCGAGAAGTCCAGTGCTACAGTATCTTGGACTCGGTCACGTCTGCCCAGAAGGAATAAGGCCGCCAGCAGCAATGTAAGCCCTTTTGCCCTTCCACCCCTGCGGCACGTCCGGCCCAGCAGCACCAGCAACAGGGCCAGCAGGCTCACACTTGGCGCCCCAAGGCCAAGTCTGCCACTTCCTCCAGTAGGAAGCGTGGAGGGAAGGGTCCAGGCGGCCCCTCGGCTGGCCCTTCCTCCAAGTCTGCCAGTGACGGGTTGAGGGATGTCGCCCCCAACCTCGTCACTCTTCCCCAGGTTCCCCCCATAGGGGGACGGCTCCACCACGTCCTTTCCGCCTGGTCCGCAATCACCACGGACCGCTGGGTGCTGGAAGTGGTCGGCAGCGGTCTGCCTCTGGAATTCGAGCAGTCCCCTCCCTATCGAGCCGTCGCCCCACGGGGGGGCTATGGGCTCCGCAGCCTCTCTGTCGGCTCTTCGAGCCGACATTGCTCTGCTCCTCCAGAAGGAGGTGATCAGCGAGGTGGCGGATCCTACTCCAGACCCGGGGTTTGTGTCCAGGTACTTTCTGGTCCCAAAGTGGACAGGGGGCTGGTGCCCCATTCTCGATCTGCACGACCTGAACAAGTTCCTAAGGCCGCGCACCTTCAGGATGGTCACTGTGGCTCAGATCATTCCACCCTTGGAACTAGGCATGTGGTTCTGCTCTCTGGATCTCCAGGACACGTTCTTTCACGTCCCAATCCGTCCATCTCATCAGCGATTCCTCCGCTTCAGAACAGAGGGATCTCTTTACGAGTTCCGGGCCATGCCCTTCGGCCTTTCTCCAGCTCCCAGGGTCTTCACCAAATGCATGACAGCATTATTGCGATGCCGAGGGGTCTGGGTGTACCCTTTCCTGGACGACTGGCTGATTGCAGCCCCCTCCAAGTTGGAGGTGGAGCAGTCCAGGGATCTGGCCCTCCAGGTCTGCTCTCCGATTGGCCTCCTGATCAGTGAGGCCAGATCGGAACTCATGCCATCGCAGGTGATTCAGTTCATCAGGGCAGAGCTTGACTCTCTTTGAGCCAGAGCCTGGCTCCCGGCGGACAGGGACGAGGTCCTTTCCTCCTTTGCCAATCATTTCTGGTTGGGCAATTGTACCCTGTCTGGGACTTCCTGCACCTTCTGGGCCTCATGGCGGCTTGCACCAGTGTGGTCTGTTGGGCCCCCTGGCATATGTGCCCCCTGCAATGGGGACTGGCCCGCCAGTGGTCACAGCACTCCAGTCCTTTGGACCAGCCGGTGACCGTGACCCAGAAGATGTGGGACAGCCTGCAGTGGTGGCTCATTCCAGCTCATCTGCAGGAGGGTATTCCGTTTGGCCGCCCCGAGTCGACGGTCACTCTGACGGCTGACGCCTCTCTGATGGGTTGGGGTGCCCATTTGGGGGATCTCCGTGCCCACAGCCTCTGGTCCCGTCAGGAGTCTCAATGCCATATCAACCTGCTGGAGCCTCGTGCGGTCTGGGCTAGCCTCACCACCTTCGGGCTTGTTTGTATGGGGTCAGATGGTTCAGGTCCAGACAGACAAAACCACTACCATGTACTATCTCAACTGTCGGGCGACTCCTTGCCTCTGTGCAAGGAAGCCTCCCGATTTGGTCTCTAGTGATCAGCCTGGAGGCAGATCTCCTTGCCATCCATGTGGCAGGAGCCTCGAACAGTCTAGCCGATGCCCTCGGCCAGATAGGCGCTGCATCTCCGGGGAGAATGCGAAGCTGAGACTGTTTCACGCCTGCCCCCCTCAGCAGGGCTGGCTGCAGGGAGATGCCTTCTCGAGGCCATGGACCCCGGGCCTCTTTTACGCCTTCCCTCCATTTCCCTTGATCCACAAGGAGCTTTTGAAGGTGAAGAGGGACAAGGCGCAGGTGATTCTGGTAGCCCCAGACTGGCCTCGCCAGTTCTGGTACCCAGATGTCCTCAGCCTTAGCTCCAGGCTCCCGAGGCGGCTTCCAGCCTGCCCGGACCTGATCTCAGTTGACAAGAGGAAGGTTCTCCACCCGGACCTTCAATCTCTGCATCTGACGGCCTGGTTTCTGAGTGGCTAGAGTTCCAGGCCTTGGGTTTTTCCGACGAGGTCCTCAACGTCGTTGAGGTGTCCCATAAGGAGTTGACCAGAAAATGCTACGCCTTCAAATGGAAGAGATTCTCCATTTGGTGTCAGGACAAGGGGTTGGGCCCCTCTTCCTGTCCATTGGCTAGTATTTTGGACTACCTATGGTCCCTTTCTCAGCTAGGGCTTCGGTCAACAACCCTTGAGATGCATCTGGCAGCCATGTCTGCTTACCAGGCGTGGACCGGCAGGCAGTCAGTGGCGCAGGAGAAAGTGGTCGGGTGCTTTTTCAAAGGCCTAGACCACATATCCCCTCCAGTGCGAGAACTCTCAACCTCGGTGGATCTACTGTTGGCATTACAAACCTAAGGGGCGTTTATATTTGAACCGATGCACAGGTGTGATATCTCTCACCTATCGTGGAAGACCACCTTCTTGGTGGCTATTACATCAGCCAGAAGGATGGGAGAGCTTCAGGTGCTTTCCATTGAGCCTTCCTACCTGGTCTTTCACAGGGACAAGGTTGTCCTTCGCCCCCACCCAAAGTTCCTTCCGAAGGTGGTGTCGGAGTTTCACCTTAACCAGGTGTTGACTCTGCCAGTGTTCTACCCCAGTCGCACCTTGGAGGCCGAATATAGGCTCCATTCCTTGGACCCTAGAAGGGCGCTTGCTTATTATAAGGAGCAGACGACTGAAGTTCGGGGAGAGGTTCGCCAGCTGTCACCTACGCTGAAGCCGCACCTGGCAGACCTGCAGCCAAGCAGATGATAAGCAGGTGGGTCACCTCCTACACAGATCTCTGGTATAGGTTGGCGGGCATGGAGCCTCCCAAAGGAATAAGAGCTCATTTTACCTGCCATACCGCTGCTTCGGTGGCTGCTTCTAGGGACGTCCCTATCCAGGAAATCTGCAGGGCTGCAACCTGAAAGTCAGCATACACCTTTATTTCCCATTACCACATTGACCTAGAGTCACGCTGGGATGCTGGTTTTGGGACCTTGGTTCTCCAGTCCTTATTTCCCAAGTAGGGGGTGTGCGCCTTGCCTCCCTCCTCCCGGAGAACTGCTAGGAGTCTGCCAGACAGTGTGGATTGAACAACATATCCACGTCCCTAGAAATACAGGTTACTTACCTGTAACAGGAGTTCTAGGAGTGGTATATGTTATTCATCCACATGACCCACCCGACCTCCCCGGCTTTAACGCGCTAACTGGCTTCCAGCGGGCTAGATCTGGCATTATGGGGCAGAGCCGAGAGTTTTACCACCAGAGGGTGGGTGGGAGGAGCCAGCTTGAAGACCTTCCGGCAAGATTTAAAGTGGCAAGGAACCTGCCAGACAGTGTCGATGAACAATATATACCACTCCTAGAACTCCTGTTACAGGTGAGTTGCCTGTATTTGTTGGTCATTGTTGAAAAGATTCATGTAAAAAGTGTGTATTTTTAAGGGGTGTGTGTTGAGGGAGGCATTCCTATATGAGTGCTTGATTCTGTGGCATCCCCGGGTGAGCTGGATCAGTAATAAAAGATGGGTATATAATATGGCAGAGTAGTCTGTGGAAATGCTCCTTATCAGATGGTTAAGAAAATTCTAAGACTAACAGAAATTCCAAGCCTTGGTATTATCCTACCATAACACTTGAGTGCAAACTCAAAGATAAAAATGTGTTTTTTTGGGGGGGGGCGCTAATGAGCCGCCACTCGTAAAGACGTGGATTCCCACAGCTCCCATCCCTGCTATAAATAAAACTTAAATTTAACAACCTCCAAGTGAAAAAAGCTCAGCAGAAAGACAGCAGAGGAGAAAGTGAATATACCATGGAGGAATATTTAATACCAACTCCGGGAAAAGGCCAACGATCAGCATCCAAAGGTCAGGGAAAACGAACGGCAGTGAAGGCCCCAGAGGCCGTAGGTCCAATTTAATTTTCAGCAACCAAAACGGCGGTCTTGAACCGCGAAGTATCGGAACAAGTCCTGGAGACGTTAGAAGGAAAGTCGAGCAAACTGGAGCAAAAAATTGATAGCCGTTTGCAGAATATGGTGGAGCAGATAAAAGGGCAAGCTAGCAGAGTAACGGAGGTGGAAGCGCGTATATCCAAAATTGAGGATGACATGGATCCCCTGATGCGAGTTTTTAAATTAGAGAAGGAGCTTGAGGAGCTAACGGAACAACATGACTATCAGGAAAACTGTGCCCGACCTCTCAATCTGCGACTCCGGGGGCTCCCGGAGGGGAAGGAGGGACCAGATGTGCTATCTTTTTGTTCGGAGACACTGCCAAGTCTGTTGGGCATGAAGTTGAAGAGAGGGAAGCTGAAGCTGGAGAAGGCCCACAGAGCAGTGGCGGCCAGGCCGCCAGCGGGGCAACCCCTGAGACAATTTTCTGCTTCCATAACTATCAGGATCGGGAAGAGAAGTTGTGGGCGTACTGAAGCCTGAAAGAAGTCAAGTATGAGGGGAAGAGGCTATATCTGTTTCAAGATTACTCCAACAGGATCCTTAAAAAGAGGAGAGCTTTCAACCCCATAATGGCACAGCTCAGGGAGCTTAAGGTGGACTGTTTTTTGCTGTACCCGGCAATTATTAAAATCAAGCATGAGGGAGCTACGTTCTCGTTCTGGGAACTGGAGAGGGCTGCTGCATTTGTAGAGGACCTGAGGAAGAAAGGTTGCGAGGGGCCAGCTGGATGACACCGTATCAGGGATGCTTATGACAAGAGATGAGACTGCCAGAGACTGAAATAGTATCTTGGACTGAATGGAGTTGGAGGAGTATCAGTTATCTGTTCGTTTGTTTTTGAGGGACTTTGTTGCTATCCTGCTGTTCTCTACCCCCTCCTCCCCTGGTCTTTTGTTAGTTTTATGGTGACACTTCGCGGAAGCAGCTACCGGTATGGTGTGGGTGGAGGCGATCGAGGGATGCAGAGCAGCGGAGAGTGTGCATCCAACGTGCAAGAGGCTGGCTGTGTGCACATTCGTGAGAGAGGTGTGGTGCAGGAATTATCGAACTGGCGCATGGTGGGAGGAGTATCGGAAGCTGGGTGTCCTGCTGAATGAAGTGCACAATATAGACCTCTGTGACGATGCATCTTCCATGGCTGGTAGGTGGTGGTCTGGGGGGGTGGGCCACCGCTGTGTATGTTTGTGGGGCAGCGTCCGCGCTCCCGGGGCCTCTGCAACCTGTGAGGGCATTTGCAAGCCTTTATTTGTGGGACTGACAACTTGAGTATAATTAAAGGCTAAATTACCTGCCGAATTGGAATGCCAAAATAGAAAGGCTGGGGTGGCTGCTTTCGGGGGCTGTTCATGTCAGTGTGACTGTTACCAATTTAATATGCTGGTTGAAATGTTGGTTGCTATATAATTGGGGGAAGGCTGTTTTTTTGAAGGATAAATGGACATTGTTAATTAAAAATAGTTAAGCAAGGATGGGGGAACTGGAACGTCTACAAGAATCAAAGTAGGACCGTTCTTGGAGTTGAATGGTAGGGGGATGTGTAGTATGTAGGATATGTAAATATGGGTGGGGATATTCTGGGTGGGAAGATTTGGGAGGGGAGGGGATTGTACCTGGAAAGGGGATTGTTGTATGTGTGTGTGTGTGTTGTATGTCTGCAGTGCTAGAAACCTCTCTTGTTTTTATTAATCATAAAGGGTAACAGGTTATTAGAAAATGCAATAATTACTGGTAAGATGGGAATGTGGGAAATTTTCCTTGGGGTGAGAGTAAGATGGAGGCTGAAGGGAGAGGCATGGTGGATAAATGAATACGTTAAAGACACTGGGGATCACATCATGGAATGTGAAGGGGATCACATCGCCAATTAAGCGAACTAGTATACTGACAGCCCTGCGCCGCCAGGGCACTCAGGTGGCATTATTACAAGAAACGCACCTGACCACCCAAGAACACCAGAAACTGGTAAGAGGGTGGGTGGGTTGATGCTATGCATCATCCTACAGCTCACATAAAAGAGGGGTTGCGGTGCTGATAGGCAAGGCACTTCCATTCACTTGCACAAGGGTGATTACAGACAAGGGTGTAGGGAGGTATGTCTTTGTTGAATGGGTGCTCTCTGGTGAAGAAATAACGTTTGGATGTGTCTATGCCCCTACGGTATTTGACCCGGCCTTTTACCAGGAAGTCCTAGATGTTCTAATGCAAGAACAATTTGAGGGGTTAATTCTGGGTGGGGATTTTAATGCAGTTATGCAAGGGGACCTGAATCACTCAGAGGGAAGGAATAGGCACAGGGGAGGGCTGAAACGCTGGCTGGAGGGAATATTGGTTATGGACATGTTGACTGTTGGAGGGCTTTGCATCCAGGTGAAAAGGGATTCACCTTTTACTCGAACCCGCATAAAATATGGTCCAGGATAGACTATATCTATATGCCCCGACTGTGACTAGACAGAATACGAAAGGTGGAACATAGCCCTGTTATCCTTTTGGACCCTGCTATGGTCCAGATGATTTTTGAGGTAAAAGAACAGAGGGAGGGTCCTCCACCCTGGAAGTTCCCAAGGTACCTGCTAGGTAATAAAAAATTTGTGGAATACCTGGGGCAACAGTGGCAATTTTGTAAAGAGACTAACGAGGGGTTGGTGGAATCCCTGGGCATATTTTGGGAAGCAGTGAAGGCCTTCATTAGAGGAGCCATAACTAAGTTTGTTGCACAGTATAAAAAAGGAAAAGAGGCCACTAGGGTGGAATTAGAGGGGAGGGTGAAAACATTGGAGAGGGTAGTGGTGGAAAGAGCAGCGGAGGAGAGGGTGCAAAGTTTGAAAGTTGCAAGGGAGGCGCTAAATGCTTTCCTATTGGGGGAGGCAAGGGTGGCAGGACTGTTTGTCAGAAGTAGGTTATTTGAGTGGGGGAACAGATCTGGCCCACTACTGGTCCGACTAATAAAAGGAAGAAGATTGTATACACACATAACAGAAATTAAAGACGGAGAAGGAAAGATACTAAGGGATAAGGCCTTAATTAGGGATAGATTTGAGCAATTCTACCAACAGCTCTATCGGGCAGAATGTGCCGGTTCAGAGGATTTAGCAAAGCAGTTCCTGACTGGGGTTAGGGTGCCCAAAATAACAGAGGCAGCTGGGTGGGGGAAGGGGGAGAGATCACACGTCTGGAAATAAGGCAAGCAACACGGGTTGAAGCAGGGGAAGGCTGGTGTAGCGGACGGATTTCCCATAGAGTTTTATAAAACACTGAAAGAACAGGTGGTGGATCCGCTATATCAAGTGTTCTCTGAAGTTAGAGGGGAGGGGGGACCTCCCAGTCTCCTTTAGAGAGGCAGTCATCTGCTTGGTACCAAAGCCAGGGAAAGATGGGCAGGAGTGTTCCTCATTCCGACCGATCTCTTTACTAAACTGCGATGCTAAAATACTGGCTAAGCTGCTGGCAAGGAGACTGGACCAGCTCATGCCGGAGTTAGTTCACCCCGACCAGACAGGTTTTGTCACAGGGAGGAGCTCATATCATAATATGAGAAAACTGCTTAATATAATATGGAGAGCCTCACGCGGACAGAAGAATATTGCAGTTTTAACGGTGGATGTCTAGAAGGCATTTGATCGTACAGAACGGGTATATTTGTTGAAGGTTCTCCAGATTTATGGATTGGGGGATGGATTTATCGGATGGCTCACAAGTATGTATAGAGCCCCTGAGGCAAGAGTGTTAGTGAATGGGAAAGTAACAAAAAAATTCACCCTTCATAGGGGTACCAGGCAGGGCTGCCCTCTCTCGCCTTTATTATTTTCACTAGCTATAGAGCCTTTAGCGATTTGCAATTAGAAATTCGAAGGACATTAAAGGAGTGATAGGGAGGTCGGGTAAGGAACACAAGATTACACTATACGCAGATGATATGTTACTATATGCTCGGGAACCGGCCAACTCCGTTCCTCCATTGTTAGAGCTGATAGGGAAGTTTGCGTCCTTTTCGGGATATAGAATAAACATCCACAAATGAGAAATACTGCTGTGGGGAGAAATTGAAAGAGGATTCGAAAACACAGCCTGGGGTCTTAAAAAGGTGAAAAGGAATTTACATATCTGGGAATTCGAATTGGGCATGACCTAAGCCAGCTGTATAAGCTAAATTATGGACCAATGGTACAGAGCATAGAAGAACGAGGGATCTGCCTATATCATGGTTAGGCTGCATAAATCTTATAAAAATGAACACACTACCACAGATTTTGTATCTGATGCAAATGCTGCCCATGGGGCTAAACAAGACAGATATGAAAAGGGTGGATAAAGCCTTTGTAGGCTTCTTATGGAGGAAACGACCAAGGTAAGTCTTCGTCAGCTACAGAGCAGGGGGACATGGGTTGGTTAAATCTACCAAACTTAAAAAATTATGCGTTAGCCATGCATTATAGATTTATAGGTGACTGGGTAAATAGGCCAACAGAAGCTGGGTGGTTAGACCTAGAGGAAGGGGAAGGAGTGGTAAGAGCATCAGCTTTCCTGGGGGGGGGGGGAGGTAAGAAGGTGTATGGTAGGCATTAGTGATGTCAGTATTGGAAGGTTGGGAACAGCTGTTGAAATGGTTCGGTGTGTTATCTGGGGAAGAAACACTTTTACTAGCAATTGGGAGAACCCTGGATTTTTGGTGGGACTAGAAGATAAAGGTTTCCTGGTATGAGAGGAAAAGGGTATAAAATGTGTAAAAGATATGTGGAGAAAAGGGCAGTTAGTGTCGGGAGTGGAGCTTGGGTAATGCCTAGGGGCAGGGATGTTTTGAATCTTACAAGCAAGTAATTATGCGAAAACAGTTATGAGAAGTCGAACAGACAACTCCCCCTTGGAGCAGATAGAAACTATGGTTCTTGGTACTCGGGTGGGGCCAGGTGGAGTAATAGGAAGAGCGGCAAGGGTGGGGCGTCAATACCTGCCTGACTATACCAGTAAAACTAGGACCCTATGGAATAGAGATCTGGGGAGGATGACACCAGATCAGGGTTGGGGCCTAATATTACAACTCCATAAAGGGTTATTAGTCTGTAATAAGTATCAGGAATCATATATAAGTTTACATAGGCTCTATTGCCCCCAAATATGGTTCATAGATTCCGCCTAGAGATATCCCCTCCGTGCAGGAGATGCGGGTTGGAGCGGGGAACATATACACATTGTTTCTGGGAGTGCCCAATCTTAAAACAGTTGTGGGAAGCCATAGCCAGGGAAGTTGGTAGGGTGTGGGGTAGGCAGATGGATCAGAACCCAGTGGTCATGTTGTTCGGGGTGGATGATTCAGAGGATGGGGACTGGAGACCCCTCCCAAGATGCGTACGAATTTTGGTTATTTTGGCCAGACATTGCATATTAAATACATGGGTTTCTAATGAAGTGCCCACGATTCAAGTATGGAAAAATATGTGTCTGCAAGTACTATGTCTGGAAAGATTATATTATGTGAACAAAAACAGAGAGGACCAATTCTGGGAGGTGTGGGGAACACTCATTTATTTATTTATTTATTAAATTTTGGTGGCCGGGTAGGCCCACTGAGCCCCGAAAGTCCCTTTTTCAGGGGCGACCCGGGATAACAATACAAGTTATAAGAATGAACAAGGACATAAGGAACATTTGAGGCATTGTGAGTTACATCATGAGGTGGTTACAGTAAAGAAAAATAGTGGATTCAGGCATTGTTACAGGCATGGTAAAGAAAAGCAGTGGATACAGGCATGGCTTACAGGCACGGTAAAGAAAAGTAGTGGATGCAGGCATGGGTACAGGCATGGTTATCATCATGACATGTAAGCAATTGGTAGTACTTTGCATATAGTTTATTCAGGGGTTACACGTGGCCTCTGGCGAGCAGTCTGTGTAAGGCAGGTAGTAGGAAGGTTAAGCTAGGAGACGGGAGTTGGAGAGGAGGGGAGTAACTTAGGAGCTTTAAGTGCCATGACTCATGGCCACATTGCCACCAGGAGAGATGAATACATTGAGAAAAGGCCTGCAAGAATAGAATGAAATGATAGGGAGTTTGAAAGGGAGGTGGGGGCAAATATAAAGGATGAATTGGGGAAAGGGGGGTGGCACCCTTGGGGGAATGAATTGGAGAGGATATAACATGGAAGATAAACTTTTTATTAATGTATTAACAGCCTGCACAATTGATCAGTCTATGTTACTGTTAGTTTATTTTAGTTTTCGTCTTGTTAGTGTAACTTTTGGTTAGAGTGGAGTAATTTAGGTGGGTACTAATAGGGGAGGGGGTATCATGGGCAGATGTTATATAGAAGAAGTAGTGGGGGGGTCATTGGTAGATGTTGGATTACTGTAGTAACTGTTCTTTATTGTCTGTGTTTAATGTGAGGTTTTTTTTTTGTACTTTGTATTACTGTGGAAAATTAATAAACAAGTTATGGGGGGAAAAAAATGTGTTTTTGTTTTTAGTTAACATTTTGACCGTTTGATAATAGCAGTTATATACGCCACGATGTGTATTATCATTTGGAAAAATGTCACTTCTCAGGTGATTGAATGCACTTACCTCAGTCCACCAGAGTTGCGGAATTATCCCATGATAACACACACACACCCCGTTGTGTATTGTGTTGGCTTTACTCTGGTCCTCTGCAGTTTGAATGTTACCTGATGCATACCCCCACTGCCAGAGGTAGACATCCAATAGAGGCTGTGAGATGCCACCAGTTAATCTCTCTTTTTCTTTGTGTATTCTCTGCAGTGAGCCTCACGCACGGTTTTATGCAGCTCAGATCGTCCTGACTTTTGAGTACCTGCACTCCTTAGATCTGATCTACCGAGACCTGAAGCCAGAGAATCTGCTAATAGACCAGCAAGGATACATCCAGGTACTCTCACCAGGTTAAGCGGCAAATAAAACTTTCTTCACAGAAGAAGACCACACACAGACAGACAGACACACAAACCCCTCACAAGACAGCTGCCTAACACACATACATACACACACACACACCTCACAAGACAACCACATCAGTAAATTCCGAAAACTAGGCATAGCACAGACAGGATGGGCAGATGGTTAGCGAACCTATCTGCATGCATCTCTCTGGACTGCGGGATGAGGTAGCCAGACTCAGAGCGGAAGTAAACTGGTTCAGTAGTACCATCACCCCTATCCAGAGACCACTCAGTCCAATGCAGCTGCCTCAAAGGATGCAGAGAACGAGGAGTACTTGGATGACATTGGGCTCAGGGAGGGTCAGAGCGGTCAGGCAGAGGCACATCCCAGATCCTGTTCCACTCAAGAACTCATATGCCACACTGCCAAATGGGGACAACCAAATAGAGGTACCCAGAGAAGTGGAAGGAAAGGATGTGGAGGTTAGCCAAGGAGGTGACCTCAGCAGGGAAAGCAGTGGACCCCAGAGGAGAAGGAGGCGAATCCTGGTGGGGGACTCCATCATAAGAGGGATCCAGCTAGAAACACAGGAGGGGAGGACAGGAGGTGAGGTGTTACCAGGTGCCACGGCATGGAGGGATGGAAGGAAGATCCTGGGGATCACTGGGAAGGCAAGCGGGAGGGTGAGCTAGATGTCATTATCCACCTAGGTACTAATTACCTGGCAAATGGGAGCCAAAGGAAGTTCAGGAAGAGTTTAGGAAATTGGGAGGGTCTCAAGCAAGTAGCTACTTCTGTCACTTTCTCAGAAGTACTACCTGTGAGAGGCAAGGGAGCATAGGGTGCATACACCAGAACTTTAACTCATGGTTGAAGAACTGGTGCTGTGAGGAAGGGTTTGGATTCATTGGTGACTGGGGACCCACCTAGAGGGATGGAGGTTTGTTCAAGCCTGACGGCCTGCATCCATCCTGGAGGGTAATCCAAGCACTCAATGATAAGTTTAAGTGCTACATTGACAAGCATTTAAACTAGCAAAGGGGGGTGGCAGGCCAGCAAGGAGTGCACCTACTTGCTCACCCCCCACAACTAGCAGTGGAACCAGTGAACCAGAGGAGTTGCTGTTGCTACAAAGCAGTGTGCAAAAGATGGAGATTAGCACCCAGAAGGTGGATAGGCAGAATAGGGGCAAAATTAGAGCAGAAGGGCAGACAGCAAGGAGAACCAGGGATAAAGGACAACCAAGGAAGGAGCTGGAGTAGAACAGCGAAACAGTCTAGGGGGGTCAAATCATGGAAAGCCATGTGTGCAAATGCCAGGAGCCTTAGCAACAAGATGGAAGATCTGGAGGCTGTCATGGTGCAGTCAGACCTGGACATTGTGGCCATCACTGAAACCTGGTGCAATGATAACCACGACTGGGAGTTGGCCATACCTGGCTGCAAATATTCAGAAGAGAGAGGCAGGCAGGAAGGAGGAGGAGTGGCACTGTATGTGAAAAATGACATAAGGGCTACAGAGATCCAGGAGGAACAAAATGGGGGAGAGATACTGTGGGTTAAACTGGAAAGGAAAATGGGGCCAGCCATCCGCACAGGTGTGGTCTATAGACCACCAGCCCAGGAGGAAGAAACAGATAGGGAGCTGATGCTAGCCACCCAGAGGATGGCAGACAAGAGTGAGGTAGTACTGGTTGGAGACTTCAATATTCCAGACGTGGACTGGAGCATCCCAGCAGCAGCATCAACTAGGAGCAGATTTATCCTGGACTCCCTTCAGGGTGCCTTCCTAAAGCAACTGGTCATGGAACCAACTCGGCAGAAGGCAATACTGGACCTTGTGCTCACAAACAAGGACAGTGTGATGGGGTTAAGAGTGGGGGAGCACCTGGGGAACAGTGACCACCAGTCGCTGTGGTTTGAAATCACAGAAAGAGCAGAACCAAACCACACAAAAACACGTATCCTGGATTTTAGGGGGGCAAACTTTGGGAAAATGGGGAGATACTTGAAAGAGGCATTAAGGGGAATGGGGCAGGAATCAGGGGTTGAGGAACAGTGGGCAGTATTTAAAATGGGGATTACAAGAGCAACAGAAGTATGTATTAAGCAGGTTAGCAAGAGGAAAAGGATGAGGAGACCATTATGGTTTTCCAAAGAGGTAGCAAAGAAAGTGAAAGCCAAAAAGATTGCATTCAGGCAGTACAAAAAGACACAGGCAGAAGGGGATAGGAAGAAGTACCAGGAGAAGCAAAGGGAGGCAGGGAGGTCAGTAAGGGAAGCCAAAGCTCAGACAGAAGAACACATTGCAAAATCAGTGGGTAGAGGGGACAAAACCTTTTACAGGTACATAAGTGAAAAAAGAAAGGCAAAGGGAGGGATATTGAGACTGAAGGGGGAGGATGGGGGCTGTGTGGAGGATGACAACAGTAAAGCTGACATATTGAACAGGTATTTCTGCTCAGTCTTTACTGAGGAAGAGGAGGGTAATGGGTCTGAACGGAGTACAAGGGGTGAGAATAGTGCAGAAATGGACACAAGTCCCTTTACACGAGAAAGGGTCCTGAAGGAACTGGAAGTAATAAGAGTTGATAAAGCAATGGGGCCAGATGGGGTGCACCCCAGGGTCCTTAAAGAACTAAGAGAGGTGGTGGCTGAACCTCTTGCTATCCTGTTTAGCCGATCACTAGAAACAGGGGAGGTACCCAAAGACTGGAGGATAGCAGATGTAGTCCCCTTATACAAAGGTGGGAACAAAGAGGTTGCGGGGAACTACAGACCAGTCAGCCTCACCTCGGTAGTGGGGAAGATCATGGAAGCACTACTGAAGGAGAGATTGGTGGAACATCTGGTTGTCAATGGACTACAGGACCCAAGGCAGCATGGTTTCACCAGGGGGAGGTCATGTCAGACCAACCTCATTGAATTTTTTGACTGGGTGACTAGGGAGGTGGATCAGGGGAGGGCTGTGGACATGGCATATCTGGACTTCAGCAAGGCCTTTGACACTGTGCCACATAGAAGACTATTGCACAAACTGGGGAATATGGGTGTGGGCAGGACAGTAGTGTGGTGGGTAGGTAACTGGCTGGGCAGCAGGACACAGAGGGTGGTGGTAAATGGCTGTCACTCCACAGAAGGAAGAGTGACCAGTGGGGTACCACAGGGATCAGTGCTAGGACCGGTGCTATTCAATATCTTCATCAGTGACATTGTGCAGGACCTAGAAGGCAGAATTTCACTGTTCGCTGATGACACAAAGCTCTGTAACAGAGTAGACACACCAGAGGGTGTAGACAGAATGAGAAGGGACCTGCAGAAACTTGAAGAATGGTCAGGGTTTGGCAGTTGAAATTCAATGCAAGGAAGTGCAAGATAATGCATATGGGGCACAAAAACCCTGGCACAATATATCAGTTGGGGGTGAGGATATAGCATGCACCAAGCAGGAAAGGGATCTTGGGGTTATCATCTCTGATGACCTCAAGGCAGGAAACAGTGTGACAAGGCAGCAGGTAAAGCAAATAGATGCTGGGATGCATAGGCAGGGGCATCACCAGCAGGAAAAGGGAGGTCATAATTCCACTATACAAGACACTAGTGAGGCCGCACCTGGGTACACTGTGCAGTTCTGGAGACCTTACCACGTAAGGACATAGACAGGGTAGAGAAGGTTCAGAGGAGGGCAACAAAGATGGTGCATGGATTGCATCACATGTCCTATGAGGACAGGTTGAAGGCACTGAACATGTACTCCCTGGAGGAGAGGAGGAGAGGGGATATGATAGAGACATACAAGTATCTTACTGGAGGAACAGGGTGCAGGAATGCACTATTTTAGCGAAAAAGATGTTCCAGGACTAGAGGGCATGGGATGAAGTTGGAGGGAGGACGATTCAGAGGAAACGTGAGGAAGAATTTCTTCACAGAACGGGTGGTGGACAAGTGGAACACCCTGCCAGAGGAAGTGGTGGGGTCTGAAACAATCACGGGATTTAAGAATGCATGGGATAGACATAAAGGAATTCTGGAGGTCAGGGGTAAGGGGGCAACAGACTTCTTGGAAAACATAAACTGAACTTAGAAACTTAAATGGGCAGACTGGGTGGGCCATAGGCCCTTATCTGCTGACACTGTCTATGTATCTATGAACCCTACACCCCGCACAGGAAAACTATATGCATTACTCCCCACTACATGATACATATACCAGAATGGATAACTACTACACACAACAAGAACATGCTGATAAAATGTGACCTGTCACATATGACTGATCAGTCTCTCAGATCATGCCCCACTGCATTTAAAAATACAAATTAGAGAGAAAATGAGAAGAAACACATACTGGCACCTCAGTACTACTCACCTAAGGAACCATGAGTTTCAAAAATTGATAAAAGATGGAATCCCACAAATCCTACAGGACAATACAAGCCCAGACATTTCTCCCACGCTCCTCTGGTACACAGTAAAAACTGTTCTTAGAGGGGACATTCTAGGGACGTGGATAGGTTGTTCATCCACACTTATTGGCATTGTCCCTTTCCCCTTTAAATCTGCTGGAAGGTCTTCATGCTGGCTCCTCCCACCCACCCAGGTGGTATAACCTTTGGCTGCACCCCATGACGTTGGATCTTCCTTTACGCTGGAAGCTTTAGGTTGCTTCCATCGTGCTCTTGCATTCTGTAGGCCCTGGCTTCTCAACCTTCGGTTATTCCGAAAATTAAACTTAGTCACGTTAGCGATTGTGACTTTTGCTTCTCGATTATGGAAGACAAGTCTTCCCCTGGATTTCTCTGGTGCCTGTGCGTCCAGAAGATGTCGTGCATGGACCCGCACACCGCGTGCATCTGTCTTGGTGTCAGCCATGACACCACGACCTGTGAGTTCTGCCTCACTTTCAGCCTAACATTCTTGACGACCATCTCACATGCCTTAAATTGGGCAGGCCCAAAAAATGGAACCCACCAGTGAAATCTAAGGCGGTCCGGTGGGCGGTATCTGCGGCTGCAGGATCCACCGAGCAGTTGGAGCGTATGCAGGCCTTCGAGAAGGAAGCGTCTCGCTCTGCGGAATGTTCCTCTCGGGGCTTCTTCATTCCACTCAACTTGGGCTCCACTTTCTTGGGTTCCTTTCGAGAGTTGTTCCACTCTCTCCCGACTAAGGGTAAGAGTCCTGCAGGCATGCAGTCCTCTCGGACCCATAAGAGGGAGAGGGACCCAGGACCGTCTTTGTCTCGACGGAGACGTTTTTGGGATTGGGAGAGATTTCGGTCCCAGGAGCCGCCCATTTTGACCTGTCGAAATTTTCTCTTCGTCCACTGGCTTCTCGGCTTTGTCATCAGGCCAGTCGACCGAAGTTTCGATCGACGAAGTTGAGATTATTCTTGAACCGATCGACCCTTTGTCGCCAACTCCAGTCAATGACTCCCTCAATCGGACTCCGGTCCTTTCCTTCCCTGACGAGGAGACCCAGCCCACTCAGAAACCTGCCGATGAAGTGGTCCCTGACCCTCGGAAGTCTCCAGTTTTACCAGCGTCTGCTGAGCGACCGAGTCAGCCTGCCCGATCTCGATCGATTTCTCGGATCCCCTCGATCGACAGGCCAAGGAAGGTGCACAAACACGCCAAAAAGAGGCAACGCCATCGGTCGTCCTCATCCTCCTTGGATGAGGAGAGGCTTCGGCAGAAACTCCGTCGACGCTACGAGGATCTCGTGGCAGCGGCTGATTTTGTCTGGGCAGAAGCCAACCCCTCAGCCCTACCCTGGCTAATATTTATTCGCCCAAGTCAAGCTGACTCCCGGAATCGATAAAATCAGTTCCTCCGTCCACAGAGCTGGCAAAACCTCTTCCAGTTTGACCTGCACTGGTTTCTCCACCAGTTCTGGTGGAACCACCACCCAAGCAGCCCATGGGAGGAGCTCCTTCCAAGGAAGCTCGGCCGGACACCGAGCTCCCCCGATGTCTTTCGGTCACTCTCACCCCCAACCGCCCTAGGCGATGCTAGGGTGATCTGGGCGGTCAGCCGCTGTATCCGGATACTTCGGATTCGGACGATACTGGCCTCCATTCTCATCCATGGGATGAGTCGGCTGGTGATTTCGTGATGGAGGAAGGCCCTTCGTCCTTTCAGGGTATTCTCTGCCTCATCTCTGAGTCCACAGGGAAGCCCCTGGAATCTATCCAGAAAAAGACGGAGTACCCTGTCACTGTTATCCTCAAGAGAGGGGATACCCTGATGGAAGCCTTTCCTGTGGCCGAAGCCATTGTTGGCCCTGCCCTTGAACTTTGGCAGCACCCTGCCTCCTGTCCAGCTCCGTCTGTCCGGATGGCCCGCAAATATGCGGTGCCCATGGGGTCTCTAGCAGGGTTCACAGAGCACCCTTCGGCTGAGAGCCTTGTGACCGCCTCTGTGTTCAGACGTACAGGCAGTTAGTTCTGCTGATACTGACAGACCTCCGGAGAAGGAGTCCAAGAAATTGGATCACTCTGCCCAGAAGGTCTATGTGGCCTCTTCCTTAGGCCTCCGTCAAGGCAAGCTCGGCCGTCATCATGGCACACTTCTCCCATGCCCTTTCGGGGTCCTTGGACGAAATCCTCCCACACCTCCCGCAGACCACGGTCAAGCAGGTCTGAGACCAAGGCTGTGCCATTGCTAAGCAGCAGCTCCAGACGGTCCTGGACATTGGGGATTCATGTGCCCGTTCATTGGCAGCCACAGTTGCCTCCCACCGCAGGGCTTGACTGAGGCTGTCCTCCTTCCCGGTGGATACCCAGCACAAACTAGCTGATGTGCCTTTCCTAGGCACCGATCTCTTCGGCCCAGGTGTGGCAGGTCACTTTCAGCTCATCGAGCATCCAAGGTGGCACTGGACTGCCACTTAGGGTTCTTCTGGTCCCAAGAAGCAGCAGAAGAAAAAGAAGAGGAAGCCTTTTCAGCACTCTTCCCCCTGCAGCTCAGCAGCAGCAGCCTTTCTTTCAGGGAGGCCAGCAGCAGGCTCAGGCTTGGTGCCCCCGCCCCAAGCCTGGACCTTCCCAGACCCATAAAGGAGGTCGGGGATTCAGGCCCTGGACCCTCTTCCTCCAAGCCTGCCCAGTGACGGGATAGGAGTTGCCACCCCTGTTCCCGTCACGCCAGCTCTGGGTCCTCTCGTGGTCGGGGGGGTCTGCTCAGCCACCTTCCTTCTGCCTGGTCCGCTGTTACCACGGACAGGTGTGTCTTAAAAGTGGTCAGCCAGAGTCTGCCTCTGGAATTCAAACAGTACTCTCCGAGCTGAGCCCGTGCCCCATGGGAGGAGAAGGTTTCCGCCCACACTCAGTCGGCTCTTTGAGACGACATTGCTTAGTTTCTCCTCGAGGCAGTAGCTCGAGTGGCAGATCCTCCACCAGACCCAGAGTTCGTATCCAGGTACTTCATGGTTCCGAAGCAGATGGGGGGCTGTCTCCCCATTCTAGATCTGCACCACCTAAATCAGTATCTCAGGCTACGCACCTTCTGGATGGTAACTCTGTCCCAGATCATACCATCCCTGGAGCAAAACATATGGTTCTGCTCACTGGATCTCCAGGACACATTCTTTCATGTCCCAATCCGTCTGTCCCTCCAGCGGTTCCTCCACTTCAGGGCAGAGGGAACCCTATGCAAGTTTCGAGCCATGCCATTCGGCCTGTCATCGGTCCCATGGATCTTCACCAAATGCATTGCAGTGGTGGCAGCCCATCTCAGACATCGGGGAGGAAGGTCAGAATATATCCCTACCTCGATGATTGGCTCTTAGCAGATTCCACCCAACAGGAGGTGGAAAGATCCAGGGACCTGGCCTTCCAGACCTGCTCCCAACTTGGCCTCCTGATCAACAAGGCCTAGTCGGAACTCGTGCCTTCTCAGATGATGCGTTTCGTCGGGGCAGAGCTCGACTTCCGCCGAGCCAGAGCCTGTCTCCCGGCAGACAGGGCGAAGGTTCTCTCCTCCTTTGCCCGATCATTTCTGGTTTCGCAATTGCACCATGCTGGGGACTTTCTGCGCCTTCTAGGTTACATGGCGGCCTGCACCTCTGTAGTCTGTTTGGCCCGGTGGCATATGCACCGCTTCAGTGGGAGCTGGCTGCCCAGTGGACTCAGCGCCTAGGTCATTTCAAGCAGCTGGTCACTGTGACACAGAAGATGTGGGTCGCTGTCCAGTGGTGGATCATCCTAGACCAGTTGCAGGAAGGGATCCCATTTGTTTGCCCCGAGTCGATGGTCGTCTTCATGACCGATGTCTCTCTCTCTCTCTCTCATGGGCTGGGGAGCCCACATGGGGGACAACAGGGCCCACAGTTTCTGGACCCCCAAGGAGTGCCTTTACCACATTAACCTGTTGGAGCTCAGAGCGGTCAAACTGGCATTGTCGGCATTCGCTCCTCAGCTCCGTGGTCAAGTGGTTCAAGTCCAGATGGACAACACCACGACCATGTACTACCTCAACAAGCAGGGTGGCATGCACTCTCAGCTGCTGTGCAGGGAAGCGCTCTGCATCTGGACACTCATGAGCCGACTGGAGGCGGATCTCCTAGCCGTCCATGTAGCAGGAGTCTCAAATCAACTGGTGGATGCTGTCAGCCGCATAGGTGAGACATCCTACAAGTGGTCTCTCCATCCAGAGGTAGCTTACAGCCTGTTCTCCCACTGAGGCAAACTGATGGTGGACCTGTTTGCCTCTAGGGAAAACACCAAGCTGAGGCTGTTTCATGCCCACCCCTCTCAGCAGATCTCGCTGTAGGGGGATGCTTTCTCGAGGCTGTGGACCCCAGGCCTCTTCTACGCCTTCCCTCCATTTCCCTTGATCCACAGGGTGCTCCTCAAGGTGAGAAGGGTCAAGGCTCAGGTGATCCTGGTAGCCCCAGACTGGCCATGCCAGTTCTGGTATCCAGATCTCCTCAGCCTCAGCAACAGGCTTCCGAGGTGGCTTCCAGCATGCCCAGACCTGATCTCAGTCGGGGAAGGTTCTCCACCTGGACCTTCAATCCCTGCACCTGACAGCCTGGTCTCTGAGTGGCTAGAGTTCCAGGCTTTGGGTCTCTCCAAGGACATATTCATGGTAGTGGAAGCATCCAGGAAGGAGTCGACCAGGAAGTGTTATGTCTTCAAATGGAAAAGGTTTTCCACTTGGTGTCAGGGCAAGGGCCTGGATCCTTTGTCCTGCCCAGTGGCTAACATTCTAGACTACCTTTGGTCACTCTTCAAAGGGGGTCTTCAGTCATCGACCCTTAGGGTGCACCTGGCAGCCATCTCTGCTTACCGGGCATGGGCTGGTCAGCAGACGGCGCAGGAGACAGTGGTTGGGCACTTTTTCAAAGGCCTGGATCACATATCCCCTCCGGTGTGTGAACCTCCACCTCCATGGGATCTACTGCTGGTCTTGGCACAGCTCATGCGCAAGCCATTCGAACCAATGGACACGTGTCAGTTGTCACACTTGTCGTGGAAGACTGTCTTTCTGGTGGCTGTCACGTCTGCCAGAAGGACAGGGGAGCTCCAGGTGCTCTCAGTGGACTCCCGTTATCTGGTCTTCTAAAGGGACAAGGTTGTCCTGTGTCCCCACCCAAAAATGTCTTCCGAAGGTGGTGTCAGAGTTTCACGTTAAGCAGGTGTTGACTTTGCCAGTGTACTTACCCCAGTTACACATAGGAGGCCGAGCACAGGCTCCATACTTTGGACCTGAGATGAGCTCTCTCCTATTATAAAGAGAGGACAGTGGAAATTTGGGGAGAGGTTCGCCAGCTATTCGTCACCTACGCTGAAACCTCTTCTGGCAGACCTGCAGCAAAGCGGACGATCGCAAGATGGATTACATCTTGCATTAGTCTGTGCTATGAGTTGGTGGCCAAGGAGCCTCCCAGAGGGATAAGAGCTCATTCCACCGCCATACCATTGCATTGGTGGCTGCTTCCAGGGACACTCCCATTCGGGAAATCAGTTGGGCTGCTACCTGTAAGTCATCAAACATCTTCATCACTCATTACCACATCGACCTTGAGTCACGCCGGGATGCTGGTTTGGGGGCCTCAGTTCTCCAGTCTCTGTTCCCTAAGTAGGTGGTGTGAGCCTCTCCTCCCTCCTCCCAGAGAGCTGCTTGGAGTCTGCCAATAAGTGTGGATGAACAACATATCCACGCCCCTAGAAAAAGAGGTTACTCACCTGTAACAGTAGTTCTAGGAGTGGTATATGTTGTTCATCCACTCAGACCCACCCGAACTCCCCGGCTGCGATGCTCACACCTGGCTTCCAGTGGACTAAGATCTGGCATCATGGGGCAAAGCCAAAGGTTATAACACCCGGGTGGGTGGGAGGAGCCAGCTTGAAGACCTTCCGGCAGATTTAAAGGGGAAAGGGACAATGCCAATAAGTGTGGAACAACATATACCACTTCTAGAACTACTGATCTTACTTTGAGAAATGGCTCTTGCAGCAGGTTACGCCATTAGGACTGAAGCTGGCAGGCACCAGGACCCCACAGAAATTTTCTAGCTAGCAGTATACAGCGGGGACTGCCCCTGACATTGGCCCTGCCCCCGATGTCAGGCATCATATAAAAGGGGGCGGTCCCCTAGAATCCCCAGTTCTTTTCCTGCCGTCAACTCGCCAGCATCGGCCTCACGGATGCCTCATTAGCAAACGACAACTAGAACTTCTTCAGCAAACTTTTGCTTACTAAATGTCAGCATCTCCTACTCCTTCCGCAGAAGGACACCCTTCCAAGTGTGCCTGCAGCAAACGGATCCTTTTCAAAGATCTCCACAGTGCCTGTCTGCGGTGCCTAAGCCCAGAGCACGAGACCAAGGCCTGCTCCATTTGCCAGCAATTTAACAGCCGCACCAGGATCCGCCGTCAAAAGGCACTCCAGGGGGTTCCTATTAGAAGAAAAGTTAAGAACCATGGAAAAAGACCCTGCTTCCGGAGGTGAGTCAGCCTCCAAGTCCCATAAGCACCGGGAGAAGGCCAGGTCCAGATCCCTGAACTGGACCTCGGACTCGCGCACCAGCTCTGGCTTCACGAGCTCAGACCGCTGTCCCTCCAGGGCTCGCTCTCAGCCTCCACCAGTTAAGGTCAGATCCTCAGGCGTTCCTTCGGCTTCTCTCCACCTGCTGAAGACCTACAGGACTTTGGGTCCATCTCAGACGCCCTCCTGGGCCTCAGCGAAGTCTTCTGACCGTCATCAATCTAAGTCCTCCTCGAAGTCGCTTTCTACTTCTTCGGACAGACGTCGGGAACCCGACGCCAGAACGGTCTCCCAGGGAACCCGATCCCCCTCCCAGGAAGACCACGGACCTGACGTCGCTCAACCAGACGTCTGAGCATAAGCATGCTGCCGATCCTTCACCGGCCAAACGCCCAACAGACCAGACGTCCCTCAAGTACCCGACATCGGTCAAGCGACCTTCGGAGCCAATGACTGCCCTCCCTTCACCGGTCAATACCGGTCACCGGGGTTCATCGTGGGAGAATTTGACGTTGTCTGACAACCAGGCAGGTGACACTGAAGATGCCGGGCTTCCTTGGGAGACTTCGCCCAAACTGGTGACAGCTCGAGACCCAGCACCTGACACCAGCGACAGGCCAACCCCGACGCCTGGCCCGTCGTCCGGCATGAACATACAGGAAGTTAAAGATCTCTTCACCTTTTGGTGGGACACTATCAAGAAGGATGTGGTCCCAGTAAAGCCTGCTTCTCCCCCTCCAGGGTCCAGATGGCAGACCCCTGACCCCCAAGGAACCTACACCACCTCCTAGGGGTAGATCCAGAGAAAGGAGAAGGCCCCCTTCACGGTCTCCCTCAGGGTCCCCGAGCCCAAAGCGACCCAGAGGAAGAAGGTCCACTCCGCCGGGGGACAACTCAAGACCATACTCATCTGATACCTCCAGGTGTCCTCCTCCCATCAGTCTCCCATCACCAGACCCATGAGTCCTCCCCAGGTCACCTCTGAATGATCCCTCCTTTGCTGAAATCATGCGGTACATCCAGGAGAATATGGGATGGGAGACAGAAGATCTAGACCCCGAACGACAGCGCCTAGCCAGATATCTTCGGCAGAAAGACCCTAAGCCTGTGGTGGTGCCACCCTTGGTGGATACAGCCACTCGGATGTCACCAGGCTGCGTGGAAATGTCGCATTCCACACCGCTGTGCGAAGAGGCTGACCACCTGTACAGGGGCTCCTTTGGAGGACCTGTACATGGCACACCAACCCCTGGCTGATTCACTGGTCATCATGGCCTCACACGACCAGTCTCAATGGCCACAGCATCTGAGCACCCAGCCAACGGACCAGGAATCCAAGCAATTGGATTCGCTGGGGAGGCACATGTATGCGTCCGCTACATGCTCCCTCAGGTCTCTGAACTACCTAACACACATGGTTCAGTTTCAGAACGCCCTATGGGAACAGGGCCAGGACCTGGTCAGAGTCTTTCCGGATGGTGAGCAAAAGGAGGAACTTTTAAACCTTCTTCACACAGGGTCAGACGTGGGGACCCAAGTTTTGAGAACCGCCTATGATTCGGTGGACTCTATGGCTAGGGGAGCACCCTCGGGCGTCTGTCTCTGGAGACACTCATGGTTTCGTGTCTCCGGATTTACTCTGGACGTCCAGAAAAATATCCTGGACATCCCCTACAATGGAGATGTCCTGTTTGAAGAATCCAAAAAGGTAATCACCAAGTTACAGGACGCTGGGAAAGTGGTGAGGACTGTACAGGCCCAAGAATGGTTAATTTCATAGGAACCAGAATCGCTTTTGCGGCTGGCAACAATGGCAACAGCCACATTCCGGCCAGCAGCAAAGGGGCAACTTCACTCGTAAGGCTCAGTCTGTCTTCCCCAGGCCAAGGTCAGAGATGCACTAAACCGACCCAGCCCGCGGAAAGCAACACCACCATAGCATGACTCCTTCCCGGCCCCCACCCCTCCTCTGGATGATTGGGAAGAAAAGGTCGGGGGTCGCATCTCCTGCCACCTTGCAGGGTGGCAGACGATAATCGCTGACTGGTGGGTTCTACAGTTGGTAGAGAGAGGACACTCTATAGAATTCCTCGACCACCCACTTTCAAGACCTCCCCTGCTTTCACGTTACTCAGGTCAGCACGCCCTGCTCATTCAGCAGGAGGTGCTAGCGCTTCTGGACTAAGAGTCCATAGAGCACATACCACGGAGCCAGAGAGGCACAGGATATTATTTCCACTTCTTTCTGGTTCCCAAAAAGACAGGGGACCTCTGTCCAATCCTGGACCTCAGCGACCTCAATGCTTCGGTGCTATACAAACATTTCCGCATGGTGACTCTTCGAGGACTAATTCCCATGCTCAAGTGGGGTGCCTTCTTAGCATCACTGGACATGCAGGATGCCTACCTGCATATTCCGATAGCTCAGGCACAGAGAAAATTCTTGCGCTTCGAGTTTCTGGGTCTCCATTATCAGTTTCGAGCCCTCCCCTTCGGACTGTCCTCAGCATCTCGGGTATTCATGAAGTGCATGGCAGTCGTGGCGGCATCTCTCAGGAGACAAGGCCGTTATGTGTTCCCCCTACCTGGACGACTGGCTCCTTATGACCCCCCCTCTCCGGAGGCCCTGATGTCTGCGATTCATTGTACTTGTTCCCTCTTCGGATCATTGGGCATCACCATCAATTGGGAAAAGTCGCGCCTGGTTCCATCTCAGGGACTGCAGTTCATAGGCGCAGTCCTGGACACTGTTCAGGGGAAAGCGTTTTTGCCCCAGGACAGAGAGCACATCAGATCCCTTATAAGGGATATCTTGGCGAGGAAGACCGTTCTGGCAAGATTGGTCCTTTGCCTGCTCGGACACATGGCTGTGGCCATTGCAGCAGTCCCTTTAGCCCGTCTCCACATGCAGGTGACCCAGTGGATGGTACGGATGCAGTGGGATCACAAGCAAGACCATCTGCAGCATCCAGTCCAGATCATGCAGGCCATCATCTGGGATTGGCAGTGGTGGCTCATCCCAGAGCACCTTTCGATGGGAGCCCCCTTCGTTGCACCATCTCCGGTCGTGACGCTCTCCACAGATGCTTCGGGGTCCGGTTGGGGAGCACACCTCAATGGTGTCAGGTCTCTGGGCTCGTGGATGACCTAGGAATCTCACCTTCACATAAACATTTTGGAGATGAGAGCGGTCCTGTATGCCTTGCAGGCCTTCCAATCGGAGATTTCACTGGGTACTCTTCTGCTGCAAACAGACAATACCGCGGTGATGTACTACATCAACAAACAAGGAGGCACACATTCCTACCCTCTCTGCAGGGAAGACATGAGGGTGTGGGATTGGGTAGTTCAACACGGCGCAGTTCTTATTGCTGTCCATGTTTCAGGACTGGACAACGTTATTGCAAACAGTCTGAGTTGCTCTCAGGCCAGAGTCCTCGAATGGGAACTACTCCAAGAGGCTGTAGAAGATTTGTTTCGCAGATGGGGGACACCAGAGTTGGACCTTTTCGCATCCTCATCCAACGCAAAACTGCCCAATTTCTGCTCGCTAGATCCAGGGCCTAGTGTTTTCTGGCGAGACGCATTGTCCCTCCCTTGGATGGACAGATTCCTCTATGCCTTCCCTTCCTTCCCATTGATCCAGAGGGTTCTTCTGAAACTCAGCAGAGAGCAGGTGACTCTGATCTTAATCGTGCCTTTTTGGCCCAGGCAGGTTTGGTTCCCTTGCTGTACCAACTTTCTCAGGAACTGCCAGTGGCTCTGCCACTCAACTCTCCCTTACTGTCCCAGGAGGCAGGCTCATTGATTCACCCGGACCTACGTTGTCTGAGCCTGCATGCCTGGCTCCTAAGGACATAGCAGTCATGCAACATGGAGTCTCGCATGAGGTAGCAGATGTTCTAATGGCTGCTAGAAAACCGGCCACTCATGCCACATACTCCATGAAATGGCGCAGATTCTGTCTCGGCTCAAGTATGGGGACTTTCTCCACTGGATTGTTCTGAGGGTTCGATGTTAGACTACCTCTTGTCCCTCTTTCAGGCAGGCTTGGCCTACTCCTTAATAAAGGTACACCTCTGTGCCATCTCTGCCTATCATGCTCCCATAGGCCTACGGTCCATATCCCAGTTGGAAGCCGCACGTGCTTTTTTTCGCAGCGTTTCTCCACCTTAGGCCTCTGGTTAAGGATCCCATTCCACCTTGGGACTTACCCTTCGTCCTTGAGCAGCTTATGCTGCCTCCTTTTGAACCAGACATGGATTGCAAGCTACGTCTCCTCACATTGAAGACATTATTTTTAGTTGCTGTTACTTCTGCCAGAAGGATTTCTGAGCTCCATGCACTCATGTGCAAAGAACCTTATTTGTTTTTTCACCAGGACAGGGTGTCCTTAAGGACAAATCCAAAATTTCTTCCCACGGTGGTCTCAGCCCTTACTCCTAACCAGGATATCGACCTCCCGGTGTACTTCCCTAAATACTCCAATAGAAGAGAGGCTCTGCTGCACACTCTCGATGTGCGTAGGTGTCTTAGATACTATCTGACCAGAACCAGACAACACCGTAAATCTGATCAGCTCTTTGTCTCCTTCGCCTATAGGATGCTGGGTGCTCTGGTCTCTAAGCAATCTCTTTCCAGATGGCTCATACATTGCATTACGTTCTGTTACCAAAAGTATAATAAGTCCCTGCCGGGCTCGGTCAAGGGACATTCCATAAGGGGAGTGACTGCCTCCTTTGCTGCTTTGAAGAACATCTCCACTTCCGCCATCTGTGCAGCAGCTACTTGGAGCACTGTGCACACCTTCATTAGGCATTATAGACTGGACGTTGCCTCAAGGTGAAGAGCTGTTTTTTTGTCTAGCAGTCCTTCAGAGACTACTGTCCTAGGCTCCAGTTCAACTCACGATCTCTCCCTAGCCTCCTTCCGTCTGAGAGGAATTTCCAAAATTGCTTGGGAATCTGCCCTAATGGTGTAACCTGCTGCAAGAGCTGTTTCTCGAAGTAAGGTAATACAGTTACATAAGACTTACTGTAACAGTAGATCTTCGAGAACAGCTCTTGCAGCAGGTAGTTTCTCTCCCACCATCCCCTCTGGAGGTAGAATTGTTCCATTTTTTATTACCTACGCTTCGTTGTTTACAACACCTCCCTGTTGCATACCTTCTTTGAAGGTGGAGCCTCAGTCTCCACTTCAGATGTCATCTAGCAGCCGGGAGTCTCCGGCAGGAGAACTGGGGATTCTGGGGGACCGCCCCCTTTTATATGATGCCTGTCGTCAGGGCCGGGGCCGGTCCCCGCTGGATACTGATAGGTGGATAATTTCTGTGGGGTTCTGGCACCTGCTGGCTGCAGTCTTAATGGTGTAACCTGCTGCAAGAGCTGTTCTCGAAGATCTACTGTTACAGTAAGTTCTTGTGTAACTGTACTGTACAGGTGAGTAACGTGTTTTTATTGCCTATACAGCCCGGCAAAAAAAAAAATTTTCAGAGATGGGAAAATATACATACATGCCTTACTCAACAGTTAACCACACTACAAATGGAGCACAAAGCAGGAAATAGATGCGTCTTCCCTGTTTTACACTGGATACAATGAGAATTTACAAAATCTGTGACACAAAAAGTAAAAATAGCCCTCACATACCTAAAGCAAAAATACTGTGAAGGAGGCCCAAGAGCACCAAAAACGGCACACACAAGCACATATAGTGAAACTCTGTGATGCCCATAAACGATGACTAGTTTACAAATCTCGGGAAGTCCTAAATGTCCTTAAACAATATTACGAACAATTGTAGTCCACCGTGGATCATAACACCGACTCCGATCTTATTCCCAAATTCTATCAACTCCTAGAGCTGCCTAAACAGAAATGGACACTCAGCAGCTAATAGCCCCCATTACAGACTGGGAAACAAAGACAGCTCTGTCCAAGTGCAAAACAAATAGCAGCCCAGGCCCACAGGGCTATGTGGCAGGATTCTACAAAATAATTTAAAGAGGCGATACTTCCGCTGCTAAGCCACACATCCACCATGCCCAGGAAACGGGTATGATCCCAGACTCCTGGAGATATGCCTTCATTTCAGCAGTATTAAAATAAACTAAGGCTCAACATGCCCCGACTCATATAGCCCAACATCTGTATTAAACACAGACTCTAAACTTTTCACTGCCATACTACTGTAGCTACGCCGCTAGATGCAGTCCTTCTAACCCCAGGAGTCCACTAATATTATTAGTTTGTGCAGTGCTCCTTAAAGCCAGCACTTTCCAGAGCAAAGTAGAATGCTATGCTAATGATGGAATCTTTAGCTCGTGCATCAATTCAAAAACTGCCCAGTGTAACTGCCTACATTCTAACCTCAGATTTCTTCTCTTAGCTGCAAAGTTTAGACACCTTGGAAATCTCTCTATCAAGGCGATTCCTGAAGTACATTGAACAAAAGAACTTAAGTATTTTTGTTTAATTTTTTAATTTACTGCCTAGTGTAATTGTATTTTAGCTTTTTATCTCATAGTTTAAAGCAGCAGTGCAACAATCTGGTGAAAATGTTGACCTATACTTTTTTACGCTATTTTATATTGCTACTTACCTTCTGACTTGTATGATACCCTTCTCTTCACAATTTGTGTCTGCTTGAGTACTTTCTCTTGTCTGACAAAATAAAAGGAGCACTCCTTTTAATATGGCTCAGACCAGGTTTCCATCAGTATTTGCAGCAGTTTCTGAAAAAATATGTTTCTGTAAAGCCAAAAAACACTCCCTGCTGCATAATTGTTAATTTTAGTCGTCACAAGAGAAGTGATATATAAACAACTGATGGACAAAAACAGCTGAAAATACTGATGGAAGACCTGGTCCACAGCATATTAAAAGGAGAGCTCCTTTTATTATTTCAGTCATGAAATAAAGTATTAAAGCGCACTCAGTTAGTGGAACGAATGGTATCATACAATTCAGGAGGTAAGTGGCAATGTAAAAAAGCATAAAAAGCCAGCCCGATGGTGCTGGATGCCACACCTCGTGCCACGCTGGTGACCCGGGTTTGGGAGTGAGCACGGATCGCCGGGAGCTGGCAGGGGAGGAGAGGGATCGAGTGTCCAATGGACGGCTCTTCCTCTCTGGGGGAAGAGGGGTCCACAGCGGTCGGCGTCCAACTGCCCCCCTGGTGGAGGCTGGGGGTCAGGGATGCACGGCGTACACTGGGGCAGAGCCTGGATGGGGACGCCTGGACATGCACTCACGCCTGCTGGCATCATTGCAAGCTGCCAGCGCTCGGGGAGAACAGAACAGGGGAAATAGTGGCACCACCCGTGGCTTGATGGCCGTCCAGCGAGTGTTCGCGGTGCGCCTGGCACCCGAACTGGATCCGTTGTGGTGCAGGGGTTAGGGGCTCCTGCTGCCCCACTGCGGGGGTAAGCCATAGGTTACTGGGTGCCAGCAGTCCTGGTCGAGACTGACAGCCGCGCTCCCCCAACAGGAGATGCAAGTCTAAAGGGGGGAGCAGTTAGGGTGGCCACAGGAGGATAAATACAATATATATGTGTATGTGTGTATGTATATATATATATATATATATATATATATATAAATAAAAAAGTATAGGTCAAAATTTTCACCAGATTGTTGCACTGCTGCTTTAAACTTAGCTTTCTTTTTCCAGTTCCTCACGGTTCTTGTGAACCGAGAGGCAACTGATTCTTTTCTATACTGAATCGGAACCTTTTTTTAAAGGGTTGTGATTATATTTTCTGTTTTTCTGTCAAATTTATTGCTTTGAGCCAATTTTCTCGGTTCCCTGAGCTGTTTCTTGGCTCCGGATCCGATCGGAACCGATAGATTTGGGTTTTTCTCGGTTGCTGAACCAACTGCAAATACTTAACTTAACTTTATTTTTGTCGGTTCCCGGTTCCTGTTTTCTTTAAAATGTCAGATAAACCTAAAAAGAAAACAGGACCTCCTAGGTTTAAAAATTGTTTGAAGTGCTCTGAAGTGTTTGCTAAGGCAGACAAACATGAGTTGTGTTTGCTCTGCCTTGGTCAACAGCATTTGTCTGCTGACTGTAAGATATGCAAGTCTTTCACTGAAAAAAACAGTGGAAAAACAAAAGGAAAGGCTAAAAAGAAAGTTGGAAGAGGGGTCTATGGGCTCTATCTAACCAGTCCACCCCCTCTAAATCCATGGCTATTCCTTCCAGAGCCTCAAAAACAACCCCTGAGATGGGTGAGGGCTCTGGCAAGAGAGGCAGTGAACCGGCTGACTCTCCGGTGCCTGCCAAAAAAATCAAGACAAAGCACACTGAAACCCCAGCTGAAACGCCTCAAGGGGTCCCTCAGGTGCCTGTACCTGCTCCTTTGCCTGCTGAGCTAACCCAGGTTCTGGCCTTACTACAAGTGCTGCAGGGCTTACTACCCCCTAAACAGCCTGTGGTCACTCCGGTTGAAAAAAAAAAAAACTGTTTTTGTACCTGCTTTATCTACTGACACAGTGGAATTTGAGGAGGCTGATCAGGCAGAGGAGGGTATTGAACTCGAGGTCTCGCCAGAACAGGACTTCGGTTCTCTTTACAGACCCACAGAGGACTTTTCATCCCATTTTTCCTTTGTCAGGAAAATGGTGGAAACCCTGGATCTGCAGACTGCAGAAGAGATCCAGGATGAGGAGGAAGCCTAATATATGGAGCTTATGGGGCTGACACCCACTAGAAGGCTCCTTCTGCCTATGTATAAGTTTAAGAAAGATGTCCTGGAAATTCTTAAGACTCCAAACACTGTCACACCCACTGATAAAAAGTGTGATTGAAAAACACCAGCTTGGGAGGTCAAGGGCTGAGTTTTTATTTATTCATTCACCCTGACCACCAAGGGATTGTACAGCAGGCTGCCTGTGAAAAGGCAAGGACTCCCTTGTCCTCTCACCCCCCTGAGAAGGACTAGAGAAAAATAGATAACGTAGCTAAAAAAGGGTACCTTTTGGCCTCCCTGGCAGTTCGCCTAGCCAGCTACCAAGCTTATACAGCCCTCTACCAGAAGGCTTTTTGGCAGTCCATCTTGATAATGCAGAGGCTAACCCCTCTTTAACAGTTTCGGAGTTATTGGACATTGCAAGACTGGGCTTGGAGGCTTCCAAGTGCCAGTTCCAATTGTCAGCTGATACAAATGACAGCTGCTCGATGGATGGCAGGTACTATAGCCTTGGGAAGGTTTGCCTGATTGAGAGCTACTAATCTCACCAGGACACCAAGAGTAAGGCTATGGACTTCCCAGTCGAGGACCACTCACTTTTTGGTGCCTAGACTGAAGCATACATGAAGGAAGTGGATGAGTATAAGGCTAGTTTCCACAGTAATTCTACCAAAGAAAGAGCTTCTTCTTCCACGTCGTCATATAGAAGGGGAGGCAGGGGTAGGTCCTCCTTTAGGAGGCCCTTCTTTCAAGTGCAGGCTGTGCCCGTACAGTTGTACCAATCACAGCAGGCTGGCTTTTATAGAGCCAGAGGCAGAAGGGATTCCGGGCGAGGATCCCAGTCTGTACAACCCCAGCAACAAACAAAACAAAATCCCTGACTTTTCCCACCAGGCTGCCTCTCCATCTCCTATGGGGGGGCCAGACTGACCCATTTATTTTCAGGAATGGCTGAAAATCACCACAGACAGATGAGTTCTGGAAATAGTGAGTCGGTCTGTCCCTTTGTTTCAAATCCCTTCCTCCTCCAAGATCAAAGTAGTTCACACCAGCTCCTTTCACAGAAAGAAAACTGCTGGAACATGAGGTGCAGACCTTACTTCTAGCAAGGGCAGTAGAGCCTGCCCACCCCCCCAGCCAAAAGGGCAGGGGTTTATTCAAGATATTTCCTAACAACAAAAAAGAATGGGGAGTGGCGGCCTATTTTAGACCTCAGACTGCTAAACAGGTACCTGGTAAAAGGCAGGTTCATTATGGTCACATTGGCCATGATTCTGCCAACTCTGCAAAAAGGAGACTGGTTAGCCTCCCTAGACCTAAAGGACGCATATTTCCATATTCCTAGAAGGGAGTCACACAGAAAGTATCTGAGATTCAGACTTCCCTCAGGACATTAACAATTTTCAGCACTTAGTTTTGGGCTCACCTCTGCACCAAGGGTTTTTACCAAGTGCATGGCAGTAGTGGTGGCACACCTAAGAAGACTAGGTGTTACAGTTTTTCCCTACCTGGACGATTGGCTAATCGTGGGAAAATCTCACCAGCAGGTGACCGAGCACCTTCAGGTAACCCAGGATCTGTTGCATTCTGGGATTCCTTCTCAAAATCAAAAAGTTAGTCCTGACCCTTGTGCAGGTACTGCAGTTTATAGGTGCAGAACTTAACACCATACTGGGAAGGGCCTTCCTTCCTCAGGAGAGAGCAGAAAGCATTCAGATCTTGGCAGGATCATTTGTCTTGGGCAAGCCAAAGCAAGCAAGACAGTTTCTACAACTGTTAGGGTACATGGCTTCAGCAACAAGCACAGTCATAGGTGCCAGGTTTCAGATGAGAGAAGTCCAGTTCCGCCTCAGGGCACACTGGTGCCAAAGGCGGGGGACTCCCTATCAAAACCAATACCAGTAACAACGGTGTTATTACAGGCACTCCAATGGTGGATGGAGCTGGAAAACTTGAGAGAAGGGGTTCCATTCCTGCCGGAGCCCCCTTCATTAGTTCTCACAACAGATGCTTCTCTGTTAGGATGGGGTGCTCACTTGGGGGAGCACACCATTCACGGCACCTGGGAGAGTGCAGATTCCCTCCAGCATATAAATCTTCTAGCGCTGAGGGCTGATTACCTGGCCCTTCAGGCTTTCTCACATCCAATACAGGGAGAGGTGGTACAAATCAGAACAGACAATACCACAACAATGTACTAAGTCAACAAGCAGGGAGGGACAAGGTATTCCCCACTTTGTACAGAGGCAATGAAGATATGGAGCCTTGCTTGCTCTCTAAACGCCTCCCTACAGTCAATCCATCTGCCTGGCAAGGACAGCACCCTGGCAGATGCCTTGAGCAAGATAAACCAGGCCCATCATGAGTGGACGCTAAACAAGCAAGTGGTGAATGTTCTATTCAGGAGGTGGGGCACCCCAGTGATGGATCTTTTTGCATCCCACCAGAATCACCACCTGCCTCTGTATTGTTTCAGGGCCCCTGCCAAGGGAACAGTTCCCCTGGATGCCTTGATTCTGGATTGACAGGGAGGCATCTTTAGGCCTTCCACCCTTTTCCCCTGATACTCGGGGTGCTCATCAAGCTCAGATCACAGCCAGCTTCAGTGATACTGGTGGCCCCAGACTGGGCCAGACAGCCTTGGTACTTTCTCCTGCTCTCTATGTCGGTGACCAAACGGATTTATCTCCCACAAAGGTACAACCTACTGACCTCCTTTCAGGGAGGGTAATGTGCCCCAATCTCAGGTCTCTCAGGCTCAAGGCATGGCTCTTGAGGACTTAGAATACGCAGGTTGACAATTCTCTGAAGGGGTCCTGGAGGTCTTCAGAGGGTATACGAAACCTTCTACTAATGAAACTTGTGCCTTGAAATGGAAAAGGTTCTCTATGTGGTGTAAGGATAAGGGTGTGGCCCCAGCTCAAGCTGGTATACCAACCTTGCTGGACTGTCTTGACTCATCTGCATTCCCAAGGCCTGCAGCATTCAGCCCTGAAAGTGCACCTGGCTTCGGTGTCCGCATACATTTCAGCTGGAAGGGACACCTCCTTAGCATCAAGTCCTATCTTTAGGAGTTTTTTTTTAAGGGACTGTCTCACCTGTTTCCCCCTCATAGAGAACCAGTGCCAGCTTGGGATTTGAACATTTGCATTGCTCACCTTATGCTTCCTCCCTTTGAGCCCATGGCCTCTGCAGATCTCAAGTTCCTTACTTGGAAGGTAGTCTTCTTGGTGGCAGTCACTTCTGCCAGGAGGATATGACCTAAGACCCAACACACTCACACCTCTGATTCAGACCTCCTTCTAGTCCCTCACTGTCTGACTGCTCAATACCAGCGATCCTTTTGGTACAGAGCCCTTCTGTGGTTTAATAATCTAAGCAACCAACTGACCATGCTACCTAGTCTTACCCAGTTCAAATAAATGCTTCGGCAGCATCTCATAACTGAAAGCATATGTGATTGTTACACCTAATTTACCACCTTGCATTCCCCTCCCACTATTACCACTCTTTGATTGCACTTATCAGGCTTCCTGGTCACCTCCCACTCTTGACATAACAATCCCTTTTTCCCCTCTGTCACCTCCTCCCTTACCCCACTCCTCCTCCTTGCTCTTCTCCACAGATTTCCCTCGGCCTGGCAAGTACAAGGAAATCTGGTCACCATCTCTCTTATCTTGCTATCCCTTCTTCCCCTTTTGCCCTCCTCCTCCCATACCCATCTCTCTCACCCTAGCCACCCCTTTCTCACAATCTATGACCAGGCCTCTGGCTGCCATATTTTCCTCTTCTAGCTAGATACTGCACTTCTCCTCTCTCTCTTCACCTCCTTGTTCTGATTTCTCCTCCCACTTCTCTTCCCCCCCCCTCACCCTTTATGAGCTGTGTATTATTGGTTTACTATGTTCTGATGTAACCATTAATTGTGTTTGTACCGCCTTTGTTTGGATTGTAACCCTCCTTCCCTTTGACATGGAGCCTTTGTAAATGAGCCACCTTGCGCTCAAAGGTATTTGTAATCCAAGATTGAATAAATAAGTGAGCTCCAGGCCCTCTGTGTGGAAAGAGAATGTGTTTCCTTCCACAGGGACAAGGTGGTGTTGAAAACTAATAGGAAGTTCCTCCCCAAAGTGGTCTCGGACTTCCATTTGAACCAGTCTATTACCTTGCTAGTTTTCTTCACTGAGCAGTCTAGCTCAGGGGAGCATAGGCTTCAAAGCCTTGATGTAAAAAGGGCTTTAAGCTACTACATGACTCATACCAAAGACCATAGGCAGGACAGACAACAGTTGTTCCTCACCTATGAAGAGGTAGGTAAGAGGACACCTGCCTCAAAAAGAACCATCTCTCGACGGATATTTCAGTGTATCCAGTTTTGCTACTCAAAAGCAGGTAAGGTGCCCGCTGTTGTACTTGGGGCTCAATCTACAAGGGACGCAGCTGCCACTATTGCAGCTCCCCAAGAGGGGCCTTTGATGGAAATCTGTAAAGCAGCCACCTGGAAGTCAGTCCACACCTTCACTAAACATTATAGCCTGGACACCCAGTCCAGGAGTGATGCCAGGTTTGGCACAGCAGTCCTGCAGAGTCTCTTTCCTATGTAGATTCTTTGCCCACCTCCTTGAAGTACTGCTGCATAGTCTGCAAGAAGTAATAATATTAGTGGATTCCAGGGGTTAGTAGAAAAAATTACTCGCCTGTAGTAATCTTGTTTCTTCCAACGGGATCCACTAATATTATTACTTCCTACCCTGCCTTCTCTGGCAGAATCAGTAAAACATCCTCTCCAGTGCTGATTGTATGTATATTTGGAGTGGTATGCCATCTGCTGACACTTCTTAGTAATGTTTTATAGCTTGTAGGTCTTTTTCCTTAGGTGAATCTGACATTAAAAAAAAGGCGGGGGGGTTCTTTTTCCTTGTGATTTGATACTTACTAGCTGCCCTAACTGGGCCCCTTTTTTCTCTTTCTGTTCTAATTATATTACTAGGGCCTCTTTGCAGGCACATAAAAAATCAGAGGTTGGAATGTAGGCAGTTACACTGGGCGGTTTTTGAATTGGATGCACTAGCTAAAGATTCCATCATTAGCATAGCGTTCCATTTGACTCTGGGGCAGTGCTGGCTTAAAGGAGCACTGCAAGAAGTAATAATATTAGTGGATCCCATTGGAAGAAACAAGATTACTACAGGTGAGTAATTTTTCTAGGATCGTGGATATGTTGTTTATCCACACTTATTAGCATGTCCCTTTCCCCTTTAAGAATCGCTGGAAGTCTTCAAGCTGGCTCCTCCCACCCACCCGGGTGGTATAACCCTCGGCTCTGCCCCATGACGCCAGACCTTCCTTTCTGCTGGAAGATTCCTGTTGCATCCCTCGTGCTCTCGCATTTTGTAGGCCCTGGCTTTCAAAACCTCGGTTTTGCTGAAATTGAAACTCGTTCGAGTTGGTGATTGTGCCTTTGCATCTTTGATTATGGAAGAAAAATCTTCTCCTGGATTTCGCTGGTGTCCTTGCGGCCAGAAGATGCCGCGCACCGATCCCCACCTCACGTGCGTCTACTGTCTAGATGTCGGCCGTGACACCTCGTCCTGCAGCTTTTGCTTGGCCTTCCATCCCAACGTTCTGGACAACCGCCTGGCATGTTTGAAATTGGGGAGACTGGAGAAAAGGAACCCTCCGGTGAAGTCCAAGGAGGCTAGGTGGGCGGTTTCCGCAGCTGCGGGCTCCGCCGAGCAATTGGAACACATGAAGGCGTTCGAGGAAGAAGCAGCTTGTGCAGCCAACTCTCGGAGCATCTTCGTTCTGCTTAACATAGGCTCCACCTTCTCGGGCTCCTTCCGGGAGTTGTCAGTCTCTCCCCACCCGGGGAGAGGCGCCTGCAGGCTCGCACTCCTCCCAAGCCCATAAGCGGGACAAGAAACCAAGTAAGTGTTCTTCTCGGCGAAGATGCTCTTGGGACCAAGAGAGGTCCCAGGAGCATGCGGTCTCGACCTCTGTCGAGATCGCTTCTTCGGCCGTTGGCTTTTCGGACCTTCCGTCTGGTCAGATGACCGAAGATCCGGACGACGAGGTCGAGATTATCGACCCTCTGTCACCGGCTCCGGACGACGACTCCTTGGAATTTACTCCGGTCCTTGTCTTCCCCAATGAGGAGACCCAGCCTGCTGGTGTTCCCATCGAGGACCCAGTTCCGGAGCCCCGGAAGTCACCGGTTCTGCTGGTGTCTCCGGAGTGACTGAGTCGGCTCGCCCGATCTTGGTTGCGGTCTAGAACCTCCTCGACCGACAGGCCGAGGAAAAGCCATAAGCACTCTAAGAAGAGGCAACGCCATTGGTTGTCCTTGTCCTCCTCGGATGAGGAGAGGCTCCGGCGGAAACTCCGGCGCTACGAGGACCTCGTATGGCAACAGCTGATCTTGTCCGGGCACAAGCCGACACCGGCTCCCTCCCTGGCCATTACTTGGCTTTCGTCTCCTAGGCCAAAGCCGACCCCCCTGGAGCCGAAATCTTCAGTTCCCCCGCCTGTGGGGCCGGCAAATCTACTTTTTCGGCCTAAACCGGCTTCTCCACCCATAGTGGTGGAACCGCCGCCTAAGCAGCCCGTGGGAGGGGCTCCTTCCAAGGAAGACAGACTGGACTCCGGGCTTACCCGACGTTTATCGGTCACGGTCACCCAAGACTGCCCTTGGCCTGTCGAGGGTGATTTGGACGGCAAGCCGCTGTATCCCAACTCCTCAGACTCAGACGTCACCGGGCTTCCCTCTCACCCTGGGGATGATGAGTCTTCTGTTGGCCTAGGGATGGAGGAAGGTCCTTCCTCCTTCCAAGGGATCCTTCGCCTTATCTCTGAGTCCACAGGGATGCCCCTAGAACCCTCTTACGGACATCCTTAAAAGAGGGGATACCCTGACGGAGGCCTTTCCTGTGGCCAAGGCCATTGTTGGTCCGGCACTCGAACTTTGGCAACATCCTGCCTCTTGTCCAGCTCCGTCTGCCCACATGGCCGCAAGTACTCAATGCCCATGGGGTCCCTTGCGGGGTTCACAGAGCACCCTTTGACTGAGAGCCTGGTGACCACCTCTGTGTTCAAGCGTAATGGCAGTTCCACCGATCTTACTTCGAGAAACAGCTCTTGCAGCAGGTTACACTATTAGGACTGAAGCCGGCAGGCGCCAGGACCCCACGGAAATTTTCTAGCTAGCAGTATCCAGCGGGGACCGCCTGTGACGTCGGCCCAACCCCCGTCGTCAGGCATCATATAAAAGGGGGTGGTCCCCCAGAATCCCCGGTTCTTTTCCCACCATCAGCTCACCAGTATCAGCCTCACGGTCCCACTCTAGCGAACGACGCCTAGAACTTTCAAAGTTTTCCTCTAAATGTCAGCATCTCCAACTCCTTCCTCAGAAGGATGTCCCTTCAAGTGTGCCTGCAGCAAACAGATCCCTTTCAAGGATCTACATTCATCCTGTCTGCTGTGCTTAGGCCCGGAACATGACACCAAGGCTTGCTCCTTTTGCCAGCGGTTCAATAGTCACACCCGGATCCGCCACCAGAAGGCACTTCAGGGGTTCCTCTTGGAAGAAAAGTTGAAAAGCATGGACAAAGACCCTGCCTCCAGAGGTGAGTCTACCTCTAAGTCCCACAAGCACCGGGACAAACATCGAGAGAAGGTCAGGTCCAGATCCCCTGAACGGGCCTCGGACTCGAGCACCAGCTCAGGCTCCATGCGCTCAGACCACTCTCCCTCCAGGGCTCGCTCTCAGACCCCTCCAGTAAAGGTTAAGTCTTCAGGCAGCACTTCAGCTTCTCTGCATCCCATCAAGACTTCCAGGCCTTCGGCTTCCTCAACACCCTCCCGGGCCTCCTCGAAGTCTTTAGACCATCACTGGTCCAAGTCCTCTTCAAACTACCTCAGGCTTCCTCAGAGAGACACCGGGACTCCGATGCCAGATTGGTCTCCCAGCCTCCTAGGGGTCCAGATCCCCCTCCCAGGAAGACTTAAGGACCTGATGTCCCTAAAATGGATGACGGACCCGAAGCGGACTACCGATCCTTCGTCGGTTAAACGCCCGTCGGACCAGACGTCGGCTAAGCACCCGATGTCAGTGAGATGTTCACCGGAGCCGAAGACTGCCTCCCTGTCACCGGTGGACACTGGTCATCGGGACTCTACAGAGGAGGACCCGCGTTGCCTGATGATCAGGCAGGCAACAGTGAGGACGCCGGGCTTCCACAGGAGCCTTCGCCAAACCCGGCGATGCCCATGGACCCGATACAGGCGACAGACCACCGACGCCAGGTCCGTCGTCCGGTATGAATATTCAGGAGGTCAAAGATCTTTTCATTTTTTGGTGGGACACAATAAAGAAGGACGTGATCCCAGTAAAACCTCCTCCTCCTACTCCTTCACCTCTTACTCCCCCCTCCTCCACCGCAGGGGCCAGCAGGAAGACCATCGACCCCCAAGGAACCTACTTCACCTCCTAGGGAAAGATCCAAAGAATGGAGAAGACCCCCTTCAAGATCTTTCTCAGGGTCTCCCAGTCCTAAGCGACCCAGACGTCGACAGTCCACTCTGCAGTGGGATGATTCTAGACCTGACACCTCAGATACCTCCAGGTCTCCTTCTCCAATCAGCATCCCATCACCTGACCCACGAGACCTGCCCAGGTCACCTCCAGATGATCCCTCTTTTTCCGAAATCATGAGGCATATCCAGGAGAACATGGGATGGAATTCGGAAGATCTCGACCCCGAGAGACAGCACCTAGTTGGCTGCCTTCAGCAGAAGGACCCTAAGCCTGTGCTGGTGCCACCCTTGGTGAGCACCATCACGGACGTCACCAAGGCTGCGTGGAAGCATCCACACTCCACCCCCGTGATGCCGAAGAAAGCTGACTGCCTGTACAGAGCCCCTGCAGAGGACCCGTACTTGGCACAACAACCCCTGGCTGATTCCCTGGTCGTTACGGCCTCCCATGATCGGTCTCAAGGACCACAGTATTTGAGTACACAGCCACCGGACCAGGAATCCTAGCAGTTGTATGCCTCTGGGAGGCGCATGTCATGCGGCTGCTACATGCTCCATCAGGTCACTGAACTAGCTGACTCGTATGGTTCAGTTTCAGAATGCCCTGTGGGAACAGGGTCAGGACCTGTTTGACAAACTACCAGATGGCGAGCAGAAGGCGGAGCTCTTGAACCTCCTCCGCACAGGGTCAGATGTGGGGACCCAAGTGTTGAGAGCCGCATATGATTCTGCGGACTTGTCTGCCAGGGGCGCAGCTTCAGGCATCTGTCTCCAGAGACGCTCCTGGCTCTGTGTCTCCGGATTTACCCCGGACGTACAGAAGAGTATCCTGGAGTCCCTTATAACGGAGAGGTCCTGTTTGGTGAACCCTCTGAAAAGGTCATCACCAAGCTTCAGGACACCGGGAAGGCAGTAAGGACTGTACAGGCCATGTACAGACCCGAATCTGGTTCCTTTCGTAGGAATCAGAACCATTTTCACGGCCGACAGCAGCCACGTACCGGCCAGCAGCAAAGGGGCACCTTCCACCGTAAGCCCTAACCGAAGTCTTCCCCAGGCCGAGGTCAGCGGTATACCAAACCGGCCCAGCCTGCGGGGGGTGATGCTGCCACAGCATGACTCCTTCCCGGCCCCCACCCCTCCTCTGGATCAATGGGCAGAAAAGGTGGGGGGTCGCATCGCTCACCACTTTACAGGGTGGCAGTCGATTACCGCCGACCGGTGGGTCCTTCAACTGATCGAGAGAGGTCACTTTATAGAATTTCTCGACCACCCACCATCAAGATCTCCCCTGCTTTCCCGTTATTCGGGTCAGCACGCACTGCTCATACAGCAGGAGGTGCTCGTGCTTTTGGGAAAGGAAGCTATAGAGCATGTACCGAGGAACCAGAGAGGTGCAGGTTACTATTACCACTTCTTTCTGGTTCCCAGAAAGACAGGGGGACCTCCATCTGATACTGGATCTCAGCGATCTCAGCACTTCGGTCCTTTACAATGCTTCCGCATGGTGACCCTTCCCGGTTTGATACCCATGCTCAAGCAGGGTGCCTTCCTAGCATACCTGGACATGCAGGATGCCTGCCTGCACATACCCATTACTCGAGCGCACAGGACGTTCTTGTGCTTCAAATTTCTAGGTCGCCATTATCAGTTCCGAGTCCTCCCTTTCGGACTGTCATCGGCACCTCGGGTGTTTACGAAGTGCATGACAGTCGTAGCGGCGGCTCTAAGGAGACAAGGCCACTACGTGTTCCCCTACCTGGATGACTGGCTCCTCATGACACCCTCTCGGGAGGCTCTGATGTCCGCAATTCACTGTACTTAGTCCCTGTTCGGGACGTTGGGCATCATTATCAATCAGGAGAAGTCACACCTGGTTCCGTCACAGAATCTGCCGTTCATAGGCGCAGTTCTGGACACCGTCCGGGGAGAGCTTTTCTGCCCCAGGACCGAGCGGAATACATCAGATCCCTCATCAAGGACATCCTGGCAAGGAAGACAGTCCCAGCCAGACTGGTCCTTTGCCTGCTCAGACACGTGGCTGTGGCCATTTCAGCAGTCCCGCTAGCCCGTCGCCACATGCGGGTGACCCAGTGGATGTTACGGGTTCAGTGGGATCAGAAGCGAGACCATTTGCAGCTTCCAGTTCGGATCACGAATGCCGTAATCCGGGATTGGCAATGGTGGCTAGATTCAAAGAACCTGTCGGCGGGGTTCCCCTTCATTGCGCCGTCTCCAATTGTGACGCTCTCCACGGATGCCTCAGGGTTCGGTTGGGGAGCATACCTCTACGGGGTCAGGTCTCGGGGCTCGTGGATACCCCAGGAAGCTCAGCTCCATATAAATATTTTGGAAATGAGAGCAGTTCTTTATGCCCTGCAGGCCTTCCAGTCGGAGATCCCACTGGGTACTCTCCTGTTACAAACAGACAATACCATGGTGGTGTATTACCTCAACAAACAAGGAGGCATCCATTCCTACCCGCTTTGCAGGGAGGCCATGAGGGTATGGGATTGGGTTCTACAACACAGCGCAAACCTCACTGCTGTTCATGTCCCAGGAGTGGACAATGTCATCGCAGCCAGCCTGAGCCGCTCTCAGGCCAGAGTCCATGAGTGGGAACTACTCCAGGAAGTAGTAGAGGATCTGTTTCACAGATGGGGCACACCAGAGTTAGACCTTTTCGAGTCCCCATCCAACGCAAAACTGCCGAATTTCTACTCGCTAAATCCAGGGCCTCGTGTTTTCTGGCAAGACGTGTTGTCCCTCTCCTGGATGGGCAGATTCCTCTACGCGTTTCCTCCCTTCCCGTTGATCCAGAGGGTTCTTTTGAAACTCCGCAGAGAGCAGGCGACGCTGATATTTATCGTGCGGTACGGGGTCTTGCAAGAGGTAGCAGATGTTCTAGCGGCTGCTAGAAATCCGGCCACTCATGCCACATACGCCATGAAATGGCACAGATTTTGCCTCTGGGTTCAAGCACAAGGACTTTCCTCGATGGATTGTCCAGAAAGGTCGGTCCTGGACTACCTCCTGTCTCTCTTCCAGGCAGGCTTGGCCTACTCCTCTATTAAAGTACACCTTTGTGCCATCTCAGCCTATCATACACCTATAGGCTGACGTCCCATAACTCAGTTGGACTCAGCACGAGCCTTCCTGAGAGGTGTTCTCCACCTTAGACCTCTGATTAAGGATCCTTCCTATTCCTCCATGGGATTTACCCTTTGTCCTGGAGCAGCTCACGCTGCCACCTTTTGAACCAGCCGCGGATTGCAAGCTATGTCTCCTGACATGGAAGACGTTATTTTTAGTTGCCATTACTTCAGCCAGAAGGATTTCTGAACTTTATGCACTGATGTGCAAAGAACCTTATTTGGTTTTTCACCAGGACAGGGTGTCCCTAAGGACAAATCCAAAGTTTCTACCTAAGGTGGTCTCAGCTCTCACCCTCAATCAGAACATTGACTTACTAGTGTATTTTCCTAAATACTCTAATAGAGGAGAGGCTCTGTTGCACACTCTAGATGTGCATAGGTGTCTAAGATACTACCTGACCAGAACCAGGCACCACCATAAATCTGATCAGCTTTTCGTCTCCTTCCCCCGTAGGATGATGGGAGCTCTGGTTTCTAAACAATCGCTGTCCAGGTGGCTCATCCATTGTATCACGTTCTGTTACCAGAAACATAACAAACCTTTACCGGGGGCAGTTAAGGGTCATTCCACAAGGGGGGTTGCTACCTCCTTTGCGGCCATGAAGAACGTGCCCACTTCAGCCATCTGCGAAGCAGCTACTTGGAGCACCGTGCACACCTTTATCAGGCATTATAGCCTGGATGTTGCATCACGGCGAAGAGCTGGTTTTGGTCTAGCAGTCCTTCAGGGGCTCCTATCCTAGGCTTCGGTCCAACTTGTGATCTCTACCTAGCCTCCTCCCACCTGCGAGGGATTTCCAGTATTGCTTGGGAATCAGTCCTAATGGTGTAACCCGCTGCAAGAGCTGTTTCTTGAAGTAAGATAATACAGTTACGTAAGAACTTACCGTAACAGTAGATCTTAGTTTCGAGAGGGCTCTTGCAGTGGGTAATTACATATAGGACTGACGTCGGCAGGCGGCAGGACCCCACGGAAAAATTTCTAGCTAGCAGTCCCTGGCGAGGACCGCCCCGATCAGGTGACCGGCGTCCAGGCGGCGTCTGTATAAAGGGCGGTCCGGGGCCCGCCTTCCAGTTCTTTCCCGCCGTTAGCTCATGCAGTGCCTCGCGGTAAAGTTCGTGCTCAGCCCTATTCTTTCGTCAGTTTTTACCAAAAATTATTAGTATTTTCTTATTGTATCGTCAGGTGAACGTTGGTGTATGTCGTCCCCTTCCAAAAATAAGCGCGACTCGTGCGGCGCCCAACTGCCTCAGAAGGACGGCCACTCTTTGTGCCTTTTTTGCCTAGGCCCCGACCACGCGGTCGACAAGTGCCCGCATTGCCTGCACTTCAACGCGGCTACCCGCAGACAACGCCAGCAGTCCTTGGAAGTCATCTGCTCAAAAAGAAGATGTCTTCAATGGAGAAGGAGGTGAAGAAGTTTAGGTAGGCGTCGACCTCTCCAGAAGGACACCACAAGAAGCAGGACAAAGAAAGGCACAGGGAGAAGGCCTCCTCGTCCGCGACTCCGGCCGGAGTCGCGGTTCAGGTAACGTCACCTCCGGGGGATCGTCCGACGGCAGCCTCCAGAGTTTTGGAGGAGGCGTCGGCCCGCCCATCGGGCTCGCGCTCGGGTCCTGCGGGGCCTCTGGGCTAAAGGAGGCCTCTGCCCCCAGTACTGCCGCAGGCTTGCGGCTCTACTGGCGCTGGCATCCTCTGACAAGTTCGACGTCCGCCGGAGAAGACTGATAAGATGCCCGACCCTTGGGCGGTGCGCGTCGCGTCCCCTTGGACCGGCCGCTTCCCACCCTCGGTCCGCCTCTGCGAGGGACCCCATAAGCCGGACGCCCGGCTCTCTGGCGATCGGCTGGGATCCAGCCCTAAGCCGCACGTCGCTCCTCCGACGTGCGCTGGCATTGAAACTCACGACAGATCCTCCATCGCCTGTTGTCCCAGGTCTCCCGCAGCCCTCGCTGCCGTCCGGGAGCCCGAGTCACCCCAGCCTGACCCCGGGATTTTCTCCTCCGTCCCGGGCGGATGCATGGGATGTTTTTCCTGCCAGACCCTCCTCCTACAGAACCGGATCTGGACGCTGGCCCAAACTTCCGACTCCGCCCGCCGACGCGGGTTCGGCGACGCCGGGGATATCCCCTCCGTCGGGCCCGACCCTCCACGGGCCTATCACTGTTGATCCGCCCGTGGGGCTCCCTACTGGGCCGTCTGCTCCGGCAGCTCCTCCGGTACCTGGGTATCCTCCATCTTATCCAACGCCGGCTTACCCGGGTCCGCAGTATCCTGCGCCGCAGTACCCGACGCCGGCTCCACCGACGCCGCAATACCCAGCACTGGTGTTCCCACAGCCGGGTTATGGATATTCGCCTTATGGATTTAATCCGTATAATTATCCCCCTCCTCCTCCTCCACCGCCCCCCAGGCCGCTGGTGGATCTTCAGGAGACTCTGGCTTCCTGGTGGGCTGAGGCCAGGGCTCAGCTCACCAAGGAAGTCGAGAGCCGCCTCACGGCGACGGTGCCAACTTCTGCCCCCGTACGCCTGAGACGGCAGACTCCCTCTCCGCCTCCGGATTCCCGAGCTCTTCCCTCTGGATCCAGAGAGGGGCAGGACACGCGTCCAGGGATTCCCCCTAAGGAACCTGTTCCTCCCCCTAGACGAGTCAGGGAGTCTTACTCTGCTTCTAAGTCTTCTTCTTCCTCACTCTCGGATTCCTCCGATGGATGCTCCAAGAGAAACGACGAGCCTCGCTCTCCGTCCAAGCCCCGGCCGAGGACTCCTCCGAAGTCTCCTCCGGAGGATCCTTCCTTCATGGAGTTGCTCAGGAAGATCCAGGAAGTACATCAGTGGCGTTCTTTGGAACCAGATCCTCAGCGGGTTAAACTCGCCGAACATCTGGACCTGCCCCTTACGGCCCCTACTCTAGTGCCACCCTGGATCGAGCCTCACGCCCTCCTTGTTTCCACTATTTGGAAACAACCTTCGCCTTTAGCCCCGCTTCCTCGGAAGTCCAACAGGCTATATCAGGCTCCGGAGGGTGTAGATTTTTTGGATTCTCTCCCCCATGCAGACTTGGTCGTGATTAGCGCCGCTGACGGATGGTCAGCACACCCCAAACATTTAAGCTCGTCTCCCCCGGATAAGGAATCTCGCCTTCTGGATCAGTATGGAAAAAAAATATACGCTTCTTCCACACTGGGAATTAGGGCCCTGAATTATGTAGCACATATTGGGGATTACTAGAAGGCTATCCTTACCCAGGCGGAATCTAAGATTGACTCCTTACCTGACTCAAGTCAAGCAGGAGTTAGCTGACCCAGTCCGCTCTGCTCTGCTCGCCAGTCGCCACATCCTGAGACAACCCTACGATGCAGTGGACACTGCAGGAGGAGCCCGCTTTCCGTAAGTCTTCGGCGTCACACCTGGCTCCGAGTGTCAGGTTTGGTCCCGGAGGTGCAGTCAGCAATCCAGGAAGCACCTTTCAGGGGTTCAGTGCTTTTTGGCGGTGATGTCAAGGACATCATCACCGAGTTGCAGGAGAAGGGGACGGCTCTGAAATCTGTGGAGTCCATGTACCGTCCCCATCCCCCGCAGCGCTGTCCTTTTCGCAGACGCAGACGGCCTCAAGCGAAACCCCAAGGAAGGCGGGCCACCAAACACTGGGCCCCCACCGCCCAAAAAAGCAGCGGGTGTCCCAGCTGTGGCGCTGCCCCACACCACCTGACTCCTCCCCTCTCCCACCACCTCCGGACTTCCCAGAGGAACCGGTAGGAGGGAGATTCTCCCTCCACCTTCCGGGTTGGGAGAGGATAACATCGGATTCATGGGTGCTTCAGATTATCGCGGAGGGGCACTCCATAGAGTTTCTACAGAAACCTCCACGTCACCCCTCTCTGAAGTCCTCTTTCGCAAGGGACCATCTTCCTTTGGTCAGGGAAGAAATATGTGCCCTTCTCGCGAAGCAGGCCATAGAACCCGTTCCTCCTCACCTTCAAGGGACGGTTTACTATTCCCATTTCTTCCTAGTACCAAAGAAGACGGGAGATCTCAGACCCATTCTAGATCTCAGCTCCCTGAACTTCTATCTATGTGGAATACAAAAAGTTCAGGATGCTCTCCCTGCAAACCCTTCTGCCCCTTCTTCGGCCGGGTCAATGGCTTTGTGCCCTGGATATGCAGGATGCATATCTGCACATCCCCATTCGTCCCTTGCATCGCAAGTACCTCCGGTTTGCTTTCCAGGGGGACCATTACCAATTCCGGGCACTTCAGTTTGGTCTTTCCTCGGCTCCCCGAGTTTTTACCAAATGCCTGGCGGTGGTAGCGGCCCACCTGCATACCTTGGGAGTTCAGGTGTTTCCTACCTGGACTGTTGGTCCTGGCTGGCCTCGTCCAGGAGGAGCCCGCATTTTCTCTCCCTCACTCAGCAGGTTTTCACTTGCCTGGGTATCACCATCAAGCATTCCAAGTCTCATCTGGACCCCTCCCAGAGAATTCAGTTCATCGGGGCGATCCTCGACACGACAGTGAGCAAGGCCTTCCTTCCTCCGGACAGGGTGGCCTCCCTTCAGTCACAGATTTCCCTGCTATCAGAACGCAGGGAGGTTCCGGCAAGGTCGGTTCTCTGTCTTTTGGGGCTTATGGCGGCCGCCATCCCGACGGTTCCCCGCACGCGGCTTCACATGAGGATTTCTCAGTGGACTGTCCGCTCTCAGTGGGATCAACTCATAGACGACCTTGATCATCTGGTGCTGATCTCCTCACCAATGACAAGATACTTGCAATGGTGGATGGTTCGAGAGAACCTGTTTCGGGGGTTCCCCTTCTGTCATCCTCCCCCCCTCCCAGACTCTGACCACGGACGCATCAGGAGAAGGTTGGGGAGCCCATCTGGGTTCTCACCGAACCCAGGGATTATGGTCCAGATTGGAGTTAGCTCTCCACATCAATGTGCTAGAGCTACGAGCAGTACTATATGCTCTCCAAGCCCTTCACCAATACATCCTTCCCGGTCACCTAGCTGTCCAAATGGACAACATGTGCGTGGTGTGGTACATCAGCAAGCAGGGAGGGACTCGATCCTACCCGCTGTGCAGGGAAATGATGAGGGTTTGGGACTGGGCAACGCTTCACAACCTTCACCTCACGGCGATCCATGTTCCAGGAGTCGACAATACCCTGGCAGACAAGCTAAGTCGCTCCTCGGCTCTGCCACACGAGTGGGAGCTGGACCAAAAGGTTCTAGACTGCATCTTCCAGCTTTGGGGGACTCCACAGGTAGACCTGTTCGCCTCATCCCAAAACACAAAACTTCCCACCTTTTGCTCGCTCGCTCCAGAGCGAGGCACTTTCTGGAGCGACGCTCTGTCTCTAAACTGGAAGGGCAGATTCGTCTATGCTTTTCCCCCAATTCCTCTGATCCCTCGTGTACTGCAGAAACTTGAATTGGAAGGAGCGAGAATGATTCTGATCGCTTCTTTCTGGCCCAGGCAAATCTGGTTCTCTCTGCTACAACAATACTCAGAGGTTTCTTCTCTTCCTCTTCCTTTATCTCAAGGATTGCTGACCCAGGATCGGGGACCCTGGTCCATCCGGGACTCAAGTCCTCATAACTATGCATGGCTCCTGCAGACCTAGCCCAATCTCGCTTAAGGCTCCAAAGGTGGCCAAGATTCTGGTGAGGCTAGAAAACCTCCACTAGGTCCACTTACGCCATGAAATGGAAGAGATTTTCTATTTGGGCTGCCCAGGAATGTGGAGCCTTTCTCCTGTCTGCTGTCTCTGCTTGATTATTTATGTCACCTCTTCGACCTGGGTCTCAGTCATTCCTCTTTGAAAGTTCGCATGGCTGCTGTTTCAGCCTACCATGTTCCTTTCGCTGATAAAGCCTTTGCCCAATTAGAGGTATCTAAGACTTTTCTCAGAGGGGTCCTTCATCTCAGGCCCCCTGTCTGGACTCCTGCTCCCCCTTGGGATTTGAACTTTGTTCTCGAGAAACTTACCCTTCCTCCCTTCGAGCCTGCGGCCTCCGCAGATCTGAAATTTCTGTCATGGAAGACGCTCTTCTTGGTGGCCATTACTTCTGCTCGAAGAATTTCCGAGCTCCAGGCCCTTATGTGTAAAATCCCCTATCTGATTTTTCACAAGGAACGAGTAGCTCTTCGCACGAACCCTAAGTTTCTACCGAAAGTGGTAGCGGAGTCTATCTTAAACCAGTCTATAGAGTTACCTGCCTTTTCATGCAGTACTCCAACCAGGGAGAATATTTACTCATACCATGGATGTTCACAGGATTCTGAGATACTGCACCGATAGGACAAAGGATCTCAGAAAGACTGATCAGTTGTCCATCTCTTTTGCTCACAGAAGGGAAGGCAATGCTGTTTCTAAGCAATGCCTGTCAAAGTGGTTGGCTCATTGCATCACTTCCTGTTATGACAAGTACAACAAGACCCTTCCGGGTCAAGTCAGAGGTCACTCCACTCAGGAGTAGCAGCCTCGCGTTTGTTTCAAGAATGTTTCAAGGAAGACATCTGTGTTGTCGCCACTTGGACTTCCGCCCATACCTTTACTTAAACATTACAGTTTGACATTGCCTCTCTCCGTAGAGCAGGCTTCGGTTAGCGGTCTTGCAAGGCCTCCTGTCTTGAGGTTTGCAAGGTTTTTTACTTCTTGGAGTAGTTCCTCCTCCCGGTGCCTTTTATTTGTTCCAGACTGCTTGGGATTCTGTCCTATATGTAATTACCTACTGCAAGAGCCCTCTCGAAGTAAGATAGTACAGTTACATAAGAACTTACCGTAACAGTAGATCTTCGAGAGAGGCTCTTGCAGTAGGTAATACCTTCCCGCCCTCCATCCCCCTGGGCTTTTTCAGCTCCTTTTCCATTAAAGGAAATAGCTGCTTCAAACACCATGAAGTCTTGCTATATTAGGACTTCTTGCAGTCAGCCACAGCACTTGAACTGCCCTGGAGAGGAAACAGTTAACTCCAGAGAATCTGGAGTTCACAGCGTGAGGGCGCTGTGCCAAAGCTCTGTCTGGACAGTTTCAAATGAAACTGCCAGATTCTTTACTCCGCTTCACTGAACAATCGCTCCAGAGATCAGCTCCTTCAGCTCGGTTCATTCTCGGTTCAAGCGAGTATTTTTTCGGTTCATTTGAACGGGTAAAAGTATTTATTTTACCGCATTTCGGTTAAAGCTCTATCTGGTAAACCGTAAGTACAATATTGAAAGTCTGTGTGGAAATCCAATTATCGGTTCGGTTTTGAACCGATCGGTTTGCTTAATTTAACGTTTTAAAAGTGTTTTGGGGCTTTTAGAGTGTGGTTCCCGGTTCTTATCGGTTCTAAAAAAACCTTGAATTTTAAAAGGTTTTTTCAAATACCCGTGACACGGTTAGGAACCGATAAGGGTGTCTTGCCTGGCACTGCCATTAAAAGGGCAAGTTGTTGGTTAGGCTGGTATTATGTCTGAGAAACCCAAAGAAAACCGGCCCACTGGGTTTCAACACTGTGATGTTTGTGAGAAGCCTTTGGTAAGGCTGGACCACACACCACTTGTGTTTATTGTCTGGGGCTGACCACCTCTATCAGACTGCCAGGTGTGTAAAAATTTTCCTGCAGCCACCCTGGAAAAGAGATTGGGCCGGCTCAGGGAACGAGGGGCCAAAAAGTCCGCTGACCCGGATGGCCAGCCTGGTTCAGCACCCACTGGACCAGAGGGAGTGCCCTCTGACCAGGGCGAGACTTCCTCGGGCAAAAGGAAGGCTGGTTCAGAGGAACCAGTCCCAGCAAAAAAGACAAAGAAATCAGCAGGTCCAGAGTCCAAAATTGTCTCTCCAACTGCTGCAGAGATAGCTAAAGCCATACAGATTGTTCAGTCTTTGTCTCAGGGATCTGTCGAACCCCCTACAACTGGTAAAAGGGTGGTTCGTTCAGTCCCAGTGGTTCAGGATTATGATGTTGAGGGTTTTTATGAACCACAGGAGGGGGAGGAGGAATTTGATCAGTATGTTTGTGACTGGGAAGGTCTGGACGTGCCCATTGAACCGGACATTTCTCCAGACAGACCTTTAGAATCTCCCCCTATGCTGTCTGAGTCCCCTTCTCATTTTATGTTTTACAAAAAGGTTGCAGAAACCCTCCAGCTTCCTTTAGAAGAGGCTGTGGATGAGCAAGAGGAGCCTGATTATGTTGAAATTATGGATATTCCAGAGTCTAGGAGGTTGTCTATTCCTTTACATAAGTCATTTAGGAAGCAAACAACAAAGATTTTAAAAAATCCTCATTCTGTCCCTCCTGTAGATAAAAAAATGGACAGAAGGTATACTTTATCAGGCTCTGATACAGACTTCCTCACTGAGCAGTGTAGTCATGTAGATGTGGTGCAAGCTGCAGCCTGTGACAAGGCTAATATTCCCCTGGCCTCACATCCTCCTGATAAGGATTCCAGGAAGATTGATGCCATGGCGAAAAACAATATATGGCAGCTTCTTTGGGACTCAGGCAGGCTAATTATATGGCTTATGGCTAGATATCAGAAATCTAGATGGGACACAATCTTGCAGTTAGCCAGCAGGCCCAGGGCCAGCTGGCTAGTGAGTTGGAACAGGTGGCTGCTGATGGCATTGAAGCCTCTAAAGTTCAATTTCATACTGCTGTTGATGTTAATGATGTTTCCTCTAGGGTCATGGCCACTTCTGTAGCTTTCCGTAGGTTGGCATGGCTCAGATGCACTAATCTGTCCCAAGATCAAACAGAAAATTATATGAAAAAGATGGATGAATATAGAACTACATACAAAAGTGCCCAAGCTAAGGAGAGGCATGCCACTCCACAAAGGCACGCCCCCAGGGGTAGGGGCAGGCCTTTCCACAGGCCTTTTACCAATCTCAAGCCTCCTCTGCCTTTTCACAGAGGGTTTTTTTCAGAGGCAGAGGTAGACGGGGCACAGGTAGACTGTCTCCCTCCCCTCAGCCTAAAGCTGCTGCCAAGCAGGCACCTGATGGGGTGCCCAGGGCCGATTCTCCTGTACCAGTGGGGCAGGTTGTTTATTTCAGCCAGAACTGGCTGTCCCTAACTTCGACAGATGGGTTCTGGAGGTAGTAGTTCAGGTCTGGTTCTCAGCTTCAAACAGTTCCCAAAGATGAGAGCCAGGCTTTTTCCACCTGCAAATTCTACAGAAGCCCTTGTTTTGGAAGCAGAGGTTTCTTTTTCTTCTGGACTGCAAAGCAGTGGAAAGGGTTCCCTTGCCATCAGGGCAAGGACTGTACTCAAGATATTTTTCTTACCCAAAAAGAGGAGAATGGTGGCCCATCTTAGATTTAAGGTACCTGAACAAGCATCTTTTGAAACCAAAGTTCAAAATGTTAACTCTAGCAATGATTTTGCCTTCCTGAGACCAGAGGACTGGCTAGCTTCTCTGGACCTCAAGGATGCCTGTTTTCATGTCATGATCAGGCCTCTCACCGAAAGTACCTCAGGTTCGAACTGCTCTCTGGCCACTACCAGTTCAGAGCAATGCCCTTCGGCCTCACCTCTGCTCCAAGGGTATTCACAAAATGTCTAGCTGTGGTAGTGGCTCACTTAAGAAGGCAAGGGATTGCCGTGTTTCCCTACCTGGACGACTGGCTCATAGTGGGTCAGTCCCCAGATCAGATAAAATCCCACTTGCAAGTCACCCAGCAGCTTCTCACTTCCTGGGATTCCTGCTGAATTTACCAAAGTCAGTTCTGGAACCAGTTCAGGTACTAACTTTCATAGGTGCAGAATTGAACACAAAGTTAGCCAGGCATTTCTCCCCGGAAAGAGTGGACAGACTCATTGCCCTGGCATCCTCCTTACCCCTGGTCTCTCGACCAGCAAGGCACCTTCTGCAACTCCTAGGGCACATGGCTGCCTCCACAGCTGTCGTGCAGGGAGCAAGATTTCAGATGAGGGACATCCAGTTCTATTTGAGGTCCTATTGGTCTCAAAGGAGGGACCCCTACCAAATTAGTCCCAGTGACCAAAACCCTGATCCTGGCCCTTCAGTGGTGGCAGGATCAAAGCAATCTAACACAAGGGTTCCCTTCATACCTGCTTTCCACTCCCTCACCCTCACCACGGATGCCTCCCTGTTAGGGTGGGGGCTCACTGCGCACCTCTTCCACTCAAGGAGTGTGGTCCCCTAGGAATCTCTGCTCCACATCAATCTTTCGGAACTCAGAGCTGTCCTTTTAGCTCTTCAGGCTTTTTCAGCTGTTGTCCAGAACAAAGTAGTTCAAATCAGAACAGACAACACCACAACAATGTGGTACATCAGCAAGCAAGGGGGCACTCGGTCATCAGCCTTGTGCACCGAAGCAATGAAGTTGTGGTCTTTGGCTTACTCCCTGAACACCTCCCTGATAGCAGTTCACCTTCCAGGGAAGGATAATGTCCTGGCAGATGCCCTCAGCAGGATTTCCCAGGGCCATCACGAATGGGCTCTGAATCCTCAGGTCCTGGGGTCGGTCTTTGCCAGATGGGGCACCCCTCAGATAGATCTCTTCGCAGCCCCAGACAACCACCAACTTCCTCTATTTTGTTGCAGGCCTCCAGTGCTGGGCTCAGTCCCCCTGGACGCTTTTCTGTTGGATTGGAAAGGGGAAATTCCTATATGCCTTTCCCCCCTTCCCTCTCCTCTTCAGGGTATTGGTAAAAATCAGAACTCAGCCCTGCAGAGTGATTCTGATTGCTCCAGACTGGGCCAGACAGCCCTGGTATCCTCTTCTCCTGTCCCTGACAATCCACCCTCCCCTGAGCTTGCCCAGGACCCACGACTTGCTGACCTGTGCACAGGGGAGAGTGTGGTACCCAGACCTCAAATCCCCTCCACCTCAAGGCTTGGTTCTTGAGGAATTAGAATTTGCTGATTTGCACCTTTCTCAAGGTGTCCTGGATATTTTAAAGGCTTCTAAGAAGCCTTCCACTAGGGCCACTTACAATTCTAAGTGGAAGAGGTTTTCCTTCTGGTGTTCTGAGAAACAAATTATACCAGAATCTGCTGACTTGGCCATTTTATTGGACTATTTGGCCCATCTAAATTCCCTAGGCCTTAGACCAGCTACCTTGAAGGTTCATCTGGCAGTTGTTTCTGCAGGGGAAGCCTGTTTCCCTTTCCCCTCACCCTGTGTTTTCCAAGTTTTTTAAGGAGTTACTTCACACTAACCCTCCCTTTCGGGAACCAGCTCCTGCCTGGGACCTGAATGTTTGCATTGCTCAGTTAATGCAACCTCCCTTTGAGCCCCTGTCTTCTGCAGATCTCAAGTATTTAACATGGAAAACTGTTTTTCTAGTGGCTATCACTTCTGCCAGACGTATAAGTGAATTGCAAGCCCTGTCAGTGGAAAAAGATTTTATTTCTTTTCACAGGGATAAGGTAGTCCTCAGGACTAACAGAAAGTTTTTACCCAAAGTGGTTTCAGATTTTCATCTGAACCAGTCCATCTCTCTCCCAGTGTTTTTCACTGAGCATTCTTCTTCGGGTGAAAGGAGACTGCACAGCTTGGACGTCAAAAGAGCCCTAAGCTACTATGTGGAACGTACCAAGGGTCACAGGTTCGAATCCCTCCAACTCTTCCTTACCTATGGAGAGGTTGGCAAAGGGAAACCTGCCACTAAGAGGACAATTGCAAGGTGGATTGTCTCTTGTATCCAGTTCTGTTACCAAAAACTAGGTAGAGAACCCCTCAGGACTGAGGGCCCACCCACCAGGGTACAGCTGCATCTCTAGCGGCTGCTAGAGATATTCCATTTTGGAAATTTGTCAAGCTGCTACCTGGAAAACAGTTCACACCTTTACCAAGCATTATTCCTGGACGCTCAGTCCAGGAGAGATGCTCGCTTTGGCACAGCTGTGCTTCAGAGCCTATTTCCTAAGTAGGTTCTAACCCTCCTCCATGGAGGTACTGCTGTGTATTCTGTAAGAAGTCCTAATATAGCAAGACTTCATGGTGTTTGAAGAAAAATTACTCACCTTAGTAATTGCTTTTCTTCTCATGGAGTCTTGCTATATTAGGACAACCCCCCCAACCTACCCCTCTCAGAACTTCTACTTGGGTAAGGGGTTGGCAAATTAGTGCAAGCACTGTGTCATGCCATTTTACTTCCTCCCTACTCTTCCTTTTTCATTGGGTTAGGGAATTAGGTAATCTGTTTGTTAAGTGGTATATGGCCCCCTTCCTGGACTTGAGTCTTTTTGGGAAGGGGGGGGTCTAATAGTGCTTATTAGGGGTGATACTAATAATAATATTACCTACTTTGTTGTTATTATTATTCTGTTGTTGTTGTTGTTGTTGTTTTTCCTACTAGTAGGTAGCCACTGGGCTAGTGTAGAGCTTTCACACAGACTTGCTTCTTATTTCAGCTTCGTAAAGATCTGGCAGTTTCATTTGAAACTGTCCAGATGAAACTTTAACTGCGCCCTCGCTGTGAACTCCGGAATTCTCTGGAGTTAACTGTTTCTCTCGGGGCAGTTCAAGTGCTGTGGCTGACTGCAAGAAGTCCTAATATAGCAAGACTCCATGAGAAGAAAAGCAATTACTAAGGTGAGTAATTTTTCTCTCTCTCGTCCGGGCCTTCCAGGCCTGTGGCGGGAAAGAACTGGAAGGTGGGCGTCAGGGACCGCCTCTTTATACCGACGTCGTCTGACGCCGGTCACCTGATGTGGGGGCGGTCCCTCGCCAGGGACTGCTAGCTATAAATTTTTCCGTGGGGTCCTGCCGCCTGCCGACGTCAGTCCTATATGTAATTACCTACTGCAAGAGCCTCTCTCGAAGATCTACTGTTACGGTAAGTTCTTACGTAACTATACTATCTTGCAGCAGGTAGTTTCCCTCCCCCCATCCCCTCTGGAGGTAGAGTTGTTCCGATATCCCTTTCCTATGATAGGTGTTTCTAACACCGCTCTGAATACCTTTTGATGGCGGATCCTCAGTCTCCACTCCTGATGTCATCTAGCGGCCAGGAGTCTCCGGTGGGAGAACTGGGGATTCTGGGGGACCGCCCCCTTTTATATGATGCCTGACGTCAGGGGCGGTCCCCGCTGGATACTGCTTGCTAGAAAATTTCCGTGGGGTCCTGGCACCTGCCGGCTTCAGTCCTAATGGTGTAACCTGCTGCAAGAGCTGTTCTTGAAGATCTGCTGTTACGGTAAGTTCTTACATAACTGTACTATACTGACCGCCCTCCTGACAAAGAGGCCAAGCTTGTGGACCATTCGACAAGGAAGGTCTATCCGGCTTCCTCCTTGGGTCTTCGTCAGGCAAGTTCGGCCGTCATCATGGCACACTTCTCTCATGCCCTCCTTGGGCGATTAGACAAAGTCCTCCCACATCTGACGACGACATGCAGACCACGGTCAAGCAGGTCCGAGACCAGGGCTGAGTTGTTGCCAAACAGCAGCTCCAGACGGCCCTGGACATTGGGGATTCTTGTGCCCGCTCAATGACCACCGCAGTTGCCTCTTGCTGCAGGGCTTGGCTGAGGCTCTCTTCTTTCCCAGTGGATACTCAGCACAAATTAGCTGACGTGCCCTTCCTGGGACCGACTTGTTTGGCCCAGGAGTGGCTGGTCACCTTCAGCGCATAGAGCAGTCCAGTGCCATCTTGGATGCCACTTCTGCCAAGGGTTCTTCGGGCAAGAACCAGCAGAAGGAGAAGAAGCAGCCCTTTCGACATTCTTCTCCTGCGGCTCAGCAGTCCTCCTTCCAAGGGGAACAGCAGCACCAACATCAGCAGCAGGCTCAAGCTTGGCGCCCTCGGCCCAAGCCTGGACCCCAACAGGCCCGTAAAGGGGGCCAAGGCTCCGGTCCTGGAGCCACCTCCTACTCCTCCCAAGCCTGCTCAGTGATGGGGTTGGGGCTGCCACCCCTACTCCCGTCACGACAGCTCTGGGTCCTCCCATGGGGGGCTGGCTCCGCCACTTCCTTCCCGCCTGGTCCGCCGTCACATTGGACCGGTGGGTTCTTGAAGTAGTCGGTCAGGGACTGCCTCTAGAGTTTGAGCAGTATCCTCCCAGCTGAGCTTGCGCCGCTCGGGAGGAATGGATTTCCGTTCACTCCCAGTCGGCTCTTCGAGACAACATTGCTCAGCTCCTCCTCAAGGAGGCAATAGCTCCCATGGCAGATCCTCCAGCAGAGCCAGGCTTTGTCTCCAGGTACTTCCTGGTGCCCAAACGGACGGGGGGCTGGTGCTGCATTCTAGATCTCCATGACCTGAATCAATATCTCAAGTCACGCACCTTTCGGATGGTCAGTCTGTCCCAGATCATTCCATCCTTTGAGCGAAATGTGGTTTTGTTCACTGGATCTGCAGAAAGCATTCTTTCATGTCCCAATCCGCCCATCCCATCAGCGGTTCCGCCACTTCAGGGTCGAGGGGACCCTATACGAGTTCTGAGCCATGCCATTCGACCTGTCATCGGCCCCATGGGTCTTCACCAAATGCATTGCAGTGGTGGAGGCCCATCTACGGCGTCGGGGGGGGGGTAGGGATCAGAATTTACCCCTACCTTGACGACTGGCTTCTGGCAGGTCACTCCCTACAGGAGGGGGAGAGAGCCAGGGATCTGACCCTCCAGACCTGCTCCCAATTCGGCTTCCTAATCAACGAGGCCAAGTCGAAACTCGTGCCTTCTCAGGTGATGGGCTTTATCGGGGCAGAGCTCGACTCTTGTCAAGCCAGAGCTCAGCTCCCGGCGGACAGGGTGGAGGTTCTTTCCTCCTTTGCCCAATCATTTCTATTTGAGCAGTTGCGCTCTGCCCGGGGCTTTCTGCGCCTTCTGGAATACGTGGTGGCATGCACCTCGTTGGTCCGTTGGGCCAGGTGGCCCATGCACCCCTCCAGTGAGAGCTGGCGCCCAGTGGACTCCGCGCCATGGTCAATTCGACCAGCTGATCACTGTAACCCAGAATATGTGGGGCGCTCTCCAATGATGGACCACCCCAGACCGATTGCAGGAAGGCATCCTGTTTGTCCGCCCCGAGCCAACGGTCATTCTCATGACCGATGCCTCTCTCCTGGGCTGGGGAGCCCATATGGGGGACAAAAGGGCCCATGGGCTCTGGACCTCTGAGGAGTCCTGATGCCACATTAACCTGTTGGAGCTCAGAGCAGTCAGACTGGCACTGTCAGCTTTCACTCCTCAGCTCCGGGGTCAAGTGGTTCAAGGCCAGACGGACAATACCACGACCATGTACTATCTCAGCAAACAGGGTGGCATGCACTCCTGTTTGCTGTGCAAGGAGGCACTCCGCATCTGGACCCTCGTGAACCGGTTGGAGGCAGATCTCCTTTGCCATCCACGTGGCAGGAGCCTCGAACCATCTGGTGGATGCTCTCAGATGCTTAGGCCAGACATTCCACGAGTGGTCTCTTCATCCAGGAGTAGCGTACAGTCTGTTCTCCCGTTGGGGCAGACCGATGGTGGACCTGTTTGCCTCCAGGGAAAACACCAAGCTGAGGCTGTTTCATGCCCATCCCTCTCATCAGGGCTCGCTGCAGGGGGATGCCTTCTCGAGGCCATGGACCCCAGGCCTCCTTTACGCCTTCCCTCGATCCACAAGGTGCTTCTCAAGGTGAGGAGGGGCAAGGAAAGGTGATCCTGGTAGCCCCAGATTGGCCATGCCAGTTCTGGTATCCAGATCTCCTCAGCCTCAGCTGCCTGCCCCTGGAGCGGCTATGTACAAGTCCGGACCAGATATCACACAATCAGGGGAAGGTATTCCATCCGGACCTTCAATCCCTGCACCTCACAGCGTGGTATCTGAGCAGCTAGAGTTCCAGGCTTTGGGTCTTTCTGAAGATGTCTACACTGTGGTGGATGCATCTAGAAAGGATTCGACCAGGAAGTGTTGTGCCTTCAAATGGAAGCGGTTTTCCATTTGGTGTCAGGACAAGGGCCTAGACCCACTGTCCTGTCCCGTGGCTAACATTCTCGACTACCTTTGGTCTCTCCAAAGGGGGTCTACGGTCATCAACCCTTAGGGTGCACCTGGCAGCTATCTCTGCTTACTAAGCGCGGGCCGGTCAGCCAACATTGCCGCAGGAGACAGTGGTTGGGTGCTTTTTCAGAGGCCTGGATCACATATCCCTTCCAGTGTGTGAACCTCCACCTCTGTGGGCTCTACTGCTGGTACTGGCAAAACTCATGGGCAAGCCATTCGAACCCATGCACAAGTGTGAATTGTCACACTTGTCGTGCAAGACGGCCTTCTTGGTGGCTGTCACGTCAGCCAGAAGGACGGGTGCTCCATGCATTTTTTTTTTTTTTTTTTGTTTGCCCTTTATCCTGGCTGGACCACCGTCTTTCTCCGCCCTGGTCACGGCCCCCGGAGACCTCCACCACCGCCTATAGCTGCAGAAGACCCTCGGTCACCCCCGGCTTATCTCGGAGGGTGGGGCCGCAGGCCACCTTCGTGACCCCGGAACTGTGACTGGTTGGGGTCCCGCAGCGGCGGTGGCAAAGCGAGGATCTCCGGGGAGGGCTTCATTCTTCGGTGGTCCTGCCCGCCTTTTTCCGTTTTCTCCCCAGAGGAGGCAGGGACGTGCAATGACGCCAGCGTCTGCCCCGCCTCCCCGTCAAGCGTCGGCTGCGTGAGAGCTCCCGGCCACTGCCAGGAGTCCCCACACCCTCCCCCCGGAGAAGGAGAGCTGTCCATCGGATGCTCGATCCTACTCCCCGGCCCAGCCCTCCGACGACCCGGATCCATTCCCGAACCCGGGTCGCCGGCGTCGCAAACAGAAATCCCACCGCTGCGCCGATGGGCCGGCCTTCCATGCACTTTCGATGGACTCCCCTTATCTGGTCTTTCAGAGGGACAAAGTTGTCCTGCGCCCCCATCCAAAATTCCTTCTGAAGGTGGTGTCAGAGTTTCACCTTAACCAGGTGTTGACTCTGCCAGTATACTACCCTAATTACACCTCGGAGGCCGAGTACAGGCTCCATACTTTGGACCTGAGATGTGCTCTCTCCTATTATAAGGAGAGGACGGCGGAAATTCGGGGAGAGGTTCAGCAGCTGTTTGTCACCTACGCTGAAGCCACTTCTTGCAGACCTGTAGGAAAATGGACCATAGCAAGTTGGATCACATCATGCATAGGTATGTGCTATGAGTTGGAGGGCAAGGAGCCTCCCAGAGGGATAAGAGCTCATTCTACCCACCATACTGCTGCATTGGTGGCTGCTTCCAGGGACATCCCTATCCAGGAAATCTGTCGGGCTGCTACCTAGAAGTCAGCAAACACCTTCATCACCCACTGCCACATTGACCTCGAGTCACGCCGGGATGCTGGTTTTGGGGCCTCAGTTCTCCAATCTCTGTTCCCTAAGTAGGGGGTGTGCGCCTTGCCTCCGTCTTCCCGGAGAACTAATAGGGGTCTGCCAATAAGCGTGGATAAACAACAGATCCATGTTCCTAGAAGAACAGGTTACTCACCTGTAACAGTAGTTCTAGGAGTGGTATATGTGGTTCATCCACACGGACCCATCCGACCTCCCCCGGCTGCGGACGCATAACACCTGGCTTCCAGCAGGCTAAAATCTGGCGTCATAGGGCAGAGCCGAGGTATATACCACCCGGGTGGGTGGGAGGAGCGAGCTTGAAGACTTCCGGTGATCTTAAAGGGGAAAGGGATATGCCAGTAAGTGTGGATGGACAACATATACCACTCCTAGAACTACTGTTACAGGTGAGTAACCTGTTCTTTCTTCCTACCCTAATCAACAAAGTTCAAACAGGGTTTGTCTATTCAAGACAAATGCATAACATTAACAAAAAAAAAAAAATACACCTAATCAAGTAAATGTCACACAGCAATCAGCCTTTTCTCATCCTCTGTCTAGACACAGAAAAGGCATTTGATAGGGTGGCCTGGCCATTCTTATACCACACACTCACACAGTTTGGCTTCCCTCGAGTTTTGCCAAGGCATCGAGGCCATATATGCCAACCCAGTGGAGAGTGTGCGAGCAAATGGCCACTCTTCTCAAACTTTCCCCCTGAATAGAGGAACCTGTCAGGGCTGCCCTCTTTAACCCCTTCTATTTGCTGCCTATATTGAAACATTGGCTGAGTCTGTTTGCATAAACTCAAACATACCAGCCATCTCCATTGGATCTACACAACATAAACTCGCCCCATACGCAGATGATCTGCCCCTATACCTGACAAACCCAGAAACCTCCCAAGATGCACTGTGGCAAGCACTTCAACAATTTGGGAAAGTAGCTGGCTATAGACTCAGCCAAAATAAAAACAAAACTTAACATTCAGTTGCATGCCCTCACAACACACCATACAACGATACCCCTTTAGGTGGGAACTCTCCTTCTTCAAATGCCTGATAGTCAGAATATTGGGAGACCCCCAGTAACTTGTCTGCACAGCTGCCTGTGACATGGTGCTAAACAGAGTAAAGCTGATCTGTAATAAGGTGTGCCACATTGTACTTGGTGCTGATAACAGCACTCATAGTAGTGGGTGTTAAACAGTGATAGGGTTCAAGAATGCTTGGAATAGGTACAATGGAATCTTAGTGAAAAGGAAGGGGGGAAGGACAAAGAGCTGCAGATCGAGTACGGTTTGCAGTAATAATGTAGGTATGGAGAAACGAGCAGACTGGGTGGGCCAAGCAGTCCTTATCTGCCGTCAGAGTCTGTGTTTGTAGCCTGACAGTCCCTGGCTGCCATACTTCTAGACGATACTGGTGGCAGGCTAATTCCAGGTGCTGTAACCCTCCCTCCCCAGCAGAGGAGAGCAGTTCTCTGGACGTTGCATCTTCTGCACTGGCCATCCCCTGGTGACCCAGGTCTGTTCCCAAATCTGGGTTGCCGGCGTGGCACTAGATGAGATGCAGGCACCTTATTCCTCTGCACCACTGGGCTAGCTGGGAGGAGCTTGTTACATACACAAGAAGGCTGCAGACTCCCGTTTGTCTACAGGATACCATTACATACAACAAAACACAGTCCAAGTAGTCTTGATTTACAGTAGTAGAGACAAGTCATAGTAGCACATGGAAGAAGTTACATCAGGAGGTGAAACTGCAGAAAATGCCATAAATAAATAAATGTGAGGCATCTGTCAGTGTTATCCCTGCAGAAAATCGTTAAACCCCACATCCCTAAGAGATGGGGGGACAGAGACAAATGTGAGGAAACAAATAATGCAAGTTTAACAGAAAAAATCCTAAAAGAGGAAGGGCAGATAATGACAGTGATGACAAAGATTGGTATACAGTCCAGCATAGAATGACCAAATGAAGGGGAGAAGAGCAATCACAGCAGCGGAGCCTATACAGCTATCCAGCCATTTCGGTATGCGGCAGGCTGAATAAGACACCGAACTAGTAATAGAAAATGTACACGCCACAGATGGAAACAATATAATAATTGGTGATTCAGTTGTCCATTATTTGGACATGGTTATCTGCAAAAAGAATACGCTACAAAATCAAGTTTCAAACAACATGAAGTCTTGCTGTATTCTGACATATGCATTTAGGTCCTGCCTTTCAACTGCCCCGGAGAACAAAGAGTTAAACTTTCCATGGCCAGCATGGGATGTTCACCACGAGCTCGAAGCCCCTGTCTGCTGTCGTTTAAACTGCAACCGTCAGATTCTTTACTCCGCCTCACTGAACTGTCGCTCCGGAGATTTCTCCTGTTGCTCGGTTCAAAAAAGTCGGTTGAAGTGTAATTTTTTCAGTCGGTTTCTACTGAATTGCTGTTACCGCCTAGTCGGTTCAAGTCTCTGTCTGTGGTACCGTGAGTATTAGATAGGTTTTTTGTTTTGTTTCTATGTGGAACTTGTAAATTGTGGATCGGTTCGGCTGAACCGATCAGTTTGAAGTAAAAAAAAGCTTGTGCTTGATTTAGAGTGCGGTAACTGGTCCGAATCGGTTCTAAAAAAACCCGGATTTTATTACGTTTTTTTCCAAGACTCGTGACACGGTCAGGAACCGATAGGGGAGTCTTGCCTGACGGATTACCGAAAAAAGGGTAAGTTTTTGATAGGATTGGCCATGTCTGAGAAACCCAAGAAAAAAAAACAGGCCCACTGGGTTTCAACAGTGCAGTGTGTGTGGGGAAGTCTTTGCCAAGGCTGATCCCCACACCACCTGTGTTTCTTGCCTGGGGTTTGACCACCTCGATTCAGACTGCCAAATTTGCAAGAATTTTCCCAAATCTACCCTGGAAAAGAGATTAGGTAGACTGAGGGAAAGGGAGGCTGAGAAGTCCGCTGTCCTGGATGGCCAGCCTGGTTCAGTTCTGACCGAACCAGAAGGAGTGCCCTCTGACCAGGGCGATACTTCTTCGGGCAAAAGGAGAGCCGATTCTGAAGGGTCGGTTCCGGTGAAAAGAAACAGAAAAGACAAATCGTCTGGTTCGACCCAGAAATTCTAATTCACTACCGATGAGATAGCCAAGGCGATAAGGATAGTGCAATCGCGTAGTTCGGTTCCGACCGAACCGGCACCATCTGGCAGGGGTTTGGTTCGGTCGGTTCCCCCGGTTCCAGATTATATTTTGGAAGAACCTTATGAACTGGAGGAGGAGGAAGGAGAGTATGAGGATGATTGTGGTGATGGTGAAAGTCTGGATGTGCTTATTGACCTGGACATCTCCCCATACAGACCTTCAAGTGTTTCTCCTCCTAGGCTTTCTGAGTCCCCTTCTCACTATATGTTTTACAAAAAAGTGGCTGAGACCCTCCAGCTTCCTATGGAGGAAGTAGTAGAGGATCAGGAGGAGCCTGATTATGTTGAGATGATGGACATCCCAGAGTCCAGGAGACTGTCTGTTCCCCTCCACAAATCATTTGGGAAACAGACACATAAAATTCTTAAGTCTCCTAATTCTATACCTCCTGTGGACAGATGAATGGACAAGAGGTACACTCTCTCAGGCTCAGACACGGAGTTCCTTTTCCTGCAATGCAGCCATGTTGGGGTAGTGCAGGCTGCTGCCTGTGATAAGGCAAATATCCCCTTGGTATCACACCCCCAGACAAGGACTCCAGGAAGATTGATGCCATGGCAAAGAAACAATACATGGCAGCATCTTTGGGACTCAGGCAGGATAACTATATGGCCTATACAGCTAGATACCAGAAGTCCAGGTGGGACACTGTGCTGGCTCTGGCTAAACAGGCCCCTGACCAGCTTGCCAAGGAGCTGGAGCAGGTGGCTGCAGATGGGATTGAGGCATCTAAAGTACAGTTTCATGCTGCTGTGGACTCCAATGATGTTTCATCAAGAGTCATGGCTACATCTGTGGCTCTTCGGAGGATGACTTGGCTCAGATGTACTAGCCTCTCACAGGATACCCAGGCTAAGGCCATGGATTTTCCTATAATTGATAATTCTCTGTTTGGGGAGCAGACAGAGAACTACATGAAAAAGATGGTTGAGTACAGGACCACTTAATGGAGTGCTCAGGCCAAAGAAAGGCAAGCAACTCCGCAAAGGCAGCAGTCCAGGGGCAGGCCTTTCCAAAGGCCTTTTTACCAAGCTCAGGGCTCCTCCTCTTTTTCACGGAGGGGGTTCTTTAGAGGGAGAGGCAGATGGGGGATGAGCAGGCCTGCATCCACCCCTCAGCCTAAAGCCCCTGCCAAGCAGACACCCTGATGGGTCTGCCCGAGCCGATTCTCCCATACCAGTAGGGGGCAGGCTGGCTTACTTTGTCCAGGACTGGAAGTCTCTAACATCAAACAAGTGGGTCCTGGAAGTAGTAAGCCAGGGACTGTTTCTCAACTTCAAAAAATTTCCCAAGATGAGAACCAGATCCTTTCCACCTGCAAGTCTCTCAGAGACCCTTGCCCTAGAGGCAGAGGTTTCTTCTCTCCTAGCTCTCAGAGCTATAGAGAGGGCTCCCACCCTACACAAGGGCAAAGGATTGTACTCCAGGTACTTCCTAACCCCCAAAAAGACAGGAGAATGGCGGTCCATCCTGGACCTGAACAAACACCTTTTAAAGCCAAAGTTCAAAATGGTGACTCTGGGAATTATCCTTCCCTCTCTAAGGCCAGGGGACTGGCTAGCCTCCCTGGACCTCGAAGATGCCTACTTTCACATTCCCATCAGGTGCTCCCACAGAAAGTACCTCAGGTTCGAGCTGCCCTCAGGCCATTATCAATTCAGAGCAGTGCCCTTTGGCCTAACATCAGCCCCAAGGGTTTTCACAAAGTGCCTGGCAGTAGTTGTTGCTTTCCTAAGGAGAAAAGAGATCTCCATCTTCCCATACTTGGACGACTGGCTCATAGTAGGTCAGTCTCCAGACCAAGTCAAGTCACATTTGCAAGTGACCCAGCAAGTGCTCACTTCCTTAGGATTCCTTCTCGACCTTCCAAAGTCAGTTCTCGAACCAGTACAGCTCCTCACCTTCATAGGTGCAGAACTGGATACAGTAAAGGCAAGAGCCTTCCTTCCCCTGGAAAGGGCAAGGACCCTCATGGAACTGGCCTCTTCATTCACCCTTTAGGTGTCTCAACCAGCAAGGCATTTCCTTCAGCTACTGGGCCACATGGCAGCTTCCACAGCAGTGGTCCAAGGGGCAAGATTCCAGATGAGGGACATTCATTTCCACGTAAGAGCCTTCTGGTCCCAAAGAAAGGATTCCCTTACCAAACTAGTCCCAGTGACTTGAACCCTAATCCGAGCCTTGCAATGGTAGCAGGATCAGGACAATTTGAGACAAGGGGTTCCTTTTGTCACTCAGTCTCATTCAGTGATACTCACCACAGATGCTTCCCTGCTGGGCTGGGGAGCCCATTTGGAGGATCTTACCACCCAAGGACTGTGGTCACCTCAGGAATCTCTGCTTCACATCAATCTCTTGGAACTCAGAGCAGTGTTTCTGGCACTGCAAGCTTTTTTCAAATCTGTACAGAACAAGGTGGTCCAGGTCAGAACAGATACCACCACCATGTGGTACATCAACAAGCAAGGAGGCACTCGGTCTACGGCCTTGTGCACAGAAGCAATGAAGTTGTGGTCCCTGGCCTATTCCCTGCAAACCTCTCTGATAGCAGTTCACCTCCCAGGGAAGGACAATGTCCTAGCAGATGCACTGAGCAGAATATCCCAGGTCCATCACGAATGGGCCCTAGATCCTCTAGTTTTGAAAGTGATTTTCTCAAGATGGGTCACTCCAGAGATGGATCTTTTTGCAGCCCCAGACAATCACCAACTTCCTCTCTTTTGTTGCAGACCCCCAGTCTTGGGCTCAGTCCCCCTGGATGCTCTGATTCTGAACTGGGAAGGGACATTTCTGTATGCTTTTCCCCTTCCCTCTCCTGTTCAAAGTGTTAGTCAAGATAAGGTCACAACCATGCAAAGTGATTCTGATTGCTCCAGACTGGGCCAGACAGCCCTGGTACCCCTGTTGCTGTCCCTAGCAGTCCACCTTCCCTGTCTCTTCCCAGGAATTACAACCTGTTGACATCCTCTCAGGGGAGGATTTGGTACCCAAATCTTCGGTCTCTCAATCTCAAGGCATGGCTCTTGAAGAGTTAGAATTTGCAGATCTGCATCTTTCCCAAGGGGTTCTGGATATCCTTAAGACTTTTCGAAAGCCTTCCACCAGAAAGACTTACAACTCCAAATGGAAAAGATTCAGCATTTGGTGTTCTAAGAAGAATATTTCTCCAGACTCTGCTGGGTTGCCTACGGATCTGGACTATATGGTCCATCTTAATGGCCTAGGCCTCAGACCAGGTACCCTTAAAGTACACTTGGCAGCTGTTTCTGCTTTCTTGTTAGTAGGCAAGCCTTCCTTTCTTATCATCCCATCCTGTGTTTTGTAAGTTTTTCAAGGGATTGCTTCACACCAATCCCCGCTTTAGGGATCCTGCTGCTGCTCGGAACCTTAAAGTTTGCATTGCTCAGCTTATGCAAACCCCCCTTTGAGCCTTTGTCCTCAGCAGAGCCTAAGTACTTGACTTGGAAAACTGTGTTTTTAGCAGCCATTACTTCTGCCAGGCGTATCAGTGAATTGCAAGCCCTGTCAGTGGAATCTGATTTCATCTCTTTCCATAGAGATAAAGTGGTCCTAAGAACTAACAGAAAGTTTCACTCAAAGTGGTTTCAGATTTCCACCTCAACCAGTCTATATTCTCCTGTTTTCTTCACTGACCATTCCTCCTCTGGAGAGAGGAGGCTACACAGCTTGGATGTTAAAAGAGCCCTTAGCTACTACATAGAGCGTACCAAGGGTCACAGGTTTGAATCCCTCCAGTTGTTCCTTATGTATGGAGAAGTTGGTAAGGGCAAACCTGCCACTAAGAGATCTGTTGCCAGGTGGATTGTTTCCTGTATACAATTCTGCTATGAAAAACTGGGTAGAACTCCACCCTCAGGCCTGAGGGCTTATTCCACTAGAGGTACAGCTGCTTCCCTGGCTCCTGCCAGGGATTTTCCTCTCTTAGAAATCTGTCAAGCAGCCACCTGGAAAATAGTCCATACTTTCACCAAGCATTACTCTCTGGATATCCAGGCTAGGACTGAAGCTCGGTTTGGCACAGCAGTACTTCAGAGCCTGTTTCCAAAGTAGGTTCTGTCCCTCCTCCATGGAGGTACTGCTTGGTAGTCTGCATATGTCAGAATACAGCAAGACTTCATGTTGTTTGAAGAAAAATTACTCACCTTAGTAATGTTGTTTCTTCTAATGGAGTCTTGCTGTATTCTGCCCCCCGCCTCCCCTCTCAGAACCTAGATTTTGGGATGTGGGTGGGCAGGAGCAGTGTTGGCACTCTAGGGGTGTCCTTTTTTCACCTCTTTAGTTTGGGTGAGTGGTTATGCTTGTTTTGGGTTTTCCTGACTTGAGTCTTCCTTTTGAAACCAAAAACCCTTTTATATAGATATAGTTGCCAGTTGGCTAGTATGAGTTTTACAGTTTCCACACAGAACTTCTAGTGAGTATTGCTCGTAAAGATCTGACGGTTGCAGTTTAAACAACAGCAGACAGGGGCTTCAACCGAGATTGTGGTGAACATTCCATGCTGGCCATGGAAAGTTTAACTCTTTGTTCTCCAGGGCAGTTGAAAGGCAGGACCTAACTGCATATGTCCGAATACAGCAAGACTCCATTAGAAGAAACAGCATTACTAAGGTGAGTAATTTTTTCTTACTGCTTTCCTGGGATTAGAATATGCTATATAGGTAGCTGTGTCAATAAAATTCTGACACCCACTAAAAAAATATCTACTGTTATCCTCCACCTTGGGACAAATAATGGAGCGGAGATGTCATGAAAAAGACATCTGTGGGGAAAAAAATAAGATATTCATCAAACTGGTTGGCAGTCAGTTTGTTCAGCCCCACTTCCCCAAATTTACATTACACCTTGAAAGACTTGTCCCCACAGAGTTCGTTCAGTGCTGTAAGTTTTCCCATTTTTCTGTGCAATTTCAGTGGTCTAGATGTTTCATGTAACCAGGACACCTGGGTTCAAGTACCAGAACCCTTGCATAATGCTGAACAAACACTTGCATCCCATTGCTTCAGTCTACCCAGCTTTGACATTTGGTAGTGGCAGGACACCACCAAAAATGAGAAGCTGCATCTCCATCTAGCTGTAACATAGAAACAAACTTAGACTCAGACAGCAGATAAGGGCTGCTTGGTTCACCCAGTCTGCCCATTTTTTTCCTACCTTCATTTTTGCTGCAGATCCTACTTGATCTACAACTGTTTCTCCCCCTTACCTCTACAGGTACCTTGTGCCTGTCCCAGGCATTTTTGAACCCCTCCACTGTTCTTGCCCCCACCACCTCCACTGGTAGGCTGTTCCAGGAATCCACCACTCTTTCTCTGAAGTACAACCTCACATCTCTCCTGAATCTACCCCCTTACAGCGTCATAGCATGTCTTGTTGTAGAGTCCCTTTTTGTTCTGAAAAATACTCCCCTCCTATACATTATTTACCGCAGTGCGGTATCCCTTGTCTCCCTACTCTGTTCCGGAGTGTACACATTGAGCTCCTTTATTATCTCCTTGCAGGGCTATTGGTGCAGTCCCTGCACCATTTTAGTTGCCCTCATCTGGACCACCTCCACTGTATGTCCTTCCATAGATGCAGTCTCTACAACTGGACACAGTGCTCAATGTGGGGGTCTTACCAGTGCTCTGTACAGGTGCAACATCACCTCCCATTTTCTACTGGTGATACCCCTTCCTGTGCACCCCAGCATCCCACTAGCTGTCCCGACTGCCTTGTCATATTGCCTGTCCACCTTGAGGTCATCTGATATGATTACCCCTGGTCTCTTTCCTGTTTATACGATACCATATGTTTAGACTGTACAGAGTAAAAAAAAAAAAAAAAATGCCAATAAAAAAACCCTCTTCACCCATCGTGTTTCTACTGTTTACTTTGACTCCAACATATATATCGATCTAGAGAGAGAGAGAGAGAGAGAGGGAGTGAAGTTATACAAATAGGGTAGCCAGTCACTAGAAGTTTTGTCTTCTGCTGTCACAGACTTATGATTAAGAGGGCTATCATTATGCAGACATTATACACCTCAATTGAAAATGAAATCTAGCTGAAAAGTTAAAATGCTCTCTGGCAGAATATGATTCCAGCCTTTTCTTAGTTTCTTTTCCCGCCACTTCTATATTTGCTCCCTTTGGCCACTGGACAGAACCACCTTCAGCTAACCGCCATAGCCATGAATCTTCCCATCTGGAGGAGCCACTTTAAACCAGTGCCCTGGTTACCCAAGTGCACCACACCATGGTTCATCGCTACATTCCCATAACCCCCTGTTTCTTCTGGGTGTGGAGCTCAGCTGTTGTGCTGCTAAGCATGGAGTTCATCAGATCCAGTCCTCAGCGATGTGGAATGAGTGGAGCTACATCTGCCTGCCCAGTGACCTGCCTTTTTGCAGCTTTTTCCCCAGATATCCTTACCCTCATCAACATAGGGTGCTAGCATGGCGCAGACTCCCTGATGTTAGCATCTTCCACTCCCATGTAATGCTCTCCTGACTGCACTGCCACTTGTGACCACCAACACAGTGGTAGAACAGTGGAAGATGTAGCCCAGCCCTACCCCACCCCCAAGGAAAAGTAAGTCATCTGGGGCATTCAGTCCTCTTCCTTTCAGTCCGCCTCAACATCTCGAGCTTGGAACGAGAATCCTGATGATCATCATGGCAGTGGCATCCGTTGTTCACGTATTGTTGGACCAACTTCTTTTCTTAGCTCTTTACCTCATTTTGCAAAACATGTGGTTGATTATTATGTTGCAAGAACTGCTGCTTGTAGGTCAGAGGATCCAAGAATGTACATTTACTGTTTTCTTTTTCTACCTGTAGGTGACAGATTTTGGCTTTGCCAAAAGGGTGAAAGGGCGGACCTGGACGTTGTGTGGGACCCCGGAGTACCTTGCACCAGAGATTATTCTGAGCAAAGTGAGAACGTCAACATCCCTAGCGTCAGCCTTTCTGTTCTGCTGACACTATTATGATTTATTTTTATTAACTTGTTTCAAAAGTTTCACCACAAAAGACATACTGAGCTGTGACAACAACTTGTTTCCAGATACGTCCTGGGTTGAGGGGTAAGGGAGATACACTGTAGTTCAAGAGAAGGAAAAAAAATAATATTAACAGCATTACAAAAATAGAAGTCCTATTACAACAATACATTAAAATCAGTGCAGCAGGTACGTAAAGTAGATAAAAATTGAGCTGTACTAGGCAGGGGAACATTTCTCATGCAGGTATAGCAGGGGGAGGAGCAGAGCATAATGTCCAGGGCAGTGTGAGTGTAGGTCAGGAGGAAGGAAGTCAAGAGGTAGAGAGTGGTGGACAGTTGCAGGTGGGAGTACAAAGTCACGAAAAACAGACTTAAAGGAGAAAGCAGAAGAGGCAGAGCGGATTGACTGGGGAAGAGTGGACCAGAGCTCAGGAAAACGATATGAGAAGGCAGTTTGACCAACAGTAGATTCAATTCAGTTTATTGTTTGACAAGTTAAAATTGTCATTACAAATAATGCAGTTGTTCTAACCCCATGTATTCTTCTGATATTCAAAACTCTCTGCAGTTAGCCTGCTCAGTAGAACTGCCCGGAGAATGGAACTATATGCTATTGATGGAATCATTGTCATGTGACAATTATTCAAACAGCTGCCCTCATCTGCTGCACGTTCTATCAACGTCTCAGATTTCTTACTCCGCCTCACAAATCTAGACACCCAGGAGATTCCCTTAGGTCGTTGTTGGCTTACTGTGAAGTATAATTGTTTAATTATACATAATTTTCTTTCTGCTGCCTTCATTTATTGTTATTTTTTTATTCTAATGTCTAGTTTATTTAAGTTTAGTTAGATTTAGCGTTTATTTCTCGGTTCCTCACGGTTCGGTATAACCGTTGAGGAACAGAGTAGTTTTATATTAGTTGCAGATTTTTTCTGCTTTATTTTCTTTATAATTTATTGTGTAAATTGTATTTTATTATTGTTTGAAGCCACTAACCAGGTTTCTTTTGTAACCACTAACCCGGTTACTGTGAACCATCGAATCGGTTCCGAGAACCGCTAACCCAGTTCCAAGTCTTAAACTTCATCAGTTCTTTTGGGTCCTAATCGGTTCCTGAACCGACCGCACAAAAAAAAAAAAAGAATTTTTTTTTGCAGTTAAGGTTTTTCTCCTTGAAATGGAGCACACTGAAAAATCTAAGAAAAAGACTGTTCCCCCAGGTTTTAAAAAATATGTCAAGCGTGGGGAAGTGTTCGCCAGAGCAGACAAGCATGACAGCTGTGTGTTCTGCTTGGGAACCGAGCATTTAAATACTGACTGTGAAATTTGCAAATCATTTCCACAGAAAACTGGGGGAAAAGGATGGAGAGGTTGAGTAAAAAGTTGGGAGGTGCTTCAGGCTCTAACCAGCCAACACCTTCAGAATCAGCGAGTGAAACCACAGCTTCTTTTAACACCCCTGATAAGGGTGAATCAACCTCCTTAAAAAGGCTGAGTGGGCCGGCTAACTCTCCAGCCCCCTCCAAAAGGGCAAAGAAAACCAAGCATGTCGTACCTCAGGCAAAACCAGTAGGGGATTCTTCTGTGCCTCACAGTCTGCCTACTGCTGAGGAGATTGCCAGGGCTATTAAAGTCATCGAGGCAATTCAGGGGTTTATACCTTCTCCAACCCCTCCTCCTCCAAGGGTTCAGGAGATTACTCCGTCCTCAGATCCCCAGTCTCAGGAGAGAGATACTGGGGAGTATGATATACCAGTGGTTGATGATGGTGAGCCTGTTGAACTGGAAATCTCACCAGAGCAGGAATTCAGATCTCCTTCCAGGCCTGAGGATTTTCCTCTCACTTTTCTTTGTAAGGAAAATAGTAGATGCCCTTGACCTGGCTACCATCGAGGTCATAGAAGACGAGGAGGAGGCAGAATATATGGAAATGACGGAGCTTACACCCACTAAGATGATTTTTCTACCGATTAATAAATTCTTCAAGAAGGATTTATTCTCAGTCCTGCAGAACCCTAACTCTGTCACACCTCTGGATAAGAAGACTGACAAGAAGTACCAATTGGACAGGAAAGGGGCTGAATTCCTCTGTTCTTACCCTGATCATCAGGGTATAGTCCAACAGGCAGCCTGTGAGAAGGTGAGGGTTCCTTTATCGTCTCACCCTCCTGAGAAGAATGCAAGGAAAATGGACAGTATTTTTCCAAAAAAAGGGTACTTAGCTGCCTCCCTAGTGGTTAGACAAGCTAATTACCAGGCCTACGCTGCACAATATAAAAAGACACTGTGGCAGTCTGTTTTGGCCATGTCAGAGAAGGTTCCCTCTCCTATCTCTGATGACCGAGCAGAAACAGCCAGGTTTGGATTGGAAGCTTATAAATATCAGTTCCAGATGGCAGCAGATGCCAATGATAATGCTGCTAGGATTATGGCTCTGACTGTAACTCTGAGAAGGTTTGCTTGGCTAAATGCTAAAAACTTAACACAGGACACCCAGGCTAAGGCCATGGACTTCCCTGTACAAGATCATTCTCTCTTTGGCAAACAAACTGAAAAGTATATGAAGAAGGTAGATGAATACAAAACCACCTATAAGAGTAATTCATCTAAAGACAGGCCTTCTACTTCTTATAGGCCTTATGTAAGGGGAAGTAGAGGAAGGTCCTATGGTAGGCCCTTCTATCAGCCTCAGGCTGTCCCACAGCTGCAGCCATACCCACAGCAGACTGGGTATTATAGGGCCAGAGGTTGGAGGGGCTCCAGGAGGGGTTCTCAGTCCGCCCAGGTCCCACCGAAACAAAATCCCTGACTCCTTTGCCAAGGCCACCTCCCTAATACCAGTAGGAGGCAGACTGGCTCACTTCTTCCAGGCCTGGCAGGCCGTAACCACAGACAAATGGGTATTGGAATTAGTCAGCCAGGGACTGTCTCTGAGTTTCAAATCTCTCCCTCTTCTGAAGTCAAGGCTGTTCAAACCAGCCTCTCTTCTCGAAGAACAGCTCCTAGAAAAGGAGGTTCAAACCCTGCTCAGCATAAAAGCAGTGGAGCAGATGCCAACCCTTCAGAGGGGCAGAGGGTTTTATTCCTGGTACTTTCTTATCAGAAAGAAAAATGGGGAGTGGTGGCCTATTCTAGACCTAAGGCATCTGAACAAATATCTGGCAAAACAAAAAATTCAGGATGGTGACCCTATCTATAACTTTGCCTGTTATAGAAACGTAAACTTTCATGGCAGATAAGGACCGCTTGGCCTACCTAGTCTGCCCATTTCCCTACCTACAGGATCAGCTGCAGATCCTAGTTAACCAACAACCTATTTCTTCCTACCCCCCCCCCACAAAAATTGCCTTATGTCTGTCCCATGCATTCTTGAATTCTCCCACAGTTTTAGACCCCACAGCCTCCTCAGGAAGGCTGTCCATGCCCCCACCCTCTCTGTGAAAAAATACTTCTCACATTGCCCCTGACCCTCCCCAATCTTCAAATTGTGTCCCCTTGTTCTTGCAAATCTCTTTTCTGAAAGATACTACCCTCTTGGACTTTGTTGATTCCACTGGAGATATTTAAAAGTTTCTATCATGCCCCCCCTTTCCTCGAGGGTATACATATTAAGCTCCTTTAGTTTCTCCTCATATGGCTTCTTTTGCAGACCCTGCACCATTTTAGTTACGTAGATACATATATACATAGACAGTGTCGGCAGATAAGGGCCTATGGCCCACCCAGTCTGCCCATTTGAGCTTGTAAGTTCAGTTTGTTTTCCTAGAAGTCTGTTGCCCCTTACCCCTGACCTCCAGAATTCCTTTATGTCTATCCCATGCATTCTTAAATCCCGTGATTGTTTCCAGCCCCCACCACTTCCTCTGGCAGGGTGTTCCACTTGTCCACCACCTCGCTCTGTGAAGAAATTCTTTCTCATGTTTCTCTGAATCGTCCTCCCTCCAACTTCATCCCATGCCCTCTAGTCCTGGAACATCTTTTTCGCTTAAAAATAGTGTTTTCCTGCACCCTGTTCCTCCCTGTAAGATACTTGTATGTCTCTATCATATCCCCTCTCTCCCTCCTCTCCTCCAGGGAGTACATGTTCAGTTCCTTCAACCTGTCTTCATAGGACTTGTGATGCAATCCATGCACCATCTTTGTTGCCCTCCTCTGAACCTTCTCTACCCTGTCTATGTCCTTACGTAGGTATGGTCTCCAGAACTGTACACTGTACTCCAGGTGGGGTCTCACTAGTGTCTTGTATAGCGGAATTATGACCTCCTTTTCCTGCTGGTGATGCCCTGCCTATACATCCCAGCATCCTATTTGCTTTACCTGCTGCCTTGTCACATTGTTTCCTACCTTGAGGTCATCAGAGATGATAACCCCAAGATCCCTTTCCTGCTTGGTGCATGCTATATCCTCACCCCCAACTGATATATTGTGCCAGGGTTTTGTGCCCCATTTGCATTATCTTGCACTCTTTGCATTGAATTTCAACTGCCAAACCCTGACCATTCTTCAAGTTTCTGCAGGTCCTTCTCATTCTGTCTACACCTCTGGTGTGTCTACTCTGTTATAGAGCTTTGTGTCATCAGCGAACAGTGAAATTCTGCCTTCTAGGTCCCAAAATGTCACTGATGAAGATGTTGAATAGGACCGTCCCAGCACTGATCCCTGTGGTACCACTGGTCACTCTTCCTCTGTGGAGTGACAGCCATTTACCACCACCCTCTGTGTCCTGCCACCCAGCCAGTTACCTACCCACCACACTACTGTCCTGCCCACACCCATATTCCCCAGTTTGTGTAATAGTCTCTATGTGGCACAGTGTCAGAGGCCTTGCTGAAGTCCAGATAGGCCATGTCCACCGCCCTCCCCTGATCCACCTCCCTAGTCACCCAGTCAAAAATTCAACGAGGTTGGTCTGACATGACCTCCCCTGGTGAAACCATGCTGCCTTGGGTCCTGTAATCCATTGACAACCAGATGTTCTACACACTCTCCTTCAGTAGTGTTTCCATGATCTTCCCACTACCGAGGTGAGGCTGACTGGTCTGTAGTTCCCTGCTTCCTCTTTGTTCCCACTTTGTATAAGGGGACTACATCTGCTGTCCTCCAGTCTTTGGGTACCTCTCCTGTTTCCAGTGATCAGCTAAACAGGATAGCCAGCCAGCCTGTAGGCGCAGCGGTTGATTTCCGCCAGGACGCCGCCACCCGGTTCGGAAACGGATCCAGATCGTCAGAGGGCCAGCCGGGGAGAGATTGGAGCCACCATGGGCAGCTCTCCACTCCGGGAGGGTGGGTAGTGATCGGTGCTGGGACCCCTGGTGGAGACCAGGGTTCCACGCAGCCGACACTCAGCGTGAATGGAGGCGGGCGACGCGGGCGCCATTGCATGACCCCGCCTCCCTGGGGAGAAAACCGAAAAGGATGGAGGAGCTGCCGCGATCACGGATGAAGCTCGCCCGGCTTCAATATGCCTTCAGGCCGGGCCCCGACCCACTACAGTGCCGGCGGGCGCATAAGGAGGGGAGTGTCGCTGGGTCCACCGGGGGGTGTTGCACGGGTATCGGGGACAGCGGCCGATTTGGAGGCAGAAGCCGCAGCCCATGACCGGCAGAAGGACAAAGCGGGCGGCTCCAGGAGGAGGAAAAGTTAAATATAAAAATAAATAAATAAATAAACAGGATAGCCAGAGGTTCGGCCACCACCTCTCTTAGTTCTTTAAGGACCCTGGGGTGCACCCCATCTGGCCCCATTGCTTTATCAACTCTTATTACTTCCAGTTCCTTCAGGACCCTTTCTCGTGTAAAGGGACTTGTGTCCATTTCTGCACCATTCTCACCCCTTGTACTCCCTTCAGACCCATTACCCTCCTCTTCCTCAGTAAAGACTGAGCAGAAATACCTGTTCAATATGTCAGCTTTACTGTTGTCATCCTCCACGTGGCCCCCATCCTCCCCCTTCAGTCTCACTATCCCTCCCTTTGTCTTTCTTTTTTCACTTATGTACCTGTAAAAGGTTTTGTCCCCTCTACCCACTGATTTTGCAGTGTGCTCTTCTGTCTGAGCGTTGGCTTCCCTTACTGACCTCCCTGCCTCCCTTTGCTTCTCCTGGTACTTCTCCCTATCCCCTTCTGCCTGTGTCTTTTTGTATTGCCTGAATGCAATCTTTTTGGCTTTCACTTTCTTTGCTACCTCTTTGGAAAACCATAATGGTCTCCTCTTCCTTTTCCTCTTGCTAACCTGCTTAATGCATAAATATAAATAGTTGCCCTCCTCTGGACTGCCTCTATCCTGTCTATGTCCTTGCAGAGATAGGGTCTCCAGAACTGGACACAGTACTCCAGATGGGGTCTCACCAACTGTCTATACAGAGGGATAACAACTTCCTGTTTTCTGCTGGTGATGCCTCTCCCTATACATCTCAGTATCCCCTCAGCCCTCCCTACTGCCTTCTCACATCGCTTGCTAACCTTAAGGTCATCTGATATGATTACCCCCAGGTACCTTTCCATTTTTGTTGTTGTTACTACCTCATCCCCATTGTGTGAACTTCCCCTGGGTTTTTGTTTCTCAGGTGCATTATTTTGCACTTCTTTATATTGAATCCAAGCTGCCATACTTCTGACCGTTCCTCCAGCCTTGCCAAGTCCCTTCTCATCCTTTCCAGACCTCCTTGTGTATCGACCGTGTTGCAGATCTTTGTGTCATCTGCAAAGAGGCATACTTTTCCTTCCAGTCCCTTTGCAATGTCACTTATAAAGACATTAAAAAGGACTGGACCCAGTACTAAACCCTGCGGTACCCCACTAGTAATCCCTCTTTCTTCAGAGTGGACTCCATTTACAGTTACCTTCTGTGTCCTGTTGTCCAGCCAGTGTTTTACCAGGCTACCACCCTGGGACCCACTCCCAGGCTGGTTAATTTGACTATTAATCTTTGTGTGGTACTGTGTCAAATGCCTCGCTAAAGTCTAGGTAGGCCATGTCCACGGCCCTCCCTGGTCTACTCACGTTGGTCACCCAGTCAAAGAAATCAATTAGATTCGCCTGACATGACCTTCCTGCTGTGAACCCATGCTGCCTTGGGTCCTATGCCCCACTGGCCTCTAGGTACTCAACACTTCTTTCCTTAAGAAGTGATTCCATCACTTTCCCTACTACAGAGGTCAAACTGACAGGTCTGTAGTTTCCTGCCTCTGTCCTGCTCCCACGTTTGTGAAGGGGAATCACATCTGCCTTCCTCCAGTCCTCAGGTTCCATACCATCCTCCCATGATTTGTTAAAAAGGGTAGTCAGTGGTTTCACTAGTTCTCCCCTTAAGTCTTTTAGAATTCTGGGGTGAATTCCGTCAGGCCTCATTGCTTTGTCCACCTTCAGTTTTAGGTGTCCTTTCAGAGCCCTTTCTTCTGTGAAAGGACTGGAATCGACCCCCCTATTCAGAGTGCTTCTGTTCATTGGATTAGGCACCTCCCCCGCCTCCTCTTTTGTGAATACTGAGCAGAAATATTTGTTCAGTATCACTGCTTTTTCACTGTCCCTCTCTGCCCACCCACCGTCCATTCTATTCAGCCTCACTATCCCTCCCTTTGTCTTTCTACGCTCCCTAATGTACCTATAAAAGGTTTTATCCCCCTTCTTAACCAAGTTGGCCTTCTTTTCCTCAGTTTGGGCCTTTGCTATTCTGACTTTCCTTCCTGCTTCCTTCTGCCTTAACTGGTACAGCTCTCTGTCCTCTTCCTTCTGTGTTTCCTTATACTTCCGGAATGCTACCTTTTTCTCCCTGACCTTCCTCTCCACCTCTTTTGAGAACCATAGTGGCTTTTTCTTTCATTTTGATTTATTTGCTTCACACAAAGGCTTGTTGCCGCTGTGATGGCAGTTTTGATGTTTCCCCATTGTTGCTCCACCCCTCCTTCTAGCCTGTTTGCTAGTGCTTTTCTAAGGCACTCTCCCATCTTGCCAAAGTCAGCCCTCCTGAAGTCCAGTACCCTCACTTTTGTATAGCTTGACTCTGTAGCTGAGTTTATCCTGAACCACACTGTTTGGTGGTCACTTGTTCCCAGATGGCTACCCACTTCTAGATCTGAGATCCTCTCACTGTTCCCATTTGAGAGTATGAGGTCTAAGATTGCTCCCTCACAAGTGGGTTCCAAAACTAGCTGTCTGAGGCATGCCACCTGTAGGGCATCGAGAATGTCCATGTTCTTGGATGTGGCGGCAGCAAATGTGCTCCAGTTAACTTCAAACAACATGAAGTCTTGCTATATTATGACATATGCGGTGAGTCCCAACCTTTGAACTGCTCCGGAGGTGAAAGAGTTAACTTTCCATGCCAGGCATGGAACGCTGAGCTCGAGCTCGGTTGAAAACTCTGTGTGTTGTTCTTCAAACTCAAACTGGGAGTTTCTTTACTCCGCCTCACTGAACAGTCGCTCCGGAGATTTTCTCTTTCTGCTTGGTTCATTTTGTCGGTTAAAGTATTATTTTCTCGTTTTTTTGACCGAATTTAAACCGCAACCGGTTGGTTCAAGCTCTGTCTGTGGTATTGTAAGTACTAGATAGCTTTTACATTTATTTCTTCTGTGTGGAACTTGTTAACGTTATCGGTTCGGTTTGAACCAATCAGGTTGTTTTGAAATATATTAATCTGTCTTTTAGAGTGTGGTTACCGGTTCTTATCGGTTCTAAAAAAATGGATTTTATTAGGTTTTTTTCCACGACCCGTGACACGGTTGGGAACCGATAAGAGGGTCTTGCTTGGCAGATTGCCATAAACGGGCAAGTTTGGTTAGGACTGGCACTATGTCTGAGAAACCCAAAAGAAAAACCGGGCCCACTAGATTTCAACACTGCAGTGTCTGTGGGGAAGCCTTTGCCAAGGCTGACCCCCACACCACCTGTGTTTATTGTCTGGGGTTTGACCACCTCAGTGCAGACTGCCAGATTTGCAAATATTTTCCTGCAGCTGCCCTTGATAAGAGAGTTGGTAGGCTCAGGGAAAGGGAGGCCAAGAAGTCCGCTGACCCGGATGGCCAGTCCGGTTCGGTTCCAACCGAACCGGAGGGAGTGCCCTCTGACCAGGGCGAGACTTCCTCGGCAAGGGAGAGCCGACCGGAGGAGTCGGGTTCCAGCAAAAGGACAAGGGAAATCAGCTGTGTGGAGCCAAAACTTTCCTCTCCAACCACTGAAGAAATAGCCAAAGCGATTAAAATTGTCCAGTCGCTCTCCCCGGTTCCGACCGAACCGGCACCATCAGGTAAGTGTACGGTTTGGCCGGTTCCACCGGTTCAAGATTATGATTTAGAGGAATTTTATGAACCGGAGGAGGGGGAAGAGGAGTATGAGGAGAGTGAATGTGGATTTGAAAGTCTGGATGCGCCCATTGAACCGGACATCTCCCCAGACAGACCTTCAGGAGTGTCTCCTCCTAGGCTTTCTGAGTCCCCTTCTCATTTTATGTTTTATAAAAAAGTGGCTGAAACCCTCCAGCTCCCTATGGAGGAAGCTGTGGATGATCAAGAGGAGCCTGACTGTGTGGAAATGATGGATATCCCAGAGTCCAAGAGACTGTCTATTCCTTTGCATAAATCTTTTGGGAAACAGACAGTGAAAATTCTAAAAACTCCTCACACTATGCCTCCTGTTGATAAGAGAATGGACAAGAGGTACACATTGTTAGGCTCTGATATGGAGTTCCTTACACAGCAATGCAGCCCTGTTGGGGTAGTGCAGGCTGCAGCCTGTGACAAGGCAAATATTCCCTTGGCCTCACACCCCCCTGACAAGGACTCCAGGAGGATTGATGCCATGGCAAAGAAACAGTACATGGCAGCATCCTTGGGACTCAGACAGGCAAATTATATGGCTTATGTTGCTAGATACCAGAAATCCAGATGGGATACTGTTATGGCTCTAGCAAAACAGGTCCCCTGGCCAGCTTGCCAGGAGCTGGAGCAGGTGGCTGCTGATGGTATTGAGGCATCTAAGGTGCATTTCCATGCTGCAGTGGACTGTAATGATGTGTCATCAAGAGTCATGGCTACATCTGTGGCACTTCGCATAATGGCTTGGCTCAGATGTACTAGCCTGTCACAGGATACCCAGACTAAGGCCATGGATTTTCCTGTTGTGGGGAGCAGACAGAGAATTACATGAAGAAAATGGATGCGTATAGGACCACCTATAGGAGTGCACAGGCCAAGGAAAGGCAGGCCACTCCTCAAAGGCAGCCTTGCAGGGGCAGGCCTTTTCATAGGCCTTTTTACCAAGCCCAGGCCTCCTCTTCAGCTTACGCCCAGAGGGGGTTCTTTAGAGGGAGAGGCAGACGGGGTACAAGCAGGCCTGCTTCCACCCCTCAGCCTAAAGCCCCTGCCAAGCAGGCACCCTGATGGGGTGGCCAGGGCCGATTCTCTGCTACCTGTAGGGGGCAGGCTGGCTTACTTTGTTCAGGACTGGAAGTCTCTGACATCAGACAAGTGGGTCCTGGAAGTAGTAAGCCAGGGTCTGGTTCTCAGCTTCAAAAAATTTCCAAAGATGAGAACCAGATCCTTTCCACCTGCAAATCCATCAGAGGCACTTGCCCTAGAGGCAGAAGTCTCTACCTTCCTGGCTCTCAGAGCTGTGGAAAGGGTTCCACCCCTACACCAGGGCAAAGGATTGTACTCCAGGTACTTCCTTACCCCAAAAAAGACAGGAGAATGGCGGCCCATCCTGGATCTCAGATACTTAAACAAGCACCTTTAAAACCAAAATTAAAAATGGTGACTCTGGGAATTATCTCCTTCTCTAAGGCCAGGGAACTGGCTAGTCCCTGGACCTCATGGATGCCTACTTCCATATTCTCATCAGAGCTCCCATCGAAGTACCTCAGATTCACGGCTGCCTCAGGCCATTACCAGTTCAGAGCAATGCCCTTTGGCCTCACCTCTGCTCCAAGGGTATTCACAAAATGCCTGGCAGTAGCAGTGCTGCTTCCACCTAAGAAGGCAAAAATTGCCATCTTCCTTACTTCTGACGACTGGCTCATAGTAGGTCAGTCTCCAGACCAAGTCAAGTTACATCTTCAGATAACTCGCAACTGCTTACCTCTCTAGGTTTCCTCTGAATCTTCCAAAGTCAGTTCTAGAGCCTGTCCAGCTCCTCACCTTCATAGGTGCAGAACTGAACACAGAGGAAGCCAGAGCCTTCCTTCCTTGGACAGGCAAGGACCCTGGTCTCTCTGGCCTCCTCATTCACCCTGCAGGTCTCTCGACCAGCAAGGCATTTTCTACAGCCCCTAGGGCACATGGCTGCTTCTACAGCAGTAGTGCAAGGAGCCGATTTCAGATGAGGGACATCCAGTTCCATTTGAGAGCATTTTGGTCTCAAAGAAAGGACCCTCTAACCAAATTGATCCAGTGACTAACCCCTGATCCAAGCCTCTCAATGGTGGCAGGATCAGAGCAATCTGGAGACAGGGGTTCCCTTGTCACTCAGTCTCACTCCTTAGTCCTTACTACAGATGCATCCTCTTGGGGTGGGGAGCTCACATGGGACTTCACTACCCAGGGACTGTGGTCCCTCAGAATCTCTGCTCCACATCAACCTGTTTGAGCTCAGAGCAGTTTTTCTAGCACTTCAAGCTTTTTCCAAATCTGTTCAGAACAATGTTGTACAGGCTCAGAACAGACAACACCACTACAATGTGGTACATCAACAAGCAAGGAGGCACTGTCACGGCCTTGTGCACATCAAGCTAGGAAGTTGTGGTCTCTGACTTATTCTGAACACCTCCCTTATGGCAGTTCACCTCCCAGGCAAGGACAATGTCCTGGCAGATGCTCTCAGCAGGATTTCAGGCCATCACTTAATGGTCACTGGATCCCCTGGTCCTGGAGGTAATATTTGCCAGGTGGGCACCCTGCAGATGGATCTTTTGCAGCCCCAGACAATCACCAACTTCCCTTTTTGCTGCAGGCCCCCAGTGTTGGGCTCAGTCCCTCTGGATGCCTTAGTTCTCAATTGGGAAGGGAAGTTTCTCTATGCTTTTCCCCCCTTCCCTCTCCTGTTCAAAGTGTTAGTCAAAATCAGATCTCAATCCTGCAAAGTGATTCTGATTGCTCCAGCTTGGGCCAGACAACCCTGGTGTCCACTCCTACTGTCCTTAGCAGTCCATCTTCCCCTGTGTCTTCCCAGGAATCACAATCTGCTAACCTGTGCTCAGGGAAGGGTTTGGTACCTGAACCTCAAATCTCTCAATCTCAAGGCCTGGCTCTTGAAGAGTTAGAATTTGCTGATCTATACCTCTCCCAAGGTGTAATGGATATATTGAAGGCTTCTAGGAAGCCTTCCACCAGGGCTACTTAAATTCCAAATGGAAGAGGTTTTCCATATGGTGCTCTGGGAAGCATATTTCCCCAGAATCTGCTGATTTCTAGGGACATGGATATGTTGTTCATCCACACTGTCTGGCAGGTTCCTTGCCGCTTTAAATCTTGCCGGAAGGTCTTCAAGCTGGCTTCTCCCACCCACCCACCCGGTGGTAAACTCCTGCCCGCCCCATGACGCTAGATCTTCCTTACCGCTTGAAGCTCAGGTTCCTCCTTAACGCCTGCATATAAGACTGGTTCCTAATTCTTCGAATTTTCAAATTAAAAGTTTTGCTAAAAAGACTGTCTTCTCCTCGCGCCGCGATGGACAAATCGACTTCGTTTCGAGATGCCCTTTGCGGGCAGAAGATGTCTCGGACGGATCCGCTGACCTCACTGCATCTACTGCTTTCTGGGGCCTTGAGCATCACCCACAGGCCTGCGACCTGTGCCTCTCTCCTTCGGCTCACATCCTCAAGACCGCATGCCCGCTTATAACTGGGGCGCCCGAGAAGAAATTTCTCCGTAAAGTCATTGCAAGAGGCCCGGCTCGGCGTGTGTCCGCGGCGTGGGCTCATGGGATCAGCTCGAGCAGATGATCGCCTTTAAGAGGAGGCGGCGCGGGCCGCTTCACTCGCTCGCGGCATTTGTCCCGCCTCTCCGGTGCCTCTTATTCGGCTTCTTTATGAGCTTTGTCTGACCCTCGAGGCAAAGGTGAGGTCCAGTTTCTTCTGGACCGTTTTCTCGGTCCAAAAAGAGAGACAAGGGTAAGTCTCACCGTCGACGCTCTTGGGAGCGGGAAAGATCCCTCTCCCCGAGTTGTCGGCAGTCGACTTCGATCGACTGCTCGGCTCCGGCCACTGGTCTCACGGTGTCCCCGTCAGGCCAGTTGATCGAGACTCCTCCGGGCCGGCGGGTCGAGATTTTTCTCGACCCTGGACGGGTTGTCGGCTGGAGAAACCAAGAATCCCTCTCCCGGTTCCCCGGTGGAGTTATGATCCGCCGCCTGCCTGTGCCTCCAGTTCCAGAGCCTTCGGTTGAATCGTCCGAACCCAGGGAGTGCTCGATTCCCCGACACCTCCCGCACTGCTCCCCGGCATAGCCGGTGTTCTCGGTCTCAGACGCTCATGTCCAGCCGATCCGGTCGCCATAGGCAGTCTCGGCCCCGACATCACAGTAAGCGGGCGCTGCTGCTTCGCCCTTCTTCTCCTCCTCGGATTAGGAGGCTTCGCGCAGTTGCGCCAAAGATATGAGGAACTCATGTGGCAACAGCTCCTTCTGACCGGAATAAGCCAACGCCGCGCCTTCCCTGGCCATTAAGTGGTTGTCACCGAGCGCCAAACAACCCTCGCTTTAGCCGAGGAGCCTGTTCCCAGGCCGGTTGTTCGGGCAATCCAGCTGCCCCACCGACCTCGTGGAACCTCCGCCCACAGTCATAGGCTGGGGCTCCACCAAAATTCTCGGTCGGCTCAGGGACTGCCCCATAGGCTGTCTGTCACCCTCACTCCCGATCGGCCTCGACAGGTGGAGGGTGGCTCAGGCCCGAGGCAGCTCTTTGAGGACTCTTCCAAATCCGAGGACGATTCCTCCCTTTTCTCCAAGCGAATGGAGTTGGAGTCCTCAGGAGGACAGTCGGTGGACGATAGCCCTTCGTCCTTCCTAGGATTGCTTCGGCTCATCTCGGAGTCCACCGGGATGAAGCTCGAACCCGTTTCTAAATGGGCCAGGTATCCCCTCACAGAGATTCTGGACCAGGGGATTCCCCACGGAGGCTCTTCCGGTGGCCGAGGCCATAGTGGGTCCGCCTTGAGCTCTGGCAGCGCCTCGCTTCCTGTCCTGGCCTTCGGCCAGATGGCCTAGGAAGTATGCGGTCCCTACCGGTTCCTGTCCAGTTTTTGAACACCCCGACTGAGGGTTTGTTATCGACAGCGCTCGCACGCCGGAAACGCTAGGGATGTGGACAAACCTCCCGACAAGGAGTCCAAGAAATTGACTATGCCGGGTAAAAGTCTATACTGCATTCCTCCTCGGTTCACCAGGCCAGTTCTGCCGCCCTTATGGCACATTTTTCTCATGCCCTGTTGGGCTCCCTGGATGAGGTCGCTCCTCATCTTCCTGTGGATCTGCAGACCACGGTCAGGCAGGTGCGGGACCAAGGCATGGTAGTGGCCAAACAGCAGCTCTAGACTGCTTTAGACATTGAGACTCATGTACCAGGCTCTGTGGCGCCTCAGTGGCGTATGCGTCAGCCGGGCTTGGCTGAGGATATCCACCTTTACTCGGATACCCAGCACAAGTTGGCGGATGTCCCTTTTTGGGACTGACCTCTTCGCCCTGGGTGGAAGGTCACCTGCAGAGGATCGGAAGTCCATGCTACCTTGACCTCGGTCCCTTCCCGCCAGAAGGACAAAGGCCGCAAACCACAGCCTAAGCTCCTTTCATCTCTTCTGCGCCTGCGGCGATCCGCCCAGCAACGCCAGGGGCTAGCAGGCTCGGGCTTGGCATCCCAAACCCAAGCTCGGGCTTCCTCCAACAGGAAGCAGGGAGGTAAAGGCCCAGGAGGTCCCTCGGCCGGTCCCTCCTCCAATCCTGCGCCAGTGACGGGCTGAGGGTGTCGCCCCAACCCCGCGCCACTACCCTAGGTTCCCCGTGGGGACGGCCCGCACTTCCTTTTCGCCTTGGTCCGTTATTACCACGGACAGGTGGGTGCTGAGGTGGTGGAAAAGGCCTGCCTCTAGAATTCCGAGCAGGCCCCGCCTTCAGAGCCGCCGCGACCTTGGGGGCCTCGGGTCCACAGCCTCACTGTCAGCCTCGTCGGGCCGACATTGCTCTCTCCTCCAAAAGGAGGTGATCAGGGAGGTGGCAGACCCTCCCTCAGACCGGGTTTGTGTCCAGGTACCTGTTCCGAACGGACGGGGCTGCTTCCATTCTCACCTACACGACCTGAACAAGTTCCTAAGGTCTCGAACCTTCAGGATGGTCACCCTGGCTCAGATAATACCATCCCTGGAACATGGCATGTGGTTCTGCTCTGACCTGCAGGATGCGCTCTTCACGCCCCTATCCGGTCCATCACATCGGAGATTCCTTCGCCCAGCGGAGGGATCTCTTGAGTTCGAGCCATGCCCTTCGGCCTGTCTACAGCTCCCAGGGTCTTCACCAAATGCATTGCAGTGGTGACAGCTTTCCTCGCGGTGCCAGGGGTCCGGTGTACTTTACCGACGATTGGTTGATAGCAGCCCCTCCAGACAGGAGGTGGAGCGTCCAGATATCTGGCCTCCAGGTTTGCTCTCAACCGGCCTTCATCGAGGCCAAGTCGGAACTCGTGCCGAAGCAGGTGATTCTGTTTATCGGGCAGAGCTCTGACTCTCTTCAACCAGAGCACTGCTCCTCGCGGACAGGGCCGAGGTTCTTACCTCCTTGCCCAATCATTTCTGGTTGGGCAATCGCGCTCTGCCCGGGACTTCCTGCGCCTCCTGGGTCTCATGGCGGCCTGTACCAGCGTGGTCTTGACATGCTGGCAATCGCGCCTCTTCAGTGGGACTGGCCAGCCAGTGGTCACAACGCTACCATCCATTGACCAGCTAGTGATGGTGACTCCAGGAGATGTGGGAACGCCCGTGGTGGACCGCTCCATCTCATCTGCAGGAGGGCATCCCATTTGTCCGCCCCGAGCCGATGGTCTCTCTATCGACCGATGCCTCTCTGATGGGTTGGGTTGCCCATCTGGGGGAACACAGAGTGCACGGCCTCTGGTCCCCGCAGGAGTCCCGAGCCACATCAACCTTCTGAGCCCGAGCGGTCCGCTCAGCTCACCGCTTTTGCTCCGCTTTTCTCCCGGGTCAAGTGGTCCGAGTCCAGACTTGACATACCACGACCATGTACTACCTAAATCGGCCAGGGCGGGACGCTGCCCATGCTCTATGCAAGGAAGCCCAGATTTGGTCACTCGTGCAAGCAGCCTGGAGGCAGATCTCCTAGCCATTCATGTGGCAGGAGCTCCAACACCCTGGCCGATGCCCTGAGCCGGATAGGAGCTGCATCTCACGAGTGGCTTCTCCTGCCGGAGGTAGTGCAAGATCTGTTCTCCCTTTGGGCACACCTCAGGTGGACCTGTTTGCCTCCAGGAGAACATGAAGCTGAAGACTCACGCACGCCCGCCCTCAGCAGGGCTCGCTGCAGGGGATGCCTTCAGGCTGTGGACCCCGGCCTCTTCCACGCTTCCCCTTTCCTTGATTCACAAGGTGCTCTCAAAGCAAGGAGGGACAAGGCGCAGGTGATTCTGATAGGCCCCAGACTGGCTCCGCCAGTTCTGGTACCCAGATCTCTCAGTCTCAGCTCCAGGCTCCCGAGGCAGCTTCCCAGCCTCGCCTCGACCTGCTCTCAGTAAATCAGGGAAGGTGTTCCATCCGGACCTTTCAATCTCTGCACCTGACGGCCTGGTTCCTGAGCTGCCAGGAGTTCCAGGCCTTGGGTTCCGGACGAGGTCCTCAATGTTGATGGCGTCCCGTATATGCCGACTCAGGAAATGCTATGCCTCAAATGGAAGAGATTTTCCATTTGGTGTCAGGGCAAGGGCTTGGACCCTTCCTCCTGTCCTTTGGCAAGCATCTTGGACTATTTATGGTCCCTTTCTAGTCAAGGGCTTAGGTCGACGCACTCTAAGGGTGCACCTGGCAGCCATCTCTGCTTACCGGGCGGGCCTGGGAGCAGTCGGTGGCGAGGAGAAGGTGGTCTGTGCTTTCAAAGGTTTTGATCACATTCGTAGAACCTCCGGTGGGATTTACTGCTGGTATTTCGCAAAGCCTGCGGACAAGTTTATTCGAACCAATGCACAGGTGTGAACTCTCTCACCTGTCGTGGAAGATCGGCCTTCTTGGTGGCTATCACGCCAGCCAGAAGGATGGGAGAACTCCAGGCTCTGCATCGAGTCTCCTTACCTGGTCTTCTCACAGGACAAGGTTGTCCTGCTCCTCACCCAAATTCCTTCCAAGGTGGTGTCGGAGTTTCACCTAACCAGGTGTTGACTCTGCCGTGTTCTACCCAATCACACTCGGAGGTCGAATACAGGCTCCATACTTTGACCCTAGAAGGCGTCAGCTATTATAAGAAGCGCACGGCTGAAATTGGGAGAGGTTCGCCAGCTGTTTGTCACCTACGCTGAAGCCGCACCTGGCAGACCTGCAGCCAAGGACTATAAGCAGGTGGGTCACCTCCTGCATAGATCTCGCTATAAGTTGGCGGGCATGGAGCCTCCCAGAGGATAAGAGCTCATTCTACCTGCCATACTGCTGCATCGGTGGCTGCTTCCAGGGACGTCCCTATCCAGGAAATCTGCAGGGCTGCTACCTGGAAGTCAGCACATTCCATTACCCATTACCACATCGACCTTGAGTCACGCTGGGATGCTGGTTTTGGGGCCTCGGTTCTCCAGTCTTTATTCCCTAAGTAGGGGGTGTGTGCCTTGCCTCCCTCCTCCCGGAGAACTGCTAGGAGTCTGCCAGACAGTGTGGATGAACAACATATCCATGTCCCTAGAAATACAGGTTACTCACCTGTAACAGGAGTTCTAGGAATGGTATATGTTGTTCATCCACACCACTACCCGACCTCCCCAGCTCGACGACAAGACAACCTGAGCTTCCAGCGGGCCAGATCCATGCCATGCGGGCGAGCCAGAGTTTTACCACCCGGTGGGTGGGAGGAGCCAGCTTGAAGACCTTCCGGCAAGATTTAAAGCGGCAAGGAACCTGCCAGACAGTGTGGATGAACAACATATACCATTCCTAGAACTCCTGTTACAGGTGAGTAACCTTTATTTACCCACAGTCCTGGATTATATGGTCCATTTGAACACTTTGGGGCTCAGACCAGCTACCCTAAAGGTGCATTTAGCAGCTGTGTCTGCTTTCATTTCAGCAGGTAAACCCTCTTCTCTTTCAGCTCATCCTGTATTCTCTAAGTTTTTTAAGGGATTGCTTCACACCAATCCTCCATTCAGGGACCCTGCCCCTGCCTGGGATCTTAATGTTTGCATTGCTCAGCTTATGCAACCTCCCTTTGAGCCCTTGTCTTCAGCAGAGCTTAAGTATTTGACTTGGAAGACTGTGTTTACTGGTAGCCATCACTTCTGCCAGACGCATAAGTGAATTACAAGCCTTGTCAGTGGAGCCTGATGTTATCTCCTTTCATAGGGATAAGGTGGTCCTCAGGACTAACAGGAAGTTCTTGCCTAAGGTGGTTTCAGATTTCCACCTTAATCAATCTATTTCTCTTCCAGTGTACTTCACTGACCATTCCTCCTCTGGCAAGAGGAGGCTGCACAGCTTAGATGTGAAGAGAGCCCTTAGTTACTACATTGAGCGTACCAAGGGTCACAGGTTTGACTCTCTCAAACTGTTCCTCAGTTATGGTGAAGTTGGTAAAGGGAAACCTGCCACTAAAAGATCCATTGCCAGGTGGATTGTCTCTTGTATCCAATTCTGTTATGAAAAGCAGGGTAAGGTTCCTCCCTCAGGCCTGAAGGCTCACTCTACCAGAGGTACAGCTGCTTCACTGGCTGCTGCCAGGGACATCCCCATTCTAGAGATTTGTCAAGCAGCTACCTGGAAAACAGTTCACACTTTTACCAAGCATTACTCTCTGGACACCCAGGCTAGGAGTGATGCTCGGTTTGGCAGAGCTGTGCCTCAGAGCCTATTTCCTAAGTAGGTTCTTTCCCTCCTCCATGGGGGTACTGCTGTGTAGTCTGCATATGTCATAATATAGCAAGACTTCATGTTGTTTGAAGAAAAAATTACTCACCTTAGTAATGTTGTTTCTTCTAATGGAGTCTTGCTATATTATGACCTCCCCCCCGCCTGCCCCTCTCAGAACCTCTGTTTTTGGGATGTGGGTGGGCAGTGTAGTGTTGACACTTAGTAGATGCCCACCTTGTTTTTTCACCCCTACCTTTTTTGGGGTGACTGGGTGTTGTGTTTTTCATTTTTTGGGTCTCCTGACTTGAATCTTTGTTTTGGGACTAAAAAATGTGTTGTTATATTTAGCAGCCAATTGGCTAGTGTAGGTTTACAGCTTCTACACAGGACCTTAGTGAGTTTAGCTCGTAAAGATCTGACAGTTTGAGTTTGAAGAACAACAGACAGAGTTTTCAACCGAGCTCGAGCTCAGCGTTCCATGCCTGGCATAGAAAGTTAACTCTTTCACCTCCGGAGCAGTTCGAAGGTTGGGACTCACTGCATATGTCATAATATAGCAAGACTCCATTAGAAGAAACAACATTACTAAGGTGAGTAATTTTTTCATCTGGCATATTCAGGTCTCCCATCAACAGTATCCCTCCTTTCTCTACCATCCTAAGAATGCCTTCTATTATATCTTTGTCCATTCCCTCCCCCTGACATGGGGGTCTGTATACAACCCCAGTGCGGATCGTGGTGCCATTTCCAGTCTCTAAGGTGACCCACAGTGCTTCCTATCCTCCCTGTTTACTCTGTTGTTCAGTTGCTTGTATCCCTTCCCTTACATAGAGAGCTACTCCTCCCCCTCTTCTCCCCTCCCTGTCTTTCCTGTAGGTTGTGTACCCTGGTATGTTAACATCCCAGTCATGGTTCTCTGTGTACCATGTTTTTGTGACTGCTACGATATCCAGGCATCCCTCTTCCATCAAGGCCACCAGTTCAGGGAGCTTGTTGCCCAGACTACGGGCATTGGTACTCATTACCCTCCCTTTCCTGATTGCCTTCCCCCTTTTGCCCCATCCCTGTCTTTATTGCCTTTGTCACTTTCTCCATTTACCCCTGCCCTTCTCCCTATCAACATCTCTAACTTGGTGTTTACCTCACTTACTACCCTGACTTTTTTTGGGGGGGCTAAGATTTTCTTAATCCTTTCCAGTGCCTCCCCCCCTTGGCTAGTTTAAATGCTTGCCAATGAAGCATTTAAACCTTTCACCTAGGATCCTGGTTCCCTTCCTGGACAGATGCAGACCATCACTCAAGTATAGGCCTGCATCACTCCAGGCGGAACCCCAGTCCCCAGTGAAGCCAAATCCCTGAGCTCTGCACCAGTTTTCAACCGCTGATTGAATCCCATGGTGTGGAGCACCCTAGCCTCACCTACGCCATAGACAGGCAGCACTTCCAAGATGGTTACCATGCTTGCTACTTGTCTAAGGCCTCTCCCCAACTCCACAAACTCTTCCTGCAGGGCCGACTGGCCGGCATCTCTGGATTCAAAGGATGCCTTTTTCCATATCTCCATAAGGGAGTCTCACAAAAAGTATCTCGGATTCAGACTCCCTTCAGGTCACTACCAGTTCTCAGCTCTGCCCTTCGGTCTCACCTCAGCACCAAGGGTGTTCACAAAATGCCTGGCAGTGGTAGCGGCAGTCCTACAAAAGCTAGGAATGACAGTTTTTCCTTATCTCGATGACTGGCTAGTCATGGGAAAGTCATTTTAACAGGTTCAAGCACACCTGGAAATAAAAAATCTGTTCTAGAAGCATGGATATGTTGTTCATCCACACTCTTTGGCATGTCCCTTTTCCCTTTAAATCTGTCCGGAAGTCTTCAAGCTGGCTCCTCCCACCCACCCGGGTGGTAAATACCTCAGCTTCGCCCCATGATGCCAGATCTTCCTTTCCGCTGGAAGATTCAGGTTCCCTCGTGCTGCTTCTGCAGTATTGTAGGCCCTGGATACTAATTGACAGTTTTCACTGCAGTCGCTTTCTTTCAAACTCATACGGGTTTATGATTCCAATCTGAGCGCTTCGGACATGGCGGACAAGTCATCCCCCGGGTTTTGCCGGTGTCCCTGAAGACAGAAAATGTTGCGCACCGATCCCCACCTCTCATGTGTCTATTGTTTGGGTGTCGTGCATGACTCCTCTTTGTGCACCATCTGCTTGGCCTTCCATTCCAACGTTCTGGACGACCGCAAGGCGCGCCTTAAGCTGGGGAGACCGGAGCTTCACAATCCACTGGTGAAATCGAAGGCAAGGTGGCAGTTTCCATGGCATGGATCCCGAAGCAGCTCAACCAGATGGCGGCATTTGAAGAAGAAGCTGCCCAAGCTCAGCCAGCCGAGGTTTTTTCGTGCCACTAAACTTTGGCTCTACCTTCACAGGATCCTTTCAGGAGCTGTGCCAGTCTCTTCCCACCAGGGGTGAGGCGCCGTCGGGCATGCACTCCTCTCGCCCTAAAAAACGGGACAAGGACCCTAAGTCTTCTTCTCGGAGAAGACGTTCCTGGGACCGAGAGATGTCTGAATCCCAGGACCTTGTGGTCTCGGCCTCGGTCAAGATCGCTTCCTCGGCCGTCGGCTTCTCGGACCTTCCGTGAGGCCAAGGCATCGAGGCCGAGGGAACGGCCAAACCGGCTGAGATATCTCTGGACCCGATCGAGCCGTTGTTGCCAACTCCGGTCGATGACTCATTGGAGAGGACACCTGTCCTTTTCTTCCCTGACGAGGAGAACCAGCCCTAGGGTATCCCGATTGAGGGACAGGAGCCGGAACCTCAGTTTTCACCGACTCTGGTCTCTCCCGATCAAACAAGCCGACCCTCTCGGTCTCGATTGAGGACCAGGACCCCTTCGGTCGAAAAACCTAAAAAAGGTCACAAACACTCCAGGAAGAGGTGTACGCCACGATCTCATCCTCCTCGGATGAGGAGAGACCTTGACGGAAGCTCCGTCAGCATTATGAGGACCTTATGTGGCAACAGCTAATTCTGACTGGTCATAAGCCGGCTCCGCTGCCTACACCGGCCATTACTTGACCCCAGCCTCTTAGGCCAACTCCGACCCCTCCGGAACAGAAGACTTCGGTTCTTCCTCTGGTAGGTCCGGCACACATTCCTGTTCAGCCTGTTCCGGTCTCCCCACCTATTTTGGTGGAGCCACCGCCTAAGCAGCCTCAGGGAGGGGCTCCCTTGAAGAGGACTGGACAGATACACGGCCTGCCCATGCGCCTTCCATCACTGTTGTCACTGATCGCCTTGGCATATTGAAGGGGACATAGGTAGGAGACCTTATATCCGACTCTTCGGACTCAGATACCACTGGTCTACACTCACACCCGATGATGAGTTGTCAGTGACAGGCTTGGAGGAGGCTCCTTCCTCTTTCCAGAGCATCCTCCGCCTTATTTCAGAGTCAACCGGTATGCCCTTGGAGCCTATCCAAAAGAAGGCGGAATATCCTCTCACGGACATCCTTAAGAGGGGGGATACCCCAACGGAGGCCTTCCCAGTGGCTGAAGCCATTGTTGGCCCGGCCCTTGAGCTATGGCAGCACCCTGCCTCTTGCCCGGCTCCGTCTGCCTGCATGGCTTGCAAGTACACTGTACCCATGAGGTCCTTGGCGGGTTTCACAGAGCATCCCTCGGCTGAGAGCCTTGTGACTGCCTCTGTGTTTAGACGCATGGGTAGCTCAGCGGATACTGACCGCCCTCCGGACAAGGAGTCCAAGAATATGGACCATTCTTCCCAGAAGGTGTATGCGGCCTCATCCTTGGGCCTTCGTCAGGCCAGCTCGTCAGTGATCATGGCACACTTCTCTCATGCCCTCTTGGGGTCACTAGATGAAGCCCTCCCTCATCTCCCAGCGGACATGCAGACCACAGTTAAGCAGAACGGCCTTGGATATTGGAGATTCCTGTGCCCGCTCACTAGCAGCCGCAGTGGCCACTCACCGCAGGGCCTGGCTGAGGTTATCCTCTTTCCCAGCGGATACTCAGCACAAGTTAGTTGACATGCCCTTTCTTGGCACCGATCTCTTCGGTCCGGGAGTGGCAGATCACCTCCAGCGCATAGAGCAGTTCAATGCCACCTTGGATGCCACTTTTGCAAAGGGTTCTTTGGGCAAGAACCAGCAGAAGTGCTAGAAGAAGCCTTTTCGGCACTCTTCTCCTGCTGTTAGACAGCCCTCCTTCCAGGGAGGTCAGCAGCAACAGCAGGCTCAAGCTTGGCACCCCAGGCCCAAGCAGGGTCCCCAACAGCCCCGCAAAGGAGATCAAGGTGCCAGTCCAGGAGCCTCCTCCTGCTCTAAGCCTGCTCAGTGATGGGTCAGGGGTGGCAACCCCTACACCCATCACACCAGTTCTGGGTCCTCCCGTGGGGGGCTGGCTCCGCCACTTTCTTTCCGCCTGGTCCAGTATCATTTCGGACAGGTGGGTCCTGGAAGTGGTCAGTCGGGGACTGCCTCTAGAATTCGAGCAGTACCCTCCCTGCCGAGCCCGTGCCTCTCGAGAGGAAAGGATCTCAGTTTGCACTCAGTTGGCCCTTCTGGACAACATTGCTCAGCTCCTCCGCAAGGAGGTGGTAGCTCCAGTGCCGGATCCGCTTACAGACCCAGGCTTCATGTCCAGGTACTTCCTGGTGCCCAAGCGGATGGGGGGGTTGGCCCCCCATCCTAGATCTCCATGACCTGAATCAATATCTCAGGTCTTGCACCTTCCGGATGGTAACTCTGAATCAGATCATACCACCTCTGGAGCGAAACATGTGGTTCTGTTCACTGGATTTACAGGATGCGTTTTTCCACATCCCAATCCATCCGTCCCACCAGCGGTTCCTCCGTTTCAGGGTGGAAGAGACCATGTACGAGTTCCAAGCCATGCCGTTCGGCCTGTCATCGGCCCCTCGGGTCTTCACCAAGTGCATCGCAGTGGTGGCGGCCCATCTACGGCGTCAAGGGGTTCGGATATACCCCTACCTCGATGATTGGCTCCTGGCAGGTTCCTCCCTGCCGGAGGTGGAGAGGTCCAGGGACCTGGCCCTCCGAACCTGTTCCCAATTAGGCCTCCTGATCAACGAGGCCAAGTCGGAACTCATGCCCTCTCAGGTGATGGGCTTTATAAGGGCAGAGCTCAACTCTCATCAAGCCAGAGCTCGGCTCCCGGTGGACAGGGCGGAGATTCTTTCCTCCTTTGCTCAGTCATTTCTGGTTGGGCACTTGTGCCCTGCCCAGGACTTCCTGCGCCTTCTGGGTTACATGGCGGTGTGCACCTCAGTGGTCCTTTGGGCCAGATTGCACATGCTCCCCCTCCCGTGGGAGCTGGCCTCTCAGTGGACTCAGCGTCAGGATCAATTCGACCAGCTGGTCACTGTCACCCAGAAGATGTGGGACGCTCTCCAGTGGTGGACCTTTCCAGGTCATCTGCAGGAAGGGATCCCATTTGTCCGCCCCGACCCAAGGGTCGTTCTCATGACCGATGCCTGTCTCATGGGCTGGGGAGCCCACATGGGGGACAACAGAGCCCATGGGTTCTGGACCCCCAAGGAGTCCCGATGACGCATTAACCTGCTGGAGCGCAGAGCAGTCAGACTGGCACTGTCAGCTTTCGCTCCTCAGCTCTGGGGTCAAGTAGTTCAAGTCCAGACAGACAATACCACAACCATGTACTACCTCAACAAACAGGGCGGCACGCACTCCTTTCTGGCCCAGGCAAGTTTGGTTCTCTGTTCTTCAACGATACTCAGAGGATCATCTTCTTCCTCTTCCTCTATCACGAGGTTTGCTGACCCAGGATCAGGGGACTCTGGTCCATCCAGGTCTCAAGTCACTTCAGCTTCATGCATGGCTCCTGCAGACTTAGCTCAAAGTCGCTTTGGGGTTTCTCCCCAAGTGGCGGAGATTTTGGTGGAGGCTAGAAAACCCTCCACTAGATCTACACACGCCATGAAGTGGAAAAGGTTCACTATCTGGGCTGCTTCAGAAGACGTGGAACCCTTTTCCTGTTCAGCTCGGCTACTGCTGGAGTACCTACGCCATCTTTTTGACCTGGGTCTTAGTCACTCTTCTCTAAAAGTTCACATGGCAGCCATCTCGGCCTATCATTTTCCCTTTGTAGACAAGACATTCGCTCAACTGGAGGTCTCTAAGACTTTCCTCAGAGGGGTCCTCCATCTGAGACCTCCTGTACGTACTCCTGCCCCTCCTTGGGATTTGAACTTTGTTCTTGAGAAACTTACTCTGCCTCCCTTTGAACCGGCAGTTTCTGCAGACTTGAAGTTCCTTTCAAGGAAGACTCTCTTTCTGGTGGCCTTTACTTCCACTCGGAGAATTTCCAAGCTCCAGGCCCTGATGTGTAAAATTCCATACTTGATTTTTCACAAGGAACATGTGGCTCTGCGCACTAACCCTAAGTTTCTCCCTAAGGTGGTAGCGGAGTCTACTCTGAACCAGTCCATAGAGTTACCCACCTTTTTTACGCAATACTCCAATCAAGGGGAGTATTTACTCCATACTATGGACGTTCACCGGATTCTGGGATACTACACTATCAGGACAAAGGATCTCAGGAAGACTGATCAACTGTTTGTCTCTTTTGCACCCAAAAGGGAAGGCAATGCTGTTTCTAAGCAATGCCTATCTAAATGGTTGGCTCATTGTATCACTTTCTGTTATGACAAGTACAACAAGACCCTCCTGGGTCAAGTAAGAGGCCACTCCACCAGGGGAGTCGCCACCTCAGCGGCTTGTTTCAAGAATGTGTCAGCGGCAGACATCTGTGCTGCCGCCACCTGGACCTCCATCCATACCTTTACAAAACATTACAGTTTGGATATTGCCTCTCGCCGTAGAGCAGGCTTCGGGCTGGCTGTGCTGCAAGGCCTCCTATCTTGAGGCTTGCACAGCTAGAGGTTCTACTTGGAGTAGATTTCCTCCTCCCGTGTGCTTCTCCTTGTTCCAGACTGCTTGGGACTCAGTCCTATATGTAATTACCTACTGCAAGAGCCCTCGAGAGGTAAGATAGTACAGTTACGTAAGAACTTACCGTAACAGTAGATCTTCGAGAGAGGCTCTTGCAGTAGGTACTACCTTCCCGCCCTCCATCCCCCTAAGCTTTTTCAGCTCCTTTTCCAGGGAGGGAAATTTCGGCTCCTCTCTCGTCCGGCCTCTTTTGGCCTGTGACAGGAAAGAATTGGAAGGCAGGCATCAGGGACCACCCCTTTATACTGACGTCTCCTGACGCCGGTCACCTGACGTGGGGGCGGTCCCTCGCCAGGTACTGCTAGCTAGAAATTTTTCCGTGGGGTCCTGCCGACGTAAGTCCTGTATGTAATTACCTACTGCAAGAGGCTCCCTCGAAGATCTACTGTTACGATAAGTTCTTACGTAACTGTACTTTCTTTCAATACTCTGTTCAGAAATATATTAAACAAAATCGGGGATAGCACACAGCCCTGTCTTAAGCCAACATTGGAAGGAAATTTAATAGTATTATCTCCTTCAGACCAACAGTAGATTTCCTAGAAGGAATAGAAGGGGAATTGGAAACATTACTGTGGGAGAGGGTAGTAAGGTGGTAAGGTATGAGGGGGAGGGAACCTAACGAGGATTTGGATATAAAGGAGGCACAGTGGGAAAGGTGCCTGGCATTAAGTGAGGGGAGTGAAAGAGCAGAGTAGAGTGAGCAATGATTGGTAGGAAGGGGGACAGTCTAAGACAAAATGACAAAAAGAATGAAAGGGGTGGTCCAGTCTGGCAAGGGAGGACTTGGGAGCTCCACTGTAAACTATGTCACCATAGTCAAAAATAGGGAGCATCGTCTTTAAAACAATCTCTCAGTGGGCATGAAGTGGGATACTCACTTTGCTCCTGTGCAGTGCACCAAGCTTGTGGTGGAGCTTGGGGTATATTGCATCAATATGCACTGGGAAATCAACATGTCAGTCCAGCCAGACCCCAAAGTAGTTAAAGGAGGATACATCCTCAGTCATAGCACCATCAAGGGTGTGGAATAAAGGAAGGGAGCTGAATCTAGTAAGCTTCTGTCTGGCACCAAAAGTCAAGAAAACTGTGATTTTGGCATTGAGGGACAGTTGGCTAGACCTGAACTAGCGCTGAATGTTACCAAAATCCAGCTGTAGCTGGACTGTAAGGTCATAGGAAGAGGCACCAGATGCAAAATGTACTGTATCTTCAGTGTACATATGAATGGACACAGACGAACAGACAGAGGAGAGGTCATTTAAGAATATGGAAAAGAGAATAGTGGCCAGGACAAGCCCTTGAGGGGTGCCTGAGCAGGATGGGAGTGGCGACGAAAAGGAGCTTCCGATCTGGACAGCTGGAGACTGTCCCTCAGGGTAGGAGGGAAACCAAGTGACTGAGGAGTCAGAGAAGCCTGCTGCTTTAAGCTTGTCCAGTGGGGGAGGGGGGCCACAGAATGTCACGGAAGATGATGTCAACAGGTCAGTCCACTTGTGACCCTCTGATGTCAAAGAAAGAATGATTCAGGTCTTCATCGAGGGTGTCTTTTGCATCAGGCCACACCTATAGAACTATAGCCACCAGGCACTAGGACCGTACGAAAACCTTTTAGCTAGCAGTCTAGTTGGGGCTGTCCACAATGATGTCAGATGCCGACATCCTCCCTGTATAACCGTGGGCAGCCCCGCGCCTGCCTCAGTTCTTTTCCTGCCGTCGACCATTGCACTTCATGCTCCACAGAGACAACACTGCTTCAGTCGACCGCCAGATCTTATTTCTACTTTTTCTGTTTTCTCACCCTAGTTTGTATATCACTTTATTTTTTTAAAGTGATTTCTGTCTATGTTTATGTCAACCAACCCTGAGAAACTTTTTAGATACTGCAGGTGCGGTAAGATCTACGACCACGATGCCTGTGTCCGCTGTCTTGGTGCTGACTGTGACATTAAGGCCTGTGAGGTTTGCTGCGGATTCAACCAGGCTTACCCTGGTGGCACCGTCAGAAGGCCTTAGAATCCTCCCCCCTGGAACAGAAGGTCGCCCAAATGGAGAAAGAGCTCCAGCAAAGAAACTCCTCCACCTTGCCAGCTCCTTCCACGAGCTCTCACTCCTCCAGGGCTCAGAACAAATCCTCTGATGAATGCAAGCACCGGGAGAGGGAGCAGAGTAAGGCTGAATCCTCTCTGCGTTCTTGGTTGCCGCTTCCAGCGCCGACTGTAGCTGGGTTGTCAGCCACCTCGGCGGCAGCCCCAACTGCCGCCCACACCCTCTGTTCCACAGGGTTGGCCTTGGCAGTGCTTCCCGATGGTTCTTCCTTAGCTGGCAGTGGCTCATAGACATTGGGCCTCCTAACACCCCTGCCAATGCTCCAGCCCCTGTTGTTTAGACCCCTTCTGGCTGAGGGGCAACAGGCAGGGTGCTCTGCCCGACCTACTTTGTCTGGCGCTGGCCAACCGACATTGGGATTTCTGTCTCTCCTGTCGACGTCTTTGGCCATCCTGTCAACACTGGGGACCCAGCCTCCCCTGTCAACACCTCAGGAGCTTCTGCCATTCAGACCTCTTCGTGCTCAGGGGCAACAGTTAGGGAGTTCTGCCAGGCCTACTTCGACAGGCACTGGCCCATCGACATCTGGCTTTTTGCCTTTCCCATCTACTACTTGGGCCACTTCATCGGCGTTGGTGACCCAGCCTCCCCCATTGACATCTCAGCCCTCACTAATGCTGGGGCTTCAGCCTCTTACTTCAGCACTTCAGGCTGTCCCACCGACTCTGGGGAACCAGCCACCCCTGTTGGCACCACCTGGCACTCCAGCGACGCCGATGACAGTCAACTTCCAGACTATGCTCTCCTCCTTTTGGGAGTTTATGCACCGCCTTGATCCTGTTCCAGGCCCATCGGCACTGGGGCCTGTTATGCCTGCCCCCACACCGCAGCCTCCCACGTCAACATGCTCAGCACCTTTGTGGTTGTCTGTACCCCTTTCAGAGCCTGGGGCTGAAGATAAGTACCATCCTGATCTCCTTCCACCGGAGGGGACGGAGGAAGAAGGGTCTGGGAGCCCATCCAGCTCGATCTCCACCATCTCCTCAGGGGCAAGGACTTCTCCAAGTATACCCCGCAGTCTCTGCCGATGACCCCTCCGTCATCTCTGTAATGAGGCAGCTGCAAGCCGCTATGGGGTTCGATACTGAAGAGCAGGATGTTACCAGGAGAAATTAATATTGATTATTAGAGATAGGCCTTGAGTTTCATTTCTGGCATGTCTCATGATGCCTTCGATGGTAGCTGCACACAGAATGTTCCGACTGGTTTCGTGCTACTCCCTGAGAAAGCGCGAAACCGGTCGGGGTCATTGAAATTGTGTTCTTTATCGATGGTGCTGGTGCCTGCATGATGCAAGAATAAATGTGGGACTTTCCCTTTGCCAGAATTGGTGCTCATGTTTTTCTGTTGGCTAATGTACTGTTACACTGAGCACAACCTGCTGCTGGATCTGCTTCTCGTTTTGTGACTGGAATATTTGGGGTTGCCATATTCCTCACCTCTGATTATTCCTCCTCTGCCGCCTGCACTAGAGGATGCCACCATGGCCGCCTTGTACAGGCCAAATATGATATGCAGTGCCCAGAAACGCAGACAAATTGTACTAGGCTCCCTCAGTGAAGCCTTTTTTTTCAGAGCAACCTAGAGCAGATTTCAGTGGTAATAAATGCTGCCCATGATAGGTCCAAGACACCTCAGCTCTCTCCTCCCCCCCCCGAATAAGGAGTCCAGAAAGCTGAATCTTATATGCAAGAGGATGCAAAAGAAAACAGGGTTGCTCCACTGAGAACGAGTGTGCTAGGTAGAAAAACTGAGCAAAGGAAGGCAATAACAGCACCACTCCAACTGGGGAATATCAAAGCTTTATTAAATACAATTAAAATGACATACCATATTTAGCAGCAGTGCAGTACAAAAAACACATGAGCCTCAAGGACCCCAAGAAGACCTATGCCTCTGCCACGCTGGCCATCAGAATTAGTGATTACATTGCCCATATGGTCAAGTTCCAGAATACTCTCTGGAAGAAGGCAAAGGCTGAAGCCCAGGCCTTTTCCAAGGGTCCCCAGAGGCAGAAGCTGCTTAAAGTCCTCCAGTCTGGGACAGATGTGGACAAGCACCTCTTGAGGGCTGCCTGTGACATTTCCGATGCCTGTGCTAGAGCAGTTGCAGGTTGCATCTGCCTAAGAAGACATTCTTGGTTCAGGGTGTCTGGTTTGGTACTAACGTACAACAGTCCATCTTAAATGCCCCTTTCAGAGGCTACAGACTCTTCGGGGCAGATGTACAGGGCATACTTTCAGACCTGTAGGCCTTGGGGAGGACCCTGTGGTCAGTCCATTTACTTTATTATACACAGCCAAGAAGTGGACACAAGGTGCCTTTTCATCAGGCCTCCCACAAACTCGAACCAGGTGCCAATCAGCTAGGCAAGCACCGAGCTGCCACAGCTGGCCTACCCCTACCTCCACCACCGGGAAGGCCCCAGAAGGTGGAGGTGCAGCGTCGGCTGCTAGCCCTACCTCAGCATGACTCCTTGCCAGACCCCAACCCACCAGTACTGCAGGAAGCTGTGGTAGGGGATTGCTTCTCCCTCCACCTGGACAGGTGGCAGGAGATAACCACATATGTTTGGGTCCTGCAGCTCATAGAGCACGGCCACTCACTAGAGCTTCTGGAATAGCCTCCATATCTACCTTCATTTCATTCCAGTTACCTTCCAGATCACATTTCTGTGCTGTTGGAGGAAATTTGCACACTGCTGCAGAAAAGGGCCATAGAACCAGTTCCCTGAGGATCAGAGGAACAAAGGGTTCTGTGCCACATCTTCATGGTCGCCAGATCCACAGGGTATTTGTGGCTCATCCTGGACCTGAGAAACCTGAACCTCTATATCCAGTACAAGAAATTCAGAATAGTAACCTTACAAGGTCTGCTGCCTCCACTAAACAGGGGAGACTAGATATGCAGCCTAGACATGCAGGATGCTTACCTGCACATAAAGATTTGTGCCCCCTCCATAGGCAGTACCTCAGGTTCCTATTCCAGGGGAGCACTACCAGGTCAGGCCTTGCCCTTCTGCTTATCTTCTGCGCCACAGGTCTTTACCAAATGCTTGGTGGTGGTAGCAGCAGCCCTCATGAGGGAGGGACTAAAACATAGAAACATAAACTTTGATGGCAGATAAGGACTGCTTGGCCCACCCAGTCTACCTATTTCCCTACAACGACCTACTTCCTCCTACCTCCCACTAGAATTGCCTGTTATGCCTGCCCCCACATTGCAGCCTCTCACGTCGACATGCTTATGTCTTCCCTTACCTGTACGACTGGTTGCTCAAAGCCCGGTCCTGGGAGCAACTGCTTTACACCCTGGCACATACCAGACAGCTGTTCTACGTATTTGGGGTCACGGTCAACTTGCCCAAGTTAGTCTTGACCCCCTATCAGTGCCTTCAGTACATAGGGGCACTACTGGACACTGCCCAGGGTGTGGCCTTCTTGCCCAAGACAGGGTGGAACGCCTGATAGAACAAGCCCAGTTGCTTTACAGCACCCGTTATGTCACAGCTAGGACATTCCTGCGGCTCCTGGGCTTGATGGTTGTAGCCATTGTCACGGTTCCCCTGGCAAAGTTGCACATGCGGATTCCCCAGTGGACTCTTAGAGTCCAATGGGATCAACGCTCTGATGACCTAGAACAGAAGGTTATAGTGACGTCACCAGTAAAGAAAGTGCTCCTGTGATGGATGGAACCCAGCAATTTGCTCAAAGGGGTTCCTTTCTTGATTGCCTCCCCTCATCAGATTCTTACTACGGACACTTCGGGGCTGGGGAGCACACCTGGGCCCTCTCCAGACCTGGGTAGGGATACCACCTTTTAAGAAGCCCAAAGTGGGACATTTCTTACTGAAACATGATTTTTTGCAGGACAGTACGTAACCTTGGCCAATGCAACAGACTTGTTTTCTCTATATAATCAGACTTAAGGTTAAGTATTGCAGTTTCATAGTTGCTTCTATTGTTTCTTATCATTTTAAGGTATTTTAGTTAAGGTATTGTACTTTTCTGCAACATTTAGTGGAAAGTTAGAAAATATTTTTTCTACTATAAAATCAGGACATGTAGTATTTTTCATGTTTTTTTGCAGGACACAGCTGCCCAAATCAGGACAGTCCTGCGAAAATCAGGACAGGTGGTAACCCTAGACCCGGGGTACTTGGACTGCGGTGGAGAGTTCCCTCCACATAAACACGTAGAGATGAGTCATTCTTTACGGTCTGCAAGGCGCCCAGGACTACCTGTCCCCGGTACCTCTGCTACAGCAGATGGACAAAATCAGTGTAGTGCACTAAATGCACAAGCAAGGGGGGACCCATTCATTCCCTCTGTACAGAGAAGGATGAGGGTCTGGTACTGGGCTATAGAACATGGTCTAGAACTGTCGGCAGTCCATGTTCCAGGTGCCCAAAACATCTTGGCTGAGAGGCTAAGCAGGTCACAGTCCAGGATGCATGAGTGGGAACTGCTGACCTCAGTCATAGAAAACTTGTTAGACAGGTGAGGTCATCCAGAGTTGGACCTTTCTACGTCCCCACTCAATGCAAAACTGCCATTTTTCTACTTGCTTGTTCCAGGGCCTGGAATTTTCTGGAAAGATGTGTTGTCCCTCTCTTGGAAAGGGAGTTTTTTCTATGCTTTCCCTCTCTTTCTGCTAATTCAGAGGGTGCTGATCAAGCTTCAGCTGGAAGGAGTGATTATGATACTCATTGCTCCCTTCTGACCTAGTCATATCTGGTTCCCCTTACTGCAGCAGTTGGTGGCAGAACCTCCCTTTCCACTTCCCCTGTGCAAAGGCTTGCCCTCCCAGGAGTGGGGCACCATGGTCCATCTGGACCGCGAGCCACTACATCTTAATGCATGGCTCCTGAAGATAGGTTTGGGGTATCCCAAGATAGGTGGCTTATGTCCTGGTGGCTGCTAGGAAGTCTTCCACCAGGGCCATTTATTCCATGAAGTGGAAGTGCTTTGCTGAGTGGGTGGCGTCACATCATTTAGATCCTTTCAGTTGTCCATTGAATCAGATTCTGAAATACTTGCTGTCCCTCTTAGATTCTGGCCTGCAATACTTCTCCATTAAAGTGCACCTGGCTACTGTTTCAGTCTTTCATGTGCCTGTTGATGGCCATATTGTGGCACAACTGGAGGTGTCCCGTACATTTTTGAGAGGCATCTTTCATCTGAAGGCTCCCATCTGCAATCCAGTCATGCCTTGAGATTTAAATTTCGTTTAGAAAAACTTACTTTGGCTCCTTTTGAGCTAGCTGCTACCTGCAAGCTACACTTTCTGTCGTGAAAAGCGTTATTTTTAGTTGCCATTACTTCTGCTTGAAGGATTTCCAAGCTTCATCTGATGTGTGTGTCTCCTTCTTTGGTTTTCCACAAAGACAAAATGTCTTTGTGTACCAACCCTAAGTTCTTACCAAAGGTGTCCGAGTTTACCCTCAATCAAGCCATCCACCTGCCTGTGTATTATCTGGAGCATTCCAATCTAAGGGAAGTATTACTCCATACTTTAGATGTACATAGAATACTCTGATATTATGTTCATTACGCAAGGAACTGTAGAAAGTCTTCGCAGCTATTTGTTTCTTTCGCCCCTGGGAAAGAGGGCATACCGAGGTCTAAACAGTGCCAGTCCAAATGGTTGGCCAGTTGTATTTTCTGTTGTAGGAAGTACGGTAAGGAACTTCCTGTGGTTGTGCATGGCCACTCTACCAGAGGTATGGCCACTTCTTTTGCCCGTTTCAGGAATGTGTCAGCCGCTGAAATCTGTACCGCTGCCACTTGGAGTACTTTCTGCACTTTCACTAAGCACTACAGTCTGGATATTACCTCTAGGAGAAGGACAAGCTTTGGCCTGGCTGTGCTTCAGGGCTTCCTGTCATAGGCCTGTAGCCTCCAGCCACCCAGATTGTCTCTGTCAGTACTGCTTGGGACTCGTTCCATAGGTGTGGTCCCTCAATGAAGATAGTACAATTACATAAGAACTTGCCATAACAGTAGATCTTCGGGAGGATTTCTTGCATCAGACCATACCGTCACACTCTCCATCCACCTTAGCCTCAGGGCTTCTCAGTTCTTGTCTCTCTCTCCAGGACAGTTCACCTTCTGTTCCACCTTCCTTAGTGGCAGGAACCTCTGGCTGTCCCTCAGATCTCCAGAAGGAGGTACTCTGCATGTGGTCTCCAGCAGGGGAACTGAGGAGGGTGTGGGGCAGCCATGCTTATAGAGAGAGGACATCAGCATCTGATGTTGTGGGCAGCCCCAACTGGAGTGCTAGCTAAAAAGTTTGTGTGTGGTCCTAGTGCCTGGCTGCTATAGTTCCATAGATGTGGCCTGATGCAAGAGATCCTCTCGAAGATCTACTGTTACGGTAAGTTCTTGCGTAACTGTACTTTACCGTGGTAGTAATGTGAAACGAATAAACTCCATTTGTTAATTTCAGACCCAAAACTAGGCTCAAATTTGGTAAACAGTGACTGCTTGTTTACTAAATGCTTTGGTGTAGCTGTGCTTATTATCTGTTTGACTGAAATGCTAGGTGCAATCTTAGGTTTTTGTTTTAAAAAGGTGATGGGGATAGACTGTAAATGAAAATATCTCAAACTTCTGGGCCCCTTCCCCCCAATAACCAGCTAAACAGCCATTTATATGTTGTAAAAATAATAATTCATGCCTGTTTCTCCTTATTTACATCATAATTCCAAGTTCTGTAATTGATTTCAGCTGTATTTCTAACAACTGGATTGACATGTATGATGTTAAACTAATTGCATCAAATCCGTGCTTGTGTGATGTCCCGGAATGTTATAGGGTTTCAAAGGATGTCCTCTGCTGGTCGCTAGCTCAACTTCCAAAAGCTTCCAGTTCTAAGAATGGTCACTGTGGATTGTCGTTTCTGACTGAATGCAGCTAAATTATAATTTTACTAGCTAAAGTCACAGCAATTGTAATAAAAACTAAAAATAGTTGTCCTTGATTCTGCACTGCTTTCATTTGAAATGTAAAAGGGCGTCTGTGTCTTTCCATGTTGTCACGGGGCTGTACATTTACTGCTGGATCTACCATGCATCCCTAATAGGGACTAGCACCTCCAAAGCTGTGACATTGTCACGGAACCGTGACTCTTCCCATTTCACAATGACAGCTTGGAACCCTCAATTGTTTGGTGTGTCAAAGGGACAAGAACCAAAGCCAGAGGGCTCTCCTACTTAAAGTGTAGTTTGTAACTTTTTTTTCTCCCTACTGTGGTAACTCTCAGCAGAAAAGCTGTTTATTTTGAATGTTTAGGGCCAATGTACGGTAAAACGCTTTTGAGCAAAGTCTATATTGCCGGTTGTCAGTACCAGGACCAAACAAAACAATTTAGTGAGTTTTCTGCCAAATTTCTTTAAAACACAACAGTCTGTTTCTAATCCCAAGTGGGCCTGAAAAGTGTGTCCCCTGTGGTCACACTGGCTGCCTAAGCCAGAATGGCACTCGCATACTTTTTCTTCTTTGGGTCCCAGTCACAATACAGCTGATTGCGAGTTATGTTAAGGATTTGACTGCAGAACAGATGAGAGGAGAGAGCTTAAGAAAATCTTTATCTGTCCCGGAATCAGCAACCCCTATTAAACAGGTTGTGAACCCACTAGAGAAAATGTCTGGTGATGCCTGGTCTCCTAAGCAGTCTCAGTCCAATTCAAATTCTAAAGGTGGTAAAAGCACTGGTGAAGAAGAAGAATCAGCATTTATATAGTTCTTTTCATACACAGTGTATTCCAAAGCACTTTACAAGCAATGCTAGGCTGGTAGTGAAGTGACTGAATGTGTACTGGCGGCCATATCGCACATCAACACCCACACACAGCCTGGAAAATTGCATGAACCGGTTTATGGGAAGGGAAATGAATGTTGGCCAGGACACAGGGAATGTCCCCTACTCTTTGCGAAGAGTGCCCTGGATTCTTTTACTTCCACCTGGACACCAACAGGATGGGTAGAAGGAACCTCGGTTTAACATCTCATCCGAAGGCACACCCAGCAGTACAGCACCCCAATACTGCTTTCGGTTGCCAGTGTTTTAGTACGAGTCCAATCCCGGTGTGGGACGAGAACCCATGATCTTCTGGTCCAGAGGTGGATGTACTACCAATTGAGCCACTCTGACACCTAAAGAACATGTAAAGCTCCTGCTGAGTGTAGTTCTGAGTGACAGGAACACAAATATAAAAGGCCAGCAGAGGATTCACCTCAGACCAATGGTGGGAACAGGTCACAGAAAGAAAGAAAATATAGAGCAGACTTTGCTGGCAGAGTGGAGTGAAAGCACTTAGCTTTATCGTAAAGGTATATCAATATTTATTTACACTTTGCTTCCTTTTGAAAGTAGCAGGGCAAAGGGGAGAAAAGGAGATCTGTAAGCAGTGCTTGGTGCACATTGAAACTTGGTAGGCAGTGTTTGGGGTGCCTTGAAACTTGAGTTTTAAATTGTAACAGGTGGTGTGTGGTGGGGGGAACTAGCTCAGGAGCTTAATCTTGGAGTGAGTAGATTCAGGAAGCCCTGTGAATTAGGTGTACAATCTGGGGCGGGGTGGAGCTGACAGAGGCTTAGCGCCTTCTTACTAGAGCACTATAAAAGTACTTCCACTCTAACGTGTCCAGCACATTCATATCCCAGCGAGTGAGTGGAACAGGTGACATGGGCATCGTAGGCGTTGGCAGACATCAGCAGAAGGAAGCGAAGAAGCGGAGGACTCTGCCAGTCAACTAAGGCAAAGAACCTATTCACTGCTGGGAAGGGTTGAAGATCAAGGGTGGGCCAAAACTGGGAATAGTTGCAACATCCTGTCTGGGATAGGAGTATAAAGAAATTTAAAAGATTGAAAGGATTTAAAAGGGTTCTAAAAGAAAAATGGGCAGAGTAGAAGGAACGTTTGATGGGAGTGGTGCAGTGCAGTGGCTGTGGGGTGGCAATTTTCAGGGAGACCTTTTGGACACTGCGTTGCTGCCATATCAGCATGCACCTCTCTGGGCTGAGGAGGGAAGTTACTGGTCTCCAGGCCGAGTTGGCTAGGATTGGAAAACCTCCTCCCCCACCCAGGGACCACCAGTTCTGCCGCCACTAACTCAAAACATCCCTAGGAGGAGGAGCAGCTGGACTACAGTGAGCTTGGGGAGGGTGAGGGCGGTAGAACAGAGGCACATCCCCCATCCAGTAACACTATGCAACTCTTATGCCATTCTGGTGGGGCGGTAATGTCCCATGGAGGCACCCAAGGTAGTGACCAGGGAGGATGTGGGGGTCCTCTGTAGTGGAGACCCCAAGGAGAGTGGTAGAGGACCTCGTCGAAGGAAGCAACTCCTGGTGGAGGACTCTGGATGTATCTGGGGACGGGAGGGGGAGAGGGAGGTTAGGTGCCTACCTGGCACCACGGTTCGGAGGGATGGAAAGTGGATCCTGGAGATTGCTAGAGCCGCAGGATGGGAGGGGGAGTTAGATGTTATTGTCCACCAGGGGACAAATGACCTGGCTAGAGATGGGGAGAGGATAATTCAGGAGGAGTTCAGGGAGTGGGGGAGGAGTTTTAGGCAGGTAGCAATCTCAGTGGCCTTTTCTGAGGCGCTGCCTGTCAATGACGGGGGTGGGGGGGCGAGTATAGGATACTATGTACTAAGAGCTTCAACCAGCGGTTGAAGGAATGGTGCAGAGAGGAGGGGTTCAGCTACATCAGGGGCCTGGGGTCACACCTGGGGGTGTAAAGGCCTGTTCAGGGGAGATGGCCTGCATCCATCCAGGAGGGGGACCGCAGTCCTCAGTGAGTGGTTTAAATGATCTTATTTCAAGGAAGGCTCTTGCAGCAGGCCACACTGGTGGGACTAAGCCTTCAGGCTCTAAGGCCACATGGAAAACTTCTAGCTAGCAGTCTACCACAGGGGACCAACCCCCACCATCAGTCAGCTGACATCAGCATAGCCTGAATAGGAGGGTGGTCCCCCACACCACCTCAGTTCTTTTACTGCCATCGACCTGCGCACGTCGGACCTCAGCAGACACTGCAGCTACAGTCGACTACCATCTCCTGTGCTTACCACGCTTTTTATTTTAGTTTTTTCCTTATTGTAAAGCATTGCATTTTTGGTGTTTCTTCGAGTTTGCCTTCTCCATCAGCCTCGTCTTTCAGCCGCTTCACGAAGTGTGCCTACGGCAAACAGATTCCTGAAAAGGACGGCCACTCTGCATGTCTGATCTGCCGAGGCCCCAGCCACGGCACTGAAGCCTGCCACCTCTGTCAGAAATTCAACCAGGCCACTCTGAGACATTGTTTGAAAACTCTGGAGAGGCGTCTTTTAAAGCAGAAGATAGTTGCAATGGAAAAGGAGCTGCAGGCCTGGAGCTCGTTGGCCTTGCTGGCACAGTCCTCCAGGGCCTCCTCTTCTCATAAGGAGAAGTCCGGGAAGCATAAGCACCGGGACAGACACTGGGAACGGACCCGGTCAGCTTCTCGGTCACAGTCTCCCCATTAAATCGTCGACCGCGACAGGGTCGCCCTCCCGTAGGGGGTCGGCTCCTCCAGCCCTGCCAGCCTTCTCTTCCTTTGGTCTCCTGGTTGTTCCGCCACTTGCCCTTATCTCTGTATCGGGCGGCGGCTTTTTGGGGCAGGGGACTTAGTCTGCTGACGTTCTGGCTCTTATCCTCCATGGGCTCTCAGCCAGGTGGCTTCGCTGGTGTTGGTCTTTCGGGTGGCTCTACACCCGTTCCCCTCACCCTGGCACTGCCTTCGTCAGCTCCTGTCTCTGGAGCCGCTGCCAGTCCTGCTAGGCAGCACCCGCAGCAGACCACTGCCATCTCCGCCTCACTGGCGTCACCTCTGCTTCTTACTTGGAGGTCTCCATCCCCTCAGACGCTGTCTTCTCCAGTGTAGCCGGCGGAACCTTTGCCCGGGTGCTCTAGACCGTCGCCTTCTGGGCCGCCACCCATGCTGCCGCATCCCCAGCCTTTGGGTCTGACACCGTCATCACTGCTGCTGAAACCTATGCCGCAGCTGCTGCCCAGATCGCTACCCAGCGCTAGGTGGACCAATGCCAGGGTATGCTTCACTGGCTTCTCAACTGATGTTCCCCAACCCGATGCCCTCTCTTCCATTCCTGCTGGTGTATAATATAGCACCCCAGGTGGATTACAATGTCTTTTTTATTGTATTTTTTTTCCTTCAGCGTGGTGGTCTTTCATGCAGAAGCAGACCCTCGCCCCTCAGTGCCAGCATCCACCCTCTGCAGGACCCCCAGCCCTGGAATTCTGACCGGGCTGGTCCAAGCGAACCCCACACCTCGGGGTCTTCAGGGGCTTGGCCTGAGGTCAGTTCAGGTTCTAGAGGGGCTGATCACGGGCCTCCAGTGCCAGTCCTGGACAGTGATACTTCGATTCTTCGGGGACTTTTCCTCTCTGGGTGAGTCTTCAGAGGGGGAGGACCGGGCTAAGGAGGTGCCAAAGTCCCCCACCAAAGACGATCCATCTTTCATGGATGTCATGTGTCACATCCAGTCTATCATGGGCTGGGAGACTGAGAAACAGTACTTGGAGAGATCCCGTTTGGCTGTCAACCTCTGGCAGCGGGATGTCCTCCACATGGTGGTGCCCCCTATGATTCACTTCTACAAGGATGTCACCAAGGCGGCCTGGAATGACCCTTATGCTACCCCTTCTCTGCCTAAAAAGGCAGACCGCCTTTACCAGGCCCTGGTGGACAAGTCTTTTCTGGGGAGCCACCATAAGGCAGATTTAGTGGTGATTAATAAGGCGCACGATCATACTGCGAAGCCCAAGTACCTCAGTACTCTCCCTCTGGACCGGGAGTCCAGGCAGCTGGATCACCTTGGCAAGGGTGTTTTTGCCTCTACTACTGTGACTATCCAGGCCATCAGTTATCTGGCCACACAATCCAATATTAGAATGTCCTCTGGGATCAAGCCAGGGACTTAGTCCAGACTTTACCTTAGGACCCCACTAATACACAGTTCCCCCAGCCCATGAAGTCGGGCTCGGTCGTTGGCAGTCATGTCCTCTGGGCAGCTTACGATGCTGTTGACACCTCCAGGTGTGGGGCAGCTGCTGGGTCTGTCTCCAGTGCCATTCTTGGCTCCCGGTTTCTTTTTTATTTTTTCCAATTGTTTAACCAGGTGAGACACACTAAGCTGAAAGCTTGTTTACAGGTGCAACCTGGGAGCACAGGGAAGTTAAGTGACTTGCTCAGGGTCACACAGTATGCAAGTGGGGGCTAAGGGATTCAAACCCAGGTCTCCAGATTTGCAGCTCAGAGCCTTAAACCACTGCGCTATACTGCCTCTAGTTTTGCCCTGGTCTTGCAGGCCAGTGTTTTGGACGCTTCCTTTCGAGGATTGGTCCATTTTGGGGGAAATGTCCAGGACATTATTTCTACCCTGCAGGAGTCAGGGCGGGCCCTCAAGTTGGTTCATTCACTCTATCACACCCAATCTAGGGTGGGCCCTTGTCAGTTCTTTTCGCTGGTCCTCCCACAAGCATGCTCAGAACCAGCCCAGCAAGGGTCAGCAGAAGCGCAGGGCCACAGCAGCTGTTGCTGCCGCCAGTAGAGCCTTTAGAGCTCCCACGGACCCCCTGTTTGTGCCCGCCCCCACCTCCTGACTCCTTAGCCAACAGTTCCCTGGCCAAGGATCCAAGGGAGGCAGTCAGGGGTTGGTTCTCCCTCCACCTAGAGGGATGGCGGGGAGAGACCACAGAGAACTGGGTCCAGATCATAGCTCACGGTCACACTCTGGAGTTCCTAGAGTGGCCACCCAAAAAACCTCCTGTCCACTCTGCTTATCCTCCAGCATACCTGTCTCAAGTTTGGGAGGAGAGTCAGGCTTTTCTTCAAAAAAGAACCAGGGGTTTTACTCCCACTTAAACATAGAATCTGTCGTCAGGTAAGGACCATACGGCCCACCTAGTCTGCCCATCACTGCTGCAGCCCCAGATCCTATTTGATCTGCGGCTCTCCTGCTCTGCACATATCCAGGGTACACTTGTGTCTATTCAGTGGTGATTAATATGGCACACGATCGCACTAAGAAGCCCAAGCATCTCAGTACTCCCCCCACCCCCCGACCGTGAGTCCAGGCAGCTGGATCACCTTGGCAAGCGTGTTTTTGTCTCTACTACTGTGACTGTCCGGGCCATCAGTTATCTGGCCCTTGTCTTTTTCCTCGTCCTCAGAAACATTGGGGTTCTTTGGCCCATTCTGGACTTGAGCCATCTGAATCTGTACATCGAGTACAAGCGCTTCAGGATGGTCATCCTCCAGGGGCTGTTACCCCTTTTGCAGCAGGGGTCTGGCACCGCTCACTGTGAACATTCAGGATGCTTACCTTCACATCCAAATCTTTCTTGCCCATCATCGCTTCCTCCACTTCTAATTTCAGGCAGCCAATTTTTCTGTTCTGGGCCTTCCCTTTTGGCCTTTCCTGGGCCCCCCCGAGTATTTACCAAATGACTGGCAGTGGTGGCAGCCACACTGCGGAGGCAGGGCTTTTATGTATTCCCCTACCGGATGTACTGGCTGCTAGCATCCCCTTCCAGGGACCGTTTAGTTCAGACCCTGGAATACACCTTCCGTCTCTTCCAGTCCCTGGGGATGATTATAAATCTGCCAAAGTCCTGCATCTCCCCTTGCCAGTGCCTTCAGTCCATAGGGGCGGTCCTGGACACCAGCCAGGGCAAGGCCGTTCTGCCCAAGGACAGAGCGGAGCAACTGATGGAGCAGGCCCGTCATGTTTCCTCCAGTCGGCAGGTGCCTGCCAGTGTTTTCCTGCGTCTTCCGAGGCATATGGCGGTGGTGCTTGCCATAATTCCTCTGGCCCACTCTGCATATGTGTGTAGGCCCTCAGTGGACCTTGAGGGTCCAATGGAACCAGCGGCCGACAACCTGGATCAGTTGGTCCTGGTCTCTGATCCAGTTTGGAGAGTTCTGTCATGGCTGGATCCAGCCAACCTCTGGCATGGGGTGTCCTTTCAGCTTCCGTCCCACCCAGCAGATTCTCATGACAGACACCTCCGGCATGGGTTGAGGTGCTCATCTGGCTGACCACCAGACCCGAGGTACCTGGATGGAGGTAGACAAGGTCTTCATATCAACATTCTTGAGATGTAGGTGGTCCTTTACGCCCTTCAGGCCTTCCAACCTCATCTCCTCCCCAGTCCGCTGCTGTGCAAATGGACAACATGTGTGTGGTCTACTACATCAGCAAACGGGGGGACCCATTCTTACCCCCTGTGTCGGGAAGTGATGAGAGTATGGTATTGGGCCATCGTGCACATTTTGGAGCTCTTGGATATTCATGTTCCAGGTGTCCAAAACGTCCTGGCCAACAGTCTCAGCTGCTCCAGGCTCACGAGTGGGAACTTTTAACCTCGGTGGTCAAAGATCTCTTTGACACGAGCCATCCATAGTTGGACCTCTTTGCATCCCCACTCAATGCACTTTTTTTGCTTGCTCGATCCCGAGCCTGGAGTTTTCTGGCGAGATCATTGTCCCTTTCCTGGAAGGGAAGGTTTCTGTACATCTTTTCTCCCTTCCCGCTCCTACAGAGGGTTCTGCTGAAGCTCCAGCTAGAGGGAGCAGAGATGATCCTCATAGCCCCCTTTTGGCCACGCCAGATTTGGTTCCTGTTGCTGCAGCAGGTGACAGTGGAGCCTCTGGTGCCCTTGCCCCTGTGTACCAGCTTGCTGTCCCAGGAGTAGGGCACTCCAGTCCATCCGGACCTAAAGTCCCTGCATCTTCATGCTTGGCTCTGGCTCCTGCGGACTTAGCTATTGCCCGCTTTGGGATCTGAAGCCCTCCTCCAGAGCCACTTATGCTATGAAATGGAAGCACTTCTCCATTTGGGGCACTGCTCGCCATTTGGATCCTTTCACCTGCCCAGTGAATCAAGTCCATGGAGTACCTCCTTTCCCTTTCGGATTTAGGCTTTGGGTACTCCTTGCTTAAGGCGCACCTTTCCACATCTCTGTGTACCATGCATGTGTTGAGGGCAAAGCTGTCGCTCAGCTCGAAGTGTCCTGAACGTTTCTGCAGGGCATTCTGCATCTGAACACCCACCCCACCCCATTCAGGACCTGGTCCCTTCATGGGGTCATAATTTTATGTTGGAGAACGAGAAAGGGAACATTGTTTTACCAGGAGTAGCACACTAAGCTGAAGCTTGTTTCCAGATGCGACCTGGGAGCACAAGGAAGTTAAGTGACTCACACAGTATGCACCTAGGCGGCTGTGAGATTCAAATCCGGGTCTCCAACTCTGCAGCTTAGAGCCTTAACTCACTGCGCTATACTGCCTCCGAAACTTGGAGAAACTCACTCTGTCTCCCTTTAAACTGGCCGTGAGCTGCAGTTTGTGTCATAGAAAGCGCTCTTTTTCATTGCTGTTACTTCTGCATGAAGGATTTCAGAGCTTCAGGCTCTATTGTTTTGAGGAGTCTTATTTGGTTTCTCACAAAGACATAGAAACATTGGCTTTGACGGCAGATAAGGACCACTTGACCCACCTAGTCTGCCCATTTTCCTACCGGTTGGATAAGCTGCAGATCCTAGTTAACCAACAGCCTACTTCCTCCTACCCCCCCCCCCCCACTATAATTGCCTTAAAGTCTGTCCCATGCATTCTTGAATTCCTCCACTGTTTTTGACCCCACACCCTCCTCAGGAAGGCCGTTCTATGCGTCCACCACCTTCTCCTTGAAAAGTACTTCCTTGCGTTGCCCCTGAGCTGTCCCCCTCTATCTTCAGATTGTGCCCCCTTGTTCTTGCACAACTCTCTTTCTGAGACAGGGTGACTTTGCTTACTAATCCTAAGTTTCTCAGCCTGGTGGTGCTAAGGGTTGAGACGCCACACCTCGCGCCACGCCGGTGACCCGGGTTCAGGTACGAGCCCGAGTTGTTGGGGGTCGGCATGGGAGAGAGAGGATCGAGCATCCCAGCACCACAGTGGCCCCCAGTGGAGACCGGAGGTACTGCACCGCTTAGGGCATGATTAGAGGGACACGGAGTCGCGATGGACATCCCCTGGTGTCATTGCACGCTCAGGCTCCGCCTGGGGGGGTGGGGGCAAGGGCATACCACAAGCTACCAGAAAAAAACCCTGCCTCTTGATAGGTAACGGAGGGTCCAGGGGTGCCAGCCTACCACACCCAATGTCGGGCTCCTCCTCTCACTCCTGTGCTCTCCTCCTTCTCAGGGCCGCCTGACTGGATTCTAGATAGAGCACCAGGAGGAGTATCTGGCGGTCCCACCGCGGGGTACTCGGAGCCAGGGGGCTGGATGGCCGTTTGGAGGGTATGGAGAGTCCGATCCCCAGAGGAGTGAGAGGGAGCTTCAGGCGGGTGGGATCAAGGCCGACACCATGCGACCCACTCCTGAAGGAGTTCAGGAAGGTAGGGTGATAAATAAAGTTATGAAAATAAAAAAAATCCTACATTTCTACCTAAGGTGATGTCGGAGTTTACTTTGAATCAATCCATCCACCTTCCAGTAAATTTTCCTGGGTATTCCAATCAGGGGGAGGCCTTGCTCCATACCTTGGACGTACATAGGACATTGTGGTACTACACGAACCGCACGTAGCCCTTCAGAAAAACTGATCAGTTGTTTGTTTCGTTTGCCCCCACAAGAGAGGGTTCTCCTCTTTCTAAACAGTGTTTGTCTAAGTGGTTAATGAATTGCATTGTTTTTTGCTACTGCAAGTACAACAAGCCTCTTCCCTGGGGTGATCAAAGGCCATTCCACTCGGGGTATGGCTGCCTCCACGGCTTGCTTCGGAAATGTGTCTGCTGTAGACATCTCTGCAGCTGCCACCTGGAATTCTGTCCACACTTTTACCAAGCATTACAGTCTAGACATCACCTCTAGGGCGCAGGGCCAATTTCAGTTTAGCAATTCTTCAGTGCTTTCCCTCCTGAGCTTCTGTCTGCTGATCTGTCCTCCTCCCAGTGGTGTTATCCAGGTGATAACTGGTACTGCTTGTGGCCTGCAGCAAGAGCCTTCCTCAAAGTAAGATAGTACAGTTAGTTACGTAAGAACTTATTGTAACAGTAGATCTTTGAGAGAAGCTCTTGCAGCAGGCCCTGCTTCCCCCTGCTGTTCTTTTTCTGTTGCACTTCTTCTGCCTGTCTTTTGGCTTTTGGGAAACTTCCTTGGTTCTCCTTCAGCTGCCTGTACAGGGTCTCCGGGAAGCTGAGGTGGTGTGGGGGACCTCCCTCCCATATAGGCTACGCTGACATCCGCTGACTGACATCAGTGGGGGGGGGGCTGTGGTAGACTGCTAGCTAGAAGTTTTCCATGTGGTCCTAGCACCTGGCGGCGTAGTCCTACCAGTGTGACCACTGCAAGAGCTTCTCTCTACTGATCTTCTTCACGGGTATCTCAGTTATCAGGTCACACCGTAAGAACTTCACCGCTGATGAAGCAGGATTGACACGGAAAGATTTTCAGCAGTACAGCTGGGGCCGCCGACGCCGATATGAGTCATCAACGTCACCAGCCCTATATGGCGTGAGTGGCCCTCTCCTCCTCAGATCTTTCCCGCCATCGTCTCGATTTGCATGGGTCTCCACGGAAGCTCTGATGCAGTTTCGTGCCTTTTTTGCCTACGACTTTATTTTACTTAGTTTTGTTTTAGAATCTCTTTTTTTTTTTATTGGAGTCCCCTATCGAAAATTGATTTTCTTCTCTCCTCCATCAGTGCCACATTGGACAGAAGATCGCCTCCACGGACAAGTTTTTCTCTGTGTCTGCTGTCTTGGGCCTGACCTTATTGTCTTGGACTGTGAGACTCATAGGTTCATAGAAATGTTACGAGTACAATAGGCACGAAGCCCTTTATTGGACTCACCACCCATGTGCCTTATAGGTGGAATTCAAACTTTTTATCCCCCATAAATTTGTCCAGATTTTGCTTAAAAGTTGTTATATTTCTGCTGTTAATATTATCTGGCAAGGTGTTCCACATTCCAACTACTCTTTGGGTATAGAATCAACTCCATTTGGTTGTAGCACACTTTGTACCAATAAGTTTATAACTGTTACTTCTAGTAGATTTGGTGCTTTTAAACGATGTTAATCATATTGTTGTTTTTAGGTAGTCATCTGTTAATGTTTTATATACGAGGCATAAATCTCCCCTTATCTGGCTGTATTTGGCAGAGAAGAGTTTAAGTTTTCTTAGTCTGTCATCATAACTTTTATGTTTTAGAGATATAACTTTCTTGGTAAATCTGTGTTGAACACCCTCAATTAATTTCAAACTCCTGATGGAAGTTGGAGCACAGAATTGGGAACAGTACTCCAAATGTGGACATACCAGACTAATATGGAGTGGTATAATTACTTCAGGGTCTCTGCTTTTGATATTACCCAAAATTGATCTCACAATTTTGTTACATTTTTTAATATTAATTATGGTATTTCTGTCAAAGGTTAAATTGTTAGAGCTTATGACTCCAAAGTCTTTTTCCTTAACAATATTTTTTAAGGTTATATTGTTCAAATTATAGTCGATGAGCATATTGTTCCTATCTAGATGTAAAACCTTACATTTGTCCTCATTAAAAAACATTTTGTATGAGTTGGCCCAGTTGCCAAACTATTCAGTTGAGTTTGCTGGAGTAAACCATCGGATGATGAACTTACAAGACTTCCAATTGCAACCCTGATTCCCTGCATCTGCTGACCCGGGCAATGCAATCCCCAGTAGCCACTAGGGGCTGCTATTGCACCTGCGAGTTAACCGCCCCCCCCCCCCCAAAAGGAAAGCAGTCCTTGGGATGCTCGATCCTTCCTCATCTCCACCAACCCGTGCTCGTTCCCGAACCCGGGTCGCCAGCATGGCGCAAGGTGTGGCGTCCAGCACCTCAACCCTCGGCGCCACTGGGCCGGCTAACTAGTTGTTTCTTGATAGCAATTGACCACCATGGAGGTACATGTTTATTTTTATTGTACTTAATCCTTTCAGGAACCCAGTTAGCAATGCAGGTGTTAAATTTTTTGATTTATTTTTGCCATATTTGTGTTAAGTTTTTTTTTTTTGACTTCCCAGTTCCATTTTAAGTAGTCATTAATCTTAACATAGTCAGCTTTATTAAAGTTTTTCATTTTAGTGATACCCTTAGTTTGTGTAAGTTCAGTCGTCTATTTGAATTTCACGATACAGTGATCACTGTCCCCCAGAGGAGGAAGTAAACTAATATCCTCAATTTTCTCCTCGGTATTAGTTAGAACAAGGTCCAGGATATTCCCACCACGAGTAGGTTGTTTAACTGTTTGTTCCAGGTTGCGTTGAATGATAACATCCATGAATTTAGATTCTAAATTTGAGTTGGTTTCTTAAGTATCCCAATTTATAGTGGGAAAGTTAAAATCTCCCATTACTATATAGTCAGAGTTCACGTCTAACGCACTAATTTCATCAGTTAGTTCTTGGCTGGCCTCAGGTGTTAAGCTGTGCGATCTATAGATTAGGACAATTGTTAGGGAGTCAGAAGACAATTTGATTTGGACTCATATACTCTCGTTTTTATTTGTTTTAGTTTTTATTGCATATGCTTTAAGACTTTCATCAGTTTATAATGCTGTACCACTTCCTTTTTTATTGTCTCTATTTTTGTGGAACCTGTTGTATCCTGTAATGTCCGTATTCCAGTCCCCATCCTTATTCCAAGTTTCTGTAACTCCACAGACTGATATATTTTGTGTTTTTAATATATATGTGAGGTCTTTTTTAGTACGCAAGCTTCTTGCATTAGTAAGTATAACATTTAGTTGTGTTTTCGGTGATGACCTGAAAGTTTTCGGGACTGTCTGATTTGAATTGCCTAAAGCATAGGGGTTAGGTACATGATGTTGTGCATTATACTCTAGAGCTGTATTACATTGATACAGCTCCCCCTTCAGTGGCAGTTTAAACATTTTGTTATAGAATGGCCTAAGCTCTTACCTAAGAGTTTACTACCTTTCCTACTGAGGTGCAAACCATCCCAACAGTAGAGATTTGATTTGCCGTAAAAATCCTCCCAGTGGGTGATACATTTTAAATTCTGCTTCAGGCACCAAAATCTTAACCAGTTATTGATTTCTTTGAGCTTATATTGCTGAACTAAATTGGCTCTTGGAAGCGGTAAAATTTCAGACATTTGTACTTCACGCCCTAGGTTGAGTAACTTATTTGTTAAGGCCACATAGTCTTCTTTAATTTTTTGCCAGCAATTTTCTCTACTTGCCCTCTGGCGCAGAAGAAGGCTCTGCAAAAATTCCTAATGGAGCTTTTCTGGGCAGCGACCCTCCGAGGCTCCTCCCTTCCCATCGCTGGCGGGTCCTTTGAGCTTGCAGGCCTACATGGCCCAGAACCAGTTCTTGGGGATTAGTTATCAGCAAGATCATGACTGGGACTGCTTCCCCTGAATCAGACTTGATGTACAAGCATTCACTTTCTTTGTCTGTAGTTGAAGTCATAGTAGAACGGTACTTCACAGTGCATGATAGTCCTACACAGCAGGCCTCACAGATCAGTTTGACATTTTCCTGTATTTCCTGGAGCTTTTATTATATTTTCATGTAATTATTATTCTAGGAGCATGGATACAGTTCACTGTTCACTCTCTGGCAGTTCCACTGGAAGTGCTGATCTGTTGGACTCCTTCAAGTTAATCTCTTCCCACTGCACAGGCAGTATATCCCCAACTCCGCCCCATGACGTCAGATCTTTCTTTCTGCTGGAAGAATAGGTCACTTTCCTCGCGGCTCTTGCTTAGAATTTAGTGCATCATTGACGAACCTTTATTTTCGAAGTTTTTGAAACTAGTTCAATTCATTTCTTGGCCCCTTCAACTCCTCTTTATGATTGATGATTGAGCAATGGAAGCTTGCCTTCAAATTCTGCATATTGTGCTGGCAGAAGATGTTGGTCACCAACGCTCACAACACATGCCTGTACTGCTAGGCCGGACAGCACGAAGTGGCCGGATGCGATCTATATCTGTCAGTGCTTCTGGAATCCCTCAAGGATCGGAAGCCTCGGCTCACTCCCGGACGAACTTAGGAGTGGGATCTAAAAGAACGGCCTAAGGGCCATAAGAAGGCCTTGGCGGCTGCCAGTTCTGCATCACAGCTTGTGGCCTTTGAGGAGGAAACAGCTGCTGCTGCGGTTGGTGGTACTTTGGTCTTGGTACTGCTCCTGGCTGGGGCCAGCATCGGAGGGTCATTCACGGCAGGATTCCATGAAATGTGCATTGCCCTCCAGATCTTGAGGGAGAGAGCCCTACCCATCACGGTAAGAACCATAGCGCCACCAGTGCTAGCCTTGGGACTGGGAGGTCCTCCTGTTCCTTTGACTCCCCAACCACTCAGCTGTGGTCGAGACCCCTTCGGTTAAGGGGAAATTTAAGAGCTCCTTGGTACCCCCGTTAGGCTTGTCGACCTCGAGTCTGGTCATGCAAGCCGTAGAAATCTTCCTTGAGCCTGTCTTATTGGCTGTCAGACAAGATTGAGAATTCGACCTCCCAGACCCCAGTGCTCCCTGTCCTCACTCAGGAGGAAGTGAACTGATTGGGGTCCCTGACCATTTCACCTCGGGAGTGGCTTCCAGTGGTGGTAGAGTTGTCTATGCTTGTCCTAATCAATATTACTGGGCATGTGGACCACCACAACCAGCCGGAAGGCTCTCCTCGACGTCAGCTGTCTAGTCGAGATCCCAGTCGAGGCAGTCCCACTCGACCAGGAGGCATTGCCGTTGACACTTCTTGAACTCATCATCCTTGGGTGAGGAGAGACGCCGACTAAAGATGCATCGCTTCACATCAATGTGCTCAAGCTCAGTGCGGTGTTATACGCTCTTCAAGCATTACACCCTTTTCTGCTTCCCGGTCACCTGGCTGTCCAGACAGACAACATGAGTGTAGTCTGGTACCTCAACAAACGGGGGGGGGACTCGTTCCTACCCTCATTGTCGGGAAACGATGTGGGTCTGGGAATGGGCGACCCTACACAACCTTCATCTCACGGCGGTCCACATCCCGGGGGTAGAGAATTCATTGGTAGATCACTTGAGACGATCCTCGGCACAACCTCACGAGTGGGAATTGGACCAGGAAATAGCAGACGGCATCTTCCTACGTTGGGGAACCCCTCAGGTTGACCTGTTCGCGTCTCCACTAAACGCAAAACTGCCCACCTTTTGCTCGCTCACTCCAGGGCACGGGCGGCTCTGGAGAGACGCTCAGTCTCTCGACTAGAACGGCAGATTCGTCTATGCTTTTCCCCCAATTCCGTTGATTCAGAGGATCCTGCACAAGCTCAGCTCAGAAGGGGCCCGTACGATTCTCATTGCTCCCTTCTGGCCCAGGCAAGTTTGGTTCTCTCTTCTGCAACAGTACTTCGAGGAACCTCCAATTCCTCTTCCTTTTTTGCGGCTTCTGTTGACCAGGATTGGGGATACCGGGCCTCAGGTCCCTTCAGCTGCATGCTTGGCTCCTACAGACGTAGCACAAGCCCGTTTTGGGGTTTCTCCTCAAGTGGCAGAGATCTTGGTGGAGGCCAGGAAGCCGTCCACTCGCTCCATCTGTGCCATGAAATGGAAGCGGTTTTCCATTTGGGCTTCGTCCAAAGACTTGGAGCCTTTCTCCTGCCCCGTCGGTCGGCTACTAGACTACATGCGTTATCTCTTCGACCTGGGTCTCAGTCATTCCTCTTTGAAGGTTCGCATGGTGGCTGTGGCCGCTTATCATGTTCCCTTTGGGGACAGAACTTTCGCTCAGCTGGAGGTCGCGAAGACCTTTCTACGAGGGGTTCCTCATTTGAGACCCCCCATTCAGGTTCCTGACCCTCATTTGAATTTCATTCTTGAGAAGCTTATGCTGCCTCCCTTTGAGCCGGCAGCCTCAGCAGAACTTAAGTTCCTTTCATGGAAGGCTCACTTCCTAGTGGCCATTACTTCCGCTCGAAGAATTTCCGAGCTTCAGGCCTTGATGTGCAAAATTCCATATCTGATTTTCCCTAAGGAACTTGTGACCCTGCGCACAAATCCTAAGTTTCTTCCTAAGGTGGTAGTGGAATCTACATTGAACCAGTCCATTGAACTGCCTGCCTTTTTCACGCAGCACTCCAATCATGGGGAGCATCTTTTACATACCCTGGACGTTCACCGGATTCTGAGATACTTCACCAACAGGACTAAGGATCTCAGAAAGACTGACCAACTATTTGTTTCTTTTGCCAGCAAAAGAGAAGGCAATGCTGTTTCCAAACAATGTTTGTCCAAATGGTTGGCTCACTGTATCACTTTCTGCTACGACAAGTATCACAAGACCTTGCCAGGTCAGGGGTCACTCCACCAAGGGTGTCATGGCCTCTACGTACATTTTAAGACGTGTCAGCGGCCGATATTTGTTACCATAACTTGACTTCTGTCCATACCTTTATGAAACACTACAGTTTGGACATTGCCTCTCGCTGTAGAGCTGGCTTCGGGTTGGCTGTTCTGCAAGGACTTCTTTCTTAAGTCCTTTTCAGCCAGAGGATCTCCTATGAGTAGTTTCCTCCTCCTGTGTGCTTCTCTTTGTTCCAGACTGCTTGGGACTCAGTCCTATATGTAATTACCTACTTCAAGAGCCTCTCTCGAAGATCTACTGTTACGGTAAGTTCTTACGTAACTGTACTTTATAACATAGAGCCCTGCTATAGGTTGGCTGGTGGGGAGCCTCCCGTAGGGCCTAGGGCTCATTCCACTAGATATACTGTTGCCTCCAGGGACATCCCTGTCCAGGAAATCTGCAGGGCTGCTATCTGGAAGTCGGCACACACCTTTATAGCCCACTACAGCATCGACCTAGAACCACGTTGAGATGCTGCTTTAGTGACCTTGGTTCTCCAGTCTCTGTTCGCCAAGTAGGGGTGCACACCTTGCCCTCTCCTCCCAGGGAGCTGCTATGAGTCTGCCAAACTAAATAGTAAACTGTATGCACGCCCCTAGAAATATAAGTTACTCACCTGTAACCTAACCATTGTTCTAGGAGTGGTATACAGTTCACATCTGCACAACCCACCCGGCCTTCCCTGGCAAGTGACATGCAGATCCCTCCTTTTAGCGTGCAAAGAACTGATGTCACAGGGCGGAGTTGGGGGGGGGGGGGATAAACTGCCCAGGTGGTTGAGGAACTTAGCCTGAAGACGTCCGATGAATCCGCACTTCCAGTGTGGAACTGCTAGAGTGACTGTGGACTGTATACCAGTCCTGGAACAACGGTTACAGGTGAGTAACCTATCTTTCCTACAGTGCCTGATTTGTTCTTTTTTCCTGTTTATGCATTTTTAGTCTGTGGTAACAGTTTTCTTTTACATTGGTTCTTTGTCCTGTAAATTACAGCAATCCCAGATCTCGGATCCCTGACACAAACTGGGCACAGCTTTCACCTGAGAAGTAGGTCCCCCCTGGGACTGAATGTTTGTGAAGATTGATTTACCTTCTTGCCCTAAAGCACACTGGGAGGAGGAGAGTCTGCACTTTTATGTCTAGTTCTGTCGCATCCTAACCTCTTTTTTTCTTGGAATGATCTTAGCTGAAAACAAAATGCAACCAATTTTCCTTGTCAGCAGTACCTCCCCATCCCCCGAGGACCATGTTAGTTCCACGCCTACTCCTACTAACTGGAGTGATGTTTGTTGTTGCATTCGTGCTGTTGTACTGATATTCCAAGAATCAGTCTTCACCATTCATTCCCACTTATGGGCCTAAGCCAGAGGTGCTTAGACCCCGTGGGAGCAAAGTCTTTTGCAGCTTGGGAGGGGACCGACATAGGTGCTGGCCCCGCACACGAGGCCAGTGTACTGACGTGCATGTGAGCCAGCCAGTAACTGATGCTGGACCCCTTTCTTCCTCATTTCTGTTCTTCGTGCCACAGAGTGCACACCATGCAAGCAGCTGAAGTTAAAACTGTGTCTTTAGTGTTTTTCCTTAGTTTGATGCTGCTAACTGCCTTTTTTGACGCTGAACACCTTCTCTGCACCGTTTTCGGTACTGTTTCTCCTATGGTTCCATTTTTTATTATTTTGATTCGAGATGCCTAGTTCTAAGAGGCAGAAGAAGAAGAAAAGCTGTAGCCGCCCCATACTTTGGGGCTCTTGTGGGGACCCTCTCACAGCATCGGACTGGCATCTGAAATGCCACACCTGCCTTGGCCCTGATTATGACATGGATCGGTGCGATGCTTGGTTTTCCATAAACAAGGGAGTCCTTGAATTCTGCACATTAAAGTGAGGTCATTTGTCCCCCCACTTTTGGAGGCAGATGCTGCACCCACAATGCAAAAGTAAGGTCTTTGAGCCTTTCCCCTAGGCCCCTTCCCAGTACTTCTGGTACTGAGGAAGCCCAGGATCCTCACTGCGCTTGCCTCATTGAGACATCAGAGGTCCTGGGGCAGTCTGGTGGACAGTCTGCTTCCTCCTGGAAAGGTTGGCTGAGCACCACTCTCAGTCCATCTAGCCTCCTGGACAGGGGATGCCTCCAGTGGTGAGGCCAGCACCATATGCTTGGTCTACATCTGTGGGCACCTCAGTGTCGCAGCCTGGTGCTGCCCTGGTACCACACCTAGTACCAGTGAGCAGGGTGGTGCCAGCCACGAGACTGGGTCCCCTTCTGGCACAACTCATGGTGCCAGAAGAGGAGTCTGTTCTAAAGCTGACCCTGAGTCTGAGGTGGTGGTGATCTCCTCCTCTGAGCGTCCTTGTGGAACTTGCCTAGGACCCAGGGACAATAATGATGGCACCAACCCTAGGCTTGCTTCCGAGCGTAATGCCCTGGTGACTGTGTTGCCCTGATGTTGTCCCTAGGGCTAGTGTCAGGGAAGGTGCCAGGTCCGGTTCTGGTGTCATCCATGGCACTGGTTCTGGTTTCAGTGTTGTTCATGGTGCTCGGTCGGTCCTGGTGTTGTTTACCATGCTGGGTGTGGGGAAGGTTCCTGGGGTAGCTTGGGCTCTGGTTGGGGGCTTGGTCTGGGGGGCAGTGCCAGCCTTGTTGAGGGTGCAAGAACTGTCATTGGGCCTGCTGCTGGAGGCAGCACCGGTCTGGGTTCTGTCAGTGTCCAGGTGGCTTGTTTCTCCCTGGAAATGGCTAATGTTGTCACTGGTGAGTCAGGAGCTAGCCTGTGGGATATGTACAGCTTCACTCTCTTCACCTGGGGGTCTCCCAACAAGGGCACCATCTGGATTGCACCTATGAGACTGGTCGGCTCCACTCGGGCATGGTTGGCAGGTCCCTACCCCCGGAAGAGGTCCCCTAAGCATTCTTGCAACCCCAGCAGAGAGACTGGAGCCTCTGGCTTCTACATCCCTCCCAGACCTCTGCCACTCCTCCCTGAAGTGCTGGGTGTTATGAGTCATCTTGGGCCCATGACCTGGCACCAGTACGGGAAAATGGCTGGTGTCCTTCACAAATACCACATGCAGTCTGACTGGGCTCGGTTCAGGCCCGTGGCCCCGGCACCACTGCTCCCCAGGTCCAGCTCCTCTCCTCCTACTTCCTCCTCTGAGGATCAGGACTTCTCTCTCCATGTGTCCGCAGATGTTGAAGAAGCTGAATGTGAGGTTCTTCGTAGGCCGCAGTCCTGTGTCCTTGCCGCTGAAATTCCTTGGGGATTTCAGTGATGACTCTTTTGTCATCCCTCCTTGGCTTGCGCCGTTGAGGCATCTATGACTGTCTGGCTTCATCCTTTTTTCCCCTCTTCAGACCCTAAGGATATCCTGCGCAGGTATTGTGCACCCACGGGATCTGTAAGAGCTGTCCCTCACCTCAGGGATTTTGGTACTGCCGACCCCACTGGGCCTTAATGCCCTATAACAGACCTCAATGCCTGGGGGAGGAGTGTCTTCACTGTGGCACATGCGGTCACGTGTATTGCTACTTACCAGACCCATCAGGTGCCTGTGGTCACAGCTAGGATAGGTTCTAGCTTCGATATTGGCTGTGGGTCAGCCAGGAAGGTAATTTACCTTTCTGCCCGGAGCCTGGAGCTGGTGAGGCACCAGTCAAGGGCATCATACAATGCCAGTGAGGTAGCTTCAGGTTGGTAGGAACAGCAGTCTGCATTCTGCTAACGGCATGACTTTGCCTTTCCAGGTTGGCGCCTCTGGCCCAGCATATGGTGCTCAACTTGCATTTCCAAGGGACTAATTTATTTTCCCGTAAGGTCAGGCGTGAGTTGTCGGGGCACCCTCCTGCTCCCGCACCATAGGAGCCTCTGCCTGCCCCTGACTAGTCTCAGGTCCTGCCAGATCTGTGAGGAGTTCCTGCCCTCAGGTGTTTCTACCCCCACACAGAAGGCTGAGGGATATCTTTCCTCAGGGTGTGCGTACTCCTACCTGTTTGGGAAAGCTTGGTACTCTGACCCAGAAATGGGAATGAATGTTGAAGATTGATTCCTGGAAGACATTAAAATTATGCACTCACCGTAATTGTTGATCTTCCAGAATATCTTCACCATTCATTCACACACCCACCCACCATTCCCCACTCAGGTAAGAGCCAGGGCCTCTGGTCCGCTCACCCTGTTGTGCTATGGCGCACTGGCATTTTGCTGCTCTGTCTTGGGAACTGTTTTTCCCTCCTTACTGAGGGTAGAATTCTCCGGAAAAACAAAACTGGGGTGAGGATCCCATACCCTCCCCCACCCAAAAAAAATCCCATGGGAGATTTTTTCCTCTCCCATATGCCTTAATAATCCCCTTTTCTCTCCTTGGGATATCTCTTAGGAATAAACCTGTTGTTGTGTGCGCAACTTTGGCTTCACCTTGTCCACATTTCTCAGCTTATGCCATGTGGAGCACTTGGCATTGTTTGCAGGGAGACGCGGGTGTTTAGGATTTTCTGTGCCGTACTCCCCAGATGGTTGGAGTTCTCTTTCAAGTTGTTTTTCCTTCTCCTTTCTTACTTTTTGGAGTGGCAAGAAAATACTGTTTTGTGCTCCTCGACTTCTCCAGTCACACTTGCTGGCTTGCTCCTGGTGGGAGCCTTGGAGGTATTACCCTACTAAATTTACTGTCCTCTTGGGAGCATAAACATTGTGCTGGTTATGTTAGCTTGCTGCCTTCTTAATTGCACAGAGGTCCTTTCTGGGCTTCTGTGTCCAAGCCAGAGTTATATGCCAGGGCTACTGCTCCCCTCTCTCTTATCTCTGCCTTCCTGTCCAGGTAGCTGATTAATAGGCTCTGGCTCTTGTGTCCGCTTCTATTGCATCACCCTGTAGCCCCAGCCAAGTTAGTTGTCTGGTTTTATTTTATTTTTTTTATATCCGGTATCGTTTTCCTATCCCTTTGGGCTAGGAATCTGTAGCCCTCTCTATTTTTCTCTCCCGCTTACATCTTTCTACTAGCAAACAGAACTGAGAAAGGAAGGGGCCTGGCATCAGATACTGACTGTCTCACATGCGTGACGTCAGCATGTCGGTCTTGTGAGTGTCGCCAGCACCAATGTCGGTCCCCTCCCAAGCCACAGAAGACTGCTCTCGGAGGGTCCTGTCACCTCTGACTTAGACCCATAAGTATGAATGAATGGTTAAGATATTCTGGAAGACCTGTTGTGGTTAGTACCTAATTTTCATTTTTCTCTCTCTTGTATCCCTTCCCCCAGGACACCTCTGGAAACTTGTTGGGCTCAGTAGGCCTTTCCTGGTAAAATGCTTTCAATAGATAAATCACTGTGCACAAACTGTCACCTTTCCACTAGAGACTGATTCCTTTCTCTTGTTCCACAGGGATACAACAAGGCCGTGGACTGGTGGGCATTAGGTGTGCTAATCTATGAAATGGCAGCGGGCTACCCTCCTTTCTTCGCAGATCAGCCCATACAGATCTATGAAAAAATCGTTTCCGGGAAGGTGAGTTGGGCTCCACCAAAAAGCAAGAGTCCACACCTGAATAGTCTCACTGTGTCTCAGGTTTGCTAACACCAATATATTTCCAATCCAGAGGACTCTGAAGACTTGCAGAATTGTTGGTACAACACAGCGAGCAGCATTTCTTGTAGTAACAACTGCCACACTTTGAACGTACAGTAGCTGCTATGTAGTTATCTCGAGTGTAAGCAAAAATGTTCACTTGTTGGCAGACCCAAGGAAGGTCTTGGGCCCTGATGCAACAAGCAGAACCATTACTTCAGACAGCAGGATCCATTGTGGTGGCACAAACCAGTCAGTGGTTCCATTTCCAGTACTGCAACGGGAAGGATAAGGGAGGCTCATTCTTTTTTTCATAGGAAATCTTTTTTTTTTTATTTTATTTACAATACACTATAACTTGCCACAGTTTTGTGGCAGAATGCCACTTCCACTAGGCCACGTGGTGGCAATTCTGCAAAGAAAAAAGATTTCCTAAGAAAAAAAGAGCGAGTCTCCCAGTCTCGGTCTTTCCATCCCACCCCCAACCCCCCAAATATAGATTTTTCTGCACTGTGGGATCTAGAGTGGCTTATCAGCCCGGTCCCCATGGGACCCGGCGTCTGCCTCCCTGGTGCCACCACCTGGCCCGGTCGGGCACCCCCACAATTTCCTGTGGCAGGGTAAAGGAGGGCTATACCCAAACCCTCATCCACCCCATGTCAAAAATCCAGTTTGGACTGAGGTGGACTGGGTGTCAACACTGGTCTTCCCGTCCCTCTTGTGGCCGATGTGAAGCATGCGTGTAGAAGCATGCACACACATCACCAGGTCACAGCCCCTTCCTTCCATACTGCCCTAGTCCGCGCTACCACCAGGCCTCCACCTGGTGGCAGTCAGAGGCCAGGCAAGCCCTCCCTCTCCTGGAGATGACAGGAGTCCCTGGGATGTTCGATCCTAAACACCGCCCACGGCAACTCAAGTCCACTTCTGAACTTGGTTCACTGGCATGGTGCGAGGTATGGTGTCCAGTGCATCAGTCCTCCGTGCCACTGGGCTGGCTCCTTCCGTGATTCTTTAACATGTTTGGGAAGGGCTCCTATACATAAGCTGAACTTTTCTCCTTATAAGGAGGTGGGCAACCTGGAACATCCTCTCTACTTTACAGTACTAGAACTGGCTATCCCCTCTTTTTTTTTTTTGTTTCTGTTTCTATTTCTCCCTGGGCCGTTCGGTGCAGGCTATTCTTTTCCACCGACCCCCCTCTCTCCCCCCCCCCCGCCTCATCACCCGATGTCTTAGGGACTTGACCTCGATCCCGGGCTTCCTCCGTGGCTTGTTCCCTGTGGCAGGTGTCGGCGGCGGGCCAGTGAAATAGAGCTGGTTCCCAGGAGAGGGCCCCGTAGCCTAGGTGCGGAAACTGCGAGGGGTCAGTATTATCCTGCCCTGTGCCGGTTGGTGCCATTAAGATGTTCCCACACATGCTACAACGCATATGACCTTGCCGGCTGCCGACCCTCCTGTCCCCACTTTGCGGTCCCTGGCTGCCTGTACTCCCAGTCACCGCTAGAGGACACCCGAACGCCGGGACCCGCTCCCAAGAGGAGGATAGCAGTCCGTCGGTCGCTCAGTGCTACTCTCGCCGCCCAACCCCCAGTGACCCGAGGCCACTGCTGATCCCGGGTCGCTGTGTGTTGGCAGGTGAGGCACAATGCCTTTGCCGTCCACGCCACCAGGCCCACTCTGGCTATTCCCTCTGTCGCAGGACCAGTGCCCTCCCCAGTACATGCTGTTTATTAGAATAGGCATTGCTTTCCCTGTCATGGTCTGGTGATCAGGTGGGCAGTGCCTTCCCAGGTACTGGTCTGGTAGCTATATGAGCTGTGCCCTTCTCACATTAGGCCCAATATTCAAATTGGCAGTGCCCTCAATATTGTTGATCCTGACCCAAGTGGAAATTGTCTCTTCTTGATTCAGCATTTCTTTTTGGATTCCTGATGTTTTCGCAGTGCTAGGAGTCGAAACTTTGACTGCAGGCTGCTGAGGATCCATGTGCAGAACTCTCTAGTGTACTGTACCAGCATATCTGCACTGATTTGCATCCCATTCTAGGTCTGGTATACCAATATTCCTCAGTAAATATAGAATAAAAACAATATTTCCTTCTGAAAGTAGAATTGGAAAAAAAATAGAAGTTTCTTTTTCAGACAACAGGAATCCATCAATGAGAGATGCCTTACAAATGGCATCAGTCCGCAGGAGAGTGCTGCCCTGGAGAAAGAACAGTATGCTTATTATGGAATGTAGAATAATAGTTCAGACTCTGCAGTGTGGTCACGCTCTCCCTGCTGTCCTAACATCAGATTGTTTCTCCACTTTCAACCAAATGTTTATGTCATCGTAGCTATGATGAGACAAGTAGAAACCTTTCACACAGTGTCCTTGCTTAGTCCACTCCATGGTCAGTTAAAGTGATTTTTCTAATTTCCTGTAAAATAAAATTAGACTCCAGGGGCGAAATCCAATGACATTCCCCAAAACATTTTTATACCAGGACATTTCGTTCTTTATCACCAAAGATGTTTGCATGAAAAACATCCTCTTTGCCCCTTAGACTTCATCAGTTCCTGTTGATTTTCCTGCCCTGACATCATTATCCATCCTCTGCTTGTGAAAGCAGAATAATTTCCTTGGCAACATGTTGTGATGTCATAAACAGGATTATGACATCACAGTATGTCTCAATAATGTGAACAGATGATGGCTAAAGGAAAATGTTTCTGTTACTTAGCTTTTTCTCCCCACCTCACTCTGAAAAAGCCTTCCTTCAACCTTCCTTAACTAGTGACCTCCTGGCCCTGTCACCACTGCACAGATGCTGTGTTGCCGGGTGCGAGAGTAATGGCAGCAGTTATTTGAATGGAGTGGCAAGTTTTTCCTCTCCCTACACACACACACACATTTTCCCCTTCCAGCTCCCTCCATGCATTATGGCACGACACACAGCCACTAGGCAGACTTGTCAAATAAAGCTGCCCCAGCGGCAGGAGGATGAGCCACCAGGACCCTACTGCGAGGTCACTGATTTTAGCGAAGCACAGCCTCCAGCTTTTCTCAGTCACATGTGCCCATTTGCCATTGTCCTGTGTTTGCTTCCAAAAGCAGTTAACCACTTGCTGATCAGGCAGCCCCAAAGATACTGTTTTAATGAAAGTATTATCTGTAATAAAAAATGCAAGGTGCAGAAATAACGTTTGTGTGTGATTAAATTTTGCTGATGCCACTAGTGAGTATGTTTCTGGACACTGATGTGTCCTTTTCCCCTCCTCATGAGAAGGAATTTATTATATTGCATTCGCAAGATAGCACGGCGCAGCTGGCTGGCTTGCAGGGAAATCATGGCTGACATGTGAGCCCTAGAATCTGACGCTCAGGTTCAGGCCTGTGGCCAAACTGAGGTTCTTATCTCCAGGGTAGTGAGGGAGGGAGGACGCAGTCCACCTAGTACTAATGCATTGTTCTGCTGCCCGACTAAGGAGCAGCATTTGCTGTGAAGGCAGCTGTTTGACCACCCTTTACTCCTGAAGAATGGTGCAGCTGGGCAACCCCCCATCCTTTGGGTGGGAGATGGGAGAAGCAGGGAAAAATCTCGGGACAAAAAAGAATAATAATGAAAATAAAAATATATTTTAAAGGCCCCACAGTGATATTCTTCAGCAGATGCTGATTCATTATGCTCAGACCTTTGATTTAATTTGGGACCAGTATCAGTATTCTCCCTATAAAAGGCATGTCTTTGTTTTTGTGCTTGACTGCAGGTTCGATTCCCTTCCCATTTCAGCTCTGACCTGAAAGACTTGCTCCGTAATCTCCTGCAGGTGGACCTTACCAAGCGTTTTGGCAATCTAAAGAACGGTGTCAGCGACATCAAAAACCACAAGTGGTTTGCCACTACTGACTGGATTGCCATTTACCAGAGAAAGGTAAGGCCTTGCCAAGTCTTTTTGGGGGCTGTTCATTTCTGTATTGACCCCTCTCACTCCTACCGCCACTCTCAGCAATCTCATCAAGGTCTGAATCCTTGACCTCCACTGTGCATTTTCTACATATTGGCCACACTGTGATAAGCAAGTTTTCCTTAGTTATGGGAAGAGTGATACTCAGTTTCACTTGTATTGGGGCTAATTGTCCTAGATGTCCGAGGTCTATCTCAGAATCAGCCTCCCCCATTACTGCTGCACCCATTTTGATGTCTGCCACTTGTTCGTCTTTGACTATGGTGGTCGCTGGCTCCATATATTTGATTATGGCCCCAGTAGACACACACGGCCCCACCTTATTTATTTATTTTTTTCCCTCTTCTCTCCAGTTCTTTAATGTTATATATGATTCTTAACTAGTCATACTGAAACTCCGACCGGTGGAATTCCCACTGGCCTCTACTTTGCCATTGTTTTGGTTAGTAGTCCACACTGGTGACTTCTAGCAGAAACCCTGATCTTACTTCGAGAGGGCTCTTGCAGTAGGTAATTACACATAGGACTGAAGCTGGCAAGCGTCAGGACCCCATGGAAAAATTTCTAGCTAGCAGTCTCTGGCGAGGGACCACCCCCACGTCAGGTGACCAGCATCAAGCGACATTGATATAAAGGGGCGGTGCCTCACGCTCGCCTTCCAGTTTTTTCCTGCCGTTTGCTTTCGGCAGCGCCTCGCGGTTAAGTTCCACTACTCGTCAGTCAGTCGTCGCCAGTAGTTATACCATCGTTTTTTTCTTCGATTTTTGATTATATTTGTCAGGATTGTCTTACCTGCCGTGTATGTCGTCCCCTACCACGCCTGAGCACAAGAACAAGTGCGGCTCATGCGGTGCCCAACTCCTGCACAAGGACGACTGTTCTCGATGCCTCATCTGCATGGATCCCGACCACCCCGTGGATTCCTGTCAGCACTGCCTGAAGTTCAACGCGGCTACCCGCAAAAGAAGGCAGTAGTCCCTGGAGGCTCACATACTAAAGAAGATGATGTCCTCCATGGAAAAGGAGCTGAAAAAGCTCCAACAGGTTTCCACCTCTCTTGAGGGCCTTAAGAAGAAGGAGAAGCACCGGGACTCCTCATCCGCGGCAGTGGCGACTTCAGCTAGGGTCACTGTGCTTCAGGTAACGTCCCTTCCGGGGGACCGTTCCCCAACGGCCGTCTTGGTGGTGTCTTGAGACCGCGTCGGTCCCCCCGGCTGGTTCGCGCTCGGGCCAGTCGGGAGCCTCCAGGACAAAGGAGGCATCCGCTCCCAGTAAGGCCGCCCCTGCACGGCCTTCTGGTTCGAGCCTCTCCGGTAAGTCGGGCGTCGGCTCCTCCGACGTCCACCCAGAGCCGACCGCTAAGTCGCTCGACCCTTTGGGGCAGTGCATGGTCATCAAGCCACCCGTCAAGGTCACCTCCCTCGCCGCCTTCTTGGTGCTGGGTCCGATCAGTGGACGTCGGCTCCTCCGGCGCCTGCCCGGATCCCGCCGGTCAGATGCCCGCCAGCCCATCCGGCGGTCACTCGGTGAAGGAGCCTATGCCTGATCCTCTGATCTCATCTGGCACTGCCGGCTCCCCGCAGCCTTCACTGCTGCAGTCCAAGGCCCCTGCGTCTCCCCAGCTGGACCCGGACGATCCCTCCGGCCCTCCCCCGGACGCCACTGGGGACTCTTCGGTGCCTCTGTCAGGCCTTCCTCCCATAGGTCTGGATGGCCTGACGTCGGACCCTCGGACGCCGGCTCCATTACCAGCCGACGTCCCCTTGCCGGACATCACCCCGACGCCGGACCCACATCCGCCGAGCCACCTGTTACGGGCCCGCCTACAGGGTCTCTTCCAGGACCTTGTACCCCGGTAGAGCCCCTGGTGCCGGATCTTACGCCGTCTTATCCGACGCAGTCTTATCCAGCTCCGCAGTATCCAACACCGCAGTACCCGACGCCACAGTACCCGGTGCTTCAGTATCTGACGCCGGGCTTCCCGACGTCAGGCTACAGATACTTGCCCTACGGATATCCCCAGTATCCGTATCCCCCTCCTCCACCGCCCCCTCAGCCGCAGGTGGCTCTGAGGGAGACTCTGGCTTCTTGGTGGGTTGAGGCCAAGGCTCAGCTCACCAGGAAATTGGAGAGCCACCTCCTAACGACGGATCTGGTCCCGGATCCCCGTTGCCGGGGGCGAGAAACCCCTCCTCCCCCCCCCCAACCCCAGAGACATTGCTGCGGGGTCTAAGGCTGGGGGTGGCACCTTGCCACCTAGGGGCCGTGTTCCTCCCCCCAAGTGGGGAGGGGTCTTCGTCTCCTTCTTCTTCGGACTCATCGGATGACTCCGATGATGGCTCCAATCCGGACGAGCCTCGCACTCCTCATAAGCCCAGGCCCAGGACTCCTCCAAAGTTCCTTCCGGAGGATCCCTCATTGACGGAGTTGCTAAGAAAAATCCAGGCTCTTCATCAGTGGAAATCTCTGGAGCTGGATCCACAGAGGCAGAAGCTAGCTGCCCATTTGGATTTGCCCGATGTCGCTCCCACGTTAGTTCCACCCTGGATTGAGCCTCACGCCGACCTCGTCTCCACTATCTGGAAACAACCGTCTGCTTTAGCCCCCCTTCCTCGGAAGGCAGATAGGCTGTATCAGGCACTGGAGCGGATTGACTTTCTTTTGTCACACCCCGAGGCTGATTCGGTCGTGATCAGCGCCGTCCACGGCCATTCGGCTAACCCGAAACAGCTGAGCTTGTCCCCACCCGATAAGGAATCCCGCCTTCTGGACCAGTATGGCAAGAAGGTCTTTTCTTCTTCCATTTTGGGTATCAGAGCCTTGAAGTATGTGGCTCACATTGGGGAATTACCAGAAGGTTATCCTTAGCGAGTTGGAAGCCAAGTTGGATACCCTTCCTCAGTCCCAGACTAAACAGGAAGTGGCAGACCTAGTCCGCTCCGTACGTTCGGCCAGTGGGCACATGCTGCGTGCTACTTACGATGTGGCGGACGCTTCTGGACGAAGTTGGGCATTCGCCATGAGTCTGTGGCGACATGCCTGGCTTCGGGTGTCAGGTTTGGCCTCGGAAGTACAATCCGCCATTCAGGACGCCTCTTCCGAGGTTCGGTGTTGTTCGGTGGTGATGTCAAGGACATCATTACTGGTCTGAGAGAGAAGGGCACTGCTCTCAAGGAGGTTGACTCCATGTACCAAGCCCCTCAAGCACAGTGTCGTTCCTTTCGCCGTCGCACACAGCCTGAGGTGAAACCACAAGGAAAGCGGGCCAACAAACGCCGGGCCCCTCCGGCTACAAGACCCCACCCACCCAGCGAGCTCGTGGTAGCTCAGCGGCGCTGCCCACACCTCCTGACTCCCTCCCTCCCTCCCTCTCCCACAGCCTCTGGTCGATCCAGAGGAACCGGTAGGTGGGAGATTCTCCCTTCATCTGCCGGGTTGGGAGAGGATCACTACCAACGCTTGGGTCCTCCAGGTCATAGCAGAGGGCCACACCATAGAGTTTCTTCAGAAACCTCCCAGAAACCACCCCCACCCAAGGTCGTCGTACTCCCTTCAAACATCTTCTCAAGGTTCAGAAAGAAGTCTCCTCCCTTCTGTTGAAGGAGGCAATAGAACCCGTCCCTCCCCCTCTTTGAGGGACAGGTTTCTACTCCCACTTCTTCCTGGTCCACAAGAAGACAGGAGACGTGAGGCCCATTCTGGACCTCAGCTCTCTAAATCTGTTCGTTGAGTACAAAAGGTTCAGGATGCTCTCCCTACAGAGTCTCCTGCCCCTCCTTCGGCCAGGACTGTGGCTGTGTGCTCTGGACACTAAGGACGGGTACCTGCATATCCTTATCTGCCCTTCCCACCGCAGATACCTCCGGTTTGCTTTCAAGGGGGCCACTACCAGTTCAAGACCCTCCCATTTGGTCTTTCCTCGGCCCCCCTAGTATTCACCAAATGCCTGTCGGTGGTGGCGTCCCACCTGTGTACCCAGGGAGTGCAGGTTTTCCCGTACCTGGACTATTGGCTCCTGGCGGCCCCGTCCAGGAGGGAGCTCCTGTGTTCCCTTTGCCTTACCAGGCAGGTCTTTACCAGCCTAGGTGTTACCATCAACCAGGCCAAATCCCATTTGATCCCATCTCAACACCTCCAGTTCACCGGGGTGATTCTGGACATGACCACTGGTATGGCCTTTCTACCCCCACACAGGGTGGCCACACTCCAGGCTCAGGCAAGCTTCTTGTCCTCTTGCAGGCGGATTTCACCAGGTCGGTCCTTTGCCTCCTGGGGCTCATGGCGACTGCAATTCTGACAGTTCCGTGCGCTCGGTTCCACATGAGAATCTCTCAGTGGACTCTTCGGTCTCAGTGGGATCAATTGGTCGATGACTTGGACCAAGAAGTACTAGTCTCGACCCCGATGATTCGGGATTTGCACTGGTGGTTGGTTCAGGAGAACTTTTGTCAGGGAGTTCCCTTCTGTCTTCCTCCCAAACACTGACAACGGACGCCTTGGGCGAAGGTTGGGGAGCTCATCTGGGATCCCAGCGCACCCAGGGCTCATGGTCCATACTCGAGCAGACGCTTCACATCAACGTGCTCAAGCTCAGAGCGGTGTTATACACTCTTCAAGCATTACACCCTTTTCTGCTTCCCGGTCACCTGGCTGTCCAGACCGACAACATTAGTGTAGTCTGGTACCTCAACAAACGGGGGGACTTGTTCCTACCCTCTTTGTCGGGAAGTGATGCGGGTCTGGGAATGGGTGACCCTACACAACCTTCATCTCATGGCGGTCCATGTCTTGGGGAGTAGAGAATTCGTTGGCAGATCACTTGAGCCGATCCTCGGCACAACCTCAGAAGTGGGAATTGGACCAGGAAATAGCAGATGGCATCTTCCTACGTTAGGGAACCCCTCAGGTCGACCTGTTCGCATCCCCACTAAATGCAAAACTGCCCACCTTTTGCTCGCTCGCTCCAGGGCACGGGCAGCTCGGGAGAGATGCTCTGTCTCTCGACTGGAAGGGCAGATTTTGTCTATGCTTTTCCCCCAATTCCGTTGATTCTGAGGATCCTGCACAAGCTCAACTCAGAAGGGGCCCGTATGATTCTCATCGCTCCCTTCTGGCCCAGGCATGTTTGGTTCTCTCTATTGCAATAGTACTCAGAGGGACCTCCGATTCCTCTTCCTTTTTCGCAGCTTCTCTTGACCCAGGATCGGGGATCCCTGGTCCATCCGAGCCTCAGGTCCCTTCAGCTGCATGCTTGGCTCCTACAGACGTAGCACAAGCCTGTTTTGGGGTTTCTCCTCAAGTGGCAGAGATCTTGGTGGAGGCCAGGAAGCTGTCCACTCGCTCCACCTATGCCATGAAATGGAAATGGTTTTCCATTTGGGCTTCATCCAAAGACTTGGAGCCTTTCTCCTGCCCCTACGGGCGGTTACTAGAGTACATGCGTTATCTCTTCGACCTGGGTCTCAGTCGTTCCTCTTTGAAGGTTCACATGGCGGGCTCTGGCCGCTTATCATGTTCCCTTTGGCGACAGAACTTTCGCTCAGCTGGAGGTCGCAAAGACCTTTCTACGAGGGGTTCTTCATTTGAGACCCCCCATTCGGGTTCCTGCCCCTCCTTGGGATTTGAATTTCATTCTTGAGAAGCTTACGCTGCCTCCCTTTGAGCCGGCAGCCTCAGCAGAACTTAAGTTCCTTTCGTGGAAGGCTTTCTTCCTAGTGGCCATTACTTCTGCTGGAAAAATGTCCATGCTTCAGGCCTTGATGTGCAAAATTCCTAATCTAATTTTCCATAAGGAACGTGTGGCTCTGCGCACAAATCCTAAGTTTCTTCCTAAGGTGGTTGCGGAATCTACATTGAACCAGTCCATTGAACTGCCTGCCTTTTTCACGCAGCACTCCAATCACGGGGAGTATCTTTTACATACCCTGGACGTTCACCGGATTCTGAGATACTACACCAACAGGACTAAGGATCTCAGAAGGACTGACCAACTATTTGTTTCTTTTGCCAGCAAAAGAGAAGGCAACGCTGTTTCCAAACGATGTTTGTCCAAATGGTTGGCTCACCGTATCACTTTCTGCTACGACAAGTATCACAAGACCTTGCCAGGTCAGGTCAGGGGTCACTCCACCAGGGGTGTCGCGGCCTCTGCTGCTTGTTTCAAGAATGTGTCAATGGCTGATATTTGTGCCGCCGCAACTTGGACTTCTGTCCATACCTTTACGAATCACTACAGTTTGGACATTGCCTGTCGCCGTAGAGCCAGCTTCGGGTTGACTGTTCTGCAAGGACTTCTTTCTTAAGTCCTTTTCAGCCAGAGGATCTCCTCTGAGTAGTTTCCTCCTCCCGTGTGCTTCTCTTTGTTCCAGACTGCTTGGGACTTGGTTCTATATGTAATTACCTACTGCAAGAGCCCTCTCAAAGTAAGATAGTACAGTTACGTAAGAACTTACCGTAACAGTAGATCTTAGAGAGGCTCTTGCAGTAGGTAATACCTTCCTGCCCTCCATCCCCCTAAGCTTTTTCAGCTCCTTTTCCAGTGAGAAAAACATCCGCTTCTCTCTCGTCTCGCCTTTTTTGGCCTTTGGCGGGAAAGAACTGGAAGGCGGGCGTGAGGGACCGCCCCTTTATACCGACGTTGCCTGACTCCGGTCACCTGACATGGGGGCGGTCCCTCACCAGAGACTGCTAGCTAGAAATTTTTAAGTGGGGTCCTATATGTGATTACCTACTGCAAGAGCCTCTCTCGAAGATCTACGGTTACAGTAAGTTCTTACATAACTGTACTTTATATTCCATGGTGGATGTAATCCCATTTAGGGATGAGGGGTCCATGACCCCAAAACAGGGTTGCTCTCTCAGGCCCTTAAATTATGTGTCTACTGTCAATCATAAACACCCTTCCTTGCACTGTTCCTCTTTCTGGAGGGAGGAGCGGAGTCCTGTGGGTCACACTCATGACCCTGGGCCAGTAGGCTTCTTCTCCTGTCTAGGTACTGGGCTTGTGCTAACTCTGTGATGGTGGATGGCAGGAAGGGGTGTCTGTGGCTCTCCAGTTAGTCACCAGGCCCTCACAAATGATAAAAAAAAGCACAAGATGCTTCGTCAACATATGAGCTGAAGAGGGAAAAAAAAGTAATTTCATTCCAGTGGCATGAAGGGATGAGATACTGGGCACCTCCATTGCTGCCACACCAGTGACCTGGGTTCGGGAAGTGACAGAGGTCTCGGGGAGAGCAGACAGGGAAGGAGGATTGAGCATCTATTGATGGCTGCCCTCCTTCTTGGAAGATGGGGTAGTGTGAGTCGCTGTTCAACCCCCACCTAGCATATGCTGGGTGAAGTAGCAGCCTCCTGATTGGCTGGAGGCAGGCGACAAGTGCGGGCAACATCTTAACTATAAATGCGACGTGCCGGCCTGGGAATGGGGGAAGAAAAATAATGTGCCCCGGTCACCACATATGAAGATGTTGCTATAGCAAAAATAGTACCGTGACTGGTCATTTACAACAACAAAATGACAGGTTGCTGTACGTCACTGTAATGGTCGTGACTATAGCTGGCCAGGACCCCGCATGCTTCTTCTGCAAGGTAATTTCTCCCTGAAACATCTCCGTCATGGAGGTGATTATATTAAGATCTGATCTTGTATTCCTGTACAGTACTATGCAGGATTATACATTGTTAAATTATTTAGGGATAACTTTTAAACAGGATGAATGTAACACTAGGGGTCATCCTTTACAATTACAAAATGAAAGGTTTCGTACAAATAAAAGGAAATACTTTTATACAGCAAGAATAGTCAATCCCTGGAATGCGTTACCTGAAAGTGGTGATTATTAGTGAAAACAGAGCTACATTTAAGTCCAGACTGGATCAACATCTTTTGAATGGTAAAATTCCACAATTATTAGATGTACATAAGCAGCATATATGGGCATTTAGCCTACTCGCTCCAAATCCGTCTCAGTATGAACCTCAGTATCTGGGTGGTGTGGGAGGGGGGCACAGTCCCCCTTAGGAAACACGCTAGTATTCCCAGCAGCACAGTGCAGACTGCAATCATTGTCGACATTTGTGCTGTCGCTGTAAAGCCAGTCGACAGGTTTGCTGTCGAGCCGGTGTCATGGAACCTATGAAGACAATCCAGAGACCTCTGGCTTCTCTCCATGTGGATCCCTACTGGTGTGACAGTGGAAAGAGTGAGAGGAACACTGGAGACACCTAAAGAGACGCATAAGTGGTGACCAGGAAGGCCAAAAAGCTATACATTAATTTAAAAAAAATACAGAACAAAAAGGTAACATTAAATGCATGCTGAAAAGAGTTATAATAACTGGTGTCTTGTTTTTTTTTTCTGTAGGGAAACCTGGTAATAATTTGTCGTTATAACCAGCTGATTATAATGACAAACATGCGCCAGGTTTCCCTATGAAAAAGTTGCGTGCCACACTTCACTTCGTCAAAATCAGTCTGAACTGAGACTGCATCACTGTTGCCCTAACATTGTAACCTACTGGCAGCCAGACCTCCATTGACTTATCCTACACCCTCCAGCCAGTAATAGAAACTCCAGTTTCTCATCACGGGGAAAAAAAAGTAAATGTGCCTCAAGCTGCGTGGTGCTTCAGCCCAACCACGCTATCGCTGAGATGTGCCCTCCACTGCCCCATTCGCTCCGGCTGCCTCAGTTCATCACATCCGCTTTTGCTGCCGCAGTAAAAAAAAACGCAGAAAAAAAGGTGGCTTTATAAAACCAAATAAAATGGCTCACTGCAATAGAAAACCAGCTGGTTATAACCAGAGATACCTAAACAGTAACAGTGTCCACAGCAGCACCATCTAGTGGTCAAACTAGACACTCTTCTACGGACACTAATGAAATCCTTGGAGCAAAAAACAAACCCCAGCAATTATATAAAATAAAACATGGGAAGGGGTGTAAAACTCAAACTTTATGCACACCCTTGGTGTGGGATGCTTTTTTAAACCCCTCAAGTTTCGCTGTCGGGGTTTATGTAGCATCCCACCTTGGGTGTGCATAAAATTCTCCTTATATACCCCTCCCCATGTATTATTCTATATATAATCAACGTTCCAGCGATAGGTCTTTTTCAGGAATTATCTGATCTTATCTGTGTCAATCTTCACCATTCATCACAGATGGGTACTGGCGGTCAGGACCCGTGGAACCTTTTTTTTTTTTTTTTTAAGGATAGGCAAGCGACGCAGCATCGGGCGCTGCCGAGGCCGAATGGTGACGAAGTGGTGCGCGTGCTCTCGAGGATTAGCCGTTAAGCTGTGCCGACCGCCTGACTACCAGTTCTTTGTCTCCCGCCGTCGAGGTCGCCTCATGGGAAGCCTGAAGAAGTCTTCACAGTTTTTAGGCCTTAAGCCTGTGATATTTTCGTCGCCAGTCCGTGGTCTACTGGTTCTGGGTACTGCCTCCACTCGACGTCGCCGGTAAGATCTTTCCTTTTTATTAACATTTTAGCGACGTCGAGTCTTTTTTTGGTGTTGTTTTTTTCGTAGGTCATGCCGCGGTCGGAGGGCAGAAATTCTCTAAGGCGGGCGGCCCCTGTCGTCGGTGCCGATGCGACGCAATTTCTCCGTGACCGACCAGCATGACCCGGTGTCTTGCGTGTCTTGGCCGCTTCCGACATGAATTCGTGCGGCGCCTGCTTCTCCATGGACCGCGCGTCCTCGAACAACGCAGCGTGGAAAGTTGGGCGAGCTCCGCCGACTTTCGGAGGCCAGTTTTCGTCGTGGGCCGAAGCGCTCTCTCGGCCTTTCCTCCGGGTCCCCTCGGTTCTACTCTGGACCGTGGAGGTAGCCTCGACCTCCCGTAGCCTAGCCTTGGTGAGGCTCCTTCTGGCGCGGGAGGCCGTCCCTCTTCCCCGGGAGGCGGGCGGGGCGCCGCCATAGCAGTCACCCTCCCGGTGAAGGCCCCGAGTGTCCATCCCGCGGTCCGGAAGGCCCGGGTCGCGCCGTCCTCGCGCCCGTTGGTCGCTGTCGTCGAGGCGCCCGGCGCCGTTCCTGTACCGAGGCCTTGGCGAGCGCCGACTTCGTCTCTCGGCGCCGTGGGCCTGTCGGCGCCACTGCGGCATCGGCTCTACGGCGCGACCCTGAATCCGCGTCGCCTTTGCCTATGTCTCGCCTCGGCGCCGAGGTTGAGCACAGCGCTGTCCCCCTTGGCAGTCACTGGTCGGCGCCCGAGGCCCGGGCAGTGCCGCTGTTGGCGCGGGTCGTTCCGGGGCAAATCTCGCCCATATGGTTCTCTGTGCCACTTTCGCGGGCCGTCGGCCTAAGCGTGGATTAGCCGATGCGAGCCTGCTCTCGGGGCGCTCAGTGCCTTCGACTCTTGGTGCTCACCGCAGCGCGGGGGCATGGCGGTGATGCATTTCAGGGCAGCTGTTGGGGTTGCCGTCGGCACTGTCTCTGTTCAGGCGCGCTCGGCGCCCTGGTGACTTAACGGCGTCGCGGCTGGCCCCTATCTCCGAACCTTTGGTCTCGGCTGCCCTGCTGCCTTCTGCCAGCTCTCGCCCGTGGGGCCGTGGAGGCCAAGGGGAAGCCGGCTTTGAACCACTGCCGGATTTCTGGGCCCGCCGCAGAGTTGCGTTTCTCGCCTCCTACTGTCTGGCTTAGGGCCTCCAGATTCCACCTCTTCAGGTCGAGTCAGCTCAGAGTCAGGCGAGGCAGTCACACCCGCCGGGTTGCCTGCGGGAGAGTGACCAGTGGTCTTTTCGACCAGTCGAGTCAGCCCCTGCTGGACCGTGGTTCCCCTCCAGATTGGGGTCGATGGCACTGACCAGCGGGCTGTGGTGCGTGCCACCATAGCCATGCAGCCTGGTCTGGGGGGGTTACTTGACCCTTCAGCGGAGGTACCCCTCCTGTGGTGTGTCTCGATCGCAGCCTTTGGGGCCCATCGGGAAGCCTACGGCTGGGGAGGGTGCTGCGCCCTGGATTTCCCTCGGGGACATCCCAAACTGCCAGCTACCTGGAGCTGACCCTTCCGAGGACCAGGACCTTCTCGGACTCTGAGGGGTCGAGGGGTGTTGGGTCGGCGCGTCGGCCTTTCTCTGGGGTCCACCCGGGCCCTGGACGAAGGCTGAAGTGCGGACTTCCGCCCTTCCCCTTCCGGTTCCTTGAGAGGGTCCTATTCTTTGGAGGCAGGGGACCGTCCTTCTGGACCTATACGGCCCAGGTCGCCTCACTGGGGGGATTCTTCTGGGCGCAGCCTAGGCAGTACCAACGTGGTTGTACAGCTGTCGGCTGCGGGTCTTCCGGGACACCTTCCCGGTGTCCATGGTCCCTCCTAGCCCTGGCAGAGGCCAGCCCGATTCCTTCCCTCGGCTCTGCCCCTACCCCTGCCGCATTCTCCAGCGCTCCCGGGCATTCTTGGTCCTCCGAGACTCTCACCTGGGAGCAGTTCAGGCGGTGGCTTCTCGGTTCCTGCTTACATTAAGGCCTTGGACAGTCAGGTTTTCAACCTCCCCGAGCAGCCACCCTCGGAGCATATGGTGACCTCCAGCTCCTCATCCCCCTCTTCTGGGGGTGAGGAACCATCTGTCCACATCTCTCCTGCCGCTGATCTCGTGGCGTATCAGCGTTTCCTTGCGAGGATGTTGGAGGACCTTCACCTTTCCCCCCTATCCGTGAGCAATCCAGAGCATGCAGCGCACGCCTTTCTAGGCGATTTCAGGGCGGCCACCCTTGTGGTGCCCCCCTGGCCTGCTCCCTTTCGGGAGACGTCCATGCGTTTCTGGCAGAGGCCCTTCTCCGGAGTTCCTGCCCCTAGGGACCTCAGCCAGAGGTATTGCGCCCCAGAGTCTCAAGCTCCATGCCTCATCCGCAGTGCGGATTGGCGCACCCTGGACACTCCCGGCCAGACCGCGCCCTCCACCGTGACCGGCCCCAGATCAGGACTTTTGGATTTTGATTTCTGGGGAGAGGACTTTCTGCACGCACGTTGCTTCTCTCCATCTCCACTCATCAGGCCCACTATGCAGCCTACAACAGGTTCTTGTGGTCAGCGCTGGGTCAGATCCTAGCTGCTTTGCTTGACTCGGAGCATACCAGGCAAGCCATCGCTCTCTCTGCACGTGGCCTGGAGCTAGCAAGGCAGCAAGCAAGGGCGTCTTGTGACGCCAACGAGATAGCTACCAGAGTGGTAGGGACAGCGATCTGCACCTGAAGATCGGTGTGGCTTCGCCTTTCCCGGTTGTCACCCTTGGCCCGGCGTAGGGTGATTTGCTCCGCTCACTAGGGAACCTATCTTTTTTTCCCGTAGAGCAAGACGGCGTTTGTCGGGGCAACTTCCTTCCCCCTCCGGGGGGACCCCGTCTCGCTCTCCCCACTCTCGGGCCTCCCCAGGCCCAGAAGGTTCCCCCTTAGTGTGTCACCCACTGGGGCTAGGGACACTGTCCCTTAGGGTGATTGCAGTGAGTCAGCCCCTTGAGAGCTTGGTACTCACCCATCTGCTGATGAATGGTGAAGATTGACACAGATAAGATATAGAAATTGCGTGCCTACCGTGGTATGATCTTTTCTGTGTCTTCTCATTCATCTAATCAACCCACCATCCCCTGGGGCCTCAGTCTCTGGGTCCCCTCCCTCTGTGCCTCTCCTCTCTTTGGAGCAGGGTAAAGTAGGGACACCAGAGTGTAATTTCTTCCCCTTTAAAGGGTACAGCTCGAGTGGCATTCCTTCTCTACTGCATATCACCCTATCAGGGGTGGGAGTTGATTGATTGGCGTCTCCTGTCATCCAACTGTTTCAAAAAAAAGAATCCTTTTTCACCAAATCTAGATTACAGAGAGTACTAATCCTGTACCCTGTCCTTCTCCAGTATAGCGACTCTGCTTTTGAAATTGCCACATATTCTGTGCCTTGAATTCTGGCAAGAAAGCTTTGCTACTCCTTGCAGTTCCTATACAGTCTGGTGACTGACAAGGGTCCTGGATCCTTGTTACCTCTCACTCTCTCCTAAATTTTCTCCCTCCCTTCCCTCCCTTCTTCCGCTTCCAGAGATTGGGGACCCTACCCAATCCCCTTAGTCTCATCTCTCCTCTGCTGTCCTTTCAGTCGTTATTTCTCCTTTTGGTTCAGTTCTTCCTTCCTTTTTCTGTCCCTTGGACTCGCTTGTCCCACCCTCCATCCTTCTCTTACCTCTCCAAAACTCAGAACTGGTAGTCAAGTGGTCGACTACAACTAACGGCTAATCCTCGAGCATACGTAGTCGTCGGCCTCGGAGGCAGCGCCAATGCTGCATCAGCTCTATCCTAAAAAAAAAAAAAAAAAAAAAAAGGCTCCCGTGGGGCTGACCTCCGGCCAATACCATCTGTGATGAATGGTGAAGATACACAGAAAGATCATAATTACGGTAAGTACGTAATTTCTATTTTTTGCTAGTTCCTCTTTTATAGATAATTCCTGAAGAAGAGCTGTGGTCAAAATGGTGATTCCGACTCTTTATTTTCTGTGTTCGGTGTGCATTTAAAGAGCTAGTGAACTGCCTGGAATTGGTAGTTACTTTCAGAAGTAATCAGCTATCACTTCTTGCATGAGTGTGGCATCACTAGTAACCAAGAAGAGCCACTTTCCTGCTGCTCGACTGGTAACTTGTGACACATGGTACCAATCAGGCAGCAGGGCTTGTGATGTAACAGTGAGTGAAGTCACATGCAGATGATGCAGTGGGAGGAACAGAAATGAAAATTGCATACTAGCCGTAATTGCTGATCTTCCAGAATATCTTCACCATTCATTCACACTAATGGATCTTAGCCAAAGGTACTAGGACCTTGCGAGAGCGAAGTCTTTTGTAGGTTAGGAAGGGGACTGATGTCTGTGCTGGTGCCACACACGAGGCCAACGTAGTGACATTATGCACATAAGCTAGCCACTAACTGATGCCACCTGCCCCTCAGTTCTGTTTGCCAGGAGAAAGGAAACAAGTGGAAGAGAAAAGAGAGAGAGGGCTGTAGCGTGCTAGCCCAAATGGATAGTGAAAGAATATAGGATATAAACATAATAAAATAAAATCCGACTACCAACTTAGAGCTAAGGACTGGGCCTAAGTGTGGTACAAGGGTAGCAGGTATCAGAGCCAGAGCTTAATTCGGCCACCTGGACAGGAAGGTGGAGAAGAGTAAAGGGCAGCAGTCCTGGCATATAATTCTGGCTGGTCCACAGAGGCCTGGGGGACATTTCTTCAGTTAAGATGATAAAATACCATCTAAGTAAAAGTCTTTGTATTCCCAAGTGGCATAGAATTTGGTAGGGTAACAGTAGACAGTAGGTTTGATCGGACAGAGTCCGGGAGCACAAATACTATTTCTAGGGACATGGATATGTTGTTCATCCACACTGTCTGGCAGGTATCCTTGCCGCTTTAAATCTTGCCGGAAGGTCTTCAAGCTGGCTCCTCCCACCCACCCGGGTGGTAAAACTCTCGGCTCCGCCCCATGACGCCAGATCTTCCTTACCGCTTGGAAGCTCAGGTTCCCTCCTTAATGCTCTGCGTACAAGACTGGTTCCTAATTCTTCGAATTTTCGAAATTGGAAAGTTTTTTTGCTAAAAGACTTTGGTCTTCTCTCCCTCGTGCTGCGATGGACAAATCGACTCGGTTTCGGAGATGCCTTGCGGGCAGAAGATGTTCTCGGACGGATCTGCACTCCGCGTCGTCTACTGTCTAGGCCTGAGCCGACCCGCGAGCCTGCGACCTGTGCTCTTCCTTTTGGCCCTCGTCCTCGAGGACCGTGCTGCCCGTTTACAACTGGGCGTCCGAAGCGATTTCCTCGGTGAAGTCAAAGAGGCCCGGTCGGCGGTGTCAAGCGGCGGGCTCGGCGGATCAGCTCGAGCAGATGATCGCCCCTCGAAGAGGAGGCGGCGCGGCCGCTTCTACCTCGACCTGGCATTTGACCCGCTCTCTCGAGTGCCTCTTATTCAGCTTCTTTTAAGGAGCTTTGTTTGACCTCTCTACTAAAGGTGAGGGACCAACTTCTGGACCGTTTCTCGGTCCAAAAAGAGACAAGGTAAGTCTCGACTGCTTGACGCCTTGGGAGAGCGGAAAAGATCCCTCTCCCCGAAGTTTGGCCGTCGACTTGCCCACTGGTCTCCACGGTGTCCCCGTCAGGCCAGTTGACCAAGACTCCGTCGATGGCGGTGATTTTTCTCGACCCGTTGGAGCCGAGTTATCCGCAGGAAAATCGAAATCCCCTCTCCCGGTTTCCCGCTGGGGAGTTGACCCGTTAGCTCATCTGTGTCTCCGGTTCCGAGCCTTCAGTTGAACCCTCCGAACCGAGTGCCGGTTCCCCGACACCTCCCGCACCCGTCCTCGGAAAGCCGGGTTCTCGGTCTCCGGACTTCTTGGCGGTCCAGCCGATCCTGCCATCATGGCGGTCTCGGTCTCGGCACAGCGGCGGCGCGCGCCGCTGTCCTCTTCCTCCTCCTCGGACGAGGGGAGGCCCGGCGCAAGTTGCGTCGAAGATATGAGGAACTCATGTGGCAACAGCTCCTTCTGACCGGGAATAAGCCGACGCCGTCGTCTTCCCTGGCCATTAAGTGGCTGTCACCGGAGCAGCCGAAACAACCCCTCGTTTTATCCGAGGAGCCTGTTCCCAGGCGGTTGTTCGGCCAAAACCAGCTGCCCACCGATTCGGTGGAACCTCCGCCCTCCACCGTTGGTTGGGGCTCCGACCAAAAATTCTCGGTCGGCTCAGGGACTGCCCCATAGGCTGTCTGTCACCCTCACTCCCGATCGACCTCGGCAGGTGGAGAGTGGCTCAGGCACGAGGCAGCTCTTTGAGGACTCTTCCGAGTCCAAAGGCGATTCCTTCCTTTTCTCCAAGCGAATGGACTTGGAGTCCTCAGGAGGACAGTCGGTGGACGATAGCCTTTCGTCCTTCCTGGGATTGCTGCGGCTCATCTTGGAGTCCACCGGGATGAAGCTCGAACCCGTTTCTAAGCGGGCCAGGTATCCCCTCACGGAGATTCTGGACGGGGGATTCCCCTGGAGGCCTTTCCGGTGGCCGAGGCCATAGTGGGCCCGGCCTTGGAGCTCTGGCAGCACCCTGCTTCCTGCCCTGCGCCTTTGGCCAGAATGGCCAGGAATTATCACGGTCCCTACGGTTCCTTGTCCGGTTTTAGAAACCCCTCGGCGAGGGTTAGTTACCGACAGCGTTTTCCGGCGTGCGAGAACGCTAAGGGGCGTGGACAAACCTCCCGACAAAGAGGTCAAGAAATTGGACTATGCCGGGCGAAAAGTCGCTGCATCCTCCCTCGGCCTTCGCCAGGCCAGTTCGGCCGTCCTCATGGCACATTTCTCTCATGCCTTGTTGGGCTCCCTGGATGAGGTCATCCCTCATCTTCCCGCGGATCTGCAGACCACGGTCAGGCAGGTGCGGGACCAGGGCAGGGCAGTGGCCAAACAGCAGCTCCAGACTGCTTTAGACATTGGGGACTCATGTGCCAGGTCTGTGGCGGCCGCAGTGGCTATGCGTCGTCGGGCTTGGCTGAGGATATCCACCTTCACTTCGGATACCCAGCACAAGTTGGCGGATGTTCCCTTTTTGGGGACCGACCTCTTCGGCCCTGGGGTGGAAGGTCACCTGCAGAGGATCGAGAAGTCCAATGCTACCTTGGACTCGGTCTCTTCCGCTCAGAAGAACAAAGGCCGCCAAACCACAGCCTAAGCCCGCTTGGTCCTTCTGCGCCCAGCCCGTCCGCCCAGCAGCGTCAGGGCCAGCAGGCTCGGCTTGGCATCCCAAACCGGCGGGGCTTCCTCCAACAGGAAGCAGGGAGGTAAGGCCCAGGAGGTCCCTCGGCGGTTCCTCCTCCAAGCCTGCCAGTGACTGGCTGAGGGTGTCACCCCCAACCCCGTCACCTACCCCAGGTCCCCCATGGAGACGCTCAGCACTTCCTTTCCGCCTGGTCCGTTATTACCACGGACAGGTGGGTGCTGGAGGTGGTGGGAAAAGGCCTGCCTCTAGAATTCAAGCAGGCCCCGCCCTTCAGAGCCGTCGCACCTCGGGGGGCCTCGGGGTCCGCAGCCTCACTGTCGGCTCGCCGAGCCAACATCGCTGTCCTCCTCCAAAAGGAGGTGATCAGGGAGGTTGCGGACCCTTCCTCAGACCCGGGGTTTGTGTCCAGGTACTTCCTGGTTCCGAAACGGACGGGGGGCTGGCGCCCCATTCTCGACCTACACGACCTAAACAAGTTCCTAAGGTCTCGAACCTTCAGGATGGTCACTATGGCTCAGATAATACCATCCCTGGAACACGGCGTGTGGTTCTGCTCTCTGGACCTGCAGGACGCGTTCTTTCACGTCCCTGTCCGTCTGTCACATCGGAAATTCCTTACGCTTTGACGGAGGGATCCCTTCAGTTCAAGCCATGCCCTTCGGCCTGTCTCCAGCTCACAGGGTCTTCACCAAATGCATAGCAGTGGTGACAGCCTTCCTGCGCACCGAGGGTCGAGGTGTACCTTACCTGGACGATTGGCTGATAGCAGCCCCTCCAGACAGGAGGTGGGCGGTCAGAGATCTGGCCTCCAGGTTTGCTCTCAAATCGGCCTTCTCATCAAGCGAGGCCAGAGTGAGACTTAAGCGAAGCAGGTGATTCTTTTCATCGGGGCAGAGCTCGACTCTCTTGAGCCAGAGCACGGCTCCAGCGAACAGGGCCGAGGTTCTTACCTCCTTTGCCCAATCATTTCTGGTTGGGTCAGCGCCCTGCCGGGACTTCCTGCGCCTCCTGGGTCTCATGGCGGCCTGTACCAGCGTGGTCGTTTGTACGCTGGCACATCGCCCCTTCAGTGAGGACTGGCCAGCCAGTGGTCGGCAGCTGCGATCCATTGGACCAGCTAGTGGCGGTGACCAGGGATGTGGAATGCTCTCGGTGGTGGACCGTTCAGTTCATCTGCAGGAGGGCATCCCGTTTGTCCGCCCTGAGCGCCGGTCTCTTTGTCGACCGATGCCTCTCTGATGGGATGGGGTGCCATCTGGGGAACACCGGCGCACGGCCCTCTGGTCCCGAGGTCGATGCCACATCAACCTGCTGGAGCTCCGGCGGTCCGCCTGGCTCTCACCGCCCGCTCCGTTTCTCCGGAGGGTCAAGTGGTCCAAGTCAGGCGGACAATACCACGACCATGTACTACCTAAACCGCCAGGGAAGGATCGCTCCATGCTTCTATGCAAGGAAGCTCTCCGCATTTGGTCACTTCGTTGCGCAGCTGGGCGGATCTCCTAGCCATTCATGTGGCAGGAGCCTCGATGCCCTGAGCCAGATAGGGGCTGCATCCCAGGTGGTCTCTCCTGCCGGAGGTAGTACAAGATCTGTTCTCCCATTGGGGCACACCTCAGGTGGACCTGTTTGCCTCCAGGGAGAACGCGAAGCTGAGGCTGTTCCATGCCCGCCCCCCTCAGCAGGGCTCGCTGCAGGGGGATGCCTTCTCGAGGCCGTGGACCCCGGGCCTCTTCTACGCCTTCCCCCCATTTCCCTTGATACACAAGGTGCTTCTCAAAGCAAGGAGGGACAAGGCGCAGGTGATTCTGATAGCCCCAGACTGGCCCCGCCAGTTCTGGTACCCAGATCTCCTCAGCCTCAGCTCCAGGCTCCCGAGGCAGCTTCCAGCTCGCCCGGACCTGCTCTCAGTCAATCAGGGGAAGGTGTTCCATCCGGACCTTCAATCCCTGCACCTGACGGCCTGGTTCCTGAGCGGCTAGAGTTCCAGGCCTTGGGTCTTTCCGACGAGGTCCTCAATGTAGTTGAGGCATCCGTGAGTCGACCAGGAAATGCTATGCCTTCAAATGGAAGAGATTTTCCATTTGGTGTCAGGAGCAAGGGCTTGGACCCTTCCTCCTGTTCTTTGCAAGCATCTTGGACTATTTATGGTCCCTTTCTCGTCAAGGGCTTAGGTCGGCGACCCTAAAGAGGTGCACCCTGCAGCCATCTCTGCTTACGGGCGCGGCCTGGGAGCAGTCGGTGGTGCAGGAGAAGGTGGTCTGGTGCTTTTCAAAGGCCTTGATCACATTTCCCTCCGATCGAGAACCTCCACCTCCATTAGGGATTTACTGCTGGTACTGGCAGCAAAGCTCATGGGCAAGCCTTGAACCAAGCACAGGTGTGAACTCTCTCACCTGTCGTGGAAGACCGCCTTCTTGGTGGCTACCACGTCAGCCAGAAGGATGGGAGAACTCCAGGCGCTCTGCATCGAGTCTCCTTACCTGGTCTTCCACAGGGACAAGGTTGTCCTGCGCCCCAACCCGAAATTCCTTCCGAAGGTGGTGTCGGAGTTTCACCTTAACCAGGTGTTGACTCTGCCGGTGTTTTATCCCAGTCACACCTCGGAGGCCGAATACAGGCTCCATACTTTGGACCCTAGAAGGGCGCTCGCTTATTATAAGGAGCGCATGGCTGAAATTCGGGGAGAGTTTGCCAGCTGTTTGTCACCCTACGCTGAAGCCGCACCTGCAGCAGACCCGCGTAGGGACGATAAGCAGGTGGGTCACCTCCTGCATAGATCTCTGCTATAAGTTGGCGGGCATGGAGCCTCCCAGAGGGATAAGAGCTCATTCTACCCGCCATACTGCTGCATCGGTGGCTGCTTCCAGGGACGTCCCTATCCAGGATATCTGCAGGGCTGCTACCTGGAAGTCAGCACACACCTTCATCACCCATTACCACATCGACCTTGAGTCACGCCGGGATGCTGGTTTTGGGGCCTCGGTTCTCCAGTCTCTATTCCCTAAGTAGGGTGTGCTTGCCTCCTCCTCCCGAGGAGAACTGCTGGAGTCTGCCAGACAGTGTGGATGAACAACATATCCATGTCCTAGAAATACAGGTTACTCACCTGTAACAGGAGTTCTAGGAATGGTATATTGTTCATCCACAACTTCCAACTTGACGCATAACCACATACAGCGGGCAGATCTAGCGTCATGGGCAGTCGAGAGTTTTACCACCCGGGTGGGAGGGAGGAGCCAGCTTGAAGACCTTCCGGCAAGATTTAAAGCGGCAAGGATACCTGCCAGACAGTGTGGATGAACAACATATACCATTCCTAGAACTCCTGTTACAGGTGAGTAACCTGTATTTCTTGTCCCCGGTTCTTGTCACTCCAGAAGGAGTGGAAAAAAGGAGATAAAGAATGTGAAAAATGTGATTTCCAACAGCTAAGTGTGAAATAAACATCCAGGTAAACAGGTTGAGGAGTATAGTGCAGAAAATCCTACTGTATCCATCTGTCCAGCAATGCAGGAAGGTTAACAACTGCACTTTCTCCCAAGTGCCAGGTACTGCTACATAACAGAAATTTAGAGGTATGGACAAGGTGGAACCAAGTTGCAATTTCAGCAATATGAATATACCCAAACATGTAGCCATAGGGAGAGGAAAAGCGTTTTAAAGGAAGAACGGTATACTCCGAGGATTTACCTTTTTTGTCTTTCTCTCTCTCCTTTTTTTTTGGAAGAGGGCATGGGGACCCACATTCCAGGTTTTGTGTTTATTAAAAGGAAAAAGGCACTCTACCCCCAAGAGGGCGAAAAAACAGCTCCTGAAGGGAGTGGTGAGAAGTATGCCCTTGTACAGAGGCACAACAAGGTGAGCTTCCTAGAGTCTCTGGCTCTTACCTGAACAGGGGGTGGTGGGCAGGCATGTGAATGAATGGTGAAGATATACTGGAAGCTGAAATGAGTATATAATTTTAATATCTTCCTGAAATCAGTCTTCACCATTAATTCCTACTAACAGGTCAGAGTACCAAGCTTTCCCCAGTATAGGGGAGGAGTTGCTCACCCTGAGGGAAAAATATTCCTCAGCCCTCTGTGGCACACAGCCACTTGAGGGCAGGGGCTGCTCACTGGTCTGGCAGGACCTGAGACTGGCCAGGGACAGGCAGGGGCTTCGTGGTCTGGGAGCAGGAGGGTGTTCTGACAACTCACCCCTGACCCTGTGGGAGAAGAAACGAGTCCCCTGGAAATGCAAGATCAGCACTCTGTGCCGGGCCGGGGTGCCAACCGGGAGAGGCAAAACCATGGCGTCTACTGAATGCAGACTGCTGTTCCTACCAACCTAGAAACTCCCTCACTGGTGTCGTACAAAGCCCTTGACTGATGCCTTGCCAGCTCTAGCCTGGGCAGAAAGGCAAATGACTTGCCTGGTTGTCCGGCATGGAAGTTAGTACCTGGCCTAGTTTTGACCACAGGAGTTTGTTATAAGCTGCCTGATGTGCAGCAGTGCACATCATAGTGCATGCCACTGTAAAAACCCTCCTTCCCCAGGCGTCCAGCTCTGCAGAGTGGGACAGGGAGGGGGGCGGTCATGCACAGGTTGTTTAGGCCCAGTGGGGGACCGGCAGTACCAAAATTCCTGAAGTGGGATGATGTATAACTCCTGTAGACTCCTTGGAGCACAGTATCTGCACTGGATGTCCTTAGGGGCTGGAGAAGGGGCGATAGGACAGAGCCAGACGTTCCTGGATGCCTTCTCTAAGGGTCTAGGCCAAGGAGGGATGACTAAAGATTCATCACTGAAATACTTCAGGAATCTCAGCACCAGGGTAGCATTATTGGGACCAACAAAGGACCCCACGTTCCACTCCCTCAACATCTCCATAAGGAACCGCTGGTAAGCAAAGTACTCGGCAGCCATGGACATGTGAATAGAAGAATCCTCTTCCTCAGAGGAGGAAGCAGGAGAGGAGGAGATGGACTCAGAAAACAATGGTGCTGGGGTGGACTTAAAAGGGTGCTGGTAGAAGACACTGTCTGTTCTTCCATACTGCTGCCAGTTCATCAACTCAAAGGAACCCACAGTACCCAGCAAGTCAGGTAGGGGAGGCAGAGGACCAGGAGGGATGTAGAAAGTCAGTGGCTTCAGGTTCTTTGCCAGGGCTGAAAGAGTGCTCAGGGGACCTCTCCCAGGGGAGGGCCTGGCAAGTTCACATGAGTGACAGTCTCAAAGGTCCGACCCAGGCAGTACCCCAGGTGAGGAGAGCAGAGCTGTACAGGTACCACCGGGTGGCCCTGATTCCCACAAGTGTCAATGTCAGCTGGTTCCAGGGAGAAATGAGCCACAGGGCTAGCGCTGGAACCCAAGCTGATGCTGCCTTCAGCATCAGTCATAGGGTCAGCCAGGCCAGTGGCAAGTCTTCTCCCCTCACCAGAACTGGCAGTGCCCCCTGAGCCAAGCCATATGCCAGATCCAAAGTTATCCCGGAACAGCTCACAAACCTGGCACTGTGAGCGGCACTGGGTCCAGAGCCAGCACCGAGGATGGCATCAGAACCAAATCCAGTACTGTGGGCAGCACCAGAACCAGTCCCAGTGCCAAGTCTTGGGACAACACTAGGGGCAACACCATCTCTGGCGTCTGAGCCCAGGGTCGGTTCCATCATTCCTCATCCTCCCCCAGGCCACATGGGTGCTGAGTGGAGAAGATGACCACCACCTCAGACTCCAAGTCAGGGCTCATTCTGGAGTGCATGTGAGTGAGACACAGTTTTCCAACTTAGCTATGTGCTGTGTGGTTTAGGGTGTCAGTTTTGTAGTGTTTGATTTTGGTTTTCTGTGCTTTGTTTGCCCTTTCCTGTAGTTTTCTCATCTGTCTAGCACTGTACTTATGTGACTACACAGTGCCTGGACACGGTTGATCTTCCTGGACTAAAAGTCTCCCACACTTATTCATACTAATGGGACTACACCGGAGGCGCTAGGACCCCGTGGGAGCCGAAACTTTTCAGGAGGGCCGGCGCGGGGATAGAACTGTGCATGTGTGGCGCCACAAGACTAGTTCACGCTGTATAGGCTATCTCGGCATCAGCCCTCCAACCGCCTCAGTTACTTTTCTCCGCCATTGAGTGCACTTCGATGACATCGCTTGCCTTCTTGGAGTCAAGAATTCGTCTATATGACAGCAGCTATAGCAGTTCAGTATTCATTTAACTTGCCATTTTTAGTGTTTTCTTATTAAAAAAAAAAAAAAAGATGATGAGGAAGAAGAAATTCTCAGCCTGCCATCAATGGAGTCAACCTTAGATGGTAGCGGTGACGGTAGGGAGACTGTTTGAAAGCTGTGATGGCAGTGGGGCTGTGTCTGGTCCGCCACCGTTTTTGGAGGGTGGGGGTCCGACCACAGGCAGTTCGTCCACCCGAAGCACCAAAGTAGCGGTTCTGTGACCCGGCTGTGCTTGACCTTGAGCTCTTCTTCTTCCTCCTGTCGGTGGAAGAAAAATCAGTACCACTTAAGGTCGCTCTCTGGTACATCTGTGCAGGGATCGTCGGTGGTGGAGACCGGTAGGCCTGAACCGACTCCGGTGGCTTTCTCTGTGGCTCGGCTCTTAATGGCCGCTATATTTGATACCAGATCCCATCTTTGTCCTTGATGGGGTTCCGGTGAGCAGTTTCACCTCTAGGCCGCTCTTTTAGAGCAGGGGGTACGGCGTCTGCCCAGTTGTCCTGGCCAGTGGACCCAGTGGGTCATAGTCGGGTTGGTCGAGCCAGGATGTGCATGGTGCCCTCTCCGGTGTCAGCGCCATTGACACCAACTCCTTGTGCCTACCCCCCCCCTCCTCTTTCCTTGCAGGGGCTGGCACGGGTACTGCTTTCCTTCTGCCCCCTTTCTTCAGGTCTAGCAGCGGTTCTGGTACCGTTTGTGGTGCTGGTGCCACATCTGGTGTTGGGTCTGGCACCGCATCTCTCATGGGTGTGGCACTGGGTCTGGCGCCAACACCGCGGATGGCGCTGAACTCTTCACTGATCCAGGTGGTGGTGTCTCCAGTGTTCCTGGTCTAGTCCTGCCTTGTGGAGGTTATTCTGGGGTAGAAGTGGATCTGGATGAGTCTCTCCCTAGTCTACTTTGTCAAAGACGCAGCGGATGACTCATTTTATGGACTGGAATGCAAGCCTTCTGTATCAGTGTGATGGAAGATCTTCTTTCCAATTCTTTTTCCTCAGGGATATGGGGTCCACCGTAACATTTCAGTCTTCGTCTGTGGACCAAAGAAGACTTCTACGTCTTGAGTTCCTATATTCCTCAGTGCGAGTACACCCATGGAACACTCAGTGCAATGATCAAGAGCCTCCCGGAATCTAATGCTCCATTGCTAGGGGCTTATAGCCCAATAATCAGCTGAAAGCTTTTATGGACACCTACGACTCTGCCTCTAGAGCAGCTACTGCTGGCAGCAGGTGGTTAACATCTCTGTGATAGTGCTTATCTGTTCGGCTCTCAGGTTGATTACTGTGGACTACTCAGAACAATATGACTGCCATTTAATCAACAGGCGGAGCCTGCTGCCTCTCAGAGGGATAGGACCTTCGACATTCTTGTACAGGCAGTCCTTTCAAGGTAAAGACCAAAGTGCCTTTATCAGGAACCAACCCCGTAGAGGACACAGGGCCCCAAAGTGCCCTGTGCCAACCTCTGTGGATCCAGCCCCGGTCCCATCTCAGCTGTCTGAGGGGGACGCCTCTTGCTGGTAGGAGGGGCGTCTAATTCGATTTTACAACCAGTGAAAGTCCATTACAGCGGACATATGGATCATCAGAATTGTCTGAGAGGGATACTCTCCCAATTTCACAGCTTTCCCCAGACCTTCTACCCAGACGGCAGCCCAGTCTGTCCGCCTCTCAATCATACTCTCTTGCTTCTGAGATATGGGGCCTCTGCGGGAACTGAGCAGAAGTTGTTCCACAGTGGAACGAGCACACCTTCCTATTACCATTGCTTCTGGTTCCAAGCTAACAGGCGGCATGCGCCATTTGTCGACCTTGGAAGGTTAAACAAATACCTGTTCAGGGAGGAGTTCACTAAAACCTCTGCATTAAAGTATTCACTTCCTGGACATTTGGCTCCTAGCTAGCCCATCTAGGCAAGAGAGAGAGACAGGAGGCGGTTGCCACAGCTTCTCACTTGTTCTCTTCAGGGGTTTTCCGATTCTGGGAAGGTGCCATTTTCATCTTCCCAGCAACTTCTCTTCTTAGGAGCCCTCCTGGATACCTCCATGGTGTCGTTTTTTGTTCCAGAGGATGGGAGAAGCGACATCTTCAGATGGCTCGTTACATCATGGAAAACGACTCTTTCGGGCCCCTTTTGGTTGAGCAGATGCTGGGACTCGGGGTATCCTCCACAGCAAGCAGTGGTCTCTGACCTCACATCCGCAATCCTCCATTCAAAATGACGGAGCCTTGGACAAAATCTCTCATGGGGGGGCTCACTGTCAAGACCTCCACACTCAGGTGTAGAGACAGGAGGAACCTCATCTTTTCATAAATTTCTTAGAGATGAGAGCTTTTTTATAAACAAAGTCCTGAAGGATGTCCTCTGCCACGAAGTGATCCTGCTTCGGACGGATGACAGAGCTGTGATGCATTACATCAGCAAGCAGGGTGGTGCACCCTCTCTGCAGGAAGGCCGTGAGGTTTTGACAGTGGTACCTCAAGCACGATGCATCAGTTCAGATTTTGTGCAGTCGCTTTCAGCGAGTGGGGCAGTTCGGATCTGCTCCTTTTTGCGTCTCATTTCGATGCGAAACTGCTTCTATCCTGCTTCAGAAATCCAGACCCTGGTGTTTCCTGTCAGGATGTATTCACTGCATTAGACAAGATGCTCCCTGTACCTTTTCCTTCTCCTTCCTTTATTCAGAGGCTGCTACACAAGCTGTAGGCACGGGGAAGGGGGGGGCAGGATGATTCTCATCGTCCTAGACTGGCCTCAGCAGATATGATTGCATTGATCAGCAGTCTGTCAGAAGTTCCCCCGAGGCGACTTCCTCTATGAGCGGACCTCTGACACAGGGACATTAATCCATCCTAACCTGCATTCCTTTCATCTCCATGCCATGCTCCTCAGGAAATGGAAGTGGGCATGTTTTAGGTTTCCCAAACCATTGCATATATCTGAGTCGCGCATATTCCTTCCACCAGGAGGGCTTGCATGACTAAGTGGAAACCCTTCTCCTTCTGGGGTGTAAGTCCCATCTCAACCCTCGCATTGCCCACCAAGTAAGGTGTTAGGGTGTCTCTTGAACCTGTTGAACGCAGGTCTGCATTACTCAGCAGTAAAGGTACTCCTCTGCACGTTTTCAGTCTATTTTGAGCCAGTAGACAGCATGTCACTGGCTCAGCTACCGTTAGTCAAGTTTTACTTTTCCCTACTTACTTCGTTAGCTCCAGAATGAAGGAGAGTGCACCCTTCATTTCTCTGGATGTCAAGAAGGTTCTGCGATTCTACATCGACAGAAAAGAGAGATATGCATCCAAGCAACTATTGTATCTTTCAGCATGCCTCGGCTGGGTGAGCCTGTTGCCACGAGATGTATTTTGGCTTGGTTAGTTGCATGTCTTCGACACTACTGATCCATGGCACAGGTCAAGTTGGAAGGCCGGGTTCACACCACTCTACCAGAGTGGTTGCAGCTTTCCTAGCTGGGATTCGTTATGTACCCGTTGCAGACTTTTGCAAGGCGGTGAGTTGGAGCTCAGTGCATACCTTTGTAAAAGCACTGTGTTCTGGATGTCCATGCCAGACAATTCACTTTCTTTGGCAGGACAGTCCTGATGGACTTCTGTCCTGAGTGAACTCTGTCTCCTACCGCACTACTTGGGGGTTTGATTTTCAGCTCGGTACTCTCCCATTAGTGTGAATGAGTGGTGGAGACTTTTAGTCCAGGAAGATACGGAAATTACGTACTTACCATAATTCTTGATCTTCTTGGACGAAGTCTCCACCACTCATTCACACATCCACCCACCATCCCCCGAACTCGCTCATTCTGTTTTGGTCTTCACTTCCTTGTTGTTCGGGCTGTGAAGACATTGTTGAATTGACCCTTCTTACATGGGTCACCCAGGCCTTCATATGCCCGAAAGTTAGGATTAGGTTTTCTTCGTTAGTTTACGGTGCACCTCCTTGGTTGAAAAGGTACTGAGGCGGTTGGAAGATCAATGCCGAGATAGGTTCTACGGCGTGAGCTAGTGTCGTGGTGCTGCGCATGCACAGTCCTTTTTTTTTTTTATACTGTATTTTTATTTCAGGTTTTAAGAAACTTAGGATCACATACCAGTTATACAGGATTAACTTGATTTGTACATGTCAAGGTAATGAGCACCAATGGAGACATCTACCCCCCATTCGGAGGGTAAGAGCAGTAAACAACATAAAAATAGGTATTAATAGTAGTAAGGATTTAGTTAATGTTTATCTGATCAAAACATAGTCATAGTCCTTCAAATTAATGTCCGCATTTTAGAAATGTCCTTCAAAAACAGATACTCTAAACCAAATTACACAATGTATTTAAATCTACTGGAAAGGATATGTAGGGGGAGGTAGACCCAGGAGGGAGATCACCCTTAATGGAGCTATGTCAGAAGGGAGCCCCCTCCTTACAATTATATGAGATCTTTTAAAGGAAAATCAGTATTTGGGACTGGCTTGACCCCATCATGTAGCCTCCTTCGCACCTCTCCATCTAAACCTAATCTCTATGGTATCTGGTGCAATCTGAACTGATTTATAGAGAGAAACTATGGATTCCACCGGTTCATTATTTCCAGGACTTTATTATTAATTCTGGCAGTCAGGTGCTCAAGTTTATATATATTATATACTGTATTCTCCCAGGCTGTGATGGAGGGAGGCTCCCGACTAAGTTAGAGCCTGGTTATACGCTTCTTGGCTGCTCCCAGTAAAATATTAAGATACACTTGATTTGGGCTTCTAAAATAGCGGGGGGCAGTGAAGCAGTATGCCCATTGCCGGTGATATTCCTGGCAGTGCTGGGAAGAGGTGTGCAATTCTATCTCCTGTTGTTTCCCAGTATGTGGCTAAGACTGGGCAGGACCAGAAAATGTGTGTATGCGTGTCTACCTCGCATCCGCATTTCCTCCAGCAAAAGGAATCGCCACCAGACAAAAACTTAGCAGTTATTTGTGGTGTACGGAAGTATCTGGAGACCACTCTTCAGGAGTATCCTCTCCATATATAAGAACTGGAAGTTGTATGCTGTCTCCTCCAGATCCAGCTCCAATCCTCTGGAGATAAGTCAGTCTGGAGTTCTGCTTCCCACTAGAATTGCACCAGGTGCATAATCTGCATTGGAGCTCCCTGTATAGCTTTATATATTTGAGAACCCAGATGGTCACGGGCTCCGCCCCCCTCCAGCCGAACCAGGGGAGGACCCAGGGGAGGGACAACCTGGTCAGTAATATCTAGGCCAATCTTTGAGCTTAGAAAGTGACGGATTTGTAGATATCTAAAGAAGTCATTCCTGTCCAGAGAGAATTCCTGTTTAAGTTGGTCATATGTTTTAAATATTGCATTTGCGTAAAATTGGTGAGTAAATCGTAGTCCCCTATGGGCCCATGAGTGAAAGGAGAGATCCAACCCCGTCGGGACCCAAGTGGGATCCCAATCCAGGAAGAAAGAAACCTGTATGACCGGTGTGCCAAGAACCTCGACCATGCGTGTAGCATCTTGTTAGTGAATCTAGAAGCTCCTTGTAACCGCGTTCTATTATGCGGTTGAAATACCTGGGAAGAAGTCAAGGGGCATGATGCCATGGCTTGCTCTATTGTTAATCAGGTTGGTGCCTGAGTACAAGGAGGCATCCAAGTGGTTATATGTGTGAGTAGAGACGCCATCGAGTAAAAGAATATGTTGGGTAGGGATAAACCTTCTCTCTCCTTAGGACATTGCAGCTTTGCCAAGGCCAGTCTAGGCTGCAGTTAGCCCATAAGAATTTACTAACAGATTTATCCCATAACTGAATATCCTTCAACGAGAGGGGTAGGGAAATATTTTGCATTAAGTTTTCTTCTGGAGGGAGTTCATTTGAATAGACTCAGCCCTAGCCAGTAATGACAGTGGAAGAGGGGTCCATCTCTGAAGGTCTAATTTTATTCGGGTGAGTGTGGAGGAGTAATTCAATGTGTATAGGCCAACTAGATTTGGGGGGATTTTAATTCCTAGGTATGTTAAATATGCCTTATCCCATTTAAAGGGATAATTCCAGGTAAAATCCGGGGGAAGGGAGGATTGTATATTTAAGGCTTCAGATTTATTTGTGTTTATAGTATATCCTGTGAGGGTCATGTTATCTCTTTTAAAATGATGGTTAAGGTTGGTAATGATTCTTCAGAGCGGGTGATGTAGAGTAGTAGATCATGCTATTTTGTGATATGATCGGTCTGAGACTTTGTATCTATGCAGATTGGGAGATGGTCCAAGATACTGAGCTATGGGTTCTACAAAGATAACGAACAGATATGGGGAGAGGGGGCAACCTTGCCTGTTGCCCCTATGTAATGGGAAGCATTCAGAATGAGAACCATTCAACTTGACTACTGCCTCCGGTCCTGTGTAGAGCCCCTTAATGGCATCCAGAAAATAAGTGGGAAAATTGAACTTCTGTAGGGCCATCTGAAGAAATTCCCAGGAAACCATATCAAAAGCCTTTCGGGCATCTAGGCTTATTATTAAAAGGGGGGATTTTGTGGACTGGGAATGGTCTATAAGATAATAGTGTTATTTTGATGTTATCAGTTGTCTACCTTTGATAAATCCGGACTGGTCTGGGTGCATCAGTGAGAGAAGGATATGATCAAGTCTATGTGCCATTACACTTGTATATATTTTATAATCTTGGTTGAGCACTGAGATAGGGGTGTGAGTCACAGAGCCGGGGTTGGGGTTTTGGAATCACAGAGATCATAGCCTGCCTCCAGGAAATAGGGAAAGAAGAGGTAGCATGTGCAGATGTTAACGCCTGAAGGAGTGGATTTTTCGAAAGCTTCCATGCCCCTTTATAGAATTCTGCCCCAAAACGTCTGGACCCAGAGATTTTCCATTCTTAAGGCTTTGGATTGTGTTTTGGAGTTCCAATTCCGTAATCGGAGCTACTGTTCGGTTCTGTTGTTCCACTGAAAGTGCAGGAAGATGAAGCTGGTTGAGGAAGGTGGAGATTTTGTGTGAGTCAGGGAACGGGGAGGGAATACAGATTCTGATAGTATTTCTTAAATGCGGCTAATATTTGTGGAGTGGAATATTTGGTTTGGCGTGATGGCGGATCTTTTATTTTAGAGACAGTATGTTGTATTTGTTGCATGCACGGTCCTATCCTGGCTCCGGCCCTCCTTAAGAGTTTTGGCTCCTGCGGGGTCCTATCACCTCCGGCATAGTCCCAGTAGTGTGAATGAGTGGTGGAGACTTCGTCGAAGAAGATCAAGAATTATGGGAAGTACGTAATTTCCATTTTGTGACAAGCTCTTATTGCGCTCTCATTTACATTGTTCTCTTTTAATTCGCACTGACATGGGTAAATCCTCATGCTAGATCTAGGGCACCTAAACATATGAGTACTCTGCCTCCAGATGAAGAATCTAGGATACTGGACGTGACAGGCAAGCATACTGATGCCTCTACCTCACTTTGCCTTAGGATTGCAAACTATCAGGCCCCCATGATTGAGTATCAGAATAGCCCATGGAAAGCTGCCAAGACTGCAGTTCGGGTTATGCCTGAAGGCTCAGCCAAGAATGAGTTAATTAAGACTTTAACTGAGATTTGCTTCGCTCAACATAAAATATCTCTGGTGCCTCTGCCAGGGTGGCAGCTTCTGGCATTTGTATCAGAAGATATTCTTGGGCTCAGAGTAGCAGTATTTGCCACAGATATGCAGCAGGCTGTTTTGGATGCCTCTTTTAAAGTGAAAAAACATTTTGGATATAGATGACTGAGATCTGCAATATCTCTGTATCCCACTCAAGGGCGTGGGAGGAGATCCTTTAGTCAGCCTGCTGCCAGAGGTGGATGTGGTTTCCACCCACAAGGCCAAAGTAAGGGAGCTGGTCCCTTCCCCCAGGTATCCATACAAAAGCACCCAGAGCAGTTGTCGGTGACATTTTCCTCACCAGCTTACCTGGCTTGTACCTGGACCCACCCTCACTTCCACGAATGCCTCCAAGGGTGGTTGTGGGGGCAGACTTTCCCTGCATCTTGAAAAATGGAGGAAGATTACAACAGACAAGTGGGTTCTGGAGATAACTGCAAGGGTGCATGCTCTGGAGTTAAGACACCCCTCCAGATCATCCTCCATCTCTTTTGTGTTATTCTCCAGGGCATCTGTCTCTTCTGAAGGAAAAAGTGCAGTCAGTGCTCCAAAAACATGGTGTAGAACTAGTTTTTCCAGAATAGAGGAATAAAGAGCATACAAAGAAGCCTACAGAATTAGGCCTTCTAGGATCATGGATATGTTGTTCATCCACACTTGTTGGCATGTTCCCTTTCCATTTAAGGATAGCTGGAAGTCTACAAGCTGGTTCCTCCCACCCACCCAGGTAGTATAATCCTCGGTTCTGCCCCATAACGTCAGATCTTCCTTTCCGCTGGAAGATACAGGTTACGCCTCTCGTGCTCACGCATTTCGTTAGGCCCTGGCTTCTAAACCTTTGGTTATTCCGAAAATTCATCTAGTTCGCATTAGCGATCGCGACTGTCCTTCGATTATGGAAGACAAGTCTTCCCCCGGATTTCGTCGGTGCCCTTGCAGCCAGAAGATGCACACTGATCCCCACACCACGTGCGTGTACTGTCTTGGTGTCTACCATGACAGCTTGAAGTGCGATCTTTGCCTCGCCTTCAATCCTAACGTTCTCAATGACCGTCTCGCATGCCTGAAACTGGGGAGGCCAGAGAAACAGAACCCTCCGGTGAAATCCAAGGAGGCTCAGTGGGCGGTTTCCGCAGCTGTGGGATCTGCCGAGCAATTGGAACGCATGCAAGCATTCAAGGAGGAAGTGGCTCGGGCTGCAGAGACCACTCGGAGCTTCTTCATTCCGCTCAACCTGGGCTCCACCTTCTCGGGTTCCTTATAAGAGTTGTGCCAGTCTCTCCCGACTAAGTCCTGCGGGCATGTATTTCTCTCGGTCCCGTAAGCGGGAGATGGACCAGGGACCATCTTTGTCCCAACGGAGACACTCTTGGGATCGGGAGAAATCTCAGTCCCAGGAACCAGCGGTCTCGACCTCGGTCGAGATTGCCTCCTCGGCCGCTGGCTTTTTGGCTTTGCCATCTGGCCAGTCGACCAAGGTTTCTGTTCACGACGTGGAAATTGTCATCGATCCTATCGACCCTTTGTCGCAGACTCCGGTCGACGACTCTCTGGAGTGGACTCCGGTCCTTGTCTTCCCCAACGAGGAGACCGTGCCTGCTGGGAATCCCATCGAAGAAGCGGTCCTGAACCTCAGGAAGTCACCAGCCCCGCCAGCATCTCCCAAGAGATCGAGTCGACTTGCCCGATCTTGATCAAGGTCTAGGACCCCCTCGACCAACAGGCCGAGGAAGAGCCATAAGCACTCTAAAAAGAGGCAATGCCATTGGTCGTCTTCGTCCTCCTCGGACGAGGAGAAGCTCTGGCGGAAACTCAGTCGGTGCTACGAGGACCTCATGTGGCAACAGCTGATTTTGTCCTGGCACAATCCGACCCCGGCTTACACCCCGGCCATTACTTGGCTGTCACCTTCCAGGCCATAGCAGACTCCTTCAGAGCCAATCATGTCGACTCCCCCTCCCGCAGAGCCGGTGAAACCTCTAGTTCGTCCGAAACTGGTCTCTGCACCAATAATGGTGGAACCACCGCCCAAGCAGCCTGTGGGAGGGGCTCCTTCTAAAGAAGATAGGCTAGACATCTGGCTTCCTCTGCGTCTCTCGGTCACCGTCAACCCGGACCGCCCCGGCGGGTCGAGGGTGACTTGGGCAGTCGACCATTGTACCCGGATTCTTCGGATTCCAATGTGACTGGCTTACATTCCCATCCTGGGGATGATGACTCGGCAGGTGGGATAGAGACAGAGGAGGGTTCTTCATCTTTTTCAGGGCATTCTCCGCCTCATCTCTTGAGTCTACAGGGATGCCCCTGGAACCTATCCAGAAAAAGGTGGAGTACCCTCTCACGGACATCCTCAAGAGAGGAGATACCCCGAAGGAGGCCTTTCCAGTGGCCGAGGCTATTGTTGGCCCAGCCGTAGAACTCTGGCAGCGTCCTGCCTCTTGTGTAGCACCATCTGTATGCATGGCCCGCAAGTATGCAGTGTCCATGGGGTCCCTTGTGGGGTTCACAGAGCACCCTTCGGTCAAGAGCCTGGTGACTGCCTCTGTGTTCAAGCATACTGGCAGTTCTGCTGACACCGACCGACCTCCCAAGAAAGAGTCCAAGCTCATGGACCATTCGGCCAGGAAGGTTTGTGCGGTTTTGTCCTTGGGCCTTACTCTGGCAAATTCAGCTGTCATCATGGCACACTTCTCCCATGCCCTCTTGGGGTCTTTGGATGAAGTCCTCCCATATCTCCCCGCGGACATGCAGACCACGGTCAAGCAGGTCCGGGACCAGGGCTGTGCTGTTGCCAAGCAGCAACTTCAGGCAGCCCTGGACATCGGGCACTCTTGTGCCCATTCGATGGCAGCCACAGTTGCTTCTCGCTGCAGGGCTTGGCCAAGGCTCTCCTCCTTCCTGGTGGATACTCGGCAAAAACTGGCTGTCGTGCTTTTCCTAGGGACTGACCTGTTCAGCCCAGGAGTAGCCGGTCACCTTCAGCGCATTGAGCAGTCCAGTGCCACCTTGGATGCTACTTCTGCCAAAGGTTCCTCAGTAAAGAACCAGCAGAAGAAAAAGAAGAAGCCTTTTTGGCACTCTTCCCCTGCAGTGCAACAGTCCTCCTTCCAGGGCGGACAGCAGCAACATCAGCAGCAAGCTCAAGCTTGGTGCCCCCGTTCCAAGACTGAGCCCTTCCAGGCCCGTAAAGGAGGTCGAGGATCAGGTTCTGGATCCTCCTCCTCCAAGTCTGCTCAGTGACGGGGCGGGGGCTGCCTTCCCCCTCCCGTTATGCCAGCTCTGGGTCCTCATGTGGGGGGTCGGCTCCATCACTTCCTTTCCGCCTGGTCCTCAGTTACCACGGACAGGTGGGTTCTCAAAGTGGTTGGCCTGGAACTGCCTCTGGAATTCGAGCAGTACCCTCCAAGCTGAGCCCATGCCCCTCTGGAGGGAAGAGTGTCCACCCAGACCCAGTCTGCTCTTTGAGATGGCATTGCTCAGCTCCTCCTCAAGGAGGCAGTAGCCCCAGTGGTAGATCCTCCACCAGACTCAGGCTTTGTCTCCAGGCACTTCCTGGTGCCCAAGTGGATGGGCCACGATTTGAATCAGTATCTTTAGTCACGCACCTTTCAGATGGTCACTGTCCCAGATCATACCATCCTTGGAGCGAAACATGTGGTTCTGTTCACTGGATCTGCAGGACGCATTCTTTCACGTCCCAATCCATCCATCTCATCAGAGGTTCCTCTGCTTCAGAGCTGAAGGGACCCTGTACGAGTTCCAAGCCATGTCTTTCGGCCTGTCATGAGCCCCACAGGTTTTCACCAAATGCATTGAAGTGGTGGCAGCCCATCTCAGGCGTCCGGGGGTCAGAATCTGCCCCTTCCTCAACAAATGGCTCCTAGCAGGTCCCACCCAACAGGAGGTGGAGATCTCCAGGGACCTGGCCCTCCAGACCTGTTCCCAACTCGGCCTTCTCATCAACAAGGCCAGGTCGGAACTCGAGCCTTCCCAGATGATGTGCTTCATAGGGTCAGAGCTTGATTCTCGTCAAGCCAGAGCTTGGCTCCTGGTGGACGGGGCGGAGATTCTCTTCTCCTTTGCCCAATCATTTCTGGTTGGGCAATTGTGCCCTGTCCGGGACTTTCGGCACCTTCTGGGTTACATGGTGGCGTGCACCTCAGTGGTCCATTGGGCCCGGTTGCGCATGCGCCCCCTCCAGTGGGAGCTGGCCACCCAGTGGACTCAGTGCCACTGTCATTTCAACCAGCTGATCATTGTAACCCAGAAGATGTGGGACACTCTCCAGTGGTGGACTGCCCCAGACCGATTGCAGGAAGGGATCCCATTTGTCCGGCCAAGCCAACGGCCATCCTTATGACCGATGCCTCTCTCGTGGGTTTGGGTGCCCATATGGGGGACAGTAGGGCCCCCGGGTTCTGGACCCCCGAGGAGTCTCGATACCTCATCAACCTGTTGGAGCTCGGAGCAGTCAGACTGGCACTGTCAGCTTTTGTTCCTCAGCTCCAGGGTCAAGGGGTTCAAGTCCAGACGGACAATACCATGACTAAGGCTATACTATTTTCACGGCATGCACGGAAGTCACGATTTCCGTGAAAACTGTGTGTTGCCGTGAATTCCACCAAACTCTGTAAACCAAGTGTTGTAGCATTTTGTTTTGCACAGAAGCAAGAGAAACCGACCGCGCATTCACCTCTGACTATATTTATTATCACCATGACTGGCACAACTGGTTACCATGATTTTTTTTTTTCCCCTCTCGGTCTCTCTCCTTCACTACAACCCTCCCATCCCCTCCCCTTCCCTCCCCTCTACCACGTGGTGCCAGAGTCACCGCTGGCTGCAGTTACCAGCCACCAGCCTGGACAGGATGAATCCCACATCTGGACATTAGCAACTCCGAGAGTCCAACTGTAGCAAGTGCAACTATTGCTGTGGACTGGGGCACGAACTTCCAAGCCATCTACCCCCAAAAGCCTTTTTTATGCTTAGCGCTGTATGTACTGCAGAAGTGTAACTCTCTGAACCTTCTTCAGTTAAGCCTGCACCACGTAACTGTTGCAATCTATTTTACATTTTTTGAGATACAGCCTCTTCAAGCCACTGATGCTTTTAACAAATTTTTTACTATTTTTTAATGTTTTTAACTAATTAAAATTCCTATAGTGTAACTAAAAAGTTTGCAAGTGTTTTTCCATGAAAAACATAATTTTACCCATGCAGGAGCAGTGAAAAAATGTCAGTTTTTACCATGAAAATAATACAGCCTTAACCATGACCATGTACTACCTCAACAAACAGGGTGGCACACACTCCTGTCTGCTTTGCAGAGAGGCGCGCCATATCTGGACATTCGCGAGCCATCTGGAGGCAGATCTCCTAGCCATTCATGTGACAGCAACCTCAAACCTGCTCTCAGCTGCTTAGGCGAGACATCCACGAGTGGCCTCTCTATCCAGAGGTAGCTTACAGCCTGTTGTCTTGTTGGAGCATACCGCTGGTGGACCTGTTTGCCTCCAGGGAAAACACCAAGCTGAGGCAGTTTTACGCCCGCCCACCTCAGCAGGACTCACTGCAGGGAGATGCCTTCTCGAGGCCATGGACCCCAGGCCTCCTCTACGCTTTCCCCCCATTTCCCTTGATCCACAAGGTGTTACTTAAGCAGAGGAGGGACAAGGCGAAGGTGATCCTGGTAGCCCCAGACTGGCCTTGCCAGTTCTGGTATCCAGATCTCCTCAGCCTCAGCTACAGGCCCCCAGAGCAGCTTTGCACACACCCAGACCTGATTTCCATCAATCAGGGGAAGGTATTCCATCCAGACCTTCAATCCCTGCACCTCACAGCCTGGTACCTGAGCGGCTAGAGTTCCAGGCTTTGGGTCTTTCTGAGGATGTAGGAATTGACCAGGAAGTGTTACGCCTTCAAATGGAAAAGGTTTTCCATTTGGTGTCAGAGCAAGGGCCTGGACCCTCTGTCCTGTCCAGTGGCTAACATTCTCAACTACCTTTGGTCTCTCTCCAAGGGGTCTTAGGTCATCGACCCTTAGGGGTGCACCTGGCAGCCATCTCTGCTTACAGTGGGCGGTCAGCCCAGCAGGTGGCAGGAGACAGTATTAGGGTGCTTTTTCAAAGGCCTGGACCACATATCCCTCTGGCGTGAACCTCCACCTCTGTGGGATCTACTGCTGGTACTGGCAAAGCTCATGGGCAAGCCATTTGAACCAGTGCACAAGTGTGAACTGTCACACTTGTGGAAGATGGCCTTCCTGGTGGCTATCACGTCTGCCAGAAGGACAGGGGAGCTCCAGGCGCTTTTGGTGGACTCCCCTTATCTGGTCTTCCACAGGGACAACAAGATGGTCCTACGCCCCCAACAGAAATTCCTTCCAAAGGTGGTGTCAGATCAGAGTTTCACCTTAACCAGGTATTAACTCTGCCAGAATACTACCCCAATTACACCTCGGAGGCAGAGTACAGGCTCCATACTTTGGACCTGAGATGTGCTCACTCCTATTACAAGAAGAGGATGGTGGAAATTCATGGAGAGGTTTGCCAGCTGTTTGTCACCTACACTGAAGCTGCTTCGGGCAGACCTGCAGCTAAATGGACTATTGCAAGGTGGATTACATCATGCATTAGTCTGTGCTATGAGTTGGTGGGCAAGGAGCCTCCCAGAGGGATAAGAGCTCACTCCACCTGCCATACCGCTGCTTCCAGAGACATCCCTATCCAGGTGGCTCTGCTGACTGATCTTATCTCTCTCAGGCGGCGGCTCTTCTGAGTAGTAAACATCACCCTCTGCCTCTCAACCAGGCGACTCAGCCAGGGTTGGAACCTATGGCGGCAGTTCGCTGACTGTCAACACCCCTCCCCCCCAGCTAAGGCTTTGCCTTCGTCGGTGCTAGACTCCAGGGTCGACACTAATCCTGCGAGGCATCGCCTGATGCAAGTACTCGCCTCTTCCTCCACTCATCCCTTGCCTCTAGGACCCTTTTTCCCACAGGCACCGCCCTCACCAGTGAGGCCAGCGTTGGCTTCCTCCCTGGACCTTCACCAGTCAGGACTGCGCTGTCCCTGCTGACGCCTCAGCCGATGACTCCACAGCTGTTGTCACCTCAGCCATCACCACAGCCGACGCCTGCTGGATGCCCTTGGGGATCCACAGCCAGTGCGGGTTGGGCCTACACCTGGGTACCCTACGCCAGCTCCCCCACTGATGTACCTGTACCCCCCCACCACAGTATCCATATCCTCTGGTTACAATCCACCCCCACCGGTGGATTACAATGTTCTTTTCTATGCTTGGTGATCCTTTATCCAGAATAAGGGCACAGCCAGGAAATAGTCTCCCCTGGACCCTCAGGACCTGGACTGGGTGGGACCTAGCAGCCGCCATATATGGGTTCACTGGGGGGCACCCCGTCGTCAGCTCCAGCCTGCGTTTGGAGGACCATCCCCCCCCCACACCGGTCAGAGTCCTCCAGGGACTCTTCCATGGGGAAGGATCAGCCTAAGGATGCTCCTAAATCCCTTCCCGACGACCCTGTGTTCCTTGACAATATGCATCATATCCAGTCCCTCATGAGATGGGAGACCAAGGAGCTGGACCTGGAGCGTCACCACTTAGCAATCTATCTGAGGAAGAAGGATACCATCCCCTTGGTGGTACCTCCTTTAATTGACATGTATGAGGACATCACCAAGGTGGCGTGGAACCACCCCTATACCACTTGCCCTTGCTTAAGAAGGCTGGCTGCCTTTACCATGCGCCGGTTGGTAAGCCCTTCTTTCGGGAGCACCCTATAGTGGACTCCGTGATCATTAATGAGGCCCATGACCACACTAAGAGACCCAGCACCTTAGTGCCCACCCTCATGACAAGGCATCTAGACAACTTGACCAGTGGGTTAAGCACATGTATGCATCTACAACCCTGGCTGTTCAGGCTGTGAACTATTTGGCCCATATGGTTCAGTACCAGAATGCCCTCTTGGACCAGGAAAGGTATCTGGTACAGACTCTTCCTGAGGATTCTACCAAAACTCAGCTGGCCCAACTCTTAAAGTCAGGTTCAGATGTGGGCACTCATGTTCTGCAGGCAGCATACAATGCAGTTGATGCCTCCTATTGGGGGGCAGTGACAGGGATCTGTCTTCATCACCATTCATGGCTCAGAGTGTCTAGCTTTGCTCCTTATGTTCAAGCTAGCATCTTGGATGCCCCTCTTTTAGAGATACCGTACTGTTCGGGGGGGGTGATGCTCAGGACATCATTCCTGCTCTCAGATCGGTTCATTCCCTCTACCACTCTCAGCTTTAGATTAGCCAGCGGAAGTTCTTTCATCTGTCTTCTCACCAGCCCTTCATGGGCCAGAAGGTGAAGGCCTCCTTCAAGTGCATGGCACAAATCTCCCCAGCTGCAGCAGCTGCTCATAGGGCCCCGCAAGCACCCACAGCCGCTCTGCCCACCCCGGGTCCATTGCCCCCTTGCCCAAGCCAAGCCTTGAGGGAGCTGGTTGGGGGTCTTTTCTCCCTTTACCGTGACAGGTGGCAAGTAGTGACCACAGACCAATTTGTGCTCCAGTTCATAGAGCATTGGCACACCCTATAATTTCTGGAGTCTCCTGTGGACCACTCTTCCTTTCCCTCCCATTACCTTTCAGCCCAGCTCTCCCTCATTCAGGAATGGATTTGGGCTCTCCTGCACAATAGAGCCATAGAGCCCATCCCTCCGGCTCAAAGGGGAAGGGGGTTTTACCCCCACATTTTAAGACAGGGGGACTTGAGGCCAATCCTGGACCTCAGTCACCTGAATCTGTACATGGAGTACAAACGCTTCAGGATTGTTACTCTACAAGGGTTGCTGCCCCTCCTTCACCGGGGTACTGGCTCTGTTCCTTGGACATGCAGGATGCCCGTCTGCATCTCCAGGTCTTCCCGTCCCACCACTGTTTCTTCCACTTCTGCTTCCAGTGGATCATTTTCAGTTCCAGGCCATCCCTTTTGGCCTTTCTTCGGCACCTCGTGTTTTTACCAAGTGCCTAGGAGTGGTGGCCGCAGCTGTGAGGAGACGTGGCTTTTACTTGTTCCCCCTACCTGGATGACTGACTGCCAGCAGCCCACTCAAGGCATCTCCTGCTTTGGACCCTGGAATGCATCTTTCAGTTCTTCCAGGCCTTGGGGATGATGGGCAATCTGCCAAAGTCTTGTCTCTCTCAGTGCCAGTGCCTCCTGTATATTGGGGCGGTCCTGGACTCTTCCCAGGGCAGTGCTTTCCTGCCAAGCGGACAGGGTGGAACGCTCAATGGAACAGGCCCACCTCATCTCCTCCAGTCAATAAATCCAGTCCCGGGCATTCCTACACTTATTGGGGGGCATGGCTGCACCCACAGCGATGGTTCTTCTGGCCTGCCTGCATATGCGGGTTCCACAGTAGACCCTTTGAGTCCAGTGGGACCAGTGCATGGACGACCTGGATCAACTGGTCGTGGTCTCCAATCCGGTGTGGAGGTCCTTGGGTGGTGGCAGAACCCTGCCAATCTCCTGAGAGGTCCCTTCTGGGATATGGCCTCAGTAGACCCTGACGATGGATGCATCTGGTCTGGACAGGGTCCCACCTGGCCGACTGCCAGGCTTAGAGGACATGGTCAAGATGGAGCAGAATCTTCACATCAGTGTGCTGGAGATGCAAGCGGTTGTTTCGCCATGCAGACCTTCCAGACCCATATTCTTGCCATTTCGCTGCTGGTGCAGACAAACAACATGTTGGTAGTGTGCTATATTAACAAGCAGGGGGGCACCTACTCATATCTCCTTTGTCGGACGGCACTAAGAATCTGGTACTGGGCCATTGAGCACAGCCTGGAACTCTCAGCTGTTCATGTTCCAGGTGCTCAAAACGCCCTGGCCAACAGTCTCAGCCAGTCCAGATCGAGGGCTCATGAGTGGGAACATCTGCCTTCAGTGGCTGAAGACCTCCTCAACAGGTGGGTTTGTCCAGAGTTGAACCTTTTTGCGCCCTCATGCAATGCAAAACTGCCGCTGTCTAACCCCAGTGATGCTCAGGATATTTATAACTTTATGCAGTAAGCCTGGAGGGTTGGACTGCCTGGAGAGATGGAACACATGCAAATGAGTTGAATTCTTTGCACATGAGCTTCTTTCATATACTGTCTCTACTAATTGTGGTGTTCTAACCTCTTCAGATTTTTCTCTCCGCCTGAAAGTCTGGTCGCTCGGAGTGGTCATCTTACTCTTTTGCATGAAAGAAGATTCAAAACCTTAAAAAACTTAAGTATTTTCTATTTGTTTTATTGCCTCTACTGATTGTTAGTGTAAATCTTGTTTATTGCTTAAATTACATATTTTTTCCGGTTCCTCGTGGTTTGGCATGACCGTGGGGAAACCGGTTTAGTTGTTTTGAGTTATCGGGATTCTCTGATTAAGGAGCCTTGTTTTTGTCTATTATTAGTTTAGTTTTTTTAGTCTATTTTATTGTTTTTGTAACTGCTTTTTATCAGTTACAGAACCGCTGATCTGGTTCGCCTGTCATCTCCTGGGTTCGGTTCCTATCGGTTCCAGAATCGACCAAAAAAAAAAAAAAAATATGCACTTTATTCTTTACTGAGCGGTTAGTGTTTCTTGTTTTTAGACATTACCATGTCAGGGAAACCCAAAAAGAGAACCAGAGAACCCGGTTTCAAGAACTGTTTAAAATGTGGAGATGTATTTTCTAAAGCAGACAAGCACACCTTATGTGTGGCTTGTCTGGGATTCGAACTTCTGGATCAGGATTGTGAAGTCTGTGAAACTTTCCCGGACAAAAACGTAGAAAAACGCCTTGAAAGGCTAAACAAAAAGTTTCCTAGGGGTCCCTCCAGTTCTGACCAGCTGACACCCCAATCTGCTGTGGCTGAACCCACAAGTTTTCTTACCCCTGCCCCTGATACGGGCGAAAAAGGGGCAAAAAGAGGGACACAGCTGACTGATTCCCCGGTTCCCTCAAAGAAACTCAAAAAAAACAAGCATGCAGAATCCTCCCCTGCTAAACCAGGGACTTCTGCGCCGATGCCCGCTATGCCCTCGGCTCAAGAGATAGCCCAGGCTTCTAAAATTATCCAGGCACTGCAAATATTGTCCCCAGGCCAGCAGTGGGGTGTTGCCCTCTTTGCAGGAGGAGCAATATTATGAAGAGGAAGATGGTCCTTTTCAGGATGACGAACCAATTCCTCCAGAGATATCTCATGAGCAGGATTTTGGTTCTCCTCCCAGGATATCAGAGGATTTACTCCTCACATTTTACATTTGTAAGGAGGATGGCAGATGCTCTGGATATTGCTACCACAGAGCAGATTGAGGATGAAGAGGAAATTGAATATTTAAATATGATGGGTTTGACACCCACAAAAGCCTTCTTGCCAGTATACAAAATTTTCGGAAAAGACACCCTAAAACTTCTACAGACCCCTAATTCTGTTCCTCCTGTTGATAGGAGAATAGATAAAAAGTATCAGTTGGACAGGACGGGAACTGATTTCCTTTTCTCCCATCCTGACCATCAAGGGGTTATACAGCAGGCAGCCTGCAACAAAGCCAGAGTCCCTCTGTCCTACCACCCTCCGGCCAGGGACTCCAGAAAAATGGATAGCATGGCCAAAAAAGGCTACTTATCAGCCTCTTTGGCAATGAGACAGGCTACTTTTCAAGCTTATGCTGCCCAGTATCAAAAATCCCTGTGGCAGTCGGTACTGGACATGTCCATGAAAGCCCCCTCACCCTTGTCTGAAGACCTGGTTGAAACTGCTAGCTTTGGGCTGGAGGCGGCTAAGTACCAGTTCCAGATGGCTGCTGATTCTAATGACACTGCAGCCAGATGGATGGTTAACATCGTGGCACAGAGAAGGTTTGCTTGGCTCAAGGCCACTAACCTTACTCAGAATACTTAATCCAAGGCCCTGGATTTTCCTTTAGAGGCAAACTCTTTTTGGGGAATCCACGGTTGCATACATGAAAAAAGTGGAGGAGTATAAGGCAACCTATAGAAGCAACTCTGCTAAAGAGCATGCTTCTCCATCCTCTAAGCCCTATGGAAGGAGGGGGAGCAAAGGAAGATCTTTTATGACCAGACCCTTTTTCTAGCTAGTAACCATGCCCCCAGTATCAGCAGTATCCACAACAGGGATACTCTAGGGATAGGGGTAGAAGGGGCTCTCAAACCCAACCTCGGCCCCAACCAAAGCAAAACCCCTGAGGCTTAGGCCGCCTCCTCCCTCCCTGTCGGAGGCATACTCTCCCACTTCCTCCAGGCTTGGCTAAGCGTCACCACAGACAAGTGGATCCTGGAGGTAGTGGGTCAGGGTCTGTCTCTAGATTTCAAATCTTTTCCTCCACAAAAGACCGGGGTTTACTGCTCATCTCCTTTAATAATAATAATAAATAATGCATTTTATTTAATATAGCGCCTTTCATATATCAAAGTGCTGCACAATGCATAAAACAAAACAATAAAACCAATAAAATCAAAAAAATTCAGAAAATGCTTTTCCCCACAGAAAGGTCTACAGAGCCTGCCTAAAATATCCCACTGTCCCACACTCACATAGCTGATGGGGCAGAGAATTCCAAAGGGTGGGGGCAACACACCCAAAGGCACGCGCACCAGATGACTTTAAACAAACCCTTGAAATCTCCAGCAACCCCTCGTCAGCCGAGCGGAGCTGTCGCAGTAGGGTGTAGGGAACCAGGAACTCTTTCAGGTAGTCAGGACCCTGTCCGTGGAGGGCTTTGTAAGTTAATAATCTACCTTAAAGGTGATCCGCCACTGAACAGGCAGCCAGTGCAGATCATGCAGCACAGTGGTAATATGTCATCTCCTTGATGCCCCTGTAAGATCTAGCAGAGAGAGAGAGAGAGAACACTACTAGAAGCAGAGGTTCAGAAATTGTTACATCTTAGAGCAGTGGAATTAGTCCCTACCACTCTGAAAGGAAAGGGTTTTTACTCCAGATACTTCCTAACAACAAAGAAAAGTGGGGAGTGGCAGCCAATATTGGATATTAGAGCTTTGAACAAGCATCTGAAAAAAAACAAAGCTCAGAATGGTAACTTTAGCTCAAATATTACCAACAGTTCAAAAAAAGGGGACTGGCTGGCATCACTGGACTTGAAAGACTCCTATTTCCACATCCTCATTAAAGAATCTTACAGAAAATATCTCAGATTCGGACTCCCTTCAGGCCACTATCAGTTTTCGTCTCTTTCTTTCGGTCTCTCCTGAGCACCAAGGGTATTCACAAAGTGCCTAGTTTGTGTACTGGCATATCTAAGAAGACAGGGAGTGACCGTCTTCTCTTACCTAGACGATTGGCTGGTGGTGGGAAACTCACCAGACCAAGTAAGACACTCCCTAAGAATCACCAGGTCCTCTTAGAGTCTCTGGGTTTCATAATAAACCAAAAGAGATCAATTCTAACCCCTGCTCAAACTTTGCGGTTTATAGGGGCAGAAATCAACACACTTCAGGGCAGAGCCTTTTTTTACCCTTAGACAGGGTGCAAAGTCTTCAGTCAATAGGAAACTCCTTCATCCTGAACAGGTCAAAAACTGCAAGACAGTTTCTGCAGCTACTAGGCCATATGGCTGCATCCACAGGCACAGTTCAAGGATCCAGATTCCATATGCAAGACATCCAGTTTCACCTCAGGGCTCACTGGAGTCAGAAAAAAATACCCCTTTTCAAAGCATATACCAGTGACAAGGCCACTATTAAGGGCCCTCTTGTGGTGGAAACAGGAATCCAATTTAAGGCAGGGAGTACCTTTCCAGAGAGAAAACCCCTCTCTGGTACTCACAACAGATGCATCCCTATCAGGCTGGGACGCCCACTTAGGAAAGCACACGACTCAGGAAATCTGGTCAGCAGCAGAGTCCCTTCACCGCATAAATTTACTGGAACTAAGAGCAGTATTACTAGCCCTAAAGGCTTTTTCTTCACTGATAATGGGCAGGTTGGTTCAGATCAGAACAGACAATACCACCACAATGTATTACATAAACAAACAGGGAGGCACCAGGTCAGGCCTCCTCTGCACAGAGTCCATGAAGATTTGGACACTGGCGTACTCTCTGAAGGTCTCTTTACAGGCAATTCACTTGCCAGGAAAGGACAGTACTTTGGCAGATGCACTAAGTCGCATCAACCAGGCCCACCACGAATGGACTCTGAACAAGCAGGTGGTAAAAGTTATTTTCAGAAGGTGGGGCACTCCCAGAGATGGACTTGTTCGCATCCCACCAGAACCACCAGTTACCTCAATATTGCTGCAGACCACCAGCACAGGGTGCAGTTCCTCTGGATGCGACAGGCAGGCACCTGTATGCTTTCTCCCCTTTCCCCCTGGTTTTCAGGGTGTTACTGAAGCTAAAATCCCTCTCAGCATCTCTGATCTTGATAGCTCCGGATTAGCCCAGGCAGCCATGGTACTCTCTTCTGCTCTCCATGTCTGTCAGCAAACCGATACAACTGCCCCTCAGACACAATCTCCTGACTTCCAATCAGGGAACATTGTTGTACCCAAATCTCAAGTCCCTTCATCTCAAAGCATGGCTCTTGAGGAATTAAGAGTATGCAGATTTAAATCTTTCAGAAGCTGTCCTAAATATTTTAAAGGATTATAGAAAACCCTCCACACAGAAAACGTATTCTTTCAAATGGAAGAGATTCTCTCTCTGGTGTTCCAGCATGAACCTTATGCCATAAAAGGTTGGAGTTTCATTTGTCCTGGACTATCTCACTCATTTGCACTCACAAGGTTTGCAACCCAGTTCCCTTAAAGTTAATTTAGCAGCGGTATCTGCCTACCTTTCTGTGGGGACCAAGGTGTCAGTAGCATCTGATAAACTTTTCAAAAGGACTGATGCATTTACACCCACCTCACAGGGCACCAGTGCCTTCTTGGGATTTGAATGTGTGTATAGCCAAGCTCATGGGCCCTCCCTTTGAGCCCATGGCTACTGCCCACTTGAAATACCTTACTTGGAAAACAGTCTTCCTAGTGGCTATTACTTCAGCAAGGAGAATTAGCGATCTCCAAGCTCTCTGCATTGACCAAGACTATATCTCATTTCACAGAGATGAGGTAGTCCTCAGAACTAACAGACAGATCTTACTTCAAGAAACAGCTCTTGCAGCAGGTTACACCATTAGGACTGAAGCCGGCAGGCACCAGGACCCCACAGAAATTTTCTAGCTAGCAATATTCAGCGGGGGCCGCCTCTGATGTTGGGCGTAGTACATAAGGAGACAGTCCCCCATAATCCTCTGTTCTTTTCCTGCCGTCGACTTGCCATCTTCGGCCTCTCGGTCTCCTGTCTAGTGCACTACGACTACAGAACTTTTGAATATTTTTTGAACAACTTTTCTCTGCACAACTGATGTCCTCTCAACTCCATCTCTTGAGGGTCACGCTGGCGAAGTGTGCCTGCGGCAAACAGATCCTTCAAGGATCCCCATTAGGTCCTGTGTGGGTTACTGGAGGCGGACCAAGACACCAAGGCCTGCACCTTTGCCAGGGTTTTAATAGCCACACCAGGATCCACCATCCAGAGGCATCAGGCATATCTTCTTGAGGAAAAGCTTAAAAGTGGACCAGGAACCTTCCTCCGGAGAATCTTCATCAAATCCACAAACACCAGGACAAGCACCCACAGGAAGGTGGGGTCTAGGTCCCCTACTCGGGCCTTGGACTCCCAGCTCGGCTCCAGATCGGACCGCTCTCCTCCAGGGCTCAATCGCAGCCTCCCAGTTAAGGTCAGGTCTTAAGCGGTTCTTCTCATCTCCAGCCTCTCAAGACTTGAGCCCTCGCTTCACTTCGACCCCTCGAAGGCCTCTTTGAGGTCAGGTGGCATGCAAATTCTTCTTCATCCACCCGTCGAGGAACCGACTCCAGGTCGGTCTCCCAACCGCCAGAGGTCTGATCCGGGGCCAAGAAAACCAAGGACCTAGCATCCCTAAAGCAGACCGGACCCGGCGTCACCACCAAGCGATTGGCCAAACACTCCAAATCGACTCGGCTCACAGGAGGGCGACTGACACCGTCTGAACACCATTAAGCCAGCCAGGCGTTCGCCGGGTCTGAAAGGCGTCAACCAGGGACCGACACCGGCTGCAGACGGTGCCCTGTTACGGCGGCGCGGTCGGCAGAAATTCACAGAGGAGAACACCACAGCCTGAGACCAGGCGGCGACACCAGGATGCTGGGCTCCAGGAACCCTCCCGGATCGGGAGACCCGAGACCTAGCGCCCACCCGGCGACAGTCCCCGGTGCCAGGCGTCGTCGGGTATGAACGATTGCGAAATTAAGGGCTCTTTGCAACTGGTGGGTTCTGTCAAGAAGGATGGATGGTCCCGACCCGTCCTCCTACTACCCCTACTCCTCCTTCTCTAACCCCTCCTGCCTCGCCCTTCCCTCCACTAAGAGGCCAGTAGGGGCGACTTCCATCCCCAAGGCAAACTCCACCTCCTAAGGGTAGATCTACTAACAGGAAGGCCTCCTCCAGATCCCATCAGGGTCACCCAGACCCAAACCCACCTGGGCAGATGCCAGTACACTCCAAATCGGGAGGATTCAAGATTGGATACTTGAGCACTCCAGATCTCCTTCTCTGCTCAGCATCTCTTCTGACCCACCGACCTCCCAGGTCTCCACGGATGATCCCTCTTTACGCCGAAGTGACTAGGAGGCACATCCAGGACAACATAGAGGTGGGATGCTGAGGACCTTGACCACAAAGGCGACGCCACCTGCTACCTTTGGCAAAAAGACCGAAGCCTGTGGTGTTTGCCATGATGGGCACCTTCACGGGCGTCACCAAGGCTGCGTCGGCCATCGCACTCCACTCCTGTGTTGCCGAAGAAGGCTGACCGCCTGTACAAGGCCCCTAAGAGAGGACCAGTATTTGGCAAAGCAAACTCTGGCAGATTCCCTGGTTATCACTGCTTCACGTGACCTGTCTCAGAGACCCCAGCATATGAGCACTGAGCCACGGACCAGGAATCAAGCAATTGGATGCCCTGGGAGCGCGCGTCTATATGGCTGCTAACGTGCTATCGCGTACTGTTCTGCTTACCATATGGTTCCGGTTCAGAAGCCCTGTGGGGTGGGGCCAGGGCTGTTGAAAAAGCTTCCCGATGGTGATCAGGCGGGCTCTAAACCTCCTCCGCACTAGGTCAGATGTGGGGACCAAGTGCTTAGAGCCGCATACGACTCTACGGACTCTTGACCAAACTGCAACTTCAGGCATCTGTCTCCGGAGACACTCCTGGCTCCATGTCTCCGGCTTTACCCTGGATGTACAGCAAAATATTCTAGACATCCCATATAACGGGAGTGCTGTTGAGTGAATCCTCGAGAGGTTATGCAGCTCCAAGATGCAGGAAGGCAGTCCGATCTGTACAAGCCATACAGATCAAAACTAATTCACTTAGTAGACAGGCATTTACGTGACGGCTACAAAGGCAGCAACAGCGTTCCGGCCAGCAGAGGAGCACTTTCGTGCAAGGCCCAGGCCAATTGTCCCCAGGCAGGGCCACGTTACTCAAAATCGGACCAGCCTGCAGGGACCGCGCTGCCACAACGGCTCCTTTCAGCCCGCCCTCCTCAGGATCAGCGGGCAAAGAGTCGAGACATGCCGCCACCTTTCAGGGAGTGATCACCACAGCTGGTGGATTCTACAGTTGGTCAAAATGCCGTGCATAGAGTTCATAGACAACCCGTACAAGACCTCCTCTGCTTTCCCGTTATTTCAGGTCAGCGCCTGCTCATACAGCAAGTAACACTTCTGGAAGAAGAGCTATAAACACGTACCAGGGAACCAGAGAGGACTAGGGTATTATTCTCACTTCTTCTGGTTCCAAGAAAACAGGAACCTCCGTCCAATACTGGACTCAGCGACCTCAATCTTCGGTCACGTGAAACTTCAATGGTGACCCTCACGACAGTTCATGCAGCAAGGGTGCATTCTTGCACCCTGGACATCAGGATACTTCCTGCATATTCCTATCACTCAGGTGCACGGAGTTCCTCGCTTGAGTTTCAGAGCGCCATTATCAGTTCCTAGCTCTTCGCCGAACTGTCCCCGACCTCGGGTCTTCACAGTGCATGGCAGTCGTAGCCGCATCTGAAGAGACAGGGCCACCATTCCCCCTACCAGACGATTGGCTTCTCATGGGCAGCCTCACAGAGCCCTGATGTCTGCCATTCCTGCACTCAGTCTGTTGAGACCTTGGGCATTCTCATAATGCGAGAAGTCACGCTGGTTCCGTCAGGCAGCTGCCATTCGCCGGAGCAGTTCTGGACACCGTCAAGAGCTTCCTTCCCTGGACAGGCGGGACACCGGATCCTCATCAGGACTTATCGGCAAAGACAGTCCCAGCCAGACTGGTCCTTACCTGCTGGGACCTTGGCTACAGCCATTACAACGATCACTAGCCTGTCTCCACATGCGGGTATCAGTGGATGTTCGGGTACAATGAGACTAAAAGCAAACCATGTGCGCTCAATCAGATCACAAGACCTAATTGAGATTAGCAATGGTAGCTACATTCAGGAACTACGGCGGTCCCCTTCAGCGCCGTCGACTGACACCTCCACAGGCGCCTCAAGGCTCGGTTGGAAAACACCTCGATGGTGTTCGGTCTGGGGCCTGTGGACAGCAGAGTCTCATCTCCACATAAATATACTGGAAATGAGGCAGTTCTCTAACCCTGCAGGCCTTCAGTCGGAGATTACGGTACACTTCTGTTACAGACAGATAATTCCATGATGTGTACTTCAACAAACAAAAGCACCCTCCTACCGTTTTGCAGGAGGCCATGAGGTGTGGGATTGGGTCTTGCAACAGCGCAAACCTTATTGCAGTTCATGTTCCGAAGTGACAATATCGCCAGACAACCTGAGCCACTCGCAGGCCAGAGTCCTGATAGGAACTACTCGGGGTGAACAGTCTGTTTAGCAGATGGGGTACTCCAGAATAGACTCTTTGCGTCCCCATACAAGCAAACTGCCCAATTTTGCTTTCGCTAGATCAGGGCCTGGTGTTTTCGGCGAGGCAGGTGAACTCCCTCTCCTGGGGGGCAGTCCCTTTATTTCCTCCTTTCCCGTTGTCAGAGGTTCTTCTAAAACCGCGGGAACAGCGGAGCTCACCTGATCACACCCTTCTGGCCCAACAGATGGACCTCTCTTGCATCAACTATCCGGGAACCTCAGTGTCTTTGCCAATGTCCCATTGCTGTCTCAAGGCGGGTTCCTTAGTCCACCGGACCTCGTTCCCTGAACCGCAGCAGCTCCTAGAACACAGCCCGATGCAATCCGAGGTCTCGCTAGAGTGGCCAGGCCCGTTCTTACTGCCACTAGGAAACTGGCTACCCGCGACCTCGCCATGAGTGGCGGGATCTCTTATTAGCTCAAAAAAAAAAAAAGAAAGCCTGGACTGTCCAGAAAAGCTGATGCTGGACTACCTGCTATCCCTTTCCTCCGGCCTGGCTTATTCCTCGTTAAGTGCCTTTGTGCCATTTCAGCCTACTGTGTCCCTGTAAGCCAGCACTTAGCCAGCCCCAGCTGAACAAGCTCGTGCCTTTTGGTCCTCCACCTTAGGCCCCGATTGGGATCCAATCCCACCATGGTTACCCCGTCCTGGAGCAGCTCACGCTGTCACCCTTTGAACCAGCAGCGGATTGCAGCTCACGTTTCTCTTGGAAGCGTTGTTTTGAATGCAGTACTTCTGCCAGAAAGATTTCTGAAATGCGCGCTACGTGCAAGAGCGTCTTGGTTTCCACAGGACGGGTCTAAGGACTAATCCTAAATTTCTGCCTAGTGGTCTCAGCTCTCACCCTTAATCAGGACAGCGATCTACCGGTGTTCCGAAATACTCTATCAGGAAAAGCCCTCCTGCCTCTTGATGTGAGTGCCTTAGATACTACTGACCAGAACAAAAACAACAAAGTAGGACCAACACCCCGTCTCCTTTGCCCATAGGATGAAGGCTCCTGTAAAAAGATCGCTGTCCGGTGGCTTCCAGTGCATTGCGTTCTGTTACAGAAGGTAGCAAACCCTTACCAGGTGGTTAGGGTCATTCACCAGAAAGCGGTGGCTACCTCGCTGGGCCTTAAGGAATGTGTCCACCTCAGCTGTTGCGCTGCAGCTACTTGGAGATCGGTACACTTTTATCAGGCATTGCAGCCTGGACATTGCATGGAGGTGAAGAGCAGGAGTTTGGTCTGGCAGTCCTTCCAGGACTTCTGTCCTGAGCTCGAGGTATCTCGAGGATTTCCTTTCCTCCTCCTCACAATGGTGTGATTGCCACTACTGCTTGGGAAATCAGTCTAATGGTGTAACCTGCTGCAAGAGCTGTTTCTCAAAAGTAAAGATGGTATTGTTTACAGTTCGAGAACACGTAACAGTAGATCTTGAGAACATCTTGCAACATTCCCACCATCCCGCTGGGTAGTACAGGCAAAACATCCTTCTCCTAGGATGAATTTACTGATGCCTTGTTTGCCACCTGATGGGATCCTGATCTCTCTTTGATGTCATCCGGGGCCGGGAGTCTTGTGGAGACAGGATTCTAGGGACATAGATATGTTTCAATCTACACTTGTGGGTTCCTTGCACACTAAATCTTGCGGTCTTCAAGCTCCTCCACCCACCGGTGGTAAAACTCTCAGCCCATGACATCAGTCTTCCTTACGCTTGGGCTCAGGTTCCTCTTTAGCGTCTCGTTTAGACAGATCTAACTTGATTCGTCCGAACTAGTTTTAAAGTTTCTAAACTTCAGTCTTTTCACCCTAATGACTCGTGGACAATCGTTCCGGCCGAGGAGGTGCCTTCGGGTGAAAATGTCAGGGCGGATCCGCACTCCATGAGAGTCTACTACAGGCCTAGATCAATACCGCAGGCCTACGAGGTTGTGCCGTCTTTTTGGCCACCGTCTGGAGGATCACACTGCCTGATTGAAGCTGAATGTCCAGTATTCACGATATATCAAAGAGCTCATTGGGCGGTGTCAGCGGCGGCTATTTCGTGAGCAGCTCGGCGTATGATAGCCCTCGAGGAGGAGGCGGTCGGCCGCATCTTCCTCCTCCTCGGCGTGGCATTTACCGCTTTCTCTGAGTTCCTTGTACAAAACTGTTCAGGAGCTTTGTCGGTCCTTTCACGAAGGAGAGGGGCCATCATTCCTCTCGGCCCAAGAAGGTTGAAGTAAGTCCCTGGGTGGCATTAGGTGGGGCGGAAGGTCTTCCCTGTACAGCTGACCGTCAACTTCGCCCGATTGCGGCTCAGGCCGCTGGCTTCACGGTGTCCCGTCAAACCAGCCTGCGAGACTCCGTCGGCGCGGTCAGATTTTCCTGCCGACCGTGGGCCGGGTTGGCAGCCGACTGGTGAAGCCGACAACCACCGCCGCCCGGTCCCTACGTGGAGACCGAGATCTGCCAGCGCCTTGAGCGGTCCCAACTAAAGTGCCGAGCCGAGGCGATGTCCCCACCCCAGGCCGGTCTCAGAATCGGTCTCGGACTTCATCTCGGTTAAGCCATTCCGCCCGACGCCAGCGATCCGATCTCGGTACTAAAACGGCGACACCGTTCCTCTCGGATGAGGCTTGACGTAAAGTATGCGACGTTACGAGGGCTTATGTAGCAACAGTTATGCAGAGACTAAATCAACCGATTCAGCCCCGGCCATCAAGTGGCTGTCGCCGACAATCGAAGCAACGCGCTGATCGAGATGCCCATTCCTGGGCGGCTGTTGGCGAAACCAGCTGCTCCACCATTGTGGTGAACCTCGCCTCCACAACGAAGTCTGGGCACGACAGAGGATTCTCGGTCGGGTCACGCGAACTGCCCACAGGTTATCGGTCACCCTCACTCCCGACCGCCCTCGGCGAGGTGGAGGTGGCTTAGGAGCTGAGAACGACTCTTCCTGGGCTCTTGATCCGATAACGACTCCTCCCTGTTCTCAGGCAGTTGACTGGAGTCCTCAGGACAGTCATTGAATAACACCATAGTCCTTCTTGGTCTGCTTGACTCTCGGTGTCCTCCGGGATGCTGCTCGACCCGTGTCCAAACAGGCAGTAACCTGACGAGATACTGGACCGGGATTCCCCGCGGAGGCCTTTCGGTGGCTGAGGATGTCGGCCCAACCAGAGCTTCAGCAGCAGCCTGCTTCCTGTCCTCGCCCAGACCAGGATGCCCAGAAATATCCGTCCCTACTGGCTTTGCCGGTTTCCGGAGCACCTCTGATGAGGATTAGTCACAGTGTCTTCGGTGTTCAAGCGGGCGTGGATAAGCCCTCGACAAAGAGTCAAAAGCTGGACTTGCCGTGCGCCAGGTGTACGCTATGTCCTCCTGACCTCCGACAGGCCAGCTCGGCCCGTATTGATGCTTCTTCTCCCGCCCTCATGGGCTCCCTGGATGGTTGTCTCAACTCGGCGGACCACCAGACCACGGATCGTCAGGTGGGACCAGGAGAGGCGGTGGCGAGCAACAGCTTCAACTGCTCTGGACATAGGTGATTCTGTGCCAGGTCAGTAGCAACCCGGTGGCCATGCACCGCGGGGCGTGGCTGAGGATACCCACGCTTCACGGCGGCGGATACCCAACTGAAGTTGGCAGATGTCCTTTCTTGGACGGCCTCTTGACCCTGGGTGGAGGGACACCCAGCGGATCAGCGTCAATGCCACTCTGGACTCTGTCACTTCTGCCCAGGGACAAGGCGCCGTCAACAACACCAAAGTCCTTTAGTCCTTTGGCCCCTGCCTTACGACCGACAACAGCACCAACAACGAGGCCAGCAGGCGCACGGCGGCAGCGTCCCAAACCTTAAGCGGCTGCAACAAGGAAGCAATGAGGTAAAAACCCAGGGACCTCGGCGGTTCCTCCTCCAAGCCTGAGAGGACGGGTTGGTGCCGCTCACCTGTCCTCCCCGGTTCCCCAGTGAGCCAGCTCCCTTTCTTTCCGCTGGTCTGTTATCACCACAGACAGCTGGGTGTTAGAGTGGTAGAAAGGGCCTGCCTCTGGGTCAGCAGACCCACCCGCTTCGACACCGTCGCCTCGGGGGGGCCACGGGTCCGCAGCCTACTTGGTCGGCCCGCCCGAGCCGATATTGCCCTGCTCCTGCGAAAAAGGTGATCAGGAAGGTGGTGGATCCTCCTCAGACCGAGGGTTTGTGTCAGGTATTCCTGGTCCCAAAGCAGACGAGGCTGGCGCCAGTCCCAAACCTGCACGACTAACAAATTCTAGGTCTCGGACCTTCGGATGACCACTCATCAGATAATCCATCCTTGGGAAGGCGTGGTTCTGTTCCTGGCCTCCAGGGCCGTTCTTTCCGTCCCGATCATCAATCTCATCAGAATTCCTCCGCTTCAAGTGGAGGATCCCTTCTGAGATTCAAACTAACCTTCGGCCTCTCTAGCTCTGGGGTCTTCACCAATGCATGGCAGTGGTGACAGCATTCCTGCAGCGCCGAAAAGGGTCAGATGCCCTACCTGGACGACGGCTGGTGCAGCCCCCTCCAGGCCCCGGGTAGTGGTCAGGATCAGCCCCCAGGTTTGCTGTCAGATTGGCCTCCTCATCAATGAGCCAAGTCGAACTAATGCTGAAGCAGGTGATAATCTTCATCGGGGCAAAATGACTCTTGAGCAGAGCTCAGCTCAGCGGACAGGGCAGTTCTTTCTTCCTTGACAATCATTTCTGCTCATCCCATCCCTCTGTCACCCCACTTGTTTCCCAACACACCCCTCCTTCTTCTCAAGAAAGGGACATCACTAATGTAGTACGACATGTCTTGCATGCCATGCAGCACTCCCAGCCCTCTGAAGAGCTGGGTGATCCTCCCCAATCTCCTCCCCCTCCTCCACCTAAAAGATTCCATAATGACTGGGATACTGTGCCACCCTGGTCTCTATTACCGCCTGATTTCCTGGGTGATCTTGAGGATGAAGAGTTTAAAGATTTGGATTTTCTCAATCCTGAATCCCCTTATTCAGAAATCTCTTCTCTGGATGAGGATCTGCCTGTACCTTCAGCAGCCTCTCCCCCAGATGACCCAACCTTTAGTGAAATGATGGCTCAAATCCAAAAGGTCATGGGACTCTCCATTACTGGACATGACAAGCAACGTAAGGATATGGCAGAATATCTTGAACTACTGAGGAGCCTGTTTTAGTGGTTCCCTCACTAATACCAACCTACCAGAATACCATGCTGGCAGCTTGGCATCAGCCTTCAGCTATTACAGTTGTTTCCAGCAAAGCGGATCTTTTATATCAGGCTCCTCTGGACCACCCTTTTCTGTCTAGTGTTCCAGAGGCAGATTCTGTGGTCATTACTGCTGCTTATGACCATATCAAAAAACCCAAGCACATGAACTCCTTACCCCCTAATAAGGATTCCGGAAGAACTGACTGGGGAAAAAGGTCTTTTCCTCGGGTACTATGAATATCAGAATCTTGAACTATATGGGTCATATGATTAAATATCAGTGTACCCTTGGGTCCTCTGCCATTGAGCTTATCAATAAACTCCCTCCTTCATAGGAGAGGGATAAATTATTGGCTACAGTGACAACTAGTAATTCTATCTCCCATCACCGTCTCAGGTCAGGATATGATGCTGTAGATACCTCAGCCCGACTATCAGCCACTGGTATCACCTTGGGTTGCCATGCTTGGCTTCACGTTTCAGGCTTTGCACCTGACATACAACATAAAGTAGCCAATGCCCCCTTTAATGGGTTCAAACTGTTCCGGCCAGGTACTCAAACTCTACTGGATGACTTACAGGCATCAGGCAGAACCCTCCATACGGTCCATGGCATGTATCATAATCCATCTACAACCTACTGTACTCAACATTCCTCTTATTCCAAAAGAGGTGGACGATACAGAGGTAATAATAGGCGGCTTCAGAGGTCATGCTCAGTCCACCAGAGGCAACATCTCTGCCACCCGGGGAGCCTGCTCCCGCCCTTCGGGTGGAGCTGTACAGCCCATCTTCGAGTGACCCAATAGGGCTTTCCCCCCGCTCCTCGACCAGGCCTCGGAGGCTATGGAGGGTCGTTTTGCCCTCTATCTGGAGGCCTGGCAAATGATCACTCCAGACAAATGGGTACTTCAGATTATACAGAAGGGTCATACTCTGGAGTTCCTCTCCACCCCATGCCCTTGCCCTCCATGGAAGATTCGTTATCTCCAGATCATGTACCCATCTTACAGGAAGAATTGAGGACCCTTTTGACCAAAAAGGCCATTGTACCAGTGCCCCTTCTGGAACATCACAGGATTTTACTCCCACTTCTTTCTGGTACCTAACGAACGGGAGACCTCATACCAATTCTGGATCTCCGTCAACTGAATCTTTACATTCAGTACAAACATTTTCACATGATCACTCTATCTGCCATCATGCCAATCCTGAAACAAGGCAATTGGCTCTGCTCCCTAGACATGAAGGATACCTAAGTACATATCCCCATCCACCTTTCCCACCACAGATGTTTACGCTTCCACCTACTGGGTCAAAATTACCAGTTTCAAACACTTCCTTTCGGCGTCTCATCAGCCCCCAGAGTGTTCACCAAGTGCCTAGCGGTGGTGGCAGCAGCCTTATGAAGAAAAGGGCACTTCATTTTTCCATATCTAGATGATTGGCTAATCAAAGCAGACTCCAAAGCAGCTCTGCTTGCCTTCCTAGATGCTACCCTGAAAATGTTTGCAGATCTGGGCATTACAGTCAATTGGCCAAAGTCCAGTCCAAATCTGACACAGTCTCTCCAATATATTGGAGCTGTCCTAGATACAGTTACAGCCAGGGCTTACCTCCCACCTGACCAGCAGGATGCGCCTATGTCTCTGGCATCACTCATACAGACTCAGAAAATAGTCACAGCCCGACAAATGCTGCTCCTTCTGGGTCATATGTCCACTGCCATCCCTATGGTGGTATTTTCCCATCTCCACGAGACCTGTCCAAAATCAGTGGTCCCAAAAAACAGGACAGTTTGAAGACAAAATCAGGGTCACTCCCTCTTTGACGTCATCCCTGACATGGACATGCAGAATCAATCTGAATCAAGGAATGCCTTTCTGGTTCCCCCCTCCCCTGCAAACGTTGACCACGGATGCTTCCCTACAGGATTGGGGCGCGCACTTCGCTCCTTATCAGACCCAAGGCTAGTGGCCCACTTCTCCCCATCAGTCTCTTAGAGATGACAATGATCCGTCTAGCCCTTCAGGCATTCCGGCCCTACCTCGCACCAGGATCGTTACTGATCCAATCAGACAACACTGCAGTAGTGTTCTACCTCAACAAGCAAGGGGGTACGAAATCTCACACCCTATGCATGGAGACCCTTGCAGTCTGGCAAGAAGCCATCCGGCAACAACTGACACTAACAGCTGTCCACCTAGGGACATTGCAACCAGTTAGCCGACCAACTGAGTCGCCAGTCCACAACTCATGAATGGACACTTCACAAACGAGTGCTCCAAGAAATCTTCAACCCATGGGGGACTCCACAGCTGGATTTGTTTGCCTCCTCAGTGAATTACCATCTTCCCAAGTATTTTTCCATTATCCTGAACAAAAAGGGATGGTGTATAGATGCCCTGTCCCAACCATGGACAGGACTCTTCTTATATGCTCCCCCCCCGGCCCTCTGCCGCAACGAACTCTACTGAAACTACAACTAGAACCAGCCCCAATGATACTCATAGCCCCAATGTGGCCTTGCCAGCCGTGGTTTCCCCTACTCCTACAACTGTCAGTATGGGACCCCGTCCCATTGCTGATCAGACCAGACCTTTTGACTCAGTGTCAAGGGTCTCTCCTACATCCCAACCTGAAGGCTCCTGAGGACACTTTCATAACTAGAGTGCAAGTATCCTCTCTTGTTGCCAATATTCTCATGGCCTCCCGTAAGCCAGCAATAAGAGCAACATACAATTCCAAATGGAGATACTTTTCCATATGGTCAGCCTCTCTATCTTTGGACCCTTACTCTTGTCCACTGACAAAGGTTCTGGACTACCTGGCCTCACTATCTGAGTCTGGTTTAAGTTACTCTTCCATCAAAGTCCACTTGGCCGCCATCTCGGCTTTCCATGAACCTCTGGGGCAGGTTACTGTACCAACATCATGTAGCTAAGATGTTTTTGAAAGGAATGTTACATATTAAGCCTCCTATTAAAAAACCCACTCCTCCGTGGGATCTCAATTTTATGATAGAAAAATTTACCCTTTTGAGCCAGCAGCCACTTGTGAGCTTCGTTTTCTTTCATGGAAAACCCTGTTTCAAACAACATGAAGTCTTGCTATATTATGACTATTGCAGTTTGTCCCAGCCTTAGAACTGCTCCGGAGGTGAAAGAGTTAACTTCCATGCAGAGCATGGAGCTTAGAGCGTGAGCTCGGTTCAGAAGCTCTGTTAAGCTGGTTTCAAACTGAAACCGTCAGATTCTTTACTCCGCCTCACTGAACAGTCGCTCCGGAGATTCCTCCTGTTGCTCGGTTCATTTCTTCGGTTTAAAGCGCTATTTCTCGGTTTAATTTAACCGCGATTTAATTATTTTAACCGCAAAACCGATCGGTTCAGGCTCTGTCTATGGTAATCGTAAGTAGTAGATAGGGTTTTTTCTGTGTGGAACTTGTAAAGTGTTATCGGTTCTGTTGAACCGATCGAATTGTATTAAAATATAAGTTTAAAGCCTTTTAAGGCTTCTTAGAGTCTTGAGTTCCTGGTTCTTATCGGTTCTAAAAAACGGTTTCATTACGTTTTTTCGACCAATGACACGGTTTGGAACCGATAAGGGTGTCTTGCCTGGCACTGCCATTAAAAGGGCAAGTTTGTTGGTTAGGCTGGCATCATGTCTGAGAACCCAAAAGAAAACCGGGCCCATTGGTTTCAACACTGTAGTGTCTGTGGGGAAGCCTTTGCCAAGGCTGACCCACACTACATGTGTCTATTGTCTGGGGTTTGACCACCTCAATTCAGACTGCCAGATTTGTAAAATTTCCTGCAGCCACCCTGGACAAGAGGTAGGGCAGGCTCAGGGAGCAAGAGGCCAAAAGTCTGCTGACCCAGATGGCCAGCAGTCTGCGGTGCCAACCGAACCGGAGGGAGTGCCCTCTGACCAGGGCGAGACTTCCTCGGGCAAACGAAAAGCTGGCTCTGAGGAGCCAGTTCCAGCAAAGAAATCTAAAAAATCAGCAGGTTTGGAGTCCAAAATTCCTTCTCCAACTGCTGCAGAGATAGCCAGGGCAATACAGATTGTCCAGTCCCTGTCCCGGTTCCCTCCGAACCGCCACTGTCTGGCAAAAGGTCGGTTCGGTCGGTTCCAGTGGTTCAGGATTATGATATAGAAGAGTTCTATGAACCAGAGGAGGGGGATGAGGATTATGATCAGTGTGAATGTGACTTTGAAAGTCTGGATGTGCCCATTGAACCGGACATCTCCCCAGACAGACCTTCAGGTGAGTCTCCTCCTAGGCTTTCTGAGTCCCCTTCTCATTTTTTGTTTTATAAAAGTTGCTGAGACCCTCCAGCTTCCCTTAGAGGAGGCTTTGGATGAGCAAGAGGAGCCTGACTATGTGGAGATGATGGATATCCCAGAGTCCAGGAGGTTGTCCATCCCTTGCATAAATCTTTTAGAAAGCAAACAATAAAATTTTAAAAGCTCCTAATTCTGTGCCTCCTGTGGATAAAAGATGGACAGGAGGTACACTTTGTCAGGTCCTGATACAGATTTTCTTTCACAGCAATGCAGTCATGTTAGTAGTTCAGGCTGCAGCCTGTGATAAAGCTAATATTCCACTGGCTTCACATCCTCCTGACAAGGATTCCAGGAAGATTGATGCCATGGCCAAAAACAATACATGGCAGCATCCTTGGGACTCAGACAAGCTAACTATATGGCTTATGTGCAAGATACCAGAAATCTAGATGGGATACTGTCATGGCCTTAGCTAAACAGGTCCCTGGCCAGCTCAGCAGAGGAGCTGGAGCAGGTGGCTCTTGATGGTATTGAGGCATCTAAGGTGCAATTCCATGCTGCAGTGGATTCTAATGATGTATCCTCTAGAGTCATGGCTACATCTGTGGCTTTTCGGAGATTGGCCTGGCTCAGGTGTACTACTTTGTCACAGGATACCCAGTCTAAGACTATGGATTTTCCTGTGGTGGGAAATTCTCTGGGGAGCAGACAGAGAATTATATGAAGAAAATGGATGAATATAGAACCACTTACAGGAGTGCACAAGCCAAGGAACGGCAAGCCACTCCTCAGAGGCAGCCCCCCCAGGGGTAGGGGTAGGCCTTTTCACAGGCCTTTTTACCAGACCCAGGCCTCCACCTCTTCAGCCTATGTACAGAGGGGGTTCTTCAGAGGGAGAGGCAGACGGGGTTCGAGCAGGCCTGCTCCCACCCCTCAGCCTAAAGCCCCTGCCAAACAGGCACTCTGATGGGATGCCCAGGGTCAGCTCTCCACTACCTGTAGGGGGCAGGTTGGCTCACTTCGTCCAGGACTGGCAGTCTTTAACTTCAGACAGGTGGGTCCTGGGAAGTAGTGAGCCAGGGTCTGGTTCTCAGCTTCAAGAAATTTCCAAAGATGAGAGCCAGATCTTTTCCACCTGCAAACCCTTTAGAGACTCTTGCTTTGGAAACAGAAGTCTCAACCCTCTTGGCTCTCAGAGCTGTAGAAAGGGTTTCTCCCCTTCACCAGGGCAAGGGTCTGTACTCCAGGTACTTCCTTACCCCAAAAAGACAGGAGAGTGGCAGCCTATCCTGGATCTAAGATATCTAAACAAGCACCTTTAAAGCCAAAGCTCAAAATGGTGACACTGGGAATGATTTTACCCTCCCTAAGGCCAGGGGACTGGCTAGCCTCCCTGGACCTCAAGGATGCCTACTTCCATGTTCTTATCAGAAGCTCCCATCGAAAGTACCTCAGATTCGAACTGCCCTCAGGCCATTATCAGTTCAGAGCAATGCCCTTCGGCCTCACTTCTGCCCCAAGGGTGTTCACAAAATGTCTGGCAGTAGCAGTCACTCACCTAAGAAGGCAAAAGATTGCCATTTTTCCCTACCTGGACGACTGGCTCATTGTGGGTCAGTCTCCAGACCAGGTCAAATCACACCTGCTAGTTACCCAGCAGCTGCTTACCTCTGGGATTTCTTCTCAATCTTCTAAAGTCAGTTCTGGAACCTGTCCAGGTACTCACCTTATAGGCGAGAACTGGACACAAAGCAGGCCAGAGCCTTCCTTGCCTTGGAAAGGGTAAGGACCTAGTGGCCCTGGCCACCTCTTTCACTCTGCAGGTCTCTCGACCAGCAAGGCATTTCCTGCAGCTCCTAGGGCACATGGCTGCCTCCACAGCTGTGGTGCAAGGAGCAAGATTTCAGATGAGGGACATTCAGTTCCATTTGAGAGCTTTCTGTCTCAAAGAAGAGATCCTCTATCCAAGTTAATCCCAGTGACTCGAACTCTGATCCAGGCCCTTCAGTGGTGGCAGGATCAGAGCAATCTGAGACAGGGGGTGCCTTTCATCCCTCTGTCCCATTCCTTGACCCTTACTACAGATGCATCCCTCTTGGGATGGGGAGCTCACATGGGCGACCTCTCCACCCAGGGATTATGGTCCCCTCAGGAATCTCTGCTCCACATCAATCTGTTGGAACTTGAAGCTGTTTTTCTAGCACTTCAGGTTTTCTCTGCATCTGTTCAGAACAAGGTGGTACAGGTCAGAACAGACAACACCACTACAATGTGGTGCATCAACAAACAAGGGGGCACTTGGTCTTCGGCCTTGTGCACCGAGGCGATGAAGTTGTGGTCTCTGGCTTACTCCCTGAACACTTCCCTCATAGCTGTTCACCTCCCAGGCAAGGACAATGTCCTGGCAGATGCTCCCAGCAGGATTTCCCAGGGCCATCATGAATGGTCACTGGATCCCCTAGTACTGGGGATAGTGTTTGCCAGATGGGGCACTCCTCAGATAGATCTTTTTTCAGCCCCAGACAATCATCAACTTCCTCTGTTTTGTTGCAGGCCTCCAGTGTTGGGCTCAGTTCCCCTGGATGCCTTTCTCCTGGATTGGGAAGGGAAGTTTCTTTATGCTTTTCCCCCCTTCCCTCTCCTGTTCAAAGTACTAGTCAAAATCAGGTCTCAGCCCTGCAGGATGATCCTGATTGCTCCAGACTGGGCCAGGCAGCCCTGGTACCCACTCCTTCTGTCCTTAGCAGTCCATCTTCCCCTGTGTCTCCCCAGGAACCACAATCTGTTAACCTGTGCTCAGGGGAGAGTTTGGTATCCGAATCTCAAATCCCTCAACCTCAAGGCTTGGCTGTTGAGCAATTAGAGTTTGCTGATTTGCAACTTTCTCAAAGTGTTCTTGAAATCCTGAAGGCTGCTAGGAAGCCTTCCACCAGGGCTACCTATAACTCCAAGTGGAAAAGGTTTTCCATATGGTGTTCTGGGAAGCATGTTTCCCCGGAATCTGCTGATCTACCCACTGTATTGGACTACATGGTCCATCTTAATTCTCTGGGACTGAGACCAGCCACCCTGAAAGTGCACTGGCTGCTGTTTCTGCCTTCATTTCAGCAGGAAGCCTCTTCTTTCTGCTCATCCTGTATTTTCCAGTTTTTAAAGGATTGCTTCACACCAATCCTCCATTCAGGCTCCTGCCCCGGCTTGGGATCTTAATGTATGCATTGCTCAGCTAATGCAACCCCTTGAGCCTCTGTCTTCGTAGAGCTTAAGTATTTGACTTGGAAAACTGTATTTCTGGTATACATCACTTCTGCCACGTGTATAAGTGAGTTACAGGCTTTATCAGTAGAAACTGACTTTATTTCTTTCACAGGGATAAAGTAGTCCTCAGGACTAACAGGAAGTTTTTGCCTAAGGTGGTTTCAGATTTCCACCTTAACCAATCTATTTCACTTCAGTGTTCTTCACTGACCATTCCTCCTCTGGTGAGAGGAGGCTGCACAGCTTAGATGTTAAGGGGCCCTAAGTTACTACATAGAGCGCACTCAAGGGTCACAGGTTTGACTCCTCCAACTGTTTCTCACTTATGGTGAGGTTGGAAAGGAGACCTGCTACTAAGAGATCCATTGCCAGGTGGATGGTTTCTTGTATCAATTTTGCTATCAAAAGCTGGGTAAGGTTCCTCCCCTCAGGCCTGCGGGCTCACTCTACCAGAGGTACAGCTGCATCTCTAGCTGCTGCTAGAGACATCCCTATCTTGGAGATATGTCAGGCAGCTACTTGGAAGACAGTACACACTTTCACCAAGCATTACTCCCTGGATATTCAGGCCAGGAGGGATGCTCGGTTTGGCACAGCCGTGCTTCAGAGCCTATTCCCTAAGTAGGTTCTGTCCCTCCTCCATGGAGGTACTGCTGTGTAGTCTGCAATAGTCATAATATAGCAAGACTTCATGTTGTTTGAAGAAAAATTACTCACCTTAGTAATGCTATTTCTTCTAATGGAGTCTTATATATGACCTCCCCCAGCCTGCCCTCTCAGAACTCCTACTTTGGGTATGGGGTGGGTAGTCCTCTGTTGGCATTTATTGATGCCCTCTTTCATGTTTGGGTGTTGTGTTTATTTAGTTATTTTATCTTATTTTTCTGGTCCACTGACTTGAGTCTTTGTGTTGGGACCTGGAAAAATGTGTTAATATATTAGTGGCCAGTTGGCTAGTGTAGGTTACAACTTCCACACAGAACCTTAGTGAGTTTTTGCTCATAAAGATCTGACGCTTTCGGTTTGAAACCAGCCTAACAGAGCTTCTGAACCGAGCTTGCGCTCTAAGCTCCATGCTCTGCATGGAAGTTAACTCTTTCACCTCCGGAGCAGTTCTAAGGCTGGGACAAACTGCAATAGTCATAATATAGCAAGACTCCATTAGAAGAAACAACATTACTAAGGTGAGTAATTTTTTCTTCTGGTGGTTGTCACTTTCGCTCGATGTATTTCCAAGCTTCATGCCCTCGTGTAGAGAACCTTACTTGATTTTCCACAAAGACAGGGTGGTCCTTTGTACCAACCCTTCCTTCCTTCCTAAAGTAGTCTCTGAACATACTTTAAATGAATCCTTGGGGCTTTTGGTCTACTATCTTGACTACTCCAATCATGGTGAACATCTACTACAGGGCTGGCAGTATAGCCTAGAGGTTAGAGTAACGAGCTTGGTACATCCAGCAGACCAGTCCTGGGTTTCATTCTCACAACCACCACTTGCATAATGTCACTTAACTGCTCAGTGCTCCCAGGTTGCCCCTAAAAACAGGCACTTTTGCCTAGTGGGCCTTACTGGGTTACCAAAAGACTAAAACTGAAAAAAAATCTAAAAACATACTTTAGATGGTCATCGTATAGTTCGCTACTATATTAATGGGACAAAATCGATTAGAAAGACAACTCAACTGTTCATTTCTTTTGTCCCGGGTCGTGATGGCCTCCCGGTTGCTAAACGTACTCTTTCATCCTGGTTGGCAAATTGTATTACATTTTGTTACAAAAATATAACAAGCCTTTACCTGGAAATGTCCAAGCCCACTCCACTAGAGCTATGGCCACCACTGCGGCTTGCTTTAAAGGATCCTCCATTTCAGATATCTGCAATACAGTTACCTGGTCCATAATTCATAGCATTCACAAGGCGTTACAATCTGGATATTGCCTCACGACATAGGGTGGCCTTCGGCTGTGCAGTCCTACAAGAAGTAGTAGTAGTAAAAATCTTTATTTTTATACAGGAAATTTGATGGATTGACACATCATTAGGACAAAGTCCTATTTACAAGATGGTCCTGTAGAAAGTGGTTTTAAAAATATGCATCATAAAACTTTACATACTAAGACAAACAGTTTTACATTTTGCACATTTAACATTAATTATTGCAAATACTCAATACAATCAAAAATACTTTACATACAACATTTATAAGGTTGTAACTTTTACAGTATGGCCAGATATTCAAACTACTTCAAAGCATTGTGCAATAGCAGGAGCAAGCGCACGTCTATTGCGCCCATGCGCAGGAGACGCGATATTCAAAAACGGAGCAGGCCAAACTGCGCCTACAGCCGACAACTGAATATCGCACCTCCTGCACCATAGCGCAACTACGGAGGGGAAGCTGAGCAGATCTGATGTGCCATAACGCAACAAGGGATGTTCAGCTGAGTAGTCCAGAGGCACCATAGTGCAACCAGGGACGACCCCCAGCAGCAGAGCAATGCAATTGCACAACCAGGGAGGTAGGGGCCCACCACCCATGCCACAGATGGGCACAGGAACACACAGCAGAACAGACATCATCCCCCCACACCCCATGCACTGCACAACTGGGGGAGGGCTGGAATAACCACTGGTCCATGGAGACAAGCAAACAACCCACAGTCGGGCCATGGTGCCCCATCACACCTACTGGCAAGCTGTGACTGGCACACAAGGAGGGCTGACCACCTTGTGCCACACCATCCCCCCAATGCAGAGCACACCCTGCACCATGACCCCCAGACACCCTTCCTCATGAGCAGTGACCACCACTGCAGGAAACCCCATGCATGCCACCACCCCCCACTGTGACACTGCAACCCTGTGCACCACAGAACCATGCAAGCCAGCCCCACCACGAGCACCCATCAGCGGGTGGTAGCACACAGCAATGCAACAATGGCAGACACAATGCCACCACACACAGTCCCCCCGAGGTACTGCTGAGAGACCAACCATGCGTTGGCACATGAGGTACCCCACACGGGACAGGGCGTGCCCCGGACACCACCACCAGTGGTACAGCACCCTGCACAGTATTCCAGTGACACACCCTGACCCACCACTGGCCACAACAGCCAGCACAGACACCCACAGTGGTGCGTGGAAGCATGCACCACACCGGATGCCACACAGTGTATGGCAGACACCCACCCATACCCAAAGGCACAACACCACAGGCACGCAGTGGTGGGGCAACCAAGCCCCCAGTGAGGGCCCATGTAAACTGTGTACACACAACCCGCAGTCCTCCATGGCACTGGAGTGCCAGCCACCCTGCGCAGGCACTGTGGACCCATACACCACCATCATTCAACCGGAGCACAAGTCACAGATAGTGGGGCACATCCCCTGCAACACACACAAGGCACAGTATGGAGGTGGGACAACAACTGTGGAGGCCACAGTGCCACCGGAGGCAGACATGCACCACACCAGTGACAGGAGGCAACCCAGCAATGTGATGGGTACAGTGGCTGCCCTGCAGGGACTGCCACCACTGATATGCCAGCGGACCATGCAGGTCACAGACATGCATGTGTGTCAGCTGCACAGGCCATGGACAGGCCAATAGGTGCACCATGGACACAGAGCACGCACCATGGACCACTGCACACAGTCATCCAGTGCACAGGGCACAACACACACACACACACCACAGACACTGACTGATAGCTACTCCCACACCATAGTCACCTCCACATGGACACACACACATACCCATGACCGCACCAACCCTGATGCCATGCACACCACTGCAGCTGAGCACCTATAGCCCACTGCAAATCAGAGACCACCACAGTATTCATATCAACATAACTGTGTATTATATTATGTACAAACTATATACAAGGTTGGGGGGGCACAAACAAGGTGGGGGTGGGTAGGGGGCAGGGGTGGACAAATGGGACGGGAAAGGAGGGGTGTGAGGGTGGGTCCAGGGGGGTAGGGGAATACAGGGAGTGATGGATCCCTAGCGGGAGTGCCTCTCCCCGCTCTGACTCCTCTGAGCTCTGTGCCTCCGCAGGACCCCGGTGTTGTCTATCCTTCTGAGGATGGCCAGCGAAGCCCTCACCACCTGGAGTATCTCCTGCAGCGCCTTCCTTATTTCCCGTAGATGGCGTGTACCTAGGACAAGGGAGCACAGTCAATAGGTGTGAATGCACAATCCCATACAGCCCGCCCACTGTGCATGGCATACGGCCATGGGACATACCTCTGTGATGGTGTGTGACCACCCGCAGTGATCACGTCCACATGACCTACCCACCGAGGCGCATATAGCCATGCGGAACGCTGCACACTCCCACCGGCCAAGTCACGCACAGCACCACCATGGCCGTTTAGTGACATGGCTATGTGGTGCAAAGGCAGTGGCACAACCACGTACCTGGTGCACGCATGGACCACCACTGATGCACTCCCAGACATGCATTGCCACTGGACAGTGTTGACTGTAACAAGTCGCGTGCATGGCAGTGGTGTTGATGGATGGTGGCCATGCCCCGCTGCCCACCCTTTCACACAGCATGCAATAGTAATCATGGAGGTATGGCACTCACCTTCATCGGGCCGGTCCAGTGGGTGGTGAGGGCCCTCGCTCCGCCTTGCTGCACCCTGCTCTTCCTGCCACCGCTCTTCAAGGGCACGGCGGCATTCCTCCAGGCCTGTGGGGCAAACATGGAGAGAGGAACATCAGTACAATCCCATAGCAAAGTCCCCCTGCCCCAGGTGTGTGCCCTCCCACCCAGCCAGACCCACCTACCCCACACCCTGTGAACACCACCACAGCCAACCCCGGACGGTCCCTCCCCCATGTGCTGGACACATACAACACTGTTATCCATATGGAAGATAAAAGTGTGTTGTCATAACCCCTACCTGGCCGTAGCACTGTGCCCCTCCTGGCACGTGCCCGCAGGCGTGCTAGTAGCTGTGGTTCCCTCCGCCGCAGGTCCTCATACCTGTGGCGGCACTGCTCGGTGCTCCTCCCCCGTCCTGTGGCCTCCTCAAGTGCAATGGCCACCTTCTCCCACACCTGGGTCCTGGACCTGTCCGGGGCGCCTCCCCGAACAGTGGCCCATGGTGTGGCTCCACAATGGCCACTAGGTTGGCCAGCTCTAGTGCAGACCACTGGGCTGCCCTCCTGCGTGCCATTCTCACTGCCCGATTCGGCAAGATGGCGCTATGCAGTGCAGCTCCCCACCTGCAGATGCTGAGCGGTACAGAGCTGCCATTCCCTATCGCGCTGTCACAGACAGACGTATGGCGCCTGGGGGCAAATGTCGGGCACAGGGTCAAGGGTCTTTGGTGCATGGACATGCACAGCGCCATTGGAACCCAATGCGTGTAGCGCAATTGGCTGCCTGTGTGCCACCGCCATTAGCGGCCTACTGCGCAGTTGGCCCAGTGCGTCTATGATGGCCCAGTGCCACAGTGCCATGTAGTGACCATCGCTGTAGCGCCACTGGCACAATGGTGGCCATGCCTTGCATTGCCTACTGCACACAGCACATCATCAGCGCGGCAGACGCCTGCGTCAGCAACCTGGGCATGCACAGTGAGGTGTGTACTACGCATGTCACAGAACTGCGCCATTGGCTCAGCACATTCAACACAATTGCGCAAAGTGCAATAGCACGATATTCAGCCATCATATGCAAATCATCTAATCAGTCATTCAATGGCACAGCACTGCAATGTGCATCTACTTAAAGTTGCGCCTCGACTCATTTGCATGGGTTGCGCTATAAAAGTACGACATTGGGCTGCAGTGGCCATAGCCGGTTACTGCAGTCTGTTGGTGAGTTGCATGCTGTTTGGGAGTGTGGACTGTGGATTTAGGGACATGCATGGGACTGCACAGTCACAGGTAACAACTGACATTCTTACAGGCTACATAATGGCTGAGCAAGTTGTTGGAGAGGAGGAACACAGTGGTGGGAGGAGGAGGAGGCCTAACTTTACCAAGGCTGAAACCGAAGCCCTGTTTGAGGTCTACCTGGATTAGGAGCCACTTCTCAGTGGACGTCGGGGAACACCTCAAGCCCATGCTGCTGCATGGGAGGAGGTGGCACGTGCTGTGAACCTGCATGGCAGCCACCAGCGCCCGCAGGAGTGTAAGAAAAGATGGGCACGGACAGGAGGAGGATAAAGGAGAAGGTGGCTGCCATCAGGGCAGCACGAGCTGCAACAGGTGGGGGACAGCCGGAGGTGGTACAGCTGACCCTACAGGAGGAGAGGCTTGCTGGAAGCATGCAGCGCAGTGCCATTGAGGGTGTTCCAGGTGGTGGCCCATCACTGCATGGTAAGTCATGGTCTGGTTATGGGGGGGCAGGGTAGGTCACATGCAGTAACGTGACTTTGCTTTCCCTTACAGATCCTGAGCATCTGCATGGGTCAGCGGTGGTGGGCCTGTCCACTGAGGACAGTCAGCTGGAGATGGAGGAGGGCCCATCCTCCTCCACAGTATACGTGGATCATTGCGACAGTGGGGCCGCCTGGCTGTCCACACTGATGTCATTGTAACAGGTGTGGTGGAAGCCCTGCCTGTGTCCCAGCATGCCGGCATCCACAGGTGCCAGCATGCTGTGACTGGGGCCGGTGCAGAGTCCGTCACAGATGATGATGCTAACGTAATGGGCAGTGACACGTGTGTGCCACGGGATGGCCACACAGCAGGGCACTTCACGCCCATGGCTGTGGGTGGTGCTGCCGTGGAGGCCTGCGTGTCAGCATAGTCCCAGCCTGTGCCTGTCAGCACCAGTGGGGCAGCACTGGTGTCTGTTCAGGACAGTGGGACTGTTGCGGTCACTGCAGCAGTGCCAATGAGCCCTGGAGAGTGGCAGCCAGAGGGGCAGCATCAGCAGTCGGCCAATGGACTTGGGGGTACAGGGTTCAGCGGCGGCATCTGTGCACCACCTGTGGACATGCCCAGACTTGGTCCTGGTGTGCAGCACCCACCCTCAAGGGGTGCTGATCATCAGGGCCGCGCACACCCTGAGGGACAGGATGCCGGGGAGGTAGATGACCTCTTGGAAGAGAACACCTGCCTACTGCAAGCATCAGTCCAGCAGCAGATGCGGCTTGCGATGTCAGTGGATGCACTGCGTGTGGCTCTGGAGCGGGCAGAGGAGCGTCGCAGCAGGGACACCGCTCTGATCCTGGTAGGGATGGACCGTTTGCAGGAGGATGTGACCGCTGCCATTGACAGGCATGCACAGGCATTCACTGCTGTCATGGCCACAATGGGCACACAGTCAGGTGCCCATGCATTGCAGACACCACGCAGTGCACTGTCCACCCCCCCCGTTCCCAGCGTCGTGCGACTCCCACCCTTTCGACACTGGGTTCAGCTGTGGGCATCCCGAGCACTCCTGGCACAGGCATGTTCAGTGTGCTGCAGACCCCTGCACAAACACAGTCGTGTTCACACAGTGGAACCCCTTGGGGACCATCGGTGCCACCCCATGAGGCCAGTGGTCAGCCTGTCAGTGCTGGCAGGTCTCGGCAGAGCCTCCCACGCATCCACGGCAGCCGGGGCACTGTGCTGCGTGACTGACCTGTCTCCCAGCGTGGCTACTGTCTGGTGCTGCCCTGTGTGCATTGTGTGTTTCAGTGGGCAGTGCACGGTGGGTACCTAGCCTTGAACGCAGACACACAGTCCACCTGCACACCCTCCCGGCTGCTGTCCGCAGTTGCGTGAGCATGATGATGCCTGCATTGCGCTGTACACCAATGTGCAATGGTGCTTAGCATCTGACGCATGCACATGGACAGGCAGTGGGTGTGGTGGGCTGTGGACATGTGTGTTGCTAGGGTTGGCATTCTGGGTCGGTGTGCCTCCTGTCCTCTGTGCACGTTTGGTGTGTTGTGTGTGTGCGTGTGTGTGTGTCCGTCCACATGGCATGTTAATCCTCACCCATCCCTGGTTGTGTGTGCTTCTGTGCCCTGCCACTTCTCTTGATGGCATGCACCCCTTTTGTGTCCATGCGTGTTTGTGGGTTGTGCCTTTGCCACTGGTGGTTGCACATGGCCCCATGACTTACCTGGGTTGGCTGAAGTGCTCCTTTGTGATGGTGTCCTGGTGCAGCTGTGCCAGCCGGATCAGTCGGGGGTCCCGTTGCCCAAGGGGGGTTGCCCATCACCATTGTCACCAGTGTCCTCATCATCCCCATCACTGTCCCCCTCTTCAACCTGTACGGCTATCCCACATTCGTTGGCCATGTTGTGCAGGATGCAACAGGCCCGAAATAGCCCGCAGGTCTTTGAGGGGCTGTACTGTAGGGCACCGCCAGAGGTGTCCAGGCAATGGAAACGTGCCTTAAGCATCCCGAACACCCGCTCAATGACATTACGTGTGGTGGCATGTGCCTCATTGTAGCGTTGCTGCGATGGGGTCGCGGGCTGTCGGTAGGGTGTGAGCAGCCAGGGCCAGAGTAGGTATCCACTGTCACCTGTGTGTAGAGGGTGGAGGTTAGTTTGGTGATCAGCATCGCCCTGCCCCAGGCCATGTAGGCCACTACCCATGTCACCTCTGGCCATGCCCCCCCAGGCCCTATGATTGTCCATGTGGTTTGCATACTCACCCACTAGGTGTCCAGTAGGGATGTCCCCACTCTTGAATCTGTGGCACAGTGCGGACTGGTGCCAGATGAAGACATCATGTGCTCCCCCAGGGTGCGTGGCACAGACATTGATTATGTGCCCCCTGGCATCGCAAACCACCTGGCAGTTGATGCTGGCATAGTCTTTGCGATTGATGTATGTGGCTCTCTCGGGGCCAGGTGGTGTGCGTATGGCCACATGGGTGCAGTCTATTGCCCCTAGCATGCCAGGCATACATGCTACCCTGTGGAACTCCTGTATGTTTACTGTGCGCTCTGCCAGTGTGCTGAGGAAATGGATGTACTCCGCAGCATGTGGCAGCAGTGCGCTGAGGAATTGGGTGAGGTGGCGTGATGTGGCCGACTGAGTTATGCCTGTGGTGTCCCCAGTTGGTCTCTGGAAGATACCCGTAGCGAGCAAGCACATGCAGGCTGTTACTTTAGTCTCCACTGACAGGGCATGGCTCCGTCATGTGGGTGCCTGCATCACATCACTGCACAGCTCACAGAGTCACCTCAGAATTGCCCTATTCAAGTGGTACCAGCCCACAATCTCAGTATCAGTGTACAGCTCGAAGCTGGTGCGGGCTCGGTACTGTCTGTTGGGGACATACCGCCGACGGGCCCTTCCACGGCCACGCCCCCCTGCCGCCCGCCTTCTCACCCTCCTCATAATGGTCTCCATCTGGAAGGTGGCACTGGCCATGTCCCTGGCTTGTGTTAGCCCCCCCCCGGCAGCTGCTATTGTATTCCCCCCACTGTCCTCCCTGCTACTTCCCCTGCACCGGGAACACCTGCCTGTGGTGGCCTCTGTGCTGTGTGGCACTTCCCCCTTCTGCACTGGCTGTGGCTCCCCACACCTTCCCTGTACCTGTGTGTTCAGGGTGCCCTTTCCCAGGCCTGCTCTGTGTGTCCCTCCTGCCCTGTCTGTCTGGCTAGAGTTCTGCCTCATGTGGCTTCCCTGTAGTGTTCTTGCATCTCTCCCTTGCTCCTTTTTATTTTGGCTCATTTCCGCTGTGGCGCAACTTCCGCTTGGTCCCCTATTGCGCATAGCGCAAGTCGTTGAATATCGCACTGTGCCATTTATGCATGGTTCCTCCCCCTTCGGTTGCGCATGCCTTCATTATCATTGCGTTGTTGCTGAGCATGATTTTGGGGGTGCAACTGCCTCCTGCTGAATACCGCAAAATGGCGCAATTTCAGACTTGCACAGGTGCAACCCTATTGCGCATGGCTCAACTCTTTTGAATATCTGGGCCAATATACATAAATATCCTCAAGTTCCACTTGATACATACAAATTTTATTTGAAACCCAAATCCTAATTTATAGTACCCAAGAATACAATATTACAGCCTCACATATCTAACCATAACATTTACAACGAACAGCAAATTCAAGTTTTATATCAGGAAGGATTTTACATCAATATGAGTTTTATGAGTCACAGACTTCAATGAATTCCACAGTCCAATAGCAATTTGTGCAAATCTCGTATCACTATATTTATTTTTAAATTTGGGACTAGCAAAGTTTCTCAAACTTATACTTCGAAAATTTTGATTGTATGATTTATTTTCTAATTTATCATAAAGATAACTTGGCTGCTTTAAATTTAGAATTTTAAGTCTGTGTTGCCCAAACTAATTTCCTCTTGATATCTTGTGGAAACCACCCTAGTTCCTCATAAATGTCACATCGATGAGCATGAAAATCCTTTCTAAGGATAAATCGAGCTAAGCGATTGTACACTGTATCAATTTTTGTCGATGTATTTTTTGTGGCAAAACCATATACATGGTTCCCATACTCAAGAACTGGTACTAAAAGTTCATTTACTATCGTTTTTCTCATGTAATTATTCATACAAAAACTTGAGCGTCTAAACGCCCCTAGTCTTTTATTTATTCTTGAAATTGTATTGGTTATATGGTAGTCGAATCTTAAATTTTGATCCACCCATACCCCTAAGTATTTGTATTCTGATACTTGGGATAGGATTTCACTCTTTTGCAGTTTTTATTTCTACTACATATTAATTTTTCCCTTATTTTTTACCACCTATATTAAATACCATGAGTTTTGTTTTTTTACTATTTAATACCAGTCTTGAGTTTGACAGCCATTCACATAGTTCTCCAAAATCTGCCTGTAGTTTTACTTCCATACTCTGGGGATTTTTTCCACTAGCAATCAACAAAGTGTCATCTGCATACAAACGTATATCAGAATATTTCACAATATCCACCAGATTAATTATATATATTAAAAACAGTGTAGGCCTCAGAATTGATCCTTGAGGCACCCCGCTTCGAACCATAGCTTTATCAGACAAAAATCCATCAATAAACACCTGTTGGGTTCTACCCTGCAAGTAAGAATTAAACTAAGCACATGATTCCCTCGATAAACCAATGTCCATCAATCGCTCTCCCAGTATCTCATGAGATACAGTATCGAAAGCTTTAGATAAATCCACAAACACCGCACCCACCAACAGGCCATCCTCCATCTTCGAGGCTATTGTGTCTACCATGTCAGTGAGTGTAGTGCCCGTGGAGTATCCCTTTCCAAATCCAGACTGGTATTCAGTTAATAGGGAATACTTTTCCAAATACTCAGTGATTTGGAATACAAGGTCTTGTCTCATAACTGTCCTCCCACATGGGCATTACTGCTTGGGAATCATCCCAAAAGTATTACCTACTACATGAGACCACTCCGTGGAAGATAGTACAGTTAGCGAAAACTTACCGGAACAGTAGATCTTTGAGGAGTGTCTCTTGCAGTAGGTTTGTTCCCGTCCTCCGTCCCCCTTCTTCTCTAAGAGAGCAAATTCTGGTCCAATGACTTTGGGTTGGGACTTCTTTGGTACCTTGGCTTCCCCTTGGTCCTCGCTTTGCGAGCTGAATCCGGTGGGGAAACTGAGGATACCATGGACCGCCCACACTTATATAGGAAACAGGAAGCTGATGTCATGTGTGGGCGGTCCCTGGTGAAAAACTGCTAGAAGAGCTGCCGTGCACCACAGTGACCTCTGCTGGATACCCAAAAGTATTACCTACTGCAAGAGACACTCCTCAAAGATCTACTGTTACGATAGGTTTTTATGTAACTGTACTTTCTAGGAGTGGTATATGATGTTCATCCACACGGACCCACCCGACTTCCCTTGGCTTTGGCACACACATGTCTGCTTCCAGCAGGCAAGATCTGGCGTCGGGGTAGAGCTGAGGGAGTTACCACCCGGGTGGGTGGGAGGAGCCAGCTGAAGACTTTCTGGCAAGCTCTTAAAGGGAAAGGACACTGCCAGAAGTGTGGATGAACATCATATACCACCCCTAAAACTACTGTTACAGGTGAGTAACCTGTTTTTCTAGGAACCTGGATACGATGTTCTAGTCACACTGTCTGGCAGATCGCCTTTTCCTTTTAATTCCTGCCAGAACATCTTTAAGCTGCCTCCTCCCACCCACCCGGGTGGTAAAACCCTCGGTTCTGCCCCAGACGTCAGATCTTCTTTTCTGCCTGGAAGGTTCAGGTTCCCTCCTTACTGCTCAGTGCGTAGTAAACCCTGGCACTTGAATCTTTGGATTTGCTTCCTAAACTAACTTTAAAACTCATTTGAGTTTCCGATTCCGCTAATTTCTCGCTCACTTCTGTGGTGGAGGAAAAGACCGCTCCTGGGTTTTGGCGGTGCCTCTGCGAGCAGATGTCGTGGACCAACTCTCACGCCATGTGCGTGTACTGCCTAGGCCGCAGCCATGATCTGCAGGAAGCAACAAAATGGTCCTGGCACACACAAACTTATGAGAGGGACGCATACAATTTAAAACATTATATTTACTTTTATTATACCATTATGCCATAAAGGACATGGCCTGACATGTTTTGGACTTGCTATAGTCCTTTCTCAAAGGCTAAAAATCCAAAGTAACACTCCTCTTAAATACATAAATACAAAGGTGATCCACATGATCTGCAGGCCTGCGATATTTGTCGGTCCTTCCACCCAAATGTTTTGGATGACCGTGCTGCCCGTCTCCAGCTGGGGCAACCAGAGAAGCGATACCCGGCAGTCAAATCAAAAAATGCCCTTTTGGCAATCTCCACAGCTGCGGGGTCCACCAAGCAGCTTGAACAGCTTAAGGCCTCTGGAGGAGGTCAGGCCATTGCTCAATCCTCTTGGTGTCAAGCTGCTCCGCCTCCAATTGGGCTCACTTACTCGGCTTTCTTCAAGGAGCTGTGCCAGTCCCTTTTCACGAAGGGAGAGGGTCCTTTGGGCTCACATGGCTCACGCTCCAAGAAGAAGGAGTCAAAAAAAGAAAAGGAGAACATTCATTGTTGACATTCCCGCTCATTGGAGACTCTGGTTTCGACTTTGGTTGAAACCGCAGCCCAGGCTGCTGGTTTCACAGTGACCCCGTCGGACCAGTTAGTCGAGACGCCGGCTGATGACACGGCCGAAATTTTTCTCAACCTAGTTGACCGGTTGTCGTCCAAAGGGGCCAACAATTCTCTGTTTAGGACTCCAGTCCTTCTGGTGCCCTCAGATGGGTCAGCCCAGCCTACTGAGCCAAACCCCCAGGTACCAGACCCTGACCAGGAGGAGCAGCGGGGTTTCCCAGCTCCCTCTGAGGCTCCCCATCGGTACCACTGATGGTCTCGGTCTCCTTGTTCTGCATCGGATATGTCTCACCATTACTGGCGATCTCGTTCCCGACATTACGGAAAGTTGCGCCACCGCTATTCTTTTTCATCCTCCTCGGATGAGGAGAGGCTTTGGTGCAAGTTGCGTTGATGCTACAAACATTTAATGTGGCAGCGGCTGGTTCTGTCCAGGATGAAGCCAACTCCGGTTTGTACCCCAGCCATTAAGTGGCTGTCACCCAAGCGACCGACATCGACTCCCCCATCCGGGCCGGTTGTCACCATCACTCCCCCAGTGGAGCTGGTGTAGACTATGTTAACTCGGCCGAAGCATGCCTCTCCACCCATCATGGTGGTGCCGCCACCCAAACAGCCAATGACCGGGATTCTGTCTAAGGAGGCTCGGCCGGCCAAGGGGCTTCCCCATCGGCTGCCAGTCACCCTCACTCCCGACTGTCCCTGTTGGGTCAGGGGTAACACTGGTAGCCGCCTGCTTTATGTGGACTCCTCTGAGTCCAAGGATTCCTCCCTACACTCACATCTGATAGACATGGAGTCAGTGGGGGATATCTTCATGGACGAGGGCCCTACCTTATTCATGGGAATTCTTTGGCTCATCTCTGAGTCCACAGAGACTGAGCATGAACTGGTCCAGAAAAGGGCTTGGTATCCCCTTACTGAGATTCTCGATAAAGGGGATTCTCCCACGGAGGCCTTCCTGGTGGCTGAGGCAATTGTTGGTCTGGCCTTAGAGCTTATTGAATTTCCACCGATGCCTTGTGTAACGTCTCTCTCTGGATTTTTGAAGCACCCTCAGCTTAGTGGCCGACTCCATCTTCGATGCTCGGGCAACACTGGAGATGGACAGACCTCTGGACAAGGAGTCCAAAAACTGGACCATTCTGCCAAGAAGGTCTATGCTGCTTCCTCTCTTAGAAAGAAGGAGAAGCCCTCCTCAACCTCTGTGCCTAAAAGCTCAGTGACTGCCACTGTTACAGGCGCCCCACCGTCGACAGTGCATTCTCACACTGCCTCCTCTTCAACGGGGGTTTTCACCCTCTTGTCGACAGTGCTTTCTAGTGCCCTCACGGCAGTTTGTAATGAACCCTTTTTAGTTATTTCCTGTCAACGGTGTCTCAATTTCAACATTCTACTACTACTTCCACAGCAGCCCTGTCAACAAGGGGTTGTGTTCCAATGGGGAAACCTACTGCATTTGCTATGCATTGTGCCCCTCCACCCTCACAGGTATATTCCCTTAGGGGCCAGGCAGACAGGGATCGAGACCCTGGGCTCTACCACCCAGGTGCAAGACCTGCTCATACCGCACATCCAGTCCCCTCAACAATCTCCTTGGTTTCCCAGAGACCCCCCATGGACGTTGCCTCAATGATACAGCAGGTTTTGCAGGCCATTCGGCTTACTCAGCCCTCCAATCCAGGGGAGCCGAGTCACCTGTCCTGTTCCCCTACTCCTATGCCTAAATGTTTCTAGGGTGACAGACTCTCCCCCATCCTAGTCACCTCCCTCGTACATGGATGACTACCTATCTGATGAGGTTGAATTTCTGGCAGATTTTACTGAAGATTTGGAAGATGAGGAATTTCAGGACCTGGATTTCCAACCCCAGTCCCCTCTTTCAGATATTTCTTCCTTAAATGAGAACTTATACCGCCAGGTGGCTGCGTCTCCTCCCGATGACCCATCCTTCCATGAGATGATGGTCCAAATTCAAAAAGTCATGGGATTCTCCACTACTGAATATGACAAACAATGAAAGGATATGGCAGACTATCTAGAACTACCAGAGGAGCCAGTCCTAGTGGTATCCCCACTTGTACAAACCTGCCAAAATGCTATGCTTGCAGCCTGGAATCAGCCTTCCACTGTTACGGCTATTTCCCACAAGGCGTATCGCCTCTACCAGGCTTCTCTGTATCACCCTTTTCTATCCACTACTCCTGAAGCGGATTCAGTAGCGATTACTGCCACTTAATGATTGTACTAAATGACTGAAACACATGAGCTCCTTACCTCCTGATAAAGATTCCCATAGGATAGATTATCTGGGAAAAAAGGTATTCCAAGCAGGTACCATGAATCTCAGAATCCTAAATTATATGGGACATGTGGTCAGATACCAACATACACTCTGGTCATCTGCCATAGAATTAGTCAACAAACTCCCTTCTTTGTAGGAAAGGGAAAAATTACTGGCTACAATATCTGCTGGCAATTCCATCTCCTGACACCTACTTCACTCGGGATATGATGTGATCAGTACTTCGGCCCACATGTCAGCAATCGGCATTATCTTGCATCACCATGCTTGGCTTCGCGTCTCAGGCTTTACACCAGATGTACAACATAGAGTGGTCAATGCCCCCGATAGATGATCTCCAGTCTTCAGGATGGACACTGTGTACCGTACGTGGCATGTACCATACATCCCAGCCATCGTATCATCCTCAATAATCCTTTTATTCTAACAGAGGTGGAAAAATGCAGAGGCTCACATAGAGGTGTATCCCGAGGTCGTTCCCAGCTTTCTAGAACCAGCACCTCTGCTGCCAAGGGCTTCCACTCCCACCCTTCTGGTGGAGCTGATCAGCCCACCTTCCAGTGACCAACTGGGCTTTGTCCATGCTTCCTCGATCAGGCCTCGGAAGCTGTGGGTGGTCATTTTGCCTTCCATTTAGAGGCCTGGCAAATGATCACATCGGATGACTGGGTACTTCAGATCATTCAGAGGGGTCACATTGTGGAACTTTTTTTCCATACCTCCCCCTCATCCCCCCCGTCCACTACCCACGTGACCACATTCCCATTCTCCACAAGGAACTCCAGGTTCTTCTGACTAAGAAGGCCATTTATCCGGTACCCCCAGCAGAGCATCAAAAGGTTTTTTTTCCCCATTTCTTCCTGGTGTCCAAACGAACTGGAGATCTCAGACTGATACTAGACCTCAGACAATTGAACTTACACATCCAGTACAAAAGGTTCCACATGGTCACCCTAAATTCCGTCATGCCTATGTTGAAGCAAGGGGACTTGCTATGTGCCCTAGATGTGAAGGATGCGTACCTGCTTATCCCCATCCATCCTGCCCACCACAGGTTTCTTCGTTTTCACCTGTTGGGACTACACTACCAATTTCTGGCACTTCCATTCAGCCTCTCATCCACCCTAAGAGTGTTTGCCAAGTGTCCAGTGGTAGTAGCAGCAGTCCTATGACGGGATGAGCATTTTGTCTTCCCATATCTGGACGACTGGCTCATCAAGACAGAGTCCAAAAACTCTCTGCTTTCCTCCCTACAAGCAACCCTAACCCTGTTCCACTCCCTAGGGATTACAGTCAACTGGCCGAAATCCAATCCGGCCCCTACATAGTCGCTCCAGTATATAGAAGCGGTCCTAGACACCGTGTCCGCCAGGGCTTACCTCCCAGCCAACAGACAAGACAAACTACTATCTCTGGCTTCTCAGATACAAGCCCAAAAAGTAGGCACAGCCAGGCGTATGTTATGCCTCCTAGAGCACATGGCCACTGCCATCCCTACGGTAGGATTTGCCTGTCTTCACATGAGACCAGTCCAGTGGACTCTCCAAAACCAATGGTCTCAAAGAACAGGAAATTTTGAAGACAAAATCAGAGTCACTTCCAAGTTGTGCTCCACCCTATTATGGTGGACCCTCCGAGCCAATCTATGTCAAGGCATGCCTTCTTACCCCCCCAACCCCGGCAGACCTTGACCACGAATGCATCTCTAGAAGGGTGGGGTGCGCACCTGGGTCCTTATGGGACATAAGGCTAGTGGACCACTGCTACCCCTCCTCGCCACATAAATCTTCTAGAAATAAGAGCAGTCCGCCTAGCCCTCTAGGCTTTTCAGCCTCACTTGTCCCCGGGACCGTTGCTGATTCAATCAGACAACACCTTAGTAGTGTTCTACCTCAACAAACAAGGAGGTACGAAGTTCTGTTCTCTATGCAAAGAGACAATTGCGATCTGGCAGGACACCATAACACTTTATACTGACAGTCGGCCATCTACCAGGATGCCACAATCTCCTGGCTGGCCTTTTCAGTCACCAGTCATCTGCACACGAATGGACACTTCATCACGAAGTTCTTCAGAAAATCTTTAATTTGTGGAGGACCCCACAACTAGATATGTTTGCCTCCCCAGTCAATCACCATCTCCCCAGATACTATTCCTTTATCCCGAGCAAAAAGGGACAGTCTACAGATGCCCTGTTCCGATCATGGACAGGACTCTTCTTATATGCTTTCCCCCATCCCACCACCTCGTCCCTCTCCTGCAGCGGACTTTTCTGAAATTACAACTCGAACCTGCCAGCATGATTTTCATAGCCCCTCTGTGGCCTTGCAAGTGTGGTTCCCCCTGCTTCAACAGTTCTCAGTGGAGGACCCATTCCATTACCAATAAGACTAGATCTGTTGACTCAGAATCAAGGGACTCTTCTACATCCCAACCTGAAGTCGCTACACCTTCATGCTTGGCTCCTGAAGATGCTTTCATAGCATGTCTCCAAGTGTCCTCCCCTGTGGCCAATATTCTACTGGCCTCATGTAAACCAGTGACCAGAGAAACTTGTAATGCCAAATGGAAACGCTTTTCCATTTGGGTTGCCTCCTGGTCGCTGGATCCTTATTCTTGTCCACTGATGAAAGTATTGGATTACCTAGCCTCGATTGCTGAGACAGGATTGAGCTATTCCTCTATCAAAGTCCATTTGGCCTCCATTTCAGTCTTCCATGAACCCCTTATGGCAGATTACTGTATCAACACCATCTAGCCAAAATGTTTTTAAGAGGAATGTTACATATTAAGCCACATATCAAACAACCCACCCCTCCGTGGGATCTCAATTTTCTGATAGAGAAATTAACTCTTGAACTCTTTGAACCGGTGGCCACTTGTGACCTCCATTTTCTTTCTTGGAAAAACACTATTCGTAGTGGCTGTCACTTCAGCTTGGTATATTTCCAAGCTTCATGCCCACATGGGCAAAGAACCTTAATTTTTCACAGAGTGGCACATCATACCAATCCTTCCTTCCTACCTAAGATAATGTCAGAGCACACCCTAAATCAATCCTTGGAGTTACCAGTATATTACCCTGAACACTTCAATCGAGGAGAGTACCTCCTACATACTCTAGCTGTCCATGGTATATTATGATACTATACTAATCGAACTAAATCGATTAGGAAGACCTCTCAACTTTTTGTTACTTTCGCCTCAAGCAGAGGAGGTCTCCCAGTCACTAAACAGACCCTTTCCAACTAGCTAGCACCCTGTATCACATTTTGTTACACAAAATACAACAACCCATTACCAGGGTCTGTCCAAGCCCATTCTACCAGAGCTATGGCCACCACAGCAGCCTGCTTTAAAAGGGCCTCTTATCACAGATATCTGCAATGCAGCTTCATGGTCCACAATTCATACTTTCATGAAGCATTACAACTTAGATGTTGCTTCACGCTGTAGGACGGCCTTTGGCTGAGCTGTCCTACAAGGCCTCCTGTAATAATGCCACCCTTCTTGGGTTTACTGCTTGGGATTCATCCCAAGTGTATTATCTGCTGCAAGAGATCACCCCATGGAAGATAGTACAGTTACTTAAAAACTTACTGTAGCAGTAGATCTTTGAGGGGTATCTCTTGCAGCAGGTATGGTCCCGATTTCCATCCCCCTCCTTCTCTAGGAGAACAAATTCTGGTCCAATGACTTATGGGTTGGGATACCTATGGTACCTCGGCTTCCCCTCGGTCCTCTTTTAGTGAGCTGAATCTGATGGGGGAACTGAGGATACCAGGGACCACCCACATTTTATATAGGAAACAGGAAGGTGATGTCGTGTGGGTGGCCCCTGGAAAGAGTGCTAGAAGAGGAGCCGTGTACCACAGTGACCTCTGATGATGACCAAAGTGTATTACCTGCTGCAAGAGATGCTCCTCAAAGATCTACTGTTATGGTAAGTTTTTACGTAACTGTACTTTCTAGGAGTGGTATATGATGTTCATCCACACGGACCCACCCGACCTCCCCAGGCTCAGTTGCACAAACCTTGCTTCCAATGAGCTAAGATCTGGCATCTAGGGACAGAGCCGAGGGTTTTACCACCCGGGTGGGTGGGAGGAGCCAGCTTGAAGATGTTGCGACAGGAATTAAAGGGGGAGGCGATCTGCCAGACAGTGTGGATGAACATCATATACCACTCCTAGAACTACTGTTACAGGTGAGTAACCTGTGTTTTGTGCCCACCCCCCATGGTCTGGAACACTATTGGGGGGGATGCCTTCATGAGGCCCTGGACCCCAGACATCATGTACGCCTTCCCCTTGGCCCACAGGGTTGTGGTCAAGTCCTGAAAGACAGTCATGGATGATCCTGATACCCCATACTGGCCCATTCATTTCTGGTACCTGGATCTCCACAGCAGGCTTCCATGTAGGTTGCCACTCCACCCAGAGCTTCTGACGAGATGACGGGATGGTTTTGCACCTTCAGCCTGGTTCCTGAGCTGCTAGAGTTCCAGGCTTTTGGAAGACTCTGTCCACACTGTAGAGGTGGAACACGGCCTAGAATTATCAGCAGTACATGTTCCAGGTGTCCAAAAAGTCTTGGCAGACAATCTAAGCAGGTCACAGTCCAGGATGTATGAGTGGAAACTGCTGACCTTGGTTGATGACCTATTTGCATGATGGGGTCATCCAGAGTTAGATTTTTTTGGGTCCCCACACAACGCAAAAGTGCCGCATTTTTGCTCGCTTGCTGCAGGGCCTGGAGTTTTCTGCCTAGATAACTTATCCCTCTCCTGGATAGGGAGGTTTCTGTGTGCCTTCCCTCCCTTTCTACTAATTCAGAGAGTACTACTCAAGCTGAAGATTGAGGGGGCAACTCTAATGCTCATTGCTTCCCCATGGCCTCAGCAGATATGGTATCCCCTGCTGCAACAGCTGGCAGTGGAGCCCCCAGTACCTCTGTCCTTGGGCGAGGGTCTGCTGTCGCAGGAACAGGGAACTCTGCTCCATCTGGACCTGAAGTCCCTCCGTCTGCATGCATGGCTCCTGAAGACATAGTCACATGTTGCTTTGAGGCATCACAGAAAGTGGCGGATGTTCTGGTGGCCGCCAAAAAACCATCCACCAGACATACCTACTCCATCAAATGAAAGTGGTTTGCTTTGTGGGCTGCTTCACGTAACCTGGATCTGCTTACTGCCCAGTTAATCAGATGCTAGAATAGCTGCTGCCTTTATTGGATTCAGGCCTGTGTATTCCACTATCAAAGTGCACTTGGCTGCTATATCTGCATTCCACATGCGTGTGGATGGCTGTACGGTTGCTCAGCTGGAGGTAGAACATACGTTTTTGAGAGACATTTTACACAGTCTCCCATTCGAAATCCAGTCCCAGCTTGGGATCGGAATCTTGGGACTTTGATGCTTGGGGGGAAGGGAGGCCCCATGGAAAAGGAGATGAGTGGGGGGATGGGCCGACTTGATGGGCCATTGGGGTCCTTTTCTGCCGTCTGATTTCTGTTATTCTGTGAATTTTATTTTGGAAAAGCAGACTTTGGCTCCTTTTGAGCCAGCTGCAAGTTGTGGCTTATGCTTTCTTTCTTGGAAAGCATTACTTTTCAGCTGCAATCATTTCTGCTCAAAGGATTTCAGAGCCGCAGGCTCTAATGTGTGAGCCTCTTTATCTGACTTTCCACAAAGACAGGGCGTCTTTGCATACTAGTTCTAAGTTTCTACCAAAGGTGGTGTCTGAGTTTATTTTAAATCAAACCATCCACCTACCAGTGTACTGTCTGGAGCATGCCAATCCAGGGGAGGCATTGCTCCATACCTTAGATGTGCTTAGAATACTGAGGTGCTATACATACCGTACAAAGGACTGTAAAAAGTCCTTGCAACTTTTTGTTTCATTTGCCCCTGGAAAAGAGCACTCACAGTTTCTAAACCGCGCTTATCCAAATGGCTTGCACATTGTATTACATTCTGTTACAGGAAGTACAGTAAGGAACTTCATGGTGTGGTTTGTGGTCGTTCTAGAAGAGGCATGACCACTTCTGTAGCTTGTTTCAGGAGTGTTTCTGCTGCAGAAATCTGGGCAGCTGCAACATGGAGTACTAGCTACACCTTCACTAAGCACTGCAGTCTGGACACTGTTTCTCATGGATGAGCTGGGTTTGGCCTAGCTGTGCTACAAGGCCTGTTGTCATACGCCTATAGGCTCCAGCCGCCTGGACTGTTAGCTTTTGGTACTCATTCCAAAGGTGTGGCCTGATGAAAGAGATATCCTTGAAGAAAGAACAGTCAGGCTGCAAAGACTTATTGTGTGTTTCCCCCTTATTACAGAGACTTTTGGGATATCTTACAGCCATAGTTGTAAAAATAAAAAATTATTTTAATTTTTTTTATTACTTTTTTCACTTCATCTCCCCTGGCCCCCCCTTTCTGTTCAGTCCCCCCAGCCCTGTCACCCACCTTCTTTGGGGCTTCTCTTCCCTCCAGCATCCTCTTTCAGGACTGTGGTGGTGGGGAGCTCGGGCACCAGTGCAGGTCGTTTGAGGGCTCGGACCTCATCCTGTGACCAGAGATGTTTTTCTACCTATGTACGCCCTGGATCCACGCATGTGCAATGTTTGCAACATGCAAGCTCTGTCTCTGTGGAGACACCCCTGGCATCTTGTCCCTGGTTCTTCCCGTTTTCCTAATTGGATTGCGCTGCCACCTGGACACTTCCAGACGAGCAGCTAGTTGTGCTCACCCCCCTTCCTGATAAAGGAGACCAGTCCTAGGGACACTCAGTTGTCCCTTCCTTGCCTGGCCCCTGAGTGACCCATGTTCATTTCTGAACCCGGGTTGCCATTGTGACTAGAGGTAAGGTGCTAGTGCCTCAGCCCCCCCCCCCAAATGCCACTGGGCCAGCTAAAAGTTTTTATTGATGTTATGAAAAGTTTTGATCTTTAACATTTATTTTCTGTTTTTTTGTTGCTCAGCAGTAATTTTTCACTCTCCTCGATTAAAAAAAAAAAAAAAAGCCAAGCTGGTGGAGGCTGATGGTGTCATAAACATTGTGTGCATGTCATCATACATTAGAGCTGTAAGCTTTGGAAAATTTCTGGTGCCCACGATGTCCCAATGCCTCAGGCCAAAGTGTGGCTCTTGAGGAGATACTCGAGAAGATCAAGAGGTAGCACAAGTTGCTTTCCTATCTGAGCTTTAGTATGAAGCGTGTGTAGCACACACATGGATTCAGTCCATGTATACAAAGCAAGTGATCATTAAACCATACAGATGAATGATTTATGCAATGACAGTATGAATAAATTTGCCTAGATTTATTTCTGCAGATGACAGGGCAACTGAGAGAATAAACAGGTTATTACATAGAAACATAGAATTAGACAGCAGGTAAAGACTGCTTGGCCCATCCAGTCTGTCCATTTTTTTTAGGTACTCTGTCAATTGCCCTGTAATCAACATGTATTCTCTCGGCATCCGGTTGTTTCATCACCGTATAAATTGCTGCGGTCAAAATGCAGCCAACAATAAGTCGAAATGACGTGGTCACTGGTAAAGTGGTAGCAGACAACAAATACCGGCGACTGCATGACCTGTTGCACAGTGTGACTTTTTGTCCTAGATAAAAGAAAAAATCATTCCGGTGTTAAGAGCGCACCTGTAGCAAGAGCAAAACTTACAAAAGTCACTAGGGTCCCACAGGGGATGGAACAGGTAGAACCCAGCTACAGCAACGACCATCTGTTGGATATAATTTCTCTCAGTTTCTGTAAATAGTAATGCAGTTTGAGGAGTATTTTGAACTGATTATACCCTCTTGCTGCAAATGTTCGATTCTGCTGCCCCTCGCTCTTCTCATAGACCTGTGGATCTGCACAATTTCATTCTACCCTCACAAACTGACCCTTTGGGACTGCACGTATTGTGTGTTTTGGGTGAAAGCTTCTTGCCTGCAGTACTGTATTCCTGTCAGTATCTTTAGTATATAGGGGGTATAGCTGTAGAGTAAAGAGACTGTACTGACAGTGACAGCGCAAGTGAAAGGCAGCACTGAGATCCTAAGGTTTGTCCACGCTCCACTGTGGCCAGGTTCGTAGACTACGCAGTGAAGATGAAGGTGCTAAGTGCAAGAAAGATCTCCAGTTTGGTGACAAGAGAATTTACCTGGAGCACGATTTTATACCTCTTGTCAATATTAGAGCTATTAGAGGAATGTATTAGATCCGGAGGGGGGGGGTCTGATTTTGAGTAGACTATTCTAAATAGATCTGAATGTCGTGACAATTTGTCCGGTCCCCCTAATATGCGGCAACATTGCGTCCGGAAATGAATCTTGTCGATGACAAGATAGACTGTTTGTTTGTCCCCGCGATGTAATGACCGAGTTTTATGACCATGGCATTCTGTCTGGGGACCAAACGACTGTACACGATTCTCTCAGTTACCCTGTCATCAACATTGAGTCTCTTAATTGACCTGTAGTCACTTCTGAAAAAAAAAAAAAAAAAAATTCCTACTGAATCTTGATTTGGAGCCATCTGTTCAAACACTCTTTAAGCTGTCTCCGAACATAATATGTCAACATTCTGATGGTGCCACTGCAACAAGGAAGAACAACAGCCATGGACCACTGGGCTGAACAAGATGGAAGTACACTGCTGGAGCTCAAGTAACAAAATAGAAAACATTATAAAATAAAAATACAGACTGAAAAATTAGGGTCATTGTATAACTCAAATATGCCATGCCTTCACTGAAAATATATTTATTTATTTTTGGCAACCGGATAAGTCCCACTAGGCATAAGTGCCTGTTTTCAGGAGCGACCTGGGAGCACTTGGGTGGTTAAGTGACTTGCTCAGAGTCTCCCAGTATGCAAGTGGAGGCTGTGGGAATCAAATCCGGTCTGCTGGATGTACCAAGCCCGTTCACAGCTCGTTACTCTAACCTGCAGGCTGTACTGCCAGCCAGCAGTATTCATGCTTTCAAAACCTGTGGCTAGATTCACAAAACTGCCCAGGTTTGCGCCAAGTTGATATTCACAAAAGCCCAGTTTATGCACTGAAACCTGATTTGCTCTTGAGCAAAGTGTGGAGGGGGCTGCAGTTCAAATGAAGGGGAAGGGACCGGGACGTGAATATAGGCGCTGTCCAATTCACAAAGCATTTGCTCCATGCAAGCTTCTTCTACGATCCCCTTGCATGGAGCAGATACTGCTGACTGAGACTGCTTTAATCTCACGGAATCCCAGTGATTGGCAGTGGTACTGCGGTACCCTGCCACCCACCCACCTAGCGCTGATCCAACTGTAAAAATGAAAGATCTTACTTTGAGAGGTTTCTGCAGTAGGTCATCACATATAGGACGTGCATCAGTGTGACCCTGTATAGTGGGCGCTCCCCACACCCGCCTTCCAGTTCTTTCCCACCATTGACCAGTGCTAGTACCTCGCGGTAACTCCAGCATCTTGTCAATTGCCATTTTCTTATTTTCTAGCAGATTTCAGTCCGAAATTTGTGGTATATGTCTTCTCAGTCACTGCCTCCTGAGGCTAAGAAGAAGTGCACCAAGTGTGGGGCGCAAATACCACACAAAGACGGACACCGCCCAGATCATGACATCGCGGTCTGCCCAGCCTGCCAGCCTTTCAACCAGGCCACATGCAAGTGACGACAGCAGGCTTTAGAGGCCCTTCTCCTTAACTCTAGGATGGCTTCCCTGGAGAAGGAGATTGCAAAAGGTCCGGGACTCAGCTTCTTTCCCTTCAGATAAACAAAAGAAGAAGAAAGACAAGGAGAGGCACAAAGAGAAGGAGCATCATGAGGACTGGGACCGATCCTCATCTAACAAGTCTTCGACCCTCGTGGTGACAGTTTCTGGTATGACCTCCAGTGCTGCAGTTTTTCATCCGATTTAACACCGGTAAGTCACCCACCGGCTCTTCTGGCGAATGCCCGGTACTTGCTGGTAAGTCGGACCCGGCTACTCCAGGTCCCGTCCGGCCACCGATAAGTTGGACCCTGGCAAGCAGCATAAGGTCTGCCCGGCTACGACCGATAAGCCGGTCGAGGGTTCTACCCTCCACCGCCCGGTCGCTCTTTTACCTGAAAAGTCGGCCGCCTCAGACCGCCTAGGCATTGCCTTCCTATCGGGGGCTCATGCCACATCACTCGACATCTGGCTGAGCAGTCTGACTTCTTCCAGTCATCCCTACCCCCCGGGCCCTGCCTGGCTGGGAGACTTCCTCTCCACCTGCCCCGGTGGTTTCCCCTAACCAGCAGCCTACACCTGGGACAGAGGAGGAAGAAGGGTGCCTAGAAGTCATTCTTTCATCACCCACTACTGAGGCGATCCCTCCGGTCCTCCTAAAGGATCCTATCCTTTCGTCAACTACTCAGACGTCTGCCGCCCATATTCTTATGACAGCAGCACTGTCGGGTATCTTTCTTCCGCCCCCTCCATCAGGGTCTACTGATAGGACTCTCACACAAGGTCTGACATCCTTGGGGCTCACGTCAGGTACCCTCATGTCTGGAACCATGACGTTCGTACCATTTTCGTCAGCTACCCCAGCGATAGCTATCCTGATGTCCACTGTCGTGATGGGGTCAAGACCTACCGTTCGGAGTTTTTGTGGGCATCAGGCATTTCATCCTCCACTGTTGGGGCCCGTCCATGCCCCATTACTCCCAGGGCTATTTCCCCTGGATACCAACAGGGTTACCCATATTACCAAGAGTATCCCATCCTCATTTTATGGGTTCAAGGGCTCATCTTTATTCGCCCTCATGTAACACACCTCCTTCTCCTCCACAACCGGACTTCCAGATGGTAATCTAGTCATGGTGGAAGGATGAGAGGTCCCAGCTCTTTTCAGACCTGGAAAGTAGGCTTTTGACTCCAGTGGCAGTACCCCCGACCCCTATCCATGAACAGACGGTTCATGTCTCGGGTACTACCTCCTCAGGACATTCCCTTACCAGATTTTCAATGTCCAGAGGGCAAGGATCCACCTGACTCAGATGAGAATATGTCTGAATCTTCTTAGACAAGCTGTCCACCCCACGTAGAGGCAAAGAGTCTCTTAAGTCTCCCCAGAGGACCCTTCCTTTATGGAACTCTTCCGCATTATTCAGCAGGCCAGTGACTGGCATGCAGAGGACCTGGATCCTATGCACCAGCATCTGGCAGAGCATCTGGCTCTAGATGCAGCCACCCCATCCCAGTCCCAGAAAAGGAGGAGGAGGAGGAGAAGGAGGAGGAGTAGCTTTCTATGCAAGGGAAGGGATAAAGGCAACAGAACTAAAGGGTAAACAGGGAGGAAAGGGGGCACTGTGGGTCACTCTGGAGACTGGAAATGGCTCCACAATCTACACAGGGGTTGTATACAGACCCCTGTCTTAGGGGGAGGAAATGGACAAGGAAATGATAGAAGGCATCATTGGGATGGCAGAGAAAGGGGAGATATTGCTGATGGAGGACCTGAATATGTCAGATGTTGACTGGAGCACCTTTGCTGCAGCCACATCCAAGAGCAGGGCCATTCTCGATGCCCTACAGGGGGCATGCCTCAGACAGCTAGTTTTAGAACCCACTTGGGAGAGAGCAATCTTAGACCTAGTATTCTCAAATGGGGATGGAGAGAGGATCCCTGATCTTGAAGTGGGTAGCCATCTGGGAACAAGTGACCACCAAACAGTGTGGTTCATGATAAACTTAGCTGTAGAGTCAAGCCACACAAAAGTGAAGGTACTGGACTTCAGGAGGGCTGATTTTGTCAAAATGGGAGAGTGCCTCAGAAAAGCACTAGCAAACAGGCAAGAAGGTGGGGTGGAGCAACAATGGGGAAACATCAAAACTGCCATCACAGAGGCAATAAGTCTTTGTGTGAAGCAAATAAATCAAAATGAAAGATAAAACCACTATGGTTCTCAAAAGAAGTGGCAGGGAAGGTAATGGGAAAAAAGACAGCATTCAGGAAGTACAAGGAAACACAGAAGGAGCAGGACAGAGAACTGTACCAGTTAAAGCAGAAGGAAGCGGGTAAGGCAGTCAGAATAGCAAAGGCCCAAACTGAGGAAAAGATAGCCAACTCGGTTAAGAAGGGGGATAAAACCTTTTATAGTACATTAGGGAGCAAAGAAAGACTAAGGCAGGGATACTGAGGCTGAACAAAGAGGAAGGTGGTTGGGCAGAGAGCGACAGTGAACAAGCAGAGATACTGAACGAATACTTCTGCTCAGTATTCACAATGGAAAAGCAGGGGGAAATACCTAATCCAGTCAATAGAAGCACTCTGGATAGGGGGGTTGATATTAGTCCTTTCACAGAAGAAAGGGTTCTGAAAGAACTCTTAAAACTGAAGGTGGATAAAGCAATGGGACCTGATGAGATTCACCCCAGAATTTTAAAAGAACTAAGGGAAGAACTAGTAACACCACTGACTATCCTTTTTAATAAATCATGGGAGGATGGGGTGGTACCTGAGGACTGGAGGAGGGCGGATGTGATTCCCCTTCACAAAAGTGGGAGCAAGACAGAGACAGGAAACTACAGATCTGTCAGTTTGACCTCAGTGGTAGGGAAAATGATGGAATCACTTCTGAAGGAAAGAATTGTTGAGTACCTAGAGGCTAGTGGGGCGCAGGACCCAAGGCAGCATGGATTCACAGGGGGAAGGTCATGTCAGACAAATCTAATTGATTTCTTTGACTAGGTGACCAAAGAAGTAGACCAAGGAGGGGCTGTGGACATGGCCTACCTAGACTTTAGCAAGGCATTTGACACTGTCCCACACAAAAGATTAATAAACAAATTAGCCAGCCTGGGAGTGGGTCCTAGAGTGGTAGCCTGGGTAAAACACTGGTTGGACAACAGGACACAGTGGGTAATAGTAAATGGAGTCCACAGTGAAGAAAGGAGGGTTACTAGTGGGGTACCGCAGGGTTCAGTACTGCGGCCGGTCCTTTTCAGTGTCTTTATAAGTGACATTGCAGAGGCACTGGAAGGGAAAGTATGTCTCATTGCAGATAACACAAAGATCTTCAACAGGGTTGATACACAAGGTGGGGTGGAAAGGATGAAAAGGGACTTGGCAAGGTTGGAGGAATGGTCAAATGTATGGCAGCTTAGATTCAATGCAAAAAAAGTGCAAAGTAATGCACCTGGGAAACAAAAACCCAGGGGAAGAGTACACAATGGGGGGTGAGATACTGTCAACAACAAAAATGGAAAGGGACCTGGGGTAGTCATAGTAGATGACCTAAAGGTGGGCCAGCAATGGGAGAAGGCAATAAGGAGGGCTGGGGGGATACTGGGATGCATAGGGAGAGGCATCACCAGTAGAAAACAGGAAGTTGTTGGCCCTCTGTACAGACAGTGTGGTAAGACCACATCTGGAGTACTATGTACAATTCTGGAGACCCCATCTCCACAAAGACATAGGGTGGAGGCTGTTCAGAGGAGGGCTATCAAAATGATGCAGGGTCTGCATCAGAAGACATATGAAGAAAGACTAAAGGAACTAAAGATGTATAGCCTCAAGGAAAGAAGGGAGCGGGGGGACATGATAGAAACTTTCAAATACCTCAAGGGAATCAACAAAGTCCAAGAGGGTAGCATCTTTCAGAAAAAGAGATGTGAAAAACAAGGGGGCACAATTTGAAGATAGAGGGGGAACAGCTCAGAGTCAGAGGTAATGTGAGGAAGTATTTCTTCACAGAGAGGGTTGTGGATACATGGAACAGCCTTCCTGAGGAGATCGTAGAGTCAAAAACAGTGGGGGAATTCAAGAATGCATGGGACAGACATAAGGCAATTCTAGTGGAGGGTAGGAGGAAGTAGGCTGTTGGTTAACTAGGATCTGCAGCTTATCCATTAGGTAGGGGAAATGGGCAGACTAGGTGGGCCAAGTGGTCCTTATTGGCTGTCAAATTCTATGTTTCTATGTTTCTTCCCTGGATAGCAGCTCATGAAGACCTTACATCCACTATTTGGAAACTGCCACACTCCATCCCTGCTGTCCCTAAAAAGGCAGACAGGATCTGTTGTTCGCCTGAAGGTGTTTCCTTCCTGAACTCACATCCAAAGGCGGACTCAGTAGTAATTACTGCCGCTCATGATCGCTCGGCTAACCCCAAGCACATGAGTACATTCCCCCCCCTCCCCCGGACAAGGAGTCCAGACAGATGGAGCAGTACGGCAAAAAAGTCTATTCCTCGGTCACATGTGCCCTACGCACATTGAACTATGTGGCACAGATGGTGTCCTACCAAAAAGCAGCTTTGGCCAAGTTGGAGGACAAGATTTCCCTCTTTGGAGGATTCTGAACTAAAGACTGAAATCGCCAAGGATGTACGTCTGTCCAAAATTTCTTGTAGGCACACCCTTAGGGCAACCTACAACTCTGTGGACTCTGTAGTCCACTCTTTAGCTATGGCTGTTAGTCTCAGGAGGCACACCTGGCTGCGGATTTCCAGTCTCGCTTCAGACATCCAGGCATCCATATTGGATGCCCCATTTAGGGGATCGGTCCTCTTTGGAGGGGATACCAAGGACTTGATCACAGGCCTCCAAGACAGTGGTCACGCTCTTAGGTCATTCCGCTCTATGTACAGAGCTGGTACCCCTAAGAAGCAGCCCTTTCTGCATCAGCTCAAACACCAAGGGAAGCAAGTGGCCCCAAGAACCGAAACAAAAGGAGAGCAGCGGGCTCTTCCTTTTCCTCTCCACCAGCTGCCAAAACCTAGTGACAGGCAAGAGGGCCTACACCCCCCTGCCCCTCTGCCTCCTGACTTGCCCAGTCTTCCCTCCCCTTCCCTGCAAGGGGTGGAGCCAGTGGAAGGAAGATTTGCACATCACATCCAGGCATGGGAGGACATCGTCTCAGACGCGTTGGTGCTTCAGCTCATCTCACAAGGACACACGCTTGAGTTTCTGGAACTCACTCCGGAATCTCCTCCCAGTCACTTGCACTACTCCCCACTCCAAGCCCTGTTGGTCGAGGAGATCAGGTCTCTGGTGTGAAAGGCTGCAGTAGAACCTGTGCCTGTTGCCCAGAAAGGAAAGGGGTTTTACTCCCACTTCTTCCTGGTCCCAAAGAAGACGGGTGACCTCGGACCAATCCTGGACCTCAAAAGTCTGAACCTCTTCATCGAGTACAAGAGGTTCTGCATGCTGACTGTTCAGAGCCTTCTGCCCCTGCTACAGCAGGACCACTGGCTCTGTGCCCTGGATATGCAGGATGCTTACCTGCATATCCAGATCTCCCCAGGCCACTGCCATTTTCTGAGATTTCATTTCCAGGGGGAGCACTTTCAGTTCACAACCCTCCCCTTTGGCCAATCCTCGGCACCCAGGGTTTTTACCAAGTGCCTAGTGGTGGTGGCAGCTGCCTTGCGCTGTTAGGGTATAGCGGTGTTCCCGTACCTGGACGATTGACTAATTTCAGCCCCATTCTGGGACAACCTTCTGACCTCAATTTCAGTTATCCTGGATCTTTTTTCCCGACTGGGGATCACAGTCAATTTCCTCAAGTCATCTTTAATCCCCTCTCAGAACCTACAGTTTATAGGGGTGGTTTTGGATACGGTCCAGTGCAGAGCATTTCTCCCCTCAGACAGAGCGGAGACTCTCCGGAAGCAGGTCAATCTGGTCATCTCATCCAGATCTCTTCTGGCCAGAGCATTGCTACACTTGCTGGGGCTGATGGCAGCCTCTATCTCCACACTTCCTTTTGCCAGGTTGCTTATGCGGATTTCCCAGTGGACTCTTCAAGTCTAATGAGATCAGCGTTTGAACGATCTGGACTACCCTATCCTGGTCTCCAGAGCAGTTCAGAGGGATCTCCAATATGGTTAGACCCTCTCAATTTGTCCAAGGGACTTCATTCCAAAGATCCCCCCCAGGGACCCTCACCACGGATGCCTCGTGTCTGGGTTGGGGAGCACACCTGGGGAACCATCGGACCCAGGGTTCATGGTCCCAATCAGAGATGTTACTCTACATCAACATTCTGGAGATAAGGGCAGTACTGTATGCCCTTCAGGCTTTTCAAACCATCCTTTCAAAGGGAGCTCTGCTAATCCAGACAGATAGTATGTCAGTTGTCTGGTACATCAACAAACAGGGAGGCACCCAATTGTACCCCCTATGCAGGGAGGTGATGCGCGAGTGGAATTGGGCAGTCTAGCACGACCTGTTTTTTACAGCTGTGCATGTCCAAGGCATTCACAACATCCTAGTGGATAGTCTGTTGGATGTTATCTCTCGCCCACAAATGGGAATTAAGTCAGGAAGTAGCAGACCCTCTATTCCAGAGGTGGGGTCAACCAGAAATTGATCTGTTCATCTCCCCATCCAATGCAAAACTTTGCAGCTATTGCTCACTCGTTCTGGAGCCTGGAGCTTTCTGGCATGACGCATTGTCTCTATGCTGGACAGGGAAGTTCTTGAATGCCTTTCCCACTCTTCAGAGGGTACTTCTCAAACTACAGGCAGAGTGCGCTCAAATGATCCTAGTGGCCCCTCTTTGGCCGAGACAAATTTGGTTTCCACTGCTGCAGCAGCTTTCAGTGGAACCTCCAATTCCTCTAGCTCTCAAACACGACTTACTGACTCAGGATCAAGGTAGCCTGATACATCCAGGAGTCAAGACATTGCATCTTCATGCATGGCCCCTTCAGACATAACCAGAGCTCGCTTCCGGGTCTCTCATAAGGTCGCTCAGGTCCTGATGGAAGCCAGATAACCATCTACTAGATCCACCTATGCCATGAAATGGAAGAGTTTTTCCATTTGGGTGACATCTAAAGAGTTAGATCCCTTTACCTGCTCTGCTTCTCAGATCATGGAGTACCTCCTTCACCTGTCTGATTCAGGTATGTCGTACTCATCCCTCAAAGTCCACTTGTCAGCCATTTTGGCCCATCACGTGCTGGTGGAGAGAAAAACCGTAGCTCAGCTGGAGGTCTCTAAGACCTTCTTGAAGGGGATCCTCCACCTTAAACCACCCATTCGTAACCCCACCCTGCCTTGGGATTTGAATTTTGTGTTGGAGAAGCTTATGCTTCCTCCTTTTGAACCAGAGATGAGCTGTGATGTGCTACCTTTCTTGGAAGACACTATTTTTAGTTGCTGTTACTTCTGCTCATAGGATTTCCAACTTCAGGCCCTGATGCATAAGGAGCCTTATTTGATTTTTCACAAGGACCGGGCGGTCATGCACACAAATCCTAAGTTTCTTCCTAAGGTGGTTTCTGAGTTTACATTGAATCAAATGGTTGAACTTCTGGTTTGTTACCCTAACCATTCGAATGGGGGGAGGCTCTCCTTCACACTCTGGATGTTCAAAGAGCCATCAGATGCTGCGTACATTGTACTAAGGAGTGCAGAAAATCTGATCAGCTTATTGTCTCCTTCACCCAAATCCTTGGGATCGACAGTTTCTGTTACCAGAAGTACAACAAACCTCTTCTGGCGGAGGTCAGAGGTCACTCTATAGAGGAATGGCTACCTCTACAGCGTTCCTGCGGAATTTTTCTGCAGCAGAAATCTGTGTGGCAGCAACCTGGAGTTCCGTCCATACCTTCATGAAACATTACAGTCTGGGCATTGCCTCTAGGCATAGGGCCAGGTTTGGCCTTGCCGTTTTGCAGGGCCTACTGTCTTAGGCTGGTCCTGTGGCATCTTTCTGTTGCACCTCCTCCCCTGACTCTCTCAGTCTGTCTATGAGTGACTGCTTGGGATTCAGTCCTATATGTGATGACCTACTGCAGGAACCCTCTTGAAGTAAGATATAACAGTTACGTAAGAACTTACCATAACAGAAGATCTTTGAGAGAGGTTCCTGCAGTAGGTTGCATTTTCTTAAAGTCATTTTGAACTGGGCTCCAGGATTTCATCCTTTCTCCTGTTCTATCCTCCTTGGATCTCCGGCAGGAGAACTGGAAGGCGGGCATGGAACCGCCCACCTATAGTTTCACGCACGTCACGTAACAGGTGAGCGGTCCCCTGCCAGACACTGCTGGAAAAGCTTGACATGTAGTCCTGACGCCAGAGGGCACAGTCCTATATGTGATGACCTACTGCAGGAACCTCTCTCAAAGATCTACTGTTACGGTAAGTTCTTATGTAACTGTTATTTGTCCCTGGTGTCCAGTGGCCCCACCCCCACCCACAGATTGCCAGCCCAACTTTAAAAATGTAAGTTTTCCCCAATGCTAGTGGCTCCCCCCCACTCTGAACCCACACCCATGCATCAGCTATATATTTCCCTGGTGTCCAGTGGTCCCTCCCCCTACCCCGATCCCATGCTCGATAAATATATAACGTTTCCCCAGTGTCTAGTGGTCCCTCCCCCACCTGCACACATGGCTGTTCAAGAAATAAAGTTTCCCTGATGTCCAGTGGTCCCCCGATCCAAAAAATACATGCATTTCCCTGGCGTCCTGTGGTCAATTCCTCCACCTGATCCCTCTCACCACATTTAAATCAATATTCCCTGGTGGTCTAGTATTCTCCCCCTTGCTAATCACCAGCCTGATAGAAAATAATGCTTTCCCCTGTCTTGTGGTCCCCCTTTCGCCGATTGCTGGCCCAATATATAATGAAGATTACCTCTGGTGGTCGAGTGGTCCCCTATCCCTGATCCCACCCTGCCCAGGCTTTCTGACATACCTTGAATGCTTCCATGGTGGTCCAGCAGACCTCCTCCCTATCCCTGATCTGCCTATATACTGCAAGACAAAGTTTTCCCCCGGTGTCTAGTGGACCCCCACACCTCCCCACCATGGCTGAGTGAGCAGTCACTGAGTGCAAACTGTATACAGTATACGCTCATTGATTGACAGTGAGCATGTACTGTATACAGTACGCACTCAGTGACAGCTCACTTGGCATCCAGGAGTGTGAAGAGAGGAGTACTGTTCCAGTTGCTGACTCTGGTTCGGGATGGGGAGGGCAGGGTGGGGGGAGCCAATGACACCAGGGAAAAGTTTGTATTTTAGTATATGGGCAGATGGGGTAGGGAGGGTCTGGTGGACCACCAGGAAAGCATTCAAGGTATGGCAGAAGCTCAGGTAGGGAGGGATCGGGGTAGGGAGGGAGGAGGGACCACTAAACCACCACGGATAATCTTCATTATCTAGCGGGCCAGTGAGGGGTGGACTAGACACCAGAGAAAAGCATTATTTCTATCTGGCTTGTGATTGGGGGGGACACTAGATCACCAGGGATACTCTTTATTATATATTGGACCAGCAATTGGCAGGTTGGGGACCACTAGCCACCATGAAGAATTCTTTCTTTTAGTCAGGCCGGCGATCATGGAGTGGCGGGGACCACTAGCACCAGGAACATTCTTGCACTATAACCGGGCTGGCAATTATGTGGAGGGAAGGGCACTAGCACCAGGGACATTTTTGCACTATAACCGGGTCAGCAATCATGGGGGGGAAGGACCACTAGCACCCGGGAAATTCTTGCACTATAACTGAGTCGGTAATCATGGGAGGGAGGGGAACCACTAGCCACCAGGGAAATTGTTTTTTTATACTCAAGTCAGTGATTGGGGCACCACTAGGCACCAGAGGAACTGGGTCACCTCTGGGGAGCAGGGGCTGGGGCACAAACTCCTGCACAACCGCAAATATTGCCCATAATGGGCATACAAATAGCCACCTAGCCTTGCATGCCCAATGGGCTCATTTACATGTCTGCTTTTGTGAGTTGGGAATGGGGCCCCTGTGCTATGCATTGTGGGAACATATTCCTGGCTGCAGTCATGGCGGCGCTAGTGGGGTAAGGCTGGCAGTACTGGGGTTACCGCTGACTCGACCTAGCCCTATTCACAGTCAGATGGCGCTGTGCGCTATCCATCTTTGAGTAACATTTTTTTTAACACCTGGGCAATTGCAAAGTGCAGTGCAAAATGTTGCACTGTGCTTTGCGATGTTTTGTGACTCCTAGCCCCTGATGACCTTGTATGACAGCAGAGTTGACCTGGAAGGAGGTGAAGGAAAAATGAGAGGGAGACTTATTGATTTGAGTTGATGTCTCAGAATGGGGGGGTAGTATTATGTTTTTAACACAAAGTTTCTGCATCTCACCAACGGTAGTAAATAAGTAGCCTGAAAAATGGTAGTGCGCTTCTTCAGAATGCCTGTACTCACAGTTAAATTTCCTACACAGGGATTGGCAGCATGTTGGAGAGCCATTGGCTGTACGAGGGCAACCAACACTCATATATTTTGTGACTGATTATATCAGATTATCGGAATCATGTCTGGGAGGAAATTCATTATGTATTTATGGAATTAGAGGCACTCTTGCCATGCAGCACTCTTCTTAATACTCCCTGAGGGATTGCATAATAAACCTCAAAACTATTTACTAAGAATCCTGTTGACCACAGTAATAAAAGCTATCATGAAGTTATATCTCCCACCCATGGTACACATGCGGAAAGATCTGTAAAATCACATTTATCGCAGGGGGAAAAAATCACATACAGTCTTCACCTTCAGCTTCCTTTATTTCAGAACAGATAAACTGGGTGGTTAACCTACATTTTAAAGGAAAGCTGTCATCATTTTATATTCCCCACCCCTGAAAGTCTTATGCTCGATTAGGGGTTTCGCAAATAAAACATCTTTTTTCCAGTGTTTGAACTTACTTTTTTAATTTTTAAGAAGTCCAGAGTTCCACAAAATGGCGCATGCTGCACGCTTCCATTTCAAGGCTAAATTCTGCGCCACACTGCTCAGCTCCAATATACCTATATTACAGCTCAGCAGTGCGGCACTTTTCCTTGAAATGGGAGCGTGCACCATTTTGCGGAACCCCGGACTTCTTAAAAATGTAAAAAGTAAGTTCAAACACCGGAAAAAAATATGTTTTATTTGCGAAACCCCTAATCAGGGGTAAGGTTTTCGGGGGGTGGGGAATCTAAAATGATGACAGCTTTCCTTTAACAAAGAATGCTGATTTTGTACAATAACAGACTCTGATGGACATGGATGGAGACCAATCTTTTTTTGTACCGCTCTTTCTTCTTTGCATTTATTATACTGTATCCTTTTGTACATTGTTATTGATAGATCTGTATGTCTGAAAACTGGAATTTGTATCCCATTTTGTTCCTTATAACCACAAAAAACATCAAGCTTTAAAAAAAAAAAAAAGAACCTGATGAAAAAACTCATGGTTGTGCCACACTTGAGGTCAATTGAATCTGATAGTACTCATGAAAATGAATCTGATATTTTCATGGAAGCCACGATACATCCCCTATATATTTTAGCCACTGAAACATTCTACATGAAAATAAATAATTTTATTTCACTATTGGGTGGGTTCATTTATTTCCGCTTTAGGTTAGTCACAAAGTAGCTATTAACCAGTGGTTAGAGTAGCTTGCACAATGCCTGATAACATCACAATGGTTTCTGTACACTAAAAACAGAGCAGTGAAATCAAACAGAAGCAGTTAAATTCATTAAAAGAACTAATCTGAAAGATCCGGTTTAAAGCATCAGTGGAACAAAAGTGGGCAAAAAAATTTACACTACCATTTTTTTTCACTGTAAAAGATTCCAGCCATCTTTCAGTTTTATTTGGTGGCAACATTTTCTAGTTTTACCAAACTTTAAGTATTTTATAAATATTTTCATTTTTCGTTTTCTCAAGAAAAAAGATAGCTGTCACATTTGGCTTAGAAATACCATTGTAAACCTGGTAAGGGTTAGGACTGAGAAAAAAAACATGGGGCTGGATATTCAAAAGGGTTGCGCCATGCACAACAGGGTTGCGCCAGCGCAAGTCTGAAAATGTGCCATTCTGCGATATTCAGCAGGAGGCAGTTGCGCCACCGAAAACATGCTGAGCAACAGCGCAATGAAAATGAAGGCATGTGCAACCGAAGAGGGAGGGATCATGCATAAAGGGCGCAGTGCGATGTTCAAAGACTTACGCAATGTGCAACAGTGGAGCAAGCAGAAGTTGCGCCATAGCGGAAATGAGCCAAAATAAAAAGGAGCAAGGAAGAGGCGCAAGAATGCTACAGGGAAGCCACATGAGGCAGGGGGAGAGACAACTGGGAGAAAGAGGGCAGGCCAAGGAAACCACACCACACAAGAGGGGCACAGGGAAGGTGTGTGGTGACACACAAATAGAGGCCAGCACAGATAGGTGTACCCGGTGCAGGGGAGGTAGCAGTCAGGACAGCGGGGGTAACAAAGCAACAGCTGCTGGGGGGAAATGCAAGCCAGGGACATGGCCAGTGCCACATTCAACATGGATGCTGTAATGAGGAGGGTGAGAAGGCATGCGGCAGGGGGACGTGGCCGTGGAAGGGCCGTAGGCGGTATGCCCCCAACAGGCAGTACCGAGCCCGCACCAGCTTTGAGCTGTATACAGATATCGAGATTGTGGGCCGGTACCGCCTGAACAGGGCAATACTGAGGCGGCTCTGTGAGCTGTGCAGTGATGTGATGCAGGCACCCACACAACGGAGTCATGCTCTGTCAGTGGAGGCAAAGGTAACAGCCTGCATGTGCTTGCTCGCCACAGGTACCTTCCAGAGACCAACAGAGGACACCACAGGTATGACACAGTCGGCCACATCATGCATCCTCACCCAATTCCTCAGCGCACTGCTGCCACATGCTGCGGAGTACATCCATTTCCCCAGCACTGCGGTGGAGCGCACAGCAAACATACAGGAGTTCCACAGGGTAACACGTATGCCTGGTGTGCTAGGGCAATAGACTTCACCCATGTGGCCATACACACACCACCTGGTGAGGAGGGGGCCGCCTACATGAACCGCAAGGGCTATTCCAGTGTCAACTGCCAGATGGTGTGGTGCCACTGGGCGCATCATCAATGTCTGTGCCACACACCCTGGGAGCACATGATTCATACAATCTGGCACCAGTAGGCACTGTGCCACCAATTCAAGAGTGGGGACATCCCCACAGGTCATCTAGTGGGTGAGTATGCAAATAGAATTGACATATCGTGGGCATGGGGGGTATGGCCAGAGGTGCCATGGGTGTGGCCCACAGGGCTTGGGGCAGTCTGAAGCTGAACATGACACTAACCTCCACTCTCTGCATACAGGTGACAGTGGATACCCACTCCGTCCCTGGCTGCTTACACCCTACCGGCGACCCACAACCACATCGCAGCAACGCTACAATGAGGCACATGCCACCACATGCAATGTCATTGAGCGGGTGTTCGGGATGCTGAAGGCACGTTTCCATTGCCCGAACACCTCTGGCGGTGCCCTACAGTATAACCCCTCAAAGACCAGTGGGATATTCCTGGCCTGTTGCATCCTGCACAACATGGCCAAAGAATGTGGGATAGCCGTACAGGTCGAAGAGGGGGACAGCGATGGGGACGACAGTGACACCGGTGATGATGGGGATGGGCAGCCCCCCCTTTGCCGACGGGACCCCTGACTGACCCGGCTGGCACAGCTGCACCGCAGCATCACAGAGGAGCACTTCAGCCAACCCAGGTAAGTCATGGTGCCATGCGCAACCACCTGTGGCTAGGGCACAACTCACAGACACGCATGGAAACAAATCCAGGGGTGCATGCTGGCAAGGGATGTGGCAGGGCACAGAAACACACACATACAACCAGGGAGGGGTGAACAGTAACACACCACAAGGATGGACACACACGCACACACAATATGCACAAAACGTGCACAGGGGTCAGGTGCAAAACCAAGCTGGAACGCCAACACTAGCAACACACATGTCCGCAGGCCACCACGTCCACTGACTGTCCATGTGCGTGTGTCAGATGCTGGGCACCATTGCACTTTGGTGTACAGCGCAATGCAGGCATCATCATGCACACTTACCTGTGGACAGCATCTGGGAGGGTGTGCAGGTGGACCGTGTGTCCGCGTGCATGGCTGGGCACCCACCTGTGCACTGCCCACCAAAACACACAATGCACACAGGGCAGCACCAGATAGTGCCCACGCTGGGAGACAGGTCAGTCTTGCGGCACAGTGCCACATCTGCCTCGGATGCGTGGGCGGCCCCACCGAGACCCACCAGCACTGGCAGGCTGACCACGGGCTTCATGGGGTGGCACCGATGGTCCACCAGGGGTTCCACTGTGCGAACGCGACCGTGCCTGCACAGGGGTCTGCAGCACACTGAACATTCCTGCACCAGGAGTGCTCGGGATGCCCACAGCTGAACCCAGCATAGACAGGGTGGGTGTCGCACGACGCTGGGAATGGGGAGTGGACAGCGCACTGCGTGGTGTGAGCGACGCATGGGCACCTGACTGCCCATTGTGGCCATGACAGCAATCAATGGCTGTGCAAGCCTGTCAATGGCAGTGGTCACATCCTCCCACAAATGGTCAATCTGTGACACAATCCTATCGGTGTCCTTGCTGCAATGCTCCTCGGCCCGCTCCAGAGCCACACACAGTGCCTCCACGGATGTTGCAAGCTGCATCTGCTGCTGGACCGATGCCTGCAGTAGGCGGGTGTGCTCGTCAAAGAGGTCGTCTGCCTCCTCAGCATCCCATCCCTCAGGGTGTGCAAGGGCCTGATGTTCAGCACCCCTTGAGGGTGGGTGCTGCACACCAGGACCTGGTATGGGCAAGTCCACAGGTGGTGCACAGATGCCACCACTGAACCCTGAACCCCCAGTCCCAGTGGGTGACTGCTGCTGCCGCCCCTCCGCCCGCTGTGCCCAAGGGATCAGTTGTGCTGCCGCTGTGGCCACAACAGTCCCACTGTCCTGACCAGCCACTGGTGCTCCCCCACTGGTGCTGACAGGCACAGCCTGTGACTGTGCTGACATGCTGGCCCACACGGTGGCACCAGCCAGAGCCATGGGCGCAAGCTGACCTGCTGTGTGTCCATTCCGTGGCACACACATGTCACCGCCCATGACGGTCGTGTCTTCATCAGTGGTGCAGGTCTCTGCCCCAGCCACAGCATACTGGCATCCTTGGATGTCAGAATGCTGAGACACAGGAAGGGCTTCCCCCACACCTGTCTCAACAGCATCAGTGTGGACAGCCAGGCGGCCCCACTGTTGCAATGCTCCACATATACCTGTGGAGGTGGATGGTCCCTCCTCCAACTCCAGCTGATTGTCTGCAGTGGACAGGCCCACCACCACTGACCCATGCAGACACACAGGATCTGTAAGGGAAAGCAAAGTTGCGTTACTGCGTGTGATCTACCCTGCCCCCTCCATAGACAGACTATGACTTACCATGCAGTGATGGGTCACCACCCATCTGGAAGCCACCTCCTGGAACTCCCTCTATGGCACTGCGGTGCATGCTTGCAGCAAGCCTGTCCTCTGCTGGTGTGAGCTGCACCACCTCCTGCTGGCCCCCGCCTGTTGCAGCACATGCCGCCCTGATGGCAGCCACCTTCTCCGTCACCCTCCTCCTGTCAGTACCCATCTTCTTCTTACACTCCTGCACGGAGCGCTGGTGGCTGCCATGCAGGTTGACGGCACATGCCACCTCCTCCCATGCAGCAGCACGGGCCAGAGGGGTGCCCTGCCGTCCACTGAGCAGTGGCTCTTGATCCAGGTAGGCCTTGAAGAGTACCTCGGTCTCGGCCTTTGTGAAATTGGGCCTCCTCTTCCGCCCACCATCGTTGTCCTCCCTCACCCAGACCTTGCTCGGTCATTATTCAGCCTGTAAGGATGACAGTGGTTACCTGTGACTGTGCAGTACAAAGCATGTCCCTGATTCCACAGTCCAGACCCACACAGCATGCAACTCACCAATAAACTGCAGTAGCCGAATATGGCCACTGCAGAACATTGTCGCAGTTTTATAGCGCAATGCATGCAAATTAAGTGAGGAGCAACTTTAATTAGATGTAAATCACGGTGCTGCGCCATTGCATGGCTGATCGGATGATTAGCATATGACAGCTGAATATTGTGCCCTTGCACTTTGCGCAATTGTGTTGAACGTGCTGAGCCAATGGCGCAGTTCCGTGGCATGCGTAATACACCTCACTGCGCATGCCCAGGCTGCTGACGCTGGTGTCTGCTGCACTGCTGATGTGCTGTGCGCGATAGTCAATGCAGGGCATGGCCACCATTGTGCCAGTGGCGCTATAGCAAAGGTCACTACATGGCGCTGTGACAATTGGCCTCCAGTGGCGCAATGGCACAACTGCCTGATAGCCCGCTGTGGCGCTGGCAAACAGGCAACCAATTGCGCTATATGCATAGTCGTCTGATGGCGCTCTGCGTGGTCTTGCACCAGAGACCCTTGACCCTGTGCCCGACCTTTGCCCCCTTGGTGCCATGCGTCAGGCATGGGTGCACCTCTATCGCGCTGTTCGGTAACAGCGCAACTGGGGATGGCAGCGCTGTACTGCACAGCATTTGCACGTGGGGTACCATGCTGCAGAGCGCCATATTGCCTACTATAGTGGATGAGATGGCACGCAGGAGAGCTCCACAATGGAGTGCCATTGAGTTGGCCAACCTTGTAGCCATTGTAGAGCCACACTATGGCCCACTGTTTGGTAATGAGGCACTGGACAGGGCCAGGACCCAGGTCTGGCAGGAGGTGGCCACTGACCTGGAGGCGGCCACTGGACACAGAAGGACCTCAGAGCAATGCAGGCACCACTATGGGGACCTCAGGAGGAGGGAGCAGGACCTACTAGCCCGTATGCAGTCGTGTGCCAGGAGGGGCATGGTGCCACGTCCAGGTGGGGGTCCCGTCTATGCACTTGTATTGTCCATATGGGTAACAGTGTTGTATGTGTCCAGCACATAGGGAGGGCTAGACTAGGGTTGGCTGTGGCATTGTTCACAGGGTGTGGGGTGGGTGGGTCTGGCTGGATGGGTGGGCACAGACATTGGGGCAGGTGGACTTTGCTTCAGGATTGTACTGATGTTCTTCTCTCCTTGTTTCCCCCACAGGCGTGGACGAGCGGTGCCAGCTGAGGGAGGAGCACCGGAGGGAGGTGGACAGAGCGTCCAGGCAGGATGAGGACCGTCACCGCCGACCTGACCGGCCCGATGAGGGTGAGTGCAATAACTCCATGATTACTGTTGCATGCTGTGTAACAGGGTGGGCAGCGGGGCATGGCCACCATCCATGGACACCACTGCCATGCACGCGACTTGTGACAATCAGCACTGTCCAGTGGCACTGCGTGTCTGGGAGTGTGTCAGTGGTGGTCCATGGCTGTGGCACTGCCTTCACACCACATAGCCATGTTACTGTACGGCCATTGTGGTGTTGTGCAGGACATGGGTGGTGGGTGTGTGCAGTGGTCCACATGGCTGTGGCTGCCTGGGTGGGCAGGTCTTGTGGACGTGGTCACTGAGGGTGGTTGCACACCATCACAGGGGCGTGGCACATGGCTGTATGCCATGCACCATGGGTGGGCTGCAGGGGGATGGACAGTCACACGTAATGACTCTGCTCCCTCATCCTAGGTGACCGGAGGCTCCTGCAGATTCAACAATCTATCACTGAGCTGCTCCAGGTGGCAAGGGAGACACTGCGGCTCCTCCAGGAAATCCATTGCCATGGGGTCAGGAGGAGAAGGAGGAACAGACATCAGAGCCAGGAGGAGGAGGCCAGGGGCCGCCATTGATGTCACCATGCCCCGACTGCTACCGTCCCCCCTTTGACCCACCCTTACACCCCTTCTTCCCTTTCCCATATGTTCACCCCTGCCCCTTACCCACCCCCACCTTGTTTATGTCCCTCCCCCCATATGTACATAGTTCTGTAAATAGTTTTGTTTATCTGTTTCAATATAATTATTTTGATATGAATACTGTGGTGGTCTCTGATTTGCAGCGGGCTATAGGTGCTCAGCTGCAGTGGTGTGCATGGCATCTGGGGTGGTGCAGTCATGGGTTTGTGTGTATGTCCGTGGGGCAGTGACTATGGTGTGGGTGTAGCTATCAGTTGGTGTCTGTGGTGTGTGTGTTGTTCCCTGTGCAGTGCATGACTGTGTGCAGTGGTCCATGGTGCATGCTCTGTGTCCATGGTGCCCCTGTCAACCCATCCATGGACTGTGCAGCTGACACCCTTGCATGTCTGTGACCTGCAAGATCTGCTGCCATGTCAGTGGTGGCTGTCCATGCAGGGCAGCCACTGTACCCGTCACATTGCTGAGTTGCCTCCTGTCACTGGTGTGGTGCATGTTTGCTTCAGGTGACACTGTGGCCTCCGTGGTAGTTGTCCCACCTCCATGCTGTGCCTTGTGTGTGTTGCAGGGGATGTGCACCACTGTCTGTGACTTCTGCTCCAGGCATATGCTGGTGGCGTACAGGTCCACAGTGTCTGCACAGGGTGGCTGGCACTCCTGTGCCAGGGAGGACTGCAGGCTGTGTGTATACGGTTTCCATGGGCCCACACTGGGGGCTTGCTTGCCACGCTACTGCGTCCCTGTGTTATTGTCCCCTTATGTATGTATGGGTGGGTGTTTGTCCCTGCACTGTGTTGCATTCCGTGTGGTGCATGCTTCCACACACCACTGTGGGTGTCTGTGCTGGCTGTTGTGGCCAGTGGTAGGTCGGGGTGTGTCACTGGACTACGTGCAGGGTGCTGTATCACTGGTGGTGGTGTCAGGGGCATGCTCTGTCCCATGTGGGGTACCTCTTGTGTCGACGCATGGTCTCTCAGCTGTGTCTCAGGGGGATTGTGCATGGTGGCATTGTGTCTGCCATTGTTGCATTGCTGTGTGATGCCACCCACTGCTGGGCGCTCATGGTGGGGCTGCCTTGTATGGTTCTGTGGTGCACAAGGTTGCAGTGTCACAGTGGGGATGGTGGTATGCATGGGGTTTCCTGCTGTGGTGGTCACTGCTCATGGGGGGGCATCTGGGGGTCACAGTGCAGGGTGTGCTGTGCACTGGGGGATGGTGTGGCACGGGGTGGTCCGCCCTCCTTGTGTGGGAGTCTCAGCTTGCCGGTGGGTGTGCTGGGGCACCTTGGCCCGGCTGTGGGTTGTTTGCTTGTCTCCATGGGACGGTGTTTATTCCAGCCCTCCCCCAGTTGTGCTGTGCTTGGGGTGTGGGGTCACGATGTCAGTTCTGCTGTGTGTTCCTGTGCCCATCTGTGGCATGGGTGGTGGGCCTCTACCTCCCTGGTTGTGCAGTTACATTGCTCTGCAGCTGGGGGGGCTCCCTGCTTGCGCTATGGCGCCTCTGGACTGCTCAGCTGGGCATCCCTTGTTGTGCCATAGCACATCATATCTGCTCAGCTTCCCCTTCCTTGTTGCACTATGGCGCTGGTTGTGCAATATTCAGATGTTGGCTGTGGGTGCAATTTGGCTTGCTCCTGTTTTGAATGTCACGTCTGTTGCGCATGGGCGTAATGGACTTGTGCTTGCTCCTGCTATTGCGCACATTTTGGGTGCAGTTTGAATATCCAGCCCATGGTGCTCAGCATAAGAAAGTAGATTTGCGAATATTTTTATTAATTGTAGCTGAAACTAGCTTTTTTGGGGGTAAAAAACATATCTTCTTAGAGGATAACTCTTTCATCAGGCCACACCTATGGAAATATAGCTGTCAGGCACTTGGACCACATGGAAACGTTTTGCAAGCAGTCCCCAAGGGGCCGACCATGACGACGTCCTACATCGGCACTTCCCATATAAACAGGGCGGCCCCTTCCCTCCTCAGTTCTTTTCCTACCGTTGACCATACTCGTCAGATTCTCTGAGGAATGCCGCCATTACTGTTGACTTTTCCAATTATTTTTTCCTACCTTAGTGATCACTTTTTTCAGTGATTTTTGATGCTGTGTATTTTGACTAAAGAGGTGTCAAAACTTTTTAAGTACTGTGGGTGTGGTGAAAAGATTCACTCGGGTGACTCACACAATGTCTGCATATACAGCCTCGGCTCAGCACATAACGTGAAGGCCTGCCAGATCTGCAGAAAGTTCAACAGTCCTATCCGACAACACCAAGTGAAGACCTTGGAGACCCACCTCTTGAAGCAACATGTGGCCAGGATGGAGAAAGAACTCGGTGAGAAGAGCTCTGCCCTGTTGCTGGCCCATTCCTCGGGCTCCTGATCTTCAAAGTCCCAGGAAAAAACACTGCAAAACAAGCACCAGGAGAGAGACAGCACAGTAAAGATAAAGCCTCCCTGGTCCACTCACGATCACCCATTCACTCCAGCATGACTGCCTCAGCACCATTGACTGCTACTGCGGTGACACTGCCAGTTGCCCTGGCCATCAACACCTAAACCCAGGTAAGCTGAGAGCACCACCGGGCCTATTACAGCTGGTGAGTCACCATCAATGTCAGGGTAACACTTCCCCCATCGATACTCTCCAGCATTCCTGTTGACTAAACGGGCCCTGACATGCAGGCAGTTCTCTCTCCCTTTATGGACATTCTCATCACCTGCTGCCTTCCCCTCTTATACAGGGGATATGTTGATGGGGCCAGCACGAAACACCTCAGCATCAACGTCTGCCAAGTTGATGCACCAGATATCCTCCAGGCCGTTGATGGCTTCTCCTCCATCCTTGCACCCTCCCGACCACGCCAGTGAGGAACAGGACTATAGCCCAGAGCTCATTATGGAGGAGGGAGGAGAGGAATATGTGGACCCTTATGACAGAACCAGTCCCACTGTATCCACTGGGAGTGAAGACTCTGTGGTCTATACATCCAGGTCTCCCCATGAAGATCCCTCTTTCGTAACCATGATGCAGGAACTTTAAACTGCCATGAGATTTGACTGAGAGGAACCAGACATTACTAAGAAGAACTTGATGGACTCCTCAGAATTGCCTAATTCCCCACCCGTTGTTATTCGTCCCCTTCTGCCAGCACTGGAGGATGCCACCTTGGCTGCCTGGCATAGACTCAGCATGATGCCTGCCTTACCAAGGAAGGCAGATAAGACATACCAGGCCCCTCAAGTAAACCCCTTTTTTCAGGCCAGCCTGAGGCTGATTCTGTTGTCATCAGTGCAGCTCCTGACCGGTCCAAGGCACCAAAGCACCTCAGTTCCCTTCCTCCTGACAAAAAGTACAGGAGGCTTGATGTCTTGGGCAAAGACATTTGCTTCTGCCTCTCTGGGCCAGAGGATTGCAAACTACTAGGCCCACATGGTAAAATACAAAAATACTATTTGGAGGCAGGTCAAAAGCGATCACCCAGACCCTTCCAGAGTGTACTCCTAAGCAGGAGATACTAAATGCTTTAACAGCAGGTGCCAACATAGGGAAACACCTAGACTCCACCTATGGCATTTCTGATGCCTCTGCCAGGGCAGCTGCCTCTGCCATATGTCTCAGGAGGTACTCCTGGCTGGCTTTGCAAATTATGTCCAGCAGTCCGTCCTCAGTGCCCCCTTCAGGGGATATAAGCTGTTTGGAGCAGATGTGCAGGACATTCTCTCCAACTTACAGGCCTTAGGTAGAAATCTGAAATCAGTCCATTCACTCTGTCATACCAAAACAAGGACTTGACAGAGGGTGCCCTTTCATCAAGCCACTACCAGACATCGGCCTACAACCAGACAGCAGGGCAAGGGTAGAGCAGCAGCAACCCTGCCCCTGCTACGAACCACCCTAGATGCCTGCACAAAGGCCCCTAGAGGTGGCACTGTGGCAGTAGCTGCCGCAACCGGCTCTTCCTGACTCCTTCTTCAACCCCCCACTACCAGTGCCTTCCAGGGTGGTTGTCAGGGGTCACCTTTTCCTCCACCTGGACTAGTGTAGAATGGTAATCTCAGATGCCTAGTTCCTGCAAATAATAGCACAAGGCCATGCTATGGAACTTTTGGAATTACCTCCAGACCATCCACCACTGCAGAATATTGTAGATCGAGGGAGTGTTCCTGACCAATGGGTGAACTCCTTTCCTCTGTGCACAAGACACTCTTATTCTGTGAAGAGTGTATCGCGGGCAGATGCCCTTGAAACAGGCATGTTCCGGGAACAGGTTTTTTAAGTATATTATTGAGCGCCCTTGATCAGTAATATATTAATACATTCTCCCATCACCACTCGTTCCTGTATCAGAGTGGTTTCACTTGCCCTCAGCTTGAGCCAGAACAGCTCAGCTTCGCTTCACTGTTCTTGCTTCAGTTGAAGACACATGAAACCACTATTGTCCAGCAACAAGTGGCTCCAGTGGACGTGTTAACATATACAAGAAGTTCAGAATGGTAACTCTGCAAGGCCTACTTCCACTGCTGCAAGCAGGGGCTGGATTTGCTCCCTGGATATGCAGGAGGCGTACCTGCACATCAAGATTTGCACCTCACACAGGAGATATCTAAGATTCATGTTTCAAGGGGAACACTACCAGTTTAGAATATTGCCCTTTGGCTTGTCATCTGCGCCACGGGTCTTTACCAAATGTTTAGTAGTGGTAGCAGCAGCCCTTCATAGAAAAGGCCAATATGTCTTCCCCTTCCTGGATGACTGTCTTCTCAAAGCTCACTCCAAGGAGCGGTTTTCCCACACCCTAGACTGCACCAAATACCTCTTCAAGGTTCTAGGGATTACCATCAGTGTGCCCTAGTTAGTACTAACCCCTAACCAACACTTGCAGTACATTGAGGCAGTATTGAACATGGCCCACGGCCTAACCACCTTACCACAGCTCCAGATGGTTTACAACATGTATGTCACAGCCAGGACATTCCTTAGACTCCTAGGCCTGATGGACCACAGTGCCACTGGCCAGACTGCACATGAGAATCCCGCAATTAACACTAAGAGTCCAGTGGAACCAACATTCAGACGACCTAGAACAAAACATTCTAGTAACCTGTCCTGTCAGAAAAGTTCTACAGTGGTGGATGGAACCCAGCCATTTACTGAAGAGGATTCGCTTCCTGATCCCCTCTCCTCATCAGATCTTCACTGCAGATGCCTCCGGGATCAGATGGGGGTGCATCTGGGGCCCCATCAGACATGGTACATGGACCAAAGTGGAGAGCAACCACCACATAAGTGTCCTAGAAATGAGAGCTGTTCTATATGGCTTGCAGGCCTTACAGACCCATCCATCCCCGGGTCCTCTGTTAATCCAAATGAACAACAAAAGTGTGATGCATTACATCAACAAACAAGGAGTAGACTCATTCCTACCTGCTGTGCAGGGAGGCAGTGAGAGTTTGGTATTGGGCTCTGAAACACAGTCTAGAACTGTCAGCAGGGCATGTTACAGAAGTTCAAAATGTCCTGACAGACATACCAAGCCAGTCACAGTCCAAGATGTACAAGTGGAAACTGCTGACATTGGTTGTAGAAGAACTGTTAGACAGGTGGGAGCATCCAGAGTTGGACCTTTTTGTGTCTCCACACAATGCAAAACTGCCGCTTTTATGCTTGCTTGTTCCAGGGCTTGGAGTTTTCTGGGGAAACACGTTGTCCCTCTCCTGGAAAGGTAGGTTCCTGTGTGCCTTTCCTCCCTTCCCTCTCATTCAGAGTGTGCTAAGCAAGCTTCAGATGTAGGGGTCAACTCTAATACTCATTGCCCCCCTGTGGCCTTGTCAGATATGGTTCCCCTTGTTGCAGCAGCTAGCAGTGGAACCTCCAGCACCTCTACTGTTATGCCAGGGTCTACTGTCACAGAAGCAGGGAACCCTGGTCCATCCGGACCTCAAGTCATTCCACCTTCATGCATGGCTCCTGAAGACATAGCCATTGCTCGGTTTGGGGGTGTCACAAAAGGTGGCTGCCAGAAAACCTTCTACCAGAGCCACTTGTTCTGTGAAGTGGAAGTGGCTTGCTTTGTGGGCTGCTTCTCATCAATTGAGTCCCTTTACCTGTCTGGTAAATCAGTTTCTGGAATATTTGCTGTCCTTGTCAGATGCAGGTCTGCAATACTCTTCTATCAAAATGCACCTGGCTGCCATTTCAGGTTTCCTTGTGCCTATTGATGGTTGTACAGTTGCTCACCTGAAAGTTGCCTGTACGTTTTTGAGAGGCATTCTGCACTTGAAGCCTCCTATACGCAATCCAGTCAAGGCCTGGGACCTAAATTTCATGTTAGAAAAGCTTACTTTGGCTCATTTGGAGTCAGCTGTGACTTGCAGCTTATGCTTTCTGTCTTGAAAATCATTATTTCTAGGATTGTGGATATGTTGTTCATCCACACTGTTTGGCACATCCCTTTCCCCTTTAAATCTTGCCAGAAGTCTTCAAACTGGCTTCTCCCACCCATCTGGGTGGTATATACCTTGGCTCCACCCCATAACACCAGATCTTCCTTTCCACTGGAAGATGCAGGTTGCCTCCCTCATGCTCACACATTTCGTAGGCCCTGGCTTTCAAAACTTCGGTTTTACCGAAATTAAAACTCGTCCAAGTTAGCAATCACGCTTTTGTGTCCTTGATCATGGAAGATAAATCTTCTCCAGGATTTCACCAATGTCCTTACATCAAGAAGATGTTGCGCACCGATCCCCATCTCACGTACGTCTACTGCCTAGGTGTCGGCCATGACACCTCATCCTGCAGCTATTGCTTGGCCTTCCATCCCAATGTCCTGGATGACCGCCTGGCACGTTTGAAGTTGGGGAGACTGGAGAAAAGGAATCCTCCAGTGCAGTCCAAGGAGGCTAGGTGGGCGGTTTCCATGGCCGTGGGTTCCGCTAATCAGCTGGAATATATGAAGGCATTCGAAGAAGAAGTCTCCTGAGTTGTGCCAATCTCTCCCCACCCAGGTAGAGGTGCCTGCGGGCTCGCACTCCTCCTGATCTATGAACATACGAAATTTGCCAGCAGATAAAGGCCTAGAGGTCTATCAAGTCTGCTCGAATGTGCAGCTAGTACCCCTTATTCTGCAGCTGCCCCTCCCTTCCACCCTTCCCCTTCATTAACCCTTCCCCTTGTCCTGTCCCATCCCCTTTTGATGCAGTCCACTGTTCTACTGGATACCACTTCTGCAGGTAATGCATTCCACCCAGCCACCACCCTCTCTGTAAAAAAGTGTCTCCTCATCTACCTCCTGAACCTTCCTCCCTCCAGTCTCATATCATGGCCCCTGGTGGCCATCTCATAAAAGAGATAAGGAACTAAGTTTATCTTCATCACGGTGAAGGTGCTCTTGGGACCAAGAGAGGTCTCAGTCCCAGGAGCATGCGGTCTCGACCTCAGTTGAGGTCACTTCCTCAGCCACAGGCTTCACAGATCTTCCATCTGGCCAGATGACTGAAGATGTGGCCAATGAGGTTGAGATTGTTCTCAATCCAATCGACCTGCTGTTGCCGGCCCTGGTCGACGACTCCTTGGAGAGGACTCCGGTCCTTGTGTTTCCCCGATGAGGAGACCCAGCCCGCTGGTGTCCCCATCGAAGTCCCAGTTCCGGACCCATGGGTTTCACCGATTCCACTGGCATCTCCCAAGTGACCGAGTTGGCCTACCCAATCTCAATCGAGGTCTAGACCCCCCTCGGCCGAGCAGCCAAGGAAGAGCCACAAGTGCTCCAAAGAGATGACACATGGGTTGTCTCATCCTTCTCAGATGAGGAGGCTCCAGCCGAAACTCCGTCAGCGCTGAGACCTTATATGGCAACAGCAGTTTGTCCGGGGCACCAGCCCGCCTCCGCCTACAGTGCCTGGCCATTGCTTGCCTTTCGCCTCCCTAGGCGAAACCAACCCCTCGAACCAAAGCCCTTGGTTCCCCCACCCGCGGGGCTGGCCTGTCCTCTGGTTCAGCCTATACCAGTCTCTCCCCAATAGTGGTGGAGCCGCCACCTAAGCAGCCTGTGGGAAGGGCTCCTTCCAAACAGGACTGTCCACATACCGGGCTTCCCCGACATCTGTTGGTCACGGTCATCCCGAACCACCCTCAGCAGGTCGAGGGTGATTTGGGCAGCAGGCCGCTGTACCCTGACTCTTCAGACTCGGATGTCACTGGGCTCCACTCTCATCCTGAGGCTGATGAGTCATCTGTTGGCACAGGGGTGGAGGAAGGTCCTTCCTCCTTCCAAGGGATCCTTCATCTCATGTCTGATTCCACAGGGATGCCCCTGGAACCCATCCAGAGAAAGGCAGAGTACCCTCTCACGGACATCCTCAAGAGAGGGGATACACCAACGGAGGCCTTTCCTGTAGGCGAGGCCATTGTTGGTCCGGCTCTTGAACTATGGCAATGTCCTGCCTCATGTCCAGCACCATCTGCTCTCATGGCCCGCATGTATGCGGTGCCCACGGGGTTCCTCACGGGGTTCACAGAGCACCCTTTGGCTGAGAGCCTGGTGACCACCTCTGTGTTCAGGCATACTGGCAGTTCTGCCAACACTGACCGACCTCCCTACAAGGAGTCCAAGTACCTGGACCATTCGGGGCAGAAAGTCTATGAGGCATCTTTCTTGGGCCTTCATCAGGCAAGTTTAGCCGTCATCAGGGCACACTTCTCCCATGGCCTTCTTGGGTCATTGGATGAAGTTCTCCCTCATCTCCCCACGGACATACAGACCACAGTTAAGAAGGTCTGAGATCAGGGCCATACTGTTGCCAAACAGCAGTTTCCAGACAGCCCTGGACATCAGGGACTCTTGTACCTGCTCAATTGCCACTGCAGGGCTTGGCTGAGGCTCTCCTCCTTCTTCCTGGTGGATACCCAGCACAAGTTAGCTGATGTGCCTTTCTTTGGGACTGACTTGTTTGGACCAGGAGTGGCCGGTCATCTACAGTGCATAGAACAGTCCAATGCCACCTTGGACGCTACTTCTGCCAAGAGTTTTTCGGGCAAGAACCAGCAGCAGAAGAAGAAGCCCTTTCGGCACTCTTCCCCTGTGGTTCAGCAGTCCTCCTACCAAGGGGGACAGCAGCATCAGCATCAGCAGCAGGTTCAAGCTTGGTGCCCTCAGCTCAAGTCTGGACCCCAACAAGCCCACAGAGGAGGCCGAGGCTCAGGTCTTGAAGCCTCCTCCTCCTCCATCCCTGCCCAGTGACAGGATGGGGGTTGCCACCTCTATTCCCGTCACGCTAGCTCTGGGTCTTCCCGTGGGGGGCTGGCTCCGCCACTTCCTTTCCGACTGGTCCATTATCACTACGGACAGGTGGGTTCTCGAAGTGGTCAGTCAGGGACTGCCTCTAGAATTCGAGCAGTTCCCTCCCAGCTGAGCCCACGCCCCCTTGGGAAGAACAGATTTCCGCATGCACCCAGTCGGCTCTTTGAGACAACATTGCTCAGCTCCTCCTCAAGGAGGCTGTAGCTTTCGTGGCAGATTCTCCAACAGGCCCAGGCTTTGTCTCCAGGTACTTCCTGGTGCCCAAGCAGATGGGCTGGTGCCTCATTCTAGATCTCCATCACCTGAATCAATACCTCAGGGCACGCACCTTTCGAATGGTCACTCTGGCCCAGATCATACCATCCTTGGAGCGAAACATGTGGTTCTGTTTAAAAAAAAAAAAGGCTGCAACTGGACTCAATGGTGCTCAGACATAAGACAATATGTATCAGAGAAAGCAGTCTGGCAACTCGAAAGGGCCACATTCACTCTAATTTAAAGTGAAAGTATCAAATTTATTATAAATACATAATTAAAGTAGTAGCAGCAAAAATATTACCACAGTGCAAACAACGCCTTAAAACACACACCATTTCACATTTTCCAATGCTTTGTCAAGGTACCTTTGTACACACCTGGACCTGATCTCTCTGAACTAGGGAAAGGTCTTCCATCTGGACCTTCAGTCCCTGCACCTCACAGTACCTGAGTGGCTAGAATTCCAGGCTTTGAGTCTTTCTGAAGATGTCTACACTGTGGTAGAGGCATCTAGAAAGGAATCGACCAGGAAATGTTATGCCTTCAAATGGAAAAGGTTTTCCATTTGGTGTCAGGGTAAGGGTCTGGACCCCTTATTCTGTTCTGTGGATAACATTCTCGACTACGTTTGGTCTCTCTCCAAAGGGGGTCTCCGGTCATCGACCCTTAGGGTGCACCTGGCAGCCATTTCTGCTTACCGGGTGCAGGCCGGTCAGCCGACATTGGCACAAGAGACAGTGGTCAGGCGCTTTTTCAAAGGCCTGGATCACATATCCCCTCTGGTGCGTGAACCCCCACCTCCGTGGGTTCTACTGCTGGTATTGGCAAAGCTCATGGGCAAGCCATTTGAACCAATGCACAAGTGTGAGCTGTCACACTTGTGGAAGACAGCCTTCCTGGTGGCTAGCACGTCTGCCAGAAGGACAGGAGAGCTCCAGGTGCTTTCGGTGAACTCCCCTTATCTGGTCTTCCACAGGGACAAAGTTGTCCTGCGCCCCCACCCGAAATTCCTTCCAAAGTTGGTGTCAGACTTTCACCTTAACCAGGTGTTGACTCTGCCATTATACTACCCTAATTATACCTTGGACACTGAGTACAGGCTCCATACCTTGGACCTGAGACATGCTCTTTCCTATTATAAGGAAAGGACGGCGGAAATTCGTGGAGAGGTTTGCCAGCTGTTTGTCACCTACACTGAAGCTGCCTCTGGCAGACCTGCAGTGAAGCGGACTATTGCAAGATGGATTACATCATGCATAGGTCTGTGCTATGAGTTGGCGGGCAAGGAGCCTCCCAGAGGGATAAGAGATCATTCTACCTACCATACTGCTGCATCGGTGGCTGCTTCCAGGGACATCCCTATCCAGGAAATCTGTCGGGCTGCTACCCGGAAGTCAGCAAACACCTTCTTTACCCACTACCACATCGACCTTGAGTCACGCCGGGATGCTGATTTTGGGGCCTCAGTTCACCAATCTCTGTTCCCTAAGTAGGGGGTGTGTGCCTTGCCTCCCTCCTCCTGGAGAACTGCTAGGAGTCTGCCAAACAGTGTGGATGAACAACATGTCCACGATCCTAGAAAAATAGGTTACTCACCTGTAACATTAGTTCTAGGAGTGGTATATGATATTCATCCACACGGACCCACCCGACCTCCCCGGTTGCGGTCGCACACAACCTGGCTTCCAGCGGGCTAAGATCTGGTGTTATGGGGTGGAGCCGAGGTATATACCACCTGGGTGGGTGGGAGGAGCCAGCTTGAAGACTTCCGGCAAGATTTAAAGGGGAAAGGGACATGCCAAACTCTGTGGATGAATAACATATACCACTCCTAGAGCTACAGTTACAGGTGAGTAACCTGTTTTTTTAGTTGCTATTACTTTTGCTCAAAGAATTTCAGAGCTTCCTAATTTGATTTTTCACAAAGACAGGGTGTCTTTGCGTACCAGTCCCAGGTTTTTATCAAAGGTGGTGTCTGAGTTTACTTTGAATCAAGCCATCCACCTGACAGTTTGTTTTCCTGAGCATGCCAATCAAGAAGAAGCACTGCTCCATACTTCGGAAGTACATAGAATTCTTAGGTACTATATACACCGTACAAAGGACTGCAAGAAGGTCTCACAGCTTTTTGTTTCCTTCGCTTCTGGGAAAGAGGGTGTTCCTGTTTCTAAACAGTGCTTGTCCAAATGGCTGGCCAGCTGTATTACTTTCTGTTACAGGAAGTACGGTAAGGAACTTCCTGAGGTTGTTCGTGGCATTTGACTAGAAGCATGGTCACTTCTGTTGCCTGTTTAAAATATGTGTCTCCTGCTGAGATTTGTGCAGCTGCCACCTGGAGTACTGTCCACAGCTTTACGAAACATTACAGTCTGGATATTGCCTCAAGGTAAAGGGTAGGCTTTGGCCTATCTGTGCTTCAAGGCCTACTTTCTTAGGCCCACAGGCTCCAGCCACCCAGATGGTTTCTCTATCAGTACTGCTTGGTACTTCTTCCATATGTGTGGCCTGATGAAAGAGAGATCCTCGAAGAACAGTTACGCACTTACCTTAACAGTGGATCTTCGAAAGAATCTTTTTCAACAGGCCATGGATGTTTAGAGCTCTGGAACTTCTGTCACTTTCTCCAGAAAGGTCTACCTGCTGCTTCCTTCCTCACTTGGTAGGCAGAGCCATAGGTTCACTCCAGGGAGGTCCTCCAAGCATGATCTTCGGTGGGGAACTGAAGAGGGAAGGGGCTGCCCATGTTTACATGGGACATGCTGATGTAGGACGTCATTGTGGGCGGCCCCTAGTGGACTGCTTGCAAAAAGTTTCCGTATGGTCCTAGTGCCTGGCTGCTATAGTTCCATAGGTGTGGCCTCATGAAAGAGATTCTCTCTAAGATCTACTGTTACAGTAAATACGCAACTGTTCTTTTCCATTGCTCTGCTGCTTTAAGGGCCTCCAGTCTCTACTCAAGCTTATGTCTTCCATACCCCTGATCATTTTGGCAGCCCTGTGTTGCACCCTCTCACTACCTCATCACTGTATTTATATTGAGGAGTCCAGAACTGCAAGCAGTACTCCAGGTGGATCCATGTCACTAGACGCAGTTATTTTTGACACCCACCTCAAGTTCCAGTTTGATCATTTTCTGGAAAACACCACAAATAATCAACCCAAAGATCTTGTCAAAAACAAACAAACCTGCTTTCTCTATTACTAAATGGGAATGTTGGACACTCACCAGGAGAGGTCCAATTTAAAGCAGTAGTGCAACAAAAATTTGGCAAAAAATCTGACCCTGGCATTTTTCACTAAAAGATTATTGGCATTTTCCAGTTTCATTTTGTGATAAAATTTTCTAGTTCCACATGAGTATTTTATAAATCTTTTTAGTTTTTTTCTTAGGAAAAAAAGATGGCTGCCACATTAGGTTTAGAAATAGCATTGTTGACCTGGCAAGGGTTAGAATCAAGAAAAAGAAACTCATGGTTGCAGCATACTGTTCTAGAAAACAAGACTAGAAAACAAGATTTGACAGGAATGCTAATGGTTTTATTAACTGTAGCTGAAACTAGCTTTTCAGAAAAACTTTTTTCATTGCACTGCTGATTTCAAATACAGTTTTATAAATTGGAAACACAATTGACTCACTCAGAACATGACATTTATTGGCGTTTGTGTGAGGGTAGGCTTTCATAATCCACTCATGGCTCTGCCACTTGTGAGTTATGGTCCTGCCCTAATGTTGCTCGGATAGTATCCTACAAATCCGGATACCATCATTTTGATTGGATATCAGATAGCCCTGGATGGCATAGACATCCAACCAAGAATCCGACCTCCTAGGATCCACTGTAAGTATCCGAGGATCTGACCCCGAGGTGGGATCCAATGGATCCGACTACCAGATCCAACTCTCTGAGGTTGGATCTACTGAATCCATTCATCAGGTCCTAGGTCAGATACCAGCACTATCCAATGTAAGATAGTCGAATCCACAAAAGTATCCGAGGTATCCATGGATCTGACCTGGATCTGATGGATCCGACCATCAGATCCAGTTATCAGAGGTTGGATCCGATAGATCTGCCCATTGGATCCAACTATTCGAGTGTAATCTGTATGAACTATATGAAACATATCAAATGTTATATGTACGAGACACAATATGTCTGATTTAGAAACATTAAGTAATATTTTAGAAAGCAACATTTAACTATGCGGACTATCTCTGTAAGAAAAAGCTAATAAAAGTATTGACTTTTAGTTTATCAGTAGGTTGGAATTACCGTGACTTACTAATCAATATAAATATAATTAAAGGCTAATCTTGCCTCCTCAGTGCAAGATATTAAGTGTGATAATTTCTTCAGGTATCTTTCTTTAGTGCAGCCAATCTAAAATACTCAGAGCACAACAGTATAACCTATCTAAACAAAAAAAAAGTCACATACTAGATTAAATTTGTTAGGATCAAAAGAATTCAGGGACATACTATGACCAGAAATTTTAGGATTTACGTTTATAGTTCAAGGGTGGGTTTATGAACGAAGTTGCAGCATGTTAAAAATCTAATATGGCTATACTTACTACCTAATCAAGCCCAAAGCTATGAAAAATGAGGATATGTAGAATAAGGTCTCAAATATACATACAATTGAGAATAGAGAAAGGTGATTAGAACAGTTTATAAAATGGCCAAAGGATTTCAAGCAATCTGCTTGATTGATTGTTAACCATGCATTAGATGTGCTAATGCACAGCTAAAACTAGAAACCCACTTTAGAATACACAGGCCCATTTTATAAGTGCAATAAGCCACTCCGGGGATGTGCATTAAATAGTTCTAATGCACGGCTAGGGGACTGGACGCACTCGGCCTGTGGCCTCGTGCCTCACTTCATCCCCCTAGCTGAGCATTAGATCTGTCTAATGCACACCCCATCGTGTCGTATTGCTTACATGGTAAATATGATATAATTAAAGGTAGATAACTGATAATTCCATTTGAACAATGAAATAGGATAAATATAATAAGCATGTTTAAAAAAAAGTCTGTTATCAGGTAATTCTAAACATGACATTCGAAAGGTAAGCTGAAGAATCAAGTCGGCTCGATGAGGAGCTCATGCCTGTAAGCTACATGTTGCTCCACCCTCCACCTGTCACCATAACTTTTCCCTTGAATCTATCCCACTCTCTTTTAAAGGGACAGCAAACATTAATAACATTCCTTTTTAGAATTATAACGTGTCCTGAAACAGTTTTTACTGACAAGATGTTAACCTACCAACTCTTGTTTACTAACGTTCACTGCAGCAAGAAGCTCTTTTTCAAAGTTTGATGAAATGGAATCTTATTGTCGCTCCACTAAATGGGATTTAAAGAAGGAAGCCAGCTGGTCAGGATTTAAAAAATGTGATTATTGTCATTATATTGAACTTTGATGTTTGCGGGTTATAGTAATGAAAACGTAGCACCAATTTCCACAAGTGCTTGCCTCGTCTTTAAAAATCTTTTCCTTCCTTACTGAATAGCTGGAGCAAAATCTGGAATGATGAATTTGTTGCTCTGAATTACGAGATCTTACTTCAAGAGGGCTCTTGCAGTAGGTGATTACATATAGAAAGACCCAGTAGCCAGGCAGAACAGACGCGCTTTACAGAAGCTTCTCCAGAAATTATCTAAAAAACAAGCTAAACTCAGAAATCTGCTTTCTTTTTTCAAGTAAAAGGAACGCTAGTGCTGTTGTAGAGAGCTGGTGCATAAATTGGTCAAAAGAAATGGGAAAAACTTGCCAGATGGCGCACGTTGATTCCAGCAAAGTGAGACAGCAAACAGAAACGCCATGCGGCAGCGGCCTACTCATGGAGGAGCAAGGCCTCTGAGCCTCCAACAACGTGGGTCCTTCAGGCTATAAGGGAGCTGGACAGAAAAGTAGACAGTCTGGGTACCCATTTTACTACACTGGAATCCCACATGGATATCGTGGCCACAGATGCTAAAATACTGGTGGATTCTGCCAATACATTGGCAGTTGCTGTAGTGGGGATAAGAGCTGAAAATAAGTCTACGCGTCTCAGGCTTGAAACCCTAGAGAATAACATGCGAGCGAACAATCTTCGACTTTTGGGAGTCCCGGAAGCTGCAGAAGGTGAATCACTACAAGATTATGTCCAGAGCTTACTGCTGAAGCTGCTTAACTTGGATTTGCTTGGGCAACTCATTAAAACTTATTGTCTGAACCCACACAGGAAACCTGTGGTGGAAACTCCTCATACTATCATGGTCATAACTGCTGGGGCACATATTCGGGACACTGTAATGGATGCAGCCAAAGCTTTGGGCCCACTTAAGTTGGAATTGGGTGAGCATATTTGCTTTTCCCCAGACTTCAGTTACTCTAGAAGGCAACACCGGAAAAGTTTTGATGCTGTCTAAGTGGGTCTCCATGCACTTGGGATCAAGCATGCGTTGCAATTACTGACAAGACTGAGACTGTATTATGCCGGTAGGACATACATTTTTTCAGACCAGACAGAAGCAGGCAAGAGACCAGAAATTATTAAACAAGACTTTGCTCACCGCCCTAGGTCTTCCGATGAGGACGATGGAGGAGATTGAAGGGACATTAGGACTCTATATCTTACAAGTGTAACAGCCTCTAACTTGCTCTGGTAGTGAATAGCTGGGCCTTTTGCTTGTTTAAAGGAAGGAGTTTTTTTTTTCTTTTGTTGTTTGGGTAATCAATAATAGGAGAAGAGATACTCCTAGGGTTTAAAGGTCTAGCAAAAAGTTAAAATACATCAGCATTTTACTGAGATGATCAGTTGGTTTAAACTTAAATTTTACCAAAGATACATAACTTGTTTCTTGTTGTTTGAAAGTTGATCAAAAGGGGCTCATATGGGCACAAAGGAGATGGGGAGTTATCCCATTCTTAAAACGTTTAAAGTCTGCATGCTCAAATAATGTAGTAACCTGTGATTTAATAATGGGACTAAACGGTACCTTTTGAAAGCAAACCTGAATGAGATAAAAATAGGAGGGTGCTTTGTAATAGTGCAGTCAAATAAGTTTATGTTGTATCAACTCACTGAATGTAAATGGACTCATAAAACACAAGTTGCGTTAATGGGTGCTCTGCGCCTAGATTATTGAGGGATTATTATCGTTTTAGTCCATAAGCATGCTGCAATTGGTCTCTTCTTGGATTTTATTTAGATATTTACCTAAAAGTAAGAGAATTAAGACCCCTCATTATGAGGTAACTACAGTGCTAGTGCACAAATCCTGTATGTACATTACTAATATGAATCTATTTCAGATCACTCTCACTCGAATGTAATGTTCTTTTGTGCTGTACACAATCGAAAAAATAAAAATAAAGTATAAAAAAAAAAAAAAAAAAAGGAAGACCCGGCAGGCATCAGGACCCCATGGTAAAATTTCTAGCTAGCAATCTCTGGCGGGGACCACCCCCACGTCAGGTGACTGACGTCAGTATAAAGGGGCAGTCTCCCACACCCGCCTTCCAGTTCTTTCCCAGTGTTGACCTGTGAAAGTTCCTCGTGGTAGAGTTCCATCACTCATCAGTCTTTTGTTGGTCTGTTTTACTGAACTGTTTTGACCATTTTTTTCCCATTTTTTGCTTCAAGCGTCCGTGTATGTCATCCCCGCGCCTTCCAAAGCACATAAAAATAAGTGCTACTCTTGCGGTTCTCAACTGCCGCATAAGAACGGACACTCCCTGTGCCTCTTCTGCTTAGGCCCAGACCACCCTGTGGAGAAGTGCCAGCACTGTCTACAGCTCAAACCAGCTACCCAAAAACGGGGGCAGCAGTCCCTGGAGGCCCATATTCTCAAGAAAAAGATGACTTCCATGGAGCATGAGCTGAAGAAGTTAAGGCAGGCTTTCACTTTTCCTGAAGGCCATAAGAAAAAGAAGGACAAGCACCAGGACAGGGACTCGACCTCCACAGCCTTCGCAACTCCGGATGGAGTTGCAGTGCTTAAGGTAATGTCCCCTCTGGGGGACCATTCATCAATGACCATCTTGGCGGTGCCTAAGGTGGTGTCGCCTCTCCTGTTGGGCTCACGTTCGGGCCCCTGGATGTCTCCAGGGCAAAGGAGGCTTCCGTTCCCAAGTAGGCCGCTGCAACATGGCCCTCTGGGTCGAGTGGGTCTGCTAAGTCAGACGCCAGTACCACTGTCTGCCCGGACAGGATTGATAAGATGCAGGCTCCTTCGAGAGGGCACACGGTCCCTCGCACGCCTGTCAAGGTTGCATCCCCAGTGCAACCCACGTTGGGCCAAAGTTCTGATATGTCGGACGCCGGCTCCTCCACCTGCTTGGATCCTGCTGATAAGCCGGACGTCGGCCCCTCCGACTGATGCCCAGTGAAAGAGCCTACATTGGACCCCTTGGACCAGTCCAATGTCCCAGGTTCACCACAATGTGTGCCGTTGCCTCACAAGGCTCCCGTGTCTCCTCTGTTGGACCCTAGGGATTTTAACCCTTCATGCCTGGGCAACATGGAGGAGCTGGATACACTGCCATCAGGGCTCCCTCCTATAGGGCCGGACCCCCTGATGCCGGATCTTCGGATGCCAGCTCCGGCCTACCCGATGCTGCCCAACGTCCCTTTGCTGGATGCCACTCCAACACCGGGCCCGATGCCCGTTGAGCCAACTTTACCTGGCCCACCTGCTGGGCCTTTTCCAGGGACTTCTGCCCCACCAGAGCCCCTGGCTCTTAGCTATCCGACACTGCCTAATCCGGTGCTGCCCTACCCGGTACCGCAGTACCCAGCACCACTTTATCTGAAGTTGCAGTACCCAGCGCCTCAATACTTGATGCCGGGCTTTCTGCCATCAGGTTATGGATACTCACCTCACGGATACCCTCAGTATCTGTATCCCCCTCCTCCTCCACTACCCTCACCACAGCACCCGGTGGACTTGAAGGAGACTCTGGCTGCCTGGTGGACTGAAGCCAAGGCTCAGCTCACTAGGGAGGTAGACAGCCATCTCCCGGCACTGGACCCTGTGCAGGATCCCCTACGCCGGAGATGGGAGACTCCCTCCCCCTTACCCAGCACCAGAGGTGAACCCTCGGGTGCCAGGGGTGGGGAGGATATGCTTCCCAGAGGGCTTCCCAAAGGGGCCGTTCCTCCCCTATGTTGGGAGAAGTCTTCCTCCTCTCCATCAGAGACCTCTGACTTAGGCTCAGGGGGGTGCTCCGATCCTGATGATGAGCCTCGTACTCCAGATCATCCCAGGCCTAGGACTCCTCCGAAGTCTCCTTCGGTGGATCCTTCTTTTTTGGAGTTACCGAGAAAGATCCAGGAAGTTCATCAGTGGCAATCTCTGGAGCTAGATCCACAGCATAAGAAGCTCGCTGCCCATTTGGATCTGCTTGAGACTGCTCCGACATTGATTCCACCCTGGACTGAGCCTCACGCAGACCTTGTTTCCACTATTTAGAAGCAACTGTCCATGCTAGCCCCTCTTCCGCAGAAGGCAGATCAGCTATATCAGGCTCCTGAGGGAGTAGATTCTTTGAATGTACACCCCAAGGCAGACTCGGTTGTGATTTTAGTGCCGCTCACAGCCGTTCTGCCAACCCCAAACATCTCAGCTCATCTCCACCTGACAAGGAGTCTCAGCTTCTGGACCAGTATGGGAAGGTGTGCGCTTCTTCTACCCTGGGTATTAGGGCCCTGAACTATGTCGCTCATATGGGGGACTACCAAAAGATGATCCTGACCCAAATGGATTCAAAATTGGACTCCCTTCCTGAGTCTCAGACCAAGCAGGAAGTGGCTGACCTTGTCTGCTCTGCTCATTTGGCCAGTCGGCATATGTTTTGTGCTACCTACGATGCAGTAGATGCAGTTCGGCTTTCACCGTAGGTCTTTGGCATCATGCCTTGCTCCGAGTGTCAGGATTGGTCCCTGAAAAGCAATCCACCATTCAGGATGCACCCTTCAGGGGTTCGGTGCCGTTTGGCAGTGATGTCCCCGACCTGTAGGAGAAGGGTACTGCATTCAAGTCCGTGGACTCTCTGTACAGGCCCCCTCAGGGACAGCATTGCCCTTTTCATTGACGTTCTCAACCAAAAGCAAAACCACAGAGCAAGTGGGCCAACAAGCGTTGTGCCCCTCCAGCAATGAAGACTCCCCCACCCAGAAAAGCTGCGGGAGCCTCGGCCACTGTGCCGCCCCACACATCCTGACTCCTCCCCTCTTCCATGGCCTCTGGGCTCTCCAGAGGAACCAGTAGAAGGGAGGTTCTCCTTCCATCTACCAGGTTGGGGGAAGATTACATCAGATGCTTGGGTGCTCCAGCTGATAGCAGCAGGACACTTAATTGAGTTTCTTTAGAAACTTCCCCAAAGACCACCCCCAAGTCATCTTACTCCCTGGAACATCTTCCTCTGGTCCTGGAAGAAATTTCCTCCCTTCTTGTGAAGGCAGTGATAGAGCCAGTCCTCACCCACTTTTGGACAACAGGTTACTAATCCCATTTCTTCCTAGTTCCAAAGAAGACGGGAGACGTGAGGCCTATTTTAGACCTCAGTTCCCTGAACATGTTCATGGAGTACAAACGCTTCAGAATGTTCTTCTTGCAGAGCCTTCTGCCACTTTTTTGGCAGGGACAGTGGCTGTGTGTTTTAGATATGCAGGATGCCTACCTGCACATCCCTATCCGCCCTTCCCACTGGAAATTCCTCCGGTTTTCTTTTCAGGGGGACCACTACTGTTTCAAGGCCCTCCCATCTGGTCTTTCCTCGGCCTCCGAGTGTTTACCAAATGCCTGTCTGTGGTAGCAGCCCACCTGTGCACCCAGGGAGTGCAGGTATTCCTGTACCTGGACGACTGGCTCCTGGTGGCCCCATACAGGGAGGAACTTCTATGCTCACTTTCCTTTACCCTGCAGGTTTTCACCAGCCTGGGTAGTACCATCAGCTAGGCCACGTCCCATTTGGTCCTTTGCCAAAGACTCCAGTTTATCAAGGTGAACCTGGACACAACCATCAGCAAGGCCTTTTTGACTCTGGACAGGATGGACACCCTCCAGTCTCAAGCACGTCTGTTGTCCAGTTGCAGAAGAATCAGTGCCAGGTCAGTCCTTTGCCTCCTCGGGCTCATGGTGGCTGCTATCCCAACAGTCCCTCACGCTCGGCTCCATATGAGGATCTCTCAATGGATGCTTCGGTCTCAATGGGACCAAACAATGGATGACCTAGACCAGGAGGTTCTAGTCTCCAATCCCATAGTCAGGGACTTGCAATGGTGGATGGTGCAAGAGAACCTTTGTGGGGGAGTTCACTTCAATATCAAACCCCCCTCCCAGACATTGACAGCAGATGCCTCAGGCGAGGGCTTGGAAGCCCATCTAGGGTCTCACAGGACTCGGGGCACCTGGTCCAGACCCCAGCAGACTTTACACATAAATGTGCTCGAACTCAGAGCCGTCCTGTATGCTCTCCAGGCTCTGCACTCCTCCTTTCTTCCCAGTCATCTAACCATCCAGACGGACAACATGTGTGTAGTCTGGTACATCAACAAGCAGGGAGGAACATGTTCCTACCCTCTGTGCAGGGAAGTAATGAGAGTTTGGAGTTGGGCCATTCAGCACAACCTTCACCTGATGGCAGTTCATATTCCTGGAGTAGAAAACATGCTGGCAGACCACCTCTTTCGGTCTTCACCCTGAGCCCATGAATGGGAACTGGATCAAGAAGAAGTAGATGACATCTTCCTGCACTGGGGAGCCCCTCAGGTAGACCTGTTCGTGTCACCTTCTGCTCACTCGCTTCAGGGTGAGGCACTTTCTGGTGGGACGCTCTGTCTCTTGATTGGAAGGACAAATTCATCTATGCTTTCCTTTCAGTTCCCTTAATTCTGACCAGAAGGAGCCCGGATGATCCTTATCACTCCATTCTGGCCCAGGCAAGTTTGGTTCTCTCTTCTGCAACAATTTTCAGAGGAACCTCCGCTTCTTCTTCCTCTGTCACAGCACTTGCTGACCCAGGATCAGGGGACCCTTGTTCATCTGGGTCTCAAATCCCTTCAGTTGCATGCGTGGCTCCTGCAGACATAGCTCAAATCTGGTTCGGGATTTCTCCGCTCATAGCAGATATTCTGGGGGAGGCAAGAAAGCCTTCCACTAGATCCACCTATGCTATGAAGTGGAAACGCTTTTCGATTTGGGCCTCATCAAAGGACTTTGAGCCTTTCTCTTGCCCAGCTGAGAGTCCTGGACTACATGCGTCATCTCTTTGACCTGGGTCTCAGCCATTCCTCTTTGAAAGTCCACATGGCAGCGATTTTGGCATACCATGTCCCTTTTGGAAACAGGACGTTCGCTCAGTTGGAAGTCTCTAAGACGTTCCTCAGAGGGTTTCTCCATTTGAGACCCTCATCTGCATTTCTGCTTCTCCTTGGGATCTGAACTTTGTTCTTAAGAAGCTTACTCTGCCTCCTTTCAAACCTGCAGCTTCAGCAGACTTGAAGCTCCTCTCTTGGAAGACTCTCTTCCTAGTGGTCATTGCTTCAGCTCAATGTATTTCCAAGCTTCAGGCCCTGATATGCAAAATCCCTTATTTGATTTTTCACAAGGAACGTGTGGCTCTGCATACCAACCCTAAGTTTCTCCCTAAGGTGGTAGCGGAATCTACGCTGAACCAATCCACTGAACTACCCGCTTTCTTTACGTAACACTCCAGTCAAGAGGAGTACCTCTTGCATACTTTGGATGTTCACAGAATACTGAGATACTATACTACTAGGACTAAGGATCTCAGGACATTGGATCAGCTTTTTGTCTCTTTTGCTCCCAAAAGAGAGGGCAATATAGTTTCCAAGCAATGCCTTTCTAAATGGTTGGCTCATTGTATCACCTTTTGTTATGACAAGTATCACAAGACCCTGCCGGGTCAAGTCAGAGGTCACTCCACAGGAGGAGTAGCTGCCTCTGTGGCTTGTTTCAAGAATGTGTCAGTGGCAGACATCTGCGCAGCCATGACTTGGACTTCTGTCCATACTTTTATGAAACATTACAGTTTGGATATTGCCTCTCACCATAGAGCAGGCTTCGGGTTGGCTGTACTCCAAGGTCTTCTTTCATAAGACCCATTCAGCTGGAGGTTACATTGGTTGGATAGTTTTCCTCCTTCCGAGTGCTTTTATTTTTTCCAGACTGCTTGGGATTCAGTCCTATATGTGATTACCTACTGCACGAGCCATCTTGAAGTAAGATAGTACAGTTATGTAAGAACTTACCGCAAGAGTAGACCTTCGAGAGAGTCTCTTGCAGTAGGTAATGCCTTCCCGCCCTCCATCCTCCTTAGCTTTTCAGCTCTTTTTCCAGGAAGGGAAATATCCACTTCTCTCTCATCTTGCCTTTTTTGGCCTTTGGCCGGAAAGAACTGAAAGGCGGGTGTGGGGGACCACCCCTTTATAATGACATCACCTGACGTCGGTCACCTGATGTGGGGGGCGGTCTCTGCCAGAGACTGCTAGTTAGAAATTTTTCTGTGGGGTCCTGACGCCTGCCGGGTGAGTCCTATATGTAATTACCTACTGCAAGAGCCTCTCTCGAAGATCTACTGTTACGGTAAGTTCTTGCGTAACTATACTATCTTCCAGGAATTAATCTTCACTATTGAGTCCCACTTATGGGTCTGGGACCGGAGGCACTAGAACCTTGCAGGAGCAAATTTTATTCAGGGAGGGAGCTGATGTCAGGTACTGATGGCACCTGCACACCTGATGTGGTGCAGTGCATGCCAGCCAGTAATCATTGCTGCGCAGCCCTACTGTTGCCGCCTCTCTCAGCACCTCAGTTCTGTTCTTCCCACCATCGAGGCAATACCGTGGGAGCAGCAGAAGCAGCAGCAGTGCCTTTTAGATTTCCAACTGCATCAGTGCTTTAAAGTTTGTGATGCCGTTCTTTATCATCTCAGTTTATTTTTTCAATTATGTCAAAATCAGATAAGAAGGGGTCTAAGAAGAAACATTGTCTTCCCCCCATTATGTGTCAGTGTCCCTGTGGGAAACAGATGATGATGATGATGATGGAGTGGCATAATTCCTGCATGGTTTGCTTTGGCCCAACTCACAACATGAATGAGTGCAATGCCTGCTTCTTCATGAACTGCCACACACTGTAAATTTGCATAATGAAGTGGGGTGAGCTGACCTCAACAACTGGAGGCTGGTGTTGCATTTGTGAGGCTAAGGTAAGGTCTCTGGGCTTTTCCCTGGGCACCTTCCTGGGACCTCTGGTTCCATGGAATCACAGGGTCCTCTGTGACTGCACCCTACAGAGGCATCAGAGGCCCTGATGGGCAAGTCTGGTGGACAGCTGGCTCCTTGTTGGCCAGCTGCCAACCCCCAACAGTCTGTCTGCCCTGAGTAGTAGACATCCCCAGTGGTGAGACCAAAGCTGAATGCTCAGTCTCCCTCAATGGACACCTTGGTGTCATGGCCCGGTGCCACCCTGACTCCTGGCACCATTTGTGGTGTTGGTGAGTGAGGCAGCGCCAACTACAACATTTGGTCCCCTTCTGATACCATTCATGATGTCGGGAGAGGGACTGACTCCGGGGCTGTGCTCTGTCTTCTTGCAGAGGTGGAGGTGGTTCTTTTCTCCAGTGTTGCTAGCAATGTTGAGGGAGAGGGTGATGCTGCCTCAGATGATGGACGCAATGATGACCATATTGTCAGTCTTGGCCCAGCACAGTGTCATTGACTGTCACCATGGTCGTACTGATCCGTAAGTTGGAATCAGTGGGTGAAGACTTATTCTTGAAAGTTATGAAAATTACATGAGCACTACCCATTCTAACTCCACTTGGCAGTTCACTGCATGTGGGAGATGCTATGCACCCTGTTGGCATACCTCTCAACTGTCCCTGATTTTCAGGGATGTCCCTGATTTTGCCTCAAAATTTTCCTCTGTCCCTCGTAAAATTTGTGTTTTTGTGACAGAACAGTGGGGATTAAAAGTGCAAAATGATGTCAAACATTAAAGTTACAGACTTGTTCGTCTTCAGAAAATACATCTTAACACAACTCCTTTCATTCTGTCAGCTTTCTGAGTGAATAGTACCAATTTTTTAAGATGTGTCCCTCATTTTGGGTCTTTGTCCCTGATTTTTTTAAGCCTTGTCTCTGATTCATGAGGCAAGAAGTTGAGAGGTATGCCTGTTGGAGCACCTGCATCAGCTCTTACACAGGGTACGACCCTGTGGTCAGAGAAGTAGGGGGAGTTTTCTTTTATTCTATGGTTTTCTGACAATATTGGACTATTCTTGTTGGCATCCCAGTTCCTGTTTTGTGTTTGGGCCCTGGCTCATTACCCTTTGGGGTGTCTGGGGAGATGAGCACATCTCAATAACATAGGCTATCAAGTCTGGCAACTCCAGATGTGTCTTAGTTCCCTTTTTCTCTCTATCCCTGATGTAAGAAAGAGGGACATAACCTAATTATGAGTTTAATTGTCTTTCTGACAGCATGGAGTTGCTCTTTTTTCCCCCATGAGTCTGTTTTTTTCTTTAGGCACTGTGTGCCATCTCATTTACAACGGGGTCCCATTCTGGCTATAACCCTCATGTTGTTTTGCCAGAACCACATGCTCAGGGCTGCTGCCTTCTTCTTACACCACTGCCCACCTCCTGTCTGGCTAGTGGTGTGAGGCTGTGGCTCTGTGACCCTTCTATTACTGTGCCACCTAGAGTGTCCTGTCCTTATTAGTCTAAGGTTGGTAGTTCGGTTTTATTGTGCTGTTTATTTTATTCATATATCCTTTTCCTATCCCTTTGGGCTAGACACCATCTAGCTCTCTTACTGTTTTTCTCTCCACTATGTTTCTGTCCTGGCCAACAGAACTGAGCTGCTAAGGGAGCAGGCAATGCTTTTTGGCTGGCGTGCATGGCACCACGTGAGGTGCACAGGTGCCAAAAGTACCTAACCTCAGCTACCTCCCTGCAGAAGACTTCCTCCCAAAGAACCAGCACTGAATATTGTCAAAATCCAGCTGAAGCTGTGAGGTAAGATCATGGGAAGAGGAGCCAGATGCAGAAATAACTTTATCATCAGTGTACACATGAATGGATGCAGAGGGACAGGGAGAAAGCAGGTCATTCAAGAATAAGGAACAGAGAATAAGACCCAGGACAGACCCTTGGGGGATGACTGAGCAGATAGAGGTGATGAAATGGAGCTACCGCTCCGGACAGCTTGAGACCTACCTCCAAAGTAAGAGCAAAACCAGCTGACATATCATTATATAGTTACTATAGTTAGGGTTGAGCAGGCTGTTTAATTTTAAACCCCTGATTTTGCACTTTAATAGTTTCACCACCATTCAACAGATTTGCACAAATGTTTGCATGCATGGTTTTTGGGGCAAGGTCTCTTGACTTGCCAAGTTTCATTTCAGTTGGAGGTGCAGATTCTGAGATAAAGATTGTGAAAAAAGTAAAAAAAAAATATATATATATATATATATATTCTTTTTTTTTGTCACCGCCTGGTGTCCAAATGGTTTGGGATTTTGCTCTGAAATTTTCATACTAGAAATGGCTTGGGCAAGAGTAGTGCCTTTCACTAATTTGGTGAGAAAATATTAATCCATTCCAAAGTTATAAAGAATAAAATTCCAGTTCTGAGCATGCTCAGTACAGTCTTTTGGATTGCTGTTTCATACGAAAAAAGAATTTGGCTCATACGAAAAAAACATCCTGTTTCATATGGGAGGTAATCTTCTTTTTCATGAGAAAAAATTCTTTGTTCATATGGCTGCCATCTTATTTATTTTTTTATTCTTTTGAAAACCCATAAAAATGATATCCTGCAGAGACACCAACACATGTATTTTGATAATTTGGCTCCCATTAGGTGGATTCTGTAGTTAGTTTTTTGGAAAATCACTAAAAAATGTGTTTTTAACACATTTAAAAAAAAATTTAATGAGCTGAATCTCTTTTTTTCATATGGCCATACAAAAAAAGAATAGTAGGGCCTTGCAAAAAAAGAGTCCCTTCATATGAAAAAATAATTTGGACTTCGGTTTTTTTCAAATTTTTTTTGTGTGAATGACTCAACTTCATGAAAAAGATCCCTTCATACAAAAATAATTTGTACTTAATTTCCCCCCCCAACATTTCAACTTTAACAAGACATAACTCCATCAATATTTGGAGATTGTATTGATTCCGATTTCTAGTGTATGTAGCCCTTCCTTGTGTGGAATGCATGTATACAGATCCTCAACATCCATGGCACATAGTATCAGTTGTGATAAGGTCTGTGTAGTCAGTGATTCATTCAGTTTTTTTGATGGTTTTAATATCATTGGTGTCACATGGGTAACTCTCCATCAGTGGTATAGCTGATTTTGTGTAGTGATCAATGAAGTTGGAAGGTCCTTCCAAAATCGAATCATTGCCTGAAATTTTGGGCATGCAGGGCGGTTGTTAGAGTTTTTGCGAATCTTGGGTAGCAAAACAGAGAGAGAGAGAGAGAAAAAAACACTATGGTTCTCATAGGATGTGGTGGAGAAGGTAAGAGAGAAAAGGCTAGCTTTCAGGAGGTACAAGGAAACACAGAAGGGTAAAGACAGGGAACTGTATCTGGAAAAACAGAGGGAGGCAGGGACAGCAGTTAGGAGCGCAAAGGTGCAAACTGAGGAAAAAATAGCCCAGGCAATTAAGAAAGGAGACAAGACCTTTTTCTGGTACATTAGTGATAGAAAGAAGACCAGGGGTGGAATTGTGAGGTTAAAAAAGGAGAAAGGGGTGTGTGCAGAGGGGGGCCTAGAAAAAGCAACAATCCTGAACAAATATTTTTGTTCAGTATTTACAGAAGAAGGGGAGGGAGAAGGACCACTATTGGGGGATAGGAGCACCAGTGGGAGAGAGGTGGACAACAGCCCATTAACAGAGGAAAGAGTCCTAAAGGAACTCGAGAATCTGAAAGGGGACAAGACTATGGGGCCAGATGGGATACATCCCAGAATGTTAAAAGAACTTAAAGAAGTGCTGGCAGCACCACTAACAGCCCTAGTCAATAAATCGATACAGACGGGGTGGTTCCAGGGGACTGGAGGAGGGTAAATGTAGTCCCTCTCTAGAAAAGTGGGAACAGGGAGGAGGCTGGCAACTATAGACCAGTCAACCTGACCTCAGTGGTGAGGAAATTAATGGAGTCAATGCTAAAGGAAAGGATTATGATATTTCTTGAATCCAGTGAAGCACAGGATCCAAGGCAGCATGGATTCATGGTGGGAAGGTCTTGTCAAACAAACCTGATAGATTTCTCTGACTGAGTGACCAGGGAGGTAGATAGGGGAAGGGCGGTGGATGTGGCCTACCTATATTTCAGCAAGGTCTTTGACACCGTCCCACATAGGAGGTTGATAAATAAATTGAGCAGCCTGGGAGTGGGCCTCAAGGTGGTAACCTGGGGCAGAAACTGGTTGAGTGGCAGGAGACAGAAGTGGTGGTAAATGGCATTCAATTCAAGGAGGGAGGGTGACCAGTGGAGTGCCTCAGGGATCCATACGGGGGCCAATCCTCTTTAATGTCTTCATAAGCAGCATGGCAGAGGGACAGGAGGGGAAGGTATTCCTCTTTGCAGATGACACTAAGATCTGCAACAAGGTCGACACTCCGGAGGGGTGTAGAAAAAATTAGAAAGGACCTAAACATGCTTGAAGAGTGGTCAAGAGCATGGCAGCTAAGATCCAATGCAAAGAAGTGCAAAATCATGTACTTGGGGCACAGAAATCCAAGGGGGAGTACAAGATGGGGGGAGGTACTGATGGCCACCAGGCAAGAAAGGGACCTTGGGGTAATCATGTCTGATGACCTAAAGGTAACCAAACAATGTCAGAAGGCTGTGGGGAGAGACAGTGGGATGCTAGTGTGCATAGGGAGAGGTATCACCAGCAGAAAAAAGGAAGTGGTTATGCCACTGTACAGATCACTAGTGAGACCTCATCTGGAGTACTGTGTCCAATTCTGGAGGCTACATCTCCGGAAGGACATAGAGTTAGACAAAATAGAGGCAGTCCAGAGAAGGACAACAAAAATGGTGCAAGGACTGCACCAAAAGTCATATGAGGAAAGACTAGATGACCTCAATATTTATTCCTTGGAGGAGAGAGTGGGACATATGATAGAGACATTCAAGTACATCAGGGGTATAAACAAGGTAAAAGAGGGTAGCATTTTTCAGAAAAGAAAACTTGTACAAGAACAAGGCATGATATGAGACTAGAGGGGGTAGGCTCAGGGGCAACGTGAGGAAGTACATTTCACAGAAAGAGTAGTGGATGTTTGGAACAGCCTCCCTGCAGAGTTGGTGGGGGCCAAAACAGTAGGGGAATTCAAGAATGCATGGAATAGACATGAGGACTACAGCAATAGGGAAGAGAGGGTAAGTCGCAGATCAGCTAGAAGCTGCAGTAATGCGTTAGGGAAAAGGAAAAAGACTAGGTGGGTCACACGGTCCTTGTCTGTTGTCATCTTTTGTGTATCTAAGTATAACATTTTGTTTTAAAGTACCACTATTAAGGGTACTGCGAAGCTGCAAATATTAAAAGTGAAATATGTGTATATTAAGTTTCTTTTTAGGAGTTTCAAAAGACAGTAAGGTATTATAAGGGTTGTGGAGGGCTATGGGATAACAGATGGACCAGACACCAAACTTCAATACACAATCTCTGTGTGATGTTTATTCAAAATACAGAAGATAACCTTCAACAGTGGCATATCCCTTCTTCAGTACATCAGTTTGTAGCAACAGACTATGCAAGTCTTTCCTCTACACTTAGCCAGCACCTACTGACTCACTGATCTCTTAATGTATCTGTTGAGATTTAGCCTCCCCTATGAGGGCCTTGTTTACTTGGGTGGTGGGGGCTCAAATAAAAAAAAAAGGCTAAAAACAAAGAACCTCCATGCAGAAGCACTGAAACAAGGGTTACTCCAAAGGGCATTGACAGTAAGCCAAGTTTCAAAGAAACATAACATCACACATACTTCCATAATGCAAAGCATCATGGGATATATGCAAATCACCATGAAATGTCAGACTTATTCAGTTTACAGCAATTTACATGCATTTTAAATAGCACAACTAACTTAATTTTTATCATGCAGTCCCTAGTAACTTTTTACTTTTATCAAAAACATCTAGTGCCACAGTATTTTCAACATTTACAGGTTTTGTACACATAAGGGCCCAGATATTCAAAAGGGTTGCTCCATGCGCAACAGGGTTGCGCATGCGCAAGTCCTACATTGCGCCATTCTGCGATATTCAGCAGGAGGCAGTTGCTCCACTGGCAACAGGTTGCGCAAAAGAGCAATGCAAATGAATGCATGCTCAACAGGAGGGAGGAACCATGCATAACCTCGCAGCGGATATTCAGTCGGGTTGTGCAGAGGTTGTCATCACCAACAACCTGCGCCTGCACAACCTTGAGCCAAAAAGAGGATCAAGTTGAGGGCCACCCACAGGTGAGCTGCTGTATTGCAGGGCTAGCACAGCAGCTGCCACCCTGGCTGGCCCCCTAACTCCAGTCCTTGTGCTCCCCCCACCAGCCCTCCGGACAAGGGTACAGAGTAACATGAACCTCCCGCCCACACATCTCCCACAGCCTGATCGCCGGGCATCACAGTTACAGAAACCCCCACACATATCCCACAGCCCGATCGCGGGCATCACAGTTACAGAAACCCCCACACATATCCCACAGCCCGACGCTGGCATACAGGTACATGAAACCCCCACATATTCGCGCGGTCGGATCAGTTAGCAGCTTCATTATTCTTCACAGCTCGACGGCAGAACGCGGAGGACCTCGTGCTGACGCGTAGAATGGGGGACCCCGTCCCGCAATTTCAGGACCAGTGAGAACGATCGCAGAATGCCCACCTCAAATCTCCCCTGTTCAGTGTCTCACCACCACCCACGGCTCCCTCCCCCCGCCCGCCGGCAGGCGGGCGGTGACAGATCCCAGTGCTGTTGCTACCGGGCCGACTGATCGCCGTAGGCTGCACGCCTATTGGTGCAGAGCTAGCTAATGGGCATGCAGCCCATACTGCATGATGACAGTCTTGGCGGCGGCGGGTGGCAGGCGGGTGGATGCTGTCGCCTCGCCGGCTGCGGGAGGAGCAGGGTGAGGGGTGGTGGTGGGTGGGGGGACACTAGACACCTGGGAGATGTTTGGGGGTTGTGATGTGACATTCTCGCCCGCGATCGGGTTTACGGTCCACTGGACCACCAGGGAGATATTCGGGTTGGGGAGAGGTTACATTCTGCCCGCGATCGGGCACTGGGGGTTCATACACGCTCTGCCCACGATCAGGCTGTGGAGATGTGTGGGGTTTTCGTAACTGTGATGCCCGGATCGGGTTGCATTGGGTGCGCGTCCCCACGGCTGCTGCCTAGCAGGGTGGCCAGGAGCAAGTCCCTGGATCGGGCGACCTACATCAAATGGGGCCATAAATAGATGCAAATGGCCCCCTGCGCCTTGCATAAATTATGGCCCCATTTGCATGTCACCTTTTGAATATCGGAAATTTGAGCATGGCGCAATGGTACTTGCCACATAGAGTTTAATGCTCAACTCTGGCAACTTGCGGTGGCGCAAGTTCCACTGCACCATCACGCCAAGTGCTGTGGCTGGGGGTGATATTCAAAGGAGTTGCTCAATAGCGCAACTCCTTTGAATATCACCCCGGCCACACCCCTGCGCAACTATTTTGAGCAGCGCAGGGGCTTGAGCCTCAGAATGGCGCAGTTTGAATATCTGGGCCAAGGTATATACATTTAAGTATTTTATGACATAGTGCCACTGCATACTAAATCCAGCAAGGAACACAGCCTATTTTACATCAGCTCAGAGGTCACAATAATAATCTCACTGTACAAGAACCTGAGAGGGAAAAGGAAAATTAAAGAGGACACTATAGCATAGTCAAGAAAGGGAAGGGGGTGCCCACAGGTGGCCAACCTTATGGACTAGAAATTGTAAAGAATAGATTAGGCTAAGAAACAGAAGAATTGTTGCAACAGATTTAAGAAAAGGTCGGTCCTCAAGAGTGGCAGGAGCTCCCTGTCCTGTCACAAGGGGATATAATATCTTCTAAACTGTCGAATCCCTAGCTTATTCCAGCCTGGATCTGCCAGTGGTCTGTTATTGTAGCAAATCGGTGGGTTACTCCAGATTGGTTGTTTAAGACCCACGGTATTACTGATTTTTAGATTCCATATGATTGTATTGATTACCTTAACAGAATTTGCAAGGCATGGGTTATCTCTAAGATGCTTTGATAATGATAATCCGATAGTATGCTTGGCCACATTAGTTGTTTTTCTATGACTACCTATAAGGGCATGTCAGATAATCTGTAGTTGTTTAGATGTAGCATAGATTGCTTTAATGTTTCACTGCATTTTTCCACCAAAGCATCACAAATCCACCTTTTTCTGGTTTTAACCTTAACTTACTTAATGATAATCAGGATGGCCTGTTTACCCAGAGGAATTTTCTTACCAACCTATTTGCCTTTCTAGTAATCTTGACATAATCACTAGTATATTCTGCAATACATCAAATATTCTAGGAGCTGAAATAATTTGTTATGGCATGAACCTTACCCCATATTGAAAGGTTCAGTTTGCCCCATTTTTCAAAATCATGTTGTAACAGTTTAAGAATAGGGTTAAGGGTTTGTTCCAAGGGCTTGTCTAAGCTGTTAGATAGTTTAAGACCTAAATAACATATGGGTCTCTGTTCTCAAAGCCTTGAGAGTGGCGCAAGGTGCTTGCACCAAACATAAATAATGCAAGTGGCACCGTGCATCACAAACTACCCCCTGAGCTATTCAGAAAAGCAGCCTGCATTTACCACAGGCTGCCTGCCCCATATGGGGCTTGCACCACCCATGCACCCAAAAACAGGCTGCAACCTGGGGCTAGGGGGCATGTGGCAGATGCTAGCTGCCACATCCCCTAATGTGGAATTCTGAGAAGTCTCCCAGAGGGAGATAATCTAAGGGTACTTAGAAAATTCTCCTCTGGGAGAGAAGCCTGTTTTGGCAATGTGCCGCAGTCCCCTCTCCCCTTTCCATAATGTCCCTATTATTATACAATAATTAAATGCCCCCATCTGTGGTCCAGTGACTCCCCTTCCTGATTCCCAATGTCCCTGGTAATATAATAAAGACATCACACCTCATTGGTGGTCCAGTGACCCCCATCCCTGATTCCCAATGTCCCCGGTAATATAATAAAGACATCACACCTCATTGGTGGTCCAGTGACCCCCATCCCTGATGTCCCTGTAATTAATACAATAATTATATCCCCTTTCATTGGTGGTTCAGTGACCCCCCCCTCACCCCTATTCCCAGGCGTTTTAATGAAGTTAATGCTATGGCCATACCATCCCTTACTAGAGCAAATATTTTCCCTATTAATTTGTCTGAAGAGTTAATCGTGGAGAAGAAATTTCCTGGAGGTGTCTGTAAAGGAGGGTCTAAATTTCCAATCATGAGTCTGACTATCTTTCTGAGATGAAGATATTTTAGAAGACTCCCAGCGGGAAGGTCCAGCAAATTTTTGAGATCTTCAAAAGATATGACTTCATTTTCCCTGTATAACTCTTTTAATAACGAGAAGTTTTCTTGTAGCCAACTCTGAAATCATTGTGACAGGGAGGTATGGGTTGAAAAAATTGGAGCTAGGTTGGATAGTTTATTATTATAGCCTAATAACCTATTTATTTGTTGCCAAGCTAATGCGGTGGTCATAGTAAAACTTGAAATTTTCTGAATAGAATGAATGGTGGGTGGACAGAGGGGACAGTGAAAAAGCAGGGATACTGAATGAATATTTCTGCTCAGTATTCACAAAAGAGGAGGGGGAAGTGCCTAATCCAGTTAACAGAAGCACTCTTGATAGGGGGGTCGATCCCAGTCCTTTCACAGAAGAAAGGATTCTGCAAGAACTCCTAAAACTGAAGGTGGACAAAGCAATGGGTCCTGATGAATTCACCCAGAATTCTAAAATAATTAAAGGAGGAACTAGTGAAACCACTGGCTACTCTTTTAATAAATCATGGGAGGATGGTGTGGTACCCGAGGACTGGAGGAAGGTGGATGTGATTCCCTTCACAAAAGTGGGACCAAGACAGAGGCAGGAAACTACAGACCTGTCAGTCTGACCTCTGTGGTAGGAAAGTGATGGAGTCACTTCTGAAGGAAAGAATAGTTGAGACCTAAGAGGCCAGTGGGGCACAGGACCCAAGGCAGCATGGGTTCACAGCGGGAAGGTCATGTCAGACAGAATCTAATAGATTTCTTTGACTGGGTGATCAAAGTAGTAGACTAGGGAGGGCTGTGGACATGGCCTACCTAGACTTTAGCAAGGCATTTGACACAGTCCCACACAAAGATTAATAGTCAAATTAACCAGCCTGGGAGTGGGCCCCAGGGTGGTAGCCTGGTAAAACATTGGCTGCACAACAGGACACAGAAGGTAATTGTAAACGGAGTCCACTCTGAAGAAAAAGGGGTTACTAGTGGGCACCTGAGGGTTCAGTATTGGTCCAGTCCTTTTAATGTCTTCATCAGTGACATTGCAGAGGGACTGGAAGGAAAGTATGCATTTTGCAGATGACATAAAGATCTGCAACAGGGTTGATACACAAGGAGGCATGGAAAGGATGAGAAGGACTTGGCAAGGTTGGAGGAATGGTCAGAAGTGTGGCAGCTAGGATTCAATGCAAAGAAGTGTAAAACAATGCACCTGGGAAACAAGAACCTAGGGGAAGAATACACAATGGGGAGTAGTAACAACAACAAAAAAGGAAAGGGACCTGGGGGTAATCATATCAGATGACCTTAAGGTTAGCAAGCAATGTGAGAAGGCAGTAGGGAGGGCTGGGGGTATACTGGGATGCATAGGGAGAGGCATCAGCAGCAGAAAACAGGAAGTTCTTATCCCTCTGTACAGACAGTTGGTGAGACCCCATCTGGAGTACTGCGTCCAGTTCTGGAGACACCATCTCTGCAAGGACATAGACAGGATAGAGGCAGTCCAGAGGAGGGCAACTTAAATGGTGCAGGGTCTGCAAGAGAAGCCGTATGAGGAGAGACTAAAGGAGCTTAATATGTATACCCTTGAGGAAAGAAGGGAGAGAGGGGACATGATAGAAACTTTTAAGTACCTCAGTGGAATCAACAAAGTCCAAGAAGGTAGCATCTTTCAGAAAAAGAGACGTGCAAGAACAAGGGGACACAATTTAAAGATAGAAGGAGGGCAGTTCAGGGGCAATGTGAGGAAGTATTATTTCACAGAGAGGGTAGTGGATGCATGGAACAGCCTTCCTGTGGAGGTTGTGGGGTCTAAAACTGTGGGAGAATTCAGGAATGCATGGGACAGGCATAAGGCAATTCTTGTGGGGGGTAGGAAGAAATAGGCTGTTGGTTAACTAGAGTCTGTGGCCTATCCTGTAGGTAGGGAAATGGGCAGACTAGAAGGGCCAAGCAGTCCTTATCTGCCGTCAAAGTCTATGTTTCTATGTTCTATGTTTCTATGATGCTGACCTTTTTTCTTAAAATCTAGTTCTAATGAAATAATCAGAGAGTTGCATGGAACTAAAATGTTCTTCCTGTGAAAACCATAACAGAGTTATAGCCAGTGACTTCAACCAAGAAAATGCTGCTTCTATTTGAGCAGCCTAGATAGTACCAGTGTAAATTTGGTAAACTCAATCCCCCTGTTCTTGTGATAGATATAATTTCTCTAAAGAGAGCCTAGGTCTATTTTCAAGCCAAAGAACTCCTCTTAGTTTCTTTTCAAATGCTTTGAAAAATGTTTTCTCTATTTCAATGGGGAGAGCTTGACAGTAAAAAAGGAATACATAGTAAAACATTCATTTTTGTAATAATGACGTGCCCCATTAATGAAAGCAGGAGTAATGGCCATTTATTAAGATCGGAATATATTTTATTCATTACTGCAACTATATTTAGCTCAAAATGTTTTCCTGTATCTTGATTCAAAGTAACACCTAAATAGCGAATGCTTGTTCTTGGTTTTCCAATTGATTTGTGAATTAGTCTACTCATATCTTGATGCTGATCCAGGGATATTGTTTCACATTTTTACCAGTTTACTCTCTAGCCTGAAACTTACTGAAGTTATTCATTAGATCCAGAAAGACTGGTATAGTTTTTGAAATATCTTGCAGGTATAAAAGGATATTGTCTCTGTATAATGACACAGTATGTTTCTCAATTAATTACTACCCCTTTTTTGCCTTGTGTTTCTCAAATAGCTACTGCTAAGGATTCGATATAAATGGCAAATAGAGGTGATAGGGATAGGGAAAGGGGAAATTGTTTAACCACGAAAGGCACACTAAGCCAGATCTTGTTTCCAGGTGTGACCTTGAAACACAAGGAAGTTAAGTGGCTTGCTCAGGATCACACAGCACGCAAGTGGGGGCTGATTGGATTCAAACATAGGTCTCCAAGTTTGCAGCTCAGTGCCCTTAATCATTGTGCTATACTGCCTCCAACAGGGATGCTCTGTCTTGTCCTTGATAACTGAATTTGGCATGAGAGCTTACAACTGATCTTGACTCTAGCTTCCAGAGTATTGTAAATCAAATCTATCCAGTCAGTAAATTGGCCATGAAAGCCAAATTAACTTTTCTTTAAAAAGTCCAGCTTACTCTATCAAATGCTTTTTCAGTGTCTAATGCCAAAAGGATAGTTTCTTTAAATACCTGTTGGATAATATTTAAAGTTCTTCTAATGTTATGCATTAATCTTTTCTCTGACATGAAGCCTGATTGGTTATTCTCAATAATTTTATGAATAAGTTTGCTGAAATTTTTGTAAATATTTTATAATCATTATTTAGGAGTGAAATGGGTGGATAAGAGCCCCAGAGAGAAGAATCAATCTTTTTTCAGTATAAGTGTGATATAGGCCTCATTGAATGAAGGGGAAAAGAATGTTTGAGTAATTGATTAAAAATAATCTGTAATATTGTGGTTATTTTATTTGAAAAGGTCTTATAAAATTTGGCAGTAAACCCATCGGGCCCTGGGGACTTAACTTTAGGAAGGTCCCCTATCACCTGCACTACCTCCATCAAAGAGATATCCTGATTTAACAAATTCATGCCGCCTTCTGTGATTTGTGGAAGTTAATATTTTTCTAAAATAATTGCAGCTCTTTTTCTTCAATTATTGTATGTGTAGTGTAAAGATTTCTATGAACATCTTCAAATACTTTATCTGTCCAGGGTCGTATTGTAGAAGGCCATTTCTCTCTTTGACTTTTGGGATTATAGTGAAGCTTTGCTCACACCTAAGCTTGCTAGTAATTTATCTGGTTTATCACTGAAAAAGTAGTATTTGGATCTAGTTCTGATTACCTCTCACTCAGCCTCCTGTTCTGCTTCCTTATTATATAATTCTCTGATGTGTAGTCATTCTTTTAAGTGATCCTGTGTTCCAGAATTAATATGCTTTTCCTCAGTTTCTATTAATTTTGTCCCTAATTCGCTTTTGTTTTTTTTTGCTTACTTTTTATACGAAGCTTCTAAAATATAGTAGCCTCTCAGGTATGCATTTAAGGCATCCCAAACCAAATTAATTGGTACCTCTAAATTTGTATTTTGGGGGGGGCAGGAGCCAGCCAGCAGCCTGAGTAGATATGTTTTAGCATTGCTGTGCATTTTGGTTCCCTTTTGGAGTCTTATCCTGTTCTCGTTGCCTTTCTTTTGGTGAGATTTACTGGTGAGTGGTTGGATACTACTGCTGGCCAATATGGGCCTGAAAAAAGCAGAGAGAAATCCAGTTTCTCAGGTGAAATCAGTGGAAGAATATATGCTTGCTAAATCGGCCCTAGCTGCAGCTGCACAGTCTATGACTCAGAAGGACCCTAATATTGAGCGGATTTTTGCTATACTGCAGAAAATCGAAAATAAGGTGAATCAGACAAATACCTCTCTGTCGGCGATGGATCAGAGGGTAACAAGCTTGGAGCAAGCAGGAGAGAAGAGAGTTCAAAAGCGGCAGAGGAGTTTGCTGCCCATCAGGAGCGTTTGGCAGTGGCACAAGCACAGGACTCCAAATACTTATCAAACAAATTGTAAACTCTCAAAAACCAACTCTGGGCTGCTAATCTCCTGTTCCGCTTACCTGCCCATAGAAAGATATCAGCGGATCTGGCACAGATCTCGACCATGCTTGTTGCCCTGGAGTCAGCAGAGGAACATTTAATAGTGTTGACAGCTGCTAGAGATAAGCAGGGCCTACAGTATCATGGTTCAAAAATTTTAATATTTCCAGATGTGGCTGCATGAACACAAGCAAGGAGAAAAGAACTGCTCCAGTATTGTCAGCGCTTGAGAGAATATGGTATTGACGCCAATTAGTTTTTTCCAGCAAGGCTCCGATTTTCCTACCAGGGTAAGACTTATTTATTTACCGACGCTGAGGCGATCGGATGATTTCTGGATAGCCTTCCCTCTCGGGACACACAGATTTCTGAAGAACAGTTGGATGCCACTTGAGGAAGCTGTGTAATTCCTGACTTTAGAGCATTGAAAGTCGTATATACTGTATTGGCTTATGCTGGCTGGTTTAAATTTAATGCTGTAACTGGTTTGTAGGGGGCATTAATTTTCCTATATCTAGTGGGCTGGACTCTAGATATCCTTGTTCATGAGCCTTCTCTCACTGTTTTGCTTTTCTCTCCATTGTTAAAGTGATCCATGATTTTAGATGGAAAATAGAGACTGAGGCCAGATATTCAAACTGCGTTATTTTGTGGAGCAAGCCCTTGCGCTGCACAAAATAGTTGCGCAGGGGTGTGTCCAAAGTGATATTCAAAGGCGTTGCTTGAGCAACTCTCTTGAATATCACCCCCAGCCACTTAGCCACTGTGCATGGTGCAGTGGAACTTGCACCACCGCCAAGTTGTCAGAGTGGAGCATTCAACTGGCTGGTGTATTAGTACCATTGGCGCCACGCGAAAAATCCCAGTATTCAAAGGTGACATGCAAATGGGGCCATAATTCATGCAAGGTGCAGGGGGGGCCATTTGCATCTGATTATGGCCCCATTTGCATGCCATTAGCATGCAGGTGCGCCGATCCCCGAGGACTTGCGCCTGGCGCCCTGCCAGGCAGCAGCCATCGGGGAATGACACCCCCTTCAGCCTGATTGCGGGCAAAACAGTGTAGAATCCCCCACCACCACCCCCCACTGGCCCAATCACGGGCATAGTTTAATTCTTCCCCCCACCAGCCCGATCGCGGGCAGCAATGTGGCTCCCGAGCGTATCCCTGGTGGTCCAGTGGACCGTAAATCCCGATCAGCGGGATGGTAGTAAGTAAACCCCGAACACATCTTGGTGGTCAGTGGACCGTAAATCCTGATAGCGGGATGGTATTAGAAAACCCCCGAACACATCCCTGGTGGTCCAGTGGACCGTAAATCCCGATCAGCGGGATGGTATTAGGAAACCCCAACACATCCCTGGTGCCTAGTGTCCCCACCCCACCCACCCATGAAGCCCCACCACCCCGCTCCCCGGCGGCGGCAGCATCCCACTCGCCTGCCTCCCCGCCCACTGACTGACTGCCCGTGGGCTGCATGTTGGTGCAGAGCAAGAGCCAATGGGCGCAGCCCATATCAGTAGATAGTCCAGTTTTGTGAATGCATGTATTCATTCACAAACTGACTGTCTTTAGATGGTATGGCTGCACGCCCATTGGCTCTTGCTCTGCACCAATGGGCGTGCAGCCTCACCGGCAGTCAGGCGGGCGGGTCAGCAGGTGGGTGGATGCTGCCGCTCACGGCCGCCAGGGGGGACCGTGGGGCTGTGGGTGGGGGGACACTAGCACCAAGGGTGTGTTGGGGTTTCTAATACCATCCCGCGATCGGGATTTACGGGTCCACTGACCACCAGGGATGTGTTCGGGGAGCTTTTTTACTACCATCCCTGTATCAGGATTTATGGTCCACTGACCACCAGGATACATTCGGGAGTACATTGCTGCCCGCGATCGGGCTGGTGGGGGAATTAAACCATGCCCGCGATCGGGCCAGTGGGGTGGTGGGGGATTCTACACTGTTTTGCCCACGATTGGGCTGGGTGGCAGGGGGGGCACAGGAGGCAGGAAGGCCACAGGTGGCAGTTGCTGTGTTGCGCCTGCAATGCAGCAGCTCACCTGTGGGTGGCCCTCGACTTAAGCCTTTTTTTTGGCTCAAAGTTGTGCAGGCGCAGGTTGGGGGTTGCGCCTGATAAACTCTGCACAGCCCGGCTGAATATCGGACTGTGCAGGTTATGCATGGTTCCTCCCCCTCCAGTTCAGCATGCATTCATTTGCATTGCGCTGTTGCTCAGCCTGTTTTCAGTGGCGCAACTGCTTCCTGCTGAATATCGCAGAATGGAACAAGTTTGGACTTGCGCAGGCACAACCCTATTGCGCATGGCGCAACCCTTTTGAATATCTGGCTCCATATGTTACATAGCTGTGGCCATGAAGAGTGTTATGTGATGCATTTTCTCTGGTGACCCCGATAAGTTTTAAGGGGCTCAGAGTAGATCTCCTAGTGTCTTATGTAGTGTTTTATCTCATTACTTTAGCAATTACAGTTGTTTTAAAGGGGGGATCTCCCCAACCGTTTCCCCAGCTCCTGCAGGGTGGGCATGCTTCCAGGTTTGGTGGCATTGTGTGGACACTGTATAAGTGAGAGTTGTATATTTCTGGGGAGTTATGCTCTTGTGAAATTCTTATTCTGTGTATCATTATATTTCTGTGGATCGTTCTTGTTTAGAGAATGTTTTTGCCTCTGCCTGTATAGTGAGAAAATGTCAATAGAGATTAAAATTAAATTTGCATTTTGTTCCCAAAATGCTTGAATTTCTTCATTAATTTTCTCTATCAATGATGCATCTCTGAGCAAGAATGGGTCCAATTTTCAGATGAAATCAATTTTGGTTGGTACTAATTCCAGAAATAGGTAACAAGGAGTGTGATCCGATATTTTGATAGAATCACATTCTATTCTTTTAACATTATGCAAAAAGTTATTACTAATTAATGCAAAGTCAATTCTTGAATAGTATAGTGCACTGGTGAACAATAAGAATATTCTCTTAAATCCTGGAATTTAGTATGAAGTGGGTTAGTCAAGGCTAAATCTTCCATAAAGTCTGTAATTATACGCACAGTTTTTGTTTTCCATTCTTCTCTTATGGAGTGATCTGGATCTTTTAAGGTAACATTAAAGCCATCAATGATTATACATGGGGCAGAAAACTACTTTTTTAGAAATAGGTTTATGAAGAAAATAGGGTCCTCTTCATTTGGCGCATATATTTTGACAAACAGAAATGGCAGATTAGAATTCCTAAGATTCAGTATAGTGAACCTTCCTTCTGGATCACTTAAATGATTTATAATTTCAATATGTAAAGATTTTTTAAATATAATGGCCACACCTCTAGCCATGTTAGAATATGAAGCATGTATCCCCGTCCCTTGTAATAGAGTCAGGAAATACTTAAAGTCAGCCTCCACAAAATGTGTTTCCTGCAATAGAGACAGTTTATGTTATTCTCTCTTGCCAACTTTATTATTATAATTATTATTATTTTTTTTTTACTTACTTCACTTTTAGTTGCCCCTACTGGCTTCCCTCTGTTGGCCCCACTGTCCTCACCACCATCCATGGTGACCCAAGGCCACCCCACTCAGAGTGTCCCCTGGATTACCCCCCAGGGCAGGGCCTCCGGGGCTCCCCCACAACCCCATCAGATCTCTGTCATGGATTTGGTGAAGGGCCTCAGCCAGCTAAGTGGCAGCAGGACAGTGTCATTGAGTGCATCGGGACAAGAGTTTTTTTCCTTTTTTATAAGCTGTGTGAGGTGTGGTGTTCACTGACACTGCGGAAAATTCATGCCATGCATCCAGCACACCTCCCAGTGGCAGCACTAGCTGGGGTCATGGTAACAGGTCATCCTGTGGTCACCTAGGAGCCCTGTACTGGGTACACCACCCCAGTGGTGGAGAGCATGCAAAGGTCACTCGCTCCACCTCCCCCCGGCTGGCTCTCTGGTAACCCAAGTCTGCTCCCGAACCCAGGTCATCAGCATCGTAAGCGGTAGCCCTACCACTGGGCCAGCGGGCTGGCTTCTGCAAACTTTATTATTTTTTCATCTTTACCCTATCTTGAACCCTCTTAACATTCCAACTCATGCAATTTAATGTAACCATTTTGCTTCTAGTATTTTATCTTTTAAAAAGGTCTGAATTAAGTCTAGCAGACATAGTACAAAAAGAAATTAAAAAATAGAGAAAAAGAAGCCTTGGTGTTTCTACCATTTGATCACCTTGTACTTTTCCAATTAAAATATTTTGAGCATAGCCTTTTATATGGTTGTTAGCTATCCATCTAATATTATTGAAATTACTCAAACTCCCTATAGCTAACCCAGTTCCCGCTTTTCTCCCTTCTCTGTATCAGCTTACTATCCCACCCCATCCCTCCTGTGGGACATCTCGCCTTGATCTTTGGGTGTCAGTATCCTCCCATATCCCATCCTCCCTCCCAAGAGTATGCCTACAAAGATGACTCTGCACTGACATTTTCTAAATGTGCCTGTTGAAGACCCAGAGCCTAGACAACATTAAACTCTACTTGTTCTAATTCTAACTTTGATTGCTACGTTCTTAATATAAATTTATGTATACTTCTACCTCTCTTCCCCTCCCCCCATCTCCCTCTCCCCTAAAGGGGAGTCTTAATTTTCTTTCTCCCTCATTCTTCTGTTCTCCTATCTTCACTCTTCAACTCCCACATTAGCCTTTGCACGAGAATTTCTTTGCTCTTGGGGGGTTTTGAATTCCTGGGTCCAAAGTATCCTTCAACAGGTTCAGTTCTTCATCCTCTTGATTTTTCTGTTCTGTAAATTTTGAAGGTGACAGATTTGTCTGTGCCATTACATCCTGTTTTGGCAACGGAACTCTTACACCATCATCATCATCTTCATCGTCATCATCATAAAGTTTATTGATCAGCATAAGCTTTTACAAAATAAGTTACAAAATTATAAAACACACATTTTCAAGACAAATAAAAAAACATTCATAGAGCAAGAAATAACAATGCTGGCAATAAATAGTTCCATGTGCTGTATCATATCATGACCTGTATTAAGTCTATTATCAATCCTGATATTGATCTATAAATGTAAAGCAGATAAAAATTTCAATAATTTTTCCCAAATCAGCATATTTGTATTATTAGATAGGAGATGAGCAGATCAGGAGGGAGGTCAGTGCTACCCAGGATGTCCCCTAACCATCTTCTTCTTTGAGTTTCATATAATGGGCAGAGCAACACTATGTGTTTCAAGTCATCTTCCACTTGTTTCCCACATTGACAAAAGGGAGTTTTCACATCTTCTCTTTTCTGCCTGTGATATATATATAATTAGTCTTATATAATTCCATTCTGTATCTTGAAAAGGTATGACAGTGCTGTGGGTTGGTAAATTTAACTAAATAAAAATCTAAGCTATGTGTTTGTTTTATTACTTTGAACCATCTATAATTTTTAAGTGTAGAGATTCTTTCCAGATCTTTTGCTCTGACAGTATCTCTTACCCTTGTTTTGATCAGTAATACGATTTCCTTCATAGGTCTCATAAATATTTCAGTTAAAGTGTATCCTAATCCCCTGGGGAAAAGTTCCACTTGTATTAATAGGATACTTGCTGAAACAGAACACAGTGAGGTGTAAAATATTTCCTCTTCCATACACTATTTTGAAATTCTTGACTCTGGTAACTGGAAGAGATTTAATAGGAAGAGAATACGCCTCTCCAGGACTTAAGTATCAATTGAGTATTGGCTTAACTCAAACCTTAATATTTCTGAGGGTACTGATTGAGGTACCATTAATGTGCATCATAGAAACATAGAAACATAGAAGTTGACGGCAGATAAGGACCGCAAGGCCCATCCAGTCTGCCCATTTCTTTTTCTACCTTATAAATGTACCATCGGCCTTTGCTCTGTCAGTGACCTATCTATTCATAGTCATTTGTATTGCTCCCTTATGCCTATCCCATGCCTGTTTGAAGCCCTGCACTGTATTCATAGCCACCACTTCTTGTGGTAAGCCATTCCATGCATCTACCACCCTTTCTGTGAAAAAGAATTTCCTCACATTCCCCCTTAATCGGCCTCCCTCTAATCTCATGCTGTGTCCTCTTGTCCTGCTATTTTTCTTATATTTAAACATGTTACTCTTTCACCTTGTTTATGCCCTTAAGGTGTTTAAATGTCTCGTCTATCCTCTCCCTCCTTTGCTCAAGGGTATACATATTGAGCTCCGTTAATCTGTCCTTATATGTCTTCTGATGCAGTCCCTGCACCATTTTGGTTGCCCTTCTCTGGACTGCCTCAATTTGGTTAATGTCCTTGTGAAGGTGTGGCCTCCAATACTGCACGCAGTACTCCAGATGGGGCCTAACCAATGTCTTGTACAGAGGGATTATTACCTCCCTCTTACGACTTGTGATACCCCTACTAATACACCCTAACACCCCCTAGCCTTACCTACTGCTTTAGAGGTCTGCTTGGATGATTTTAGGTCATCAGTGATGATGATGCCCAAGTCTCTTTCTTCCTTTGTGACTGCTAGCAACTCCCTCCCAGCCTATAAGTGGCTTCAGGGTTTCTCTTCCCTATGTGCATGATTTTGCACTCTTTGCATTAAATCCCAGTTGCCACTCTTCTGACCATTCTGCTAGTTTATCCAGATCTCTTCTCATTCTGCCCACCCCATCTGGATCATCTACTCTGTTGCAGATCTTGGTGTCATCTGCAAACAGACAAGCCTTACCCTCTAGTCCATCTGCGGGGTCACTAATGAAGATGTTGAATAGGACTGGCCCAGGACTGATCCCTGAGGTACCCCACTTGTGACTTGCATCTCTTCTGACTGTATACCATTTACCACCACTCTCTGTTTTCTGCCAGTCAACCAGTTTGCCACCCAGTTGACCAACTTGACCCACCTGAGCCTACCTAGCTTATTTATCAATCTTCTATGTGGAACAGTGTCAAAAGCTTTGCTGAAGTCAAGGTAGGCGACATCAACTGCTCCCCCTTGGTCCACCACTCTGGTTACCCAGTCAAAGAAATCTATGAGATTAGTTTGACAGGACCTTCCTTTTGTAAACCCATGCTGTCTTGGATCCTGTGCCCCTATGGATTCCAGGTGTTGCACTATCCTTTCCTTAAGGAGTGCCTCCATAATCTTGCCCACTACTGAGGTAAGACTGACCGGTCGGTAGTTCCCCGCCTCCTCCCTGCTACCACTCTTGTGGAGTGGGATCACATGAGCCCTTCTCCAGTCTTCTGGGGACCTCTCCTGTGCTCAGAGACTCACTAAACAATTCTGCTAATGGCTCTGCTAGTTCCTCCTTAGCTCCTTAAGTACCCTGGGATGTATGCCATCAGGTCCCATTGCCTTATCCACCCTGAGCTTAGCAAGCTCTTGTAGGACCCTTTCTTTTGTGAAGGGAGTAGTGCTCACCTCCCTCCCCCCTGTGTCCATGATGCTGAGCTGTGGGCCCTGCCCTACCTTCTCTTCAGTAAATACTGAGCAAAAGTATCTATTTAGGATAGATGCCTTTACAGGGTCCTCCATCGATAAAGTTTATTAATAATACGCTCAAGATCATCTAGCTTTGTTTCTCCCCACACTTCAAATGCAACTCTTACACTAGATGCTTGCAGCTGTGTACCAGTCTGTTCACTGCACTTCAATAATCTGTCCATAGTAATTTCAGCCTCTCTGTGTGAAAGGAGGAGGTATGTTAACCCTTTATAATAGACCCAGAGCTTTGCAGGTGGTATGAGAACAAAGTGAATCTGCTGTTCTTGAAGAAGATCCAGAGTGGTACTGAAGGTGTTTTGCTGATGCAGTACCTCTGGTCCAAAGTTAGGGTAAATTTGCAAAGTAAGTCCTCTTAAATAAAGACCCCTCTTCACTCAAGCGTTACTTAATATTTTTTCTCTGTCTTGAAAGTGATGTGGTTTAATGTAAACAAACCTCAGCCGTTTCCATTGATAATTCCAGTTCGGTGCAGCTCTATGTGCTCTGTTCAGTTCTGTTGGCTTACCCTGCTAAGTGCTTTGGAGATCAGTTCCTGAGAAAAGGTGAATGGATTTCATCCCTCCATCTTTTTGGGAATACCAGTGATTTTTAAGTTGCCTCTCCTATTCCGAACCTAGAGTTCTTCCAGTTTCGCATTAAGCTCATCTAATTCTTTGGAATGTGATTCCACAGTAGAAATCAGAGGATTTACTCTGTCCCCCTGAGCACTTATCCTGCTTTCTGTTTCTCTCATTCGAAGAGACCGTGATTCTATTTTATGTGAGTGAGGTCATGGCATCTGTCAGTGTATTCAAAGTTTGATTTATTTTTGAAAAACATGTTCTCATTTCTAAAAGAGCTAACTTTTTCTTTAGATGAGTTCATAGGGGATTCAGCCTGGCTTCCACTTTGTTTCTATCTGTTGTAGTTGTATCTTTTTCCTGCAACCTGGCATCACCTCTGTAACCAAAGCTTGGTTTATATTCTGTGGATCTTTGCCCTCTTTTCTATCCATCTTTTGCTCTATTTTTTTATCTGTTTTCTGGTCAGATTTACTTTTTGCTTTACTTAGAGGCATAGAATTTGACGGCAGATAAGGACCACTTGTCCCACCTAGTCTGCCTATTTTCCCTACATGTTTCATATGCCACAGATCATAAATACCTGTGGCTTACCCTCCATTTCCTATTGCTGGAGTTTCTATATGTCTGTCCCATGCATTTTTGACTTCCCCTACAATTTTTGGCCCTACAACCTCTGCTGGGAGGCTGTTCCATGGATCCATCACCCTTTCCATGAAAAAATTATTTCTCATGTTATCCCTAAGTCTACCCCCTTCTGTTTTCATATCATGCCCCCTTGTTCTTGAAAATCTTTTTTTTTTTTACAGATGCTACCCTCTTGTACCTTATTTACCTCCAACCATGGTACCTTGTTCGTTACTGGTTCCTATATCCACCGTTGGACCATTTACTATATAATTGCTTCGATCAGTTTACCAAAAGCATGCCTTGCTGTACAAACTGAGGCTTGCATGAGGAAGCTGTTGAACTGCTAGCGCCTTTGCATCTGCCCTCCCTGCTCCTGTTTCTTGAGCATTGGTGCTGGTTTTTATTTTGTTGGTTATTGTTATGTGAAGTGGCAGTTGCAGATCTGGAAGGAGGACCAATCTTTCTCTGTGGCTTGGTTGACCAGTTTGGGGAGTGATTTTTCTTTGCCATGTCTGCATATGAAGGAGACGTTTGTACTGATTGAACTTCCATGTGGTGCAGTATAGCAGAGTCATTTTGCTGTGTGTTTAGATTTGAGTGATTGCTGTCTGTGTGAAGGGAGTCAGCACATGCAGCCCCTTGTGCTGGAACAATCGGAGAGAGATCTGAATGCTGAACTGACTGATTCCTAGATTTATTGTAGTGTTTCTTTATATGGTCATCAACTGCCTCAGGGGACTTACACTGGAGGGAAGTATTAGCAGCAATAATAACCAGAGTAGCAGGATATTTAAGAAAATAAGCTAGTCCCAGATGTTGAAGTTCTTTCCTGACTCCCCCAAAAGCTTTCCACTTCTCTGTAACTTCAGTTGAAAAATCCTGAAAAATATCTAATTTTTCACCCCTCCATATTAATGATTTTCTCCCTCTCCCCCCACCCTGATGATTTCCTCCTTCACAGAGAAATGGAAGAATCTGGCTATAATAGGGAAAGGTCTGGCACCAGGTTGGGAGTGGGGTGGTTATGGGCCCTTTTCACCTCAAGCAGCCGCAGCCACTGGTAATTAAGGATCTCAGGAATAAAAGTTTGCAGAAACTGAGTGATACTTCCTCTCTCCATCCCTTCGGGCACTCCAGTAATTCTAAGATTGTTTTGTCTCCCTTTGTTCTTGAGGTCATCAATTTTTTTTAAGTAAATAGGCTATTTGGCTCAAGTGTTCATCCTGTTTATCTTCTAGCCTATATGGAGAGTTTTCTGTTATTTCCAGCCTAGACTCTGCTACCTCTACCCCTCCCACTGTTTCTGCTGCCTCCTCCTAAACAGCTGTAATTGATTTTTAAAAATCTTCTATATTAAGTTTGATCGAGGAGCGCACGTCTTTAATAAAAGTTATGTCTGACTTGGTGTTTGAATTACTAGTAGGAGATCATGTGGCGGATGGGGAATTATTTGTTGATTAACTGGCCTCTACTGCATGACCATTGCCTGATGCCTAACTTGAACCGGTAAATGTAAAAGTTTAACAAAGAGGGAAAAAATGCCAAACTGTAATGTTAGATGGCTGAAACTCAGGAATTCATTAGCAGAAGGTGTTAATTTAATAAATGAAGCCCATTTTACAAGTCAAAATAAATAACTGGGAGAAATTTTAAAATAAATTTTGTTCTTGGTGGAGAGCTCTTGTTTTCAGGCAGCTGTCATCGTCAGTGTGTGTGCTTATCAAACTGTCAGATTTCTATGATTTAATGTAAAAGAAGACATACTGAAAGTGGCCAGTGAGAAGAAAGTGCTTATGTGGGGGTCTGAAAATTCATATATTTTAAGGTTTTTCTCCTCTGACAGAATTTATATACTGTATTTCAAGACTTCTTATCTGGGGTTGTTGAGAAACAGAAAGTGGTCTTGGAAGTCAGGAATGTTTTACAATATTTTATTAAATACCCAGCATACCCAGCAATACCAATGGTCAGTAAGGGGGGGGGGCGGAGGCTTTCCTGACTTTCACTTGCCAGAGGAGGCATGGGACTTTGTTTTAAAAAAAAATGTGGCCCTCCTCTAGGAGACACTGATCTAAACCTGGCACTTCTGATGGACTGCTGAATCACCCTGACAGTGTAAGCCAGGGTTCAGCTCCACCACAGGACAGCAATGGACCCGATAGCAACAGACCGCATGCAGCTGCACACTTCACTCAAGGCCCCACAAAACCTGAAACAAAGCAGCTGCCCTCCCTCCCTCTCTAACAAGCACTCACTCTCTTATGCTGAAAAAGTATCAGTTGCACAAACTACCAGCAAAACTCCTTCCTAAGCCCCACTAATATGCCTCAAACTTATACATAAAAGCACAACCTGTTTAAAGAACAGATACCATGCCTTGGGCTCCACAAGTACTGTGTCCTCCCGCAGAAAAAGGGATCAAAGTAGCAGCAGTATCTAAGAAAGACTTGTTTGTGATGACAGAGATCTGCCACTTCTAACTGAGGGCACCCTGCTCCCTAACTCAGATCAAATCACTTTGGATATCATGCTGACTGATGGAGACCAAAATGCAGGTTGAAATTTGCTCTCTGGAATCCACACTTTCTGCATCTTTAAATCCCCCCTAGCCACTTTGCTCTTTGTGTACACAGATGAGATGCATCTAACACGAGAGTGCTGTGGAACTTTTGCCTTCTCCTTATACAGCATTCTCCCTATTCTTGGCTGTCAGTATTACTTGGATATTGGATCAACTAAAGACTTTACTCATGGTTCTCCTCAGCTCAGTTTCACACCTCAAAAGGTCCTGCTATCTGTGCATGATGTCCTTGGACATTAGACCACTTCCAGGTCATACAGTGGTGCCTGATGATAATATTTAGACTGCAGATACTGACAGTGATGTACAGTAATTGCTCCATTGAACTGATGTGTCCTTTTCCTGTGTGCACTAAATTCCTTTATGGTTTAGTCCTAACATGGTTAACTGGTGGCTCTGGGTAAAACTCTTTTCCATTTTCTAAGATTATACTGTCTAGGGGAGGGGGAATTGGGGAGCAAGAAGTATGCAGACCAGCTAATTTAAAGAACCTCCCCCTTCTTATTGTGACACTGATAACCTTGCACCTCTGAAATTGTTAGTATATGCAGCATTGTCCACGCTAATGTTCAAATGTTCTAATACCAAACATCTTTTACTGATGCTTTACAACAAGTGTCATTTTCCCAGCAGAGTGTGATGCCCCCAGATATAGAACATTATGCAAATAGTGCCTGCCCCTCTCCCCCCCCCCCCATATTTTTGTCTGTATGAGATGCTGATCTCTTTTTATCCCAACAAGGACATATGCCCAGCTAATGAATACCCACATGCAGAGTCAGTGAATTATAAAATGCCCAACTGAAGAATTCCAAGGAGTTGGAATGGCTTCCCTGACTATTTTCCCCGAGCACTGGACTGATCTGCACTTCTCAGCTGGTACTTAAAATGGTATACACACCTCTAAGGATTTTCTTTTCAGCCCGGGGTGGTGGTGGTGGTATGTAGAATATTGTCACCAGAGTGGAGCGAGTCTGATTTGAACAGAGTTGATGCTGTGTGTTTCTGGATGAGTGAGGTAATCAGAATCTAATGTCAGATATTTTGTATTCTCAGAAACACAAAGTAGTAATTCTGCAGAGATATGGTCTGTTGCCCTCACCCCTTTATTTCATCCACTTTCTGTCTTTCCTTATTTCTTTATTTTACATAGATATCATTGGTTTGACCCTGAATTCACTGGATTGAGAGGACATATTAACTCTTCAGGTAAAAATGGTATTAGTAAAGCTTGAAAGAAATAATTGCTTACAATGTTATTGTTTTTTGTTTCAACTGATCTTCAAATTGATAGAGCATCAGTTCTCTTAAGCCTCACTCTAATTATGTTATTTGTTATTACCTTAATATATTTGCAACTATGGTGCAGAAGTGTAATCTTAGGCATCAAATGAGCTGGGATTTTGCTCCATGGATTGGTTTCTAAGCTCACAGCTTTTCTTTTTCTACAGTCCCTTAATTTATCTTTAAATTTTTCTTAGAATAAGTTTGTATCAGTCTTACTGGCATATAAGTAGTGCATTACAAAGCGTTCTATAAGCCTGCCCACAATCTCTGTTCAGTTCCTCTTTGTACTTAAAGGAAAACTACATGCAAAAAATTACAAAAACACATCTTGTGCATTGTTTTTTTTTTCCTCTGATTGTTCCTGGCATTCTTTGGACCTTTGGCAGACCTATTTAATGCCTCACTACATTCGGGGTGTGTACCTCAGGACTGGAGGATTGCTCATGTGGTGCCCCTCCACAAGAGTGGCCCCAAGGATGAACCCGGGAAACTACAGACCAGTGAGCCTCACATCCATCGTGGGTAAGCTAATGGAGACTATCCTGAAGGAGAGGCTGGTGGCCCTCCTAGAGGCCAAAGGACTACAGGACAGCAGACAGCATGGCTTCATATGTGGCAGATCCTGCCAAACCAACCTGGTCGAGTTCTATGACTGGGTAACTAGGCAACTGGACAGGGGCCATGCAGTGGATGTTCTGTATCTGGACTTCAGTAAGGCATTCGACTCAGTGCCACATGGAAGGCTGGGAAGGAAGTTAGTAGGCACAGGGGCGGTTGCAAAGCTGGTGAGATGGGTAGGAAACTGGCTGCAGGGAAGGCAACAGAGGGGTGGTGGTGAGTGGGGAGCTCTTACACCCAAGGGCAGTGACGAGCGGTGTTCCACAGGGCTCGGTGTTGGGACCAGTGTTGTTTGGGATATTCATTGCAGACATATCATGGGACATCAGGAGCAAGATCAGTCTGTTTGCTGATGATACCAAGGTAGGTGCGGTGGTGGATGACCTAGGGGGATGGCAGGGGTTGCAGGATGATCTGGCAAAGCTTGAAACCTGGTCAGACACCTGACAACTGGGCTTTAATGCCAAAAAGTGCAAGGTGCTGCATTTTGGGATGAAGAACCCAAGAAGGAGTTACCAGCTAGGGGGAGTGCAGCTAGCCCAGACAGAGGAGGAGAAGGATCTGGGTGTGCTCATTACAGGATCAACAAACAACTCAGCACAATGTAGGAAGGCAGCTGCAAAGGCCAACAAAATGCTGGGTTGTATTGCAAGGGGTATATCCTCGAGGAGGGAGAAGGTGATTCTGCCACTGTATAGGTCATTAGTTAGACCACACCTGGAGTACTGCGTGCAGTACTGGCGTCTGTATCTGAAGAGGGACATTAAGTTACTGGAGGGGGTGAAGTGCAGAGTGACAAAGATGATTGGGGGGTCTGGGGGACTTATCATACAAGAGGAGGCTGAAGGAGTTGAACATGTACTCACTGGAGGAGAGGAGAGACAGGGGTGACATGATTGAAACCTTTAAATACATGAAAGGAATAAACAAGACGGGTACAGAGGGGCTGTTCAAAGTAAGGGAGGGGAGGGCCACCAGGGGCCATGATATGAGACTGGAGGGAGGAAGGTTCAGGAGGGAGATGAGGAGACACTTTTTTACAGAGAGGGTGGTGGCTGGGTGGAATGCGTTACCTGCAGAAGTGGTATGCAGTAGAACAGTAGACTGCTTCAGATGAGAATGGGACAGGATAAGGGGGAGGGTTAATGAGGGGGAAGGGTGGAAGGGAGGGGCAGCTGCAGAATAAGGGGTGCTAGCTGCACATTCGAGCAGACTTGATAGACCTCTAGGCCTTTATCTGCTGGCAAATTTCGTATGTTCATATTCTGTTCCTGGTTTTTGTTGTTGTTATTGTTTTACTTTTCTCTGCCAGTTTTATGGTCACTGGTGGTATCCATGGAGGCTTCTTTTATTGCCTTTGATCTGTTGTAATGTTCCCAGAAATCCTGTCAATTAGACCTATTAAGAGCCCAGGATCCTAGTTATAATCTAGTCATAGCATCCAACTGCAACTGCTTGTGAAAGTTAACCACTTTGAAAAAGTGTTTGCCCTCCCTCTCCAGCCAAAGTCAGATTTTTCTAAGCGGTGACTATTGTTGTTATGGATGTGTGGCAATTTTCTTTGTAAAGTACTGTCACTGGGTGGTGATAAAGCTGATTCATCTTTGAATGTCTGCTAGGATTCCGGGTTCTTAGTAGATCTGACTGACATTCCCAGAGGCATTCTGAGAAAATTCCAACAGATCAAAGGCAATAAAAGAAGCCTGCATAACGATCCCCAGACACCACAGATGGAGCCTGAAGAGAGAGGAGGCTCAGACAAAAAAAAATAGCATCTTGGAATGTCCAAGGCTAATGGTTCACCATTCAGAAGAAAAAACATTCTCAACTATCTCAATTAGAATCAAATAGACATAGCATTTATTAAAGTTTGATTCCCTCTGAAGCTGAAAAATTAGAAAGACACTGGGTAACACAAATACGTTTCAATTGTTGTTTCCATTAAAGAAAGGGAGTGGCTATCCATATTAGGATGGGGTGAACTGTGTTCAATCTAATTTGATTCATGACTCAGAAGGAAGGTACCAAATTCTGTATGGCACGTTAAATGAGAAAAAGGTGGCTATTTGCAATCTTTACACCGCTACTTCAAGACAAGCAGACTTTTTCAATAACTTGCTATTTAAGCTTGGAAGTTTTAATGATTCCAAAATAGTCCTCATAGAGGCTTTAATGAAGTTCTGGACCCCTTGATAGACCATACCCTAAACTGCCTAAATTTCTCCTAAGTCCAAGGAGGCCCTACACAATCTAATTAAAGACATGGGCTTGGTAGCTGGCTGGAGGTTAGCCCACCTTCAGGGCAAAGACTTCTCATTCTTTTCTACAAGACACAATTCCTTCAGTAGGCTTAATTATTTTCTCGCCTCCTTACACACTAGTAACAATGTGACATTCGTGAAATATGACAGTATAGTCCTCTGTGGCCATGGTGTGCTAAAAATGGTTTTATACATAGACTCCAGCTGTCATAAAACACCTAGATGGAGAGTTAACACTGCTCTTTTCTCCAACTCTGATTTTAAAGATTGGCTGATTAAATAACTAGATGTCTTCAGAATAAATGACAGTGGAGAAGTATCTCACTTCTCGGTATGGGAAATATTTAAAATATATTTTGGAGGCAGAGTGACTGGCTTTGCCTCAAATAAGAACAAAAAACAGCAGGAAGAATTAAAAAAAAGGAAGACCAATTCACTCCACTACAATCCTTACACAATCAGGACCCCCCTGCCAGGCAACATCTTGTACTCCAAATCCCAAAATTAAAAATCTGAAATTAATAAAATCCTATTAGCCAGAGTGAAATATACACTCTTTCAAACAAAACAAAGTTACTGGGATACCGGAAAGAAGGCGGGCAAACTATTAGCCTTCCACTTAAAAACAACAAGAACAAAGTCAGCAAAGCCTTCAACTCCATTCCGCACAGAAGGCTGCTAAACAGGCTCGCTAACATGGGAGTGGGCCAGAAAGTGGTGGACTGAGTAGGGAGTTGACTGAGTGGAAGGACCCAGAGAGTACTGGTAAATGGCACCTTATCAGAAGAAAGAGAGGTGACTAGTGGCATGCCACAAGGAAAGGTATTGGGACCCATCCTCTTTAATATCTTCATTAGAGACCTATCTAAAAACTTGGAGGGCAAGGTGAGCTTGTTCACTGATGACATGAAAATATGTAATAGAGTTACATCCCAGGTGGAGCAGTTATCGGGAAGTTCGAATTATGTTGAAAAACATGTCAGCTACAATTCAATGCAAAGAAGTGTAAGGTCATACACATAGGGAAGGGCAACCCTGGAGAAGAATACCACATAGTGGGCATGAAACCAGAGGACACAAAGCAAGAATGGGATCTGGAGATGACTATAATGGATGGCCTCAAAAAGACCAGGTGGTGTGAGAAGGCAGGATTAAAGGCAAATGGCATGCTGGGATGCATAGGAAGGGGAATCACCAGTAGAAAAAGGGAAGTTGTGGTGCCCCTCTATAGATCACTGTTAAGGCTACACCTTGAATATTATGTACAGTTCTGGCATCCACATCTTAAAAAGGATGTGGATAGATTGGAGGTGGTGCAAAGGAAAGCTACAAAGATGGTACAGGGACTGCATCTGAAACCATATGAGGAACAGTTAAAGGATAACCTGTATACCTTGAAACAAAGGACAGAGAGTGGAGACATGACTGAAACATTCAAGTTAATGAAGGGAATAAATAGGGATCAGGTTCAAGTCCTGTTTCAGGTCAAGAATTATACAAGAAAAAGAGGTCATGATATAAAACTGGAAGGAGGAAAGTTCAGGAGCAACACACACAAGTTCCTTTTCATAGGGTGGTAGATGCATGGAACAGCCTTCCACAGGGAGTGGTGGAGGTGAGAACAGTTGGGACTTTTAAGAATGCTTGAGATAATTGCAAAGGCGTCATAACACTTGAGTAGCAGTCAAGAGGGGGAGGGACATGGGCAAACCTAGATGAATCTTATGGACTCCTTCTGCTGTCACTTTCTATGTATCTATCTATCTAAAGTGTTATCCTGGGAATTCAGATCAAACAAAGGGGTAACCCGTGATCCAAAGGTTATAAACCTATCCATTAGGGAAATTTAGTCAAAGCTTTATGAAAGTCAAGGCTTTTTAAAGGACCAATGACTAGATGAGTTTCTGAAATCTATAAATTGCCAACACTATCAGCAGCAGAAAAGAAATTACTGAAGCAAGTAAACAGTCCCCTACAGGGAAATCCCAAGGCCCTGACAGTCTCTCAGGTGAGATCTATAAACTCCTCAGCCCAGCCATCCCAGAGTATCTATCCCTGGTTTATCAAGAAGTGTACAATAATGGTTCATTAGCTAACTCTATGAATCATGCTCTTATCTGTTTGATTTACCAGAAACATAAAGACCCTTTGGAGTGTGCCAATTACTGCCCAATATCGCTGTTAAATTTTGATGATAAAATCTTAGCCAAAGTTATGGCAAATAGATTACAAACAATAATCCATAAATTTATATAGCCAGAACAAGTGGGTTTTTTTGAAGGGCTGAAACACATCAGGTAATTTGAGGAGATTGCTGCCTATCATTTGGGCCTTCAAGAAATTCTCCACCCCATTGGTTGCTTTGTCTCTGGATATCAACAAGGCCCTCAGTTCATTGGAATAAAGTTTTCTGCAGAGAGTACTAAAACATTTTAACCAGAGTCTCCACTTTTGCAAATGGATATCAGTTCTTTATAGTAAACCCCAAGCAGCAATAATTTCTAATGGTATTGTTTCGGAATCAGTCAACTTGCATTTTCTCCCCTTCTCTTCATTCTTACCATTGAACCTTTCATAAGGAAAATAATGTCCTCCCCTAAGAAACAGGGAATAGAGGTTGGAGGAAAACAAAACAAGGTACTGACTTATGCTGATGACCTCTTATTAACCATCAGTCACATTACTTTGTAAATAACTTGTTGCCCATATTGCATGACTTTGGTTCCTTGTCTGGTTTGTCAGCTAACAGGAAGAAAACAAAGGGGATTATGCTAACTACAGTCGTTTCAAATTTGAGGAGCAAATGCTTACACAATATTTTGACTTCCCTTGGGCAAAAAAGGAATTTTATCTAGGTATGTAAATCTTCAGCTCAGTTGATAAGATTGTTGAAGCCGATTTCAACCCTCTGTACACTGAGGCAAAAACAACCTTTAGACAGTTGAAGGAATAAACCTATCCCTGTGGGGGGAAATCAATTCAATTAAATTAATATTGGCTCCAAAAATATTCTATACCCTTAATAACTTACCCACATTTATTCCTTCCAGATATTTAAAAAAACTAGATCGTTTTAATTTCCAAGTTTTTTTTGTCATAAAGCTTTTTCTTGTCTTGGGTCTGACAGGTGGTTTTTCAGCCCTGTCCCTGTTTCCTGCAACTGACTCTCACTTCTCTTAGATCATGGAGCACTTATCCCCCATAGTTGGGCCAGGAGGGAGGGCCGGCCTGCCCCTGACAACAATCCAGACACCCTCCCCGGGACCGAGTGGCGGAGTTGCCCACGGAGAGACGGGCAGGGCTTCACATAGCCCGTCATCCCCACTTTACATTTTCTTAGTCCCCGGCTACAGCACCAATGTGTGTGTGTGTGTGTGTGTGTGTGTGTGTGTGGAGGTGCGCATGCTGTGCACAGTTGCAGCGCTGCCCTTTGAGTCGCTCGAGACTGCACTGCCAGCGAGCCTCCACTCGGTGGTAGTCATGGGCCAAGACAGCTGACCACCCCTGCCTGGGACAGGAAAGCAGTCCCTAGGATGCTCAATTCTCTCTCACCCCACTGGCCCCCCAGTGACCCATGCTGCTTCCCAAACATGGGTAGCTGGTGTTACAGGAGGTAAGGTGTTCAATGCTTTAGCGATCCTCACCACCAGGCCGGGAATTTCTAGGTGTTTATGGGAAGGAAAACCACCCAGACTCAAAGAAACTAAGAGCCTCCAAATTCTCCGGGGGATTTAGTCTTCCCTGGAGGCAATGGTATCAGTGGGTATTTACTTTTAAACAGTCTGCTAAGTGGTTTCTTGACCCTACATCCCCAAATCAACCATTACGGACAGACCTTTCACAGTGGAGAGAGTTTTAAAGAGACTTGCAAACCCGAAGGTGGACAAGGGAATGGGGCCAGATGGGATGCATCCCAGGATATTGAAGGAGCTCTGGGAGGTACTAGCTGCACCTCTGTCCTGTTCAAACACTCACTGGAGATGGGAGTGGTTACGGAGAATTGAAGGAGGTTAAATGGTGTCCCACTTCACAAAAGTGTAGCAGAGAAGAGCCAGGAAACTATAGGCCAGTGAGCCTCACATCAGTGGTGGGTACATTAATGGAATTACAGTACTACTGAAAGAAAGGATAGTGGATTATCTTTTGTTTTTTAAACTCTTTTTTTATTAAGAATTTTAAATCCATATACATCACAACCATAAACTTATGGGATACATTTCATATTATTCCTATCCAGCATCAGATACTACATTATTTTATACAGGTTCCAACTTATCCTGAGCCAATATCAAGACTTTCTATAGAACGTAAGTAACCTTAGTAAACAGTATGCATTGTTCTATTACTATAATCTCTAACATATAGTAATAAAGGGAACAGTTTCCAATATAGTCACCCCCTAAGTCAATACCTGTCCTCCTACATGCCATCACTTCAAGTGAATGGAAACTATGTACTTCAGGGAACAAAAAGGGGGTCTTGAATGGAAATATACAACACCCACTTTCGCCACCTAGTTTCAAAAAATGTCTGTTTCCACATCTGGCAATATGTCTCTCCATCTCATATAGATCCCCCATAATCTTGTGTCAATCATGTATAGTGGGGGGTTGCTCTGCTTCCAGTGATGTGTTATTGCCATTTTAGCTGCTAAAATATATGTAACAAGGAGGGAACCTTTCGAAATTTGAAGGCCTCCCGGGGGAATAGACAACAGCACCAGTTCAGGTGTGAGGACTGCCTCTACATCTACCAGTTCCACCAGAGCATCCGAGACTGCTTGCCAGAAGTGCTGTAATCTTGGTCAAGACCATTGCACATGGATGTGTCCTGCCCTGGTTGTCCCACATTCCCTCCAGCAGTTTCCTACAAGGCCCTACAGGAATTCAGTCAATTTTGCAGGTGTGTTGAAATACCTATTTTGCGCCTTCCAGGCAAACTTCTTCCAATATGGGGACCCAGAAATACCCAGGGAAAGCCTAGTATATTTTGTCCAATCTTCTTCTTTGACTGGGATAGGTAGCTCCCTATTCCATGCTGCTAGAATCTCTCTAGTGAATTCCTTCCCCGTCTCCTGGAGACCCTTATATAGTAGTTCTATAAAGTGGGGCCATATCTGCCCATTCAAAGTAGTCAAAAACATATCTAATAACAAAGGAAGGGAGCCAGGTAAATGATTTCTCTCAGGTCTCCTATGTTCCAAGGACTCTCTTAACTGTTTATATATATGATAGCTCCCTTGTGGGATACTGTATCACTCCCGGATTGTATCAAAGGGGTATACTCCCTGAGCTTCTAACAATTGAAAAATAAATGAGTCCCCTCAAGTGCCAATTGCCAACTACCTATATTGTCTGGGCTGAAAAAGTGTGTACCTCAGTTAGTAACATCCTCAGAAAAAACTAATCTCTTCCATTTCCAGAGAGGTCCTAAGCTGGTACCAAGCAGACTGATTAGATTGAGCCCCCAGATAGTAATCTCTCAATGCCCTGGATGATATATCCATGGAGAAGACTACCCCCCTGACATTCTGTATTTGATTTAGGGACAATTTAACATAGTTCCAGGGGAGGATATAAGATGGATTAATCCACTGCAAAATTTGTGATAGTACTGTTGCTTGGACATACAGTTGCAGGTTCGGTAAACCAAGACCCCCACTATCTCTTGAGAGCTGTAAGATGGACTACTGAATCCATGGCTTTTTCCCTGCCTATGCAAATCTAGCCAATGCCCTGTTCCATGCTATAAGGTATGCGGGGGCAGGGAGAATTGATATCATTTGAAATAAATATGATAACCTAGGTAAAATATTCATTTTTATGAGGTCTACTCTGGAGTAGAAAAGGAGATGGAGTTGAGACCACTCTGAGAGATCCCTCTCCACATTCTGTGTGAGGGGCTCATAGTTTAAAAGGGTAAGGTTTTGAATGTTTTTGGGTAAATAAATGCTAAGATACTTTATTTTGGTGCTGCGTCACTGAAGTAGTAATTGAGTCTTCAGTTCTGAGGAGGGGACATAGTTAAATGTCAGTACCTCTGTCTTCATAGAGTTAATCTTATATCCTGAAACCTTCACAAAATTGTCCAGGACAGCCCACAGGGTCGGAAAAGATTGCTCTGGATCCTGCAGGGAAAGAATATCATCCACATACAGAGCCAATTTCATAACATGGTCTCCCACTTGTACACCCACTATCCCTTCTGCCTCTCTGATGACAATAGCCAATGGTTCAAGATATACTGCAAAGAGTAACAGGGAAACGGGACACCCCTGCCGGGTCCCCCTCTCCAGTTGGATAGGGTCAGAGATACCACCATTAATCCTAATGTATGCCTTAGGGGAAGAATAAATGTTGCTGAGCCATTTAATAACCTCCACTGGAAATCCAAAAGCTACCGAGCCCTCCCATAAATACCTCCAAGTGACCCTATCAAAGGCCTTATATGCATCCAAACTAACCAACAGAGATGGTACCGACCCACGAGTCATGTGATCCATTAGATGGATCATCCTGTGGACATTATCTGCCATTTGTCTCATCATTAGGAAGCTGGCTTGGTCAGAATGGATCAGGCCTGGCAGAATATTTTCCAGACAATGGGCCCAAATAGCCATATAAATTTTATAATCGCAATTTAAGACCGAACTGGGTCTATATGATTCTGCTAACTGTGGATCCTTTTCCGGCTTCAAGATAGCCAAGATTACTGCATATGCCCAAGAGGCAGGAGGCTGCTCGCCTCCCTAACGTCTAAGAAAGCTTTTCTCAAGGGTGGTACCAGAACAGCTGCAAAGGTTTTATACCATTCTGCATTGAACCCATCTGGTCCTGGACACTTCAAAGTTGTTTTTTTTTTATTGCAGCCTGGATCTCTTCTGTAGTAATATGGCTTAGGTTTGTTGTGCTTGACTAAGTTTTGGGATGGTTAGGGGGGGTCAAAAAAGTCTGTATGTCCTCTTCTGATAGGGGTTTCTGCTCTGAGTATAACGTTTCATAAAATTAACGAAATGCGTTCATAATGCCCGAGCCCTGGCGAATCATCCTGCCCGTATTAAAATCTTTAATCTTTGTAATTGTAGTGGAGTGTCTAAAAGCCCTCGTGCGCCTAGCCAAATTTCTGGCTCCTTTGGGGTCTCCTTCATAAAATATTTTCTTATTATATAGAAGGGCAGCCTGAACCCTAAAATCTAAAATCTTTTGTAGTTCAGATTGAGTCTTCCTGATATCCTCCTGTAGGACCTCCTCACCCCCTGCTTTCTTTCATTGCATCTCCTGCAGTGTATCCTGTAATTGCCTATACTTAGCTTCCCTTATTTTTTGTTTCCTTGAAGAGTATGCTATAATCTCCCCCCTTATATCCACTTTAATGGTTTCCCAGAGCAGTATAGCTGATACATCAGGAGTTGAGTTCTCCCAAATAATTTGGGGAATACGTTCCTCTGTCATCCTCCTAAATTCCTGGTCCTTCAACAGAGAAAGACTTAATCTCCATAATGATGGTTTTCTAGTGTTTCCTAGATCTATCTTTACTAGAAGAGGGGAATAATCAGACATAAATCTAGCCTCTAAAGCTATATCCTGTATCCTATCTACACATTCTGTGGAGACAAAAAGGTAATCAAACCTCGAAAAAGAATGATGTCTGGGAGAAAAATATGTATAGCCCCCTTTAGAAGGGAAAAAATGATGCCATGTCTCTACTATGCCCAATCGGGGTAGTTGTGCCTTAAGTAGCTTCTGAGTGGGGGAAAGCCTATGCCTCTGGGGGTGGGATGAATCCAGCTGCGGAGATAATGTTATATTGAAGTCCCCTTTATTTATAAACCGTCGTAAGTGGCTCGGGGAACTTCCTGGGGGTAAATATACATTGGCTAACGTGACCTCTGTTTCACATAGTCTGCCCTGAATAATCACAAAATAGCCATTTGGATCAAGCCATTCCCATTCTCTAGCAAAACTGGTCTCAGAGGGTATCAGTATTGCTACTCCTCTACATTTCCCTGTCCGGCTAGAGGAGGAAAAGACCAAGTATCTGCCCACTGCTGATAGCTTCGCATGTTCGGACTATGGCAGATGTGTCTCTTGAATATAGATGAGGTCAGCTCCCTGCCGACGCAAGTACTGCTGAAGTCTAGCTCTCTTTATGGGACTATTAATACTGTTTATATTTAAGGAGAAAAGTTTTATCGGAACTCCCGCCATATTAGTAAACTGTCCAGAGTCTCCCCCTGGTGGGTGCTAGGTGCCCTTGCAAATATAAATTTCCCCAGTTTGTGCGTTGTACCTTCTAAAAGACCTGGCTTATAACAAAACTCCCCTCTCTCCCTTCTATCCTTTCTAAGGGCCGATCTTCCTTTAATATCTTCGTCCCCATCAGCCCAGATCTGCCTAATAGCATACTCCCATTCCCACACATGGGATGAAAGACTTGGTTTCTTTTATCCCTATTATGAACCATCAGTATCCCATTTCGATCCATATTTCTCTGCAACAGCAATATAACCCAAAACACACTAAAATTCTGAACTATATAACCAATATAACTTTGTACAGTATCACAGCTTAAAATTAGTCTATTTACAAAAAAAGACTTCCAAAGATGGAGGGGGGTGTAAATCTTTCACCCCCCGTTTCCTCTTGGAGAACCCCACCATAAAACAGAGTCCTCCCTGAGGGCAGAGGTAATCCCAAAACCTGGGTCCTCCTGGAAACTGAAGATCCATTTCCCAGTAATATGGAGAAAAGAAAAGGCATTGTGAGGATTAGGTCAGAGCCCCCCTCCTCCCGAGACTCCCCAGAAGCTCACATGTTCCCTCCCCCTCCTCGGCTGAGCTATACATCTTTCTCAGATTCGAGTCCAAATATAAAAACACAACAGCCTGTTACTGACTTGGCTGTAAAAAGAGAAAATAAGAAAAAAAAAACTCCAACAAAAACTCACAGGGGGGAGATACATTGGCAGAATAGACAGCATTGCCAAAATTAAACATTCATGCAGGTTGAAAGGCCCAATTTTTTAAGTCTCAATGTCTCTCTGCCTCAGACAGTTCTTAGAATCTGTAGCCTGATGTCCTTGTTAATTATTACCAAAGCAAAATCACCAAATATTGCAGGGTGTATTTTATTCTATACACACACTGCTTCTCAAATACATAACAAGGGGAAAAGAAAATCCTTCTCCTTTTAGGTAAACATATTAACAGGGGGAGGAAGGTGGGGGGAAGCATGGGCATCCAGCTCCTTCCCCGCCAACAACCGACTGTAAGCTAGCCCAAAAATACAGAGTCTGCTCCCACTCTAGACTCAGGCCATTACAGAGAGAAACCCATTACATCCCACAGGGGAAATCCCCCCCCCCCATCCAACCATCAACCTTGCAGCAAGAGTAAATCCAACAGGTGTCTGTGTTCATTCAGGTAGCAGCAGCCGCTTCATCCCTTCAATACACTGCCAGTGCTTGCTTCAAGTCCTGTATATTCTGTTGTCTCTCATTCTTCTTAGACGTGATAGTCTGCCATCTTTCGGGGTGCTGCATCTTCCTCCTTCCCTCCGACGCCCTCTCAGGAAATCGCAGCCCGATTTTCATCAACTCTGCTCGTGCCTCCTGAGCCATTTCAGATTCTTTTCTCCCAGTGGGCAGTTGCACAGCCAATCGAGCAGGGTACAATGTTGTAAACTTGTATCCAGCATTTTTGAGTACCGGGAGTAGGGGCAAATAGGCTTTTCTTTGGCGCATTGTCTTCGGTGCATATTCATTGTCTAAATAGATATGAGACTGTCCATAGAAGACTTTTTGATGCCATCACACTGTAAGAAGCACTTTTTATTTAATGGCAAAACTATTGAAGTGCACAATGATTGATCTAGGAGGGGCATTCTGCACAGTCGGCTTTGGTGCTAAAGACCGATGGACTCTCTCTAAATGCAGCTCGATGTCTGGTGGCAGCTCTAGGGCCGTGTGCAGCAGGGCTTCAATTAAATCTTTAATATTGGGCCCCACCGGGATACAGTAAATCCTTATATTTTCCCTCCTAGATCAGTTTTCAGCATCTTCCTGGTGGGCTTCTCTAATGTCTTGCTGCTCTTTTATTTGTTGCATGGCCTGCTCAAGATCTTCCACTCTATTCTCCGTCGCTGTACCCTGCTGCTCTAGGTCGTCCATCTGTTGCTCCAGCTGCATGACATCGCGACAGAGCTCGCTGCTCATCTCTTTAATTTCTGACCTAAATGAAAGGATTTCTTGGTAAATCAAGTACAACTTTGCTTTTTTACCCTTGCCTTTTCCTGGTTTAACTGAGGCTTTGGTAATAGTGTGGCGAGTTCCTTGCAGCTGTGGCTCCCGCTGTATCTGAGTGTCTGAGGCCTCGGAATCTGATCTGCCCTCATCCTCCTCCATCCTGCTGTAATTAGAGGCAGTGTTGACTCAATCTTTCGGTGTTCTCTCCAGCAGCTGAATTTACTTTAAATCTGATATACCGATCTGAATTTTTGCCTAAAGGAGAGGTTTTTTTTTGCCAAGGAGGGAGCGCTGAATCTATGCTGCCATCTTCACGGGGGCAGAACCGGAAGTCCGATAGTGGATTATCTTGAAAACAGTGACTTACAAGATCTGAGACAACATGGATTCACTACAGAAAGGTCATGTCAGAGAAATCTCATGAATTTCTTTGGGTAACCAGGGAGGTGGATCAGGGTGGAGCTGTAGACGTGGACTGCCTAGATATTAATAAGGCCTTTGACAACGTTCCATATACAAGACTCGTAAACAAGTTGGGCAGTCTGGGAGTGGGTATAAAGGTGGTAAACTAGATAAGAAATTGGTTGGAAAATAGAAGGCAGAGGGTGGTGGTAAACGGAGTTCACTCTGAGGAAGACAAAGTGACCAGCAGGGTGCCACAAGGATTGGTACTGGGTCTGATCCTCTTTAATGTCTTTATTAGTGACATTGCAGAGGGGCTGGAAGTAAAGGTATGCCTTTTTGCCAAAGACACAAAGATCTGTAGTAGGATAAACATTCCAAGAGGGGCTGTATGAATGATTAGTGATCTAAGAAAGCTGGAAAGTGGTCAAAAGTGTGGCATCTGAGATTCAATGTGAAGAAGTGAAAGGTTGTGCACTTGGGGAACAGAAACCCAGGGGCAGAGTACATGATGAGGGGGGGTGGTACTGATGACATCCAAGCAGGAAAGAGACCTGGAAGTAATAATTTCTGATGACCTCAAGGTGGCCAAGCAGTGTGACAAGGCAGTGGGGAGAGCTATAGAATGCTAGGGTGCATAGGCAAGGCAACTTTTATTTCTAGGGTGCCCATTCCCTGAGGCTCTGAGCACACAAAGATAAAACAACACATAAAACACAATAAAATTCCCAGAATACATAGGAATCAGAATAACAGCTATTAAGATTAGCTACTAATAATTAAAGTGGTTGGGCAGGGAAATCACTCCATAAAAGCCAGGCTAAAGAGGTGGACCTTCAGCCACAGCTTGAAAACACTAATCAAGGGGGCCTCCTGGACTACAGGTGGAAACGAGTTCCACAAGTTCAGTCCAGAGACACTAAAAGCTCAGTCACCCGATGTCTTAAGCCGAATCCTGGGATCGTCCAGGAGGCACCTCAGAGGGAGTGAGAAGAGGTTGCACACGTCAGGAGCTCTGACGGGTAGCCAAGACCCAGTCTGTATAGGGCCTTATAGGTGAGCAAGCCCACCTTGAAAAGGACCCTCCACCTGACAGGCAGCCAGTGCAGAGCACGCAGGAACGGGGTCACATGACAGGACCTGGACAGGCCCGTCAGCAACTGGGCCACCGTGTTCTGCACCAGTTGCAGCCTGCAGAGGGTCCCTCCTGTGACCCCAAAGTATATAGACTTACAGTAGTCCAGCCTAGAGGTAATGAAAGCATGTACCAGGGTCGGCAGATCCTCGGGTGGAACGAGGGGCTTGATCCTGGCGATGTTCCACAAGTGGTAAAATCCACTCCTGACTACAGACAATACCTGATCTTCAAAGGTTAGCCTGCTATCCAGGATCACACCTAGATGACGCACACTCGGAGTAGCCACCAATGGAGCAGACCCCAGGAAAAGACATGTGTTTGCTCCAGGTGGCAACCCATCACGCCCGTGACCCAGCCCAATCACTAGCACCTCTGTCTTATCTGGGTTTAGTCTCAGCCAGCTGGAAGCCATCCAGTCATTGATTTTAGCCAGACAGCTGTTAAGCACGTTGACAGCACCGGATGTTCTGGGTGCAAATGACAAATACAGCTGGGTGTCCAAAAAACAGAGTTCAGCTCCACTACAGAGCAGAAGGGGGGCTCATAAAAGCTAAATGTGGCTCAAGGGTGTGCACTTTATTACCTCGGAAGTTTTAACAAGTGATGCAAACTTCATTGGTAGGGAACAGTATTCCAAATTGGAGGTCAGCACAGTTAACAAAAGGACAAAAATTCTTAAAGACAGTCCCTTTTTTTAATTTATTAGGCAAATCAGTGAATAAACCTTTTCCTGTAAAAAAACAGGTTTTTACAGTTCACCACCCTTGCAGCTCAGATGAGCAGTAGGCAGGCAGACCTTTTAGCAATAAAACTGTAGTCTCAAGTTGATTCAACACTGTCCCCATCCCATGGTGCAGTAAATTTAACAAAATCAATCGAGTAGTCAGAACGACTAAAATCTCAACAAAATTGTAGGCTAGATGCACTCACTATTAGAACAGTAAAAGGGACGCTGTACAAGAATTTACAGCCATAGCGCGCTGACTGCTAAACGCTAGAAAAGCTGAAAAAAACTGAAAAACGCCATAAGACGCTAAATTTGAACTAACCACCGCTTTTGGCCGTTGAAGTCAAACCTACAAACTGCAAACTTGCTGGTCACGCTGTGCTTGCTTATCGACCAATCGGGTCATCATCGGAGCGTGTCAGTTCAGGTAACCCATCCCCATTTAAAGCTACCTATTTGAAGTGCCAGTGCAAGAAAAATTATATACACTCATACAAGCAATAATATAAATATATATATAGAATAAACATTTTGATAATAGATATAAAGAGCAGATAAATAACATAGTTCAAAAACGCAAAACACACTCATGCAAGATCCACCACCTATTAAAAAAGGATGTCGAGGGCAGAGCCGGCAAGTCATGCTCCTCGAGGAGGCAGCACCGGCAAGTCATGCTCCTCGAGGAGGTACAGCCAGCAAGTCTAACCTCCCTCATGATTAATAATATATCAAAATGATAGAGGGCAGAGCCGGCAAGTCTGCGCCCAGGAGGTGGGAGCCATAAGTCTGCGCCCAAGGAGGCAGAGCTGCAAGTCTGCGCCTTAGAGGCAGAGCCGCAAGTCTGTACCCCTAGGAGGCAGAGCCGGCAAGTCTGCACCCCTAGGAGGCAGAGCCGGCAAGTCTGCGCCCCTAGGAGGCAGAGCCGGCAAGTCTAACCTCCGTGGTCCAATAACCAAAATTGAATTACAAAGTTAAGCAGAAAGGACATATCATACTAAAAGGAATAGTGAACAGATGGCAGAGCCGGCAAGTCTGTGCCCCTAGGAGGCAGAGCCAACAAGTCTAACCTCATTACAATAGCCAATTTTAATATTTTAGCAAAAAAAGCATAACTTATTCAGGGAAAAAGGGGAAAAGACAAAACCCCCCATAACTGAATCTCAAAACAGAGGGTAAAAGCAGGCAAACCTGCACCACTAAGAGGCAAAACCATAAAGTCTTGTCCCCTCTTATCATTTATTTAAATAACTATGTAACGGTATGTATTCATTTAATCCGTATGGTGTCAAAGTGTTAAGTTCAAAGATCCAGAAAGCTTCACGCTGTAATAGTTTCAGTCCCAGGTCACCTCTTCTTATTCCTAACTCCACTTTTTCCACACCAATAAACCTTAAGGATGATGGAGACCCATGTCTTTATTCTTTGTAGTGTCTGGCCGTAGCGTACTCATTATTGCCATTTCTGATTGCACCCTTATGTTCTCCCATGCGTAGTTTCAGTGATCTTTTAGTTTGTTGAGATTTTAGTCGTTCTGACTACTCGATTGATTTTGTTAAATTTACTGCACCACGGGACAGGGACAGCGCTGAATCAACTTGAGACTACTGTTTTATTGCTAAAAGGTCTGCCTGCCAGGGACTATCTTTAAGAATTTTAATCCTTTTGTTATCTGTGCTGACCTCTGACTGGGAATACTGTTCCCTACCAATGTTGTTTACAGCTGGGTGTCATCTGCATAGCATTGAAACTCCATGCTGTATTGCAAAATTATCTCATCCAGGTGCAGCATGTACACTGCGAACAGCATCGGCAACAAGATCGAGCCCTGTGGTACTCCACATGACAGGGGCATTGAGGAGGATGAGAAATTCCCCATCACTACCCGCTGCACCATATCAGAGAGATAGGATTCAAACCATGCGATGACAGCGCCAGCAAGTCCACAAAACTTACAGAGCTGATCAAGAAGCACAACATGGTCCACAGTGTCAAATGCTGATGAGAGACTAAGGAGCACAAGAACTGACCTGTCTCTTCTGTCTCTAGCTCTGGTTGTTATGGAAAAAGGGATACTGCATATGTGCAGAACTGTAAAGGTTATAAGGTAATGCCAAAAGAGAATTAAAAGAAAGTTTTGGAAACCTACTTTTTATTAAAACAGGTTCCCTCTTAAAGAGGGGGTATGTGACAGGGCTGAATAAGCTCCTGTCCCATTTATTATGCAGAAAGAGATAAAAGCAAGGATCTGTTCTATCTTCTCCTTTTCTGTCTGATTGTGCAACCACATTTTCTTGTCAGATCTAGGAGCTGATCACTCTGACAGTCTCACGATTTCCCCCCTCGCTATCTCCCCACCTTCACTTGCTGTTTCTACCCCCCCCCCCGCTTGTCTGTGGTTTATACAAATATATGTGAATATTTGTGTGAATCTGTATGGGAAACTGAGATCTCTTTCTTTGAATAAATATAGTTATATTGTTGAAATGATTGCAAAAAACTATTTGGAACTCAGGGGGTTAACACTAAGATGCAGTTTGACCTCCACAGACTTATTTGCAGAGTTGTCAACAGGAAATAAGCTCTGGGACACAATGTTCTATTGTGTTGCACCTGCAAGGAAAGAAACTGACGGAGTTCTGATACATTTTGTAAGAAACAGGATGCCTCTTAATGAGCTCAGGATGCAGAAGTTAATTGCCAGGAAAATAAAGTATACTGTATATAAAGAGAACAATCATGTGTGTGTGTGTGTGTGTGTGAGAGAGAGATAAAGAGAGATATGGAGTTATAGATTTAGAAATATCCTCAGATGCACTTTTTTGAACTGCCTGTATAAGCTATCTTTTTTTATTTTATTGTTACTGATAGTAACAAAACACTACTTGTGAATTTTATAACTGCTTCTGGTTTCCCCATGCTTCCTGTCCTGCACCTTAATGACACAGAACATAGAAACTGATGGCAGATGGGGACCAAAGAGCCATCTAGTCTGCCCTGAACCCTACCCCCCTCTTTAGGATTTCTGTGAGACAATCCCCTTGCGCCTGTCCCAAGCTGCTTTGAATTCCCCTACTATTTTGGAGTCAATGACTCCAGCCGGTAGACCATTCCATGGGTCAACCACTCTGTGAAGAAAAACCTTTGCATGCTGCCCCTGAATCTTCCTTCAATTTCATCTCATGTCCTCTTGTCCTACTGGTGCTATTGACCATAAAGAGCTCCTGGGTGGAAACTCTAGTTATACCCTTCAGAAACCTGAATGTCTCAATCATGTCCCCTCTATCCCTATGTTGTTCCAGGGAGTACATGTTGAGTTCCTGTAACCTGCTTTCGTATGGCAACTTATGGAGACTGTGTATCATTTTTGTTGCTCTCCTCTGAACTGTCTCCAATCTATGTATATCCTTCCTGAGATAAAGTGTCCAGAACTGGACACAGTACTCAAGGTGGGGTCTCACCAGGGACCTGTACAGTGGCAGGATCACCTCCCTTCTTCTACTTGTGATGCCCCTTCCTATGCATCCCAGCATCCTGCTGGCCATCTTTGCTGCCTTTTCGCATTGTCCACCTACCTTCTAATTGTCTGATAGGATAACCCCTAGTCCCCTCCCCTGATAGGTGGTTGCTAGCTTCTCCCTTCCCAGGTAGTAGTCTGTCTTGGGTTGCTTCTGCCCAGATGCATAACTTTGCACTTTTTCGCATTGAATTTTAACAGCCACAAGTTAGACTAATGTTCCAGCCTGAGTAAGTCACTTTTCGTTTGCTGTACCCCCTGTGCAGTGTCCACCCTGTTGCAGAGCTTTGTGTCATCAGCAAAGAGGCACACCTTCCTGCTGAACTCCTCTGTGATGTCTCTGATGAAGATATTAAAGAGAAACGGTCTGAGGACGGAACCCTGTGGCATCCAACTGGTCACCTCCCTATCCCCTGATGCTGCCCCATTTGCTGTCATGGATTGAGTTTTCTGTTCAAGCCAGCTACTCACCCATGCTATCACTTCCTCCCCCACTCCTGTATGGTTGAGTTTGTTTGGCAGCCTTCTGTGTGGCACAGAATCAAAGGTCTTGCTAAAGTCAACAACAACAACCTGCATTCACTGAACTGCCTGAATTCACATGTGCCTCTGCACTGAATGAACTGTCAACATTTATGTCTGCCTTTGTATAACTTGAACCATCTGCATTCATGGACCTTGTTTACCTTAAATGAACTGCCCTAAGTCCATGGTACCCTTTGATAGACTGTTAACTCTTTCCTGTTGCCCTAGCTGGGTTGTGTGATTGACTAAACCCTGCACCCAAAAGCAAGTGATTTAGTGTTGCTGTAAGAACTAATTTCTGTACTACCTGACAGCCAACTGGGGTACCCACTCCTGAATGGATGGAGTTAACTGAACAGCAGTGTAAGGAGTGTGCCTACACAAGGGATATTCTTGTGTGTCTAGAAGGAAAGTGACAACACCCCTGTGAAAAAGACTTTATTGAGACTGCATCGATACTTCTTCTGTCCCTCTCATACTTCACTTTGGGGCTCTCTGTTGAGAACAGAAGTTAGGGTGGTAGTCAGGCAAGGTCACCGCCCATCTCTCCAGTGCTACAGCCCATCCTTGATAGGAAAAGTGAAGGCAGTTTAGGAGCTCTGCCAGCTCGCTAGCTAGGGACACTGACATACAGTGGGGTTGGGTTTTCTTGTTACAGGAATGATAAATGCCAGATCTAGGAGTAACTAAAACTTCAAGATCCTTGGATTACAAAGCTGTGTTCTCAGTCTGAACTTGTTTGGCAATCTGCCACAACCTCCTCACCAACACTCAAAGGGTCTTGTGATGGAATCCAGTTTTATTCTGTCTTGCTCAGTGGTGTGCCATGACTCATTCATCGATGTACTGTTCTTCAAGTGCCTTTGGACTATTGATCTGACGCAACCTTTTTCAAGCATTTAAGTTCTTCTGACCTCACCTGGAGGTTCATTTCTTGAGTTCCTCCATTCACTTTCCTGGCTGACTGCTGTCTTCCCTGCACACATCCAGTATTGCTATACAGTGCTGTGTCGGACAATAGCTAAGTCCGCATAATGTACATGGACTTAGTGTTATTTCAGTAATGTTTCATCTTGGACCTGCAAGTCTGCTGTGGTACACTCTTTTGTCCCCAAACCTGAGTGACAGCTTCCAGATCACCTCCCCTCATAACCACAATAGCGATGATCCATGCTTCCATTCTAAATGGGTTTTTGAACACTAACTATGCATGTTGGCATTATGCAGTTTGTTAATCCAGATGTTAGTGGCCACTTACAGGCTGTGCAACCACTAACATGGTGGGTTATGACTGTAGCAGGGGTGGGAATATGGCATGGCACCAGATGCATGGTGGCATGTCAAGATCCTTGGTGCTACTGTCATAGTCAATAACACAACTCCCAAAGACCTGTATTTTTGTGCATGCTTTCTGTGCATGTCGATTCTGAAGTTTAATGTTCCTTTGTGGTCTTCCCTGGTGGTTCAGTGGCCTTGAATCCATTGGTGGCAATTGTTCTCTATCTGGTATGCAGTGGATACTCCCTCCGTGGCTCCATTCCCCAGCATTACAATGTTTGGTGGTGCTGTGCTGCACATTACTCTTCCTCCTACTGGAATGGATATTCCGGCTTGAAAGGCAGAGAACTCTGGTAAAAGTGCTTATAGCACTTCTTGTGGTCATATGGTCACTGCTGGGTATGGTGGTGAAGGGGTGAGGATGCTGCAGAGACACTGTACATAGCATGGCATGGCCCTACATATTACCACTATGATTAACATGGCTTCTCCCTGCATCTTTGCTTGTGCCATTACACTGACCTGTGCAACAGCATAGGTTAAGAGCTGATACCCCTTTGTGTGTCGACAAATTAATTTGTTCACTGGGTAGGTGCACTGGTCCCAGGGACCATTTTCAGGCACGACCTGAGCCATGAAGGTGACACACAACAGTATAGTAGCATTGCAGTACATAGTAAACATAGCTAACAAATAAGACATCCATATAAAGCAATGTGATTACATAGACAGAAATGGAAGCAACAAGGCACAAGGATCGGCAGGTGACAAAACACAAAATATCATTCAAAATTGCTGTAAGACAGATATGGTGCCAAAAATGCTGTGGTCAAGGGAAGCCTTTACAGGTAAACTACAAAAGGAGTGTAACACATGGGTTAGATAAAAACAAACACGATAGCCTCCATCAGTGTGGACACCCTTTAATACAAGGGTTAGTGGAGAGTGCTCCACTCTGGGTAGGTATTATTCCAGCCCTACTGTGAGCATTCCTGCACCCAGAGTGGGCACAGAGGGTGGCCATTCCAACTCCAAGGTTGGATACTTCACGGAAAAGAGACAGGTTCAAGGGCTGGAAGGGTGGTCCTGGTTCAGGGAGAGTCATGAGATGAGGAAGAGAGGCTCATCTGGGGTCTGGAAGGGTGTTGTAACTGCTGGGAAGGTGTTCAGCTGGAAGTCAGAGACTGGTTTGAGGGCTGGAAGAGTGGTCCATGTACAGGAGACTGGAGAGGTGAGGCTGGAAGAGTGGTCCAAGTGCAGGGAGGGTGGTCAGATGGGTGTTGTAGGCTGGTCTATAGGTTGGCAAAGTAATCCAGCCACAGGGAGAATGGACAGCTTGGGGTCAGAGGCTGACCTATGATTGGTTTACCTGGATCCTGTTGGCAGCAGTTGTCATTGGGAGTGAGTGAACCTTGTTTGGTTTTGTATTAACATTTTGTATCACCTTGCTTGTTTATACTTTTTAGTTTTCATCCTTGACAAAGCACACACATGTGCAAAATGTTGGGACGTTGGTCCCCAGTACCTGATGCAGTGTTCTGCACACTGTGGAGCACTTTAATGAAAGAATTTTACACAATGTTTTGAGTCAGCAGAAGACTCTTTTTGTTTTCCGATAAGGTATTTGAGTGCCTGTTTTTCGTTTGTACTGGATTGTAATTTTACCACTGAGCACCTACCATCTCTGGAGCGTCTCCTGTTTTCTGACTGTATTTAAAAAAAAAATGCCCCAATAGGCTTTTTGTGACTGAACCATTTTCCCTCACTTGTGGTACAACTAAAGTGGTGTAAAACTCCAGGCACTGAGTCATTAAATAGTGTAGAGCTAATTGGAAACTGTACTGCAACAACTGACTAAAGAGAAGAAGAGGTTCCTCTTTTATGACACTACTGAGCATGTTTAAAAGACAGAGTACCTGGCAGAACACGTGGAAAGCACCTGTAGTATTTACAAGTCTACTGTTTTTTGACTTCTACAAGTTATAATACATTCAGAATCAGTTCGACTATGTAAATTTTACATAGTGAATAGTGACCTCCTGCTTTTCTGCCTGTTTCTTTGATAAACATTTATTTTCACTAATTACATCTAACATACATGTTATAGCAAACCAGTATTAAATGTTATAGTACTTTATTGTTCTCTTTCTCTCTTTCTTCTTTGGGCTGCCCACGACCCAAACCAATAAGATCCCCTATAGGGTGACTGGCTATCTCTCCCTGGACTGAGGTACAGATATGGCGCACTGATGAGTCCAAATGAGCACGATACACGTGTCTGTGTCTGCTGTTCTCAGCCTTTTGCTGATTGTATTGTGAGGCCTTCTGGCACCATGCAATTCTGCTTAAGGTTGAGCCAGTCCAAATTAATTCATAGGCACTTGCATATGCTTCCCATGATGCAATGCATTATTTGGGTATGTGCAATTTGCTTTCTTTAAAATTTGGCTGTATGGCCAATATCCTCTGGGATAACCCTTGCACCAGTGCATTTGCTCTGGGGTTCTTTTGTTGTTCTCTTCTCTCTCTACTTTGGGCTGCCCATGACCCAAACCAATAAGATCCCCTATAGGGTGGCTGGCTATCTCTCCCTGGGCTGAGGTACGGATATGGCACACTGAGTGAGTCCAAATAGGGAGATAAAACATGTCTGTGCCTGCTGTTCTCAGCCTTTGCCGACTGTATTGTGAGGCCTTTTGGTACCATGCAATTCTGCTTAAAGTTGAGCCAGTCCAAATTAATTCATGGGCATTTACATATGCTTCCCATGATGCTTTTCAGTATTGGGGTATGTGCATTTTGGGTTTTCATTAAAGGCTTAGTTTGGAGTACTGATTAATCATGAGTAAATTTCCTTTGTGAATTTTTTTTACTGGCTAAATACTCATTTAAACAAAGGGAATTAATAATTATCTAAAAAATTATTTTTTGTAAATGTCATTTGTAGTCAAGGTAATAATGGCTTGTATTTTATTTTAAAGTGGCAAGACTGCTTAGAGTCATCCAATGACAGGACAAGATACCTACAGTATCTCCACAGTCTATCTTGGCTGCCTCTAGATGCAGAATTGAAAGAAGAAGAACAAGGAGGAGGAAAAGGGGAAACTAGAACTGAAGTTGAAGGGATCAAAGAAAGAGTATACAAGTACAGTCCATAATGACAGAGAACAAATACCAAAGACTGATGACAGGACAATTGATATCTGAACTGAATCTTGCAAGAAAGAGTGGGGAAAGACTGGAATAGGATCACAAAGACTTTTATTTCATTTAACTATAAATTTAACCTACTCTCGATATTAGAGTTGGGATAGTGAATTATTTTAAAAGCAGTAAAACTGAATTCAAATTTCAGTTATTGGAAGTGCCTAAAAGGTGTCTGTTAGCAATATAATACAACTAAGTCTTCTTGCTAATTGATTATTAATTGTTACTGACATAAATAAATTATATTTATTAATATATGCATTGATATTAGTAAATTAAATATTACAGCAAGTTTAAGAACCTTGGCTAGTTGTCTAACATAGGTTTAAGATTTCAGACTATTAGAATCTCGCTGAAGTGACATCTACACTAATTATTTAAAAATGAGAACTACAGCCATAACATCAAACAATTTATTCTGAATGATGGATTGCAAGAGTAAAATTAAACAAAAAGAAACTGTAATCCCTGGAAGCTACCTCAGTTGATTTAATGGGCAATGATTTTAAACATAGTAAACTAGATAAAAAGGCCTTTAAACAATTAAAAGATCAATGGATCTAGCTCAATGTACAATAATAAACTTTATGGGCAAATAATGTCAACTTCATTGGGAAATCATTTAAGCTTTTTAGCCCCACAACCATCATAAACTGATCCCAATGGGAATTTAGATAATATAACTAAACTAGGCCCAACATTGAATGGAACCACTTCATTACAAGACACTGATGATCCATTAATTAATGAAGTGTTCTCAAACCATTTTAATTATTCTTTTAATTCTACAGAAAGTAGGATCAAGGTTCCTTCATCTCACAAAACTACCAGTGATCGAAGTATATTGTATCAAAATGTTCAGAAAGGTCATGACCTATTGAATATTTCACTTTCTAAGAGCTCTAACATTGCAGAGGTAGTAAATGATCTGGGTACTACCATTTTGGATATAAAAGATTTACTTAACAAAGGGGACATGATGTCTCAGGGTCAGGCAGCATCTCAGGCCCAGGATTTACAGAATATATCCCAAACCCCACAGGAGCATTTGTCAAGTTCGCATGAAGTCAGGGAATTTTCATCACCCAAGTTTTCATGGGAACCTTTTTCTGAGAGGGGAGGCAGCCCAACAGAGGATATAATGATCTATCTCGGGACTCTGACCCCCCCCTCCCTGGAGGATATTAATGAATTGCCCAAATCATCTGCATTACCTGAGGGCTTGCTCAAATATATTACTGACCCATATAAAGCTAATATAGTAATTTTAGAATTTTTATGGATCCTTAAAGAGAACAGGAAACCATTTCTAACTGGCAGCTGTTTAAAAAGTTCTTATTCTCCTAATTAATATGCATTCCCCTAAAGTATCCCACATTTAATTGTTCCTGAATAAAAGACTATATGAAAAACTATATTTTATATTGTTTTGTTTTTATGGGCAGCATTCTGCTACAGTTCTCTTCATGGAACCAGTAATTTGAAGTATCAGCTATGTCATGGTTTGTGCACAGAACTCTAAGCATAGTTCTGATAGGCCAACAGCTCATAATCAGCATTCTGTGCACAAACCATGACATAGTAAAAACTCCAGATCACTGGTTCCATGAAGAGAACTGTAAAAGAATGCTGCCCATAAAAAACAAAACAATGCAGAATACAGTTTTTGTATCACTTTTTATTCACATATAGTTAAATATGGATAATTTAGGGGAATGCATGTAATTTTTGAGAATAAGAACTTTATAAACAGGTACCAGTTAGAAATGATTTCCTATTACCTTTAAAGAAGAAATGCTTGGTTTAAGAACAAGTGTCACGGAAAACCAATTTATAATCAAACAGTTAGTGGAAGAATATCTGAAACAGAATTATGAAATAGAGGAAAATGGTCTAATAGTCAAATGCAGTGATGTGAAAGTCCAAAGTCCAGTGATAGTTAAAGAAAACAAATATATTCAAACAAATCTTCCAGCCTCATTTTCTAGGGACATAGTAACTGAAATCTAAAATCCTGCTGTTAAAAAAAGGTGTGTGGGGGGAGTATAGATCCAACAAAAATATAATATGGTAATGGTTCTAAAAAGAACAGGACTAACACTAAGCTTGCCAGAAAAAAATCAAGTCAAAAAGCTAAACAACTATTGAATTCCAAGGACAACTTTCCTGCACAATCTAACCTAAAACCAACCGAAGAGTCAGGTTAATTGACCCTATTTATAGCTAAACAAATGTGGTTGGCACTGATAAAGAAAATGTCAAGGACAATTTAATTAATGTAGACACAAGAACAGAATAATTGAGAAAAGAGGCAGAAACAATCTTATTCAGAGACTGCACTTATTACAATCAAGGGAATTCTTAAAAATCAAAATGAGACTAGGGAAATACTAAGTCAAATGTTAAACCCTTTCTTCGCTTAAACAAGACTAAAAAGAATATTCTCTACTTAACAAGCACTATAAACAATCCTGCAGAAGTTTTGCTATTTTTATCTTCCTTAGATGTAGTAATGAAAATCTGGAATGAGAAGTCAAGGTTGGGTAAAATTGGAACTAAACCAGCATTCTTCAATATCTTATTGAACAAATGGCAAGAACAGATACTCAGATAGAAAACTGTATAGTAATTCAAGGCATTCAATATAATAATAGTGAATCAGAAAGGACATTTCAAAAGAAGACAAGTTATTTATTAAGGCTAACTACTCCATGTTCAACCATCAAGGTAATACGACCAGTTGATAGCCGGGGCATTGCCACCTAGAAGTTATATTAGAGGCCAAGGAAAAATCAGTCCTTAACGAGACCCTGGCTAAAATAATTTTTTTTTATGCTAGCATGGGTCTTGAGCAGAACTGTTTATTCCAAGAACAATACCATAATTTTTTTTATCTTCCTCCAGCATTAACCAGGCAGCAAGCCGTGTACAAAATTTTTTGTTTGATTCAATCATGACTAGTATAGAAGCTCTAACCTGAACTAAGAACAACTTAGAAAGCAAATCAGACCCGTTAACCATGTTTGTCTGAGAAGTCCCACAAAAGAACCAACAGGGAAAACCAAGGGATCAATTTTCGATTTCCTAAATTGTACTTTACAGGTTGATTTAGAACATGATTCAACTGTCTGGATACAAAAATGTCAGAATAATATTTTAGATTCTCAGATTGATATTTACTTCAAAAATAATCATGTTGCATAATTGATCTTAAAGAAAGTAGAAGTGCTGGACCCCCTTAGGATCAACATCTTAGATATGGAATTAATGTTCGATAAGTTAGATAACCAGGGAGAGGTTAATGGTTTAAGTACTGATCCAAGGATAGTGTAAGATAATGCCCCTTTTCCAAACTATTTACAGATGCATGGATTAGGTCAACTAGAACAACAAATGAAGGATGGACAAAACATCAGAAAGAAACAGAGACATTTCATGGATTTAAAATATTGTCTTAGAATATTGATGGTTTACCTTCAGAGCTTGTTGATAATGACTGTATGTTAGTTCTTTCAAGTGGTGTCATCATGTTACAGAAAACATGGTTGGCAGTTGATCCCCCAAAGCTTCCTGGTTATATCTGTAACCCCCACCCCCATCATTTTGCAAATGACAGGTGGTATGCTGTTTGAATCTGACAGCAGTACCAGGTGGGGACTGGGTTCAGGGAGGAATAGGTCACTTGGCACAAAGGCTAGGTTTGGCTACTCTGCACAGGGGCACCCAAGTAACTCCGAACACAGGACGCAATAACTGTAATGTCCAATACCAGGAATGGGATTCTAAAGTGTGGCTTTTATTCACATCCAAGCAGAACAACAACGCATAGATGGACCCCCACAGGGCTACATTCCTGGTAATGCAGATTAAAAGAATCATGAACACTTCTTCAACACTTCAGCCCTCAAGCTCTGAACCCACCGGGCACACAGCCCAGACTTGTACGCTGCTTTGGGTACACAGCCCAAACTTGTACACTGATCTGGGATTTCCCTGGCTCAGCTCCCTTGCTGGCCACTCGGACACCTTTTTATTTATTTATTTATTTATTTTGTCTTTGGTAACCGGGTAAGGCCCACTAGACACAAGTGCCTGTTTTCAGGGGCGACCTGGGAGCACTGGGCGGTTAAGTGACTTGCTCAGAGTCACACAGTATGCAAGTGGAGGTTGTGAGAATCAAACTCAGGTCTAGTCTTCTGGATGTACCAAGCTTGTTCACACCTCGTTCCTCTAACCTCTAGCCTATACTGCCAGCCAATATGGAAACATTTGCTGCTGGCTCCCTAAACCACCTAAGAGCACCTCAGCTCTATCAGGGAAACTTCCTTTTAATCCCACATCTGGGTACTTTCCTCAGACACTGGCCAAGTACCTGAGAGAAAGTAAAGGTCCCACAGAGCAAATCTGTAGAGGTGAATTTGGTTACTACTGATGGGGGGGGGTCTCCCACCTCTCGCTTCCACAATTCATACCCGGACATTTCTCTGGACAATAAACACCTCCTACTGCAAAGCTTGGCAGTGTAGATTAAGGCTAAATGTATGTCACATTTCCTATACTTGTCTTGCTTTCCCTTTGTGCTGGACTTGAACATACTTTTACTTGGCATAGCCCATTGCTCTAAGCCCCCCACTGATTAAGCAGTCCAATCCCCACTTTACTTCACTCTTTGGTGCTGGACTTGAACCTACTTGAGTTAACCAGCAATGTCTATTACACTAGACCTCCTACAGATTAAGTAGTCCAATCCCCATGTTCCAACAGTTCAGGTGAAAAACATTGGCCCTCTGTCAGAGCGAACTCACCCTTTGGTTGCAGGTGCCCCACAGGCGATTCCTCCACAGGAATTTCTCTCTCAGATCTTCTGGTGCTGCAGCACAACTTGAAATAGGCAGCTTCTTCCCTTAGCCGGAACCAGGAGGGTTGCCCCTGGAAGACAGGCAAACCTTTCCCCCCCGTCCCCTCAGGGAGGGGGCATTTGGACCAGTGCCAGCAGTCTCCACCACTTCAGCAATAAGTTTCTGTGTCCCTCTTACGGTGGAAACACACACCTTCTTAACAGTAGCTCTTAAACAGAGATTAAATATCTGTTAGCCTGCACACAGACTGCTGTGCTGCTGTCTCTCACCAAGACTGCACACAGACTCTGTTCAAAATCACCAACATTCTGTCCTAACTTCCAACTGCAGCACTCCAGTGTGGCTCATGCAGCTGCGATAGTTCTATGGTGATGTCATCCCTCAGTCTCAGCTGAGACTGAGAACAGTGTGAGACAGTGTGAAATCCATTTAACTGGAGTTTCACAAGCTGCCTTCCCTGCCTACCACTAGGTCTTACTGGGATTCTAGCAACCCCAGGTAACAGGGGCGTTACATATTTTTATAACAAAAGGTTAAACAAACATCTAAATTAGGCAGGAACAAAATGAGTCTGCTTACAGCAGTTAAATTACAGAATAATCTTGTTTCTTAATTTTACCTTGCTAATCTTGACAGTGTATTAGTTGTTAAATCTATAGGTCCTGTTCAAAAATCAGTATATATAAATGTTTATGTTCCTCCAAAGAGCTCTTCAAATAGTTTTTGGGAATCTGGGCTAAACTGAATGCTTTTTCCCAAATTATGAATCAACATCTTGATTATGATGTTTTCTTGGTTGGAGATTTTAATGCCAGAATATCTTCAAATTGCCATAATATAACAAATGACTCTTTGGCACAGGAATATCAGGAGAAGATCAGAACACTGAACAAAAAAAACATTGAGCATGTTACTAATTCCAAACATAAGGAAACAAGCAGGAAATTATTTAAACAAACTTCTGCTTTACTTGATCCTCATCAATGGTAGAAGCAATAGTGATAGAAAGAAATCTTATATACCAATGATTGACTGATTGATTTCTTACAAATGTTAAAGAACAGCTGATGCCTTCAGGAGAACGTTAACAAAACATATTTTGACACAGTCCGGCTTGTATTTCACATTAGTTCTGTATTTCTCCTCCCCAATATGTAACACTGAGGTAATCAGCATGAAAACAGGAGCTTTGCTCCTGAAGAGTTCATCTATTCTTGTTGCTTTCTCCTTACCTGAAGTCATAATGCATTGCTTGTGACATCACAATTACTCCGATGGCAACAGACTGTAATGTCACAACAGAGGATTATGACTTGAAGTAGAGAGTAAGCCAAAGAAGCAGATGAACTCTAACAGATACAGATCATGTATTCATGATAAATTTCCTCAGTAACAAATAATGGGGAGGAGAAATCTATAGAATATGTATGGAATGCAAGCTGAAATGTACCTAAAGATTATGTTTTTTAAAGTTTTCTCTGAGGTGTCAGCAGCTCTTCAATACATTGGATAAAGTCCTGGACCTTTAGATCTTAGAAAGAATAGAATCCCCATTTACCAAAGCAAGCTTACTTGGATTATGCAGGGGAGCAGGAAAGACCTATTAATTCAGTTCAAAATAGTGCAGAGGTTATTAATGATAGAATATTGAAATGGACACAATTTGACATTGACCAGATTGCTGCTTAAACTCAAGGCAGGCTGAAAAATATAGGCAGGATATTCTAGCCCTTTTAGATTCTTCAAACAGTATTTATTATTGGGAATAGTTGCTTAACTTTACAACCTCATTTTTGTATGAACAGGTTAATAATCACGCGAGGCCCAACTCATGGTTTAACAGCAAACGTAAAACAGCAAAAAATGAATTAATGAAGCTAGTGAGGAAGGTTTGTAAAGATAAATCCAAAGCTAACTCACAGTTGTTAAATAGTAAATGGAAACAATATAAAAAATTCTTAGAAGAAGAGAACTATCTTTACTAAAAACAACTATAGGAAAGCCTACAATAGGGAGTTTCAGAAAATAACACTAATCAGTTTTGGATTCTGGTCGCTAGGGGCTGTAATACCTATCCTTCCTCTCTTGATACTTACATTCTACTGGTACAATGGAAACCCATTAAAAAAAAGTGCATTTTGATCCTGAAGAAGAAAGTCGTGATAAAGTTCAATTTATATTGCAACAGAATATTCTTATGGGTGTCTATCCAATTCCTGTTTGTTTCTCATGAAATGAGATAGTGGAGGCTATTCTACAAACCAAGAATGGTAAAGCGCCAGAGCCCGATAGGATAGTTTCAAATGTCTTCAAGTTTTGTCTAGACTGGTGAACACCATCGTTGTACTATTTATTTAATAACATTATATTGCAGTCACGTACATTCCTGGCCTCATGGGCATGTAAAATTATATTACCAATTCACAAAAAAGGTCCCCTAAATGATCCCCAGCTGTATCGTCCAATCAGCCTAACAGACACTTTGCAATATATTTTTTGCTGTATTATATTATCAAGACTGGAACAATGGGTCGATAATAATATTCTTGAACAAGTCCAAACTGGATGTAGGAAAAGTAGGTCAACCGTACAACACTGTATGGTTCTATATCATGTGATTAATAAATATGTTGTAGTAAAAGAAAGCTAAACTCTTCTGTTGTTTCATGGACTTAAAGATGGCTTTTGATAGTGTGAATAGGAAAACATTATGGTTAACACCTTATAATCTGGGAATCGATATATATCTGTTGGATGTACTGATCAGATTACTCTACATGAGAACACTTGGTCATGTATTCACTAAAACAATTTGGGTGATGTAATGCCAAAATTAAATACTAATCTTAGAGTACACCAAGGTTGTATCCTTGCACCATTATTATTCAACCTGTATATTAGCACAATTATTTCTCAGTTAAATGATCAGGAATATCACTCACCTAAGGTAAAAAATTATACAGTCTCTTACCTGGGGTATGCTGATGATGTAGTACTAATTTCTATATCTCTTTCAGGGTTGCAGTATAAATTAAACAAATTTAAAGTTGTATGCCAGCAGAAGCATTTAAAAATGAATAACAATAAAACTCAGCTTTTAATTTTTGACAGTACAAGATGGAATTCATATTCTCTCTGCTTAGAACAATTTAAACTACAAACATTTAATACTTGTGTTTGTCTAAGAGTTAGACACAGTAGAGATTTGAAATAGAAATCCCACATAAACAGATTTATTTATTTATTTATTTATTTATTAAGCATCAGCTTACAACCTTTGAGCCAGAGGCTCGTTTACAAAGGTACCTCGTCACAGAGAAGACAATACAGTGATAACAACTTAGTACAGAGAAACAGTGTACAGTTGTTTTTTTTTTTGAACATACAGGAGGACAAATGAGATCAACAGTTTACCAGATACAAGGTTGGTGAAGTTAACTTTGTTCAGGGAAATAACTAGAACATCAGAAAACATAGGATATCAATACAGTGTGTTTTAGTGGAGTCAACAGGGAGGTAACAGGAACCAAGGGTAGAGAAGGTAGAGGGTTTGAGCAGCCAACAGGGGGCTTTGTCAGAGAATGAGCAAGATAGCTTAGAAACAGCAACAGCTGCGAGTGGTGAAAAGGTGGTTCCGGAGGGTAGTTTTAAAGCAAGAGATTGTGGGGGTGTCTGAGATACTGGCAGGGAGGGAACTGTACCAAGAAGGGGCACGGTAGTGGAAAACCCGTTGTCCATGAGAGGTCCTTGCCCTAGGTACCCTCAACTTGGTTTTACAGGAGGACCGTGTTGAAGCTAGGGAGTTAACACGGTGGATAACGGCAGTCAAACCAGGAGGAGAGAGCCCAAGGAGAGTTTTTTTTGTAAGGATGCAGGTTTGATACCTAAGACGTTCGTCAAGATTGAGCAGATTAGCCTGGGAGTAAAGATGGCAGGCATGTGTGAGTCTAGGAGCACCTAATATTAGTGACAGGCCTTATTTAAGGTGAGGCAGATTTGTTTAGCAAGGTCTGGTCAGCAGCCCTCAGAGACTGGTGTTTATAGTCAACAAGGACAGAATGGAGGACATAATCATGCAGTCGGAGGGCATCGGGGAGGGGAGACAGTGTTTGTGGTGATAAGGATTCCCAACCTAATACTGGTGGTGGAGGCTAAGGGAGATATGGAATGGAACGTAGGGGCAGGGTCAAAGGTTATCCCAAGGTATTTGTATGTGTAAACTTGTTCGAAAGTGGGAACATAGAGCTGGCTAAGACTCTGAAGTTGGAAATTACTAGCTTTGTTTTGGGGGTGGGAGAAGATCATAGATTTGGTCTTTTAAGATTGATAACCAGTCTATGTTCTTTAAACCAGGCTTCCACATCTTTATAGGATAATTGCAGGGAATCTTGGAGGGTGGTGGGGTTATGGTCAGAAGCGAAGATAACAGCGTCATCTGCATAAAGGAGTTGTTCACCAGTACAGGCACCTGGCAGGGTGTTGAGATAAAGGGAAAAGAGCAGGGGCCCAAGAATAGAGCCCTGGGGAACCCCAGATTGGATAGGGCAGAGGTCAGAGAGGGTGCCATTGATTTTACACACTGGGACCGGGCAGACAGATAGCTGGAGCACCATGAGACAGGTCCTGCAGCAAAGCCAGCGTGGCTGAGTGCATCCAGCAGGAGAGGATGGGATACGGTGTCAAAGGCTTTTGACAGATCGATGAACACTGCACCAGCAAGAGAGCCCGAGTCCAGGGAGGAATGGAGGAAGTTAGAAAACTCGATGAGGGTGGTATTGGTGCTGTGTCCAGCCGATGCTTCAGACTACCATAAATGGGGTTATTAGATTTATGAAATATTATGCAGGCTATTTTGTCAAGGGATGCTTCAGAACAATAAACATAAACATTAAGGCTTCTGTTCTTTATGCTGCAGAGAAATGGAAAATAACCAAGTCAGATATATTGGAGAGAATGTTGAACAAATTCTATAAATATTTATTAAGTTCAAGTGTTTGTGTTCCAGACTATGTTTTGCGCAAGTGGAGCTGGGACAGATCCCTTTAGAAACTCTAGTAAATATCAGGATTTCAACTTTTATTACTGATCTCCACATTCTAAAGGAATCAAGGTTTCAAAGAAATGTTTTGAGGAACAACTTGAATATTTGAATACAGATTTTCGGTTCAAATATCTAGTTTTTCTTAAAAAAAAAAGATATCTGTACTGTAGGCCTTGCAAATATAATGACTGCAATGTATAGAATACCAAGCATTAATAATATTGTCAAATCAAAGAGCGATTCAGGGATGTTTTAGCTCAGAAGGATGTGGCTCCCATTAAAAATTCAAAAAGCTACATTACTTATAAGTTTTGGAAACAAAGATTTGGGAAATAACCATATTTGGATCTCATTTAAAAAAAAAATTATGATAGGAGAACTAGAAATGTATACACAAAATTTAGATAATCAGATTTAGATTAGAATTATTTCATAGCAATCTGTGTTATTATAGGCAGCGTAGGAACAAGACCCCTCATCATATTGTAACTGTGGAAGCTGTGGCATTGCTGATCTTCAGCACAGGCTAGCGAAATGTCCATTCTTTAACGAACAGTGGGATAAATGTCTAGGAGAGACATTCTTCCAGTTATACTACTCCCCAAGAGAATCAGTTGTCTTTTTCTTAGCTAGTTCCAGATTAGAGATACTTAATAAAGTTGCTTGGTTTATCAGGGCGTTGAACTGGCATAGACTGACTTTTTGGGGCAAATTTTGCTGTTTGACCTCAAGATATCACCCTTTCAGTAACAACCTAGATGGGGAAATATGAACAATTTGGTTTGATCAGAATGTTTATGTTATTTTTACGTATTGTGTAATTTCAGGATGAAGCTTGAGACAGTTTTTAAATCCTTTGGATATTTTCCCAAAAATTGTTTGGTTTGGGGGTTACAGATTACAAAACTCTGTCAAGAAATATAGGTAACTAGTCCTGAACCTTGTAGGGTTCTGTTTTCACATGGAAATTTCCCATGTTAGCTAAAGATCTCACAAGCTCCATAAAGATTTTAATAAAAAAAAAAATGAAAATATGTATTCATCTGAAACAACGGTTCTCATTTAACTGTGTTTTATATTTTGTCAAATATGAGATCTTAGAGGAAGAAATATGTCTAATGTAACTGAAATGTGTATTTTTTTTCCTATCTTGTGTTTTAAATTCTGTAATGGCTTTTTAGTGAAACAAATAAATTTGAAACTTGGCCTGGGGGGCTGGTCCAGGTGTAGGGAGGGTGCTCAACTGGGGAGAAGAGGCAGAAATAAGCAAAGTGGAAGGGCAATAGAGTGCTATCAAAGACAGAGTGAAGGAGGCCACCCTTATGTGCTTTACAACGATAAGCAAAGGCACAAGGAGCAGGAGGCCCCTATGGTTCGGAAGGCATGTGGTGAAGGCAGTTGGGGTAGGAGGATGGCACTCAAGGAGGCAGTATAGCGCAGTGGTCTAAGGCTCTGAGCTGCAAATCTGGTGACATCCAGCAGACCAGACCTGCGTTTGAATCCCACAACATCCACTTGCGTACTGTGTGACCCTGAGCAAGTCACTTAACCTCCTTGTGCTCCCAGGTCGCTCCTGTAAAAAAGCTTTCAGCTTAGTGTGCTATACCTGGTTAAACAACTAAAAAAAAAAAAGAAATACAAAAGAACTCAGAACTACGAGGATAAGGAGGCTTATAGGGAAATCAGGAGGCTAGCAAGGAAGATAATCAGGAGAGCAAAGGCAACCACAGAGGAGAGGATAGCATCACTGGTAAAGGGAGGAAATAAAACATTTTTTAGGTATGTGGGGGATAGGAGGAAGGTTGGTCAAGGAATATCAAGGCTGGGGGGGGAAGGTGGGGTCTTTATAGAGAGGGACAGGGAGAAAGCAAAAGAACTAAATAAGTACTTCTGCTCAGTGTTTATGAGGGGAAGGGACCAGAGCTAAGGGGGAGGGCAGGAAACGGGGTGGACATGCGACCTTTTAGCATGGAGAGAGTCAGGGAGGAGCTAGGCCAGCTAAGGGTGGATAAGGCTATGGGGCCGGATGGGCTGCACCCAAGAGTGATCCGGGAACTCAAAGACGAGTTGGCCGCTCTGCTAGCGAAGCTCTTCAACCTGTCCCTTGACTCTGGTAGGATTCTGGAGGACTGGAGGAGAACAACTGTGGCTCCAATACACAAGGGGGGAAGCAGAGAGTTGAGGGAGAACTACTGTCCGGTCAGCCTCACTATGGTGGTGGGCATGGTCATGGAGGCACTCATAAGGGAAAGGTTGATGGACTACCTTGAAGCAAATGGGCTGGTAGACGATAGGAAACATGGGTTTACTTAAGGGAGATTATGCCAGACCAGTTTAATAAAATTCTTCGACTGGGTGACAGTGTACTAGACTATAGGAAGTGGCCTAGCTGGATTTGTGCAAGGCTTTTGACACAGTGCCCTCACAGAAGGCTTGATATAAACTGAATGCCTAAGGGTGGGGGACAAAATAACCAAATGGGTGGAAAGATGGCTATCAGATAGGACCAGTGGGTGGTGGTCAATGGGGTGCACTCAGGGACAAGGGATATGATGAGCGGGGTCCCCATGGGGTCAGTGCTGGGGCCACTCCTGTTCAATATCTACATAACAGACATAGCAGAGAACTTTAGGGGACGTGTGACCCTATATGTGGATGACTTGAAAAATCTGCAATAAGGTGGACACAGCAGGCAATCAGAAGATGTGAGAGAGAACCTGAGGACTCTGGAATGGCGGGCTGATGTCTAGCAGCTGAGTTTCAACACAAAGAAGTGTGCAGTGATGCACAAGGGCAGCAGGAACCCGCATTTAGATTACACAATTGGGGGGAGAAAATCAGGATCGCGGATCAAGAAAGGGACCTGGGGATAACAGTCACCAGTGACCCAAGGGTGGGGAAGCAGTGTACCAGGGCTGTGGGGAGGGCATATGGAATGCTGGCAAGTATAAGAAGGGGAATAGCAAGCAGGAGAAAGGAGGTCCTGACAACCCTGTACCAAGCCTTAGTGAGGACGCACCTCAAGTACGGTGTCCAGTTCTGGAGGCCTTAACTCTGGAAGGACATAGAGTTGGTGGAAAGGGTTCAGAGAAGAGCGACCAAGATGGTGCTGGGGATGGATGACAGGCTCTACGAACAGAGGTGTAGGGAACTGGGGCTCTACACATTGCAGGCTAGAAGGGAGAGGGGGGACATGATAGAGACCTTCAGGTACCTCAAAGGGATACATACGGTGGAGGCGGTGTGTTTATTTCACAGGAAGGTAGGCTCCATAATGCGAGGGCACAACCTGAGACTACAGGGAGGGAACTTAAGGAGTAACATGAGGGGATGGTTCTTCACTGAGAGAGTGGCAGAATCATGGAACAGGCTGCCAGAGGAGGTGGTGGGGGCCGAGACTGTGTCTGGATTCAAAAGAGCATGGGACAAGCACATGGGGTTATGGGGAGCAGCTGCAAGAGGGGGAAGGTGGACTGTGGGGTGATGGGCAGACTTGATAGGCCAGACGATCCTTTTCTGTCATCAATTTCTATGATTCTATGATTGCACAGTTCCCTGGGTCAGTATTTCACAACTCGGCTTCTTCGCGGGACTTCTGAAAGTACACTTTATTCAAATACAGTATAACTGTGTGTCTGCTCTTTTTGTTTTTATGATATGCAGCAGTCTCACTGATTTTATTCCCGGTTCTCTGTTTGCACCATTTCCTCTTTGATTGACAAATTATTCTGACCATGTAGTGCTGCCACCAGGGACTTGGTAAAATCTGGATTGCCAGACCTGAAACAGTATCAGAAATGCAGCTTGCACAGTCCGGATGGACCAGTCAGTCCGTTTTTCAACATTCTGGTCCATCTGTTCATGTTGGTCTGAATTTCATATATGGTGAGGGTATGGGTGAAATCCAGACCACCATACCTGGACTGGGCTTTTTACCAATTAAGTCTAGCGGTCCAGATTTCACCCATATTCATCACTTTACATGAAATCCTAACCAGCTGGGAACTGGATGGACTAGTCTGGCCGGATCAGCTAGACCATGCAAGTTGTGCTGAGCTGGCTGGATCAGCTGCTCTGGTTTTTAGCATTTTCCATCTGGTGGTCCAGATTTCACCTGTACACCTGCCGCAATGTTGTGGTCAAAACTGGAGTGCATGTTGGGGCTTTTCAGAGGGGAATTTGCAAACATTTCCTCAGTAGGGTTTTGGCACTGGTATGTCTTACTGGCATGCTGCTTGTGGTGCCAGAAACCTGGCACGCCAGTCCATGTGCCAGAAACCCAGCACTTATTCCAGCATGCCAGTAAGATATGATGGTGCCAGAACACTGGAGCCTGAATTGGTGGTTCAGGCAGTTCTGATTTTTACCATCTGTGCAATTTTGGCAGTTCCGAGCTTACATTACTCACCAGATCTTGTGAATTAGTACAGAATACTTTTTTTTTTTTTTAATTCCTGCTTATGAAGCACAGGTGAACGACAGTGATGGCCCTGGAGTCCTTCCGGCCTTAAATTACCTGTTATTGTGTTTCCTCCTACTGAATCTGGTATTTATTTTAAGTGACCAAACAGAAATTAATTTATATTGTTTAACATGTACGTGCATAAAATAATTGTCTATTTTCTAGCGGGCTCCAGGAGGTTACAATGCGATAAGAACATAATAAAATAGGCAAAGATACAATGCTGTACGGGCGATTGTCTACAATTACAAGTACGTTAAGAGTAACAGAAAACGCACAGTGCAAATCAGAGCACAAGTGGATTTGAATATATTTAGGAATCGTTCTTCATTAAAGGACGCGACTGTTTACATGCATAAATAACTGCTACTCTGAAGAAAAGTGCTGTTGCAGGTAGCCAAATACTGCAACAGTCTCTTTACCGATATTGAAATGGGGGTGTCCCTGATGGTCATTTATCCCTGACTAGTGCTGAGGGCCGTGGCGAGCGCCACTCTACCAACCTAATCAGTAGTGCAGCTAAGCATACCTCTCGCTTCATGTATCGGGGACAATGCTTAAAAAAAATCAGGGCCAAAGACCCAAAATCAGGGACACATCTTAATATTTGGTGCTATTCACTCGGAAAGCTGATAGAAAAAGGGGGTTTGGGTTAAGATTTATTTTCTGAAGAAGAACATGTTTTAGCTTGAATGTTTTACATTATTTTGTGATTTTAGTCTCCACTGTTTTGTCAGAGAAACACACATTTTACGAGGAACATTTTGAGGCAAAATCAGGGCCAGTTGAGAGGTATGCAGCAAAGGCTGCCGTTCCACCTTAAGAGACAGCGCAGGCGCGTGGCGGCCCTTCCGCCAGACTCGGCTCTGCCGGGGAAGGAGATTGGCAGCAAGCGGCACGGTGGTTGGCGAATAGCGGCGGGCGGCATGTCGGAGCAGCAGCGGTACCGAGAATGGATCCTCGAGACCATCGACTCGCTGCGCTCCCGCAAGGCCCGTCCCGACCTGGAGCGCATCTGTCGTATGGTGAGGCGGCGGCACGGGCCGGAACCCGAGCGCACGCGCGCCGAACTCGAACGGCTGGTGCAGGCGCGCGCTGTCTTGCGGGTCAGCTACAAGGGCTCCATCTCGTACCGCAACGCGGCCAAGGCGCAGGCGCGTGGGGGCCGACCCGAACCCCTGCCAGAGCTCGAACTCGAGAACCTGCATAGTCAGACTCTCTGCAAAGCGAAGAGCGGGAGCGGAGGGCCCCAAGAAAAGGGCAGTGGTGGTGGCCAGACTCCAGGGTCTGGTGCCAGGGACAGTATTGGGGGTCAGATTCAGGGGTCCGGGGCCAAGGACAGTGGTGTTGCCCAGACTCCAGTGTCTGGAGCGAAGGGAAATGGCGTGGCACAGACACAGGGGTCTGGGGGCAGGGGAAGTGGTGGGAGTCAGATGCTGGGGTCCAGCGCCAAGGGCAGTGGTGGGGGTCACACTCCAGGGTTTGAGGCCAAGGGCAGTGGCGGGGGCCAGACTCTGGGGCCTGGAGTCAAGGGCAGTGGTGGGAGCCAGATTCAAGGATCTAGGGATAGGGATAAGGACAAGGGAAGTGATGGAGGCCAGATTTTGGGATCCAGGGCCAAGGGCAGCAATGGTGGGGGCCAGATTCCAGGGTCCATGGCTAAGGACAGTGGTGAGGGCCAGACTCTAGGAATCCGGGAGAGAGGGAGCAGTGGGGCTCGGGATAGGGGCAGTGCTGGGGCTCAAGAAGTGAATACCAACGAGAGAGACATTGGTGATGTGCAGCCACCCCGGCCTGGGACCAGGGAGAGGACCAGTGGTGGGGCACTGCTGCATGGTCCTGTGACCCGGGAGAGGCTCAGTGGTGGAGCCAAGGAGAGAGAAGTTAGTGATATCCAGCTAATGCGGCCTGGAACCAGAGAGAGGAATAGTGGTGGAGCTCGGCCTCAGGAACTTGGGGTCAGGGAGAGGGACACTGATGTTCAGCCGCAGCGGCCTGGAACGAAGGAGCGTATCAGTGGTGGGACCCAGCAGCAGGGACAGATGATCAGGGAAAGGAACAGTGGTGGGTCTCAGCCACAGGAACCCGTGGCCAAGGAGAAGGACTTTGTTGATACACAGCTGCAGCGTCCTGGGACCAGAGAGAGGAGCACTGGTGGGTCCCAGCTGAAAGGGTCTGTGAACAGAGAGAGGGGCAGGGAGCGTGGTAGTGGGGGGGTTCACCCTCAGGTTTCTGGAACCAGGGAACGTGGTAGTGGTGGGACTCAATCTCAGGTGGCCAGGGCACGGGAACGAGGCATTAATAGTGGGTATGATGGCATGGAACAGGATGAGTTGGGAGAGCTTGTGATCCGTGCGGTACAATCCCTGGCTGACAGGGCAGCAGAGACTGGTGAACTCGGCAAGTCACTAACCTTTAAGGAGATTATGAGGTACCTGGGCTCTGAGGAAGGGCTTCCTGCTGATGTAGCGACAAAGACCAGAGTTCGAGGAGTATTGGATAAGGAGGTGGCCAAATGCAGGCTCCGAAGGACCAGGTTTGGGAACATCTCCCTTCCTGAAAAGAGAGGAACTAGGCGGAAGGTTGTAGATCGGTTACCTGTCTGTAAAGACACAGTGACACAGGTAAGCTGCTAAGTGATTAGACTAATTCTCTGGAGCCTGCAATTTTCCTCTAAAACAGAATGGATATGGGGGGGCTGAATTGGACAATTTTCAGTTTAAGTGCAAAATGTAACATTATGCACCAATATTTTGCCCCACCTACATTGCATCAATTGTTTAATACATATTTATCCACCCAACTATAGCTGTCTGGCACTACCTTGCCTCTTACACCATCTATCCTGCTGGAAGAGGCCATTGCCCATCGCCACACCTTGCCGGATTCTGTGCCTCTCTTTCACAGCTACCACCTTATGGCTAGTCGCCTAGCTGGAAACCACTTCTGAAGCGGGTTCCAGCAAGCCTGGATTTACAAAATGTCTTGTGGAGGTTGGGGAAGATGAGGGCAGGCTGTAAGGTAGAGTGACTTGGAGTCTGCACTGGGGGCATACTTCACGTGTCGTAATGTGTTGTATTTTAGCATCTTTGACGTCCCTGTCTTCCTCTCCTGCATTATGTGATAGCCCGGAGGGGAGAGAGGGTACCAGATCACATGGAGTCATCCATGCAGCACCTAGACCCTTCCACCCCTAGGTGTTCCTTTAAGAGTGGTGCAGTGAGCCACCCACCCCCAGAAGGAGTGTTCCTTTCTGTCTCCCTGGTTGCCTCTGCTCCTGTTGTCTCAGTCTTGGAACATGAACCTGGGTTAGTAGCACGCTAGAGTGGTAGCACCAGTTTATTACGCAAAGAACTAACACCTTGGGACAGAATGCTGTGCAAAACTCTACTTAGTGCAAGTTGAGCAAAAACAAACTGTGTCCAATTTTAGTGCAAAATGTTCCGTTGCAGTCAAATTTTGTTAAAAAAAAAAATAATAATTTTAAGATTCATCCAAGAACGTGCCATGTTTGAAAATGAAAAAACGGTGTCCCTACTTGTCTCTTGAAAGTGTCAAACCTGTATCCAGATTCTGTCATGTTTTGTCTGTCTAGGACAGGGGCTAGTTTAAGTTTCTCAGAGTTGCAGTTTGTCGTAGTAAACATAGAGTAAGAAAATGTTATCAACTGCTTTTGTGCCATACAGCAACGGCAGTGTTGAAAATAATTTCTTGACTTACAGTTTTGAAGAAGCTGTACCTTTAGTGCCTCCTTGTGGAATTTAAAATGAACAACACAATTGTTATTTTGATTTGAATCACTTCAACTTAGACTGTGCAGTCCTCTAACCTTGCGGATTCTGGAGAATACGAAAACAGGTTTTGCTAAAAAAAAAATTTTTGATGCAGTACAAAACCAAACATATAAGAGGCAAGCCATAACTTACACAAGCCAACAGGACAAGTTGAAATTACGTGTTACTGGCCTGGTAACAAAAGCTACATTGTAGGGTACTCCTAATTCTTACACATGCCTTCAGGCCAAATACAGTTACCAGGGTCAATTGCAAAGAGACTGTAATTGCAACAGAGAGTACAACCTGACACACCCACAGCAACCAAAGTTTTTTTTTTTTTCTAAGTTTTTTCTTTTATCCATTTTATTTTAAAGCTCTGCTATATTCAAACGAAAAGTGGATACAACATATTACATACATGTAGCAGTTAACAGTTCAGTGATTTGTACAAGACATAGATGTACATTGGTAAGCCACAGGTATGCAGGTTAGAGCACTGTCCGCTTCCTGCAACTCAGACTTCCAGTTCATATTATTGGCATTCAGCTGCCCACGGTCTAATGATGAATGAAGGTCTGGCTCTGCTTTTCGTGCTCCAGGGCTGTCTAGGAACTTATAAAACAATCAACAGAAAAATAAACCAAACAATTCCAACAAATTTGGATGCGGTGGAGCAAATCCTGTGTCGGATGGGTGTGGATCCAGTGTAAATTCCAGTCCCTGTCCTTGTAGTTCTCCCTGTGCTGCTGCAGTGCTGCTGACTTCCCTCATCACCCCTTGGTAGGAGCAAGCCCTTGATTTTTCTCATCTGTTCCAGACAGTATGCTGTATGATACTTTTATACTGAGAGTCTTAGGGTTTCTGCGATTCATGCCATTTTGCTCATTTCTGAGTCTCTATCCACATTTGGAGAATAGGAGGCTCTTCCTGCAACCAGCAGGCTGTCACCCCCCTTCAGTGCTGTTGAGCAAAGAGCCCTAAATGGGCTCTGGTGGACCTTGTCTCCATTTCCTGCACCTGCATGCCCGGGACCAGAGTTTCAAATGCATTTGGGATGTTCCTACAACAGAATATGGTGAGGGTTACATGAACTTGGTCCCAGTAGAGTCTCGGTCCCAAAAGACATGGAAATGCAAGCCCACTTGCCTACATTTTCTCCAACATAAGGGGGTTGGGGTAACAGTCCTGGAACTGGGCAGGGAATGTGGGAATGTGGAAGAAGAGTACCAGGTATTTCCATCGAAACTCCCTCCACCCAGTTGAGGTGCTCATCTTCCAGGCCCAGTCCTACTCCCGAATCCACACTTCATTGGTGAGTTGAATCTGTGCATCTTGTTCCCATTGTGCCTTTAAATGGGTAAAGTCTGGGTGAACAGTGCCAAGCAGGATCTGGTAGGCTGTGGAGATCATACCTCTCCTACACAACAAGCATTGCTGCCCAATAAAGTCTTCCAGTGAGGACATATCCTGACCCATTTGTGATACTGAGGTCTGAGATGCAGAAATCCGGGGTCTGTATGTGGCGGGCATAGTCCCCTATTATGCTTGTAAGTGGGCCTGTCTTGTTTGGGGTTTGTGAGAGGGTCCTTGCTTTCAACAGCATACATAAAGTACTGTATAGCAGGCTGAATTAGCATCTGTTACAATTGGCACGAGTCAACCTTTATACATATGCCCGTCTGATAGAATTAAGCATGGACTGTGTACTTTTCAGTACAGTACAGCTGACAATCAGCTGTCCGTTATTTTCACTATCCGTTTATTTTCGCTGATTGTCAGCAATAGCGAATATAGTGAAAACAAACAAATAGTGAAAATATCCTTCTATACAGTATGTTTCTTCCAGGGGTTGGAGATTTCTGGCCAAATGCGGGATGTGAGGGGAACATGGGGTAGGGCAAATAACGGGACTGGGAGGGGCTGCTTCCAATTCCATCTCTAGCCAGTCTATGTCTCCTCTCTGGTCCAGCTGACCACTGGCACAAGCTAGGTTGCAAGGTAGTAGTAGCATTTTATGTCTGCCATGGCTAGGCCGTCCCTGTTGCAGAGAAGAAACAGTAGATTTTTATGGATTCGGTGATGTCCAGAGGCCCAAATTAACCTCAGGATACTCTTCTGAAGGCGACTCTGGCATCTTCACCGGAAGGGCTTAAAATACGTATGGGAACCTCAGGAGAAAGTTCATTTTTACTGAGGCTATCCAGCCTCCTATGCTAAAGGGCAGAAGATACCAGCGTTTCGTATCTGCCTGAGCCTCCCCCAACAGTTTCTTATAATTAAGTCTGAATAACTCTGACAGGTTAGGTATGACTCTCATTCCCAAGTACCGCCCCACATTCTGTGATGCCCAATGGAAGGGACAGGATGCCTGAAAGGCAGCTGGGCAGGTGCCCCATGTCTCATAGCTTCCAATTTGTGGTAGTTAATTTTATACCCAACCATCTTTCCATAGCTGTATAGCTCCTTCACGAGGGCTGGCACCAAGTTCTCCAGAGAGGCAAGGAAAAATGGAGAGTCATCCGCATTCAGCAAAATCATGTGCTCCCTCCCCTCAGCCTGCACTCCTTGGATTGCCGGATTCTAGTGAACGTGTGGGGCTCTATATGGAGCGCAAGCAGGAATAGTGAGAGAGGACACCCCTGCCTTATGCCCCTGGTTAAGAAAAAGTGCTCCAACTGGAGACCGTTTACCTTAACTCATGCTTGGGGTGAGACATACAGTGTTTTAATACCAGTGCAAAAAGCCTCTCCCAGCCTCATGTCCTCTAGTGTACGGTAGAGGAAACCCCAGTTCACCTGGTCAGAGGCCATCTCTGCATCCATAAACACTGCCTGGGCAAACTCAGGGTGCTACCTCTGCCACAACAGAATATTAAGCAGGCTACAAATATAATTGTGGAGTTGGCCATTGATAAAACCCATTTGATCCAGATGAACCAGGGATCCCACCCATTTCTGCAGTCTGGTTACTAAAATTGATGTTAAAAATTTCAGGTTGACATTTAGGAGGGAGATGGGATTGTAAGATCCACATACTGTGGGGTCCTTTTTTCGGCTCCGGGATCACTGAAATATGTGAATATTGCCATGATCCCCTACCGTAGCTGCAATCCTCAGAAGACACTTTCCAGCAGTGAGCAAAACTGTCTCCAACCATGAAAAATGTGTGGGCGCCAATCCGTTGGGGCCTGAGGATTTACCTATGTTCAAGCGGCCAGTAGCGTAGGTGCTTCTAGCTGGGTAGTTGGGGTGTCAGACTCCCCTTGAGCCTCCGTCGTGAGGCAGTTGAGTTTCGGCTGTCTGTAAAACTCATTCAGTTTTACCTGGAAATCCTCTACCCTATTCGGTATGTAAGGGTTCCTATAGGGCCTCAAAACAGTTTGGCCACCAGTATTTTGAGTGGGTCACTTTTATATGAGTCTGTGGTTCCCCGCTTATGCTGATGGAGTACTGTGTGGCTTGCTGCCTCTGCGTAACTGCCAGGCAAGTAGTTTTCCGTGCCACGTTCCCGGATTTGTAAAACTTCTGACAGGAGTACCTCATGGTTCCCTCTACTTTTGCTTCCAGGAGATTATTCAAATCTGGCCGTCATTTCTCTAACTGTAATTTGACCTGCCATTCAACACAGTCTTATGTTCCACTTCCAAGTCAAACAGCATATTTTCCAGTTCTTGTTGCTCTGTAAGTTTTTCCCCTTTTCCTGGTGGCCACAAAACTGATTGTCTGGCTGGTGATAACTGATTTTAGGCCATCCCACCACATAGCATCCGTGGTGGCACCTCTGGGGTTACTAGCCTTGTATTTCTTCGTGCAAGCGTCCACCATTTGAATGTATTCTGAGTCATTCAGCAGCAAGACATTCAGTCTCCAGCATGGTGTTTTCTGAAGGAATGCAGCTAACCAGTCAAATACGACAGGTGCATCATCTGATAGTGTCAGAATTTTGATATGACACCACTCTGCCACGTGAATCTAGTTAGAGGAGACGATGAAATGGTCAGTGTGGGAGTAAGCATTGTGAGTGGGGACCAGCAGGTATAGTCCTTTATATTAGGGTGAAGGTAATGCCAGGTTTCCATCATCTCCAGTTCTCGAGTGAGTCTGCAAATACAGGTACCCATTCGAGACTCGTCCATCGCAGCTGCCAGAGAGCTGTCAAGACGGGGTTGTATAACCCCATTAAAATCACCACCCACTAAGTATAGATCTGTAGGGGGAGGTGCCCAGGAGACTAGCTTGTCCTTTAACAAGGCAGCATCATCTCCCTCTTGGATTGGGGTATAGATGTTGTCCAGTGTGCAAGGGACCATTTTTAGAGAGCCCTTGATATAAATCGAGCACCCCTTGGGATCCTCAGTTACATTCTCCACTTGTAAGGGGCAGGATTGGCGCACTAGAATTGCAGTCCTTTGCCTATGAGGCTGAGGCTGAAGAGAGGAGGAGGATGCAGAGCCCGCCCAGGATGGATCTCTAGAGCTTGGCATGCTTGCTGTGAGTCCGGTATGTTTCCTGCAGAAACCAATCCATGTTCCCAGCTTCTTTAACTCCTGTAACACTCTTGACCTTTTTATGGGATTACTAAGCACTCGGACGTTGTACGTCACCATGCAGCCGTCTGCCATCGTGAATGTTGCATACAGAAAAACAGCACCCAACCAACTCTGTGTTAAACAACAGTAACTGTATACAACAGGTAACCCTGAACATGGGATACAGTATTCCAGTGGTTTCATGACCCCCCCCCCCACCGTGAACTGTGGTGGTGGTAGCCGCGCCATCGACTGATGCTGTTTAAAATCCAGCTTCATGTTCACCTGACACTGACAGTCACCCGTCTTTCGTTCTCCCCCAGGCAGCTTTATACGTTCTACATTCCTCCTCTGGTGATTAATGTAGAATAACAGTAAACCTTCTTACCCCATCCCCTGGTGTAATACAGTATATTTTTCTGCATAGTAGGCCATCAAGCCCCCCCCCCACTCCCCAACCAGTGTGCCCCTCAACCACTCCCTGCACTCAGTCACTAATAGCATTGTTCCAGTCCTGGCCTCGCCACAGCCGGGGGAGGGCAAGTCAGTTCAAGCGGACGTTTCTGAGACTGTACCAACCTCAGCTGCTGAGCTGCTGCGTCCTCCTATGAGGTGGATCAAGAATCTTAGTTGTGACCCACTTTCTGAGGTGCCCATATGGTGGCAGTGGTTTGATATATGCCCCCCCCCCGGCCACTCCCTGCATGCAGTCACTAATAGCATTGTTCCAGTCTTGGCCTGGCCACAGCCGGTGGGGAAAGCGAGGCAAGTCAGTTCCAACAGGATGTTGCTGAGACTGCACTAACCTCAGCTGCTGAGCTGATGCATCCTCCCATGAGGTGGATCCAGAATCTCAGTTGTGAGACACCTTCTAAGGTGCCCAGATGATGTGGCTTGCTGTGTGTGAGGGTACGGTACCCCGCAAGGGGTCAGAGGCCTAGGCCTGGTCCCTGCCACAGCCCTTCCTTGAGGGGTCAGGACCAAGTGCTGAAGTGGGGATTCTCATAATCTGTCCCCAGTTGGTCTCTGCTTAGAGAGAGGCATGTGTACTTCATCCTGTGGCTTGTCTGTGCTCTATGCCGTCGCCCCCTCCCCCCAGCACTTGTTCTCTGTCCAATCTCCAGAGAGCCACGAGGCGGGCATGCAACCTGGGCCATGAAGGAGCCCTCCTAGTTCACTGTAGACTGGCAAATGGTCTGATATTTGCATGATTTGTTCACATACCACCTCCCCAGGGAGGCCCAGGTAGACAGAGCCCACCACCCACAAAGACGGACAATACCCAGCAGCCCCCCCACTATGCAGAGCACTCTACCCCTCTGGCAGCCAGCCCTAAGAGGGACATTACACTGGCTTCATATCTCGACAGGTGTGAGAGGATCCATCAGGCCATGTGTTTTAGTCTGGCTCAGTTGCTTATGAATCCTAGGCTTGTACTGACCAGAATCACTCCCACCCTGCAACCATGGCAGCCAACACGATCATAGGTTCCTGCTATACAATGTATAGCCCATTCAATAAAAGAACCCCCCCCCCATTGAATAAACCCATGGAAATCAGTGTCAATCTATAAACATATTTTCTCACCTTGTTTACCTCTCTTAGGATAACCATGATGTAACTTGTCCCTTCTGCAATTCCAGAGTCTCAGGAAACTGTAGTCAAAGGTGACCATCCACCCCAATATGGAAAAAAAGTTGACCACCCCCGACTCTCAGAAACAATTGCCCATACCTCACCACCTGTAAGTCCAATTAAGTATGGGATAAGGTGGAGTTCCTTCTGACAAATTGGCTTACTGAATGTTCCACGGCTAGTCTCCGAGCAGTCAGTGTTGGTCGGTGTTAGATATGGATGGACGTGGCGAAAGACTCCATCTGTGTTGCTTCTGATCCTGGATCCTTCGTTGTTTTGGGGCTGTAGCATTGCTGCTGATTTCTCTTGTGGGCCTTGCAGACTTTTTGCCAAACTCCCATCTCAGACCAGTTATCCATGGCTGACTCTGGGGCTAAAACCAAATCCTGCAGGACCCCTAGTTGTTTCAGTAGCGGTCTAGATTCAACCAGAGTACAAAAGAAGCACACCCTGTCTGACAAGTGTAGTTTAAACTGTGCTGGTGCAGTGATTTGGAGTTTCACATTGTTTTGGGCCAGGTACTTCCTGATGCCCAGTAGAGTGTGTCTTTTGAGGAAAGTAAGGGGGGAGGGGCTTAAAGCCGTGCTTCAAAAATAGTCTAGCGTTCCCAGAGAACAGCTCCTTTTTATTCCATGCCATCAGGAGGACTTTTGTTTTCACCTGGTAGTCCAGGAACTGTAGGCTTACCAACCTTGGTCGTGCCTTAAGATCTGAGGGTTGGGGTCTGCTCAATGTGAAGGGGCTGTTCCTGGGGCCAGGATAACAGTTCACAGAGCAGCAACTCTAGGAAGGGGGCCATTTCCCCAGTCTCCGTTTCCTCTGGGAGACCTTGGATCCTGATGTTGCGCCCGGGGCGAAGCTCTAGGTCATCCAGCATCTCGGTTCCTGCTCCCAGCGACAGAGGAACCGCAAAACTGCGATGTAGTGGTCAAGGGTTGTAGCGGCTTCATTTAGGCCCTCTTCAAGTTTGGCGGTACGTTTGGCGACCTCCATAAGTCCCTCCACTGTCTCCCCTCCGGTTTCCTCCGGTTTATCCACTGTGTTGTCAAGCTTTCTCATCTTGTGGAAGAGCCTTTTTGAGGTTGTGAACTGCACTTCATTTTCGTCATCACTGGGCAGGCTGGCCTGTTCCAACTCAGTAGATGCAGAGCAGCTACCTTAATGGGAGTCTCAGCCATTCGGGGTCATGTGGATGGGGAGATAGGCCCTTGGACTTGGTTTTCAGAGGCATCCTTGTGTCGGCACTTGCTACTACCCATACCAGTAAGTTTGGTCATGGGGCTGGGTGAAAAAACTAATCTATTATCCATTAAAAATAAATAAAATAAATATTATCCATTTCATATCAAGCATAAAAAGTCAGCTTCACAACCACATAAATAACTATCCCAACATTTCGCTGTATTTTCTGAGTTTTTCAAGAGATGCTGTCCTACAGAGACAAATATGTAGTTTTTCAGTGATACAAAGTAAAAGTTGTAATTCTCTATATTAACTGTTTAATCCTGCTTTAAATAAATGACTTACCAAGTCATTTCTGTTTCCTGTACTCATAAGAGATACTAGTCCATTGGCTACATAGGGTTACCAAGCAGCTCTACTCCCATGGTGATTTGTATGAATTAAGAATATGTTGGACTATATTCTTGCACGTTGGCATTTCAGCCAGCATGTAGAAGTGTCATTAGCAGCGTATCGATCATATCTGTAGCTGAGAAGCTGATTTTTTGAAGCCTGGTGTGAAATGGATTAAAGATTCAAGATTTTGAAGAAAAACTTTGGCTACTGTGGGTGTGAGTTTGTACTCTTTGTTCCTGATGCGAAATCTACTAGCATTCGGCCAGTTGGCAGGTTTGACCCCTTGTTCCAGAATAATACTCTGATTTGAGGGAGGAGTTCTTCTGTGGATAGCATCCACATGACAGGTGAAGTCAATGTGATTGTCCAGTTGACTGGCAGGGATATATGGAAGAGAATTTTTTCAGACCAGCACCATTCAGGATTGTGAAGGCCAGGGTGGACTGGCATTTTGCCAGCCACTGCCTCGTTCTTAAGGTCCTGGAGACAGTTTTTTCAGCATTGCGGGAGAGTTGGTTGGCACAGAACCAAAACCGGACATTTTCAGAGTTATGCTGGCGCTCAGCTGCCAACACTGGGACTCCAGAGAAACTGCGCACCGCATCTTTTGTGCAAGGTGCTTGATGATCACGATAATTTGTAGCGTTGCAAAGTGCATTACATCCCATTAAACTCATTACACAAGTAGGGACACGTATGATGACTACAGCACCTTACATTAGAGTATGTTTTCCACTTGCTGCAACAATATGACTTTGTTGAGGGATTCCCAAAGCTGCATAAAAAGCATTATACCAAAGGAAATGGTGTCAAAGGATCACCTTGCAGCAAATAACCTCAGTGGCTCAGGAGGTGGAACATTTGGCTCCGGCACTGGAAGGTCAAAAGATCATGGATTTTAGCCCTACACCAGGTACTTGGGGTAATACCAATAACTGACACTGTTCTTCAGATGAGACATTAAAACCAGGGTCCCTTCTGCCCATCTTTGGTTGCTGTCCAGGTAGAAGTAGAAGATCCCATGGCACTTATAGATGAAGTGTGTTTTCCTGGCTCCCCAGGCATCGCGCTGCATCTGTAGTGCTCCCGGTCTCCACCAGGGGCCGCTACAGAGCGAGGCATCACCCTAGCCCACCCCAGGAGCGGAGAGCAGTCCTCCGGATGCGAAGTCCACACCTTCCCCCTGTCAACCCCCAGTGCCCTGAGTCCGTTCCAGAACCCGGGCCGCTGGCATGGCTCGAGGTAAGGCGCCAGCGCCCTAGCCCTCTGTGCCACTGGGCCAGCTTACAACAGTTTATTAATTAAAAGCTATAATGAAAAATCCAGAAATTATTGTTGATTATTAGTCAAGAAAAGGAAGAAGAAATATACAACAATCCAAAAGTATCAAAGCAGAAAATATCTAGAAAAACCTTAAATCTATGTTAAAACTCCTCAAGGTTCTGGTTACTGTAGTCACACTAATTACTAGTGGTTGGTCACCCTTTTTTATTTTAAGTCAGCCAAGGACAGTTTTTCCTTAAGTCCTGGAGGTCACCGTGGTGTGGTCTGTTGGATTCCATTTGGTAAACTCGGTATAGGATTGAAGTGATCGTATTAAATAGTACCCAGTTTTGTGGTTGTTTTTGGTTGTGTTGTGAGATCACATCGACTCTGCCATAGATAGTATTTTATCCCTGAAAAACAGGCTCAAAACAGACTCTCTACATGCTTTCGTGAAAATACCTCCACAATGAAGCAAGAAAGCACCAGGATAGCTTTTAAATAGGATGTGTAGCCCATATCGGGTCCTTCCAGCTCTAAGCCAGGGACTTCCAAAAGGATATTGCATAGGGACATTCAAAAAAATAGGTGACTTGTGTTTACAAAACCATCTGGTGGAATGTAGGCTGTGGGCAATATATTACTTCCAGAGATGTGTATTTTAATGTATCATGGACCCCTAGTCTGTCATGGTAGCTAAGCCATTTCAAGTTTCACATGTGCCTGGGATTACACACATCTGTAAAGAGAGTGAGTACCTTGCCTTCTGTCCTTTCTGGACAGTTTGGGAAGACTAAGGGTCGGGGGCTGTTCGAAGCCAGGACAGCGTTATACATCTGTTTTCTGGTAACGGACTTCAGGGTTGTATCCGACACTTCCTGCTGCCTTAGTCTGCTTGGTGTGCTCAGAACGTATAGTGGTATTGGGGAACCAACTTCGCTGGGTAATTTCAATTTACCATTCCTTTAAACCCTCAAGTCTCCAGGTGTGGGCCTATCCATTCCTTAAGTAAAGGGACGCATGACTTTTCTCCCTGGTGTAAAACGGGACTGAAATTTTCCTTCGTAAAGGTAGAGTAGAAGACAACAAATGGGCTTGCCATATTCAGCCCTTCCTGTGTCCTGTGCAGGTATGTAAACTCCCATCTTACTGGTTAAGCTGCTACCCCGTATTGCTTGGAAACGAAACACTGTAGAGTGTCGCCTCTAACGTTATGACTGAGGAGAGATATCGCTCAGGAATAGAAAGCAGTAGAGTCTATTCCAGTTTAAAGATACATTGGTCACACTTTAAGTGACAGTTTCCGTGTAACTGTGGGGTGGGAGATCATTAATTACATGCAATGGGATAATTACACTGTAATTGCATGTTTGTTGCATGTAACTACATTGCAATTGCAGTGCAGTTAACAGTGTAGTTACACTGTAACTGCAGTGCAGTTAAGGAAGCTTAGTGTTACAGATTCAGTGTGGTTCTTCCCAGAATGTATGCCCAATATAGTCATTTCCCAATATGATATGGGATGGGAATCCTTCCAGTATGGTGAAGATATGGGATGGAAATCCTTCCAGTATGGTGACTGTTTTCTTCACAGGGTCCTGTCCAATGTATAGGCGCCCTGCTCCTCTTGTGGTTAATTTTTGCACCTGAAAAAGTAGAATATCGGACAGTATATCCAATGCCTTTGTATTATCTTCCATCGAATTCAATTGAAAACACATAGGCAAGGATTTTGAGAGGTGTTGTGGACACAGGACAACACAACCTTCTGTTCATCTAGCTTGGATTTTTCCAATTACCAGCTTCAGAGCAAAAATACAAAGCTAGGGGCTCAGTGGACACCCTTGTCTCACTCTGTTGGTGGGTCTAATAGGTCTTCTAACCATCCATTAATTTTGGGGGATAACAGTGGCTGACTCGTACAGTATTGTGTATTGTCAGTGATTTTTTTTTTTTATCTCTCTATTACTCAGAGCAAGGTACAAGCAGATGTCCACATAAGGCATCATTGTATAAGCAAAACATGGAAAAAGAGTAATGCAGCATTTTGGAATGCATTTCTGAAACATATCATATAGGTTCCCACTTATTTATATAAAAAAAAAAACCTAGATAACAAAATATGAAGTAGCTGCCCTTAACGCAGCAGTGCTAGATAAAAAAACTGGATCTTTTGCAACAGTTTGTTTCCTGTGATCTGTTGAGCACTTACCTGGTAATCTTTCTTGTTTTCGCTGTTCTCTCACCCCATAATTTGCTCTGTTTTTCTTTGTTTATGTTTATATTTTTCCTACTTGCCATGTTGAATTGGAACCGTCTGCCACCAGCCGCACATGCACATGACTTGCAGCACAACGCAGGGTCAGCGAGAACATGCAGCACAGGGTACTGCGGAAGTAGACAAAAGATGTGATGCGATGGAAGGGGGAGCTTGGCTGCAAATTAGGCAGCAGCCATAATTACTGTGGATCCACAACAATGGAAATAAATTTTAAATATCTAAAAAAACTAAAGATCACTAGAAAAAAATATTTACAGATATGGAAACCACAACTATGGCTGCATGCTTCCTGCCAAAAAGCAGAATTTTGGTAATCTGCCGTGCCTTCTTGGCAGCCAGTACATAAATATATAACATAGAACCTGGAGGGAGACATAAGCCTCGAGGCGGTATTGAAAGGAGGACCAGTTCTGGAGTTAAGACCGCATCAGCACCCATGAGTATATTAAGACTGTCCATGACATGTTGCCAAAAAGGAGCAAGGACAGGGCGTGTCCAAAAAATATGTGAGTGGTTAGCCAACGTCTCTCCACACCGCCTCCAACAATGCCTATACTATAATGGCAGATATTTGGTCAGCCAGGAAGGAGTGGGAAAGTGATTTTCTGTTTTCAAAAATGGGCAGTTTGACAAAATCTGGCCCCCCAAAAAAAAAAAAAAACGTTTTTAAGAAAGATCAGCATGTTTTGTACAAAAATTTGGTTCCAAATGGAAGGGTTTGTCCAAAAAGCTGGTGCAAAGTGGGATTTTCATGAAATACTGTCTCTCAAATGCTGGTTTAAAAATTACAAATTCTTTTTTTTTTTTCTTGGTGTTTTCCATTGAACACGGAAAATCTTTGGCCCTAAATGCTCTCCACTTGACAATAGTGTGTGGAATTCTGTATTTATTTGTTTAGTTTTTGTTGACCAGGTAGGTGTGCTAGAAAATAAAAATGCCAATTTTCAGGCACGTCCCAGGAAATCGCAGAAACCATAGGAAAGTACAAAACTGCAGTGGGATGGCAACATTACATACAAACAGGAAGGCAGTAAAACATTCGATATGTTGTATAACAGAGACTCAAAGAAATGGGCAAAAACACCAGCAAGTAGAAAAAAATCAAAACAAAGAGGAGAGCGTATAAATTTACGATATAGAGGAATTTGCCCTGCAGGGTCAGAGGGCTTGCTTCTGCAAGCTCTCCCCAGCCCAGCCAAGGACAGCTACATGCGGAATTTGCCCCGCAAGTAGGGAGCGGATACGGAAGGAGTTTTGAGTGCACTGTGTGCACCAAACTTTTGAACTTGGCACCTTTGTGCAGCAGTAGCCCAGTTTTGTGGAGCTTAAATTTCATTGCTATTCAGAGGGAGCAGCTTGCATTTACCTTGTGTGAGCTGTGCTCCTTCAAGCTGAAATTTTCAGGACTGCATTGTAATCTGCTTTTTAAACTAAATCCTGCAAATTAATTTTCTCAAATTGTTTAATTGTATGGTTGGTGCTTTCCCTACCTACAGTAGTTCCAAACTCGGTCTCCCTGCCATTAGAACTTTCCCTCCCCATCAGAACTTGCTCTGTAGTGCAACTCCTCCCCCTATTCAAGCTCCCTACTCTCTCTTTGTTTCTGTTTAACTTTGATTTTCCTTCCCTATTTAAAAGGCTGACCCCTCTGTCTTCTTTCTTTTGCAGGGTCTGAGGACTTGCTTCTGCAGCCTTCCCCAGCCAAGTACAGTTCGCTGCTGGAATTTGCCCCGCAGGTACAGACACGGAGGAGTCCTGAGTGCACTGTGTGCACCGAAACTTTTGAACTTGGCACCTTTTGTAGCGCAAGTAGCCCAATTTCGTGGAGCTTAAATTTCAGTGCTATTCAGAGGGAGCAGCTTGCATTTACAGTACCTTGTGTGAGCTGTGCTCCTTCAAGCTGAAATTTTTGCCCACCCACACTGCCCGACGTCCTCCATCTATTAAATATTCTTTTACTCCACCCTATGCCCTATCTGACTGGCCTCTGGTGATAAAGGGGCGGGGCACATAACTGTGGGCAGTCCTAGAACCTGCAGTCTACTGTGTTTGCTGCCTTGGTCCTGCTTCTGGGAAATATCAGATTCTATTACATGATAATACAGCCCCCACTCTACCTGCTAGTCTTGCTGACTCCTCTCTGTTGCTGCATTGCCCTGGAATACTTCACCCTCCTAACTGCTGCTCTTCCAGGCTTTTCTGCAGACATGAAGGACTTTACCTTCTCCAATCTGCTACCTCTCCCCAATCGACTCAGTAGCCTTATTGAACACTCTTGCCCAAAACTGGTTCTCCGCCTGACTAGGTCTTACAGCACATCTAAACGCATCTCCAAAGCTAGGACCATCCTCGCCTTCTTGATTGCTGCTACCTGGATTACTGTCCTCTCCTTATCTTTGGCAGGTGATGTGGAAACTAACCCTGGCCCCATGGCCACAGGGTTCCCTCACTGTTCAGTTGGTTCTTCCCCTGGGCCCTGTTCCAGAGGACTAAAGATTCCCACCTTAATATAAGAAGCTTGGTGGCTAATCATGCAGAACTTGTAGTTTGGACCACCACTCAAAGGCCTGATCTCCTTGCAATTTCTGAATCCTGGCTTAAGCCTTCTCTCCCCGACTCTCTGTGTTCCCTCCCCAGATACAACTTGTGCCGGGTTGATCGGCCCGCATCAAAAAGAGGTGACGGTTTGGCACTATTTACAAGTCTCATCTAAACCTAACCTTACTACCGTGCCCCTCGCTTGTGTCCTATGAGGTACTTCATGCACTGCTTCTGCTGGGTGACTCAAAAAAAAAACTGTACATTGTTTGCACCTACATGCCTCCAGTTTCCTGCAAACATGTGCTCGAGGAGTTCTTGGCTTTTCTCCCCCAGGCCACCAAAAACAATGAAGTGATTTGTCTAGGTGACTTCAGTCAGAATTGACTCAGTGCAAACCTCCCTGTCCTTGACTCTTAATACAAGCAAGGCCAACCTAACCCAGCTTGTCTCAGTGCCTACGTGACATTCCAGCAATGGTAATAGTCACACCTTCTTTGTCTGGGTACTTACTAGCAGGCCGGACAGAATCTCTTCCGTCACCGTGCTACCGGACTCCATTAGCGACCATTCACCTGTCACCTGTGTCTGGGATGCCAGTCCCCCTCCACCCACCCAAAATCATCTCCATGTCTGACTTCTCTGCCCTTGACATCTCGCTTTTCTAAGGGATCTTCAGCATGTCAGCTAGTCTCCCATATTCGTGACAAATAACATTGACTTGGCTGTAGAATACTTTACCAACTCTTTGCGCTTCTTGCAGTCCAAGCACATTCCTTCTATCAGGCTTAGGGTATGGGGCCTGCCTACCAAATGGTTAACTAGCCCTCTTTTACGTATGCTTAAAGCACGGGATAAACTCTGGACCAGATGGAAAACCTCCTCCCTGCTCTCTGACTTCATCGCATATAGCTCCCTTCATAACTCTTGTAAGAAAGCGCTATAGACTGCCAAAAGCAGTTACTATAGAGGCCTTCTTCACGCCACCTCTAGTAACCCAAAAAGGTACTGGGCACCAATAAACCACATAATGGGATGCTCCACGTCCCAACCCCCCCCCCATGACTTTCTAATAAATAACTTCTCCTGGAACAACCCTAATACCATAGCTAATGCTTTCAGCTCACTCTTTACTGCCCTCCCTAGTTTTGATGTTGACGGTCCCCCTCTCGCCACCCCCCGACCTCCCCCCAATCCCATCCTTCCCTGATTCTCCACCCGGTCTCCAGGCTGGATGTCCTACGAGCTCTTAACATGATGTCTCCTTATGGCAGGGCAGACCCAGAATTCTCAAATTAGGCACGTTTCTTCTTGCCACCCCCATCATGTGATTGTTCAACCTCTTTATTAGCTCGGGTAATGTGCCCCTCTCCTGGGAAAAATGCCAGGATTATCCCAGTCTTCAAAAAGGGTGATCCAAAAAACCTAACAAACTACCATCCTATTGAGCTCCTACTGACCTTCAGTAAACTCCTGGAGAAGCTTATCCATCGCCAGGCATCTAACTTCATTGCCAACTTTAACCTGCAAACTCCTGCTCAGCATGGCTTTAGGCCAAACCACAGCACCACAACGGCCCTAGTGCAATTCACCAGTGACATCAAATCTGCTATGGACCAAGGCCAGCTTGCTGGGTCTGTTTTTATTGACATGTCAAAGGTATTTGACTCGATTAACCACAACCTGCTCCTGCATCAACTAGGCTCTGTTGGCGCCTCCCAATCCACACTTGCCTGGTTTGCCTGCTACCTGTGGAGCCACTCCCAGTCTGTCTCCTGTCATAAAGTTCTCTCTGCCCCTGCTCTGCTTCATTCGGGTATCCCACAAGATTCCATACTTGGGCCCCTGCTCTTTTCTTTGTGTGTCAATAACCTACCTTTGGTGCTGTCCCACAGTCTCTCCTTACTCTACGCCGATGACTTGGTTCTCTATGTCTCCTCCACCTCTATTCATGAAATCAACTCCCACCTCTCCTCTGATCTTTATCGTATCCAAACTTGGCTTACGTCCTACTGCCTGGTGCTAAATGCTGCCAAGACCCAGGCTGTGCTCTTTGGGTCACAAAGGAATCTGTTGCTTCAGCTCCATCTCTCCAGGTTTCTTGTCTTGATGGCTCCCTTGTGGAAGTAACTCAGTCTTTTAAGTACCTAGGGGTCACGCTGGATCCACCTCTTAACTTCTCTTTGCATGTCAAAGCTGCCTGCAAATCAGTCAAAGCTAAAACTGGACTGGCTTACAGAGTCCGTCAGTTTCTGACCCCTGCCACCAGAATCTCTGTCGCCCAAGGCCTTCTCTTCCCTGGACTCTGCTACGCTCTGCCTGTCTTCGCTATGGCACAGGCAAGCATCTCGCAAATGTGGGACGTTGCCTACAACAGTGTCTGTAGATTTGCGCTATCTGCTCCTCATCTTAAGCACCACTGTACTCTCTGCTCTGCCCTCCACTGGTTGTCTCCTTCCTCGCGTCTGGCTTATTCATAAGGTTGTCTGTCTGATATTATTCGTTCTTCTGTCCCCTTCACACTCACTGCTATGCTCACCTCCGTGGACTGCCCTCGTTCCCTCTGTTCCATGTCTTTATCTCTGTTATCTGTCCCAAAATGCTCTACCAGGATGGGTGAACTTGCCTTCCCCTTCTATGCCCCCAAATTTTGGAACTCCTCTCCCACTTGATCTTAGGCACTCCAAATCCCACCCCACTTTCAAGAAAGGCCTCTCCAATTACCTCGCCTCCCTTGACATTTGTAAATGTCCCTAGCTTCACGAGTCATGTAAATCTACCATTGTCTTGCACTTAAATTTCCCTGTAGCCTCTTGATTTCTCCCATCCCCACTCTAAGTCAGCTGCAGCTACGCACTTTGTTCCTAGTCTCTGCCTGGGAATTGTCTCCTTGATGACTCACTAATAGCACTGTCATGTTTTGTACATTAACAACCATAAATTGTGCCTTTTTGTCTGTTTTGTTCCTATTATACTGTGTGATACGTACTTCCTCTATGTACTAGGTAACTTGCACCTCTGTAACTGTTTTGAATCTCCTGTTGTACAACACTGTATATGTAATTGTTTTTACCTGTTCCTTGATTTGTACTCTCCTGGGTCGTGCCTGAAAATAGGCAGTTCTGTCTAGTGCACTTACCCGGTTACAAAAAGCAAATAAATAAATACATCAATGTAACAATGGATCAAAGATCATAAGAGCAGTAATAAATATGGACATTAGAGGACAGTAAAGAACCAGTACAAATTCGGGCACAATATGTCTGTGGAACCTAGAAAGTTGCAAAGTTCCATTTTAAATATGAGGTGGCAGTGACAACTCGAAGGTCCCGTGAAAGGGGAAAATGCCTGCTCACTCATCTTAGAGGAGCACTTTGGGAGATCCAGGAGAGACAGATCATTTGAGCATGGGGCATAGGCTTGGTCTGAGGGCTTTAACATAGCAAAGTATCGAATCAAGACTGTGAATGTGTATTTGTGGGACACATTATTGAATGCCTTCACCTGGTCTGTAGAAAGTAGAAAACCTGACATCTGACCTTGTGTGCCCCGTTCTGTCAATTCTCATTGGATGAAAAGATTATCCGTAATAGATCTATGAGGCAAAAAAAGCTCCGGTTTGATTTGCAGCTATTAGTTCATTTGCCATTAGAGGCAGTCTTTCCCTAATATTCTGGACAAGATTTTGTGTTCACTGTTCAGGAGACACAGGGGTCTCCACTTCTTTAACTCTGCTTTATTTCCTATCTTATGAATGAAAATCAGCATTGGGGGGGTTCCCCGTACCGTGGCAAACATTTCCTCTTTTGGTAAAACAGGGCCATGCACTCCACCAACCAGGACACACCTGGAAACATGCTATCATGGATTAGTGAGCCTTTCCTAACATACTAACATGCTAAAGTGCCAGCAGAATAGGCCTAACTGTCTTTTGTGTCTGCTCGTTTGGTCAGCCCCCACCCTGGGAGCTGACCTTGCTGCCCCCCTCACTTTCTCTGGCTTCTCCCTTCCCAGTTCCGGATATTCTCGCTGCACTGGATTTTGCTTCCAGAACCCTTCCCCTGCACCTGTCCCACCCTCTCTTGAACCCCCTCCACCGTCCCTGCCTCCACCAGCCCCCCTGGGCAGCACATTCCATGGCTCCACCACCCTTTCAGTCAAGTAGCACCTCCTCCTTTCTCCCCTGAATCTCCCCCCCCCTCCAGCTTCCACCCATGCCCTCTAGTTGTCCCTCCTTCTTCCTTCGAAGCACCCTGACTGCTTCTCCCCTATTTACCCTGTTCAAGTACCTGAAGACCTCTATTATGTCCCCCCCAGTCCCTTCTCTCTTCCAATGTGTACATGTTTAGCTCTTGAGCCTCTCCCATAGGTCCTGTTCCCAAGCCCCAAATCATTTTGGTTGCCTCCTCTGGACTCTCTCCAGGAGTTTAATGTCCCTCTTTAAGTGTGGCCTCCAAAATCACACGCAGGCCCGAGGTGCGGCCCCTCACCAAGTGTTATAACAGAGGAGTATCACTCCTTCCTTCTGAGGTGATCCCCCAGCATGCATCCCAGCATCCTGTTGGCCTTGGCTTCTGCCCTCCTACAAGTCTCTGAGTTGTTCATCTGACATCCACCACCACCCCAGGTCCCTCTCAGCCATGAGACTTGTAGCATTCCCCGAGTGTTCACTTGGCCCAGGTTTCTGGCCCCCAGGTGCAGTACCTTGCATTTCCCTGCATTGAACCTCAGCTTCCACTTTCTAGACCACCTTTCCAGAGCCTCCAGGTCCCCCTGTAGGGCCACCCTCCCCTCCTTCCCATCCACCACCGCCCCCAGTTTTGAGTCATCCGCAAAGAGACTCATCTCACTCCTGATACCCTGCCTTATGTCAGAGACGTAGGCATTGAACAGGAGAGGCCCAAGGACTGATCCCTGTGGGACCCCACTAATGACCCTCCTTGGAGATGAGACTATCCCGCCAACTACAACCCTCTGGGTCCGGTCCTGGAGCCAATTGCCTATCCATCTGATCATCTGGTTCCCCACCCCCATTTCTTCCATCTTATCCAACAGGCCCTCGTAAGGAACAGAGTCAAATGCCTTGCTGAAGTCTAGAAAGAGGACGTCCACTGGTCTACCCAGGTCCAAGGCACTTGTCACCCAGTCATTGAATTCCACAAGGTTTGTCTGACATGATTTCCCCGGGACGAATCCATGCTGTCTATCGTCCAGGCACCCTGACTTTTCCAGGTTCCTGATTAAACATTACAAAATACAAATAAATACTAATTAACCTGTAAAAGTCGTGGGGTTTTGGTGACTGTGGAACCTCATATGAAAGTCCAGAGAAAAAGAAAACGTTGCTCAGGACTTTCCCTGCAAGTATTCTGCTGTTGATGGTAATAAGGTCCTTCAGTATAAAGAACCATGGGGATCGGTCCTTGGGCCCCTCCTGTTCAACACCTACGTCTCTGACATAAGGAAGGGTATCAGGAGTGAGATGAGTATCTTTGTGGATGACTCAAAACTGGGGGCGGTGGTGGATGGGGTGGAGGGGAGGGTGGTCTACAGGGGGACCTGGAGGCTCTGGGAGGGTGGTCTAGAAAGTGAAGCTGAGGTTCAATGCAGGGAAATGCAGGTACTGCACCTGGGGAGCCCAGAAACCCGCCAAGTGTACACCTGGGGGTGCTGCAAGTTTTGATGGTTGAGAGGGACCTGGGGGTGGATGTCAAGATGAACAACTTGGAGACTTGTTGGAGGACAGCAGCAAAGGCCAACAGGATGCTTGGATGCATCGCTAGGGGGATCACCCCCAGAAGGAGGGAAGTGATACTCCCCCTGTATAACTGGTTGGTGAGGCCGCACCTCGAGTACTGCCTGCAGTTTTGGAGGCCACATTTAAAGAGGGACATTGAACTCCTGGAGAGAGAGTCCAGAGGAGGGCAACCAAAATGATTTGGGGCTTGGGGGATAGGACCTATGGGGAGAGGCTCGAAGAGCTAAATATGTACACATTGGAAGAGAGAAGGGACTGGGGGGACATAATAGAGGTCTTCAGGTACTTGAAGGGGGTAGATAGGGGAGGAGCAGTCAGGGTGCTTCAAAGGAAGGAGGAGGAGCAACTAGAGGGCATGGGTGGAAGCTGGAGGGGGGGAGATTCAGGGGAGAAAGGAGGTGCTACTTCACTGAGAGGGCGGTGGAGCCATGGAATGCGCTGCCCAGGGGGCTGGTGGAGGATGAGACTGTGGATGGGTTCAAGAGGGGGGTGGGACAGGTGCAGGGGAAGGGTTCTGGAAGCAAAAACCAGTGCAGCGAGAATATCCAGGACTAGGAAGGGAGAAGCCAGAGAGGGCGAGGGGGGGCAGCAAGGTCAGCTCTCAGGGTGGGGCTGACCAAACAACCAGACATGAAAGACCATTAGGCCTATTCTGCTGGCATTTTAGTATGTTAGTAAAATATGCACCTGGGACCCCACTGAGAATCAGATAAAAAGTGGATCAAGAAACTTGAAAGGCAGTGAACCATGAAACTCTGCGCCCAGTGAGCCAGACAGTAGAGAAGGCAGGGAAACGAACACATGCAGTTGCATTTCATTTGTATTATGGTGTAGCTCCCAGGCCAGAAACCTGGGACACTTTTCATTTTACCGCCAGAAGGTGTTCAGAATATAACTGCATGATTCCTGGAAGCCCAGCACTGTTAATTTTTACCTAGCAGTGTCAGTGGCTCAGTAGGAAGCACACTCACCTCTGAGGCCGGGAGATCAGAAGGCTGTGGGTTCAGTTCCTGCATCTGGCACTTGGGTTAATGTCCCAGTACTGACACTGTAGTGCAGCATGAGAGGGGTGCTGCACTTCTGAGGTGCCGTCTTTCGGATGAGGCGTTAAACCGAGGTCCCATCTACCTGGATTGGTGGTAGTTCAGGTGGATGTTAAAGATCCCATGGCACTTATCGAAAAGAGTAGAGAATTTCCCCGGTGTCCTGGCCAAATTTCCCTCATTCACTAAAAAATACCACCAACAGCTTAATCTGGTTCAAGGTCAGTTGGCATTCATCTATATCCCCCTTCCCCGGGTCGTGCCTGAAAATAGGCAGGATTTGTCTAGTGCACTTACCCGGTCAACAAAAACGAACTTAACTAAACTAAACTAATTCACCCACAGTAGCTCTATCAAGGTTATAGACAAGTACCACATTTTACACAAAGGAAGCTAATGGCTTACTGACTGCACAGACTTCCTCCTGCCTCGGTCTGTAGCATTTTTTACATTAAGAAAGTGGGGAAAATCTGATGGAAGTGGGAGTTGAGTCTTGGACATAGCCAGAGAGAGACCCAGTGCCAGTCCAGCAGGGGTGAGAAAAGCAAACAGTTCATCGCTGTTGGCAGTATATTTTGTTGCATGATAACCATGGCATGCCCCCCAATGATCATTTTTGTTTCTGCAGGACGTTAGTACCACGATATATCATTCATGGTATTGATTTATTGTGACGTCTCCACTTAGTTCAGTTTGCGCAATAGCTACAGCAGTTGACCAGCCTTCTGTTAAACTGTGCACTGAAACACTGCACTGCCACCTGTCCTGTCGTGCAGATGGAAGAACAGAGGTGCAAGCAAGTCAGAGCAGAGCTGGGATTTAAATTAGTATCTGTCTAGCTCACAGCCTCAGAACCACTTCATTGACTGCACTGTTTCCAGTCACAGTGCAGCTCTATCCTTTCGCTAGTCAGTCTCTTAAATCTAGGATCTTCCACAGTCTGCGGGAATCATAAAGAAGGTGTGTGTCAGACTTGGTCGACTCTACAGGATTAGAAAGTTCCTCATCCTTGCATCCAGACTTCGCCTCGCTTTCTCTCTACTCCTGCCCCTTATCGAGTATGGAGCAACTGTCTTGTCTCCCACTACCTCATCCCTCCTTATATCCAAACTTAATCTCACATACAACAACATATCACGTTTCGTCACCAGTCTCCCTTGAAAAACACACCACTGCTCACTTTATTCCTCCCTCGACTGGCCCACTCTAGAAGGGAGGTTCCATCTAAAGATGCTCTCCTTCCTACATAAGATATACCTCAATTTTCTCCCCCCCTCCCCCCAGCGTTATCTCCCTATTCTCACTCCAGCGTCTAGGCGTCTGACTAGAGGTGCATCAAGTCTGGTTTTTGACCCCTCTTTCTACATGACTAAGCATGCCCAGAACTCCATTACCTTCAAGGGAATGAAGCTTTACAACAATCTACCCCCGAAATCCAGGCCTGCAGGCCCATATACACTTTCAGCTCATCCCTAAAGGAGCACATCCTCCTATCGTCCACCTGCAGCTGCCCTGATAGGCCTCCTCCATGGCCCTCTCGGAAAATCCCAGTGGCTCTCTCTGCCTGCATCACCTGCACTTGTCTTTTTCCCCACCAGGTGCACTAAAACTTCCTGCCCTATACAATACCTGAAAACATTATCGGTCTGCCTCCTGGTCGACTCTTGTTCAGTTTTGCTTGAGTAATGTGCTAGTTTTATTTTGCACTTGTTCTTTGTACTTCTAAACACCTGTATATATAATTTATTTACCTTATTGTATGTCGTAGGTAGTTCATTGTATGTCTTATGTAATCCATTGGTCTATGTATTTGTTCATCTGTTGTATTCCTACACTGGACATTGGTGAAAACGGGCATTTTTGCTCATGTGCCTTCCAGTATACAAATAAAATTGATTGATTGATTAAATTGGAGCTTGGCTGTTTCACACAATGCTCCGAATAACCTATGTACAGGTCAGGGCACTTTTATGAAGATAGACTTGGCAAATGCACTTTTTTTTTTTTTTTTTGCTAACACGGTGTACCCACATGCATCACATATGAGAAGCCCCAAGACCAGCAAGTTTGAAGGAAGCCTGCATGGGCGTGGGTGTAGTAACGCATACACAAATTAAAGGAGAACTATTGGCAGAGGTGAAGCCCTGACCACTGCACAGATCGGGTCTTCACCTCTCTGACCCCCTTTGCAGGCATCATGGTAAATTAATAGTTTATTTACATGACTACTTATAAAATCTGAGCAAACTTCCGGTGGACCTGGCTTTTAAGTATGGCACTCCTCAACACTACCCCCCCAGATCTCACTGGAAACATCATGAGAAAGATGATGCTGTACTGCCCCTGCCTGAATTAGTACCTTTATGTATGGAGATTTTACAGTGTATATATCTCCGAAGCCCAGTGCTGTTTTCACAGAATTTGCCTAAATCCCATGGGTATTTTCCTTCTTGTTTTCTGCCCCTCCCTTTTGGATGCCAGTGCCAAGCATACACGCACACAGTGTGCAGCTGTGCAGTGAAAGCCAGCATTCCCAAAGGCGGACCCAACCCATAATGCCACCCATGATCACACAGGTGATGCTGTAGAAGCAGCATTGCTGTGCCCCCTTCCTGGCGGGGAACATGTCCTTTAGGATGCCCACTCTTTCTCCCCCAGCTGTCCCCTGATGACCAAACTCCATTCCTGATCCCCAGTTGCCAGTGTCAGAAGCGGTAGCGCTGCCACTGTGCCGACGGTTTGGCCTTACTGGCATTTATTACATTTCCTTTTGATTTAATAGTACACTTAGGTTATACGTTGGTCTGCCGCTGAATGTGTCTCTTAAGAAAGCCAGTTTGCCCCGTGTATGCCAGATTGTGGGTAAGTGTGGAGCCACACATCAGGGAGGTGGGGCAGACAACTTCCTTGTTGCAACCAAAGCCTGATGACTATCACTGGAGGAAGAGTTAACCTCACTTTAAGTGAGCAAATCTGTATTTTAGTGTGCACATACAGAGATTTGTGCATACTGGCACCTTAAGTGTGACACCCACGGCCTTGTGCGCCATGCACTGAAGTTTATGGTCACAGGCGTGACTGCTTATGTCATACCTAGAGACCCGTGTTTTTCTTAAATAAGAAATTCATGGTATAAAAAGATATAAAACTAAAACAAGCACATGAAAAAAGTTTAAAAAATGATTTTGGGGGGGGGGGCAAAAACTAAATAACTCATCATTTCTGAGACACCATTTTGAATTAAGGTTAAGCAATGGAATCCTCGGACTTCAAAAAGCACTGTTGAAGCCAGTGAGATACTAGCTTGTAGCAGTTGTTGTTTAGGCTCCGTTGTTACCACAAGAGATGGTCCACAAAGAAGTGGCAGCAGAATTATCTTGATTCACAGAACGTTTCAAGACCATAGCATAATGCTGCTTAATACAATGTAGTATACTAGGAATGTGATTTCTAGTGTGTATAAGGTCATTTTGAGGTATTTTATGAATGTAAATGTGATATCAAGAAATGAAACTACATTTTCAATGAATAAAAAGAATTTCATGTCATGCCCCACCACTTACCCATACATTAAGATCCAGTTGTGGGCAGAAGAGATGTCCTCTGTGTAGTGGCTGTTCTTACGGCCTTTGATGGTCCAGCACATACCCCGCCTACCTGTTGAACAAAGTGCTTGGTATTCAGTAGGTCCACTTTTCTTGCCCCGTTGCTCTCTGCTTGTCTGGTAAGTGCTTGTTCATTTGCCACTTTTTCCCCCCAACCCCGGGCTGGTGACAGAGTGGCAGGTGTTAGTGGAGCACTCAGTACCAGCGCAGATAGCATAGTGCGATACTCTGCTATTTGCACTAGTTAGGTTTACTAATATGAAGGGAATATTTTGCCTTGTATTATGCAGTAATAAACTACATAGTTTTCCCTCAGCTGCTACACAAAATTAGTTATGTGTAGCAGTCACTACACACCTAACTTCACCTTCCAGTTGTTGTAAAGCTGCTTTACACAAGGTTACTGGCGAAACACTGCATACTTTTTTACTACTACTCAAATTAAGTGTTGCAGCACTGATTGCTATGCAGAATTTTTGAAAATATTTTCCTTGCTAGTATGGTTGCAGTGTTTCTCCACCCCAACTCCCATGTTTTTTTTTTTTGTTTTTTTTAAATGGGGAGAGGCAGAAATCCCCAATTTAAACAGATTGGAAAAACAAGATAAATATATTACCTAAATCTGGCACTAACTGGAACGAGTGCAAACATCATAGCATACCAATATGCTGCACTGTCAGCATCGGTCCTTAGTCCTCCACCAGTGCCAAGTTGCATCACCAGTACTGCCTGCTTGAAACAGTTCTTTGGGCAGGGGTATCATGCAGCTCTGTAGCTGCACAGTTGAAGGCTGTCATGCTTTGGGAATGGCCCCGTGAAGATATTTAGATTGCGATCCCCACCATTCCAATGCAGAGGTGAAGGCTGTCTGATGCACGAATGCACGGAACCATTTTGCAACACCCTCCCCACCTTTGAGCGTAGTTTTGAGGAGGGGGGTTGCAAGCAAGGGACTACTGCAGAAGCACTGTGCAGGCACTTTTGCATAACTCTGTAGCAACTGAGACTTGGTCCCCAAGAGTGGAGCTGGAGAGGAGCCCAGACTCAATCAGTGTACGAGTGCACATCTGAGAGTTGGCAAATGGCTATCAACTACCAAGACTAACTGGCTTGCCATAGTTTGATACCCCCTTCAGTCTGGTTCGGGAGGGTTGTGCTGAATGTTGGGTGGAGGATTTGATGTTGGGTGAACACAAGCGCACTGTGGAGAAGTGACTTACTTGAAACTGACAAGTACTAATAAATGGTAGATAACACAAATGACTTACGTTGTTGAGGGTTTTTTTCATAAATAAAAATACATTGTTAAAAAAAAAATCTTCACACAGGGGGTCGCTGTTGAGCAGCTATCTGGCAAGATGTGCCTGGAGACAGATTTGTATATCCTGTGGCTAAAACTAATTAAAAGCACTCAACAAGTGGGATAAAAGCGATTAGAAGTTGCAGATTTGAACTGCAAAAGTCTCCGGAGTTTGTAGATATCAAACTCACCCATGGGTCAGAACCAGAAAATGGATGGAAGTGGAGTGAAAACCTCGGTGGCTGTACCAGACCAGGCTGCAACCAACACGTTGGCTTCGGGACTGGAGCCCCCTTGGAAAGCTCTGCAATCAGCTATGCAGGCTATTGATCTAAAAGTGAAGTTGATACTGCAGCACTTTGTGGAGCAAGATGCCAGGACTGATGTGGTGTCTAACACCGCGATGATGGCAGAGAAATCTGCAACTCAGGCTTTGGCCACAACCTCCAAACTAGTCCAGGAAAATGCCCAATTATGATACAGACTGGAGGTTTTCGAGAATTCCATTCGAGCCTCCCATGTGAGAATCGTCTGGCTTCACAAGGGGACTGAAGGGGCCGAGCTACTGACATTTCTTAAATCCTGGCTCCCTGAAGTATTGACTCTGCTAACGGGTCTACTGGCTGATTACCTTTGGAAAGCCTTTAGAATCACCCCTCGGTCTGCTGGTCCACGTGGGGATATGCCGAGGGTGATCCTGCTGATTACGGCCAACTCTGCGACTAGGGACACAATTCTGCAAGCTGCAAGATCAGCAGGTGGGCTATCTTATGAAGGGGAGACGATTCATCTGTTCCCCGACATGTCTTTTGCCACCTGCACTAGGAGAAAAAAAATTTGACGCAGTTCAATCCAGGTTGAGAGGCCTGGTGGTATCTCACTCTCTCCTGATGCTGGCCAGGCTACAAATCAATTACGGAGGGCACATGATTCAATTTAGCAACCTGGTTGAAGCCGGGAAAAAGGTGGAGGCCATAGCTCAAGAGTTCAAGGCTTCGGAGGGACAACGGACTGAAGTATCTGAAGAGGAGACCTGAGCTGGAGTTGTTTTTGGACTTCTGTGCCTTGTCTGAACTTAAGTACCCTTTTAATCTGTTAATTCTAGCCAAATGAATATGGGACAGAGTATTTCTGGGCTATATGGTATCACATAACTACTATTTCCTTTCTAAGAGACCTTAAGTTTTTTATAAAATTAATGACATGGAACCAGGCGCCTGTATCTGAAGAGGGACATTAAGTTACTGGAGGGGGTGCAGCGCAGGGCGACAAAGATGATCAAGGGGCTGGGGGACTTATCATACGAGAGGAGGCTGAGGGAATTGAACATGTACTCACTGGAGGAGAGGAGAGACAGGGGTGACATGATTGAAACCTTTAAATACATGAAAGGAATAAACAAGACGGGTACAGAGGGGCTGTTCAAAGTAAGGGAGGGGAAGGCCACCAGGGGCCATGATATGAGACTGGAGGAAGGAAGGTTCAGGAGGGAGATGAGGAGACACTTTTACAGAGAGGGTGGTGGCTGGGTCGAATGCGTTACCTGCAGAAGTGGTATCCAGTAGAAGAGTGGACTGCTTCAAAAGGGGATGGGACAGGACAAGGGGGAGGGTTAATGAAGGGGAAGGGTGGAAGGGAGGGGCAGCTGCAGAATAAGGGGTGCTAGCTGCACATTTGAGCAGACTTGATAGACCTCTAGGCCTTTATCTGCTGGCAAATTTCGTATGTTCGTATTTTGTTAAATTCCCTAATTTCTTGTTGCAGATCGCTTATTGATGGGATGTATAGGCACTCACTATGCCAAGGTAACCATTTTGGACTTGGTGACATATCAGCACTGTTTGCTGAGTCTTTTAACATTTTAGACTGATATATTTTGGACTTGTGCCCCAAAAGCCTTAGATGGCTGTAGCCATTTAGTTTTAGTTATTGCTCTTGATAAAGCATATTTAGTTTTTTCCCCCCACTGCCTAATACAACTCTGTATAGATTTACAATTCTTATATACGTTGACTGTATCTGTATTTCCCTCTTTGTGATGCTGCCTTACAGACGACTGTACTCTATGTTTTTGCTTTTGTCAACATGTAATAAAGTAAAAAAAGAAAAATCTTCATGCAAAAAAATTCGTATTGTTGTACGCCTCTGTATTTAGCTTTACTCACCTTATTTCCAAAGAAATGCGTACATTACTTAGATAAGACATTACTTAGTAAAATCTTATCTAGAGCACTGGTAACACAGATTTGAGTACACAGTAGGATGGTTCCTCGAAACTCTCAAGTCTGCCAAGTGCTACACAACGCACTTCTGTTACTAGATGTAGAGTTTACTCAATGGCAAAATTAAAAGTTAATTTATACGGTTTAGTGCACTAGTAGTAGTGTCATGTGCAGTGAGAGGGTTTCATTGGATTTGTTGCACTTCCCAAAGTGGGGTGTTATTGAGAGTGCTGTTGTTAATTGCTTAATCCTCTGTTAAAGCGTATAGAGGCATGTTTAGACAATGTATTAAACAAGTGTTTTGCTCTACAGTGAGTGAAGACATGAAAGCAGACATGGTTACGGTTGTGTACAGATGAATTTGCATGGTGGCCCTGTCTAAGCACCTTTATCATGGAATGTGCGTACGCTGAGGTGGAAGTGAAATGTAAGTGTTGGAATAGTGACAGTACTTTCCCTCTCATAACACTTTGGTACCTGATGGGGTGTAGTATCAGTGATTTGAGGTGTCACTCTTGGTACAGTGCCACTGATTGGTATCACTCCCAGTACACTGTCACTGATTTAGGTGTCACTTTCAGTCCATTGCCACTGGTTTCGGTGTCACTCGCACTAGAATGTCACTGATTTAGGTGTCTTACTCAGTACACTGTCACTTATTTTAGGTGTTACACTCAGTAGTGTCACTAATTAAGGATGTCACTCTCAGTACAGTGCAGTGTCACTGATTTAGGTGTCGCTCTCAGTGCATTGCAATGTCACTGATTTTTAGATATCACTCTCAGTACAGTGCAGTGTCACTGATTTTTAGGTATCACTCTCAGTGCAGTGTCACTGGCAGTGTCACTGATTTAGGTATCACTCTCAGTGCAGTGTCACTGATTTTTAGGTATCGCTCTCAGTGCAGTGTCACTGATTTAGGTATCACTCTCAGTGCAGTGTCACTGATTTTTAGGTATCGCTCTCAGTGCAGTGTCACTGATTTTTAGGTATCGCTCTCAGTGCAGTGTCACTGATTTAGGTATCACACTCAGTGCAGTGTCACTGATTTTTAGGTATCGCTCTCAGTGCAGTGTCACTGATTTAGGTATCACTCTCAGTGCAGTGTCACTGATTTTTAGGTATCGCTCTCAGTGCAGTGTCACTGATTTAGGTATCACTCTCAGTGCAGTGTCACTGATTTTTAGGTATCGCTCTCAGTGCAGTGTCACTGATTTAGGTATCGCTCTCAGTGCAGTGTCACTGATTTAGGTATCGCTCTCAGTGCAGTGTCACTGATTTAGGTATCACTCTCAGTGCAGTGTCACTGATTTTTAGGTATCGCTCTCAGTGCAGTGTCACTGATTTAGGTATCACTCTGTGTAGTGTCACTGATATTTAGGCATCGCTCTCAGTGCAGTGTCGCGTATTTTTAGGTATCACTCTCAGTGCAGTGTCACTTATTTTTAGGTATCACTCTCAGTGTAGTGTCACTGATTTAGGTATCACTCTTAGTGCAGTGTCACTGATTTAGGTATCACTCTCAGTGTAGTGTCACTGATTTTTAGGTATCGCTCTCAGTGCAGTGTCACTGATTTAGGTATCACTCTTAGTGCAGTGTCACGTATTTTTAGGTATCACTCTCAGTGCAGTGTCACTGATTTAGGTATCACTCTCAGTGCATTGTCACTGATTTAGGTTTCACTGTCAGTGCAGATGTCACTTATTTTTAGGTATCACTCTCAGTGTAGTGTCACTGATTTAGGTATCACTCTCAGTGCAGTGTCACTTATTTTTAGGTATCACTCACAGTGCAGTGTCACTGATTTAGGTATCACTCTCAGTGTAGTGTCACTGATTTAGGTATCACACAGTGCAGTGACACTGATTTAGGTATCACACTGTGCAGTGACACTGATTTAGGTATCACTTTTGGTGCAGTGTCATTGATTTAGATAATGTCACTCGGTGCTATCTCTGACTTAGGTATCACTCTCGGTACAGTGTCACTGATTCAGGTATCACTCAGTGCAGTGTCACTGATTAAGGTATCCCTCTCAGCAGTGTCACTGCTTGAGGGTGTCGCTCTCAGTAGAGTGTCACTGGTTGGGGTGTTACTCTTGAAGGCATTTCAGCATGTTTTGTTCAAAAATTTGGCTCAAAGTGGGGGAGCAAAAACCTTGGGCAAAGTGGGATTTTTTTTTTTTTTTTTTTTTTCTGGGACATTTCTTTTTATGCTCCCGGGAGGTAGGGCATCCTTCCAGGGAACCCACCCGACGAGGGCCTCTTACTCCCTGCCTGAACCCTTTCCAGGATCTCCCCACCGAGCAGCCTGGTCCAGATCCAGTCCCCCAGCAACTGGGTACCCCTGGGGGGAGGGTTCGCCCACCCTTAGTGTCCTTACAGACTTGAGGGGTCCTACCCGACTGCTCGGGTTGGCGCCTTGGGGAGGATCCTGTATTGCGGGCCAGTGCTGGGATGTGGGCCATGTCACTGGAGTCCCCATCATCTCCACAACCTCCAGGGGGTTTCAGCATACTTCCCTTGCACACCCCCCGCGAGCGCGACGTGCAGTGATGTCTTGGCGCATGGCAACCCTGCCGACGTTGTCACGCTTGCCCCACTGTTGTGTGCCGAACGTCCTGCAGTACCCTCAATCTCCATTGGGGGTCACTGGGACATCGGACAACCTTTGGCCCTCCCCCGGGAGAGGAGAGCTGTCCTCCGGATGCTCTAGACTCTCCCTCCCCTGCCGACCCCCAGCAACCCAAGTCCGCTACGGAACCCGGATCGCCAGTGTGGCATCCAGCGCCTCAACCCTCAGCACCACCGGGCTGGCTGCAAAGTGGAATTGTTGCATGATAAAGTGGTGCAAATAGAGCTTTTACATAAAAAAACTAACTCCCAAGTGCTAGTTTAAAACTGGCAAGTTCCTTTTTTGTTTGTGTTTTTCATTGAAAAACGGAAAATCATTGGCTCTAGGTGTCATTCTTTGTACAGTGGTATTGATTGGGGATTCACACTCCGTATAGTGTCTCTTATTGGGTAATCCCTCTTGGTACAGTATCATTGATGGGGGTGTCACTTAGAATACACTGTCACTGGTTGAGGCTTCACTGTCCATACAGTGTCACTGATTCAGGGTGTCACTCAGAACTGTGCCACTGATTGTGCAGTCAGTCACTGTATATTGTCACTAATTGGGGCGTCACCCTTGGTACGTTGTCATTGATTGGCATGTCACGCTTGGCACATTGTCACTGATTGGGAGTGTCACTCCTGGTACACTTTTCACTGATTGGGATGTCACTCCCTGTATATTGTCAGGGTATCCCTCAGTACGTTTGCACTACCTGGGGTGTCAATCATTGTACATAGTCACTGATTGGAAGTGTTACATTCTTAGTACAGTGTCACCGACTGGGGTCACTCAGTACAATGTCACTCTCGGTAAACTGTCACTGAGTGGAGCCTTGGAGGAAGGCAAGTCGAGATTGGGTGGGCTGGAGCACTAGGAAGCTGGATTGTGCTGGTTGGAGGGCCAAAGGGTCCTGTACACTGTGCTGCTTGGGCATTATTGACTACTACCAGGGAGGGGCAAAATGAAGCAGATTGTATAAATGAATGTGTATGCCAACTACAGCTGAGGAAGTAGGCAAACTGTGTGTGAACTGACTACTGCTAGGGCTTATGATCTGGCTAATGTTGGGAGGTGGGCAAATTTGCTTGTGAACTGGCTACTGCTAGGGCTTGAAAACTGGCTACTGTTGGGAAAGAGGGAAAATTGCTGTAATCTGAATACTGCTGGTGAGGGGCAAACTGCTTGGGTTTTGCTGTGTAAAAAAATTAACGGTGGAGTACTTGTGTAACACTGACTGAATTATTCCTGGTAGAGGGCGGTATTGCTCACACCCAAAGTGAGGGTAGACTTGGGGGTGGTCAGAGCGGGCATCTTCGGGAGTGTGATTGGGTGTACAGGATGCGGGGTGGCCTTAATATTAAATTGGTCATGGAGGTTGAGAGGGTGCCCAGTGTGTTTCCAGTTGACAGGTCTTGGGGAGGAGGTCGAGGGATCAGAAGGCAGCTGGAAGGCAGGAGGGGAGGTTGGGGAGGAAGGTGTGAAAGGACCTCATGAGAGTAGACAAGGCCAAAATGGCATACCCCGGGGAACAGGTGGACAAAGGACCATACGGGTACTCCGGAGGGGTGGGGCAAGAAAAAAGCAACATACGGAAATCACTTCGTAGAGAGGCAGCTGACCGGAGGGGGGAGGATAGGAGAGAGCAGTTCTGGTGCAAGCATCACAATTATTAATCGATTCACCCTGCTATATCCGGGAGATGAGTTGAAGGAGGCTTTGGGGGGAGGGGACATAGGGGTTTGGTCAGTAAGCGGGGGATGGGGACAGGCGAGGGGCAGATCCACAGAAGGGAGGGATATGAGCCTAGGTTGGAGGGTGGTCAGGGGATGGGGAAGCGAGAGTGAGACCGGGTGGGGGGGACTAAGGTCGGCAGGCATCCAGGTTGGGGAGGTCAGCCAAGGATAAGGGAATGGTAGGAAATACTCTAGATAGGCTAGTTTCAAGGCAGGAAAAATCAGATGAGGTGGAGAGGAGGGGGAGGAGAATACAGCAGATGGGGTGGAGGATGCAGGACCTTGGGGGGCAAGGAGCGAGTGAAAGATGCCTGGGTGAAGGATCCAGGTTATCAGCTCATAAAGGGCAGGGACCTGTGCCACCCAGGAGGTTGGAGGTGGAGCAAGCTGGGAGCTACAGGCAGAAGAAAGAGCATGGTGAGGGCATGCACAGGCTTGTGATCCCCAGGCTTGGGGCGGGAGGAGTAAGTTGGAGGTTGATGATAGAAAGAAGAGCCTGGAAGGAATCAAACGGGCCAGTAAAGTGGGGGAGGGGGGTGAAGGTGATTCTGCTAGTGACTCCATGACCCAGTGCATCCAGTGGGAGAGGGCGGGGAGGGAAAAAGCAGACCAGTCAAGGGTTAATATATCCCAGGCCTATCCATACATAAGGCCAAATTCCAGCTATACTCAATAGCACTGAAATGCAGGGAATCCCCAGACTTTCTAGTGCATCTGGGAACAAATGACTTGGAAGGGAACAGTGAACTAGAAATCCAGGCGAGATTCCGGAAACTGGCCAGGGTTTGCCACTCTATAGGAAGCTCAGTCTCTTCTCTGAGATTCTGCCAGTACCTAGGGCATCCGGGGAGACCAAGTATAAACTTGAGGTGTGAACCAGTGGCTGAGGGACTGGTGCAGGGCAGAAGGGTACTGGATGGTGGGGGATTGGAGGGATACATGGGAGGATAAGGGGTTATATGCTAGGAATAAGATACACCTCAACATGGAGGGGAGGGAGATCATGAAACTAAAACATGCTGGATTCATAGGCGAGAGGTGCGGTGTAAACTTGTAAAAGGGAGGGTTAAGTAAAAGAATAGCTCCAGGAGGGCTGCTTGGGGTTCCAGGTCTAGGGCACGAAACAAGGGCAGGTGACTGCATTGCAAATCCATCGAGAACTGTGCAGGAAAGGGCGACTAGGGACTTCGCAGGACCAAGAAGACTGGGGAAGGGAGAGGGGTCAGGGTGGAGGATGGTCCTGATCAATGCTGGGAGTATGGGCAGTAAAATGCCCAAGCTCCAGGTAATGCTGGTCGAGGGATCAGTGGATGTGGCAGCAATTACTGAGACGTGGGACACCCAGAAGAATGATTGGGACCTAAACTTGGAGTGCTACAAAATATTCAGGAAGGATAGAGGAGAGGGAAGAGGAGGGGGTGTAGCCCTGATGGTCAAAAATGACATAATGGTTAGTGGGGTGGAGGAGGCTGTGGGGGCAATTTGGGTAACCCTGCAAATGAGGGGAGGTAAAAGATTGAAAACAGGGGTGGTGTACAGACCCCCCACGATGGAAGAGGCCCTGGAGGACAAACTAGTTGAGAACATCAAGGGTCACTGTGACCTTGGGTAGGGTGGTGGTCATAGGTGACCTTAATATGCCAGGGGCAGACTGGGACACTATGACATCCTCTGCGGCCAGGGAACAGAGTGATGGATGTATTTCAGGATGCCTTCCTGGTCCAGCAGGTGGTGGAACCTACTATGGAGGAGTGGATACTGGACGTTATCCTATCAGACAGTGACCAGATAAAGGGCCTGGAGGTGTGCATCCTGCTGGCAGGTGGCAACCACGCCACAGTCTGGTTTCTGCTGTATCGGGGTGGGGGGAGGGATAACCACACTAATACAGTAGTAGTAGAAGACGTCAGGGGGGTGGACTTAGTGGGCATAGGTAGAATTCTACTGGGGAACTTGGACAAGATTAGGCCAGACATGATGCTGGTAACTTGTTGGAGACCATTAAGAAGGGGGTGCAGGAGGCTACTAGGTCATGTACAAAAGTAATGCGTAAGCATGGTACAGCCAGCAAGCCGTGTTGGTGGACCAGGGAGGTGGCGAGGGATAAAAAGGCTGCCTGTGCACATTTTAAGCGCTCTGGGGGGATAGGGAGAGGGGTGAGTACGAGTTGATGGCTGGGAGGGTCACCGGAGTGGTGAGGGGAGCCAAGGCGAGGATAGAACAATACCTGGCTAAGGATATCGGGAGGGGGGGATTCTATAGATACATAGGGGAGAAGAGAAAAGGGAGGGCACAGATCAGCAGGATTAGGACTGGGGAGGGATGGGCTCAGTCGGGGGAACAGGCAGAGGTGCTAAATGTGTACTTTGCCTTGATATTTACAAGGGAGGTGTGGGATCCCTCCGGCCCAACGGGAGGGAAGGAGAGCCAGCAAAGTCGAGAGGTCAGATGGAGTCTGGAGGACCAAAAGAGGCTAGGGTACAGGCTGGGCCAAATCTAGGAGGGATGAGTGGTTGAATGAGGGTGGGCTGGGAGGAGAAATCACAGTGGATAGGGTGAGGGAGGTCCTTGGATGCTAAAAACTGATAAAGTGCCGTGACGGATGGGCTGCATCTGAGGGTTATAAAGGACCTTGTGGATGAGCTGGCAGCTCCACTGTCTGCATTCTTTAACACCTCTCTGCAGACATGATGGGTGACTCAAGACTGGAGGGTGGCTCATGTGGTGCCTATCCACAAGGGGGGTCTAAAGAGGAGATGGGGAATTACAGGCCTGTCAGCCTAATGTCTGTGGTAGGCAGAGTAATGGAGGGCATTATCAAGGAGAGGCTCGGGAGGCAGCTGGAAAGGTTGGGGCACCTGGATGACAAACAGCACGGTTTTGTCCCGGAGAGATTGTGTCAGACCAGCCTCCTAGATTTATATGACTGGGGCTCTGGACCGACATAGGCCAGTGGACATCCTATACTTGGATTTCAGTAAGGCGTTTGATTTGGTACCCACAATGGGCTGTGCTAACAAAGCTGGGGGAGATGGGAGGGCAGTTGCTCAGATAGGTACAAAAATGGCTAATGGGGCGATTACAGAGGGTAGTGGTTGGTGTGATAGTCTCCTTCCCCAGGAAGGTCATCAGTCCGGTCCCCCAAGGTTCGGTATTGGGGCCACTCCTGTTCAGTGCCTATGTCTCCGATATGGGGAGGGGGGTTAGGAGTAGGATGAGTCTCTTTGCGGATGACTCAAAACTGGGAGCACTGGTGGATGGGTACAAAGCGAGAGAGACAGTCCAGAGGGACCTAGATATCCTGAAGGGGTGGTCAAGGAGGTGAGGATTGAGGTTTAATGCAGGGAAGTGTAGGGTGCTGCATCTGGGGGTCAGAAACCCGGGCCATGTATACACCCTGGGGGGGGTCATACTGCAAGCCACATCGAGCAAGTGGGATATAGGGGTGGTGGTAGACATCAAAATGAATAACACTGAAAATTGCAGAAGAACTGCGGCAAAAGCAAACAGGATACTGGGCTGCATAGCCGGGGGGATTACGTCCAGGAGGAGGGAGGTGATCCTCCCTCTGTATAATGCCTTGGTCAGACCACACCTCAAGAAGGACGTAGCGCTGCTGGAAAGGGTTCAGAGGAGGGTAACCAGGATGAGTCAGGGCATGGACGGGGGGGAAGGCTGGAAGAGCTTGGGCTGTACTCGCTGGAGGAGAGGAGAGACAGGTGGGACATGATAGGGGTCTTCAGATATGTAAAAGGAATAAACAAGGGTGGAGCCAAAGAGATGTTCAGACTAAAGAAGAGGGGAACAACCAGGGGGATGAGTGGATGCTAGAGGGGGGAAATTACAGGGGGGACTACAGGAGACATTACTTCACTGAGAGGGTGGTGGAGCGATGGAATGCACTGCCCCGGAGTCTGGTGGAGGAGGGCACAGTGGAGGGCTTCAAGAAGGGGTGGGACAGGTACAAGGGAAAACTGAAGCCGAAGATGACCCTCTCGGGGGGCGGGGGCACCCATTAGGAGGCTGGCTACGGAGCAGACATGACAGACCATGAGGCCTGTTCTGTTGGTTTTTAGTATGTTAGTACAGTGTCACTTATTGGGGATTTCATACTCAGTACAGTGTCACTGTGTGTCACTCTTGGTAAACTGTTACTGATTGAGTTGTCACTCGATATCCTGTCACCAGTTGGGAGTGTTGCACTTGGACATTGTTATAGATTGGGATGTCTCTTGGTACAGTGTCACTTATTGGGGTTTTCATACTTAGTACAATGTCACTGATCGTGTGTGTCACTCTTAGTTAGCTGTCACTGATTGGGTTGTCACTCGGTACACTATCACCAGTTGGGAGTGTTACACTTGGTATAGTGTCACTGATTGTGTGCGTCACTCTTGGTTAACTGTCATTGATTGAGTTGTCACTCGATATCCTGTCACCAGTTGGGAGTGTTACACTTGGACATTGTCATAGATTGGGATGTCTCTTAGTACGGTGTCACGTCTTGTGTTTCATACTCAGTACGGTGTTGCTGGATAAGGTCATTTTGGGTATACGGTCACTGATTACTGCATAACTATCTGCACAGTGTTACTGATTGGTGTGTCACTCTGTAAAACATCACTGATTGTGGGTCACTCTTGGTACAGTGTCATTGATTGGGGAGTCGCTCTCGGTACGTACACTCACTGATGAAAGGTGTCACTCAGTACAGTGCCACAGACTAGGGTCTGACTCTGGGTACAGAATCACTGATTGGGGTGTCGCTCTTGGTACAGTCACTGATTTGGGTGTCTATTTCTTTCACACTTTTTCTGGTCCCAGTCACGGGCGGGACTGTTCTCCTGGCATACCTCGCCAGGCCGCCTGACTGGGTGGCTTTTAGCTCTCCCCCTACGGTAGGGCCCACCCCCACTGAAAGCTAGAGGGGAGAGACCGAGATCCACCAGAGGCCCCTGCTGAGGCTTACTCCTGGGGTGTCATGAGCTCTGTGACCCGGGGTTCCTTGGTTCCCCCAGGAGTGCGGGCGTACAATGATGTTAGCACAGGGCGGGCACTCTTCTGCACCCCTATCGCAGATGTCCGCCAACGCTTCATAGTGCCAGGTGGTCCAGGCTGCTGGACACCCAGCCTCCACTAGGTGTCACTAGTATGCTGGGAAACCACAACACTCTCCTCCAGAGGCGGAGGTCTGTCCCTGTGACACTCATCCAGCCTTCCCCCGGCTGACCCTTTGCACCAAGCTTGATACTGAACACGGATCTTCAGTGCTGCAAGCAGTAGCACTACCGTTGCGCAGACAGGCCGACCGTGGGTGTCCCTCTTGGTACAGTGTCACTGTTAGGGATTTACTCTCATAGAGCCACCACAAAAACACAAAAAAATGAGGTAAAAACTGAATTTGCCATTTCTATACATTCCTTATGTTAAATTTGTCATATTAACAGAAATGTTTACACCACATTTACAGCCACAGTTGGCACCAGAGTTGTGTGAAACACCCATTTTGAACATCATTTTTGCACTCAATTATGGGGAAAACTGGATTTCAAGATTTTGTAAAACAAACTTGCCCATTTCTGAAAACAGAAAATCGGTGTACCTACTCTTGGTCCAGAGTCACTGAGTGGGGAGTGTCATTACCAGTTGCTGTTTAATTTATTGGGGTGTCACTCTTGGTATAGTGTCGCTGATTTGAGTGCAGGGCTGGCCTTAGCTAGGTGCAAACTGTGCCCCTCTATTGAGGGCCCATACTTTATGCCAACATTTTTTTTAGAGATGAAAATGTTTACCAGCAAATGAAAGTGGAAGACAGCTGGCTCTGTTACTGTTGCAAAAGGTGGGGGCAGCTTTGCTGCAGTGGAAAAGGTTAGGTTAAGTAAGTGCCAATAAGGACGACAGTCCAAAATATGCTTTGTGATTACTATGATACTAATGGTGTTAATGGCCATACTTTACACCTCCCAGTTTGACTGCTTTCACAAACAAAGGGCTATACCGATAAGAGAACTTATTTGAAACCTGGATATGTAGCTGAAGCAATGAATGATGTGACAAAATCTGTTTCAAAAGTATGTGAGCACTCAAAATGGCTCAAAAATTTGACCAGTACAGAGCAAAACTGGATTTCCTGATAGGGACCCTGAAAACCTGATCACCGGATTAAAAAAAAAAAAAAAACTGACAAGTGCCAACCTTACTGGTGTCCCATGATAATATTCTCTATTCGCTCTCATTCACAGCTCCAAAAACGTTAAGTTGTTTAACTTGTTTGAAAATCAGAGTATCACCTGGTAAAATAATTGGTAAAAAGAAGTGTTGAGTGTCCAGTGATGATGTCCCTGTCCTTACAGAAATGAGTACGGTAGTAGTACCGTACTTACTTAAGTTCTTGCTCCAGGCTCAGTTAGATTAATTTCCAGTGGTGAAGTAAAATAATTCAGTGCAGTCAGTGGCACTAATTAAAAGATGCCGGTTAAACTAGCAGACTTGGTATTGCTTTATTAATACAGGACAGGATGGTTAGTTAGGTGTAAATGTTGTATATGGGGGGGGGGGCCCAGAGGGAATGGAGTGCAGGGGCCTGCACAGGGGCACAGAACGGTTAAGGCTGGCCCTGTCTGAGTGTCACACTTGCTACACTATCACTGATTGGGGTTTTACTTTGTGTACACTGTCTCTAATTGGGGTGTTATTTTTGGTACACTGTCACGGATTGGGGTGTTTCGGTACACTGTTACTGACTGTGGTGTCATACTTGCTACACTGTCACTGATTGGGGTAGTACACTTACTACACTATCACTGTTGGGTGTATTACTTCCAGTACACTCTGACTGGGGTGTTGGGTTTGGTAGACTTGGTCCTTGGTTTTCTGCCATCCTACAGGTCCATGCCAGGGATAAAGACTGCACCACTTCCTCCTTCATATTTATTCAGCCTTATTCTCCTCTTACCCCCAGATTCTACCTTTTTTTTCCTCCTAAGCCGGTCTCCAGGCTTCCTTACTCCTTGGCTGTACCTCCCAATGATGATCCACAGGCAGGAATCGGACCTCTGCAGCAGGGGGATATCCAGCCCTCCACTTCCTGTTCTTCTCAGTTTACTTCCTGCCTTGCAAAGAGCAGGTACTCTGCAGCAGAGCTCTGTCACTGGGGTGACAGGGCTGAAGACTTCAGGACTATAAATTCGGATATTTTTTCCTTATTGGACATGCAGATACAGCAGGAATGGGTGGATCAAGAGGCAAAGCGCTCTCTCTCTCTCTCTCTCATCTTCGGGGGTTCCAGTCTTAGCCATGCATGCTGGACAGACTGGCCACTCTAAGTGACCCATAATGATGGTCTCTCTGCTGTTTTCACTCTAAGGACTTTCATGATAACGCTGCACTTAAGAGGCCTCGGTCTCAACCGTGCATGCTGGACAGACGAGCCCCTTTTCAGCTGGTCTCCCACGCCGTTGCAGACTCAGCTGGCATTCCTAACAGACTGGCATGCCATTTTATTTTTCCCGCGCTAAAAGCCTCCCAAGCTAACAGACTTAATGGCGCTGCCCCCCTCCCTCCTCCTCCCCGACACACAAGTCAGGTCAGAGGATGAAATTGCATTATTAGGCAAAACGGGGCTTACAGACAGCGGAGGAGATGCCATATGTGGAAAGCCGACCACGATTGAATCACAGAGGAAATAACAGCACAGGTGCCACAATGGAGACCGGGGCACACCATTTTATTCTCCCGCACTAAAAGTCTCATGAGTTAAAAGACTTAACAGCACTGCCCCCTTCTCCCAGCTGGGTCAGAGGATGAAATGGGGAAATTATTAGGCAAAAACAGGGCTTGCAGGCAGCGGAGGAAATGCCACATGTGGAGTGCTGCCCGCGATCGATACTAGTGCCGCTGCGATCGATACCAGGGCACATGAACCGCAATGGAGATCACCGCATAATAGCACTTCAGCGGAAAGTCCTTGTGCTCTCATCCTGCAATCGTCGAGCCCCTCAGGCTCCCAGCAGCTAGCGACGCTACTAGTGGGCAGACATACAGTTTGTCGACGAGCCCACGGGGTGACTTAAGGCTCATTGATGGAGACCATTCCTGCTACTCAGGCCATCAGTTCAGACCATTCCTGCTACTCAGGCCATCAGCTCCCATACTCTGGCGGCAGTGTGCTCAGGCTACCGACAAGCTCCTTGGACGCTCAACATGTGGACGGAGGCCTCCTTGCATTAGCTGCTTTGCTTTCACACATCTCAGAGTCTGCCCAGACCATCGACGAGCTCCTGGGGCTCTTAGCTCATAGACGGGGGCCTCATTCAACTTGCATCCTACTAAACAGCACAGCCTGTCGACGAGTACTGGTGTCAAATTCTCGCCTACGGAGACCACTACCAGGAGCGACGGGGAGACTTCCACAGGTAATTAATGGCAAGTGCTCCCTGCATCTTCAGCGGCGATGGCTGCGGGATAGAACCTCGGGACACCCCCAGTAAAGGGTCATGCATCTTGGGCAATACCAATTACAAAGGCCTGCTGCACCATCTTGGCCAATACTGATTGCTAAGGTCTGCAAGCCAGGGGTCCTGGTGACCTCACACCGGAGTTTAATTCTCTGCTTCCAAACACTTTTGGTTCTGAGAACCAGACCACAAAAGAAAATCCGTTTCTAGATACGGATCCTATCCCGTAGCACTTGGACTACCAGAACTCGTGGATTATGGGACTGGCATGGGTTGTCTGCCAGCAACAAGGGACGACATACCCCCAGTGTATCCTAGGATAAGCCTGGCAGAATCCTGCCTAGACTCACCACAGTTGCCATCCTGTGCTATTCTCTATGTTTATAATCTAGAAGGCATCAACCTCCAAGTTTACCCGGGTTCGACAAAACATTCAGAAACTGGGACAGGCCACCACAGAATGGGCTCTCTGGGTTTGAACTCCGAGCCCCTCGGTCAGGCAAGTGGGGGTATCTCTAATACAGACCGTTCAGGCGTCCACAACATCACTCATAGCCGTGACGGCAAGTCCTTTCGCATTTAGCCCTACGTCCAGTCTCTTCAAGTTCCAATTAAAAAAATAAATAAATAAAATTACGGCCAGGCAGCTACTTACTACCATAAAGGCTATCCTCTGAGATGGTCTTTGGATGGGAATGGAGAGGCTCTCAAAGAGACTCTTTTAGTCCTCCACTCCTCCCTTAAAGCAGCTGCGATTAACCTGTTCTCAACACCACTGATGTGGCATTCCAGCATGCTGATGAACCACATATAAGCAATCTCTGCCAACCTGTTTTTCCGCAGGAGCCGCAATACCTTGGGCCACTATCCTGGCATTCCAGCGTGCTGACGAGCCAGGTGTAAATAAGCCCACCCTGCAACAGCCTCGGAGCGGGACTATTCTTGGCATTTCTCAGAGAGGGACTGTCCTTGACATTTTCAGCAGATATCTCAAAGGAGGCTGCCAGTTGCGCAGCAAGGGCCTGTTTTAACTCTCCTCGCCTCAACATACTTCAGGCTGCAGGCATGGCAGGCGGACAGGTCACCAGAGCTCTCTTGGCGAATGCCTCCAACAAGGGAGAGCTCTCATATGGATAGTCTTTAATGGAGGTGATAAGAGATTCCAGAGAAGAGACGGAAACTTAACTACCACAATTCAGGAGCACGTACAGACCCTGGACGTAGGGATCCAGTCAGAGTATTCAAGCCCATGCATAAACTAAATCTGCCTTTGCAGTTTTGTTAGCAGCAGGCCCTTCAAGGTGGAAACCTTGTTACGAGTAATCAGGGGTCGCAAAAAGGGGATTTTCCGGCACCCTTACATCTACAAGATGCCTATTGGCATAGTCCCATGCAGTAATGACGCACGCATTATCCCAGATTCAGAGTGGGAGAGCGATATTTCCAACCAGGCATTACTGGCTCTGGCAGTGGCAGAGGTAGTCAGGTCCCCCATGGCACATGGTTTTCCCAGCAGCTGCAGAAAGAGCTCCCTAATTCTAAACCAGACCTTGATCCTCATGGGGTACTCACACCATGACACAAGGTTTTTCTCCCCCACCGAAGCCTAGATTTTGGGATCTGTAGTGGCTCATCAAGGAGTTTTGCAAGCTCCTCAGCTACCTGCTAAGACGGATTAAACCCTTCCTCCGGGGACGGTCCCAGAGGTTAGAGGTCACAAAGGGACACAAGTTAGGCCATCCGCACTAAGCTGGAATCGCATTCAGTGCAAGCCTCAGGAGCTGGGAAGGACTCATCTGCATCAGCTGTTGGCACCAGGCAGGGGATCACTGTTGGACACAAGGTACAGTATAAGCATTTCTGAGGGGGGAACAGTAGGCCATGCTCAGAGACATGCTGCACAGCAATTCCTCAATCCGGCTACTGATAATTTATTTATTTTTATTTATTAGTGTAATCAGTTTACAACCTTTGAGCCAACGGCTCATTTACAAAGGTACCTCGTCAACAATGGTAGATAATACAGTTAAAATAGAAAGCAGAGTACATACAAAGAAGAGCATCAGTATAAACAGACACGCATTAATGGCACCTGGTTACAGCAAACATTGGTAGAGTAATACAGAGCAAAAAAAAAATGGTATAATTGACAGCTGTAGCTGGGTAATAAGTAAGTTATAGGTAGCATAGGGAATGCAACGTGGTTCTACCCATCAGTAGTGATACAGTTGGTAGAGGGAAAAAAATTGAAGTAGTGAGGTTAATAATCTGGCAACATTGACTTACACCGACCACCAGGGCGAAACGAGAAGCTCAAAGATGCTAAAGGAACCCCTTCTTTTTCAGTGGGTTGAGCACCACTGAGCAATGTTTGTATCGGGACAGGAAAATGTCATAACAGAATGACTCAGTCGCAAAGTGGGCCGACCAAGGGATCGCAGCTGAAGGACAGTGCCTCCTACATTCAGACAGAATAGTGGGGAAATACTCAAATAGATCTTTTCGCCTGAGGGCAGAACTCCAAGGTAAAACAGTTCCGTTACCTGGCCAAGAACGAACCAGCGGTGGCTCAGGACACCTTTTCCCCATAAACTGGAATTTGTTTGGTCTCCTGTATGCCTTCCTGGCAGAACGCCAAGATAAAGTAATTCTGTTCCCTAGCCAAGGACGAACCAGCGGTGGCTCAGGACACGTTTTCCCCTTAAACCAGGATCTTTTCGGTCTCCTGTATGCCTTCCTCTAATACCGCCTCTATGAAGAGTCCTCCACAAAGTGGCATTGGACAGGACAGTCATGATTCTAGCCTGTCCCTTACATTTTTTTCCGCACTTGGCTGTTTCTCATTCATTAGTGAGGGTGACCACCTCGAGCATTCAGGTTCAGCCATGGGAATTTTCCATTAAGGTCCAGTTCTACACCCCATTTTAGCAACTGGTCTTTCTCTAGACTGGGAAAGTGAGTGGAAAAACTTCAAGGGGCTATGAGGTACAGCTCCTGTTGTTGACATGATGGGGAACTGGTATGTCTCTTCTTCCTTCAAGTGCATTATAGAATCCGGAGAAAATGTTGGTTCTGGCTTCATTCCAGGCACATACAGAACGACACAATATAATCCCCTGTACTAGTGCAGTTCCTTTAAGACAGATGGACAAATGACTGCAGCCAGCCACCTTACAAATTAGAGTTTCTGCACTGGGGGCACTCGTGGCTGGTACTTCTTCAGGCAACAGCATTAAAACATCTTCAATCCACCAAGGCAACAGCATTAAAACATCTTCAATCCACCAAGGCTATCACCTTGGAGTCTTAATATGGTTCTCAAGGCCGTGACCAAGGCCCCTTTTAGACCCTCTCAAGCCAGCCATCATGCATCTCAAAATAAAGGTTGCCCTTTTTTTTTCTCAAAGCTATTACTCCCGCTTGGAGTTTCAGCAAACTAAAAGCATTGCTGGTCCAAGAGCTGTACACTCGTCCATCAGGCTAGAACAGCTGCTCCAATTTTTGTTTGCCAGAGTTACGTCTCTCCTCTATTACAATCAAGGGTTCATTCTTCCTTCCTTCTGCCTACTCTCTAAAAGCAACAAGGATGGAAAACGTCATACACTAGACCTGGGAAGAGGGAGAAAAATGGACATTAAGAGAGAGGAAGCTATTCGCAAAACTTCAGCTGTGTTCATGCCAGCTAAAGGGAAGAAGTTTGGGGCAGCAAGGATTCAAAAGGCTTTATAGCCAAACGGATTCTATCCGTCACCTCTACGGCATAGGATCAGGCCAGAGTACCTTGCCTGGCCCAGTGAGAGTCCATGGCCCCCTTCGTGGGAGTAATTCAGAGAAGCATCAACAGCACACTCACTCTGAGTGGCCTTTTGATCGTCCATTTACACTCTCAAAAAAAACACAAAAAAAGGTTCTCACTGGAGGTGATGTCCTCGGCTGGGGCATCCTTTGGCCGTAGAGTGTTTCAAGTGGTGGTGAACCCTTAAGGGCTCTTGACATTCTTCCCACCCGGGACATCTGGGGACATACTGCTTTTGTATATCCCAGGAGTAAGGAAGCCTGGAGACCAGCTTAGGAGAGAGAAATCGAAATTTAAATACCTGTACATTTTCTTTCTCCGACGGCTGGTCTCTGTGCTTCAGATTCCCTCCCAGAAGGTATATACTTGGCTGGCCTCATGGCCATATATGCCTTAAAATTCTTGTTTTTTGGTTCCCAAGTTTTTGTAGTATTAGCACATTAGACTGATTTAAGAAGAACCGAGGAGAACTGGAAATGGAGGTCTGGATGTCCCTCTGCTGCAGAGGTCTGATTCCTGCCTGTGGATCATCATCAGGAGGTACAGCCCAGGAGTAAGGAAGCCCGGAGACCAGCCGTCTGAGAAATAAAATTTACAGGTATTTAAATTTCGATTTTTTGGAGTCGTGGCATACTTCACTATTGCCTTTTTGCTGCTAATAAGTAGCGCTCCATACATTAAAAATACTCACTACTTGAGGTCTGTCCTGGAGCCCTTCACCTACATTGCCTCCTATCACTGCACTACTATCTACTCTACACGTCCCCCCTCCCTTTACTCATACATCACCTTCCTCCTCCTTACTCTCCTTACTCCCTTCTCCCATGTCACTTACTAACATACTAAAATGCTAGCAGAATCGGCCTAACGGTCTTTCATGTCTGCTCGTTTGATCAGCCCCCACTCTGGGAGCTGACCTTGCTGCCCCTCTCGCCTTGTCTGGCTTCTCCCTTCCCAGTTCCGGATATTCTTGCTGCACTGGATTTTGCTTCCAGAACCCTTCCCCTGTACCTGTCCCACCCCCTCTTGAACCCCTCCACCATCTCTGCCTCCACCAGCCCCCGGGGAAGCGCATTCCATGGCTCTACCACCCTCTCAGTGAAGTAGCACCTCCTCCTTTCTCCCCTGAATCTCCACCCCCCAGCTTCCACCCATGACCTCTAGTTGCCCCCTCCTTCCTTCGAAGCACCCTGACTGCTCCTTCCCTATTTATCCCCTTCCTGTACCTGAAGATCTCTCTCATGTTTCCCCGGTCCCTTCTCTCTTCCAGTGTGTACATATTTAGCTCTTCGAGCCTCTCCCCATAGGTCCTGTCCCCCAAGCCCCAAATCATTTTAGTTGCCCTCCTCTGGACCCTTTCCAGGAGTCTAATGTCCCTCTTTAAGTGTGGCCTCCAAAACTGCATGCAGTACTCGAGGTGTGGCCTCACCAAGCAGTTATACAGAGGGAGTATCATTTCCCTCCTTCTGGAGGTGATCCCCCCCCTAGCGATGCATCCCAGCATCCTGTTGGCCTTGGCTGCTGCCCTCCTACAAGTCTCCGAGTTGTTCATTTTGACATCCACCACCACCACCCTTGGGTCCCTCTCCGCCATCGAGACTTGTAGCATCCCCCCCCCCCGGGTGTACACCTGGCCTGGGGTTCTGACCCCCGGGTGCAGTACCTTGCATTTTCCTGCATTGAACCTCATCTTCCATTTTCTAGACCATCTTTCCAGAGCCTCCAGGTCCCCCTGTAGGGCTACCTTCCCCTCCTCCCTATTCACCACCGCCCCCAGTTTTGAGTCATCTGAAAAGAGACTCATCTCACTCCTGATACCTGTCCTTATGTCAGAGACGTAGGCGTTGAACAGGAAGGGCCCAAGGACTGATCCCTGTGGGACCCCACTAATGACCCTCCTTGGGGATGAGACTATCCCGCCAACTACTCCCTCTGGGTCCAGTTCTGAGCCAACTATCTATCCATCTGATCATCTGGTTCCCCACCCCCATTTCTCCGAGCTTATCCAACAGGCCCTTGTGAGGAATAGAGTCAAATGCCTTGCTGAAGTCTAGAAAGAGGACGTCCACTGGTCTACCCAGGTCCAAGGCACTCATCACCCAGTCATAGAACTCCACAAGGTTTGTCTGACACGATTTCCCTGGGACAAATCCATGCTGTCTATCGTCCAGGCACCCTGACTTTTCCAAGTCCCCTCTTAGCCTCTCCTTGACAATGCCCTCCATCACCTTGCCCACTACCGATGTCAGGCTGACAGGCCTGTAGTTTCCTGCCACCTCCCTTGATCTCCCCCTTGTGGATGAGCACTATATGCACCATCTTCCAGTCCTGGGGCACCCACCCTGTCTTCAGAGAGATGTTGAAAAGCTCCGCCAGGGGTTTCACCAGGACATCCGCACCTAAAGCTCCCCTCCTTTTAGCCCCAAATTGTCATGCAAACCTGTCCCTAACTAGCACTCAGCTGTCGCCCTCGTTAACACCTAGCAATCAGCCACAAAGGAAAAAATCACTCAGATCACATTTGAACTCCTTAAAGAAACTGTTACTGCTGCTTCTTTTCTGCTCAGGCAGTGTTGAGCTAAACCCCGGCCCTCCATCGCTGCTCACCACTCCTACTGAATTTGCAGCTGCACCCGGATTAAAAATAATGTTGATCAATATACTGAGCCTGCCCAGAAAATTAGACTAGTTACAAGCATGGGCCATCCATACTGAACTCGATCTCATCGTTGTCACTGAATCTTGGTTAAAATAAACCATTACTGACCAACAAATTAATCTAGTGAGCTATAATCTGTATTGGGCAGACAGGACTCGGGGGAGTAGTCATCTATGCTAAATCCAAGTTCACAATTAGTGATATTTATTGCAAATCAAAATAGAAGGAATATGAGATTGTTTCTCTAAAGCTCCACCTTCCTTCCTCAGAATACATCACTTTTATTGGTGGCTATAGGCCCCCTGCTGGCAGGAACGATGTCCTTAGCATCCTAAAATCCCTTGCCATCAATGCCAATACAGAAATGATAATCCTTGGTGACTTCAGCCTGGATTGGCTGTCCCCTAAATTGCTTGGCTTGAAATCCCTTTGCGATGAACTTGGCCTTGCCCAGTTAATTAGTGAACCCATTAGGATCAATACTTCAAAAATCGCAAATAGCTCACTCTTAGATGTGATATTAACCACTGATCTCCACAACATTTTAAATGCAGTGGTTTTCCACAATGACATGAGTGACCATAGTATCGTAATCTGTACAAGATCGCAAGCTAAAGCTCGCCATCAGCCCAAATTCATCACTAAACAATCCTTTCGTAAGTTCAATGCCTTAAACTACTTGTCTGACCTAAGCAAGGTCAGATGACAAGATCTCTTTCTTGCAAACTCAGTTGAAGAGGCTGTTACTGTCCTCAATGACAACCTTACTACCCTGGCTGATAGATATGCACCTTTATCAGGGTTCGGAGGCACAAAATCTCTCACCCTTGTTCACTCAGGAATTTAAGGTCGCATTGACAAACCGTGATGAACTCTGGGCCCACGCTAGGTGAACCAAGAGCCCTGCAGATTGGCAGGCCTTTAAAGAAGCCAGGAACACCTATGTTAAACGTATTCACTCCACCAAAGCAAATTTCTGCGTTTCTGCCCTAGAACAGGCTAAAGGGAACTCGCACAAAAATTTGGAGGATCCTAAAGTCCACTGAAGGTCAGTCGACTGCCCCCTCCATTCCATCTAAGATCCACAGCAAAGGTACGGTTGTGGAAAGTAATCACCAAATACTTGAAGAATTTAATTCCCACTTCGTCACTGCTGGCCTTGCCTTCGACTCTTCACCATATGCTGCTCATGTTAAGAATCAAGACAGCTCAGACACAACTCTGGTATCTGTTATATTTCATTTCAGTTGTTTCCTTCAATTTCAAAGAAGTTGAGGCTAAACGATAACCTAGTACACAAAAAAGCGCTGGAGAAGATGGACTTGAACCAGTGTTCCTAAAACTTGGTTACACCTACCTTACTGCCCCTATCCTCCCTCCATATACTTAACCTCTCTATTTCCACCGCCACAGTTCCTTCTTACTGGAAATCCGCTTACATCGTTCCCCTATTTAAATCGGGCAACCCATCTGACCTAAATGACTACAGGCCCATTTCAATTCTGCCCATCCTCTCAAAAGTTTTCAAAAAATTGATCTATACACAACTGAAAAACCATGTCAAAACCCATTTTCTTCTAAACCCAGCACAATCCGGCTTTTGCCTTAATCATAGCACCATCACATCTTTGGTCAGAGTTACTAATGATTGGGTCTCTGCAGTGGATTCGAAGAAAATAATGGGAGCAGTATTCTTAGATCTCAGTAAAGCTTTCGACATCGTAGATCGCAACTTATTAGTGGATAGCCTTATTAAAATAGGTTCCACCCCTTCCACCACTCAGTGGTTCAATAGTTACTTATCCGGAAGGACTCAGAAAGTTAAAGCTGGAGACTTGTTCTCATCCTCTCTGCCTATTACCAGGGGAGTAACGCAAGGCTCCATCCTAGGTCCCATTCTTTTCTCCTTGTTTATCAACAATCTCGACCATCAGATAACCAAGTCAAACCTGCATTTCTTTGCAGATGATACAGTTCTATACGCCTCTGGCCCTATATTGTCTGGAGTCGGGGACCTTCTCCAAGCTGACTTCGCTCAGTTAGAAACCAGTCTAATCAATGCCAAGCTACTCCTAAATGCCAAGAAAACCAAAGCCATGATTTTCTCCCCATACATCTCCTCCACTACTATTCTCGACTCTCCTAACGACTTTATCGTCACCTACTTAGGAGAACCGCTGGAAATGATCTCAGAATTCAAATATCTTGGCATCTGGCTCGATAACAAGCTCTCCTTTAACGATCACCTCAGTGACCTGTCCAAGAGATTAAAAGTCAAGCTAGGTTTTTTCTTCTGCAATAGGTCTTTCTTTCCATTGGAGAGCAGAATTAGGCTTGTCCAGGCCACATTCCTCCCCTACTTGATTACGGTGACATAATTTACAACTCTTCAGCAATTACCAACCTCCATAAACTAGACACCCTCTACCACTGTGCCCTGTGATTTATCACTGTCTCCCCGTACCGAACTTACCACTGTGATCTGTACGCAACTGTTGGCTGCACCTTACTTACTATTCGACATACGCTCCATGCTGGAATCTTGACCCTAAACCTTCTTCTGAATAAACTCCTGAGCTACCGAACTTCTCTTGTTTACATCTCCCGCAGTGTTTACTCACTCAGAAAGTTGGACTTTATCCTCCTTGATGTACCCAGGACTCGTACCTGCTTTGGTAAATGCGTCATCTCATGTTCCCTTCCAGTCATTTGGAATCATTTACAATCCTCGCTGAAATTATCCAGTATTGTCCCTGTTAACTTCTTCAAAAGGCTAGCTACTGATAAACTAAAAGATACTTGTAGCTGTTTTTAAACTCCTCCTCCTCCTTAGTAGTCCCCACTTCGCCACCACCCAATCCTCCCCCCTTTTACCTGCACTATACTCCCTACTCCTCCTGTTCCTTATGCCTCTCCATAGACTCGCAATCTTTATACCAACACTGTTACTTTGTACCTTGAGCATTATGTACCACGTGGAATTTTTATTGTATATGAAGTACTTTTATGTTATTCTCTATATATATTTTGTACTTGTCTGTATATCTGTTTCAGGACCTCATTGTGAATGAGCTTGCTCAATGGAGTTTTCCTGCAATAAACTTGAAAGGGATGTAACACTTGCTACAGTGTCACTGACTAGGGTGTTAGTCGGTACACTGTCACTGAATGGGATGTTATACTGTACACTGTCTCTGATTGATGTATTGGGATGTGACTCTCGGTATACTGTTACTAATAGGGGTATCACTCTTGGTACACTGTCACTGACTGGGGTGTTACTCTCGGTGCAATGTCCCTAGTTGAGCTGTCCCAGTTGGTACAGTGTCACAGATTGTGGGTCACTCAAGGTACAGCATCATGGAATAGGGTGTAACTTTGGTACTCTCTCCCCCTTCCCCAGGATGCATCTGGAAACAAGATGTTACCAGCTCAGTAAGTCTTTCCTGGTAAAACTTTTTAAATAACTGGTGTCTCTGATTGGGGTGTCGCTCTTGGTACAGTCACTGATTAGGAGTGTGACTAACAGTGCAGCATTAGTGACTGGCGGTATCACTTTCGGTACAGCATTTTTGTGGGTGTGTCACTCGGTACACTCAGTGGCTGCGGGTGTCACTTAGTACAGCATCATGGATGGGGGGGGTGTAGCTGTCGGTACAGTATCATCAATTGGGGTGCCACTTTCAGTACTCTGTTATTGACTGAGGTGTTGCTCTGTGTACACTGTCACTGACTGGGGTGGGCTCACTCGTTATGCTGTTACTAGGGCTTGAATTTTAGCAATAATCTGTGTATTTCACATTTTGGTATTCTGTCTAAAAATCTGATATACAAACACCCTTTCTTGGATACCGTGCCTGTCATCATTTGGCTGCTTTTCCTATCCTTTTCTCCAGGCAGTTGTTCAATCATTCTTTTTTTAATTTTTAGCAAAGACAGATCTATTTTTAACACAGCAAAGCCATTGTCTTTTATCCTGAGCCCTATACATTGCTTTAATTTTCTGTTCAAGCTTTGACTTTATCAGAGTTATTTAATAGAAAAATAACACAATCCTGTTGTGTGAGACATGCTTGGATGACCTGCTGCAGAAGACCTGCTTCTTCAGACAATTTTCCTTTTTCTTCCTAGTGATTCTTGAGGTCTTTAAAGGTGTGTTGAATACAGTCAGTAAAATGTATTTATTGTAAAACAAAACATGGTCTAAACCAGCAAGATAGGGCAGCATTGAGGACAGGATGATACGTTGGTGGTGTGTGTGAGCTGAATGCTTAATGGAGAGTTGAATTTTGGCTGTTTTATATGCCTGTTCTGTGCTGCTGGTGGCCAGAAACAATGTCTATATTTGTGGGTGGGGGTTGAAGTGCCAAAAGTGCTCTTTCAGTGGTGGCGGTAGTGTTCCAAAAAGACAGACGGTCCCAAAATGGTGGTAGCTCGTTGAACACAGACAGCCAAATGGGTTTGCAAGGCTGATTACCAACAGGCACAATTTGGCGATTGGTATATACCATTCGTTCTCAGGCTTTATCATAGTGAGCTTCCCCCAGGCCACAGAAAAGATCTTGAGCCTCCCCCAAATATTGAAATGATCTTAAGTTTCCCCGTAGAAAAAATATCATACTTTGCACAGTACATCTGAAATAGTGAAACTCCTGCAAGTAGCTGGTTGTCATATTCCGCTTACTATAACTAGCCCCCCCCCCTTTTGCAGGCCAGCCTACTTGCTCCACTTTTTTGACTCTCGAATCATTGTTACCCCTTGTTGTAGAACCGTTATAGATCTTACTGCATTCTCTCTGTTTCCTCTCTATCTGGAATAATCTTCCTGCACATCTATGCCTCTCCCTCTTTTACTTCGTGCTTAAGCAACTTCTCAATGATCCTTTTGCTCCTTCCTGTGTGCAGTTCTGGAGACCCAGTCTCCGCAAAGACATAGACAGGATGGAAGCTGTCCAGAGGAGGGCAACTAAAATGGTGCAGGGTCTGCACCGGAAGACATATGAAGAGAGACTTAAGGAGCTTAATATGTATAGCCTTGAGGAAAGGAGGGAGAGGGGGGACATGATAGAAACTTTCAAGTACCTCAAGGAATCAACAAAGTCCAAGAGGGTAGCATCTTTCAAAAAGAGGTGTGCAAGAACAAGGGCACAATTTGAAGATAAAGGGGGGCTCAGAGGTAATTTAAGGAAGTATTTTTCCACAGAGGGTTGTGGATGCATGGAACGGCCTTCCAGAGGAGGTTGTGGAGTCAAAATCAGTGGTGGAATTCAAGAATGCATGGGACAGTCATAAGGCAATTCTGGGGGGTTGGGGTAAGAAGAAGTAGGCTGCTGGTTAACTAGGATCTGCAGCTTATCCAGTAGGTAGGGAAATGGGCAGACTGGGTGGGCCAAGTGGTCCTTATCTGCCGTCAAATTCTATGTTTCTATGTTTCCTGCTGTTGCTCCTAGTACCTCCCTGCTTAACACTTGTATTTCTACTACCAGTCTAATTGGTCAGTTGTTACCTGTCATTAGTTGTTTGTTTTTACTATTTTTTTTTTTTTTGCACTATTATTCATTTTGTGTTGCTTGACTGTTCTGCAGTTACCTTTTGAATTGTATTCACTCCCTGCCCTTCACAGGTATACTTGAAATGAGGCTAGGCTCAGCGTGCCTTTCCTGGTCACCGATTTGTAAATAAATACATAAATCCGCCTACTGTTATCCTCTTTCAGGTTGCCTCATCCTTTTAAAGGAACACTGTCATAATTCCAGATCCCCACCTCCCCCAAATCTCTACCCTCCGATTATGCTTTTCGCAGTAGAAACACATTTTTTTTTTCACAAGTTCTCACTTACTTTATTTTATTGTTGCAAAGTCTGGGGATTGGCAACATGGTGGACACTCCGCGGTTTCATTTCAAGTGGGAATACGGTGCCGCACCACCCGCTTCAATACACTTTTATTGAAGCGAGCAGCACCACGGTTTTACCTGAAATGAAACCGCGCAGTGTCTGCCATGTTGCCAACATCCGGACTTTGGAACAATAAAATAAAGTAACTCAGAACTCGTAAAAAAGTGTTTCTATTGCAGAAAGCCTTATCGTGAGGTAGAGATTTGGGGGAGGTGTGGATTTGGAATTATGACAGTTTTCCTTTAAACAAAATATCTAAAACTCAAAATTTAAATACAGTACTTTTTCAGGCTTGCTTGAGCCTCCTAGAACAGGTTGGGGCCTCACCATTTAACCCTGGTGTACATGGAACACCAAACAGCAGTAAAGTTCAAGCCTTGGGGTGTCATTGTGAGAACAGTTATGCTGATTTGCGGTCACATTTGGATGGTTACGTGTCAGTGATTTGAGGTGCTACTCTTGGTACAGTGCCATTAAATAGAAATTTAAATACCTGTAAATTTTCTTTCTCCAACTGCTGGTCTCCAGGCTCCTCACTTCTGGGAAGTCCTTCCTGGAACCACGTGACAGGCAGGAAGCAAACAGACTTCTGCAGGACAGCGATACCCTCCTGCTCGTTTCCTTCAGATGTCAGTACTTCTATAGCAGTTGTCTCCTGAGGAAACGCATAACTTGAAAAACACAAAAGAAAGTGTAACTTGAGGCCAGAGGCCGACTTTCAACATTTTGGGAGGGACAGAGCCCGGAGTCCAGCATTCGCAGAAAGAAAATTTACAGGTATTTAAATTTCTGTTTCTGTTTCCTAAAGTTGGTCTCTGGGCTCATCACTTCTGGGATATACTAAAGCAGTACATCCCTCCACTTCCTGGGTGGGAAGAATGTCCATAGTCTCTTATGGGTCCATCATGGCCTGGAGGACCCTGCGACCAAAGGATGCCTCTAGCTGAGGCAGAAACGCCCAACTTGTAGAACTTTGTGAAGGTATGAATGGATGACCATGTAGCTGCTCTACATAGGTCTGCCGGAGGAGCTTCTCTGAAGTCCGCCCAGGACGTAGCCATCGCTCGGATTGAGTGAGCCCTCACTGGTCCCGGCAGGTCGATCCCAGCCTTCTGGTAAGCCATGGTGATGGTGGAACGAATCCACCTAGCAATAGAGTCCTTTGATGCTTTCTTACCCGGATTCAGGCCTGCTGTAAGGATGAATAGACTTGAAGTCTTACGGACTGAATCAGATCTCTTTATGTAAATCTTGAGAGCTCTCCTTCTCGTTCTTGGGGTGAGGATAGAAAGAGGGGAGGTTTAAGACTTGGTTGCAGTGAAAGGGAGACATAACCTTTGGTAAAAATGCTGGATCTGTCCGTAGGACCACTGAGTCCTGATGAAAGATAGTGTATCGTTCTTTGGATGACAGGGCTCCTATCTCACTGATGCGGCGGGCTGAGGTTATTGCAGTAAGAAAGATGACCTTCATAGTGAGATGCAGCAAATATGCCTCCTTAACTGTTCAGAAGGGGGCTTGGTGAGTGCTTTGAATACCAGTTTGAGCCTCCAAGGATGAACTATTGGTTTTATTGGAGGACGCTTCAATGTTGCTGCTCTCAGGAATCATCGAACGTGAGGGAGAGCACCTAAAGATTCCCCTGAGTCCACCTGAAGGAGAAACCTGGACTCTTAAGGTAGCCGGTTGGAGGCCCTTGTCGAAACCCTTCTGAAGGAATTGAAGGATGGTAGGCAGAGACACCGAGTCATCTGGTAGAGAGGTGGCTCATAGCCAGAACAGGAATTTTCTCCAGACCCTATAATAAACCTTGGAAGACGAGGTCCTTCTGGATTGAATCATCATTTCAGGGACAGGTGCAGAGAAACCCAACTCCCTGAGAGTTTCCTGCTCAATCTCCATGCCGAGAGGGACAGATTGCGTGGACTGGGGGGGCAGCACTGGTTCCTGATGTAGCAGGTCTGGGCTTTCTTGGAACACCAGAGGAGGATGTAGAGACATTTGGAACAATCGAGGAAACCACAGTCTGCGGGGCCAGCGTGGGCAAACCAGAATCATCTCTGTCTGATCTTGGGCAGTCTTGTGCAGTACCATTGATCAGATCAGAATTGGAGGAAAGGCATACAGAAGATTGAACTGTCCCAAGTTGATGGAGGAGGCATCCTGTGCTGTGGCCCTCTCGTCCTTGATGTGGGAGTAGAACTGCGGAACTTTGTAATTTTTTCAGCAGGTGAAAAGATCTACCTGCAGGTGGCCCCACTGTGCCGTTATGAGTTGGAAGGCGCTGTCCTTGAGCTCCCACTCGCCTGGCAGGATGTCCTTTCAACTTAGCCAATCTGCTGTGACATTTTCCTGGCCTGGGATGTATGCAGCCTTTAGACTCCCGAGGTTGTGTTCCACCCACTGAAAGAGAAGAACAGTCTCTTGCAGCATCCGAGAGCTCTCTGTGCCTCCCTGGTGGTTGATATAGAAACATAGAAACATAGACTTTGATGGCAGATAACGACCACTTGGCCCGCCCAGTCTGCCCATTTCCCTACCTACTGGATAAGCTGCAGATTCTAGTTAACCAACAGCCTATTTCCTGCAACCCCCCACTATAATTGCCTTATGTCTGTCCCATGCATGTTTGAATTCCTCCACTGTTTTAGACCCCACAACCTCTCAGGAAGGCAGTTCCATGCGTCCACCACTCTCTCCGTGAAAAAGAATTTCCTCACATTACCCTGAGCCGCCCCCCTCTAACTTTAAATTGTGCTCCTTGTTCTTACACATCTCTTTTTCTGAAAGATGCTACCCTCCTGGACTTTGTTGATTCCCTTGAGGTACTTAAAAGTTTCTATCATGTCCCCCCGTCCCTCCTTTCATCAAGGGTATACATATTAAGCTCTCTCAGTCTCTCTTCATATGGTTTCTGATGTAGACCCTGCACGATTTTAGTTGCCCTCCTCTGGACTGCTTCCATCCTGTCTATGTCCTTGCGTAGATGAGGTCTCCAAAACTGCACTCAGTACTCCAGATGGGGTCTCACCAACTGTCTGTATAGAGGGATAACCACTTCCCTTTTTCTACTTGTGATGCCCCTCCCTATGCATCCCAGTATTCTCCTGGCTTTCCCTACTGACTTCTCACATTGCTTACCCACCTTTAGGTCATCTGATATGACTACACCCAGATCCCTTTCCATTATTATTGTTGTTAGTACCTCCCCTGCTGTGTACTCTTTCTCCTGGATTTTTATTTCCCAGGTGCATTACTTTGCACTTCTTTGCGTTGAATCTAAGTTGCCATATGTCTGACCATTCCTCCAACCTTGCCAAGTCTCTTCTCATCCTTTCTACCCCCTTGTGTATCAACTCTATTACAGATCTTTGTGTCATCCATAAAGAGGCATACCTTTCCTTCAGACCCTCTGCAATGTCACCTATAAAGACGTTAAAGAGGACTGGACCAGTACTGAGCCCGAGGTACTCCACTAGTAACCCTTTCTTCAGAATGTGTTCCATTCACTATTACCTTCTGTGTCCTGTTGTGCAGCCAGTTTTCTACCAGGCTACCACCCTGGGACCCACTCCCAGACTGGCTAACTTGATTATTAATCTTTTATGCGAGACTGTGTCAAATGCCTTGCTAAAGTCTAGGTAGGCCATATCCACAGCCCCTCCCTGGTCTATTACTTGGTCACCCAGTCAAAGAAATCGATTAGATTTGTCTGACATGACCTTCCTGCTGTGAATCCATGCTGCTTGTGTCCAGTGCCCCACTGGCCTCTAGGTACTCAACAATTCTTTCTTTCAGAAGTGATTCCATCATTTTCCCCATCACTGAGGCCATTGTTGTCCAATTGTCCGTGAGGATGAGAACGTCCCGGCTGGAAAGCTGTGCTTTGAACTGCTGCAGTGCCAGGCAGACTGCCCGCATCTCCAGCACATTGATGCTGTAACGAGACTCCACCAGTGACCACTTCCCCTGTGCCGAGAGCTGTTCCGAATGTGCCCCCCAGCCCCGGAGGCTGGCATCGGTGGTGACTCTCATCTGGTGAGGATGTCCCAGTTTGAGACCCCTTATGATGTTGCCATGCAGAGTCAACCACAGACAGGAATCTTTTTTACCTGGTGCGATATCTGAATTCTCTGGTCCATTGTGCCCCTTGATTGGGACCACTGCTGGAGGAGGCTTGACTGGAGAGGTCACATATGGACTAGGGCCCAGGGGACCGAGTCTGCCAGGGAAACCATTATTCCTATGAGTTGCATGAAGGAGCGAGCTGGCAGTGATTGGGCTACTTGGAATTTGCTGATGAGAGCCCTCAGTTCCATGAATTTCAACTCTGTGGGAAAAACTTTGTTCTGGACCTTGTTGATATTCACCCCAGATGATTCAGAGACTGTGACGGTCACAGGGAGCTCTTCTTCTGGTTAATTATGAACCCCAGAGAGGAGAGGCACTGGGTGACCTCTGACACTGCCTGGACTGCTTGATCGTACAGCGGGGCTCTGATGAGGATGTCATCCAGGTATGGAAAGAGCTGGATCCCTTGCACTCTGAGTCGAGCGACCACTGTCACAAGGACTTTGGAGAAGACCCTGGGGGCTGTGGACAGGCCAAAGGGCAGTGTCATGAACTGAAAGTGATGATCTTCCACTTTGTACCGGAGGAATTGCCAGTGTGCCTTCCGGATGGGGATATGTAGATAAGCATCTTGTATATCTGTTGAGGCCAAAAAATTCCCCTGGTGTATTTCTCGGATGATACAGGGCAGGGTTTCCATCCTGAATGTCCTGTGGCGAACAAAACCATTTAGAAACGTGAGGTCTAACACTGGCCGGAAACCACCTGAGTGTTTTGGCACTATAAAGAATAGGGAGCACACTCCTCGGTTTCTTTCTTGAACAGGAACTTGTTCGATCGCTGCTGCCTGTATAAGATCTGTAATTGCTTGCAGGGTTGCCGCTCTTTTCACTGGGTTGTTTGAGACTGGCGAGGGCATTTTGTGGGGCAGGCGGGGCCTGGAGTCGAACTCTATGAAATAACCCTCGCCAATTACATCTAGCACCCACTTGTCCGTGGTGGTGTGGACTCATTCCTTGAAAAAGCTGAAAAGTCTGCCCCCTGTACGAGGATGGGTTCCAGAGTCCTCATTGTGATTTTATGGAGTCACCCCAGCATTTCAGGAGCCACCCCTGCCCCCCAGAAACTGTGTTGGTTGAGCGAGGTGAACCAGGATCGTCTGCCTGCAAATTACTTATCCTGACCCCTGGAATGAGTTTGGTCATGAAAATTCTGTCTGGATCCCGAAGTCCAGGACCTGCCTCTTCCCCAGGATTGTGGCATTCATACGTTTGCCATTTCCCCAGATTCCTTGACCGCCTCCTTTAAAGCTGACATGAAAAGAAAGCTTCCTTCATAAGGGGCATTTACCAAATGCATCTTCGAGAAGGCATCCACCTGCCATGCCTGTAGCCATCGGTTGCGTCGAGCTGAGGTGTGGTAAAATATAGCTCTTGCTGCACACCTGACTGAATCCTCCGATACGTCAGCCTAGTAGGCTGAAGCTAGCCCCATTAGCTGCAGGTGCTGTAAAATGGATTTATTCTTCTCTGGCTCATCATTGAGCTGGAATGCCAGATCAGTGGCCCAGGAGAGAACAGCCAGAGCTGAGAAGAGGTTAGCCATAGCTGCCTTGGGAGAGGTTGCTGTGGACCGAAAGGCTTTCTTTAGAGAGGTGTCCCCTTTCCGATCCACTGGGTCCCACAGGGAGGCTCCACCCTCTGCTGGGATAACCATCTTTTTACTGCAGTTTGAGATTAGAGTGTCTATCCTGGGACAGTCTAGCCATCTCGCCGAAGGTTTCTTGTCGAATTTCTGTAGTTTGGTTAGGCGGAGAGGGACAGGGTAAGAATGCACTGGTCCTTGCCATTCTTCCTTTAAGAGGTCCTCTGTGGCCAGAGGGATGGGGAAAACAGTCGTTGGCTTTGAAGCCAACGCGAGCCTGAATGCTGGCTTCGCTCGCTTGGGTTCTGGAGAAGATGAACTCAGGTGGATCTCTTCTGACACCTGTTTAATAAAAAAAATCTAGGTCATTCAAATCAAAGTTTCTGGCTGGGGAAGAAGCTGAATCTGAGTTTGGGAGTTCCCCCTCCTCTGGAGATGAATAGCTTCTCATGGTTTGTGTCCCTGCCCTTTAAGGGGTGTTACCCCAGAAGGTCTGCTGGCGGTGCTTTACCTTTCGGGTTTGTCGGGTGAATGTATGAGTCCAGGGGATGGGGCTATAATAGAGTGGTGGGAGAGGCCCTGGAAAAGATTGCTCCAGTTTGTGTTCGGCCACTCACTCTTCGCATAAGGACCCCTTGGTTTGATGGTTCTTGAAGGAGTTGAGAGTTGGTCGAAGGCTGGAGAGAGCATGGCAGCAGTCGGGCCTGGATGCTATCTATCAGAAATCACCGTAAGAAGGCAGAATTCCTGTCCAAGGAGATTTCTGCTGCACGGAATCAACCAGCCCTGTCTCCAGCCAGGAAGGGCATTTTCTCAGGCTAAATGAATGAATGAATGAATACTTTATTTCTAAAGAGTACCTTTCCAAAACCAAAGCGCTTTTACAACAAATCAATGCATAAAACTTAAATTCCTGAAAACAATCCATAAATATATTTTAAAAATCCGGATATGCTAGGAGTTCGCTCTATTCTTTGCGGATAAGGTTGCCAGCATCCAGTCTGGCATTGGCCCTACTCTCCCTTTGAGGGACTGTGGAGGTTGGTGAGTGGTGATGAACACTTGATCGGTCTGGGCAGACTTTAGCCAGCCGGAATTCATGGACATTGTGCAGATCATCCAAATATTGCGCCCAACCAGCTGTAGTTTGGATCTGGGACCTACACCCCTGTTAGTGGGTTGTGTAGATGTCATCTGCCCGAGCCTAGCTAAAATTGTCTGGGGATCCTTGGAGAGGGGCGTTTTTCCAGATCTTCTTAAGGAGGCGGTCATACGATCACTCAAAAAAAAAAAAAAAAATCATTGGATCTAGACTGCCCTGCTAACTACAGGCCCGTCTCTAACCTTCCTTTTACTGGGAATGTTATTGAGAAGGTGGTTGCATTGCAACTGGATGATCACCTTGTGACCCACAATGTCTGATGCTCTCCAGTCTGGATTTCGGAAGAGACATAGTACCGAGACTGCACTTGTCCGGGTATTGAATGATCCCCTAATAGTGAGGGATCGAAAGGCACGTAGCATCTTGGTCCTTCTCCATCTCTCTGCAGCCTTTGACACTGTGGACCATGGTGTGCTATTGGAGTGACTGCAGTGTCTCTGTGGACTGTCGGGGACTGTCCTACAATGATTTTGATCTTTCCTCACGGGCAGGTCTCAGAGGGTGGTCACTGGAATTTATTCCTCTGACACCCATCCCCTGTCTTGTGAGACCCCGCTGGGCTCCATATTGGCGCCCATGTTGTTCTCAGTGTACATGATGCCATTAGGAGATATGATTAGGCGATACGGTATGAGTTTTCACTGCTGTGCAGATGATACTCAGCTATATCTGTCCTTTCTACCCGAACAAGGGGATGCAGTCTCTGTGTTTAACAACTGTCTCGATCAAAGACTGGATGAGCACCAACCGGCTGAGACTGAACCCTGACAAAACCGAAGTGTTGGTTGTGGACCCTGGTCGTCCGGGGGCAGGTTTGGGGGCTGGGCAGGCATTGGGCATATGGCTTGATGGTGTCCAGCTTACTACCTCCGACCAGGTGTGCAACTTGGATGTTATTTTTGATGACGGCTTGACCCTGAAACCTCAGGTGTCCACCATTGTCAAATCCTCTTTCTACCATCTGAGGAACATCACCTGAGTGAAACACCTGTTTCTTCCGGATGACCTTCCAGCATTGGTCCACACCTTCATCACCACCCGCCTTGACTACAGCAATGCTCACTACCTAGGGTTTCCTGGGGTTGATATCCACCACCTGCAGCTAGTGCAGAACGCGGCAGCCAGTTTATTGATTGGTACATGTAGGACCAGCCATATTACACCTGTGCTGCGCGGACTGCACTGGCTGCCTGTTCAGCTGCGGATCACCTTTAAGGTCGGTCTTCTGACTGTTAATGCCCTACACGAACTGGGACTCGGCTACTTGCAAGATCTCTTGACTCCCTAACCCCCCCCCCCAATCTGCCGGCGAGGGATTGCTAGAGATTCCAGAGTACGTTTGAAGACATCTGGTGCTTGTGCTTTTTCCTATGCCCCTACCCTGTGGGATTCTCTACCTCGTCGGTTGAGGGAATGCCTGACCATCGAGACATGTAAGTCAGAATTTAAGACTTACCTTTTTCAGATGGCCTTCCCAGATGATTTTAATTAATTTATATATCTGTCATTTTATCAATTTATATGTTTTATTGTTTACTTGTAAAGTGCCTTGGTTTCAAGAAAGGCACTATATAGATAAAGTTTGCTTTGCTGATAGTATCCTGTTACTCTGGCAGAGCATGTGTTCCGACCTTGCTAGGCCTGTACCTCCTCATATAATTGGGTCTTTGTGCCAGAAATATCTGACGCTTCAGCTTTATGAGTTGGCAGGTAGTTGCGTTGTCCAGCGTGGCTGTTGCTGTTGGTAAACTACTGATCTGTATGCCTTTTAAAAGTTCATTTTATTATGTGGAAAAGACTGTGCTAGGTCCATGTCAGAGGTGGGGGGTGACAATGCAGCAGGCTTAGATAATATCTGTTGTAATCGTCCTGCTGATGTCCCCAGACAGGAGTTTTTAATCAGAGGAATAAAAGTTGTGCTTCAGAACCAAGCTTGCTTGTTGAAAGTGTTTTTTTTTTCTGCATTATGAGCAGTAAAGAGACAGTTGATATAGCACCAAGAAGCACTGCCGATTTTTGACAAAAAAAAACCCAAAGAGTTTCTGGACTTAGCCTCAAAAGAGTGCTGAGCTGTGACTCTCCCGTTGCCGGTGCTAACAGATGCCTTGTCCAGGAGTGTCGCGCTAAACTATTTAGAGAGTTTTATTTATTTATTTTAGTATTTTGGGCCAGGAAATGCACATTGAGCTAAAACTTGTCTGCAGGCGTGATCTGTGATCACAAGGAGGTGAAGTGACTTGCTCAGGGTCACACAGTATACAAAAGTGTCAGGTATGGGTTTCAAACATTGGTCTCCGCTGGGTCTCCAGGGTTACATTTCGGCATTCTAACCCCTTGGCTGTACTAAATGCATGCTGAAAATGGAAGATCGAGTTAGAATCAACATTTTGACCGTAGGTCTTCTTCAGGAATTCTCTATAAAGAGAACATTGCAAAGTTAGTGGAGAGGCAAGGAGAAATAAGGGATGAGGAAGGAAAATGGTGATTCTAGGAGAAAAAGCGATAATAAGCAGGCAGGGTGTGAATAGAAGCTAGAAAACAAAAACATGGTGATGGGGAGCAAGAGGTATGGTATGAGTGAATAAGCTTAGGAATCCTCAAGTAGGGTGTACTTAACTGGCCGAGCAACAGAAGAGGGTCTCCCATACACTGAATTGCGTATAGCTTACACCAAGTAACACAAGCAGCCAGGCAAAGTCTCGAAAATTAACTCTCTATGTCGAACGCTAGTAAAAATCTGTTACAAAATGCACATGAAGTAAAAATATAGAAATATTTTATTTTCTCAAATTCACATGCTGCCCCCACAGAAACCACCCGATGTTGCTTCATTCAGTATATGGCAGAGGTACTATTTAAGCACCTGACTTCTGATGTTTAAACACCATTGATAACGTTCCTTTGTATGGAACAAAACACCGTCGGAGGATTTCTGTGGTGGCAGCACCTTACATTGTCCAGCACTTTAACAAATATTGCACAGCATGTGAGTATGAGAAAATAAAATCTTTATACTTCGTGTGCAGTTTGTGATTCTAGATTTTACTAGTCCTCGATATGAGGGCTGATTTGCGAGGCTTTGTCTAGCTCCTTGCCTTTCTGTTTAAGTGGGCATATTAAGAAGGCTGAAAGGTGACAAAGGTAGGAAAAGGAGACAGGGACATCTGGAGAAAATGAAAAGGAAAGGCGAGAACCAAATGGGGTTGAGTGGACGGGGGGGGGGGGTTTAGCGGAGGTAACCTTCTAGGGGTACAAGTGGCATGGGTGCATCAGTGGGAGGCAAGAGGAGCTGGCGAGTGTCCAGGTTAGGTCAGCTTCCTACAGGACCAGGCATCCCGAGAGGCAAGGTGTTGTTTCAGTTCAAGTTTGAAAGAAGGGAGATTTTCAATGTTAAGTATCTCAGCAGGGACGTCATTTAGCCAGAGTGCGGCCCTGTAGGCATAAGAGCCTTGGCCAAAAGTGGTTCTTCTGAAGGGGACTGCAAACTGGCATCTTGCCTTACCTCTAGTATCGTAGCTGTTTTGGGAAGCTTGCAGAGTATCACCTATGCAGGGTGGTATTTGGCCGAGTAGTGCTTTTTTTTCCAGTCTCAGCTGTTCATGCTATACAGACTGGCTCCAGAGCTGAAGACATCAGACTGTAAGTGCTGAGTATTTTTATTGGCAAGAGAGGTCCAGCAGTTTCATCAAGAAATTCTACGTAATGGATTTGCCTCTCTTCTTTACTGGGGACTCCAGTCTCGGCCGTGCATGCTGTACAAACTAACTCCAGAGCTGAAGGCATCAAACTGTAAATGCTGATTATTTTTATTGGCAAGAGAGGTCCAGCAGTTTCATCAAGAAATTCTACTTAAGGGATTTGTCTCTCTTCTTTACTGGGGACTCCAGTCTCAGCCATGCATTCTGTACAGACTGGCTCCAGAGCTGAAGACATCAGACTGTAACATACTAAAATGCCAGCAGAATAGGCCTAACGGTCTTTCGCGTCTGCTCGTTTGGTCGGCCCCCACCTTGGGAGCTGACCTTGCTGCCCTCCTCGCCTTCTCTGGCTTTTCCCTTCCCAGTTCCGGATATTCTCGCTGCATTGGATTTTGCTTCCAGAACTCTTCCCCTGTACCTGTCCCACCCCCTCTTGAACCCCTCCACAGTCTCTGCCTCCACCAGCCCCCTAGGCAGCGCATTCCATGGCTCCACCACCCTCTCAGTGAAGTAGCACCTCCTCCTTTCTCCCCTGAATCTTCCCCCTTCAGCTTCCACCCATGCCCTCTAGTGGCCCCCTCCTCCTTCCTTCGAAGCACCCTGACTGTTCCTCCCCTATTTACCCCCTTCATGTACCTGATGACCTGTATCATGTCCCCCCCGATCCCTTCTCTCTTCCAATGTGTACATATTTAGCTCTTTGAGCCTCTCCTCATAGGTCCTGTCCCCAAGCCCCAAATCATTTGGTTGCCCTCCTCTGGACCCTCTCCAGGAGTTTAATGTCCCTCTTTAAGTGTGGCCTCCAAAACTGCACGCAGTACTCGAGGTGCGGCCTCACCAAGCAGTTATACAGAGGGAGTATCACTTCCCTTCTTCTGGAGGTGATCACCCTAGCAATTCATCCCAGCATCCTGTTGGCCTTGGCTGCTGCCCTCCTACAAGTCTCAGAGTTGTTCATCTTGACATCCACCACCACCCCCAGGTCCCTGTCAGCCATTGATACTTGTAGCATTCCCCCGGTGTACACTTGGCCGGGTTTCTGGCCCCAGGTGCAGTACCTTGCATTTACCTGCATTGAACCTCAGCTTCCACTTTCTAGACCATCTTTCCAGAGCCTCCAGGTCCCCCTGTAGGACCCCCCTCCCTCCTCCCCATTCACCAGTGCCCCCAGTTTTGAGTCATCCGCAAAGAGACTCATCCCACTCCTGATACCTGTCCTTGTGTCAGAGAAGTAGGCATTGAACAGGAGGGGCCCAAGGACTGATCCCTGAGGGTCCCCATTAATGACCCTCCTTGGGGATGAGACTATCCCACCAACTACGACCCTCTGGGTCCAGTCCTGGAGCCAATTGCCTATCCATCTGATCATCTGGTTCCCCACCCCCATTTCTCCCAGCTTATCCTACAGGCCCACGTGAGGAACAGAGTCAAATGCCTTGCTGAAGTCTAGAAAGAGGACATCCACTGGTCTACCCAGGTCCAAGGCACTCGTCACCCAGTCATAGAACTCCACAGGATTTGTCTGACACGATTTCCCTTCGACGAATCCATGCTGTCTATCGTCCAGGCACCCTGACTTTTCCAGGTCCCCTCCGTGCCTCTCCTTGACGATGCCCTCCATCACCTTGCCCACCATCGATGTCAGGCTGACAGGCCTGTAGTTCCCTGCCACCTCTCTTGATCTTCCCTTGTGGATAAGTACTATATGCGCCACCTTCTAGTCCTGGGGCACCCACCCTGTCCTCAGAGAGATGGTGAAAAGCTCCGACAGGGGTTTCACCAGGACATCTGCAAGTTCCTTCAGCACTCTGGAATGTAATTTATCCGGCCCCGGTGCTTTCTCAGTCTTAAGGGACCTGAGGGCTTCCCTCACTCTCTCTGCTGTGATTTCCACTTCCACTACCTCTTCTCGCTGCTTAGCCTTCCCCCCTCCTGCCAGTGATGCCTCCCCCTCTCCCCAGACCCGCCGATCGGTAGGGGTCCCCCCTCCTCAGTATCACTGTCTCCTCTCATGTATGATGCAGCACCCCCATTTTCCTTGGTGAAAACTGAGGTGAAGTTCTCATTTAGTACCTCAGCCTGCTCCACCGGGTCATGTGCCCATCTCTTCCCTGTTTTAATCCTGCTAATCTGCCCCTTCACCCTTTGTTTTTCCCCAATGTATCTAAAGAACCCCTTGTTCCCTCTCCTAATTTCCCTGGCCAGGTTCTGCTCCTTCCTTGCCTTAGCCGCCCTCACCACCCTAGTGGCCCTTCTAGCCATCAGCTCGTACTTCCCTTGATCCCTTTCACTCCTTGAGCACTTGAATTGCCTATAGGCTGCCTTCCTTCCACCACCTCCTGAACCTCCCTGGTCCACCAGCAGGGTTTCGGCCCTACCGCATTTCGTCTTACTCTTGCACAGGTGCTGGTAGCATCCTGCACCCCTCTCCTGATGATTTCCCACCTACTATCAGCATCCATGTCTGACCCAGTCCCATCCAAATGCTCCTTAAGGATCCTTCCCATTTCCTTAAAATCCGCCCCCCTGAAGTCTGTTACCTCCGTCTTTGTGCAGCCTTCTACCCCTCCCAGGTCCAGGCAGAACCAGACCGTGGCATGGTCACTCCCCGCCAACGGGTCCCTTACCTCCAGGCCCCCAATCTGGTCACTGTCTGCCAGGACCACATCCAGTACCCGCGCCTCCCTGGTCGGTTCCCCCACCTGCTGAGTTAGGAACACGTCTTGAAAGACATCCAACAACCTCTGTTGCCTGGCCACCGAGGATGTCATAGTCTCCCAGTCTGTTTCTGGCATGTTTAAGTCCCCCAACACCCCCACTCTTCCCCTGCCCAGTCTGCAGTGTCTCACATCTGCCACCAGACTCTCCTCCAGCTCCTCTGCCAGTGCAGGGGGTCTATACACCACTCCTATTTTTACTCTCCTGCCCACCTTTGTTATCAAGGTGACCCAAATTGCCTCCACGGTTCCCTCCGCCTCCTCTACTCCCCCTATGCCAATGCAGTTTTTGACTATCATTGCTCCTCCCTCCCCCCCCCCGTCCTTCCTGAACATAGTGTAACCCTCCAGGTTCGGGTCCCAATCGTGTCCTGTGGTGGCCCAGGTCTCAGTGACCACTGCCACATCCACTGCTCCCTCAGTTAGCATCGCCTGGAGCTCTGGCATTTTAATTATTTATTTTATAAGTGCTGATTATTTTTATTGGCGAGAGAGGTCCAGCAGTTTCATCAAGAAATTCTACGTAAGGGATTTGTCTCTCTTCTTTACTGGGGACTCCAGTCTCAGCCATGCATGCTGTGCAGACTGGCTCCAGAGCTGAAGACACCAAACTGTAAGTGCTGATTATTTTTATTGGCAAGAGATGTCCAGCAGTTTCATCAAGAAATTCTACTTAAGGGATTTGCCTCTCTTCTTTACTGGGGACTCCAGTCTCAGCCGTGCATGCTGTACAGGCTGGCTTCCCTTCCCCCCCTTCCACCTTCCCATGCTTCGAGGAGTCCCACGGCGCTGCCTTTTCTCTTCCCCAGCCCCATCCAGAGTCGGCTCCTTCTTGGGAGTGCAGCAGGACTTACAAGGGGCACAAAATAATGACTATTGCTCTCGGAAGCAACAGGGAGAAACCGCAGCAGTTATTCCCGGCAGCAGAAGAGCCGCGTTTCCCCTTTGGCTCATCAATGGACGCGCTGTACCATGTGCAGGCTCCATTCAGATCAGCGGGGGAAGTCAGTCGGAGCGATTGCGCTCCACCAGTGGGGTCCTGCAATGAACCGGCTCATTGACGGCATTCAGAGCAGCAGGAGAAGTTCATCAGAGCGATCACGCTCCACCAGTGGGGGTTCCATGACAAACCAGGTCATCGACGGCATTTTCAAGCGGCAAGGCCCACCTCGAGGTGAGAGGGGGGGGGGGGCAATGCTTCTAGCGTGTCGACAAGCATTTATTGGCCTTTGCTCGTCGATGGATTTACAAGCCCCTGGCTCCAAGCTTCAGTGCTGGTCTTCGTTCGTCGACGGCTTTTCAAGCCCCTAGCGTCAGTGTCATCAGGAGGGACTGTAAAAGGGGCTTTCGTGGGTCTGTCAGTAAGGGCTGTTTAAATTCCTTACCCAAGGGACACCACAAGCATCAGTATGTCTGCTAAAATGGACAAACCTTCTAGGGACAGAAAGTGCCACAAATGCAGATTTCCCCCACTGGCCACCTTTGTGGGCTCGCTCTACTTAAAGTGCGAAAATGCTGTGGCCCCAAGGTTGGAGGAGGCCACAGTTGCATCCATTTCAGAGTTGCAGGAGCAACAAACCCTGGTGATGGGGTCTGAACAGACCTCAGCCTTAGATGAGCGGCATTCCTCGTCCAGACCTCATCGAAAAGCTAAACGTGGCTTTCGCCCGCATCCCGTCTCCCTTTGATATCCTGCACAATTCCCAGATCACAGGACACAGAGGAAAGCCACCCGAAGGTGAACCCCCTCCCCATCCTTAGACAAGGATGGGTACACCTCCTCATGACATGACAGGAGGAGAAAGCGGTCCAGGTCCAAGATGCCCACAAGGAGAAATGCTGATGAGACAAGTGTCATGGGGTTGTGGGATAACAGATGGATCAGACACCAAACCCGCAGAAGCCCCGAACCAGAGAAACACCAGAGACCACCCCCCTTCCCTGAGGAGACCGGAGGTCGCGAGGGCCTGCCCTCTCTGCCCGCAGAAGCCCCGAACCAGAGACACACCAGGTAATTTCTACCTTGATCCAGGCTGCTGCCACACCACCGTTGGCCATCTGGCGCCTTTTCTGAAACGGCCACAAACTCCCTTGCTCAGCGCATGAACCCCGGCCAGAGTAGCACCTCGAGTTGCTGCCCAGGCTCAAACAGAGCAGAACTGTTACTTTTGTGCCTGATTTTGAAACTTTTAAAACGAACCAGCTAAAACTATTTGCATTTGCCTGTAACTGTATTTAAAAGCTTAGAGTCACTGCACCGAGACACACCAGGTAATTTCTACCTTGATCATCCCCCGCCCCAACACCCAGCTTCTCCATTAGCTCCTTATATTGTTTTGCCACTAGAGGAGCCTGATTAGTTGAGCAATTTGCTCCTAATACCTCACTTGTCACATTTTACTGCTCTCTAGTAGCTGTTTTCACTTGGTGATTTATATTAAAGGAGCCCTCTGCTATCTCTTTCCTCTCTACCTCACTCCTTTCTCTAGTCAAAAATGTCCCCTCCTAGCGCTCCTCATGGGAATACTTTGCCTTCCTATCCTCTTTGAGCTTTACTGCTTGAACACATCAACAGCTTCTGCCAATACTTATACTCAGTTTGACTTCTACTACTCCAACATGCTTGCTACTGCCACTCCACTACCTCTACCCCCCCTCTGCTCTCATCAGCAAGCGTATTAGCCCAATAGTCAGATACCTTCACCTTCATCTGAAGCCACACCCTGTATCTCTTATCAGGCATACCTCATCACCCCGCTATGGTTACTAACCCTGTCTCTTATACTATCCGGCGACAGGATCAGTCCTGGTCCATCTCTGCGTCCAGAATCATAACCTTCGCCCCCCGGCCACCTCTCCTCAAAACCGATGGACTAACCGCCCACCTGAATGCTAGGAGCCTTATGGCCAACCTGCCTGACCTCCAGTTTGATCTATACTAATGTCCCGACGCCCCTGCCATCACAGAAACCTGGCTTAAGCCCACAGTGCTTGACTCTCAGTGCCACTTTCCTGGATACAACATGCTTTGTATCGACCGTCCTGGCACTAAAAGGGGAGGTGGCCTTGCCCTCTACTTCAAAACTCACCTAAATATTACCCTTCTGCAGGACCCCCTCCTACCAAACTGTGAACTCTACACTCCTACTGCTTCTTGGGGTGTAAAGAAACTCCATATTTTTGTACTTATATCCCCCAAAAATGCTACACAAGGCATCACTGAACCCCTAGGGTTTCTGCCTTCAGTTACAGGCAAGAATGACATTATCTGCCTTGGTGATTTTAACCTTGACTGGTCCGAGAAAAACTCGGCTAACCTATCCTCCTTAGCTAGCAAGGCAAATCTATCCCAGCTCATACATGAACCCACAAGGGTCTCACGTGGGGGCAACTGTGCCACCCTCCTTGACTGGATACTTACTAACAGGACGGAATATGTTGCCTCAGCCGGTGTGCTACCTGACACAATTAGTGACCACTATCCCATCTACTGTGTACCACTATCCCATCTACTGTGTCTGGAACACTGTCGTTCCTCCCCTCCCTGCTAAAACTGTAACCTTTCCTAATCTCTCCCGCCTAAGTCATGAGGACTTCTTAACTGACCTTAACCAGGTTGACTGGTCCCTTCTCTACCAAACAGAGGACATTAACATAGCCACAGAATATTTCAACTCCGTCCTCCTCTCTCTTCAAAACCTTCACATCCCAGTCACCACATGTAGGATGGCAGGGAAAGTAACCAAGTGGCTAACACGCCCCCTGCTTCAACTTCTCAAATCTAGGGACAAACATTGGTCCAGGTGGAAGATCTCCCACCTCCGTGCAGACTTTGAAGACTATCGTGCATTACGTAACAACTGCAAAAGACAAATTCGTGTTGCCAAAAGCACCTACTATAGGAACCTACTAATAACATCCTCTACAAATCCGCGCAGGTACTGGTCCAAAATGAAGGACATTCTCGGCAACGACAAGCAACAGAATCCAGCTGACATGAACATTCAAGGTGTTCACTGCACCAACCATGACACCATTGCCAACGCCTTCAATGCCCTTTTTTCTTCTCCACCAGTCGCTACTCTAACTAGCCCACAACCTGACTATACCTCTTCTCCTCCCTTGCCCTCCCACCTCCCGTTCGTTCTGGCTCCAACCACATACCTTGAAGTTTGCAAGCTACTTAACTCCCTTCCGGCACGCGGGGGTCAAGGGCCTGAGGGCATCCATCCTTGCATACTTAAGCAGTATGCACCTTGGCTGACCAGACCTATCACCTGGCTTTTAACCTCTCGATTAATACGTCTACTGTCCCATCCACCTGGAAAACTGCCAGAACCATCCCTATACACAAAAGGCGATGTCAAACTCATGTCCAACTACCGCTATATCTCTTCTGCCCACTCTCAGTAAGCTGCTTGAAAAAATAGTCCACCGCCGGCTTGCTACTCACCTTGACATGTTTAATCTTCAAACCCCGTGCCAACATGGTTTCCGGCCCGGTCACAGTACCACCTCTGCACTTACACAGCTTACAAATGACATCAGAAATAATATGGACCGTGGCCTACTCACTGGGGCTGTCTTTACACCATCCTCTCATGCTAAAGAAGCTCCAATCCATTGGAGCATCTGACCAATCCCTCTCCTGGTTCCATAGCTATCTTGACAATCGGACTCAGGCGGTAGCATTTCACAAGGCCCTTTCCTCCCCCCAAACATCTCTTATGGAGTTCCCTAGGGATCCACTCTTGGACCTCTACTCTTCTCCCTCTTCCTAAATGATATTCCCACCATGTCCCGGCATAGCTGCACTCTTATGTATGCAGATGACCTTGTTCTCTACTCTGGGTCAAAATCAGTTGCTGCCATCAACTCCGCTCTCACTAATGACTTCCAATTCCTGCAGACCTGGCTCTCTAGCAACCACCAAGTCCTGAACCTAGAAAAAACCTGTGCTATGCTATTCGGATCCTCTAAGAAACTGTCTGCCCCTGCGAACAGGCTCCGGGTTCAATGCCTTGATGGCTCCCTCATCTCAAGCACTGAGCCCTTCAAGTACCTTGGGGTCACTTTGGATCCCACACTTGACCTGTCTCAACATGTCAATATGGTGTGCTGTCAATGCTAAAATTGGCGGAGCTTATCGCGTGTGCCACTCCCTCACTCCTTCCGCTAGACTTTGTGTTGAGAGGTATTCTCTTACCCCAGCTCCAACATGCTCTGCCCCTCCTCTTTGCTGCAAACTCTGCTACACTCCACAAATGGGACACTGTCTACAACAACATCTGTAGATTCGCCTTAACTGCACCACGTCTTACCTATCATTGTGTCCTTTACGCTGGCTTAAATTGGCTGTCACCTAAGGATATTCGAGCCTACTCCCTGGGCTGCTTTATCGACTCCCTGTCTAGACCTCTTGGCCCTGTCTATCTTGCCAACCTTCTGACTCCTGCCTCACACACCCGTACCCTCAGGTCTTCCTCTGTCCCCATGCTCTCCACTAGACCTTGCATGACAAAAATGGGTGAACAGGCATTTGCCCATTTTGCTCCCAAATTCTGGAACTCACTCCCCCTTATGGTGAAAACTTCAGCCTCCCATCGAGAATTCAAAAACTCGCTGTTCACCTACCTCCTAGCCTCTGGCCAATGCAAATGCTCTTAATTTGCTTTGTCCCACTGCAGGCTGTCGGGTCTGACCCTGAGTACTACACTAATGTTCTCCCATGCAATACGTTTGTCTAGGTGGCTATGAACCTTGATGTCTTTACTGTTCTCAGCTGTCTTATGGTTACCCTAATTGCTTTATTTTACATCCTTATTATGATCTATGCCTAAAATGTACCCTTATGTAACTATTACTGTGCTACCCAATGTATATCTTGTTTTGCTCCTGTACACCTATATTATGTCTGTGCATTTCTGCATATTGTAACCAATGTCCTGTGCTCTCCTGGGTTGTGCCTGAAAATAGGCAGGTATGTTTCCTAGCTCACTTACCCGGTTACCAAAAGCTAATAAATAAATAAATAAACTTCAGGTTCAATACACAGTCTCTGTGTGATGTTTATTCAAAATATAGGAAATACGCTTCTGCAATGCCATATTCCTTCTTCAGTTTGCAGCAACAGACTATGTATGTCCTTTCCCTGCACTTAGCCAGCACCTACTGACACTGATCTCTGTTCTAACCACTTTTCAGTGAAAAACCCTTCATCCCTATGTGGGCTTAAAAAGAAAAAAAAAAACAGCTAAAAACAAAGAACCTCAGTGCAGAAACACTGAAACATGGGTTACCCCAAAGGGCAATGGCAACAAGTCAAGTTTCAAAGAAATATATAATCATACATACGTCCATAATGCAAAGCATCATGGGATATATGCAAATCACCATGCCATTTCAGGCTTGTCCGGTTTACAGCAATTTACATGCATTTTAAATAGCACAACTAACTTAATTTCTTTATCAGTTACCTAGTACTTTTTACCTTTATCAAAAACACTTAGAGCCATGGTATTTTCAACATTTACAGGTTTCATAAACATAAGGTATATACATCAAGGTATTTTATGACATAGTGCTATTACATATTAAATCCAACAACGATAAACACAACCTGTTTTACATACCCTTGGAGATCACAACAACAACCTCCCTGTACGAGGACTTGTAAAGGATAGATTAGGGTAAGAAATAGAAGAACTGTTGCAACAGACTTAAGAGGCAGTATAGCACAATAGGTTAAGGCTCTGAGCTGCAGATCTGGAGACGTGGGTTTGAATCCCACAGCGACCTAGGTGCATACTGTGTGGTCCTGAGCAAATCACTTAACTTCCATGTGCTCCCAGGTCAAATCTGGAAACAAGCTTCAGCTTAGTGTGCTACTCCTGGTTAAACAATGTTCCCTTTCCCCCTTTCACTTAAGAAAAGGTCTGTCCTCGAGTGGCAGGAGCACCCTGTCACAACAGGTCCCCTGACCCATCAGAGTCCAGTTACTCCTCCCCAGAAGAGGGGGAACTTCTGGACGATGACTCTAATTCAGGCACCTCGCCATCCACAAACCTTGACTTGGATGAGCTAGCTTTTTTTTCACCGAACAGGCGACTGAGGAGATTCACCTGGGACCCTCCTCATCAGCTCCTAAGCACTCAGAGCCAGCTTTCAGGCTACCATCAGCCTCCAAACCTTACCCCTAAAAAAAACCCCAAAAAACGGTTATCCCATCAGAGGGTGGGGCCTCCCTGTGGGACCCAGTGGATAGGAAGGTGGACACATCCCTCAAGAAGGCGCTCCAGTCCGCCACAACCACGCTCAAGGCTGCTACAGCCAACCTGTTCTCGGCACGAGCCGCACTATCATGAGCCACTGACCTGGCATTCCAGCTTGCTGATGAGCCAGATAAGAACAAACCCGCCCTGCAGCAACTACAGCTAATGGGGTTAACTTCTGCCTACTCAGCTGACATATCTGAGGAGGCAGTCAGATGTTCATCAGGAGCCATATTTTACCAGACCTCAGCTCAATGTAACCTGTGGCTGCAGGGATGGCAGGCGGACACCTCCTCAGAGGTGCACTTGGTGAATGCCCCCTACGAAGGAGGCCTCCTTTTTGGATCAGCTCTAAAGGAGGCGGTCAAGGAACCCAGAGAAACAGCAAAAGTTTGCATGCCACAATTCAGGGGCAGGACCAGGTCCTGGTCATTGGCATCCAGGCAGAATTTTTGGGCCCAAAATTATTCAAGGGGACAAAATAAAACATTTTCAGGCCGATTAACTTGGTTCTTCTCCCACAACCAGCATGGCTTCAGGGGAGGAAGAGGTGGCTTCCGGGGTGCTGGAGGCAATGCCAAAAAGTGTCAGTAAGGATCCATGGATCCATCCTCGAGTAGGGGGCAGGCTTTCCAGTTTTTTTCAAGGAGTGGGTCCACAACACCATGAACAATTGGGTGCTATAGTACGCGTGGGTTACTTCATGTTCGAATCAAAGCTCCCGCTACCCCATGCATTGCCCTCCCCATATCCAACAATCAGGAAAAGAAAGTGGCGACGTTATAAGTGATCACAGTCCTTATCCGGGCATGAGCGATCGAAGAAGTTCCCCTCTCAGAACGGCACTGGGGCTTTTTCTCTATTTTTTTTATAGTTCCAGAATGCTCAGGAAGATTGAGGCCCATATTGGTCCTAAAGTTTCTGACTGGCTTTGTTCACAACAGAACATTCAAGATGGAAACCCTTTCATCCATCATCAGGGAATTCCATCAGGGGGAATTTTTGGCCTCAGTAGATTTGCAGGATGCCTGTCTGCATATCCCCATCCAAAAGGCTTGCAGACAATTCCTCAGATTCAAGGTGGGGAAACTCCACTTCCAGTTCACCCTAATACCGTTCCAGACCCTGACAGGATCAGTTGTGTTCCAGGACAGTAGCTGCTGCTGTTGTTTTCACAGGGTTCTTGTGGATTTTACTTGGTAGGTTAGTTATTTTCTTTCTTTCTTCTAAGGGGCTAGCAGGGTATTGTTTTGGGTGCTGCTGGATGTTTGTAAACTGATTTGGTGGCTGTAAGTGGGGCTCATTTTGTGGATGTTTCACTGTGTAACAGGCTGCGCTGGTAGAGGCCTATTTCTTCTGATTTAAAACCCATTTGGAGGGATTTGCTTGGAGATGGTTATTTGAATTGGAGACCTATATCTGTTAATTTCAAGCCTATTTTGATGTGTTAGTGAAGCTGATTAAATTGGAGTCCTGTTTCCTTTGGCAGCAAACATATTTTGGGGGCTTTGACTTGAATTTTGATTCCTTGTGCTGACTCCATTAGCTGTAAAGGGTACTGCATAGTGGGGGAGGGGTGTTAATGGTCTGGCCAGGTCTCACTCAGCCAATTGACTGGAGGCAGAGCTGAATCAGATTGAGGTGTTAGCTGCTTTCTCTCTAGAAAGAACTGGAAGGACAGGATCAGTTGTGTTCCAGGACAGTAGCTGCTGCTGTTGTTTTCACAGGGTTCTTGTGGATTTTACTTGCAGGTTAGTTATTTTCTTTCTTTCTTCTAAGGGGCTAGCAGGGTATTGTTTTGGGTGCTGCTGGATGTTTGTAAACTGATTTGGTGGCTGTAAGTGGGGCTCATTTTGTGGATGTTTCACTGTGTAACAGGCTGCGTTGGTAGAGGCCTATTTCTTCTGATTTAAAACCTATTTGGTGGGATTTGCTTGGGCCTGGTTCTTTGACTGCTGGGCTTGGAAGGGAGACACAGGGCTGATACATTCTCTCTAGTCAGGTGTCTGCCCAAGAGCCGCCCTCCCCCACCCCTCCGTCCCCAGAAGTCTGCAAATTTATAGGGGAACACCTGCCCTGCAATTGGAGGAAAAGGCTGCAGGTGCAGCTCATGTAGTTCTAGCCACTGGGGGTAGGATTTAAAGGCTGGGAGAGAGGAGCGGAGTTGTTCATTTCCCTATAAGTTTAATGATTTGTACTGCACCTAGTAACAGGGTTACTGGTGTACAGTGGGACTGTCTCTAAGATTAGTGGGTGACCTGATTAGGCAGTAGGGGTATCTTGGACTAGGGGGGAACCTGGTGGCTCACCCAAGGAAACCTATTTGGAAGGGGATGGAACCATACATCATTAGGGCCGGCATCTTTGGGAGGGTGGTGGGGTGCACAGGGTGTGGAGCAGCCATGATACTGGACTGGGCTTGGAAGTTCGGTGGTTGCCCAGTGTGCTACCAGCTAGCACAGCTTAGGGAGGAGGTTGCGGGGATTAGGAGAAAGCTGGGGAAGGGGTGGTATGGTTGGGGAAGGGGCTGGGAATCTCCCACAGGGTTGCACCAAGCACTGGGGGTTGGGGCATAGGGAAAGGAGTGCAGGAGAATACTCAGGGGTCACATAGGGAACCTGGCAGAGGGGGTCCAAAAGGACACTACCAAGGAAGCAGGTAGGTAACTGGGGGCCCTCACAAAGGGGGGACGGAGGGACAACATTTTCAGGGAAGTAGGCAGATGGCCAGGGCTGGACAGAAGGAAGCAAGGCGGGGAGGTGGATCAGACCTTACACTCAGTAACCGCTTCAATTCTCTTCTTCTGCTCAAGGATGAGGGAGGTGATGTAGCCACGACAGGGGTAGTTAGAGATGGAAAGGGAGTGGGAGGCAGGAGGCAGCGGCCAGATGGCAGGAAGAACAGGGGGGGACCTGGAATGCGGAGGAGAATGGGGGAGCAGTGAATCAGAGCAGGAGGGGCAGGGGAAGAGGGAGGAAGTGCAAGGAGAAGGACCAGTTGGGAGGAAAGGTAAAGGAGAAGGACCAGAAGTACAAGGAGGATTCAGTAAAGGGAGCTGAGGGTTTGGGCCAGGGAGCAAACTAGCAAGGGAGGAACTAAATGGAGACAGGAAGGAAGGAGGATGAGCCAGGCTAGTTTAGCAGATGGGGAGAAGGACCAGTTAAGTAGCAGTGAGGGGAATTAGCAAGGAACAGAAGGATACTCAGGAGGAAAAGAGGCATAGGATTGGAGGGAGGGGTGGCCATGGTAAATAAGGAGGGGTGCATGTGGCACCCAGAAAGGGGAGGAACACGGAGCCAGCTGGGTGGAGGGCCTGTAGAAAGGATGAGGGACATGGAAGGGGGAATGGAGGAAAAGGAGTGGTCAGAGTGCTCCTGCTGGGGATTCTATGAGATCAGGGTATCAAATGGGATAGGGAGGGAGAAGCCTGGCCAGTTAGAACAAGATGCTTCCTGGACTAACGTGTGCACAGGGCTAAGCACGAGGTATATCAGCTGGCAAAGGATGTGGGGTTCTCCCAGACATACTGGTCCACCTGGGTACAAATGACATTGAGGGAAATAGCGAGCTAGAGATACAGGCAAGATTCAGGAGCCCGCCAGGGTCTGTCATGACATAGGATGCACAGTTTCCTTCTCAGAAATCCTGCCAGTGCCAAGGGCTAGTGGGGAACACAAAAGGAAAATTAGGGAGATAAACCAGTGGCTCAGGGAGTGGTGTGAGGCCAGAGGGTATGGGTTGATGGGGGATTGGGGGGAGACCTGGGAGGATAAGGAGCTGTATGCTAGAGATAGACTACATCTCAATTTGGAGGGGAAGGGAATCCTTAAGTTGAAAATAGAGGGGTTCATTGGTGAAAAGTGGGGTTTAAACTTGTGAAGGGGGGTGGGATGGGAGAAAAGGTTGTCAAGGGGGTGCCGATAAAGGAGGGACTCTGTCTCCACCCCCCTGGGGACCAGGAGGATTGCAAGAAAAGGCCAACTGGCAAAGTGCAGACCAGGGGAAAACAGAATCCCCATGGGAACACGAGCAGGGAAATGGAACTATAGGGAAAGGTGGAAGGTAGTCCTGCTAAATGCCAGGAGCTTGGGCAATAAAATGCCTGAGCTCCAGGCGATGCTAACTGAGGGAGCAGTGGATGTGGCAGCGGTCACTGAGACTTGGGCCACTGCAAGACATGACTGGGACCTGAACCTGGAGGGATACACGATGTTCAGGAAGGACAGGGGGGAGGGAAGGGGAGGAGGGGTAGCAATGATAGTCAAAAACTGCATTGGCATAGGGGGAGTAGAGGAGGCGGAGGGAATCATGGAGGCGATTTGGGTCACCTTGATAACAAGGGGGGGCAAGAGAGTAAAAATAGGAGTGGTGTATAGACCCCCGCGGAGGAGCTGGAGGACAGTCTGGTGGCAGATGTTAGGAGACACTGCGGACTGGGCAGAGGAACGGTGGTGGTGTTGGGGGACTTAAACATGCCAGGAACAGACTGGGAGACTATGACATCCTCTCAGCAGTGGAACAGAGGTTGTTGGATGTCTTTCAAGACGTGTTCCTAACTCAGCAGGTGAGGGAACCGACCAGGGAGGCACGGGTACTGGATGTGGTCCTGGCAGACAGTGACCAGATTGGGGGCCTGAGGTAAGGGACCCGCTGATCGGGAGTGACCGTGCACACGGTCTGGTTCTGCCTGGACCTAGGAGGGTAGAAAGCTGCACAAAGACGGAAGTAACCGACTTCAGGGGCGGATTTTAAGGAAATGGGAAGGATCCTTATGAGCATTTGGATGGGACTGGGTCAGATATGGACGCTGATTGTAGGTGGGAAATCATCAGGAGAGGGGTGCAGGATGCTACCAGCACCTGTGCAAGAGTAAGACGAAAATGCGGTAGGGCCCAAAAACCCTGTTGGTGGACCAGGGAGGTCCAGGAGGTGGTGCGGGGAAAGAAAGCAGCCTATAAGCAATTCAATGCTCAAGGAGTGAAAGGGATCAGGGGAGTACGAGCTGATGGCTAGAAGGACCACTAGAGTGGTGAGGGCTGCCAAGGCAAGGAAGGAGCAGAACCTGGCCAGGGAAATTAGGAGAGGGAACAAGGGGTTCTTTAGATACATTGGGGAAAACGAAGGGTGAAGGGGCAGATTAGCAGGATTAAATCAGGGGAGAGATGGGCACAAGAACCGGGGGAGCAGGCTGAGGTACTAAATGAGTACTTCACCTCAGTTTTCACCAGGGAAAATGGGGGTGCTGCATCATACATGGGAGGAGACAGAGATACTGAGGAGGGGGGGACCCTTACCGATCGGCAGGTCTGGGGAGAGGGGGAGGCATCACTGGCAGGTGGGGGGAGGGCTAAGCAGGGAGAAGGGGTACCGGAAGTGGAAATCACAGCAGAGAGAGTGAGGGAAGCCCTCAGCTCCCTTAAGACGGAGAAAGCACCGGGGCCGGATAAATTACATCCCAGAGTGCTGAAGGAACTTGCAGATGTCCTGGCAAAACCCCTGGCAGAGCTTTTCACCATCTCTCTGAGGACAGGGTGGGTGCCCCAAGACTGGAAGGTGGCGATATAGTGCCTATCCACAAGGGGGATCAAGGGAGGTGGTGGGAACTACAGGCCTGTCAGCCTGACATCGGTGGTGGGCAAGGTGATGGAGGGCATTGTCAAGGAGAGGCTAGGGGGGACCTGGATAAGTCAGGGTGCCTGGACGATAGACAGTATGGATTCATCCTGGGGAAATCGTGTCAGACAAACCTGGTGGAGTTCTATGACTGGGTGACAAGTGCCTTGGACCTGGGTAGACCAGTGGATGTCCTCTTTCTAGACTTCAGCAAGGCATTTGCCTCTGTTCCTCACGTGGGCCTGTTGGATAAGCTGGGAGAAATGGGGGTGGGGAACCAGATGATCAGATGGATAGGCAATTGGCTCCAGGACTGGACCCAGAGGGTCGTAGTTGGTGGGATAGTCTCATCCCCAAGGAGGGTCATTAGTGGGGTCCCACAGGGATCAGTCCTTGGGACCCTTCTGTTCAACGCCTACGTATCTGACATAAGGACAGGAATTAGGAGTGAGATGAGTCTCTTTGCAGATGACTCGAAACTGGGGGTGGTGGATGGGGAGGAGGGGAGGGTGGCCCTACAGGGGGACCTGGAGGCTCTGGAAAGATGGTCTAGAAAGTGGAAGCTGAGGTTCAATGCAGGGAAATGCAAGGTACTCCACCTGGGAGCCAGAAACCCAGGCCAAGTGTACACCCTGGGGGGAATGCTACAAGTCTCGATGGCTGAGAGGGACCTGGGGGTGGTGGTGGATGTCAAGATGAACAACTCTGAGACTTGTAGGAGGGCAGCAGCCAAGGCCAACAGGATGCTGGGATGCATCGCTAGGGGGATCACCTCAGAAGGAGGGAAGTGATACTCCTCTGTATAACTGCTTGGTGAGGCCGCACCTTGAGTACTGCGCAGTTTGGAGGCCACACTTAAAGCGGGACATTAACCTCCGTGAGAGGGTCCAGAGAGGGCAACCAAAATGATTTGGGGCTTGGGGACAGGACCTATGAGGAGAGGCTCAAGAGCTAAATATGTACACATTGGAAGAGAGAAGGACCGGGGACATGATAGAGGTCTTTAGGTACATGAAGAGGATAAATAGGGGAGGAACAATCGGGGTGCTTCGAAGGAAGGAGGAAGGGACCACTAGAGGGCATGGGTGGAAGCTGGAGGGGGGAAGATTCAGGGGAGAAAGGAGGAGGTGCTACTTTACTGAGTGGGTGGTGGAGCCATGGAATGCACTGCCTAGGGGGCTGGTGGAGGCAGAGACAGTGGAGGGGTTCAAGAGGGGGTGGGACAGGTACAGGGGAAGGGTTCTGGAAGCAAAATCCAATGCAGCGAGAATATCCGGAACTGGGAAGGGAGAAGCCAGAGAAGGCGAGAGGGACAGCAAGGTCAGCACCCAGGCTGGGGACTGACCAAACGAGCAGACACGAAAGACCGTTAGGCCTATTCTGCTGGCATTTTAGTATGTTAGTATGTTAGTATCTAGGTGTGGACTGCAAAACACTACAGAACAAGGTTTTTCCCACAATCAAAGTTCAGGGACCTCCGGGCCCTTATCAGCAAATTCCAATTGGCACAATACCTGCCAGCTCACACCTTCATGCAGCTCATAGGGATGATGCAAAACAAAATGGTTATATTAAATGCACGCTGAAAATAGAAAATAAAGTTAAAAATCTACGTTTTGACCTGAGGTCTTCTTCAGGAAATATCTAAAAGAGAAAAAACAACAAGTTAGTGTGGAGGAGAGGTAAAATGAGAGAGAGAGATATATGTGGTGAAAGAAGAAAGGGGAGGCTCGGGGAGAATAAGTGATGAATGGTAAGATTTAGAGAATCTGTGAAACAAAAAGGTGATGATGGGAAAGGTAAAGCATAATGGGAGTGAAAGAGCTGGGGAAGTTCCCAGGTGGAGACTAATTAACGGGGCCTAGTAAGAAGGCTGAAAGGTGACAAATGTGGGAAGGAGACAGAAATGGAGACGTATGTTGAAAATGAAAAATAAATTAAATGAGTACAAAAACAAATAGACTTTAGGGCAAAAAAGGGATGGTTGAAAAGTGTTAGTGGAAAATAAGTCTATCATTTAAACCAGAGGGCTGCTGGGAGCCAAGTCGGATGATCAGCTTGGCTTCCGTGTTTTTTCTATGGTCAGGATCCCAGAAGCCCTGCTGAAGGACACAAACAGAAAGGTCATTGACATTGTGGTCCCTGGAGATAAAGTGGGATACAATGGGTTTAGCAGTTCATCCATTCCTGACTGCTCTGTAATGTTTCCTAGAAGCGGTCAGCTAAAGCCTACCAGTTTCTCCAATGTAAATAGCTGTACACTTCCTGCATAGAATACAATACACCACATTAGTGGAGGTGCATGAGAACTCCTTGGTGATGTGAAAAACACCTGTAGGCCCCCGAATCTCAGTCACACTGGAAATAAATTTGCAGGTGTAGCAGCGAGTCCTGTTGCAAAGTTTGGTACCTGGGAGGGAGGAACTGTTAGGAGTAGGTAGGCTGCTTTTAACCAGGAGATTCCACAGGTTAGGTGGCCAGCGGTAGGAGGGATAGGGATGATAGTCTCCATGGCAGACTCAATTCCCTGGGCAGTGGTTCACATGCATCCCCTCCAGATGAACCTTCTCCAACAATGGTCCCAGTCAAGGGACAGTCTCGGCCAGCGGATGCAGATCTCTCGCCAGGTGATAGCACCTCATTCATTAATGGACTTGGTGACCCTACATCATGAAGGATCTCAAACTGGGGCATCCTTACCAGATGAGAATCACTACTGATACCATTCTTTGGGGCTGGGGAGCTCACATAGATCACTGGCAGAAACACGTTACAAGCAGCATCAACGTTCTGGAGTTGCGTACAGTTCCCCAGCACTTCAGCGGTTCCAAGTACAGATCTCCAGCCGGGACAGGCTCATCCTCACAGACAGTGGAACGACAACGGCCTATATCAATAGCCTGGGAGACACCAAGAGCTCTCAGATGTTACAAGAAATCCTGTTGCTCTTCCAGTGGGCAGAGCACCACCTGGAAGGCCTAATGACCATGTACATACCAGGCCAGGGCTCGAAATAATTTTTTTGAGATGCCTGTCCATGGGACAGGTGGGATGCAAATGTTGCCTGTCCCACAAAAGTTTCACCTGTCCACACTTTTTTGTCCCCCAGAGCCCTGAACATGGCTGTTTTCAGCAGCACACAGGCTGTAGTCATTCCTGTCCCCTCTCTTGCTGGGACACTGCTGCCCTGCCCTCCTTTTTCTTCTTTTATTACTTGATTTATTTTATTTTTGTCCCTCTCCCAGAGCCCTGAAAAGGAGTATTTTCAGCAGCACTCTCAGGCTGTAGTCTCTCTCCTATTCCTTCCCTTGATGGGACACTGTTGCCCTATCCCCTCTCTTGATGGAACACTGCTGCCCTATCCCCTTCCCTGATGGGACACTGCTGCCCTGCCCTCCTTTTTCTTCTTTTACTACTTGATTTATTTTATTTTTCCTCTCCCAGAGCCCTGAAAGGGACTCTTTGCAGCAGCGCTGTCTGGCTGTAGTCTCTCCTGCCCCTCTTGCTGGGACACTGTTGTCCTGCCTTCCTTTTTCTTATTCTTCTTACTTTTTTAAATGTCTGTCCCTCTCCCACAGTACTACAACTGTCTGCAACAGCAAGTAAATCCTCTTCTCCTGTACAACCTGGCACAGGCTCTCCAATCGCTCCCCCCCACTTGCTTGGACACTGACTGTCTGCCTGCAGTCCTGCCTGCTTTTTCTTTCTGACGTAAAATGGCTGTTTAGTTTTTTTGTTTTGTTTTTTAACTGAACATCGATGCTCGACTCACACTGCTGCTCCTCAGATGCCTCAAAATGAAATGAGGAATGCGGCAGCATGGGCGAGAGAGAAGTTAGCTGCGCATTCACTTTTACCACTGCTAGCCCCTTTCAGTTGCGTTTCCCTACCTTGACAGATAGGAAGACTGACCATTGAGCCCACCGGCGCCAGCCAACATACTGCGACTCTGCCATCCAGTCCATCACAAGATTGGGCTAGACTCTAACTTCGGTGACCACATGACGTTGCAATGTGCATGTCATGCGTGACATTCACCCCAATTCACAACCTGCTTCCTGGGTCCTAGTGCCCATCAGAGTTTGATTAATGTATGAAACCATCTGCCTGTCCCAGGGACAGGCACAGTGAAAGAAACTGCTGTCCCATTTAAAAATGGGCTGTCCGAGACAGGCGGACAGCCGATTATTTGGAGCCCTGTACCAGGCCATGAAAACATCACGGCAGTTTGGCTAAGTTGAAAGGATGTTCTTCCAGGAGAATGGGAACTGAAGGGCAGTGCTTTCCACCTCCTTACTGTGCGGTGGGGCCTCCCACAGATAGATCTTTTCACCTGCCGACAAAATTACAAAGTTCCACAGTTCTGGTCCCTAACCAGGGATGAGCTGCCAATAGCACAGGATGCCTTCTCCATAAACTGAGGTCAGTACGACCTCCTGTACTCCTTTTCCCCCCAATACCACTAATCTCAAGGGTCTTGCTCAGATCGCTCTAGATCAGGCGGAGTTGATTCTAATCTGTAGACGCTGGCCCCGACGGTCATGGTTCGCTTGACCGGTTCAAATGTCGCTACAACCGCCTTTGATTTTTCAGGCCAGCCCAGACCTGCTGCATCAGGGCCCGTCCGGTACTGCACTTCAGTCTGCGCAATCTGTCCCTCTCGGCGTGGAGATTGAGCAGGAGACTCTCAAGGAGTTAGATTATACTCTGTCTGTCATAGAAACAATGATCCACTCAAGACGACCTTAGTCTTCCAAGGTCTATTACAGAGTATGGTGAAGATTTCTCTTCTGGTTACAATCCATCGATATACCAGACAACAAGGTATCTCTCCCTACTACACAGCAATTCCTACAGGAAGGCTTTGACAAGGGTCTCCCAACTGGTAACCTTGGGAGTCCGAGTTTCAGCTTTCGGCGCACTTCTGTTGGCGGATTCAGGGGAGTCCTTGTGTGCTGTCCCTCCTGTTAGACAATTCCTGAAAGCAGTGATGCTAAAACGTCTTCCAGTCAAACCCATTATCCCACCTTGGAGACTCAACCTGGTCCTCAAGGCCCTAACCAAGGCCCCCTTTGAGCCTCTTAAAGAATCTTCCCTTCTCCACCTGACGACGAAGGTCATTTGTCTTACAGCAGTCACCTCAGCATGGCGCATCCGTGGGATAGCAGCCCTGTCGACCAAAGAGCCATACAGTCTGTTTCATCAGGACTCAGTGGTCCTGCCAACAGCCCCCTCTTTTCTACCAAAGGTGATGTCTCCTTTTTACTGCAACCAAGAATTGAACCTTTCTTCTTTCTGTCCTCACCCTGAGAACAAGAAAGAGAGGGAATTTCGCACACTGGACCCTAGGAGAGCACTCAGGCTATGCATCAAAAGAACAGATTCCATACGCAAGACTTCGAGTTTGTTCATTCTCACTTAGGGGCAGAATATGGGCCACAAAGAATCAAAAGACAGTATTGCCAGATGGATTCGTTCCACCATATCCATCGCCTAGCAGAAAGCGGGGGTAGCCCTACCAGGTCCAGTGAAGGCCCACTCCATGAGAGCAGTGGTGGCATCCTGGACAGACTCATGAAAAGCCTCGCTGGCAGGCTTATGCAGAGCAGCCACTTGGTCATCCATCCATACCTTTGCAATGTTCCACAAATTGGATGCGTCCGCCTCCGTGGAGGTGTCCTTCAGCCGCCAGGTCCTCCAGGCAGTGGTGGACCCATAAAGTGCTATTAACATTCTTCCCACCAGGGAAGCAAGGGGATGTACTGCTTTAGTATATCCCAGTAGTTATGAGCCTGGAGACCAGCTTCAGGAGAGATTTTTCTTTCTCCGACTGCTGGTTTCTGGGCTCCTTCCCTCCCAGAATGTTTGAAATCTGCCATCTAGCCACATGTTCAGATTAACATTTCTTCTTTTTTGTTTCCAAGTTCTGTAGTACTATAGGGGATAACTGCTTTAGGAAGAACTGATGGCTACAGGAAATGGAGGGGAGGATGTAGTCTCCCTTCAGAGATCTTTATCCTGCATGTCACATGGTACCAGGAAGGACCTCCCAGTAGTTATGAGCCCGGAGACCAGCAGTCGGAGAAAGAAAATTTACAGGTATTTAAATTTCTATTTTGCACAGGCCAGGAGGATTATTTATTACATGGGTTGTCCAGGAGGCACCACCATCAGCCCAGGCAGCTCGCACACAGCGCCAGAGCATCTGCTACCCTTTTATGGAACAAAGGGCAAGCAGTAGTAGGTCAGTCATGGAACTAGAATTGGTTTTATTGTGAGTTCTTTATTTTCACTGTGAGCACTGACGGCAATAGCTTTCTTGGTATTCAGTTGCTTGTGTGTAGATTTATTTTTTTTTTTAAATTGATAACCGGGAAGGGCACACTGAGCCAAGGCTCATTTCCAGGTGCGACCCGGGGATAGATTGGCAGTGCTCTTCATCAGTTGTAACAGCAGTTTGATTACTTATCTTGCCCAAGTAACACACACTCTGCAACATAATGTATTGTAATCACACAGGAGTAAACTACCTTGTAGATTGCAAAACTTCAAAATATAGTTTAAAAAAAAAAAAAAAGATGATATGGTAATGGCCAGTCACCTTTGTGTCTCCCTGCCTCTAGCAGCAGTATCCTACCCACTGGTTAGGTCTCCCCTGCGTGGCTCGGCTTCACAAACCTCAGGCTGGCCACCTCATGACAAACTGACACTGGCTACGCCATCGCCCTCTCCCTCTCTTTGCAGTGCGATCTCTCCATGAGGGTCCCCCGCACCCTAAGACCAGCCCACGACCACCACCCAGCAGGTGATTGTCCCATCTGACATCGGTTGACCTGACAGGACCGACATATTTCCTATGTAGAAGGATATCTGAGGGGAGTCCTGTTATGCCCCCCAAAAAGTTGCCCATGACAGAATTACATCTGGATTCATAATGGACTCCAGGGATTCTTTTTTTATTATTGTTTTCTCCCTGTGTTCCCATCATCCTGATGATCGAGGGTGCTGGGGCTACATCCTTCCACTGAGTATAAAGGTGGTTGAGCAACTGATTTTACAGATGATTCTATTGTCTCTGTTTGGTTGTGGGGGGTGCACAAATACTAGTTAGTCCTACCTCCTTGGAGCCAGGTGTTTCACTTCTGCATTGTGCTGAGCCTCTGACAGTCCCCAGTGTGGAATTTTGGAGTTTGCACATGACACTCTTGGCAGCCAGCAGGGATTTCTGTTGCGAGCTGGTGGTAGGGGGAAGAAACTGCTTTCTTCCTTGAAATCTTTGCTGCTGAAACCAAAAATGAGTCGAGCAGAAACATTGCATATTAAGTGGTGTGCTCTGGAATTCTGTTTGTTTTTATTCTGAGTGTTGGCTGGATTTGTTTGACTTTCACCGTTCTATTCTGGTCAATGCACCAGAAAAAGGGTCATGCTCCTTTGTTCTGTGTTTTATCACAGTAACTGATCTGCATAATTGGTGCTGAGGCTGCGCTACTTGTAGCTGTTAACTGCTGAATGTATGCTAGGATGTGTAAAAAAAAAAAAAAAAAAAGAGGATTTTTATTTATGTATTGAATGTAGGATTAAAAACCTTTGAGCATAACTGCTCCTTTATAAAGGTTCCACGTCATATGGTTACGGGTAATTAGGCAGAGGAATCACAGGTACTTATCAAAAGATAGAGTAGTACAGAATAACAATATTCCAGGCTATTATGCAATAGAAACTCATGGTGCATTACAAACAAGAGAGGAGACTTGAATAGCATCATTACAAGGATTAAAAGAGTAGGCAAACAAGTTAAGCAATGGATTTACAATGGTACAGAAAATACAAAGTTGCAAAAATTAAACACAAAGTGCTGGTATCTACAGTTTGAGAAGATAGCCCAGAGTAGGAGATATTGGGCGATAAGAGGGAGGGGGGCTAGGGGGAGGCCGAAGGGTGCAGTGTTGGGGAGGGAGATAGTGCGAGGTAGTGGAAATCAGAGGAAGGGAGCGGTATGTGTGAGATAGGGGAGAAGAGCAGGGGCAGGGACTGTGGGAGGGGAGGCTGAGCGGGCAGGTGGGGGAGGAAAGACAGAGGAAGGAAGATATACATGGGAGATCTGGGGAAGGACAGGTGCCAGGGCTTCACGATGTTGCGGGAGGAGCAACAAAGAGAGTGTTGTCTGGACAGTAAGAAGATAAGGAGGTCACTGCAGGAGGAGAGATGGCATGTAGGTGTGACTGGCTCACAGGGGGCAGGTGCAGAGGAGAGACTGGTCTGAGGAAATATCTGCTCAGGCTTAGGGGTAAGGCACGAGGAGCTTTAAGATGCCCATGAGACAGCTTTAGGAAGTGGGATCACAGTCTCACTCACTGTTCGAGGTAAGATATGTGCGCAGTTGATGCTTGAAGGGGCCAAGCTTAGGCTCCAAAATGAGTGCAGCATTAAGAGAATTTAGCCAGAGGGGGACCCTATACCCAAAGTACCGCTGCCCTTATGTTGTGTTACAAAAAGGGATTTGGAAGGCAACTTTACTAGACCCTCTGATGAGTCTTGGGCTGATAGGACTGAGGAGAGCCTGCACCCCTCGGGGTGCAAGGCCATGGGTGATTTTTTTCGCAGAAGGCATACATGGAATTGGATTATGTTCCCAAGATTGAGCCAGCCGCTGTTAGAGTGTACATATATGAGTTGAGTCCCTAGATCCGCATTCATGTGGCATACTGGGAGCCCACTGCAGTGTGCCTAAATGTTTGTTTTGCTGTAAATTAGAAAACGGTCCCTCATTGTCAGTTTGTTTTCCCTGCAAAACTGAAAACGGTCCTCGCTGCCGCTAAGGGTCCCTCCCCACCCTCCCACTGAGCACCCACCTCCCACACACACCCTTTACCCCATGCTTACCTCCGGAGGTTGGCGCTGTTATCTTCTCTGGACCGGAACACGTCTGCATTCTTTAAAGCCCAACCGTGAACTGAAGAATTAAAGGTAAGCGTGCTATACAGCCATTCAGTGGGATTTTCAGTTTATGCTCATGTGTCATATCTCAACCATTTTTTTGGATTTTTGTCCCAAAATTTCAACATGGGCTTCTTGGGACCTCACCTCGTGAAAACTGTCACTGCCATTTTGTTACTCGGTCCCGAAAGGTAATTTCACAGTTAGTGCACGGAATCACCTCTCGGGACTGAGTCACGAAATGACAGTGCTGCTGTTCATGAGGTGGGGTCCTGAAAAGACCATGTTGCAAATTTGGTGAAAAAATTCAAAAAAATGACTGCATTACGAGCGTGCATTGTGCAGTTTCTACACACGCTCCTAACGTCGCTAATTTTTATGTTTGCTTGCGCAAGAAACATTATGTGACAGCTTAGGAGAAAAGTGGGTTGTGGAGGTGAGGCAGTGTCACAACCAATGGAGGCACTACATTTGGGGGCTTGACACTGGTGGACCAATGGAGGTACAGTGTGCCGATGACACTGGTCTCCAAAAAGTGCACCAAGTTGTAACGTTTTTGCCGCAGCAACCAGAGGCCACTTTGTCATTGCAGCATCAGTCATTGTGCTGCAATGAGGGAGCAACCCATCATTGCAGGGCGGAATGTTAGCTAGCCTGATACTGTTTGTGAACACGGCGGGCGGCTTGCCACCGCGTTCACAAACAATATTAAGCAGCCTCCCATGCCGAGGGGGTGCCCAATCCCCCTCGGTAGCATGTGCCCCACCCCAAACGGTCTTTGTTGGCCAACAGGGGCCCCAGTCCCTGCCAGCTTCAGTGCCCGTAATGTTTATTTAGCAGACGGAGGAGCCCACTCCCTGTCGGCAAGATGTAACCCCCCCCACCCACTTTCGTGCTGCCGGACGGGAGCCCATTCCCCGTCAGCATGATGTAACACCCCCCATTTTCTTGTGTTCGGCTGGGTGCTCAATCCCCGTCAAGCTACAGCTGCTCCTCGCCCCAAAAGAGTCCCTTGGCATGCTGGGAGCCCACCTCAGCGTACAAATGCCCATGTAGAATTGAAAACCGTCCCGCATTGTCTTTTATTTATTTATTTTTATCTGTAAAGAAAACGTCCCTGATGGTCTGCCACACCCCTCCTACAACCTGTGCCTACTCCACTGGCAAGCATCCTGCCTCCCCACACTCCCACCCATACTTACCTCCGGAGTCCCGCCGAGGATCTTCGGTGGACCGGGAACACGTTTGCATTTTTCAAAGCCAACCGCGAACTGAGGAAATGCCAGTAAGCTGTATAATGCAATAAATATTTTCTTTTCAACTTTGCTGTATATCTCGGGCATTTTTTGGAATTTTGGCACCAAATTTTCAGCATGGGGTTTTTGGGACCCCTCCTCATGAATTCAGTCACTGTCATGGTGTTAATCGGGCACGAAGGGTGATTTTGAGGTCACTGTGCGAAATCATCTTTTGGGACCGATTAACGAAATAACAGTGCCAGTGCTCATAAAGTGGGCTCTCAAAAAGCCTATGTTGCAAATTTGGTGAAAAAATTCCTAAAAATGACTGTTTTATGAGCGTGCATTGCGCAGTTTCTACGCACGCTTGTACATTCACGAATTTGTAACATTTGCACTCCAGATTTTCAACATTGCCATTTTATCACCCCTACTTATTAGCAGTACAGCTGTCATTTTTTCACATCTTATCCAAAATGTGTTTCCACGCATGTAGTGCACAATAGCACAGTTGGTGTGCGAAATCAGTGTTTGAGACAGATTAGGAAAATCACAGTGACACTGTTCATGAGCAGAGGTCTTAAAATAACTATGCTGAAAATTTGGTGAAAAAATTCCTAAAAATGACTGGTGTACGAGCTGTGTTGCGCAGTTCATACGCATGCTCGTAAGTGCGTGAATGTTTAATATTTGCAGTCCAGAATTTCAACTATGCCATTTTACCACACCTACTTATGAGCAGTACAGCTTGAATTTTGCACATCTCGGCCCAAAATGTGTTTCTGCGCCTGTAGCGCACAGTGGCGCAGCTGGTGTGCGAAATCAATGTTTGGGACAGATTAAGAAAATCACAGTGACACTGTTCATTAGCAGAGGTCTAAAATGTCTGTGTTGAAAATTTGGTGAGAAAAGTTCATAAAATGACTTTGTTACGAGCGCGCATGTTTCACAGTTTTACGCACGCCGCATCTTCTCTCATTACTTGCAATATTTTCCCTCCAGATTGCCAACACTGCCATTTGCCCGCACCTCCTTATGAACAGTACAGCTGTCATTTTTCACATCCTGGCCCAAATGTGGTTTTGCACTTCCGGCGCAGACAAGCGCGGTCATTGTGGGAAATCCGTGTTCAGGACACATTAGGAAAATCACACTGACACTCTTCATTAGCAGAGGTCCTAAAATGGCTGTGTTGAAAATTTGGTGACAAAAGTCCTTAAACTAACTGTGTTACGAGCGTGCATTGTGCAGTTTCCACGCACACTTGTAACTTAGAACATTTGCAATATTTTCACGGCATATTTTCAACATTGCCATTTTCTGCACCTCCTTATCAACAGTACAGCTGTCATTTTTCACATCCTGGCCGGAATGTGTTTTTGCACTTCTGGCACACAATAGTGCGGTCGCTGTGGGAAATCACTATTAAGGACACATTACAAAAATCACAGTGACACTGTTCATTAGCAGAGGTCCTAAAATGCCCATGTTGAACATTTGGTGATGAAAGCCCTTAAAATGACTGTGTTACGAGTGTGCGTTGCGCACTTTCCACACACGCTTATAAATTTGCACATTTGTAATATTTTCACTCCAGATTTTCAACATTGCCATTTTCCCACACCTCCTTATGAACAGTACAGCTGTCATTTTTCACATCCTGGTTGAAATGTACTTTTGCAGTTCCGGCATAGAATACCAAGGTTGCTATGGGAAATCAGTGTTCAGGACACAATAACAAAAACACACTGACACTGTTCATGACCACAGGTCTTTAAATGCCTATGTTGAAAATCTGATGATGAAACTTCATAAAATGACTGTGTTACGCGCATGCGTTGCGCAGTTTCCACATATGCTCGGAAGTGCAAGCATTTTTAATATTCCCACTACAGATTTTCAACATTGCCATCTCTTCTTACCTCCCTATGGATGGTACAGCTGTCATTCTTCACATCCTGCCTGATCTGTGTTTTCGTACATGTGGTGCAGAATGGCACTGTCACTGTTGGAAGTCAGTTTTCAGGACACATTGACAAAATCACACTGCCACTGTTCATGACAAGAGGTCCCAAATGCTTTCATGAGGTGGGGTCACAAAAAGGCCATGTTCAAAATGTGTAGTGTGAATACCAACTAATGCCTGAGGCATTACGGTTTCTTACCATAACGTCCTGCCCTGTACAGACAGACAGGCATTGGGGTGTGCCTTTGGATTGCCAGCTGTACTGCTCATGCCATTCCACCCCCCAGCCATTGACAGGCATCGAGGTGTACCTTGGACTCTTTGTCCCAAGACTTCACCCCATTCTCCTATGCTGCACCCATTTCAACGTATGTTCTTATGGAATGGGGTGACTATAAAGCCAAACACCCTAAGGCACAGCTCAACACATGTCGGTGTCTGCAGAATAGGGTGAGGTAACATGGCTTGACCGTCATGGGTGATGACTCAAAACCTTACCCCAAATTTTCTCCATCTCTACAGGATGGAGGTGGGGTTCATGAGAAGTTCAGTACTTCACTGCCATTCCTATTCTGCATCTAACTCCTGCATTTCTAATGCTAATACCAGCAAGCAAACATTCGGCATTGGCAAGTGCTTGTTAATATTTTCTTTCCACGTTTTTAACATTGCCATTTTTGCACACCTCCTTCACAACAGTACAGCTGTCATGTTCCACAACCTGCCCAAAACATGTTTTCACACCTGTGGTGCAAAATAGCATGTTTGCTCTGCACAATCACCTTTCGGGACAATTGAACAAAATGACACTGGCACTATTCATGAGGAGGGGTCCAAAAAAGGCCATGTTGAAAATTTGGTGCAGCACCTCCAACAAATGGCCAAGTTACACCTGGGCGTCGAATAGTTTCTAGGTACATGTGTAACTTTCGTCATTTGGTAGTGCTAGAGGCCAGTGGTGTGTTAGAGATATGTGGTGGAGATGGGGGGTTGGGAGAGGTTCAAGAGTGACCCCTGGTGGCCACCCAGTATAACCTGCAGATGGGAAACTAGGGACTTCTAGCTATCGTGTGATCAATCACATGACCACAGGAGCCCTGTAAGGCTAGGGACGGCCTTGGGTGGCTGGAGTGTGTGGGGCAGTCGACGGGCTAACATCACACAACAAGCAGTCTGTCCCAGAACGAAGCTGCGTGGCTGATTACGTGTTGCATGCTCCTGGGTCAGGTGGCCACCGAGTGGGGGGGGTGGGTGGGTTTCTGTGGAACCTGCTAAAAGAAAGGGGACAAAGGAAAGGGTGAGAGGTGGGAGAATTGAGACAATGGACAGGGCTGAGTAGATAGATCAAGGAAGGTGTCTTCTGCTCTGCAGTGGACTGGTATGGCTCCTTTTGGGGTATTGTGTGCAGTGTTGGTCACCACCATATTAGGAATTAGAAAGGGTGCAGCGCAGTCAAAAATGGTGAAAGGGTTGGAATCCTCCGGCATGCCACCAATATTGCAGTCTTATTCAAATACTAGTGAAGACTGGACCATGCAAACACAGCAAGTTTAGTAAGCACTGTAGAAAGGCTAGACCGTGCATAAACTCAGGCTTATTCCGAATACTGAGTTACGTGTAACAGCAGACTGCTAACTAGAGCCCGTTTATTGACCGGCCTGCCACCATTTTCAAACGTCGTAGTAACCAGTTTCCATTCCGTAATAACTGGCCGGTTATTATGACGTTTGGTGCCAGCTCATTCTGCAACTGTTAAATAGAAAACATGTTTTAACAAACTTGCAGAAGCTCAGTAAATCTAGGATAAAGTATGGGGTGCAGTGTGTTACGAGAATTTAATACACACTCAAGTTGTTGGATGGCACATAAACCCCAAGAGCGAAGCCCGAGGGGTTTAGGGTAGCCATCTGACAACGAAGGTGTGTGTGTTAAATTCAGTGTATACACTGCACCCCATATTTTGTTTTATATAATTCAAGGGGTTGCATTTTTTTGCCCACTCCTGTCTGCCCCTGCATAAGCTCTGCAGTGCGGAAATAAAAAGTTTTTATTTATTTATTTTGATCCAGGTGGTCAGCACCTGGCCAGTGGTGCTACCGCCTACTCACCACCCCAACCTGGGGTGAAGTTAGAGGAGGAGGAGACAAGAGATGCTGGCTGACGAGGGGCACTGGAGACAGGCAGTAGGAGGGACGACTTGGGGGCCTTGCTGCACTCAATGCTTCTGTCTCGTCTAGCCCGACAGAGTGTGTGAGACTGGGTATGTGGCTTCCCTTGTGGGCGCCGACGACGAGGGAACAAAGCTATTTAAAAAAAAAAAAATAAAAAATTGGGGAACCTTGGAGCACAGCAGGGATCCGGACCACTTGTTCTTCTCAGGTACTGTCGACAGTCTGACACAGAGAGCTGTGTATTCAAAAAATGCCGCATTTAATACACAGGTTTTTCAATGGGAAAAAATGCAACCCATTAATTATTCACAGTTAATTTACAGTACTAACCATTATATCATACATATTAAATCAGTCAAAATAAATAAAAAATGCAGTTTAAATAGTTTGGAAAAGGTTGTTTAAAATCATTCCTGGCTCTATGTCATCACATCACACAAAAAAAAAAAAAAAAAAATCACAGCTGTAAGCATCATGTCAAACTGCTGCCCCCCCCCCAACAACCTGATTTACATAAATTATGTTTTACACCTAAGGGGCACATTTGTAGTGATGACAAACTTGATTAAGGGTAGAAACATTTTATTGCAAGTAGAAGAATTGGAAACGTAAAGCTTGAACACAGATTCATGCAGTGGGCTGATGGCAAGCACACAAGCTAAGAAAAAGCTGTCAGTGCCGCTCTCTCTATTCCGATCCCCTTATTAAATCCAAAGCATCAGACTACATAAGATAAATCTGATGGTTCTTTGTTTGGGCAGCTGCATGTCCTACAAGTATCTGTGCAAAGTCTCATTTATCTTCTCCACATGCAGCTAACAGTTCTCTCTCTCCTAAAGCTGGTCTCCGGGCTCATCACTACTGGGAGGTCCCTCCTGGAATCACATGACAGGCAGGAAAAAAGATATCTGCAGGGCTACTAGAACCTTCCCTCCACTTCCTGAAGCCCTCAATTTACTTCCTGCCTGCCATGAGGTAGGTTCTCTGCAGGGCTCTGTCACTGGAGTGACAGAGCTGAAGATTTCAAACTGTGAGTTTTGTCTTTTCATTTGGGGGATCAGAGAGGTTTTCATGAGGAAACACTATTTTGGACAAAAACTGTGCCTCTCTCCTTTTGGGAACTCCCAATCTCAGCTGTGCATGCTGGACAGACTGACTCTCCGCCCTCCCTGCCGCGCAAATCTGAGCTCGCGGTGCTGCCTCCCCCCAGGCAGCAGAAGAGCCGTGATTCTGCATCCTCGTCGACAGCCGCTACAGGTCAGGCCATCAGTGTTGCTCCATTTTGCCTTCTTGTCGATGTTACTTCATTTTATCCCCGTTGATGACCATTTTGGGCAGGTTGTCGACGCTGCGCCTCATCGACGAGCCCTCCACCGCTCTCAGGCTCATCGACAGATTACCCGAATTTAGAGCGCTGTTTTATAGGCTTGGAGTCCCCGTGACGAACCAGCTCGTCAACTGCATGCCTGTATCAGACACACCAAGGCTCAGTTGGGAGGGGGGATGAGTGACATTACCAGCAGTCCACGAGCATTGCGTTCCATCTGCTCATTGACCATTTTGTATAATCTGACTGAGTTTCTAGCCCCTGGCTCTAAATCTTGCTATTCCTTCTCAAGAGGCCTACAAGGACGACACTGGACATGATATGGAAGGGCCGAAAAACAGCTGCTGTTTAAACTCACGCAAAGGTTCATTATGCCCTCTGCTAAATCAGACAAGCCTTCAAGGGGCAGAAAGTGCCGCAAATGCAGATCCTCCCCATTCTAGCCACCTTTGCAGGCTCACTCTGCTTAAAGTGCGACAGTGCTTCAGGTTCAGGGTTGGAGGAGGTCACGGAAACATCCACCCCAGAATCATAGAAGCAGGGGCTCGAGCAGACCCCTCCCTCCTCAGAGGGGCGGCATTCCTTATCCAAAGACCTAGCCCCAGCCCTCATCGAAAAGCTTAACAGGGTGTTTGCCCTAAACCCATCCTACTTTGACTTCACTCCGCAGTTCCCAGTATGCAGGACACACAGGAAGGCCACCTGCAAGCGGACCCCCTCTCCGTCTTCAGATGAGGAGGAACCCCACTCCTCTCAACGCATATGGAGTAGGAGGAAGAGATCAAGGTCCAGAAGCAGATCTAGAGATGCCCATGGGGGAAGCGCTGATGGGACAGGTCCCCAGACCCAGAAGTTTCCAGTTCCTCTTCACCGGAGGGGGAAGGGGAACTACCAGACGACGATTCGGACTTGGACAGCTCTTCCTCCAGAAATTTCGACCTGGACGACCTCGACTTCTTCATTAAGCAGGTGACCGAGGAGTTTCACCTGGGATCCTCCTTGCCAGACCCCAAACCCTCACAACCAGCCTTCAGGCTCGCTTCATCTTCCAAGCCGACAACTACATTCCCCATCCCTCCAGCCATAGAGAACCTTTTGAAAGAATAGTGGCAGGGACCAGAGTGCTCTTACCTGGTACCCTGCTGCCTCACCAAGCTCCTAAAATTCAACAAGAAACTCTCTGAGAAATGGCTAGACTGCCCAAGAACTGACCCGTTAGTCTCCAACCTTACCAAAAGAACTATTATCCCAGCAGAAGGGGGGCATCCCTCTGGGACCCAGTGGACAGGAAGGTAGATGCATCACTTAAGAAAGCATTCCAGTCTACTGCATACTCACTCAAGGCAGCTACTGCCAATTTGTTCTCTGCCCGAGCCGCCCTGTTATGGGCCACTGACCTGGTATTCCAGCTTGCTGATGAGCCAGACAGAAACAAACCCGCACTACAACACCTGCAGCTCATGGGGCTAGTATCTGCCTTCTCAGCTGCTGTTTCAGAGGAGGCAGTCAGATGCGCAGCCAGAATCATGTTCTACCAGACCTCGGCTAGGTGCAACCTATGGCTAAGGGCATGGCAGGTGGACGCTTCCTCAAAGGTGCAGTTGATGAATGCCCCCATGAGGGAGGCCTCCTTTTTGGTTCAGTTCTAGAGGAGGCAGTCAGAGAATCTGGGGAAACTGCATAAGTTCATGTGCCACAGTACAGGGGCTGGAACAGATCCTGGTTGGCCAGTTCCAGGCAGAATTTTCGTGCCCAAAATTTCTCAAGGGGACAAAACAAATCGTTTTCAAGCAGATGAAATTGGTTCTCCTGACGCAACCAACTAGGCTTCATGGGAGGCAGAGGCAGCTCCCGGGACGCTGGAGGGGACACTAAAAAGTCGCAGTGAGGATCCCTGGACCTTTCCTCGGGTCAAGGGCAGGCTTTCCGGCTTTTTCGAGGAATGGGTCCTCACCACCACGGACAATTGGGTGCTGGACATAGTAGGCGAGGGTTACTTCATAGAATTTGAATCTTGGCCCCCTCTACCCCACGTGGTCCCCTCGCCACTGTCCAACAACCAGGTAAAGAGAGTGGCGACACTACAAGCTATCACAGACCTTCTCCAGGCCAGAGCGTTTGAAAACATCCCTAGCACGGAAAGGGACAGGGGCGTTTACTCCTTATTTTTCATTGTCCCAAAACGCTCAAGAGGATTAAGGCCAGTATTAGACCTCAAGTTTCTGAACGGCTTCATTCGCCATAGTACTTTTAAGATGGAAACCCTTTCGTCCATCATCAGGGAAATCCATCAAGGCAATTTTTTGGCCTCAATAGATCTGCAGGATGCCTGTCTGCATATCCCCATCCTAAGGGCTCACCGGCAGTTCCTCAGATTCAAGGTGGGGGATCGCCACTTCCAATTCACAACGCTTCCCTTCAGGCTGGCCACAGCTCCCAGGGTCTTCTCCAGGGTCCTCATGATAGTGATTGCCCACTTCAGACAGCAAGGGACCCAACTCTTCCCCTATCTGGACGATATTCTGATTAAGGCTGTGCAGTACAATCAAGCAACTCAAGCAGTGAAGGAGATCAGCCAGTGTCTCTTCTCTCTAAGATTCATCATCAACCAGAAAAAGAGCTCCTTAACTCCCTCCCAGACCCTGAATCATCTAGGTGTGGACTTCAAAGCCCTACAGAACAAAGTTTTTCCCACGGAGTCAAAGTTCAGGGATCTCAAGACCCTTGTATGCAAATTCCAGTCAGCCCAATCCCTGCCAGCTCACACCTTTATGCAGCTCATCGGGACGGTGGTCTCCCTGGTGGACGCCGTCCCCTGGGCTCTGGTTCACATGCGTCCCCTCCAGGCCACCCTCCTCCAACAATGGTCCCAGTCAAAGGACAATCTGGGCCAGCAGATGCAAATCTCTCACAAGGCGAGAGCTTCTCTTCTGTGGTAGACTTGACAATCCAGCATCATGAAGGGTCTCAAACTGGGGCATCCTCACCAGCTGAGGATCACTGCCGATGCCAGTCTGCGGGGCTGGGGAGCTCACCTGAGATGCCGTCAGTCCGTCGGGCACTTCAGAGGTTCAAAACACAAGTCCACCATCAGGGTGTTCTCATCCTCACTGACAGTCGAACCACGATGGCCTACATCAATCACCAGGGAGGCATGAGGAGCTCCCAGATGTTACAAAAAACCCTTCTACTGTTTCAGTGGGCGAAGCGCCACCTAGTAAGCCTGATGGCCGTGTATATCCCAGGCCAGGAGAACGTCACAGCAGATTGGCTAAGTCAAAAGGACATTCTGCCAGGTGAATGGGAACTGCAGGACAGCATCTTCCACCTCCTCATTGCAGGTGGGGCCATCCGCAGGTAGATCTTTTTGCCTGCTGCTAAAATTGCAGAGTTCCGCAGTTTTGCACTCTCATCATGAATGAGCTGGCCATGGCACAGGATGCTTTCTCCCTAAACTGGGTTCAGTACGATCACCTGTATGCTTTTCCACCAATTCCAATAATATCAAGGGTCCTACACAAGATTGCCCAGGAACAAGCCGAGATAATTCTAGTATGTCCATGCTGACCCCGTTGGCCGTGGTTCCCTCGATTAGTCCAAACGTTGCTACAACCTCCTCTGATATTTCAAGCAAGCCCAGACCTGCTATATCAGGGACCAGTACTGCACCCCAGTCTACGCAATCTATCCCTCTCGGCATGGAGATTGAGTGGGAAACTCTCAAAGAGTTAGGTTATACTCCACTTGTCATCAAAATGATAATCCACTCTAGATGTCCCTCGTCCTCCAAGGTCTATTACAGAATCTAGAGAAATTCCTCTTCTGGTTACAGTCCATCTCTCTACCAGACAACACAGTGTCTCTACCCACTATCCTACAATTCCTACAGGAAGGTTTCGACAAGGGCCTCCAACTGGCTACCTTAAGAGTCCAAGTCTCAGCTTTGGGGGTGCTCCTGATGGCGGACTCAGGGGAGTCCTTAGGGTCTCTCCCTCATGTTAGACGATTCCTGAGAGCAGCGACATTGAAACATCCTCCAATAAAGCCCATCATCCCACTTTGGAGACTCAATCTGGTCTTCAGAGCCCTCAGCAAGGCTCCTTTTGAGCCCCTTAAGGAAGCATACCTACTCCACCTCATGATGAAGGTCATTTTTCTTACAGCAATCACCTCAGCCCACTGCATCAGTGAGATAGGAGCCCTGTCATCCAAAGAGCCATACACTGTGTTTCATCAGGACTCAGTAGTCCTGCAAATAGATCCCTCTTTTTTGCCAATGGTGATGTCTCCTTTTCACTGAAACCAAGTCCTGAACCTTCCCTCCGTCTGTCCTCACCCTAAGAACGAGAAGGAGCGACAATTTCACACGCTTGATCCGAGGAGCGCACTCAAGATTTACATCAAGAGATCTGACTCAGTATGCAAGACTTCGTCTGTTCATCCTTACTTCGGGGCAGAATATGGGCAAAAAAGCATCAAAAGACACTATTGCAAGATGGATTCGTTCCTCCATCTCCATGGCTTACCAGAAGGCAGGGATAGACTTCCTGGGCTCAGTGAGGGCCCACTCAACTAAAGCAATGGCTATGTCCTGGACGGACTTAAGAGAAGCCTCTCCAGCGGATTTATGTAGAGCGGCCACTTGATCATCCATCCATACCTTTGCAAAGTCCTACAAGTTGGATGTGTCCGCCTCTGCGGATGTGTCCTTTGGCCGTAGGGTCCTCCAGGCAGTGGTGGACCCATAAAGGACTACTGACATTCTTCCCACCTGGGAAGCACGGGGATGTACTGCTTTAGTATATCCCCGTAGTGATGAGCCCAGAGACCAGCTCTAGAAGACAGAAATAGAAATTTAAATACCTGTAAATTTTCTTTCTCCGACTGCTGGTCTCCGGGCTCTTTCCCTCCCAGAATGTTTGAAAGTTGGCCACTTGGCCAGAATGTTGCAAGTCGGCCATTTCTGGCCCACATGTTCTGATTAACATGTTCTTTGTTTTGTTTCCAAGTTTGTTATTCCATAGGAGACAACTGCTTTAGGAAGTGGAGCGGAGGTTCTAGTAGCCCTGCAGAGATCTTTTTTCCTGCCTGTCACGTGATTCCAGGAGGGACCTCCCAGTAGCGATGAGCCTCCCAGCAGTCGGAGAAAGAAAATTTACAGGTACTTAAATTTCTATTTTCCTCTCCTCACACCACTGCCTTCCTTTTTGTCTAACAGTGTTTTTTTAGTTCGTTTTTTTACACCAGCAATTATATAAAATAAAGGATGGAGTGTTGCATTATTTTTTTTCACACCCTTGGTGTGTAATACCTTCACAAACCACTGGTGCTTCACACTCGTGATTTATGAGTTGAAGGAACTAAATATGTACTCCCTGGAGGAGAGGAGAGAGAGAGAGAGGGGATATGATAGAGACATACAAGTATCTTACAGGGAGGAACAGGGTGCAGGAATACACTATTTTTAAGCGAAAAAGATGTTCCAGGACTAGAGGGCATGGGATGAAGTTGGAGGGAGGACGATTCAGAGGAAATGTGAGGAAGAATTTCTTCACAGAACGGGTGGTGGACAAGTGGAACACCCTGCCAGAGGAAGAGGTGGGGGCTGAAACAATCACGGGATTTAAGAATGCATGGGATAGACATAAAGGAATTCTGGAGGTCAGGGGCAAGGGGCAACAGACTTCTAGGAAAACATAAACAGAACTTACAAGCTCAAATGGGCAGACTGGGTGGGTCACAGGCCCTTATCTGCCGACACTGTCTGTGTATCTATGTATCTGTGTGGTATTGTACACCTCAGGTGTGTTAAAAATAAATTGGATAGGACTTTTCCCCATTGAAGTGGTTGCTAGTATTTCCTTGTATATGCAATTAAGATCAAAACTAACAATAACCATCCAAATGTATTATCAAAAACAAAAGATAGGGAAGTTTGACACATTTTGAAAGAAACCCATCAAATGGACTAACCAGATTATAAAGGCACTTGCTTTTCAGGCCCATGGCTGTATGATCTAGTTAGACCCGTCAGTGGGTTTATTTAAGCAATATACCACGACAGAGTGTGGGTTATGCTAGGATTTACCATACCTGGTGTAGTGTTTGGTCACGAGGCCGCAGGCCGAGTGAGCAAAACACACCGAGCATGGTAAATCCTAGCATTACCCACACCCTAGAGTGGTATATTGCGATTATACAATGGCCCCCTTCAGGTTTTGTGATTAAAAAAAAAAAAAAAAAAGGAAAAAAAGAATGTTTTTCCCGTTTTTATGATTTTTATTGTATTTATTCTTTCGCGGAATAAAATAGTCCTGTGTTGCTAGGATGGTGTTAGTGGGTGGTAGTATTGCCTAGAGGTGAGAGTAACTGAGGTTGGTAGAAGAAAGAGATCTGTTTTTTTTCTCCAGAGCATAGTTTACCGTGTTTGAAGTTCGTGTTAAATTTTTTATTTTTTTTGTAGGCACTGGGAGAGGCGTTTTGAATTGTGAAGTGCTAGCTCTATGTTCACTGTACACATACATGGGCATGAAGTGATTGCTTCCTGCTTTCCGTTTGAAAACTCTTTTTTTTTTTTTTTTTTTATAAATGGGGACATCGGAGCATGTAGTTGCCATAGTAATGGGGCAACTGAGGCTGAGGAGAAAGGTAACTGACCAATACTAATGGTAAAACTTCTTAACAGTAAAAAAGAAAATGAATCGTGACGCTCGCAGGTGCCTCTTTGTGTGGAACAAATCTAATGGTAGGAGCCTTTCTTCTGTACGGCTTTATCTATTGTTGAGCAGTCGTTCACTGCCAGAGAAGGGCATTTCCTTTCTTTGTTTAAAAAATGATGAGTAAAACATTAACAAATCTTGGAGAAAAAAGCTGAGCCGTGATACTGGGTATGCAGTTAGGCATATATGCATGTCCAGTATCACAGCTCCGCTTTTTGGCCATGATTTATTCATGTTTTATGCTTGCTTTTAAAATTTGAAAAGAAAAGATTTCTCAGATTGAACATTACGCAAACTTTTTAAATATTTGACTACTTTTTTTTTTTTTGTCAACTGTTTTAATCGCCCACTAACCCAGAACTTTCTCCGGTGTCCCTAACTCCCCACCACCATTCTAACCGCCCACCTGAAGCTCTTCCCTCTGGGAAATCAGGGACAGACACTCCCCCTTCCTACCTGATCCAACAACCTGTGGGACCATCGCAGGACCAAGGCAGGACAGAGGGATTGGGAGAGCCAGAAGGTTTAGCCCAACATTGGGCGTGTGACAGTTCGGCACTGGAGGGCGCCATCGCCTATCCAGGAAGTGGGGGGGGTCCTTGTTTTGTTTTTTTTTGTCCACGGAGCTTGGTCATGCAATGGCGTCTGTGCACCTAGCGTGCTTACGCCCGCTGTCTGCACCGCCCTTTCTGTGGCATTGCTAACTGCAGTGCCCCCGATCTCCACCAGGGGCCACTGATGAGCGATGCAAAGCCCACTACCCACCCCAGGAGAGGAGAGCCATCCTCTGAACGCTCAATCCTCTTCCACCCCAGGGAGGGGAGAGAGAGTGAGGTGTATAGGGAGCAGTGGTGAGGCTGGGGTGGACAGTCAAGATCAAACCAGCAGAAGGAGTAATAGAGAGTATCCAGTCTGGCCAGGGTGGACTTTGGAGCACCGCCGAAAATCGTATCTCCATAGTCGAAAATGGGGAGAATCATTTTCTGTAGCATGGCTCTCTGAGTTGTCAGAGGGATGCAGCCATAGTTATGGTAGAAAGCACCTAGTTTTGGGTGGAGCTTTTTGTGGATGGTGTCCATGTATACAGAGAAGTCTAGATGCTGGTCAAGCCACACCCTGAAGTACCTGAAGGAGGGGATGTCTTCAAGGGGGGGACCCATCCAGGATGTGGAAGGATGGGAGGGCTGGAAGTTTGGAGAGCTGTTGCCTAGTTCTGAAGGTCATGGAAACCATTTTCTTGAAATTAAGGGACAGCTGATTTGAGCGCAACCAGAGGTGGACGTTTTCTAAGTCCAACTGAAGTCTAGTCATCAGATCAGCGGGGGAGGAGCCAGAGGCAAATAAGACAGTATCATCTACATAGGTATGGATGGACGCAGAGATACAGTCAGAGGGGAGGCTATTTAGGAAAATCGAGACGAGAATAGGGCCCAGTTTGGATACTTGGGGGATGCCAGTGCTGATTGGGGTGGGGTCTGATTGAGTTCTGCCCATAAGGTATAAATGGAACCAATCAGTAGCTTGGGTGGAAAGTCCCGCAGCAGAGAGCTTAGCAAGAAGAAGGGGTAGACCATGGTGTCAATGGCTATGGCCAGGTTGAAGAAAATAGCAGAGGTGATCAGGTCCTGATCCATGCCAGAGAGAATGGAGTCAGTCAGCCTGAGAGGGGAGGTGGAGGTGGAGTGGAATTTGCAAAAGCCAGACTGGAATGGGGTGAGGAATGAGGATGAGTCAAGGAAAGGTGAAAGTTGAGAAAGCACAACGTGTTCTTGGAGTTTAGCAAGGGTAGGAAGTAGGGAGATAGGATGGTAGTTTCCTGGAGCGGAGGAGTCACCACTTTTAGGGAGGGGAATGACTGTGGCATGCTTCCAAGAAACAGGGATGGAAGCGAGGGAGAAGGCGAGGTTAAGAAGGGAGCTGAGAGGAAGACAGATGGCAGGGGAAGAGAGATGGAGTTTAGGATCCAGCCCATCCGGACTCTTGCTCTTAAGGGGGTTTAGAGCTAGGAGGGCCTTGAGGGTGACAGCCGGAGTGACAGGGAGAAGGAGAAAGGGAAAGACGGGGAGGGCTGGGAGTAAGGAGGAGATAAGGAAAGAGGCGCAGGAGTTGAAGAAGTTGTTGAGTTCACCAGCAACAGAAGAGGGATCAGAGATGGAGGTACCCCTCACCTTGAGGACTGGGACAGAGGACTGGGTAGGGGGTGAGAACAGGGAGTAGATGATGTTCTAAAACTTTGAAAATAGGGTCGAGTGAGCACTTTAATGTGAAACCCCGATTTTTGCATCTTAATAACTCTGCCCCATTCAACTGATTTACTTCACATTTGGGAGACACACGGTTGATGCCAGGATTTCTGAATTCTGAAAATTTCAGGCAGTCTGTTCACCGGTGGCATAGTTACAGAAGTGCAAAAAAGTACCACTTCAGGTTTACAACATTTTGAAGGGGTAGTGTGGCAGTGACATCCTGGTTCACTGTAAGACATGACTGCTCTTTATACTTCCATCAACCACGAATTGGGGCTACATGCAGTCTGAGTGATGGAGAGGAACTCTAGTATTAGTTTTCCTGTGCCATTTATATTACAAATGATTAAACTCATTCTAACCAGTAATTGCTTCCATTTTGATAGCCAGTTTTATTTAAAGACCAAGGGGATGGCAGTGGACATGTTGATGGCCCCCTCCTACGCCAACCTTTTATGGGTGATGGGAGGGGGGTTATCTACGACCATCTTACCAACCAATTTTTTGATAAAATAGACAAGATATGTTGATGATATACTGTGTGGATGGGCAGGCACCATCAATGAGTTGAAGGATTTTATGGCATATTTAGACAACAGTACTATGGGTTTACAATTCACGGTTACCATAGTAATGATATAGTGTTTCTGGATTTGGTTTTATGTGGAAGGAAGGAAGGTAGAATCAGTGGATACTGCAGGACTTAGGGAAACCGATGTCAGGCAGTACTGCCTTGCACACTCAGAAATCACATCCGACACATTTGGTACAGAGCATTCCTTATGCATAACTACTGCGCTTAAAGAGATGTTACACAGTGCAGATTTTGAAGCGGAGGCAGCTGATATGATTGGCAGGTTCAGATTAAGAGGGTAACACTGAGGCAACACTCTCCAGTGCACTGGAAGAAGCCAGAAATTTAGATAGACTGTCACTGTTGGGTGAAAAAAGAGACAGTGAGAAGAACAAGATATATTTTGTAACCACCTTTGGTCCCATAGCAGCGGACCTTAGGAAAATTATGCATGACAACTAGCACTTGTTAGGTCTGTATGAGGACCTTACAGATGTAGCTAATGCTGGCCCATGGGTGTCCTTTAAGAAAGCTGATAGCATAGAAGATATGATTGTACATAGTGGGTTCAGCAGTCCAAAATTGAATACAGGTTGGTTACCATCCATACCATTAGGGTTCTTCTCCTGTAGAAATTGTCACCTACAGTTCTGTAATACATTTTTAAAGCCAGCCCAGAAAGCTTTAAGGGAAGTAAAAATCAGGCAGTTTATAACCTGCCAGACTACGTTAGTTGTGTACGTCCTGTGGTGCTCCTGCAGAAAAACTTACAGAGAACATATACAGTAGTACTGCAGGGCTATCAACAATAAAAGAACAGATCAGCCCCCTGTTGAACCATCTGTTGGAAACGCAGGATGAGGGTAACCATGTTATCAGATACATGGGAATCTAAACAATTTTGTCCAGTAAAAGATAAAGTGATAGGATGAACGCATTAATGCGTAAAGAACTGCAATGGAGTTTTAAACTTAGGACGTTAAAATTGAATGGCTTTAATGACCACACGGACTGGGAAGCATTTTTGAAATTGAGCAGTTATAGCCGGCCTGGTGACGTGGAAGGCTAAGGCACCTAGCGCCTTACCTGCTACCATGCTGGCAGTCTGTGTTCTGGAACAAGCCAGGATCACTGTAGGTTAGCCAGGGAGAGGCAGATTGAGCATCCCACAGGACGCTGTCCTGGGGGGGGAGAATATGATCCCACCAGGCCACCTAGGAGAACGTGGTGGCAGAGCAGGCGAAACAGATCAACAGTAGGGGGAGTGACGACATAGGCTGGAGGCAGCTGTTGACACTTTAGCATCACTCATGTCGCAGCTGTCATCGGAGGGGTGTAGACAGGAAAAATACTCATCTGATGCTGAATAAAGGCCATCGTCCACAAGCAGACCCTGCACCCGCTGATACAGGCAAGCCTCCATGGTGCCAAGTGGAATTGAGTTTACGGCTGGGGATGTGGTCCACCAGTGTGATCTTCCACTGTGGGGAGGGGGATACAGTGGGCGACTGCCGAGGGAGGTGAGTATGCTCTTGGAGAAGGTGGGGTAACAGGGTTGGTGCAGAGTAGGTGGCTCTAAGTGAGGGCAGGGGGTGGGCAAGGGGGCAAAATAAGTTAAAAAAAAAATAGAGCAGTTATTATTGCTATTAGGTTTTATCCCAGGGTAACACGTTATGGTTTTGAATATTTGGTTTTCTGGCCTTATACGTTTAGCTGTTCTTGTGTGCAAAATCATGGTCTGCGAGTTCATCTTTACAAATGGAGAACGTAGAGAATGTAGTTATCTACACTAAACCTGCTGTTGGGTTAATTTATCAAGGTCTTTTTACTCTTTATGTATTTGACTATGTTAACCACCAATCCATATTTAGGATCTGTCATGTATCTGCTCATTCCCTGTCCCTTTACTCCTCGGACTTGCCTTCCTTTTTAGATTTTCTCCCTTCCATTTTCCTCTTTTTTTTCTTCATTCTCCTGTCCTACCCACCCTTCCTGTCCCTCTTTTCCTTTCTGTCTCAGGCCTTCCCCTTTCCTCTCCTCCCCCATCGCCTTTTTCTTTTTTCCACTATTTCGTCTTTCCCTGACCATTGTGTCGCTGCCAGATAATATTTTAATCTCATCATTGGAGTGTATATTGGAAAATTATATATTTTGATTCACTCATATCTCATTGCTGTGTTTGAGCCTCTCCAGGTGAAAACTGTATGTATTTTGCCACGGGACTTAAGAACTGACCTGCCATTATGAAGAGGGGTCATTACGTGTGGAATGCGGTTTTTCATTTCCTGTCATCATTATCGGTCTTACCATGTAGATTTAACTAATATTTATGTAGCCCACTTTATTATGAAACTGTATGGGTGTTTGATTGTTTTGATTGTCTTTAAAATTTAAAGAAAGAGTCTGCTGTGTTTGTTATCCTGTCGACTGGATCCAGAAGTACACCTTTCATTCCCTCTGCAGCCAGCCGTTGCCACTTTCCCTGGCTTGGATGGTTGTTTCCGCTCGGCATTCCAGACATTGATGTAGAATACAGTCCTGATGTCCTTAATATGGAGGAGGATGATTTGGATGATCATAATACAAGGAAAAATTACCTCTGTATGGAGGGGGTTACCTTCTAGCTCTACTCTCTCTTAATGCAGCAGGGACTCTGTGGTGTATGCCTTGTATCTCCTCCTGAAGATCCCCTCTTTTCAGTCTTTAATCTGACAACTCCAGAATATCATGGGATTTGAAGCTGAAGAGGACAACTCCAGTAAGGAAAATTTAATGGGGTTTCTGGAGGTTCCCACTGCGGCCCTCCATTGTGCTTCCTCTTGTATATCCTGCCTTAGAGGATGCTATCTTTGCTACTTGGCATAGGCCCAATACCTTGCCTGCAGTGGCTAGGAAGGCTGATAAGCAGTACCCTGCTCTGTCTGTTAAGCATTATTATGCTTCCCAGTCTCAGACGGATTCTTTAGTTGCAATTTGCTGCTCATGACCACTCTAGAGCCCCTAGATACATGAGCACTTTGCCTCCTGACAAAGAATCCAGGAGGCTGGACATTATGGGCAAAATAAATTACGCCTGTGCATCCTTGGGCCTAAGAACTGCAAATTACCAGGCATACATGATTAAATATCAGAACAGCTTGTGGAGATCTGCTGTGTCTACCATTCATTCGCTACCTGATGGTCCGGACCTCCCAAGGATAGCTTGTTAAAGCTGCCTCTACTGGTGTGGGTACTGGAAGGAATCTGTTATGCTCTGCACAAGATGCTTCTGCCAGGGCTGCTGCCTCTGGCATCTGTCTTCTTTAGGAGATATTCTTGGCTTAGACTAGCTGGATTTGCCACTGATGTACAACAAGGTTTGCTAAATGTCCCTTTTAGAAGCTGCAGGCTGTTTGGGAGTGATGTTGAAAGTGCACTGCAGGGGTGTCAATCTTCCAGGATGACTTTAAGGTTACTGAGACTCTTTGACCCATCAACCCGCTATGGGGTGTGCTAGAGGTTAGTTTCGAAAGCCCATCAGCAGTCCCATGCACAAATCCATGGTAGTGATCCCCTCCACCTGGTGCCCTTGCAAAGGTATTGGTTATGACAGTCCCCCGACGGCCCAGTACCTTTGACTCCGGACTTCTTTCCTGTCCACAGTTGCCTCCAGGGGTGCAATTGAGGAGGGGAAGGATCTCCCTTCATCTGCCAAAGTGGAGGGGGATCATGTCAGATGAGTGGGTCCTGGAAATAGCGGAAAAGGGACATGCCTTGGAAGTGCTGTCTACCCCTTCAGTTCATCCTCAGCCTCTCTGTTATTTTCCTCTGGGCCACTTGTCCTTTCTGCTAGAGGAAGTCAATCACTTATGCACAAGCAGGCTATGAAACCCTCTTCTCCCCAAGAGACGCACACAGGGCTTTATTCCATATATATCTTGGCTCCCAAGTGGACAGGAGTTCTGCGTCCCAACAGACCTAAACTCATTAATCGAATTTAGAAAAGTTTCAAATGGTGTCTCTTCAGGCTCTCCTTCCCTACTGCAAAAGGTGAACTGGCTTTGTGCCCTGAATGTGAAGGACACGTGCCTTCATATCGAGATTTGTAAATGCCACAGGCAGTACCTCCATTTCATAGTGGAGGGCAGCCACTGTTAGTTTTGAGGCGTGCCCTTTGGTTTATCCTCTGCATCATGGATATTTACCAAATGCTTAGTGGGTGTAGCAGCAGGTCCTCGGAGGGAAGGGCTTTATGTCTTCCTGTATCAGGACAAATGGCTTCTGAAGGCCGCAGTCCAGAGATGCGATTCCATACACATTTTCCACAACAAGACAGTTGTTCGAGGAGTTGGAAGTCACAGTGAACATGCCGAAATCCATACTTGTTCCTTGTCAGTGCCTCCAATATATTGGTGCGGTGCTGTATGCGGCGAAGGGCAGCACCTTCCTGCCTGCAGACAGGGCATAGGCTTTTGTTGCCCAGGCCCGGCTGATACACAGAAGTCATTACGTGTCAGCTTGGACAGTGTTGCATCTCCTGAGGCTGATGACTGCTGTTGTCATTATGGTTTCCTTTGCCTGCCTCCATAGGCACATACCCCATTGAAATCTTTGGGTGCGATGGGATCAGCTGACGGACAAGCTGGAACAAATGGTCCTTGTCACGACCCCACTTCGCCATGCCTTAGTACTGCGGATGGAACACCCGAGCCTGTGTCAGGATGTTCCATTCTTTTCCCTGACTACCATGCAGATTCTCACAACAGATGCCTTGGGGTCTAGCTAGGTGCCCAGCTCTGATCCTTTCAGACCCTAGGATCCTGGACCATTCTGGAGTCAGATTTCCATATAAATGCCCTGGCAATGCAGGCTTTTCTGCTTGGTCTCCAGGCTTTTTCTGGAGCACCTCTGCCCCAGTCCTTGCTGATTCAAGTGGACAATGTCAGTGTCATGCACTAAATAAACAAGCAAGGAGGCATTCTCTTATTCCCTGTGCTGGGAAGCAATGAGGGTGTGGTACTTGGCGATGTCTCACAGCCTTTAGCTGTCGGCCATGTTTCTCCCAGGTGACTAAAATGTCTTGGCAGACTGGCTGAGCAGATCTCAGTCCCTGGTGCACGAATGGAAACTGCTGACCTCAGTGGTAAACGACCTCTTCGCAAGATGAAGTAGTCAGGAGTTGAACCTTTCTGCATTCCCACCCAGTGTAAAACTGCTGCATTTCTGCTCAATCGCTCCAGGGCATGAAGTTTTTTTGCATTGTCGCTCTCCTGAAAAGGGAGGTTCCCTTATACGTTTCATCCAAAGGGTTCTGCTCAAGCTGCGGGCGGAGCGTGACACCCTAATATAGGTGGCTCCCTTCTGGCCTGTTATATTTGGTTTCCACTTCTGCGGCATCTAGCAGTGGAGCCTCCTGTTCAACTCCCCCTTTGTCAGTGTCAGCTGTCGCAGGATCAGAGATTCCTGGTCCATCCAAGCCTGTGGTGCCTGCATCTGCATACCTGGCTCCTCAAGAATTAGCCATTGCCTTTTTTGGGGTGCCCCCAGGTGGCTGATATCCTGCTTATGGCTAGAAAACGTTCTGCAAGACGCATCTACTCTTTGAAATGGAAACGCTTCTCCATATAGCGTGCGTCCCGTTCAGTGGACTCATTTATGTGTCCTGTGAATACTATACTGGACTACCTTTTGTTCCTAACTCTAGTCTCCAGTACTTATCCATTAAGGTTCACTTGGCAGCCGTTTCGGCTTTCCATGCCACTGTTAATGGGTGCATGTTGGCACAACTAGAGGTGTCTCATAAATTTTTTAAGGGTATTCTGCATGTGCCCCCCCATATTGATAAACTGTTTCCACCTTGGGACCTCAGTTTCATTTGAGAAAAATTGACTTTGGCACTGTTTAAGCCTGCCAAGACCTGTGAGATGCATTTCCGGTAATGGAAAACGCTGTATTTGGTTGCCATGACTTCTGATTGTTGGATTTCCGAGCTTCAGGATGTGATGCATGTGCCTCCTTATTTGATTTTTCCACAAGGGCAGGGTGTCTTTGTGGCCCAGTCCTTGTTTTCTACCTAAAGTGGTCTCTGCTTTCACATTAAAACAGACTATATAACCTTCCTGTGTATTATCCAGAGCATGCTAACAAAGGTGACGCATTGCTCAATACCCTTAATGTAGATAGAAGACTGCATTTGTATACTGACCGCACTAAGGACTGCAGGAAGTCCTCTCATTTTTTTGTTTGCCCCTAGGAAAGAGGGTGCCCCATGTCTAAACAGTGCCTGTCCAAATGACTGGCTAACTGTACTATGTTCCGTTTTAGGAAGTATGGTATGGAATTTCCTGGTGCTATCCATGGCAACTCTACACATTTTATGGCCACTTGTTTTGCCTCCTTTTAGAATGTTTCTGCAGCTGACATTTGTGCTGCTGCCACATGGAGCACTGTGCATATGTTCAGTAAGCACTACTGTCTGGATTACCATCTCTTGTAGATGTGTTGGTTTGATCTTGCAGTATTGCAAGGCCATCTGTCCTGATTCCGTATCAGACTTTGCCATCCTCCCTGTGTACTTTCATACTGCTTGGGAATCGTTGCAGAGGTGTGGCCCAATGGAGGAGATATCCTCGGTGAAGATGAAACAGTTACTCACCATAACAGCAGATATTTGAGAGATTCTCCTCCATTGGGTCACAGTGCATCCACTCTCCTGCCCCCCCCTTTCTGAGGTATAAGCTGGCAGGTTTGTCCACTACCTAGTTTGGAGGGGACCATAAGTGCCTTATGCATATTTCCAGTCCCATGCCTCTCCTCGTATGCCAGGTACGGGTTTGGTTTCCTGGTTCCTGTGGGTAAGAAGCCCTCCAAGCAAATGTCCAGTGGGGAACTAAGAAGCAGTAGGGTCGCCCACAATTATATTGGTGCTGACGTTGCATGTCATCGTGGGTGTCCCCTGGCCAGCAAAAGTTTCTGAGTGGTCTTGACGCTGACGGTTTACAGTTACAAAGGTGTGGCCCAAGGGAGGAGACCCTACCGAATATCTACTGTTACGCTGAGTAACAGTACTTTACAACAAGTGAGATTTTCAGAAGTCACAAAATGAATGCAATCCTAGTTATGTTGTGTGGGATTTTAAAAAAAGTCGTAAAATGAATGCAACTCAGAGTTATATCAGCATCAGAAACTGCCTGCCCTGGTATGTCTAGACCATGTTCTATCTTGTCGGAGATGCTTTCAAAAATCAGGCATAGCCACAGAATTTCTGGCTATTTATGGTACTTTACATCCAGTTTTGGATTAAAAAAATGCTAGACAGGGCTGGCCTGCCAGCGCAACAGTAGCGCTACCGTTTGCGATGCTGATGACCCGGGTTCTGGAACGAGCCTGGGGAGTCAGAGGGCTGGTCGGGGGGAGAAGGCTGGGCGTCCCAGGGACCACTCACCTTCTCTGGGGGGGAGGGGGCAGTGGCTTGGTGCATTACACCCCAGGCAGAGGCCTGGGTATATCAGGCGCCCAGCCGGTTGGGGAACGAGCATGGCAGACATTGACGGAGACGCCTTGACCTCAGGGCGCACGCCATGTCAGGAAAGGGGAAAAAGAGGTCTTCAGGCACAGGGTAGACTGAGCGCCCAGTGCAGACCCTGAAGCTACCACCTGCCTGTCCCACAAGCTGACCCGACACAGACCCAGAAAGTTCGGGGTGTACGGGCCCAACCTCGTCCCTGCGTGGAGGGCAGATCCACGGCTACATGGGGGTTTAGCAGGGGTCCAGGTAAGGTGAAGGAAGCAGGGGCAGACACCATAGGCGTCTCCCAAAGATGCGGTGCTTGGGGACTAGTGGTGGGAAATTAGTAAGTACAACAAAAAAAAAAAAATCCTAGACAGTGATGTAAATGATAGACCAGGTTACACGCGGTCTGAAAATTGTCCATTTTTATCTGAACTTTGCAGACTGGACATAACTAAGTCAGAGTTTTGAAAACTGGACTTGGCTGTGTCCAGCTTTGAAAATTGGACATAGGCGCAAGTTGGCTTATGTCCATGCAGAGCTGTTGCATCTAGACATATGCTTTGAAGTATAGATCGAGGGAAGAGTGCCTGACTTCTCAGATCACTCTTGTCTTATGCCCAGCTGCCCTGCAAACAGGCACATTTAGGGAAGTTTTAAAAAAGTTACTGTATTGTTGATCAATCTCTATCAGTAATATATTAATACCACCACCGAGACCACTTTAATGATTGTGCAAGTGGTCTCACGTCCTTAGGGTATTAGAACCACTCGTCTGTGCTTTGCATTTCTCATAACCTTAAAGAACTAGTGTAGCCGAGACAGGCAAATACAAATTTTAAGTAGTAGTCAGTTGTAACTTTTTGATTTCTGAAATATTTTTCCTTTTCCTTTAGCTCATTACAAAGTCTTCTATGTGATAATATTCTGCTGGGTGTGTGGAACAGCTCTTAGCCTAGCAGCTGACATACCTATCTATATCTCCCCCCCACTATGTCATCAGCATTGTGACCTCACTGACAGTGATGTCACAGGTGACTGACCTGGCAGCAACTGAGTGGCTGTTCCTAAGCAGCAGTGATGTCAGTCAGTGAGGTCACGGTGCTAACGATGTGGGTGGGGGGAGTACAGACAGATATGTCAGCTGCCAGGCTGAGTGCTAGCCCACACATCACATCTACTAACATCAGGTAAACAATCTTCTAATTAACCAAAGGGAAAATAAAAAGTACATCAGATGTAAAAGGTAATGGATGATTGCTATTAAAAATTCATATTAGTTTTAGGCAGTGCATTAGCTCTTAAGAATGTGTGTGAAACCAGTCTTGCAACTGTAAGAGTGATGTCAGCAGCATTAACACACAACCCCCCCAACCCCTTCCCTGGCTCTCTAGGGGTTTGATTCCATAATAGTGTTCCTAACCTTTTCTCTGTTTGTCACCAGGGCTTGTACTAGCATTAGTAAAGTGGGAGTCTGTTTTACCGTCTGCTACAAATGTTGGGAATCAGCCCAGAAACCTCAGGGTCAGAACTTTGCTGGAGTGTCTTTGTACTTAATTATCTGACATAAAAAAATTATCTAATAATATAGGTGCAAAGTTTTCAATGTGTGGGGTCAAAGCTGAAGCACTGGTTTTATTTCATTGCTTCAGATTCCTCAAAAATCTAGTTTGGGGACTTCAGGAGGTGTAAAGCAACCCATGATCACCATGCGTTTACACTAACCTGCTTGGTCCAGTACCAGTTACAGTGATGTCTAGACTTGTATATTAGACAAGTTAATTGATGCCAGATAGAGCAAGGGATGTTCTTGGAATATCACTTCCTAATTTTTCTATTTTGGTTCACATTGTTTCAGAACGCAGATGAGGAATCTGAGGAAGATGATTCCAGTGAGGAGGAGGAAGAGGAAGATGCATCAGTTTTATCTGAGGACCAGGAATCTGGGACACAGTCATCACACAAAAGCTCCAAGTTGGGGATAGACTGCAATGGTGACAGAACCGGAAGTAGTGCTGAAGAAGAGGGGGACAAAAACGAGATTCCAGTGAAACCATGCAATGGTGCAAGCATTCCTGAGGTAGCAGAGACCAGCAGCAAGGAGACGGTTGAGGAATGTTCTATGGAGTTGTGCCCAAGTGAGGAGCAAGGTTCTAAAGACTCTGCCATGGAGCTTTGTGATGTCAAAAACGGACCCCCCAAAACACATTGATGGCCAAGACATTTACCTCGAGGACGTCTCTGCTGAAAACTCTTCAGTTACAAATTGTCCTTCAACTCTTAATGATATGGAGATGAACATCACTGAAGTTTGTCCGACGGGAGAGAAAGCCACTGAGGAATGCTCTGTGATAACGTGCAAGAGTGAAGAAGGTTACCCTGAACTGGATGACAGAACCGCTGTTCCTGCAGTGCGTAAGTAGATGCTCTGCACTTGATAAGCTAATGCACATTTTTTTGGGGGGGGGAGTGAGATGTCTTTTTATTTTTTCTTTTGTTTGTTTGTTTGTTTTGTAAAATTGCAGAATTTTGCTACTATCCAAGTTGAAATTCTTAAATTATTTCAGCTCCTTTAATCGGTCTGATCTGTTGATCATAGTAACAGTGGCATGAATCACCCACTCAGTTTCTCACACACCATTGTCGTACTGTACATAGTATGTGAACTTCAGTTTTTGATAGAGAAGGGAAAAACTCACATTATAATGACTGACCAGTTCAGGATACTAAAGAAGGCATATGCCGAAACATTCAGTCACCAAAATATAACATCTTCGAGGATATCTCTTTCATCAGATGATACCTTTTGAACTATACCCACGTCAGTGCTAGGACCAAACAGAAACTTTTGCCACCCAGGGTCCGCCCACGGCGACGTCATGTGCCAGTGTCTACATAAATGTGGGTGGATCTCGTCTTCTTTTCCTGCTGTCGATCATACTCACAGACCGCCACGGAAACGTCAACATCTAACCATTGTTTATTATTTTTCACATTACAAAAAAAATTCAAAAATCACTGATTTAGTGATTTTTGGCACTTCTGTATGCTGCCAAAAGAACCATTGAAATTATTCTGGTATTGTGAGTGCGAAGAAGAGATTTACAAAGATGACACCCATGAGGTGCATGCCTTCTCTCACAGCGTTAAAGCCTGGGAGATGTGCAGGGGCTTCAACTCTGCTACCAGAGATGTCAGAAAGGAGTGCTGTAAAAGTTCCTCCTGAAGAGAACTTTAGCAGTTATGGAGAAGCAAATGCAGGAAAAAAAGTCTGTGTCACCTGGCATGTCGACTGAACCGCGGTTGTCGAAATTGAAAAAAAAAGTTATCGGGAAGTCACAAATATAAGCACAGGGACAAAGAAAAGGCCTCCCTGACGAGATCCAGGTTGCTGCTGCGGTTGTCAGGTAACCCTTCTACCTCGCCATCATCTGCCTCGGCAGCAGTGACAACAGTCTACCCTGACAGTTGACCAGACAGCAAGGTTGGTGCTTAGTTCAGGCACAACTGGGTCTGTTACAGATGGTACGTTGCTGTCATCACCATGTCGTCACCCACCGTCAACTCCAGTAGTCATGATCCCTAATATAAGCATTATTGATGCACAAGCAGGGCTGGTGTTGTTTTCAGAAATTATACATCACTTACTACCAGGCTTACCTGAGCAGCCTGTTCTGCCATTGACTGAAGTCCTACTTCCTAGATCCTGTCAACTCCTCAAGCACACTGCAAAAGAGACCTCCTCAGACGCAACCCGTGTCACAGGCGCAGTCTTCTGTTCCTGTCGCCGATGGAGACGACAGCGGGGTTGAATATAATCCAGACCTCATGATGGAGGAGGAAGAATGTGCAGAAGACCTGTGTGTGTGTGTGTGTGTATATACATACACATGTATATGTATGTGTGTATATATATATATATATATATATATATATATATATATATATATATATATATGTATGGCACCAACTCCACCTTATCTTCCTGTAGTTAGGACTCTGTGGTGAACACTCTAGGGTCACCCACAGATGATCCCTCTTTCATTCCATGATGCAGTCTGCCATGGACTTTGCTTCGGAGGAAGAAGACTCTATAAAGAAAAATTTAATGGAGTTCTTAAAGGTGCTAGAAGCTCCATCCATTGTCATTCCTCCTTTATAGCCAGCTCCAGAGGATGCTACATGTGCAACGTGGTATAGACCAAATACCATACCAGTTGTACCCAGAAAGGCTGATAAGATGTACCATGCACCATCTAATAAGCCTTACTGTGCAAATCAGCTAGAAACTGATTCTGTAGTGACTTTAAATAAGACTGCACCTCTGAGTAAGGAACATTTAAGACAACTTTATTATTTACCCAGGATTCCTTGTTGATGTATGTAAAACACTGACAGCTGCCTTGCAGGACATCATTCTGGGGGTGTGGCTGCACAGAGAAAACTGGAGGGCAGCCAGAAACAAAACGCTGATAAAACATTAAAATGATTGTGACAGATTTTTTTACAAAACAAATTGCAGCTTCAACAGCTGAAGCACAGCTGACAGTGGCATACTATGTGAAAACAGCATTTGGGAAAATTGCATAAATCACTTTAAAACCCTGACTGCAGGGGCTAAGGTTTGTAAACATTTAAGCCATTCAGCGTATGGTGTTTCAGATGCCTCTGCCAGGGCAGCTGCTTCAGGCATTTGCATGAGGCGCTATTCTTGTCTCAGAGTAGCAGGGTTTGCAAATGATGTCCAGCAAGCAGTTTTAAAGGCCCCTTTTTAGAGGCAGCATACTTATCTATTATTTATTTATTTATTTATTTATCCCATTTCTGATTACAAAGTACCTTTGAACGGCAAGCAGCTCATTTACAAAGGCTCCACATCAGTGGGAGGGTTTACAATCAGACAAAGGGAGAACAAACATAGTAATTGTTGCATCAAAAACAGTATAATCTTATAACAGTGATCGAATACAATGATCAGCTAAGGGTGGGAAGAGGTCAGGAAGAAGGGAGGGAGGAGGGGAAGGGAGTATTAGAAGGTGTGGTAAGGAAAGGGAGACGTGCTATATCTGGATAGAGTGAGAATGTAGCAGCCAGGGGCTTTGTCAGTGTTGTAAGTAGAGGAAGTCGGAGGTGGGCAGACTAGATGGGCCTAGCGGTCCTTATCTGCCGTCAAAGTCTATGTTTCTATGTTTCTATGTGGGAGAGGGAGGGTAAGGGAGGAGGTGGCAGGAGGGGGTAGTGGGAGAGCAAGGACTGGAGAAAGTGGTGGCCGGGGGCCTAGTAAGTGCAGAGATGATAGTTCAGGGGAGAGGAGTGAGGTGGAGGTGTAGGCTAAGCAATAGTGGGATTAGGTATTGCAGTCACAGTTGCTTTCAGCTAAGAGATGCTGACTGAGCATTTGCTTGAATTGGGTAAGATTAGGTAGCATACTGTTTTGATATAAGGTTGCATAGGCATTAGGAGGCCCTCAGTCGTCCAGGATGACACAGAGGTCAGTAAAATTTGTGTACCTCACACCAGGCAGAGGTAGGGGCGGGGTCAGTTTAATCGTCCCATTGCTAGAGGTGGCCGACAGGCCTGCAGACAGCAAGGAGGGGTAAGGGTGCTACAGCCTTGCCAGCCCCGTTGCCCATTCAGAAGCACATAAAGATGGTGGAGCTACCCCCAACAGTTCAGCCTGACTCACAGCAATACACCCCCCAACCACCACTGCCCCCACGGGTGGTTGTAAGGGGTCATCTTTCCTTTCATCTGAGTCAGTGGAGGGAGATCACCACAGATGAATGGGTACTGGAAATTATTGCGAAAAGTCATGCTCTGGAACCTCTGGATACCCCTCCAGATCATCTGCTACCTGACTCAAATTGTCCTCTGGAACACATGTCCCTGTTGAGAGAAGAGGTGTAGGCCTTACTCCACAAATGTGCCATAGAACGTCTTCCTTCCAGGCAGAAGAACAAAGGATCCTACTCAAGATACTTCTCAGTCCCCAAGTGGACAAGGGGATCTGAGGCCTGTACTAGACCTGAGAGATCTCAACTTCAGCATAGAGTACAAGAAGTTTCGAATGGTTTCTCTGCAAACTCTGATTTCCCCTTTTGCAAACAGGGGACTGGATATGCTCCCTAGATATGAAGGATCCTTACCTTCATATAAAAATCAGGAAGCATCGCAGAAAATATCTGAGATTTATGCTTGAAGGGGAGCATTGCCAGTTCAGAGTATTGCCCTTTGGCTTATCTTCTGTGCCACGGGTCTTTACGAAATGCTTGGCAGTGGTAGCAGCAGCACTCTTTCAGGAAGGCCTGTACATGTTTCCCTGCCTAGACGATTAGCTCTAAGAGGTCCATTCCAGGGATCAACTACTGCACACGCTGGCTCAAACCAGGAAATTGGTTGTTTGGTCTAGGGGTTACAGTCAATCTGACAAAGTCAGTAATGACCCACTGTCAGAGACTTCAGTTCATAGGGGCAGTCTTGGGCATAGCTCAAGGCTGTGCATCCCTGCCTCTGGACAGGGTGGAATGCCTCGTTGCTGTGTGTCTTCTTTTAATACAGACAGGCAACGTCAGTGTGATAGGTTACATCAGCAAACAAGGGGGGACTCATTCCTATCCACTATACAGGGAAGCTGTCAGAGTATGGTATTGGGCTCTGGAACATGGGCTAGAACTATCAGTCATGCCTCTTCCAGGTGTCCAAAACATCTTAGCAGATGAGTTAGGCAGGTCACAGACCAGAGGGCTTGAGTGGGAACTGCTTACCTCAGTAGTGGATAACCTCTTCGAAAGGTGAAGTCGCCTAGTGTTGGACCTTCTTGCATCCCCACACAGCACAAACCTGCCAAGTTTTTGCTCACTCGCTCCAAGATGTGGAGTTTTCTGGCAAGACGAATTGTCCCTCTCTTGGAGAGGGAGGTTTCTGCACACCGTCCCTCCCTTTCCTCTAATCCAGAGACTACTACACAAACTAAAGATGGATGGGCAACCCTGATCCTGATTGCCCCTCTATGGCCTCGGCAGATAGAGAAATATAGATATTGACAGCAGATGAAAATCGCTTGGCCCACCTAGGCTGCCCATTTTCCTTACCTACTATAACACCACAGACCCTCTGGATTTAACCCCCCCAACCCCACCTTTCCCTGCCTCTAAAGTTCCCTTATGCCTATCACATGCATTCTTGAAGCCTGTTACTATTTTTGGCCCCACCATCTCTGCTGGGGGGATGCTCCAGGCATCCACCACTTTTTTGTGAAAGTACCTCTCATATCTCGAGTCTCCCCGGCTCATAGGATGCCCGCTTGTTCTTGTGCATCTTTGTTTTCTGAAAAATGCTTCCCTCTTGAACTTTATTTATACCTGTGAGGTATTTGAATGTTTCTATCATATCCATCCTCTCCCTCCTTTACTCCAGGGTGTACATATTGAGGTCCTTCTCTCTCTCTCTCTCTCCTCCTCATAGGGCTTGTGAAGCAGACCCTGCACCATTTTGGTTGCCCTCCTCTCGACTGCCTCTACCCTGTTTATGTCCTTCCAGAGATGTGGTCTCCAGAACTGGACACAGTACTCTAGGTGAAGTCTCACCAGTGATCTTTACAGCGATAATGCCACCTCTCTCTTTCTGCTGGCGATGCCCCTCCCTGTGCGCCCTAGCATCCCACTAGCTCTCCCACTGCCATATCACACTGTCTGGCCACTTTCAGGTTATTAAATATAATTACTCCCAGGTCCCTTTCCTGTTTGGTGGTGGTTAATACTACCCCCACCCCCATTTTGTACCCCACCCATGGGTTTCTGTGCCCCAAGTGCATGATTTTGCACTTCTCATTGAAACCTAGCTGCCACACCCTTGACCACTCCTCCAGCTTTCCTAGATCACTATTCATTTTTTTCTACCCCAGTAGTGTCTACCTTATTACAGATTTTAGTGTAATCTGCAGAGAGGCATACCTTCCCTTCTAGCTCCTCTGCAGTGTTGCTAATAAAGACATTGTTTGTTTTATTTGTTTAAACTGGAAAGTCCATGGGCCAAAGACCCGTTTACATGGGCAATCAGTATACATAAACAATAAATGACATATGACAAACCAAATAAGAAGTCAAACATAGTCTCCACACAACCTTAACAGACATATGCAAAACACTAGTATTAAACATTAGGACGAGCATTTACATACAACCTTAACAGACATCTACAGTACATTTAGGATTAAACATTGGGATAAACATTTACAATCACTTTCCTCATATAAATAACATTTTAATTTCATCTTAAAGGTCATAACTGGATGATTTAAACAATCAAAGATGGATAATGGTGAATTAAAAAAGGAAGATCCTGAAGCAAATGATTTGTTACCTTTTAATGGACCAACATAGATGTAACAACAAGAACAAAGTGCTCTAGCTTTCGGACCAACAGTCCTTCTTCAAAAGCCAACCTTGAACTAGACTAAACTAGGCTTTTGAAGAAGAACTGGTTGGTCCGAAAGCTAGAGCACTTTGTTCTTGTTGATACATCTATGTTGGTCCATTAAAAGGTATCAAATCATTTGCTTCTGGATCTGTTCTTGCAAGGACCAATACGGCAAATACTAAGTCTAGATTTTAAAAAAGGAAGGTAATGTATATGAAAAAGACCTTTCACCTGTTGAAGTCAGCATCCGTGGAACTGAAAACGATGTATACGACCTAGTAGAAACTGTGCTGTTGTGTCTAATAACAATGGAAGCTAGTAGGGGAGGGACCTTGTTCAAAGACACTTTTTTTGGCTAACAAACCAAGCTGCATCTTATATCGATACTCAAGGGGCAGTAATCCAGCAGCCATTAAAAGGGTGCAGTGATGGGTCCTTGCTGGCAACTGGATGGAAAATCTAGAAATTAAATTTAAAAGTACCCTAACTCTAGACAATAATCCTACCCCGGCTGAATGGTAGAATAATAATCCATAATCTGTTATGGGAATTAGAAAACTTTGTGCCAACATTTTCCTGGTAGAAGGAACCAGGAGCGAATTAAGACGGTAAAGTGCTCCAAGTCATTGATGTAAGACTTTAGTTATATTAAAAATAAGAGGTTCAGAAGTTAATCCCTCGTCAACAGTAAGATCGAGGTACTTGAATTGTTATACTTGCTCTGTTTCCACCCCCAGTGCTGTCACCAAAGATGGAGTAGTGTTTTGCTTTACTCTACTCTGTTTTATGAAAGACCATAGACTTAGCTTTTTTTTTTCATTTAGTACAAGCCAATTCTTAATAAACTAGTCATGAACAGCTAAAAAATCATGTAACAAATTGGCCTGTACCCTTTTAAGATCAGCCGCGCTCGTGAGGATCACTATGTCACCTGCATATAAAAGAATCTGTGAGTGAATACAAACCAAAGGAAGAGAATTCAAGAAAAGACTAAAGAGAAGAGGACCCAGAATTGACCCTTGAGGCACACCTAGTGAAACTGAAGCAGAAAGTGAATATACATAGATACACAGAAATGTGACGGCAGAGAAAGGCCCCACGGCCCATCTAGTCTGCCAAACACCCTACCTCCCCCCTTCTGTTATGCTTCCACCCTTTTTTCCCAACCCCTTAAATCTATCCCAAGCCCTCTTAAACCCCTCCACTGTTTCAGCTGCCATTCACTCCTCCGGCAGCTTGTTCCAGGCCTCCACCACCCTCTCCGTGAAAAACTGCCCCCGGACATTATCTCTGTATTGCCCACCTTCCAGTTTGAGGCTATGTCCCCTCGTGTTTGCTCCCTTCTTCAGTTTGAACAAGCTGCCACCCTCCACCTTTTTTATTCCCTTCAGATATTTAAAGGTCTCAGTCATGTCCCCCCTCTCCCTCCTAGTCTCCAGAGGATACAAATTCAGCCCTGTCAATCTTCTCTCATAGGGTATATCCTGCATCCCTCGTGCCATTTTGGTTGCTTGTCTCTGTACCCTCTCCATCAACTAAACATCTCTTCGTAGGTGAGGCATCCAGAACTGCACCCCATACTCCAGATGCGGCCTAACCATGGTTCTGTATAACGGCATTAGCACCTCCCTCTTCCTGCTATTAAAACTCCTCGTAATGCAGGCCAACATTCCATTTGCCTTTTCCACCGCCTTGCTACACTGGCTGCCCACCTCAAGGTCACGCAGTACCATAATCCTCAGGTCCCTTTCCATTTACTTCTTCTTAATCACCACCCCCCCTCCAAGGGAATAAGTTTCCCTTCTATTTCTCCTCCCTAGGTGCATCAGTGAGCACTTTTTTGCATTAAACTTCGATTTCCAGGTGTCAGACCACCTCTCCAGGTCCTGCCTCATGGCTTGCACCCCACTAGGTGAATCCACCCTATTGCAGACCTTTGTATCGTCTGCGAACAGGCACACCCGTCCCTCCAGATCCTCCGCTAGGTCACTAACATGGATGTTAAAAAGTATTGGTCCTAGCACTGACCCCTGTGGCACCCCACTGGTCACCGTCCATTCCCTGGAATGTGTCCCATTTACCACCACCGTCTGACTCCTTCCCTTCAACCAGTTTTCCACCCACCTGGTGATCCTGAGGTCCTCCCCATGTCCGTCCAGCTTATGCAGCATTCCACCATGCGGAACGGTGTTGAAGGCCTAATTGAAATCCAGATAGGCCACGTCCATCGCTCCTCCCTGGTCCACTATCTGTGTCACCCCATCGAAAAACTCTTTTATCGGGTTAGTCTGACAGGACCTTCCCTTGGTGAAGCCATGCTGCCTGTCATTCTGCATGCCATTCATCTCCAAGTATTCTGTCAACCTGATCTTAAGTAGTGTTCCATTACCTTCCCCCCCACCGAGGTAAGACTAATGGGACGGTAGTTTTTGACCTTGTCCTTCCGCCCCCCACTTATGTAGTGCGACCACCTCTGCCCTCTTCCAGTCCGTTGACACCACCCCTGTGACTAAGGACAAGTTAAACAGCCTCGCCAGATGCGGTGCCAGTTCATCCTTCACCTCCTTGAGAACCCTTGGGTGTATTCCATCAGGCCCCTTGTCCACCCTAAGTCTGCCCAGCTCTTCCCTTACTCCTTCAGCTGTGAATTCTGCCACACCCACCTGCCTGTGGCTGTCACCCTCCCCAGCCCATCCTGGTCCCCTGCCCTCTCTTTCCTCCATGAAGATTGAGGCCAAGTAGCTATTTAATGCCTCTGCATTTTCGAAATCCCCTCCCAGTAATGTTTCATTTTCCCCCCTTATCCTCCCAATCCCATGCTGTGCCCTCCTCCTTTCTCCAATGTACCTAAAGAAAGTTTTGTCCCCACTCCTTGCCTGCTTCGATGTCCTCTCCTCAGTGGCCTCCTTAGCCCTCCTTATCTTTTGCCCTGCCTCCATTCTTTTTTCCCTGTAGGTTTCCCTGTCCTCATCCTTTTGTGTCCTTCTGTACCTCTTGAATGCTCTAGTCTTCTCCTTGACCCCTAATGCCACCTCTCTAGTGAACCATAGGGGTCTTTTCTGTCTTCTAGTCTTCCTTACCCTTATACATGAGTCCATGGCTTTAAATACCCCTCTCTTGATGGCTGCTCATAATTCCTCCACCCCCTGCACATCCCCTATCCTCAACATTTCTTCCCTAACTACCTTCCTCATTTCATGAAAGTCAGCCTTCCTGAAGTCCATTACCTTGGTTCTCGTCCTAACCCTCACCCTGCCCGCTCTCACCCTGAACCTGACAGCCCTGTGGTCACTGGTGCCAAGCTCTTCCCCCACCCCCACCTCCACCTCCTCCACACTGTCCCCATTTGTGAGGACCACATCCAACAGGTTTACACCCCTAGTGGGCTCACTGACCCTTTGTTACAGGAATATGCCTTGAAGAGCCTCTAAGATGCCCCTGCTCCTTGCGGAGATTGCTGTCTGGGCCTCCCAGTTGATGTCCAGAAGGTTTAATTACCCAACTAGCACAATTTCCCCTTTCCGTGCCATGCTCTCTACAGATGCTACAAAGTGTCTGTCCCCTTCTTCCCCCTGCATTGGAGGCCTATAGACTGCCCCAATGCGCAGGTTTTCCCCCGTCCTCTGTCTAGGGTGACCCACATTATCTCTGTTTCCCCCTCCTCATCCTGCCCTTCCATGGCCCCAGTCCCTTCCTGATATATACTGCCACCTCCCCCTTCCCTCCCGATCCTTCCTAAACAACGATACCTTGGGATCACCATCTCCCAGGCATGGTGCTCATTCCGCCAAATCTCATTTACTGCTACAAAGTCTAGGTTCTCCTCCATCATGGTGGCCTCCAGTTCTCCCATTTTGTTCCCCAGGCTCCTGGCATTTGCAACCAAAGCCCTCCAACATGTAGCCCCATCCTGTCCTTGCCTACTGCTAACTGTTCCCTTTATGAGTGTTGTGACTTGGGGGGGAGGGCTGATAGCCTCTCTGCTGTGCCTCACGTAAGGATGGCCCTGTCCTTAGCCCTCCCCCCATTTAGTTTAAATTGAACTTCCTTGCCATGAAGTCCCCCAGTTTACTCTTCAGTGCAGCTGCCCCTGAAGAGTTCAGGTGCAGCCTGTCTTGGGCATACAGCCTCTCCTTCTCCCATGTAGAGCCCCAGTCACCTATCCAGCCGAACCCCATCCGACTGCACCAACCTTGTAGCCAATTGTTAAAAGCCCTTATCTTCTCCTTTCTGGGTGTGCTCGCTCTTGGTACTGGCAACACCTCAAAGAAGGAAATGGAAGGAAAAACAGTGTTGCTCCTACAGAACCTAGCACGTTTCTCGAACCTTGTATGTACCTCCATCAGACTGTTCCCCTCCAAGTTATTTGTGCCCAGGTAAAACACCAGATGTGTCCTTTCATCCTGCTGCTTACCCCAGGAAGGAATATGATGCTTCACCTCCAGCGTCGTCATCTCTGGCATGCACTGTACCCATACTGCACTGTTTTTTGCGCCCTTCCTTCCCTTCCCCATTTTGCCCCTTAATTATTGAGTCCCCAAGAGTGCCACCTACTTTCCCCTGCTTCCTGGGTGTCCTTTTGGCCTCTAGCTTTGTGTTGTGGGGTTTGGCTCCCTTTGGACTCCTCCTCATATTCCATCCTGACTTGGTTTCTGCCCCTGCTCATCTTTTTTCCCCCATGACCTAACTTATCCTGATTTTTACCCACACCCAGCATCTGTCCCTCTTCACCCTCTCCCTTTAGCCTTTCCTCAGACTCCCCCCTCCTGTACGTCTTCATCCCATGTACTTCCGCCTGGCTTCCTTCATCCCTGCAAACCCCTCCTGCATCACTGCTTGAGCATTAGCCAACTTCACCTGACCCCCTCTATTTGCTCCTGGCCTTCCCCTGTCTGTATCACTGTATGTCTTCATCTCTTGTACTTCCGTCTGGCATCCTTCATCCCTGCAAACCCCTCCTGCATCACTGCTTGAGCATGAGCCAACTTCACCTGACCCCCCCCCCGTCTGCTCCTGATCTTCCCCCGTCTGCATCATTGTGCAAGATTGTGCCAACTGTGCTTGATCACCCTCCAACTGTTCCTGTACCACCCATCTTTGCAGAAGGTTTTGAGCACCGTACCCCACTTGGGGAAGTCTTCCTCCTCACCACCTGCCCTGTCTGCATATTTCCCCTCTCCTGCATCCTGCCCGGCACATGCCCCAGCCTTCTACTGCAGCTCCTGCCCTGCAGGATTTCCTCCCATTCATTTTCAGCCTCCCAGGAGCTCAACTCCAGCTCTTTCAGTGCTTCCTTCCTGTCCCTTTTCTTATGCCACAGTTCCCCTAGTGCCACCCTCTGGTGTGTCCCTAATGTGCCCATCCTGTCCTCCACCCCCTTCCCCTGCATGCGATGTGCCTGTCCCCTCCTTCCCCTTCCACTGCACCTGAGATCTTTCCCCCCACATCCCCCAGCCGCTCTGCGCCCCCTTCTCTGATTGCCCCTGCCGGACCCCTTCCTCCAAAATGTCCTTGAATAGGATACCTGGGGGCAAAACTATTTGTTACTTCAGCCCTCTGGCCCATTTCACCTATGCCTACGTCATGCTTCATTGTGGGCATCTGTCTGCCTTTTCCTGAGCCTACTGTCTTCCACTCCTCCTGATCCCCGTCTGACCCCTTTTCTTTAGCTACAGGTGTAATTTTTGTGCCCCTAGACCTCCTGCTGTCAGTTCCCACTGACCCCTTTCCTCCCGTCTCGGGTGTCCCTGTCCCAACTCTGGACTTGCTGCTGTCTGTTATCGCCTCTGGTCTATCCCTTCTGGATCCCCTTCCATCCTCTCCCTCCCAAGCCCTTGACTTCCGGAGCAGTGTATCTGATCCTCCAGTGAATCCACTCAGCCCTTCCCTCTCCTTCCTTAGCTTATACCGTCCCTATCTCTCTACCCCATTTTCCCAGCTTCCCCTTCCCATTTAACCCTACCTTAGCTTCGCCACTTCCTCCCTCAGCTGAGTGAGCTGCTTATACATCATACAACCCCCCATCCTCCAAGCCCAATTTAGGATCATAGCCGTTCCACAGCCACTTCACCTCACCACCCTGCCAAAGGTCCCTCTCCCTTTGTCGCCCCTCCCTCTGTGCTGCCCTACCATTTCTTCCGTGATACTCAGATACGGTCCTAAAATCACGCCTTATGTATTTTTGGGCCCACGACCCTCACGCCCTACTCAGCCCCAACCCACAGTCAAGACTTTTTAGAAATAATAAAGCATGTGCAAACCATAGGCATCAAGAATTAATAACCATAGTCACTCAGTCCAAGTCCCCAGTATTGACCATGAATTTTTGTCTTCTGAGTACAAAGACTCGGATAACTCCTAATCCAGTCAATATTAAAGGACAAATAAACAGGGAATTAGGGGAAGTCAATCAAATCAGAAACACTCCCATGTATGTTTACAATAAGGGATGCTGATTTTCATGCTGCTATTATTTACCTGTAAAATAATGATTCTCTCTCCTAAGCTGGTCTCCGGGCTTACATACAGAGATTTGGCCTTGTTTCGGCAGTAATTAAAAGTTCCCCTGAATGTAAACACAGCCGCCTATTCTTGCCGATTCTGAACTGCAGCTCGGCTCACAAAATGGCGAGGACATGCATACGCGATGACATTATCGGAGCTACTCCACTCTGCTTCTTCCATTGAGGATGGGCGTACCGTTGCTCAGAGATATCCTATTCTTTTCTGAGAGGTATGTTACGTATGAAATCTCCCATTAGAAATTCAGTCCCGGTTTGGGACTTGAATTTTATTTTATAGAGGCTTACTTTGGCTCCTTTTGAGCCAACCTTGAGTTGTGGCTTATGTTTCCTTTCATGGAAAGCATTATTTTTAGTTGCAGTCACTTCTGCTCAAAGGATTTCAGAGCTACAGGCTACCTGCATCTGTCCACGAAGGGAACCAAGCTTCTAGGTGATAGGCTTAAATGCTTCATTGGCAAGCTTTTAAACTAGCCAAAGGGGGAGGTGCTGATAGGAAGCAGAAAGTTCCAAGCCTCCCCCCACAAAACATGGTAGTAAGATAAACACCAAGGTACAGAGTTGGACAGGGGGCAGGACAGGGGTAAATGGAAATAAGGCAGGGATGGGGCAAAAAAGGGTAATGCCAACAGTAAATGGAGGGCAATGAGTACCAATGCCCGTAATCTGGGTAACAAGCTTCCTGAGCTAGTGGCCCTGATGGAAGAGGGACATCTGGATATCGTAGCAGTCACAGAAACATGTTACACGGAGAACCATGACTGGGATGTCAGTATACCAGGGTACACAATCTACAGAAGGGACAGGGAGGGTAAAAACAGGAGGAGGAGTAGCTCTGTACATAAGGGAAGGGATCAAAGCTACAGAACTAAAGGGTAAATGGGGAGGACAGGAGGCACTGTGGGTCACCTTGGAGACAGGGGGTGGCACCACAATCTGCACAGTGGTTGTATACAGACCCCGTCTCGGGGAGGAAATGGACAAGGAAATAGAATAGAAGGCATTCTCAGAATGGCAGAAAAAGGGTAGATATTGTTGATGGAGGACCTGAATATGCCAGATGTTAACTAGAACACATTTACTGCAGCCACATCCAAGAGCAGGGTCATTCTCGATGCCCTACAGATGGCACGCCTTAGACAGCTGGAGTTGGAACCCACTCAGGAGGGAGTAATCTTGGACCTGGTACTCTCAAATGGAGAGAGGATCACAGATTTAGAAGTGGGTAGCCATCTGGGAACAAGCGACCACTACATAGTGCGGTTCACGATAAACACAACTGTGGAGTCAAGCCATACAAAAACGAGGATATTGGACTTTAGAAGGGCTGACTTTGGCAAAATGGGTGAATACCTAATGAATGTACTAGCAAATGGGCAGAAAGGAGGGGGTGGAAGAACAATGGAGAAAAATCAAAACTGCCATCATAGAGGCAGAAGCCTTTGTGTGAAACAAATAAAGAAAACAACCCAACTGCTTTGTCTTATGGGATGTCTCAGGGTTCTGTGCTGTCACCCATTTGTTCGAGGTGTATATGCTACTCCTCGGAGACATTGTAAGAAGGTATGGGCTGAGGTTTCACTGTTACGCAGATGATACCCAGCTCTACCTTTCTTTTGCACCCGACCAGGATTGAGCTCTCTCGGTCTTTAACAACTGTCTGAAAGAAATCCAGGAGTGGATGGATTCTAGTTGGCTGAAGTTGAACTCGGAAAAGACTGAGGTACTGGTTGTGGACCCGGGTCGTCAGATGTGGGGGTCGGTGTTGGTGCGCCCTCTGGAATTTTTCTTGGCGGCGTCTTTTTCCCGACCTCTGAATGGGTGCGTAACCTGGGGGTAGTTTTTGATGATGGACTAACCCTACATTCTCAGGTGTCGGCTGTCATCAAAACCTCCTTTTATCATTTTAGGAATATCACCAGGGTTAGGCATTTGGTTCCGTCTGACGACCTTCTCACCCTGGTCCACGCCTTTGTGTCCTCATGCTTGGATTACTGCAACTCCCTTTATCTAGGGCTTTCTGGGGTTGAAATCCGTCACTTGCAGCTGGTGCAGAACGCGGCAGCCCGGCTTTTGACAGGTTCTACTCGATCCTGCCATATAACTCTGGTGCTGCACAAACTGCACTGGCTGCCACTACGGTGGCGGATCACCTTTAAAGTCGGTTTACTGACTTTTAAAGCCCTACATGGACAGGGCCTGGACTATCTGAAAGAGCTTCTGGTTCCCTACTGCCGTGGTTGATCACTCCGCTCGGCCGACAAGGGGTTGTTAGAGATTCCAAGGGTGAATTTGAAGTCATCTGGTTCAAGAGCTTTTGCCTATGTAGCCCCCACCCTTTGTAATTCTCTACCCCGTCGGTTACAGGAGTGTACAACTGTGGAGGAATTGAAGAAGGACTTAAAAACCTATCTGTGGCAAAAAGCTTTTTTAGATAATTAAAGTGTTTATTATTATATTGGCACATGATTTTAATCTGTATTGTTCTGTCGTTTGATGTTACATGATTTGTTTTTATATTGTTAGGCGCCGTGGCAATGGAAAGGCGCCATATAGTTAAAATTATTATTATTATCATTATTATTAAAACAAAATGGAGTAAAAACCACTGTGGTTCTCAAAAGAGGTGGCGGGGAAGGTTAGGGAGAAAAAGATAGCTTTCAGGAAGTATATGTAATCACAGAAGGAGCAGGACAGGGAACTGTGTCAGTTAAAGCAGAAGGAAGCAGGGAAGGCAGTCAGAATAGCAAAGGCCCAAACCAAGGTAAAGATAGCCAACTCAGTTAAGACGGGGAATAAAACCTTTTTTAGGTACATTAGGGAGCAAAGAAAGGTCAGGGGCGAGATAGTGAAGCTTAATAAAGGGGAGGAGAAGTGGGCAGAGGGAGACAGTGAAAGGCAGAGATACTGAACGAATACTTTTGCTCAGTATTTACAAAAGAAGAAGAAGAGGAGGAGTTACCTAAACCAAACAATAGAAGCACTCTGGGCAGGGGGGTCGACACCAGTCCATTTGCAGAAAAAAGGGTCCTGAAAGAACTCCTAAAACTCAAGGTGGACAAAGCAATGGGGCCTGACGGGATTCACCCCAGAATTCTAAAAGAACTAAGGGGAGACCTAGTGACACCACTGACTACCCTTTTTAACAATTCATGGGAGGATGGGGTGGTACCTGAGGACTGGAGGAGGGTGGATGTGATTCCCCTTCACAAAAGTGGGAGCAAGGCAGAAGCAGGAAACTACAGACCTGTTAGCTTGACCTCAGTGGTAGGGAGAATGGTGGAATCACTTCTGAAAGAAAGAACTGTTGAGTACCTAGAGGCAAGTGGGCGGGACCCAAGGCAGCATGGATTCACAGTGGGAAAGTCATGTCAGACAAATCTAATCAATTTCTTTGACTGGGTGACCAAAGTAGTAGACCAGGGTGGGGCTGTGGATATGGCCTACCTAGACTTTAGCAAGGCATTTGACACAGTCCCACACAAAAGATTAATAGACAAGTTAACCAGCCTGGGAGTGGTTCCTGGGGTGGTGGCCTGGGTAACAAATTGGCTGCATAACAGGACACAGAGGGTAATAGTAAATGGAACTGACTCCGAAGAAAGGGGGGTTACTAGTGGGGTACCGCAGGGTTCAATATTGGGACCAGTTCTCTTATATCTTTATAGGAGACATTGCAGAGGGTCTAGAAGGAAAAGTATGCCTCTTTGCAGATGACACAAAGATCTGCAACAAAGCTGATACACAAGGGTGTGTGTGGAAAGGATGAGAAGGGACTTGGCAAGGTTGGAGGAATGGTCAAAAGTATGGCAGCTTGGGTTCAGTGCAATGAAGTGCAAAGTACTGCACCTGGGAAACAAAAACCCAGGTGAAGATTACACAATAGGGGGGGAAGGGTACTAACAACAACAAAAATGGAAAGGGACCTGGTGGTAGTCATCTCAGATGACCTTAAGGTAGGCAAGCAGTGTGAGAAGGCAGTAAGGAGAGCTGGGGGGATACTGGGATGCATAGGGAGAGGCATCACCAGTAGAAAACAGGAAGTTGTTATCCCTCTGTACAGACAGTTGGTGAGACCCCATCTGGAGTACTGCGTGCAGTTCTGGAGACCCTATCTCTGCAAGGACATAGACAGGATGGAGGCGGTCCAGAGGAGGGCAACTAAAATGGTGCAGGGTCTGCAACAGAAGCCATATGAAGAGAGCTTAATATGTATACCCTTGAGGAAAGGAGGGAGAGGGGGAACATGATAGAAACTTTCAAGTACCTCAAGGGAATCACCAAAGTCCAAGATGGTAGCATCTTTCAGAAAAAGAGACGTGCAAGAACAAGGGGACACAATTTAAAGATAGAGGGTGGATGGCTCAGGGGCAACATGAGGAAATATTTTTTCACGGAGAGAGTGGTGGACACATGGAACTGCCTTCCTGAGGAGGTTGTGGGGTCAAAAACAGTGGGGCAATTCAAGAATGAATGGGACAGCCATAAGGCAATTATAGTGGGGGCAGGAGGAAGTAGGCTGTTGAACTCGGGGATTGTAAGAGGTAAAGCGTCCTGCACTACAGCCTGACTGTTGTGTTGCACTTCCCGCGCGCCCCAACCACCCCACCACCCAGGGTCGGCGCTTCATTTATTGCTGCTGGCAGGTCACGTGTCACATCACGTGACCTACCCTTCTTTTTACTAAATGTCCACTTTCCCATTTGCAGGTTATAGACACCAACCACTAGGGGTTGCTGCACTCTCCACTCTAGCTCCTCTTTCAACTCTCCACCCCTTCCTAGCAACTGTTTGCAAACCCCACCCACTAGAGGTCCCTATAGTTCCCTTTGAATCCTTTCTGCTATCTACTTTCCTTACTCCTCCCATCAGCCTACCACCAAGCACCCGGCAGCCTCAAACCTGGTACCCTTTATTTCAAAGTCTACTGCCTAACCACTAAGCCAATGAACCAGGCCAACAGTTTCCTCTACTTTCAAACTCTTAACCCTTCCTCCTTCGCTGAATTAAAAAACGTTCTACACTCTGTCCCTAAGCTGTACTCAAACCCAGTATCCTTGCCATCAGAGTCAACAGCTCTACCTCTTAACCACTTTGTCTAGCTATTTTATTCCTACTTTCTAGGACTTTTAGTCTCTTACCCCCACAACCTGCCAAAATATAAAGTTTTACCACTTCTCTCTTGCTGCCTTTCAACCCTGCACCCTCACTGTCTTAGTCAGCAGTTCCACCACTCAGCTAGCACACCTGTCTATTATTTGTGCAGGATTTCAAACTCTAAAAAACCCTCTAACCCTCAGACACTGCTAAATTGTTGTCTGATTGTTTCTGCAGACCTTGAGCCCAGCTCCCTGCTGCTACAGCCACTGTCTGGGGTCCTTCCTGCTACCCTGGGCAGTCTTGAACCTAGTACCCTGTGCACCTCAGGCACCAGCTCTGCCACTGTACCAAAGTGGCAACTACATAGAGTGACCTCTCTACTATCTCCCCCTCTATCATCCTAGTTCCCCCATCTTTCTTCACTTCACCTCTCTCACCCTTACCAATTATGCATGTGCACCTCCTGCCCACCTGCCTCTCTCTTCTCCTCCTCCTCCTTTTGCCTTCCACCAACCCTATTGTCCCTGTTAACCCTCAGCCTCACTACTCCAGTGCTCCTACCTACCCTCCTGCCCTCCCCTCCTGCTATACCACTGCTCCTCCCCCTCCCTCCTCCTCCACACACCCCATATGCTCCTCTCCACCTCACCCCCCATCCAGACATTACCTTTCCTCCCCGCCCCTGCTACCTTGGGCATCTGATCATGCAAGCCTTCTCTGCCTGTGCTGCCCTACCCACCCCTGTGCTACGAAACCTCCTTTCTAGGGACATGGATGTGTTGTTCATCCACACTTATTGGCAGGTTCCTTGCCGCTTTAAATCTTGCCGGAAGGTCTTCAGCTGGCTCCTCCCACCCACCGGGTGGTAAAACTCGCCTCGCCCCATGACGTCAGATCTTCCTTACCGCTTGAAGCTCAGGTTCCTCCTTAACGCTCTGCATTATAAGACTGGTTCCTAATTCTTGAAAGTTCAAAATCAAAAAGTTTTTGCTAAAGACTTGGTCTTCTTCTCAAGGGCTGCGATGGACAACTCGACTCGGTTTCAGAGGTGCCTCTTATGGCAGAAGATGTCTAGGACGGATCCGCACTCCACGGGCTGCCTACTGCTTGGGCCTTGAGCACGACCACGCAGGCCTGCGACCTGTGCTCTTCCGTGTTCGCCTACGTCCTGAAGAACCGTGCTGCCGTTTACAACTGGGGCGCCCGAGAAAGATTTCCCCGGTAAATCTAAAGAGGCCGGTTGGCGGTGTCCAGCGGCGGCGGGCTCGGCGGATCAGCTTGAGCAGATGATGCCCCTCGAAGAGGGAGGCGCACGGCCGCTTCTAACTTGGCTGCGGCATTTGTCCCGGCTTCTCGGTGCCTCGCATCGGCTTCTTTTTAAGGAGCTTTGTCTGACCTCTCGCAAGAGGTGAGGGTCCAACTTCTTCTGGACCTTTTTCCAGGTCCAAAAAGAGCAAAAGTAAGTCTCCGTCGACGCTCTTGGGAGCGGAAAGATCCCCCTTCCCTTCTTGTCGACAGTCGACTTCGGTCGACCCCTCAGCTTCGGCCACTGGCTTCACGGTGTCCCCTCAGGTATTGCTGACTGAGACTCTCCGACGGGTCGGTGATTTTTCTCGATCCGTTAGATGGGTTGTCGGCTGGAGAAGCTGAAATCCCCTCTCCAGTTCCCCGGTGGAGTTGAGGATCCCGTCGGCTCGACTGTGCCTCCGGTTCCGGAGCCTCGGTGAGATCGTCCGAGCGAGGAAGTGCCGATTCCGACACTTCTCCTCGCCTTCCTCGGCCTAGTCGAGACTCTTGGTCTCCGGACATCCTCGCGGTCCAGCCGATCCGCCCGTCATAGGCGGTCTCGGTCCGCACCATGGCAAGCGGCGCCGCGCTCTTCCTCTCTCCTCCCCTCGGATGAGGAAGCCCGGCGCAAAGTTGCGTCGGAGGTATGAGGAACTCATGCGGCAACAGCTCCTTTTGACCGGGAATAAGCCGACCCAGTCGTCTTCCCCGGCCATTAAGTGGCTGTCACCGGAGCGGCCGAAACAACCCCTCGTTGTAGCCGAGGAGCCTGTTCCCAGGCCGGTTGGTCGGCCAATTCCAGCTGCCCCACCGATTCTGGTGGAACCTCCGCCTCCACAGCCATTAGTTGGGGCTCCGACCAAGAATTCTCGGTCGGCTTTGGGTTTGCCCCATAGGCTGTCTGTCACCCTCACTCCCAGAAAACCTCGGCAGGTGGAGGGTGGCTCAGGCCTGAGGCAGCTCTTTGAGGACTCTTCCGAGTCCGAGGATGATTCCTCCCTTTTCTCCAAGCGATTTGACTTGGAGTCCTCGGGAGGACAGTCAGTGGACGATAGCCCTTCGTCCTTCTTAGGGTTGCTTCGGCTCATCTCGGAGTCCACCGGGATGAAGCTCGAACCCGTTTCTAAATGGGCCAGGTATCCCCTCACGGAGATTCTGGACCGAGGGGAATCTCCTACGGAGGCCTTTCCGGTGGCCGAGGCCATAGTGGGTCCGGCCTTGGAGCTTTGGCAGCGCCCTGCTTCCTGCCCTGCGCCTTCGGCCAGGATGGCCAGGAAGTATCACGGTCCACCGGTTCCCTGTCGGTTTTGGAACACCCCTCTGCGGAGGGGTTGGTTACCGACAGCGTTTTCCGGCGTGCCGGGAACGCCAGGGATGTGGACAAACCTCCCGACAAGGAATCCAAGAAATTGGATTATGCCGGGCGAAAAGTCTATGCTGCGTCCTCTCTCGGCCTTCGTCAGGCCAGTTCGGCCGTCCTCATGGCACATTTTTCACATGCCCTGTTGGGCTCCCTGGATGAGGTCGTCCCTCATCTTCCCGCGGATCTGCAGACTACGGTCAGGCAGGTGCGGGACCAGGGCAGGGCAGTGGCCAAACAGCAGCTCCAGACTGCTTTGGACTTTGGGGACTCATGTGCCAGGTCGGTGGCGGCCGCAGTGGCCATGCGTCGTCGGGCTTGGCTGAGGATATCCACTTTTACCTCGGATACCCAGCACAAGTTGGCGGATGTTCCCTTTTTGGGGACTGACCTCTTCGGCCCTGGGGTGGAAGGTCACCTGCAGAGGATCGAGAAGTCCAATGCTACCTTGGACTCGGTCTCTTCCGCTCAAAAGGACAAAGGCCGTAAGCCACAGCCCTAAGCCCTTAGTCCTTCCTGCGCCAGCAGCGCCAGGCCCAGCAACGTCCAGGGCCAGCAGGCTCGACTTGGCATCCCAAACCCAAGCGTCGGCTTCCTCCAACAGGAAGCAGGAGGAAAAGGCCAGGAGGTCCCTCGGCGGTCCTCCTCCAAGCCTGCCCAGTGACGGGCTGTGGGGTGTCACCCCCATCCCTGTCACCTTGCCCCTGGTTCCCCCCGTGGGGGGACGGCTCCGACACTTCCTTTCCGCCTGGTCCGCTATTACCATGGATAGGTGGGTTCTGGAGGTGGTAGGAAAAGGCCTGCCTCTAGAATTCGAGCAGGCCCCGCCCTTCAGAGCCGTCGCACCTCGGGGGGCCTCGGGGTCCGGAGCCTCACTGTCGGCTTGCCGAGCCGACATCGCTCTCCTCCTCCAAAAGGAGGTGATCAGGGAGGTAGAGGACCGCCCTTCAGACCTGGGGTTCGTGTCCAGGTACTTCCTGGTTCCGAAACGGACAGGGGCTGGCGCCCCATTCTCGACCTACACGACCTGAACAAGTTCCTAAGGTCTCGGACCTTCAGGATGGTCAGTCTGGCGCAGATAATACCATCTCTGGAACACAGCGTGTGGTTCTGCTGTCTGGACCTGCAGGACGCGTTCTTTCACGTCCCTATCCGTCCGTCACATCAGAGATTCCTTCGCTTTTGAGCGGAGGGATCCCTCTTCGAGTTCCGAGCCATGCCCTTCGGCCTGTCTCCAGTTCCCAGGGTCTTCACCAAATGCATTGCAGTGGTAACAGCCTTTCCTGCGGCGCCGAGGGGTCCGGGTGTACCCTTACCTGGACGATTGGCTGATAGCAGCCCCCTCCAGACTGGAGGTGGAGCGGTCCAGAGATCTGGCCCTCCAGGTTTGCTCTCAAGTCGGCTTTCTCATCAACGAGGCCAAGTCGGAACTCGAGCCGAAGCAGGTGATTCTGTTTATCGGGGCAGAGCTCGACTCTCTTCGAGCCAGAGCACGGCTCCCGGCGGACAGGGCCGAGGTTCTTACCTCCTTTGCCCGATCATTTCTGGTTGGGCAATCGCGCCCTGCCCGGGACCTCCTGCGCCTCCTGGGTCTCATGGCGGCCTGTACCAGCGTAGTCCGTTGGGCACGCTGGCACATGCGCCCCCTTCAGTGGGGACTGGCCAGCCAGTGGTCATAACGCTGCGATCCATTGGACCAGCTAGTGATGGTGACCCAGGAGATGTGGAACGCTCTCCGGTGGTGGACCGTTCCATCTCATCTGCAGGAGGGCATCCCGTTTGTCCGCCCCGAGCCGACGGTCTCTCTATCGACCGATGCCTCTCTGATGGGTTGGGGTGCCCATCTGGGGGAACACCGAGTGCACGGCCTCTGGTCCCCGCGGGAGTCCCGATGCCACATCAACCTGCTGGAGCTCCGAGCGGTCCGCCTAGCTCTCACCGCCTTTGCTCCGTTTCTCCGGGGTCAAGTGGTCCGAGTCCAGACGGACAATACCACGACCATGTACTACCTGAACCGCCAGGGCGGGACGCGCTCCATGCTTCTATGCAAGGAAGCTCTCCGCATTTGGTCACTCGTGCGCAGCCTGGAGGCGGATCTCCTAGCCATTCATGTGGCAGGAGCCTCCAACACCCTGGCCGATGCCCTGAGCCGGATAGGGGCTGCATCTCACGAGTGGTCTCTCCTGCCGGAGGTAGTACAAGATCTGTTCTCCCACTGGGGCACACCTCAGGTGGACCTGTTTGCTCCAGGGAGAACTTGAAGCTGAGGCTGTTTCATGCCCGCCTCCCTCAGCAGGGCTCGCTGCAGGGGGATGCCTTCTCGAGGCTCTGGACCCCGGGCCTCTTTTACGCCTTTCCCCCATTTCCCTTGATTCACAAGATGCTTCTCAAGGCAAGGAGGGACAAGGCGCAGGTGATTCTGATAGCCCCAGACTGGCCCCGCCAGTTCTGGTACCCAGATCTCCTCAGCCTCAGCTCCAGGCTCCCGAGGCAGCTTCCAGCTCGCCCGGACCTGCTCTCAGTCAATCAGGGGAAGGTGTTCCATCCAGACCTTCAATCCTGCACCTGACGGCCTGGTTCCTGGCGCTAGAGTTCCAGGCCTTGGGTCTTTCGGACGAGGTCCTCAGTGTTGTTGGGGCGCTCATAAGGAGTCGACCAGAAAATGCTGCCTTCAAATGGAGAATTCTCCATTTGGTGTCAGAGCAAGGGCTGGACCCTTCCTCCTGTTCTGTGGAGCATTTTGGACTATTTATGGTCCCTTTCTAGTCAAGGGCTTAGGTCGAGCGACCCTAAAGGTGCACCTGGCAGCCATCTCTGCCTACTGGCGCAGGCCGGGAGCAGTCGGTGCAGGGAAAAGGTGGTCGGCGCTTTTTCAAAGGTCTTGATCACATTTCCCCTCCGGTGCGAGAACCTCCACCTCCGTGGGATTTACTGCTGGTACTGGCAAAGCTCATGGGCAAGCCATTCGAACCAATGCACAGGTGTGATCTCTCTCACCTGTCGTGGAAGACCGCCTTCTTGGTGGCTATCACGTCAGCCAGAAGGATGGGAGAGCCCCAGGCGCTTTGCATCGAGTCTCCTTACCTGGTCTTCCACAGGGACAAGGTTGTCCTGTGCCCCCACCTGAAATTCCTTCCGAAGGTGGTGTCGGAGTTTCACCTTAACCAGGTGCTGACTCTGCCGGTGTTCTACCCCAATCACACCTCGGAGGCCGAATATAGGCTCCATACTCTGGACCCTAGAAGGCGCCGCTTATTATAAGGAGCCACAGCTGAAATTCGGGAGAGGTTCGCCAGCTGTTTGTCACCACGCTGAAGCCGCACCTGGCAGACCTGCAGCCAAGCGGACGATAGGCAGGTGGGTCACCTCCTGCATAGATCGCTGCTGTAAGTTGGCGGGCATGGAGCCTCCCAGAGGGATAAGAGCTCATTCTACCCGTCATACTGCTGCATCGATGGCTGCTTCCAGGGATGTCCCTATCCAGGAAACTGCAGGGCTGCTACCTGGAAGTCAGCACACACCTTTATTACCCATTACCACATCGACCTTGAGTCACGCCCGGATGCTGGTTTTGGGGCCTCGGTTCTGCAGTCCTTATTTCCCAAGTAAGTATTGGGGGTGTGCGCCTTGCCTCCCTCCTCCCGGAGAACTGCTAGGAGTCTGCCAATAAGTGTGGATGAACAACATATCCATGTCCCTAGAAATACAGGTTACTCACCTGTAACAGGAGTTCTAGGAATGGTATATGTTGTTCATCCACATGACCCACCCGACCTCCCCGGCTTCGACGCACAACCTGAGCTTCCAGCGGGCCAGATCTGCTGGCGTCATGGGGCGGAGCCGAGAGTTTTACCACCCAGGTGGGTGGGAGGAGCCAGCTTGAAGACCTTCCGGCAAGATTTAAAGCGGCAAGGAACCTGCCAATAAGTGTGGATGAACAACATATACCATTCCTAGAACTCCTGTTACAGGTGAGTAACCTGTATTTCTCTTCCTGTTGCTCCCGGCGTAAACTCTCCTTCTGCCACCCTCTGACCAGAGCAGTTCTCTTCCTTCTGCTCCTGACAGGGAACATACATCCCAACCCAGGCCCTGCCCCCTTCCACCCACCTACTCGACCCACTGGTCTCCAAATAGCCTCCATGAACATATGCAGCCTGCTGAAAAAATTTGACGCCTACAGTGCTGGGCCATGGCTCATCAACCAGACATCATAGCCCTGGTTGAAACCTGGCTGTCCAAATCCACCCCTGACTCATTTGTCTCCCTCCCAGGCTATACCTTATACCGGGAGGACCGAGTAGGCAAACGAGGGGGAGGCTGTGCAGTCTACACTAGGGACACAATACTTGGACACGCGCTCCCCACCCCTGCCCTTGTAAATGGGGCCTGGGCTCTTACCCTCAAACTCAACCCGGACAGCTCTAGGGGCCCTCTCTATCTCACCACTGCCTACGTTCCCCCAAAGAACCAGCACCCGGCCCTGGTATCTTTAACTGACTATCTGGCCTCCCTCCACCATAAGGCGGAACAAATCCTAGTTGGGGACCTTAACGTAAATTGGCTCAACACCTCCTCTTCCACGATTAGAGACTCATTTGCCGCCCAAGACCTGACACAACTCGTCACCCAGCCCACTAGAATAAACCCTAAGAGAGGAACCAGCACCCTTCTGGATGTTATCACCAACCGACCCCAAAAAATCCAAAACATCCAGGTCCTACCAGATTCCCTAAGTGACCACTCCCCTATCCTATTTCATTGGGCAGTCCCCAATCCCAAACCCAAAGCCTAGACCACCCTCCGCAGGTGCCTCCACCCTGGTGGGCTGCAAAAACTTAAACTATTCCTCACCCAGATAAACTGGTCCCCCATTCATCGTGCAACCGACATTGACACTGCCCTCGCCTTCTTCACACACACCTTCAACATGGCTTGTGATCTCTTTGCACCCTTCACCAAAATCCGATCCAAAAAGCAGAATGCACCCTGGGTTAGCCCTGCCCTTCTACAATTACTAAGAAATCGGGATAACCTCTGGCACCTTGCCACTGAAACGGTCGGTTGTCTGATAGGCAGGCTTACAATGCAGCCGAATAAGTGCTCTTGGGCTGTCGGAGAAGCCAAGGCCGACCATTACCAGGCCACCCTTACCTCCTCCCTGGGGCTCGGCCCGGACTTTCTGGGATAATATTAAACAACTAAATGGAAAATCACGCCCCTGCCCTATCCCAGCTCACTAGCAATGGCACTACCGCCACCCAGCCTGCCACCATAGCTAACTGGCTCAACACCGCTTTCACTGACCTTAGCTCAGTCCTCCTAGTAATTTCTTTGACCCTCCCCCCAACCAACCTCCCCCTGTCCTCCAGCACCCCAGCTTCCACCTGCGCAAGATTTCTGCCCGGGAAGCCAGACCCATCCTAATCAAAGCTTTGAATAGAAACAGTCCTGGCAGTGACTCACTTGACCTCAGTATCCTCAGGCTGGAGCTAGATGAAGGCCTTGCCCCACTCACCAGCCTAATTAACCGATCGCTCTGCCTAGGACAATTTCCCACGGCTTGGAAAACAGACATAATCACACCCATTCATAAAGAGGGCGACAGGTCGACGGCCAACAACTACCGGCCAATCTCCGTCTCCCCCCCCTCAAAGCCCTGGAGAAAGTGGTGGCCATTCAAATCACTGATTACCTGGCTAAGCATAACATCTTATGCCCAGAGCAACATGGCTTCCGTGCTGGTCACAGTACCAGCATTGCACTAATTGAATTCTCCAACTTCCTACACTCCTCCCTGGATACCAGCTCCCTAGCTGGTGCAGTGTTCATCGACCTCTCAAAGGCTTTCAACACCGTCTCCCACCCTCTTCTGCTGAATGCTGTCTGCCACATTGGTCTCTCGGCTGGCCCCTAGCATGGTGCACAAGCTATCTAAGCTCGATCACAGTGTGTTAAAATCAATGGGATACTCTCTGATACCGTCCATTCACTCTGGGGTCCCCAAGGCTCCATCCTGGGCCCCTTCTCTTCTCACTCTATCTGAACACCCTACCCAGTGCATGCCCTGGCAAAATTCTCCTGTATGCAGATGACTGTCCTTTTGCCACCCACTGCAATCCCGTCTCCCTTCAGGACACCAGCAGTCTTTCAATAATGCCAAGCCTGGTTTAAGGAGCGCAGACTCGTCATCAATCTTAAAAAAACCAAAGCTATGCTCTTTTCCCACCCCCAAAACAAAGCTAGCAACCACCCACTCTATATCCTTCCTAGTACCAAACAGCCACTGGAACAAGTCTGCTCCTACAAATACCTTGGGGTTACCTTCGACTCAGCCCTCACATTTCACAACCACATTGATGCCCTAACATCCGCCACTAACACACTGCTTGGCATCCTCTTCTGCCATAGAACCTGCCTTCCCCCAAATGCGCTCCGGCTCGCTGTTACGTCTTCATATTGTCCCTTGTAGACTATGGTCTACCAGTCTATGGTGCTGCCGACACAACTGCACTAAAAATTCATTAACCCTGAATAAAGCCTGCAGATTGATTACTGGTGCCCCAGGCTCACACACCTGTCAGCTGTATGACGAGGCTAAACTCCTTACCCTGGATGAACGGCTCCATATCAAACCTGCCTCCTCACAAAAAACCCTACTCGGCTCTCCTCCTGGGTGACGGCATCCATCCACAGGATCTCACCCACTATTGCAACATGGTCATCCAACAAGACCACTCTAATGGTCCCCAGATCAAGAACCAGCCGTGGCCAGAGGTCCTTCTGCTACAGAGCCCCATCCTGGTTTAACTCTCTCCCTGCTCCCATCACCAATGCCACCACCATCTCCAAGTTCAAAACCACCCTTGAAACCAACTCTTCAACACTCGTAGCTGCTCCTGTCTCTGAGGCAGCCTCCACCTCGACTTCTCATGACAAGCCCCACCGGGCGCTCTCCACCTAACCCTTCCCACCACCTCTTCCCGGTACACTGTACCTATGTCTAACCTGGCCAGTGCCAGCTGTTTCATTGTATGCCTGTTAGATTGCTCAATTTTTGATACCAACTTGTGTAACACCTGTTCTCAATTACTTGTACCCTGTAACCTAAATGTATTTTGTCTGACCTCAGTGTGACGTGGCGCCTCTGATGAACGCCTATTTTTAGCAAAACCTATGCTATGTAACCTAAAACTCTATGTATGTCTTTAATGTGACGAGGTACCTTTAGAAACGAGCCTCTGGCTCAAAGGTTGTAAGCTGATTTCACAAATAAACAAAATAAAAAAATAAACTAGTATCTGCAGCTTGTCTCGTAGTTGGGGAGAGGACAGACTGGGTGGGCCATGCGGTCCTTATCTGCCCTCAAAGTCTAATGCGTGAGCCTCCTTGTTTGCTTTTCCACAAAGACAGATTGTCCTTATGTATGCATACTAAGCTCTTAGCAAAGGGGGTGTCGAATTTACTTTGAATCAGACCATCCACTTTCCAGTATACTACCGAGAGCATGCCAGTCCAGTCAAAGTATTACTCCATACTGCGGATGTGCATAGAATTCTCTGATATGTGAACTGCATCAAGAGTGCAGAAAGTTCTCTCAAGTTTTTGTTTCATTGATCCCCAGGAAAGGGGGTGCCCCTTTGTCTAAACAGTGCCTGTCCAAATGGCTGGCACATTATATTACATTCTGTTATGACACAGGTATAGTTCCAAAGGTATGGCCTGATGAAAGAGATTCTTTAGAAGATCTACTGTTACGGTAAGTACGTAACTGATTTTCTTTGACACCTCTTTAATAACAATTGCGTAAATAAAAGTTCTAGGGACATGGATACGTTGTTCATCCACACTGTCTGGTAGGTTCCTTGCCGCTTTAAATCTTGCCGGAAGGTCTTCAAGCTGGCTCCTCCCACCCACCCGGGTGGTAAAACTTGCTTGGAAGCTCAGGTTCCCTCCTTAACGCTCTGCGTATAGACTGGATCCTAACTCTTGGTTGGCCGAAAATAGTTTTTAAATTCTCAAGACTTGGTCAAATTCTTCCCTCATGACTTGTTGGACAATCGACTCCGGTTTTCGGCGGTGCCCATGTGGGCAGAAGATGTCCAGGACGGATCCGCACTCCACGTGCATCTACTGCCTCGGCCTTGATCACGACCTGCAGGCCTGCGAGTTGTGTAGATCTTTCTCGGCCAACGTCCTTGAAGACCGCACTGCCTGGTTACAACTTGGGCGCCCCGAGAAGCGTTATCTGCTGGTGAAGTCTAAGGAGGCCCGTTGGGCAGTGTCCACGGTGGCTGGCTCGGCTGAGCAACTCGAGCAGATGATTGCCCTCGAGGAGGAGGCGGCCCAGGCCGCATCCTCATCTTCCTCAGTCGCGGCATTTATCCTGCTCTCTCTGGGATCCTCCTACACAGCTTCTTTTAAGGAGCTTTGCCAATCCCTTTCCACGAAGGGAGGGGGGGCCATCGGGACACTCTTCTCGGTCATGAAAGGAGGACTCGAAGGATAAGTCCCACCGTCGACGTTCGTGGGAGGCGGAGGTCTCCTTCCCCAGACAGTCGACCTCTGCCGGTCAGGAGTTGCGGCTAGGGCCGCTGGCTTCACGGTGTCCCCGTCCGGTCAGCCGGCCGAGACATCCGTCGACGCGGTCGAGATTTTTCTCGACCCGTCGGATGGGGTGTCGACTGGTGAAGCCAACAACCCTTCATCACCGGTTCCCCCGGTGGAAACCGAGGACTTGCCTGCGCCTCCTGTGCCGGAGTTCCCGGTCAAGGTTCCCGAGTCGAGGGAGGAGCGGGTGTCCCCCGCTCCCTCCCAGACCCACCCTCGGACACACCGAGGATCTCGGTCTTGGACCTCATCTCGGTCCAGCCGATCCCGGCGACTTCGGCGGTCTCGGTCTCGGCACCGAGGTAAGCGGCGGCTTCGCTCGTCCTCGTCTTCCTCCTCAGAAGAGGAGAGGAGAGGCTTCGGCGCAAACTGCATCGACGCTATGAGGACTTAATGTGGCAGCAGCTCCTTTTGTCCGGGAACAAGCCAACGCAGTCGCCTTCCCCGGCCATTAAGTGGCTGTCACCCAAAAGGCCGAAACAACCCCTCGTGGTAGTCGAGGTGCCCAAGCCTTGGCCGGTTGTTCTGCCAAAACCAGCTGCCCCACCGATTGTGGCCGAAATCGGGGGCAACGACCAAGGACTCTCGGTCGGGTCAGGGTCTGCCCCACCGGTTGTCGGTCACCCTTACTCCTGACCGTCCTCGGCAGGTGGAGGGTGGCTCAGGCCCCAGGCAGCTCTTTGCAGACTCCTCGGAGTCTGACGACGACTCCTCCCTGTTTTCCAGGCCCCTTGACCTGGAGTCCTCCGGGGGGCAGTTGATGGACGAGAGCCCATCGTCGTTCATGGGTCGGCTTCGGCTCATCTCCGAGTCTACCGGGATGCAGCTGGAGCCCGTATCCAAGTGGGCCAAGTACCCCCTCACGGAGATACTGGACCGAGGGGATTCTCCCGCGGAAGCCTTTCCGGTGGCTGAAGCCATTGTTGGCCCAGCCTTGAGCTTTCAGCAGTCGGCTTCCTGTCCTGTGCCTTCGGCCAGGATGGCCAGGAAGTATGGTCCCTACCGGCTCTTTGTCTGCTTCGGGCAACTGGCTCATGGAGGGGTTGGTCACCAGCGTTTTTCGGCACCCGGGAAACACTAGGATGTGGATAAACCTCTCCGACAAGGAGTCCAAAAAGCTGGACTATACCGGTGCAAGGTGTACGCTGTGTCCTCCTTGGCCTCTGTCAGGCCAGCTCGGCCGTGCTGATGGCGCACTTCTCCCACGCCCTCGTAGGCTCCCTGGATGAGGTGATCCCTCATCTCCCGGCCGACCTGCAGACTACGGTCAAGCAGGTGCGGGATCAGGGAAGGGCAGTGGCAAAACAGCAGCTCCAAATGGCTCTGGACATTAGAGACTCCTGTGCCCGATCGGTAGCAGCCACAGTGGCCATGCGCTGAAGAGCCTGGCTGAGGATATCCACCTTCACGGCGGATACCCAGCACAAATTGGCGGACGTCCCCTTCTTGGGGACTGACCTGTTCGGCCCTGGAGTGGAAGGCCATCTCCAGAGGATCGAAAAGTCCAGCGCTACCCTGGACTCGGTCACCTCCGCCCAGAAGGACAAGGGCCATCATCAGCAACATAAGTCCTTTCGCCCTTCTGCTCCTGCGGCACATCCAGCCCAGCAACACCAGCATCAGGGCCAGCAGGCTCGCGCTTGGCACCCCAAAGCCAAGCCTGCGGCTTCCTCTAACAGGAAGCAGGGAGGAAAAGGCCCAGGAGGTCCCTCAGCCAGTCCTTCCTCCAAGCCTGCCCAGTGACGGGTTGAGGGGTGTCACTCCCCACTGGGTTCCCCCCATGGGGGGACGGCTCCGCCACTTCCTTTCCGCCTGGTCCGCTATCACCACGGACTGCTGGGTGTTGGAGGTGGTAGGAAGACCTGCCTCTGGAGTTCGAGCAGGCCAGCCAGCTTCGAACCATCGCCCTCGCAGTGCTACGGGTCCGCAGCCTCCCCTGTCGGCTTCGTGAGCCGACATTGCCCTGCTCCTCAAAAAGGAGGTGATCAGGAAGGTGGCGGATCCTCCACCAGACCCGGGGTTTGTGTCCAGGTACTTCCTGGTACCGAAATGGACAGGGGGCTGATGCCCCATTCTAGACCTGCACAACCTGAACAGGTTCCTAAGGTCTTGAACCTTCAGGATGGTCACTCTGGCTCAGATCATTCCATCCTTGGAACGAGGCGTGTGGTTCTGTTCTCTGGACCTCCAGGACGCGTTCTTTCACATCCCAATCTGTCCGTCCCACCAGAAATTCCTCCACTTCAGGGCAGAGGGGTCCCTCTAGGAGTTCCGGGCCATGCCCTTCGGCCTTTGTCTAGCTCCCAGGGTCTTCACCAAATGCATGGCATTGGTGACAGCATTCCTGCGGCACCGAAGGGTCTGGGTGTACCCCTACCTGGACGACTGGCTGATTGCGGCCACCTCCAGAATGGAGGTGGAGCTGTCCAGGGATCTGGCCCTCCAGGTTTGCTCTCAAGTTGGCCTCCTTATCAGCGAGGCCAAGTCGGAACTCGTGCCCAAGCAGGTGATATACTTCATCGGTGCAGAGCTCGACTCTGCGAGCCAGAGCACGGCCCCCGGCGGACAGGGCCGAGGTTCTTTCCTCCTTTGCCCAATCATTTCCGGTTGGGCAATTGCGCCCTGCCCGGGACTTCCTGCGCCTCCTGGGCCTCATGGCGGCCTGCACCAGCGTGGTCCGTTGGGCCCGTTGGTACATGCGTTCCCTACAGTGAGGACTTGCTGGCCAGTGGTCACAGCGCTCCGATCCTTTGGATCAGCTAGTGACAGTGACCCAGGGGATGTGGAACGCTCTCCAGTGGTGGACCGTCCCAGCTCATCTGCAGGAGGGCATCCCGTTTGTCTGCCCCGAGCCGACGGTCTCTCTATCGACCGATGCCTCTCTGATGGGTTGGGGTGCCCATCTGGGGGAGCACAGAGCGCACGGCCTCTGGTCCCCTCAGGAGTCCCGATCCCACATCAACCTGCTGGAGCTTCGAGCGGTTCATCTAGCCCTCACCGCCTTCGCTCCATTTGTACGGGGTCAAGTGCTCCAGGTCCAGACGGACAATACCACAACCATGTACTACCTAAACCACCAGGGCAGGACGCACTCCATGCCCCTGTGCAGGGAAACTCTCCGCGTTTGGTCTCTCGTGAGCAGATTGGAGGCGTATCTCCTAGCCATCCATGTGGTAGGAGCCTCCAACACTCTGGCCGATGCCCTAAGCCGGATAGGTGCTGCATCTCACGAGTGGTCTCTCCTGCCGGAGGTAGTACACGATCTGTTCTCCCACTGGGGCACACCTCAGGTGGACCTGTTTGCCTCCAGGGAGAATGTGAAGCTGAGGCTGTTTCTTGCCCGCCCCCCTCAGCAGGGCTCGCTGCAGGGGGATGCCTTCTCGAGGCCGTGGACCCCAGGCCTCCTTTACGCCTTCCCTCCATTTCCCCTGATCCACAAGGTGTTACTCAAGGTGAGGAGGGACAAGGCAAAGGTGATTCTGGTAGCCCCAGACTGGCCGCACCAGTTCTGGTATCCAGATCTCCTCAGCCTAAGCTGCAGGCTCCTGGAGCGGCTTTGTTCACACCCGGACCTGATATCTCTGAATCAGGGAAAGGTCTTCCATCCGGACCTTCAATCCCTGCACCTCATAGCCTGGTACCTGAGCGGCTAGAATTCCAGGCTTTGAGTCTTTCCAAAGATGTCTACGCTGTGATGGAGGCATTTAGAAAGGAATCGACCAGGAAATGTTATGTTTTCAAATGGAAAAGGTTTTCCATTTGGTGTCAGGGTAAGGGGTCTGGACCCCTTATCTTGTTCTGTGACTAACATTCTCGACTACCTTTGGTCTCTCTCCAAAGGGGGTCTACGGTCATCGACCCTTAGGGTGCACCTGGCAGCCATTTCTGCTTACCGGGCGCGGGCTGGTCAGCTGACATTGACGCGGGAGACAGTGGTCGGGCACTTTTTCAAAGGTCTGGATCACATATCCCCTCCAGTGCGTGAACCTCCACCTCCATGGGATCTACTGCTGGTACTGGAAAAGCTCATGGGCAAGCCATTCGAACCAGTGCACAAGTGTGCCTTGTCACACTTGTGGAAGATGGCCCTCCTGGTGGCTGTCACGTCTGTCAGAAGGACAGGGGAGCTCCAGGCGCTTTCGGTGGACTCCCCCTTATCTGGTCTTCCACAGGGACAAAGTTGTCCTGCGCCCCCACCCAAAATTACTTCTGAAGGTGGTGCCAGAGTTTCACCTTAACCAGGTGTTGACTCTGCTGGTATACTGCCCTAATTACACCTCGGAGGCCGAGTACAGGCTCCATACTATGGATCTGAGACGCGCTGTCTCTTATTATAAGGAGAGAATGGCGAAAATTCATGGAGAGGTTCGCCAGCTGTTTGTAACCTGTGCTGAAGCTGCTTCTGGCAGACTTGCAGCCAAACGGATCATAGCAAGACGTATTACATCATGCATAGGTCTGTGCTATGAGTTGGCGGGCAATGAGCCTCCCAGAGGGATAAGAGCTCATTCTGCCCACCATACTGCTGCATCGGTGGCTGCTTCCAGGGACATCTCTATCCAGGAGATCTGTCGGGCTGCTACCTGGAAGTCAGCAAACACCTTCATCACCCACTACCACATCAACCTTGAGTCACACCGGGATGCTGGTTTTGGGGCCTCGGTTCTCCAATCTCTGTTCCCTAAGTAGGGGGTGTGTGCCTTGCCTCCCTCCTCCCGGAGAACTGCTAGGAGTCTGCCAAATGGTGTGGATGAACAATATATCCACAATCCTAGAAAAACAGGTTCCTCACCTGTAACAGTAGTTCTAGGAGTGGTATATGTTGTTCATCCACACGGACCCACCTGACCTCCCCGGTTGCGGACGCACACAACCTGGCTTCCAGCGTGCTAAGATCTGGCGTCATGGGGTGGAGCTGAGGTATATACCACCCAGGTGGGAGGAGCCAGCTTGAAGACTTCCGCAAGATTTAAAGGGGAAAGGTACATGCCAAACAGTGTGGATGAACAACATATACCACTCCTAGAACTACTGTTACAGGTGAGTAACCTGTTTTTTTTTTCCTTGAGTAATTTGCTGGGGCTTTAGCCACCAGTCAGGGTTTTCCCCAGAGATTTCATAAAGGATATGAGAATTTCTGCACAAATGTCTGAGATTAATAGAGGGCATCCCCCCCTTCCCCCACCGCAGTAAAACATTTTTGGGACAAAAGAACATCCGACGGTGCATTTTGACATCAGAGTTTGATAGCAGCATGTCATAATAAACATAGATAACCACAAAGTGACGCAGAACGTTTTTGTGACATACCGTTGATTTTTGATCTGAGCACTTCGCAGCTGTGTGACAGCCCTGGCTTGCTGTCTTCTTTGGTAAACCTGACGTGACTTTAACAGATGGTCTCCAGACTCACTTACCTTATTAATTCAGTATATATTTGTAAAGCTGTGAATCAGTGAGGTAAGGCATTAGTATGTAGGAAAAGTGGCACTGAAGACGTTGTCTGCTGTAATCACATTGGGATAATGAAAGGTGAAAAATCTGAGTCTCACTGTGTTTTTTTTTTTGGTTCCAAAATCCTGATGCAAAATTGAACAGGTCATTTCTCCCAAGCCACTTATTCCACACGAACACGTAACAGATAGGATAAAGTATGGGTCGGGGTGTGTAAAGAGAAGTGTACATGCACTCGAAAGGTTAGATGCTACATAAACCCCGAGAGCTAAGCTCGAGGGGTTTATGACTAGCATCTAACCCCTCGGGTGTGTGTAAACTTCGAGTTTACACAACCTGACCCATATTTTATTTTATATAATTGCTGGGTTTACCTTTTTCGCCACAGCAATTATATAAAATATGATAGGTTCCATTGAGGCTGCGCTCTGGTTTCATTTTTGGCCGCTGGCTAAAACAGTCATTCTGCATTTTTAAAAGATTTCTTTTACCCCATAAGATGTACATTAGCTTTTTTTTGTTTTTTTTTAAATAACTTACCGCCAAGTTCCTCTGGCGGTTGACTATAGCGGGAAGGCAAGGACAAATGATCACCGGGTCGGCATTAGTTTGGGTGACATGATCTGTTATATCCAGTGCTCGAGATAAGCTGCGTACAGCCCCGAAATATGCCTTGGAAAGAGCATTCACAAACTCATTTTAATTTGATTTGCATAATAAGTACGCCTGTTTAAGTGCAGGAGGACTTGTGTGCATGACCCTGGTTTTGGTTTCCCCACAAATTATGTCTGCTATCAGGAGTTCAACTTTGCTGTTTTGTAGGGCAGGCTGCGGCTTCCATGCTCCTAATTGGACAGCCTTGCCCAGAAGTGTATCGTTTAAAGTTATGTGCACACATGCAGCGATCGTACTTTTCCCTTGAGCCTCACAGTGCACCTGGGCATCAGTATGTCGCACAACTGCTCACACCCAGTTGTGTCCTGTTAGTTACTATGCATGCTGCATGTATGTGTCTTGAAGTTGCTGGACTGGGTATGGCACAGCAGCCAGCAGCATGGAGCTGCTGGTCTCTCCCCATTCTGGTGGTGTGATTCATCGCCACCCCACACACGCCACCACTGGCACGACTATAATACACCATAAATGAAGACAAGACATTACATTTGTTACTGCTAGTGTGATTTTAATATTATCTTGAAAAAACAGCATTGTTTTTAAAAATGTATTCATCACTCAATGTCCTTTAACCATTTGTACTCATCAGAATTTGGTTTTACTCACCTCACTTTCAGAATGAGGAGTACACTACTCGCCTGTAGTACTCTTATCGGGAGCATTGGTTATATTTGCCTCTTGTCCCCATTGAAATCAGTGGGATTGCACTCCTGGTCATTCAGTGGAGTGAAAGTTTTCAGGAAGGGTCTCAGGATTCCATTAAAGCATATCGGCCCTGATCTGGTAAATTCCCAGGGAGAGAACCCTGCACTTCATTTGTACATTTCTGGTATTGTCAGCACTGGGATAGCCACAGTTATGTGCAGCACCATATTTTTAAAAGGATCCATTACTACTGTCTGCTGAGGCAGTTGAGGGGGTGCAATGGGGGTGGGGCATCAAAATTACCAGGGTATGAAAGTGATGAGGGGAGAGTTCACCCTGCTGAAAATGAGGTGGATTCCAGGAGTGGGCATGATCTCGGTCTTCCACTTATTGAAGGCTATCGACTGGAAACAGACAAATGTTTGGTGTGGTTGCTCCAGCAGGATGAAGGCTCTACATGAAGCTCACATTTGGTAAATGCAGGAGTAAACGTTAGGAAGCACTTCTTCTCCCAGAGGGTGGTGAACCAGTGGAACTGCCTGCCAGTGGAGGCAGCGAACATGAAGACAGTACAGGCTTGGGCACATTTCTGTTTACTTGGGGAACTTATGAATACCTTAGGTAGTAGGGTAGGTGGGGAATCCCTAGAAATTAGTACAGCATGCTTGGTGATCCTGGCTTATAAAGCAAGACGATGGACTTGTTAAACCTAGTATCCTTTCCGACCATTACTTTGTTAGTACGAGTCCAGGGAGGCAAGCATTACAGCAAAAGCAAGACGTATTTAGTTACAGTGATGCTACAGTATATCAGTATTTTGCTATTAGTGCAGAAAAATTACATGCAATAATTATTACAGAAGCAGTAAAATAATATATTTTTATGTGGCCTGTGAGGGATTGCTTATTGAATAAGTGTTGTCTGTGTGCCATCTTGTGCCGTTTTGGGATGAGGACCGCAACGTGCACTTTAACAATTGTCAGCCCACCCACCACAAGATGGCGCTGTTATTCAGACATCTCTCGCAAGCTCTGTTAGTAAACATGAGATACATCACTTGACTCGAGTGGCATAGGAGGAGAGAGAGCATGTCGCCAAAGCCAGTGCACATGCAACAGTGGCTGTGTAGCAGATGGGCTACATGGCATGGGGAGAGTGCACAGGGAGGCAGTTACCGAAGGTTGCCTTAGTTGGGCATGTTTCCATTGTGTGTCTTTCCAATCCATACCTCCCCATTTGGAAAGTGTACCACGTCAGGGCCCTGAGGGTGGAGGCTGTTGAACATGGTCACCCTCGCAAGCAGTGGCCTCACACCACCTCCAGGGGCTGTTATCCAAGCAGTGCATGTCTCCTCCATCCACCCCCACCCCATCGGGAGGACAGCGTCCATATGGACATTCCTTTGGCCTCTCTTCCAGCCTCTGCTTCTAACGTCCCAGGTTTGGAGTGTGAATCCAGGCTGCTTGTGCGCCAGAGCATTTCTATACCACTCAGCGAAACTAAGCTGGCTTCAAATTTTTTTTTTTTTTATAAGGATTCCGAAGCACAAAAATAAAATCAGATATAGTTTTTTGTGGTGCACACAACCCCACAATTCAGTTTGTGCTTTCAAAAATTTCAGGAGAGGGTACAGTGAACCCCTAGAGCTGAGTTCCTGTTGGGAACACTGACTGAACCTCTATAGTAAATGGCTTGGTTCTGCATAAATTAGCAAACAGCAGGTAGGTTATGTAGTACAAAGACACCGTAGCAGACTTCTGCCCCTTTCCCACAACACACACACACACATCCCTTTGAAAAGAGAAACAGATACAGTTCTGCTTATATTTCATAGAGTCTCTGGTTTTCTGTTCCTTTTATTTTTTGTGACAGGGTTCATGTACATGGAAGCAGGATCCTTATCCCCTTGAGTTTATTTGCACCTGCTATTGAATCTTTTGTGAAATTGCAGTCCTCTATGACATCATAATCATTGCATGGCAGCAAGCTGTGATGTGTCAAAACGAAGGTTGTGGCTTCGGCAAAGGATTCACCAACAGAGCAGATGGAATCTAGTGGACAAGGATCCTGTTCCCATATAGAGTAGGCTTGCCTTTTTTAAACTTCATTGATAATTTTGTTTTGAAGGACAAACGGAAAAGAAATAATGAGTATATAAAATCTAATCTGAATTGCTTCTGAATATTAGGCTTTTCAAAGTTTTCTCAGAAGTGACAAACTGACTGTAAGGCTATAACAGACGGTTGTCATGGCTCCCATTCAGAATCCTGGATTTCGAGCTGTCAACACAAACGGCACTTCTGGCTTACCACTCCCAGTCAAAATCCAGGATTTCGCTCTGTCAGCATAAAAGGTGCTTCTGATTTACCGTGACGTGTCATGGTTACAAACAAGGAGGCTGATCCTGTTAAGGTGATTCAGCTGAGACTGCTGATACCATATGCAAAGGAAGGGGCTGGGAATGTAGTGTAGCAGCGCCAGACAAAAATTACTGATTTTTTTTTTTAAATGCAAAATAAAAAAAAATTAAGTAAAAAGGTTTTAACAGAAACCCTTGAAGCAGAGATCACAAGCACACACATCAGATAAATATGCCCCTCCGTGATCCAGCTTCACAGTACTGTACCACACACTGCCCTGTGCCGTATAAGAAAATTGCAACCTGAAGCAGAAAGGGCGTCCCTCATTTTAACAAATGACTTTCTATAACGAACGTTCGTTAGGGCTCTGAAGCCATTCATTATAGTGAGGGACTAATGTAGTATGCATCACAGGAGAAGTGTGGGGTGGGTGTGTGTGTGTGTGTGTGTGCGTGTGTGTGTGTGTGTGTGTGTGTGTGTGTGCACATGCCCATGCTTGCAGGGACAGCCCTAGCGTGCACCAAAAGGGCAGAAGTTGCATGCTGCCTAGAAATGACCTCTCTTCCCTTTGCCAGTAGGTCCAAATTGATGCACTTACTCTATAGCAATAAAGGAAGGGAATGCGAACTGTCCAAAATCTGCCATTGATTATGTTTTGACCCAGTAGGTTCCTCTCTAGACCTGTATTTTTGTACACCGGTGGGTCCAGTGCAACCCATGTTTTATACTCTTCAGCGTGATCTGTGTGTGTGTGTGTGTGTGTGTGTGTGTGCGTAAGGGTGGTGTAGACGAGGGATGGTGTAATTGGCCAAAATTATCCATGGTGCTGTCCTTTCTGGGAGGTGGATTTAACACCTCAGCTAGTATGATTTGTGTTTTTTCAGCCTCACTGGTCGATGGGGAGAGCATAACACCGTCTCTGCTGACATCTTCCACTTCGCCTCCGAAAATGGCACAAGAAGGAGTCCTATTTCAAGATGGCTGCTCGTAAGTAACTTCTGAACATTTCTTAGATTTGTGGAAATCTCAACAACTGAAATCTGCATGCTGCTCCTCTTCCTTTTTTCTCCTGCGCCACCTTCTCCTTTCCTCCGATCGCTCATTGGTGTTTGTATGCATATAGCTAGGTGTTTCACAGCTGACTGTGTCTGTGTAGCACTCATGCCAGTTTCCTGCTTTTCTGTAAGGTGCAGAATAAATGTTTCACTGGGCAGAAGACTGCAGAATTCCTGAAAAGTAAGATTTTAGAAGGCCGCCTCGATGACCCAGCTGTGCAGCCAACTGGCATTTGGAAGCAGACTCTGGTTACTGTGTCAGGAGGCATGCCAGGCTGCGGGCAGCAGGCCTTGGCCGGGTAGGCCTAGTGGCAGGTTCCAGCGTGCATTGACCACTCCAGGCGGGCCACAAGCTTGCTTCTTCTGCAGGGGCATGCAGTAATCTGAGGCTGAAGGGCACGATTCATGCCAAAGGGTGGAGGGAGGCAACAAGGGCAAAAACTTGGGGGGAAATGATCCTTGTTGTCTGAATGACGATGAAATTGCCTAAACATGGTATATCCCTGAGCAATAGCAGGGATAGGGATAGAAACCTGTATGGAAAAAATAAGCGCTTAAGGTGGTACAATTCAATTGTGAGGAAGTGTCAGGGAAGTCCGGTGCAGCAAGAAAAAAGCATGGAATGCAGTGTAGTGGGGCGATCATAAAGCTGTCATGTTATTTGCAGTGTCAGTGGCTCATTAGGTAGCACGTTGACTTCTGGGGCTAGAAGATCAGATGGTCATGGGTTCTGGCCCCACACCAGATACTTGGGGTAGTACCCATAACTGACAGTGTAGTGCAGTACAAGGGGTGCTGCAGAACTGAGGTGCCAGCCTTCAGATGAGACGTTACACAGGTCCCTTCTGCCCATCTCTGGTTACTGTCGGGGTAGAACTAAAAGATCTCATGGCACTTGTCAAAGAAGAGTGCAGGACTTTCCCCGGTGTCATGGCCAGCATTCCCCTGCCAGTAAAACAGTTCCGCGTGACCCCCCCCGGACACACCTGGAACCAAGGTATCACAGTTTAGTTTGCCTTTCCCGCTTAAAAATTGTAAGTAACTAAATAAATTAGAAGCAATGATTTTCCATTTTCAAACATGACCAATTCCATTTGGCAAAACCTTAAACATGCCCCCCCCCCCCCGAATTTGGGGCAAATCAACATGTTTTGTACAAACATTGGGCTCAAAATTGAGGGATTGGCACAAAAAGCTGGTGCAAAGTGAATTTTTTCATCAGAAATTGACTCCCAAGTGTTGGTTGAGAAAAGCCAAATTAAATTTTTTACCAGTGTTTTCTGGTGAAAACGGAAAATTATTGGTCCTAGAGGTACTCCAATACTGTTTCAATCATCTGTTTTATTATGTAAATAAATATCTGCCCTAAAAAGAAACCAGCTGGTATGACAAAATGTAAAGTTAAAGAGATTCACCAAGATAAGCAAATGCACCACATACATCGATGCCTTACCTCATAAGAATGCGGTCTATCCATATGTGGCCCATAAATGTCCCGTAGATGCGTCGGAGTTTTACTCATCATTTTATCTTCACCGGGATACTTTTATTTCGGGTTTTAGATCTGCCCCTCCGGCATCCAGCAGCTTAGCCAATTTTATGGCGTGATGGCAGGAGGGCGGGGACGCTCTACATTATAGTCTGTGGGTGGTAGTTTAACACCAGTTTTATGTTACAGTGATTATGTGGTAAGTAAACGAGGGCACTGGGTGACTAACAAGGCCCTTGTTAGTTGCCCAGTGCCCTCATTTAATCGCCACATAATCACTGTAACATATAAAAGTGATGCTAAAGGTACCCCTCATAGACTTTAATGTAGCATGTCCCTGCGCTCTCCCTGCCATCACATCATAAAATTGGCTGAGCACGGGGTGCCGCGGTGGGGAGATCTAAAGTCTGGGAAATAAAAGTATCCCGTGAAGATAAAATCACGAAAACTGCGCGCGTACCATTTGACATTTGTGGGCCACATATGGATAGACCTCATTCTGATGAGGTAAGTTACCGATGTATGTGGTGCATAATCCTAAGAATTTAACTTGGTAAATCTCTTTGAACTGTGAAGATTGAAAAATATGTTGCAGTATTTTAGATTCTCACTACCTAGATTTAGTTCACTGTCCACACTTGGGTAGTCTTCCATTGAGCATGTTCAGTCACTGGAAACATTCTTTCAAGATTGACTCCTGCTGCCACCCATTCAGTGTCCTACAGCTCCACCCCACTGCTCTTAGAACTTTCCTTCCACTGGAATCAACAGGTCTCCTCCTTCACGTCTCTTGCATGTGAGTTAAGAGTTCTACAAAGTTTTCATGCTTTTCCAAGTTTTTGAGCAATTTTTGTTTTCCTGTCTCCCTCAGAGGATGCCCGATTTTAAGAGGTGCGTGATTTGCAGGTTCACCATATCAGTTATTGACTGCCTTGATGCCTACATCCATTGCCTGAGTATTACTGATAGTGTGGCCGGCCGGTAGCTTGTGATGCCAGGCCATGCACCCCACCCAGCCAAAGGTCACTGAGTGTGTGTCCTGAAGAGTGGGCTGGGGACTGCACAGGGGTCATCCACCACCATGGCCTTGACTGTGCAGTTAAAGCATATGGAGACAATGACTTTTTGCAGACCTTCGAGGAAATCCCAGTTCGGGATCTGCTGACTACCTTTTATTTTTAATTTCTGTTTATTAGTTTAATACAAATACATATAAACAGTGCTTCAAACACCAAGCATTCAAAGTAAAAGGAACATTGAGGACACCACTCCTCTTAATACTCGCAGTATAAAAAAGATCGGTGCAATACAGATACAACATATGGGATGAAAGCAAAAGCATGTCACATGCAATACATATAAGAAATAGCCAATGCTGTGTAAAATAGGCGATGAGTAACATGATTCAAATCCAAACGACCAAAGTCTTAACTTTTTTTTTTTCAAACTTTTTTTATCCTCCTTCTCTGGTCCTTTAGACCTCTTGCCGGTGAGGTCGCTCTGAGCGTTCCTTGACCTGCCCTACCTGAGATCCTCCTGGGTCTGGTCTGCCATGACAGCCCTCCCCTCAACTCCCCACCCCGGCTGCTGGGCCCCTGTGGTGGGACCGCCCTTCTCCTCCGACGTTCTATCTGTAATCTAGAAGGGCAGCCGGGGAGTGGAGGTGAGACAGTGACCAGCCGGGATGGATCTGGCAGTGTGCGTGGGGGCAGTCCACTGGGTCCACCATCGCCTGTCCAGGTGCCCGGGTATATCTGCTTTTCTTGCTTCCCCTTGGGGTGTGGACATGCCATGACGTCCTGCACACGACAGGTGTGCTTCCGCACCCATGCATAAGACATCCGCTGACATTCCCAACCTTGAAGTGCATGCCGCATGTTGTGCTGCCCTCAGTCTCCACTGGGGGCTGCTGGTATCATGGAAAGTGTGCCCACCCCTCCCAAGGAGAGGAGAGCAGTCCGGACGCTCGATTCTCTCCAACCCCCGACAGCCCTGGCCCACTCCTAAACCCGGGTTGCCAGCATGGCGCCTCAACCCTCCGCCTCAACCCTCCGCCACCGGGCCGGCCCAAAGTCATAACTTAAAGTCCCCAAATTCGCCCCCTCCCTAATTAGAGGAAGGGAGAAATTGACCATGCTTTCCCACTGTCTAAGAGTACCATTAGTAGTACGCATCAATTAGAAAATAGCCTGAACACTAAGCAGCTTAAGAAAAATGAAAGCTATATTGGAGAACAGTAATACAGTAGCTCACAAATTAACAAGTTAACAGGAACCTCACAGAAAGTGTGACAGCAGGCCCCCCAGGTACCCCAAGTCGAACGGTAATCCAAACTTGTAGAACAGCTGAAAACTATAGCAAAACAACTTTACCTGGAGCAGGCCACTTACCCACCACACAATCCCCAAAAAAGGGCACAGACAAAAAGTACACATTTTAAGTTTAAGTAAGTTCATCTTCTGAGGATGATTCTTGTGGATCCACAAAAGCTGATGGAGTGGAAGCATTCCATTGGACCCATTTCAGTGTGTCTGCCAGATCCGAAAAAACGAATACCTTTCCATTATACACAGTCTGCATATGGGCTGGGAACACTGTGACATGTGGGATCTTTACTTCCTGAAGCATGGCATGAACCCTGTTGAACATCTTCTTCTTCTGATGAGTTGCAGAACTCAAATCTGGATGCAGACACACAGTCTGACCTTCCTGGAGTAAAGGCCTCTTTCTACATGCCAAGGCCAAAAGGAAATCCCTACTGCCCATGCCGTCTGTAATCAGTATGATAGCTCGGGGAGCCTTTGGATTATCTGGCCTGCCACGGGAGGTTACCCGATATGCTTTTTGAATGTGAATCGGGTGACAGGCAATATCTTTTCCCAGTTGTTGAGTCAGCCAGTCTAACAGGAATAAAGAAAGATGATCTCCCTCACTCTTTTCCAGCACGCCAGTTAGACGGATATTCAAAGAGCGGGCTTGATTTTCCAAACTTTCAAGTCGCAGGTGAAGGTGGACATTTTCCTTAGTTTATCTGGCTGCTTTTCCCACACTGCTTCAGGTATTTGCTGACTACCGAAGAGGAACTGGTAGATGATCACCCTAACCCTCGCAAACTGGCCAAGATGTTCACAAATTCCTGTTGTCAGTCATTTGATAAAACTCCTCTCAAGTGCCACAGGCACAAGAAGAAGGGTCAACACCAGTCATGGGAGCACTGCTGGTCAAGGAACTATTTGCGCTCACCAATACTGGAGGGTCATCATGGCCAGTTGACCTCTAAGGAGGCCAGACTTTGGTTGGAACCCATTGGTTTGCCCATGGAGATTCCATCAAAGAAGCCAGACACTTCAGTGCTGGTCGAACCATCGAACGAGTCTTCAGATCCAGTTGGTGATGACTCTGTTGGGGGAAGAAGTGTCCCTCTCATTGACCCTGTTGATTCAACCAGCACAAGAGCTCCAACCTGGCAGAGTGTTCTTGTCGAGGTCCTGAATGACTTGCCATCTGTGCAGCTGCGTGTCTTTCCAAACCCTGTAGTTTGCCTAGCTGGTGCCATTTGCACGTCTAGTGGGGTATCCAACATGGACTGCCCCTAAACCACATGGAAATAATCAGTGTTGATTAAGGACAAGATTGTTAGCAGTGGTCATCTTTAAACTCATCCTTTTCCTCTGGCTGCCATGATTGACATCTAACCTGCCATAGCTGGAATAAATCAGCATTGGAGCAGTTGGCCTATGGGGTCTGTGCCCAAGGGAGCTGTCAGTTGATGTCAGCTCTGGGGCCATAGCTGTGCCCGTGCATCTGCATGTTCTGCCTTTGGCAGTGCCTCAGTAGCCTATGCTTATCCAGCCCCTTGTCAATGCATCTCCAGTGGGCACTCCAACCAAGGATTCCAGGCCAGGGGTGGTACTGCCTCATGCCCTGTCTCTGTGGTAATCACTATGATCAAATGGGTGTTACACTCATATTTTTGTCATTTGGCACCCTTATATCCTTACTTGGACTTCCAAGTCATCATGTCCATCGACTCCAAGGACCGGGAACACAACAGTTTGCTATGGATAGATCTACCTCTGGGGACTAATCCTCCATCACCTTGCCATTGGACAAGATTTCCTTAGCTCTGGACGCTTCTCTACAGGAAGTCCATATAAGGGAGACCTACCCCCTGATGGCACCTGGAGCAAGATTCCTCATCACTAATGCCCTAGCTGTCCTGGGCCTGCTGCTCAGTACCAGGGGGCGCCTGGCTTCTTGCCCAGCCACTTCTTGTAGAATGGAAAGTAAGTATGCAGTTTCTCTGTAGGGGTCTTCTTCTAGGACAGGGGTTTTCAACCTTTTTGTGTGTGGGGACCACCCGTCCGAAAGTCAGCAGTAGGGGACCCCCTTTACTTTCGATGGTTGACCGAGGGTGGGTGGGGTTACTTACCAATATAAAAAGTTACTACCAATATGTTATTGATGCAACAAATGCTTGTTATTGATTTTTCATTTTAATATAAAGTTCATAGTCCTCACTAAGCAGGCAGGTTAGGTAGTTATATTACCCTGTCTGGCACTGCACACAAACAGCATGCTAAGATGATTTCAGTTTACAACACCACATATTTGCTTTCCCTTTGACTGCCCAAGTGAGCCAAAAAGGAGAATGTCTGAGATTTAGTTCTAAATTGCAAATGCAGAGCCTGCACTACTCTTTCTACCAAGTGATATAGAATGTTTAACAGGAGCATTGTGTGACACAGAAGGTTGAGCAAGCTAAAACAGAAAAATATGAATTTCACAAGATGAATGTGATTACATTACCTTCTGACATATAAAATATACTGAACATTTGAAGAGAAGTAAAGAGCCATTTCAACTGGACAATGAGTTGTAGTAAAAATTAGGGAGTTAGGGTTGGGGTTAATTTGCACAATGGGATGCACTGCATATGAATAAAAGAATGATGAGAAGACATATTTATCACCTAATCCTAATGTGTGAACATGAAGAGAACGCAAAAAGAACTGCTGCAGTCAGAGAAGAGGTAAATGTTTTTTTTCATAGGGTGCAACTTACAGGTTCAGTTATAGCTTTGCACCAGTTGACTGTAGCGGTAATTTGCAAGGCTTTATGAAGCGTTGCTGTTGTGCATCTCTTTCCACGGACCCCCGATGCCTTCCTTGGGGACCCTCTGGGGGCCGATGACCCCTGGTTGAAAACCAGTGTTCTAGGACCCCTCTTTACATAGAGCCATACCTTTGGAACTGTAACTTGTTGGCATCAGGACCACTTTTTCCTAGCTGGGGCCACCAGTGTTGATGTACATCGATGCTGCTGGTATAATGTGAGTAGTCCAGTACCATCTCTGTGTTTTTTTTTTACCTCCATCTACCACTCGATGGATTGAGGCAAACACCTACTTCGATTTCTGTGTTATTTCCCATTTTGTTATTTTTTTTCTGATTACAAAGTTATCGCATGGCATTGTCGCATTCTCTGAAGAAGCCTCCACTTTTTGCTTCTGTTGGCGCAGATGACACTCACACGCTTTGTGTTTGCTGACTGTGGTCTTTCGCTTGATGTGATGAACTGCACCATTTGTCTAAAAGTTTCAGCCTGGCCATGAGTAGATGTTGCAGAAAATTTCTTAAGAGTTTCTTACAGAAAATGGGTAAAGCCAAGTGGTCTGCTTCAGCATCTACCGTTGAGTCCCTGTCTCGCCACACTACTGGGTTAGCTCCATGGGAACCCAGGTTTCCTTTGCCTGTTGGCCATGTTGCTGCTTATGTGGGAGGATCACCATTCATCAGAGGAAAGCCATGGAAGGTTTCTTTGTCACCACTGCGTCTACAAGAGGTTAATTCTATGGCTGCTTCATCAGCCTCTGTTGCTGGGCTGATAGTTGTTCAGACACTGAGGCTGGGTGCAGGCTCTGGCTGTCCTGCTGTCGGCAGTGTGCAGCCCATTTGTTACCTCGTCAGCAGGGACTGTCCCATCGTTGATTGTTGGCCAGCACCACCAATGCTAATGCTGTTGTTCTGGCATCTGTTTCTGAATTATTTCAGCGAGTGCTTCCTTCCCTGTCACTTGTGTCAGTGTTGACTGTTGGTTACTCAGGAGCTATTCCTGTTGTTTACTGTTGCTGCCCATGCACCTTGGAGTCCCACTTCCTCAGCATGAGGAAGAGGAGAATGAATATGATCGTAATTGAAACAATACAGTACCTGCACCAATCAACCAGTAAGAAAGCCACTACTCCAAAATCTCAGTCATGCTACAAAATTAATTTAGCAAAACGTAACTTTATTAATGTGTAGGGTAACCTTTCCAGCTGTTTAGGGTCACCTGAGAGGGGTCCCACACCAGAAAACACAAAGCCCACCTACTAGACCTCTCATGCCTTAGGTGACCTAGGGGATTCCTCTAGCACAAGGCAGGGCTAATGGGGCTGTGGAAAAAAGGGGTTAGCAGAACTTGGAAGTGAAACATTCAAAATGAGGGATACTTTAAAGAAAACAGGATCCTTTATTTTTTTCAACTTGGAGCTCAGTAAAAGGTGTCCCTTTTATCCAGCCGTCACAGTCCATTTTCTCCTCATTGCCACAGATGGACAGTTATCTATTCATGCTTCTTCTGGGCTGGTTTCAGCCCTGGTGGGGTACTTTAAATTCATCACTTCTTTTTGAAAGCAGCACAAGGGAAGTCACAGAGTTTGGAACTGTCTGATTTTGAAAGCAGCACAAGGGAAGTCACAGAGTTTGGAACTGTCTGATTTTGAAAGCAGCACAAGGGAAGTCACAGAGTTTGGAACTGTCTGATTCTGAAAGCAGCACAAGGGAAGTCACAGAGTTTGGAACTGTTTGATTCTGAAAGCAGCACAGGGGAAGTCACAGAGTTTGGAATTCTGATTTTGAAAGCAGCACAAGGGAAGTCACAGAGTTTGGAACTCTGATTTTGAACGCAGCACAAGGGAAATCACAGAGTTTGGAACTGTCTGATTTTGAAAGCAGCACAAGGGAAATCAGAGTTTGGAACTCAGTGCTTTGGCTTCTCAGAAGGAACTAGAAGGGGGACAGGATCAGATCTACAGTACAGTAGCTTATTGTTGTTTTACATTGTTTCTTGTGGATTCTACTTGGTAGAAGGTTATTTCTTTTCTTTCTTACTACTAAGGGCTAGCAGGGTATTGTTTGGGGCTGTTGGAATTTTGAAACCTGTTTTGGTAGCTATAAGTGGGCTCATTTGTTTGATTCACTGTGTGGCAGGCTGCATTTGTAGAGGCCTATTTCTTCTGTTTTAAAACATAATTTGGTGTGATTTAACTGGGTCTGTTTCTTTGAATTGGAGACATATTTCTAATTCCAAGCCTATTTTGATGTGTTGGTGAAGCTGTTTGAATTGGAGTCCTGTTTCTTTGGGTAGCAAACCTATTTTGGGGGCTTTGAGTAGAATTGTGATTCATTGTTGCTGGCTTCACTAGCTGCAAAGTTTGAGTGCAGAGTGGGGGAAGGGTGCTAATGGTCTGACCAGAGGCCTCAGCTACCTGATTGTTTCTGGAAGACTTGGCTGTTCCCACCCTTGGTCCATTATTTCCTTTATACCAGGGGTTCTGACATCACTTCTCAAACAGGCAAAGGATATGCACCTGTCATAGCAAAAGCAGACATCCAGGAAAGGAACAGCAGCAAGTGAAGAGGTGACTGCTCTCTCAGTGGAAGGAAGTAAATGCAAATCTAGGAGCTCTCATTATTACTTCTTGCATTTATATTGCATTGGGGAAAGGAGGAGTAGGAGTTTGAAGAAGGTTGTGCAATGGCTACTTAAAGTCTGTTTTGAGTGTGGATAGGAAGGATAGGAATATAAAAAGCAGTTGCTCAATATATCTAAACGTGCAACAAAGGAGGTAAGGGAAATAAAGAAAATGTTTTGCACTGATAGAGGAGGGAGAGGGAAGACTTGGGGGAGTGTTTGGTATCCTGCATCTGGAAGGGTGGGGGGTCGCTGGTGGGCAACGACAGCAATGGGTAGGGTGGTAGGCTGCAACAACTGTGGTGCAACAGTCTTTCTAAAAATTGCCTGGAGTGTGGGAGGATGTTTAGTGTGCAACCACATACAAAAACTTAGAAAGGAGATTGAGTGTCTGCAGGAGGAACTAAGACAGGCAAGGCAGATTGGGGGTGGGTTTAGCCCAATACTGGAGGGAGAAAGAAGGGGAGATGAGGGAGGGCGATTTAAGCCAACAGTGGTGAGGAGAGGGTCAGAAGAAGGGAAGCAGGGACAAGGGGGCCCAGGCCAGGAAGAACAATTGCCGGGGAAACCAGGTCAGGAGACAAAAGACAAATGGAAGGAGGAGATAGGGACTTGTGAGGGGAGGTGAAGAAGTGGCAAAAGTCATGGAGTGGAAAGGAGAGAACAGGTTACTATGAAGAGAGAGGGAGCGGGCATTTGTGAAGGGCCTTCAGAAAATAGTTGTGCACTGCTAGAGAGGAAGAAGGTGGAGGAGGGAAGTGATGAAATTAGAGGAGTAATTGTTAAATGCCTGGACCAAACCGGAGCGGAGGGAAGTTCTGCTGGGAGAATTGCAACAGTGGCAAAAGGGGGAAATAATGTGCAGGAGGAAGAAGAGGAGCTGGAAATGAGAGAGGGAGATGAATGGAAGCAAGCAGGGAGTAAGAGGGTGGAATCTTAGTGCTGGGGGACTCAATACTAAGAGGAGTTAGGTGGGGTAGCAAGGGGGAGAGGCATAGTCGCATTTGGGTGGAGGCCATGCCAGGAATGACAGCGGAAAGGGTGGGACAGTCTGTTCTGAAATATGCTAGAAGGGGTAGGGACAAGCCTCATTTAATTATACATCTTGGGACAAACGACCTGGCTGACAAGACAGTAGATACAGTCCAGAGGAAGTTTGAGGAACTAGCACAATTATGTGAGGGGCAGGAAGATCAGTAACTTTTCAGAGAAACTTCCCTGTCAAAGGCAAGCACAACAAGAAAGCTGAGAACAGAGGAATTTAACGGATGGCTAAGAACCTGGTGTTGTGTTAAAGCATGGCTGTTGGGGGGTGGGAGGACCTGGGAGGACAGTAGTCTCTATGCCAAGGACAGACCACACTTGAGTGAGGAGGGAAAGAAAGTGTTGAAACAGAGGATGGAGGAGTACATAGAGGAAGTTGGGAATTTAAACTAGGAGTGGGGGTGGCAGTTGGGAAGAGATATGCAGAGACCACAGGTTGGGAAACCATATGAGCTTACCCCCGTGAACAGTGACAAAGGACAAATGGCAAGTACTGTTGGTGATGCTAGGAAAGGAGGCAGGATTGGGGGTGGAGGTGGTTACCCTTAATGCTAGGAGCCTTGGGAGGAAAACTGCAGAGTTACAGGTTCCCATGGCAGAGGGAGAGGTGGACATTGCAGTCATCACGGAAACATGGGCCACCCAATACAATGACTGGGACCTGTCTGTACCAGGTACAGGTTATTTCGAGGGACAGGGTGATTGGGAAAGGAGGGGGTGGCACTATATGTGAAGGAAGGACTGAAGTGTGTAAGGAAGGGAGGGGAGGGTAGTACGGAGTCACTTTGGATGCAAATCCAGGATTCCCAGAATAGATTCTTAGAATGGGAGTGGTGTACAGCCACCATCTCAGACGGAGGAGTTAGACAGGAACTAGCGGGACAGATCAGGAGGACTCAAGTAGAAGGGTAGTGTGGTGATTGTGGGGACTTCAACATGCCAGGAGTGGACTGGAGCACCCAACAACTAGGAACAGAAGGAGCAGGTACTGCTGGATGCCTTCAGGACAGCTTCCTGCTGCAAATGGTCAGTGAACCAACCAGGTTAGGAAATACCTTGACCTTGTGCTGGCAAATGGGGACTTTGTGAGAGAACTTACAGTGGAGGAACCGCTGTCAGGAGTGACCACCGCTCAGTTTGGCTCACATTGGATATGGGCAAGGAAGGAGGGGAATCTGGCACAATAGTGCTGGACTTCAGGAGGCCGACTTTGGGAGGATGGGGAAGTGGTAAAAGGGTACCTGGCCAGAATTCAATCTAGTATGGACACTAACCAGAAGTGGGAGCCATGAGCTGGGATAGTGGAGGCAACCTAAAACCTGCTGCAAAGCCCAGAGCAAGAAGGCTAGGGCTAAGAAACCGATCTGGTTGAGCAAGGAGGTCATGGAAAAGGTAAGGAGGAAAAGAGCTGCCTTTAGGAAGTACAAGAAAATAGGGAGGTGGAGGACAGGGAGGAGTACTTGACAGAATCGAAGGAGGTGACAAGGGCAGTAAGGGGAGCTAAAGCATCTACGGAACTCAGGCTGGCACAAGGCATTAAGAAGGGGGAGAAGGACTTCTTTAAGTACATCAGGGAGAAAAGGAGCTGTAAGGACCACATAGTAAGGATTAGGAAGGAGGGGGGTTGGGTGGAAGCAGAGTGCGATAAGGCGGAAGCACTAAATGAGTACTTCTGCTCAGTATTTACTAAAGAGAAGAGGGGGTGACACCCAAGGTGGGAGAAATGGCAGACGCAGGGGGGGAAGTGGTGACAGATGGGAAATCATGGAGAGCAGAGTTCGAGAGGGTTTGAAGGCACTGAGGGTGGACAAGGTGCCAGGCCCAGATGGCATCCACCCAGGGTACTGAAGGAGCTGGCAGAGGTCCTTGCAGGACCTTGGCAGACCTATTTAATGCCTCACTACATTCGGGGTGTGTACCTCGAGACTGGAGGATGGCTCATGTGGTGCCCCTTCACAAGAGTGGCCCCAAGGATGAACCAGGAACTACAGACCAGTGAGCCTCACATCCATCGTGGGTAAGCTAATGGAGACTATCCTGAAGGAGAGGCTGGTGGCCTCCTAGAGGCCAAAGGACTACAGGACAGCAGACAGCATGGCTTCACGTGGTAGATCCTGCCAAACCAACCTGGTGGAGTTCTATGACTGGGTAACTAGGCAACTGGACAGGGCCATGCAGTGGATGTCCTGTATCTGGACTTCAGTAAGGCATTCAACTCAGTGCCACATGGAAGGCTGGGAAGGAAGTTAGTAGGCACAGGGCGGGTGCAAAGCTGGTGAGATGGGTAGGAAACTGGCTGCAGGAAGGCAACAGAGGGTGGTGGTGGGTGGGGAGCTCACACCCAAGGGCAGTGACGAGCGGTGTTCCACAGGGCTCAGTGTTGGGACCAGTGTTGTTTGGGATATTCATTGCAGACATATCATGGGACATCAAGAGCAAGATCAGTCTGTTTGCTGATGATACCAAGGTAGGCGCGGTGGTGGATGACCTAGGGGGATGGCAGGGGTTGCAGGATGATCTGGCAAAGCTTGAAACCTGGTCAGACACCTGGCAACTGGGCTTTAATGCCAAAAAGTGCAAGGTGCTGCATTTTGGGATGAAGAACCCAAGGAGGAGTTACCAGCTAGGGGAGTGCAGCTAGCCCAGACAGAAGAGGAGAAGGATCTGGGTGTGCTCATTACAGGGTCAATGAACAACTCGGCACAATGTAGGAAGGCAGCTGCAAAGGCCAACAAAATGCTGGGTTGTATTGCAAAGGTTATATCCTCGAGCAGGGAGGAGGTGATTCTGCCACTGTATAGGTCATTAGTTAGACCACACCTGGAGTACTGCGTGCAGTACTGGCGTCCGTATCTGAAGAGGGACATTAAGTTACTGGAGGGGGTGCAGCGCAGAGCGACAAAGATGATCAAGGGGCTGTGGTACTTATCATACGAGAGGAGGTTGAAGGAGTTGAACATGTACTCACTGGAGGAGAGGAGAGACAGGGGTGACATGATTGAAACCTTTAAATACGTGAAAGGAATAAACAAGATGGGTACAGAGGGCTTTCAAAGTAAGGGAGGGGAGGGCCACCAGGGGCCATGATATGAGACTGGAGCGAGGAAGGTTCAGGAGGGAGATGAGGAGACACTTTTTTACAGAGAGGGTGGTGGCTGGGTGAAATGCGTTACCTGCTGAAGTGGTATGCAGTAGAACAGTGGACTGCTTCAAACGAGGATGGGACAGGATAAGGGGGAGGGTTAATGAAGGGGAAGGGTGGAGGGGGGGGCAGCTGCAGAATAAGGGGTGCTAGCTGCACATTCGAGCAGACTTGATAGACCTCTAGGCCTTTAGCTGCTGGCAAATTTTGTATGTTCGTATCACTGCATGGGTCCGAGGGGGCAATAAACTCACAGAGTCCCTCACCCATGCAACTTGGGTGGGAAACCCACTGGCTTTTTCTAGCCCATTTTTGACATTTTCTAGCTGCGTGGTTACTTCACAGTTTCACTGGCTGGCACATAACTGGCACCAGCACAATCCTGTGACAGACTTCTGGGATCCACTCTGTCCTCGCAAAGAGTATATCTTTTTTTCCACATTTTACACCTTTTCTTCATTTCTGAGACCACAGCACCTGTGCCCACCTGGGCATAGCTGAGGTGCCAGAGGGCACCATATATTTTCTAAATTCGGACATCTGGCCCACACTGAACACTCTCTGAGGTAAACTGTTGGCAGACAGGAATTTGCATCATGTCAGGTGCTGTCCTTCTCTTGAGGAGGGAAGGCACTGCGGAGTGCCAAGCACAGTCTCTTCACACTTTAAGCTTAAACATCACGGCTGGCTCAGTGGCGTGGAGAACTGAGGCACTGCTCAGCACCTCCTGCCACGCCGGTGACCTGGGTTAGGGAACAGACTCGGGGGTCGGCTGGGGAGGGAGAGGATTGAGCCTCCGAGGGACTGCTCTCCTGTCCTGAGGAGGGGAGGCTTGACGTCCTGGCTTTGGTTGCTCCCCGGGCGGAGGCCTGGGGTAGAGCAGGTCAGGAAGGCAGAGTAAGGGAGGGCACTGCAGGAGTACATAAGATGGGTGTGCCTTGACCCACCAGTGTCTTACGCTCTGCAGGAGGGTGGGACAGGAAAAGCAGAAAAAGGATGTTTTATTTGGGGCTGCAGAAAGTCTGGCCCAGCCATCTTCATATTCTGCCCCGCCACTGGGCGAGCACCTGTTCACCTGGGATTTGTGCATGGGGGTGAGAATGGCTCCTCAGCCTGCCACAAGACAGGAATTTGTGGGGAGATCTGCTGACCAGACGCCGCTATTAGAGGAGGAGGAGGAGAGCCAGCCCGGGGACTGGGATCGGGCTGAAGCAGCTGCCCTCTGGACAGAAGGAGGATAAACACTTGTATAAAAAAAACTTAAACATCACCTCAGATCATTTGCTGCTCACAGAACCGTTTGTCTTCACCTTCTTCACAGACACACTTTTTTTTTTTCTCCCATACTTTGTGCTCCTATACCCGGCTGCCCGCTTCCACTGATTCCGCACCCCCCCGTTCCATCACCCAGCTCCCCTGGGACATACCTTACACCAGCGCCCTCTGCCACAAGACTTGTGATGTGTGACCAGCAACCGGTGCAGAGCCTGCTGGGTCGGTCTTCATCCTGCTTCCTGGGGTTTTCTCTTTCCATTGTTTCTTTCTCCCCCTCGCATCCCAGGGGCCTCAGCCATTCACCGTTGTGCATGGAGGCACCAACAGTAGCCCCGTGATCCTTCCACCTGGCCTAGCGCCAGCCTCCTCAGTGCCCGACACTACCATCGAGTCGGCACTCAATGGCAGCCAAGATTGAGGAGGCCTGCCTTCCAATCCGGGAGAGGAGAGCTGCCTGACGGCTACTCTGTCCACTCCCAACTCCCCCTGCCAAACCCTGCAACCTTGCTTGTTCCCAAACATGGGTCGCTGGCATGGCATCCGGATCCTCAGCACCACTGGGCCGGCCCTTCACAGGCATATTTCTAACTTTTCTTCAGATGGGTTTTTCCCTTTTTTTAATTTTTATTTACATTTTTGCTTTTTCTCCCTGATCCCGGAACCCCAGCAGACATGGACGTGTGTGCGTGTGGAGGCACACACGCACATCGGGTACCGGCTCAGCCCCTTCTGCCCCACCCTGTGGCTGTCGCCAGGCTCCCCGTTGCCCAAACTCTCATCCGTCCTCCACCAGGTGGCAGCAAAGGGCCAGGGAAACCCCTTATCCCTCCCTGGGAGAGAAGAGCCACCTCACGGCAGCTCAGTCCCGCTCCTTCCCCTGCCTACCCGAGCTTGTTCCTGAACCTGGGTCGCTGGCGTAGCACGAGGTGTGGCGTCCAGTGCCTCAAGTCTCAGTGCTACCAGGCCGGCATGGTTTTTCCCCTTCTTGAGAGGGGCACCCCCCCCCTTCAGAGACTGTAGAAGATGACCTCTGCCACGATCTGACAGTTTTCTCGACACCAAGTTCTATAGAGGAACTTACAGTGTAGTGGGAGCTGGCACTGTGTGCCAAGCACACTGTCACCCACTCTGACTCAGCAGAATCGCTGCCCAGATAACACTGACTCTTCCACTTCAGAATGCCAAGGCAGACCAGCCGACCCAGTCCTCCAAGGCCATAGAAACTGGCAATAACCCATAAATCGAGAGACACTCTTAAAGGGATATTAACGTTGCTCATATGGGGCTCTACAAATGATTACTGTTCAACAGCATGGCAGTGTGCAAAGCAGTCAGTGTAGCAATCCCCCACTAACCCACTTCCTCCGGAGTCCTGTCCATACATACCTGAGTCCCTTTTATAAGACTGCTCTTAAAGCCATAGTTTATAGGGCAGCAGGAACATTTTCTGAATCATGAGTACATGTGTGAAAAATAAAAACAAATACCGTATATACAATTAAAAACACAGTTTCTAAATAGCACTAAACAGGTATTTCACAAAGCTTTATGAATTTATGTGCCATAGCTACAGATAGGATGTCTCGTGTGTGGCTTCTTCTGCTGGTTTAGTTTATTGTATGTCTTACTACCTTATAACCCACTCCCCGTCGCACGTGGAAATGAGCTCCAACTCATTGTGTTTCTCCCCGTCAAGAATTGTTAACCAACTAAAAGCAAACTAGTAAGCAGCACGCACAGAATGGTGGCCCCTTTCATGGTCCACATGGACAGAGCAGCAACACAGGCAGTGGTATCATTAATACCACTAAGCCACTGCCTTCACACCCACGAGTTCCGGACCAAGGTAGTATAACGGCAGTGGTGGCCATACTTCCAGTGGTCAGACCTCTGGGTCCACGTCCAAAGGAGAAGGTTACGGAATGAGGGGGTCCTGTCCCTCATGCAACTCCTGGTTGGGGGACCAGCTATCTCACATCTTCCCCCAGTGGTCCACTATAACCTTGGACAGATGGGTTGTGGAAGTGATAGGTTCTGGGTTGTCTCTGGAATTTGAGACCCCCTTCTGGGTGCTGGCTCCTTGCATCTCTGGAAGATGTGCTGTCGCTGGAGTCTCTGTCAGTGTTAGGGAACGAAGTTCAGCGGCTGCTAGCACAACATGCGCTAGAACCAACAGAGGATTCAGAGCGTAGTGAATCTGGAACCTCCCAGTTCCAGTAACCACAGGACAGTAGTGTTGGTGGTCCCGGTGGGGACAGTCAAAAGGGCAAAAAGCAATAACGGTATGAGACTTCACAAAAGCAAACTTCGGCAAAATGGGGGAAGAACTGGAAAAAAAGTGTGAAGGTTATCCTGAAGGTAGAGGGAGCATAAGAAAAGTGGGTAGCATTTAAAAAGGCAGCAACTGAGCAACAGCTCAATTGTAAATGTATATAAATAAAAAAAAAATGTATATATATATAAATGAAAATGGTCTAAGGGGCCAGTGTGGTTCACAGCTGATGAATAGACATCAGTAAGAGCCAGAAGGAGGGCATTTTCTAAGTGTAAGTTGCCTTCTTTGTTGTTTTGATCAGTCTGGAAGTGGAGTTTGGGTGGTGGCATGGCTCCACAGCTCTGATTGCGCTTCATACAGGAGGAGGATTCTAGAATATGTGTTCCATACACTGCACACCCGCCGCCTCTGTGGGACCAAATACTGGAGTTATCATGAATCATGGGCAAGTCAGTTGAGCCTATGGCTGTGTCATCTGACACATTTGTTGTGAAAGAGCATGTTCTTGGTTACCATCACCTTGACTCGATGGGTGAAAGGAACTCCAGGTGCTTTCTCTGACATCACTGTCTCTGGTTTTCCATGAGGATGAGGATGTCCTGATCTCCTATGCAGAATTCCTGCGTAAGGTTGTCTCTGAATTCCATCTGATCTGGGCCTTGATGCTACCTGTGTTTTTCCCAAAATTTCTTGCATTGGATGCCGAGTTGACATTCCATATGCCTGGTGTCTGTAAGGCTCGGCTATTCTGCCAAAACTGCACAGTGGAATTTCATGAGGAGGCATGCCAGCTGTTTGACTCATGCTGAAGCTGAATCTAAGGCATACCTGCTGCCAAATGGACCATTGGTAGGTTGAACATAGATGCATAGAATTTGCTGGCAGATAAGGACCACCTGGCCCATCTAGTCTGCCCATTTTTCCTGTCTGTTACTTGCGCTACAGACCATAGATGATCTGCGCCTTACCCTTTCTTCCCTGCCTCTAGGGTTCCCTTATGACTATCCCATGCATTTTTGAATCCTGCATTTCATTTGGCTGGAAAGGAACCACTTGACAGGTTAAGGGCTCATTCCCGCACCACCACATATACTGCTGCCTCTGTTCCTGCTGTTCAGTATATCCCCATGGTTGTGATTTGTAACTATGCTACCGGGGCTGATGTGCACATGTTCATATTACATTAAAGCATCAACATACAAAGTTTTCTGGATGCTGCTTTTGAGTCCTCAATCCTTCGGTTTCTGTTCACCTTTCCACCTCATTTGGACTGCTGGGAGTTTGCCTTAGTGTGGATAGTGAACTGAATCTAGGTAGTTAGATGAAGAGGTTACTGATTTATTTATTTGAATTTTGATAACGGGGCCGGCCCACTGAGGCAGCATGTCTCTTTTTTAGGGATGACATGGGTACAGTGTAGTGACAGTAGGGGATATTGCACATTATGTTAACACATACTATGGACCAAAGGGATTGTAACATGCGGGCACCATATATAAGAACTGGCAGAAGCGTGCCACTAGCTATAGCTAGCCTGGCGTCCTTAGTGAAGTAGGGGAAGAGTCTGTACAGCAGGTCCAGTTTATCGAGTAAAGTTTTTGACGCAGTGTCTATATGAACACTGTAAGATAAGTCATGGTCTAGCATAACCCCTAGGTATTGTACCCAGCTTGAGAGGAGTCATCTTTTTGGGCCAAATAACTGGGCCTTTTTGACATTTTACACAAGGTTGTTTCTCAGTAGCCACATCTCCAGCTGATAAAAATTATTTGCCAACTTGTGCATTGATCCAGCTGATGTCCGCAGAGGACCTGTAGAGTACTGTGTCATCTATATATAGGTACAGGGAGGCCCCCCCACCCACTTATCAAGCATATCATTAATGAAAAGTGAGAAAAGGAGGGGACCCGTGTCTGTTATGTCTTTGGGTTCAGAGAGACTGCCCTGCCATCTGACTAGCTGTTTACGGTTAGTCAGGTGGTGACTGAACCGACAGTAAGTCAGATCATCTAGACCAGTAGTTCTGAGTTTGTCAGGCGTGAACACATGGTCCACTGGGTCAGACACCTTGGTGGCAGCAATCAAAATTGCACCAGTGGCCTTACCATGCTCAGCTGCTTCTAATATGTCAGTCGCCAACCTCACCAGAGCAGTGTCTGTACCATGGCACTTTCTGCACCCATGTTGGCAGCGAGTGAGAGAGCAGTGTAGCTCTGGGTAATCCTGTAGTTGATTCTACTGCAGCCTCTCTTGTATTTTCACCAGGGTATGGAGTACATAAACGGGAGATGGGCCTGTAATTTTAAGCAGGCTCTCTGAGCTCCCCTCTATGGATAGGAACCACAGTGGCCATTTTCCATTTCTCCAGAATGACACTAGGGAGGAGGGACTTATTGATAAGAAGTGCGAGGGGAGTGGCAATGATAGGAGCTCTCAATTCATGGGAATTGAGTTCCATTGTGTCGTGTCCGGGAGAGCCCTCCATTTTTATCCGGCACAACTGCTGTCGTACTTTCTTCGTATTTACCAGTCTGAAATGAAATTTGCAAAGTTCCAGCTATAGTCAGTCTGCGAAGAGGAACGAGGGTCTGCGCGCATACAAGGGTGGCAAAACCCCCCAAAAATATAACAGAAATATAGGAAAGCAGCATGCAAATAACAAGCAAAGTCTGTATTAAACAACTGCAATGTTGTTTTATTTCAAACACCACTGTGTACAATCTCCTCGCCTCGGCTCTGTGCCTTCTAGGGGCCCCCTAGAAGGCACAGAGCCAAGGCACTAGGGGCTTGTGCACAGTGGTGTTTGAAATAAAACAACATTGCAGTTGTTTAATACAGACTTTGCTTGTTATTTGCATACTGCTTTTCTATATTTATGAAATGAAATTTGGGTTGCTTCACCCGGGGTGAAGGTTGGGAAGAGGTATATGGTGACCCTTAGAGTTTACGTTTGGGGGTTCTTGGCCAGTGACTGAGCAGTCTACGTCAGTATAGCTCAGTCCTGCAGCCTCACCCTGCAGGGGCAAGCCAGGGAGGCTCTCCCAGTGGTCACCTCTGCCGGGATCCGTGTTCAGGCTTCCATGGGGGCCAGGTCCATCTGACAGCCCTGCCCATTGGGGGCAAGCCTGGGTGGATCGGCACTCAGGGCATGCCTCGGTGGTGGGCCATCGGGAGGAGCGGGGGCTGAGCTTTCCAGAGGACAGGCATCCCATAAAGCATAATAAATAAAAATAAAAAAAAACTGCTGGGAAGGTGGAGATGGAGGGCTGATGGAGCCCAGGGGGTGCCATCCGAGGGGGGCATGACTGCAGTGGGAGGGACTTGTGGAGCCACCAGTGGAGGTTCTGTGGGACTTGCCATGCAGCCGATCAGGCTGGGTTGGGGGGGGGGACACGACTTGACCATGATGACACAGGTCCCAGTGGACAGCAGCCCTGGCACCAGCCTCACAGGACCCACAGTCCCCGGCATTGTAGTTGGGCATCCACCGGCCGCCACATGGGTGGCTCTGCATGTGGGGAATGTTGCGGTGCCTGGGGCACGTCCCTGGCCACCAACTGCACCCTGTAACTTGCACCCATTGCCACTCACTGCCTTTAGGGAGACTGCGGGACCTGTGGGGCAGGTGCCAGTATTGCTGCCACTTGGGTTCTGGGTCATCAAGATCCGACCGTGTCCCCCCCAACTCGGCCCAATCAGCTGTGCAGCAAGTCCCATGGCACCTCTTCTGGGTGCCTCCACACATCCCTCCCGCTGCCACTGTGCCCCCCTCGCCCCTCTATGGCATCCTGAAGTCTTCGGCCCCCAGTCCCCACCTTTCAGGTCCCCCCCACTCGCTGCCTTGTCAGGTAGCAGTGCAGGACCCTTAGACCACCTTCTGGCTGGTCTAAAGTCAGACCCCTGTTGCACCCACAGAGGGGCTTCTGGTATTGAGGGGCTGGTGCAACCCTTCCGTGGCGTAACCACCCTTGCAAACTGGCGCACGGGCGCTTCTGCTGCAAAGGTAGCACAGGGTGGCTTTACCACACAGCATCCTGATTTTGATGCAGGCGGTGTTCAAAAATCAGGATGGCCGCCAACTGTGATGCAAGACACTACTTGCATCATACTCCTTTGGTACAGGCATCTTGCCTCAAACTTTTTCTTTTGAAAATCGAGCCCCTTATATCTGGTCACCCCCCCCCTTCCCAAAGCAGGAAAGTTATAGAGATCCAGCAGTGATCTAGCAAATGTTAGTAGAATTTGAATATTATGCTGTATAGAGGGATGTTTAGTATTAGCAATTTTTACAGGGCCGTGCCTGGAAATGTCTAGAAGTATGGGTGGGCCAGTCGGACACTGGGAGGGACCACTCTGGAAACAAGACTTGTTTCACAGAATATGTCCTCAAACCTTTCTTAGATAATTAGATATATAAATTTATTGCAGGTATTGTTCATACACAAAATCTTTGTTGGGGACTAGACTGTCTCAGTGTATTCTGGTGCGTCTCACTTGTGGTTAAAGGTTGTATTTGACAGTAAAGCTCCATTTACTCTGGCTTGCAGCCCTGTGAAGAAGGAAAAGCCAACAAACCCAGTCGAGTGGACGGTGATGGATGTGGTCGAATATTTCAGACATGCAGGCTTTGAGGAGCAAGCAGAAGCCTTTCAGGAGCAGGTGAGAGCAACATTAAGCACTATTAAATCTGCATGCTGGGGAACACAGTACGTATCAATACACTGCATGCTGGGACATGCACAGCATCGACACTGAATGCTGGGAAATATGCTTCCTCAATATAGTGACTGCATGGTGACATACTGCATACACTGCACTAACACACGGCATTCTGGGATATATACTGCACCAACATACTGAATGCCTGGGTATGTAATGCCTCAGCACACTGCATTCTGGGATATATACTGCAGTACCATACTGCATGCCAGGGTATGTAATGCCTAAACACACTGTATTCTGGGATATATACTGCACTACCATACTGAATGCCAGGGTATGTAATGCCTCAGCACACTGCATTCTGGGATATATACTACACCAGTGTACTGAATGTCAGGTTGCATAATTCCTCAGCACACTGCATTCGGGGATATACTGCACAAACATACTGCATGCCAGGGTATGTAATGCCTTAACACACAGAAGAACTGTTGCAATGGGCCAGCCCAGTGGCGCTAAGGATTGAGGCACTGGATGCCTTACTTCATGCTGCGCCGGTGACCTGGATTCAGGAACGACCTCGGGTGGTCAGGGTGCCAACATTGGGGGGGGTGAGAGGAGCGGGATTGAGCATGCCGTCAGGCTGCTCTCCTCTCCCAGGGGTGGTGGGGGTGGGTTGCGCCTTCCCGTAGTTCTGTCACTACTGGGAGGAGGTCTGCGGGTAACATAGGCGGGCGGGGGCTGCAGTACGGGTAGACGGAAGGGGCTGAGCTGGCTTCCGGTGCACATGCGTGCCTCCATGCACACGTATGGCCGTGTGCTGGGGCCTCGGGGGAACACGGTGAGAAAAACAGAAAAGCCCATTAAAATAAATATATATATATATACTGTATAGTACCTTATTTTCACTGGTTCTAAATATTCGCTATATTAGCATAATGTGATCCATCAGCGAATATCTGGGACCACTGAAATTTTCAGCGCTGAACTTAATGACCTACACCCGCTCGACAGAACCATAGCATTGGTAGCAGTTTCAGGCAATGACTCCCCCCTCCCCCATTCAATTCCCTTTCTTGCCCCTGCTTATAAAAACTCCGTACAAAAAACATTAATTCTTCAGTACATAGTATTTTAGTATCTACTTTGTGTATAATTGTTTTGATTGCTTTTACTGATTTAAAACACTAACACTGAATTTGTTAAAATGGTACCTCTGCATTCATTAGATTTCTCACTCGTTTCCATTCACTCCATTCATTTGCCCTCACAGTTGTTCTCTGTTCAGTTTCATCAATAACTATCCAACTGCTTTGTTTAAATCCTTTATTTGATTATTTGTGGAAAATTATTTTAAGAAAACAAAAAAGAGAGGTAAAGTGCGCACAACGATCATGCTGTATGCGGCGTTCATCTGTGTTCGTCATCATGCCACGTGTTTGTGGGCATTCATTCATCTGGTACATCCTCATCTGGAATGAATGAGCAGTGGGCACCTTCTCTGAGTACTATTAAAGATACAACACCACTGAGCTGTAATGCTGATACATTGCTGCTAGCTTTCATTTGGCTGGTGGTGTGCTGGGCACCTCATGGGCTACAGATGCAGCGACATGAAGCTGTACTCCAGAACTGAATGCAATAGCTTCTCCATCTGCATCAGCAACATGCAAGGGGTAGTGGCGCTTTCTTTTAACTCCAGTGAGCCAGGTAATTGACGTTTTGTTTTGTTGCCGAAAATGCAGCGAAGATAACAAGCTGTTTTTGTTTAGGTGTACAGGCAGGCACTGCAGAGTTGAATGAGGCAAGGGGCAGGATAGCATTCGTCAGCTGATCATCAGAGCACTAATTAATTAGACAGCAAATGCGTATGATCGGCTGATACCGCAAAATAAAGTAAATGCGAAATCAAGGTACTATACAGTATATATTATAGTGGCACAGTAGTGCCAGTATAGTTAGGGTTGAGTAAGCACTTTAATGTTAAACCTCAAATTGTGCACCTTAATAACTTTGCCACCATTCGACAGACTTGCCTGAAATTTTGCATGAGCAGTCTGGTACCATAGATCTCTGGATCTGGCCAGTTGCGTTACGGTCAGATGCCAAAAAAAGCAAAAAACAGACATTTTGTGCGTTTCTTTGCTCGTGACCACAACCCGCATGGTTTGTCCGTCCGGTCCGAAATCTTTAGGGAAGATGCAGTCTGGATCACCAATGTGCCTTTCGAAGATTTGGTGTAAAGATATGAAAACATTCACATGTTATTCAAAAAACAAATTTCCCACTCTAGTCAGTTGGTAAAAATATATGTAACCCCTCACCCCTGCCTTTTTGCCAAAACGACAGGTGGCATGCTGTTGAAGCTGACAGCAGTACCTGGTGGGGACCTGGGTTCGGGGAGGATGAGGTTACTCAGCGAGGAGGACCTAGTTTGACTTACTCTGCATAGGCAACGGGCAAATCCGAACACAGGAAGTAATAACTGTAATGTCCAGAACCAGGAATGGGATTCTTCAGTGTGGTTTTTATTCACATACTAGCTGAACAAAACAAAGCATAGACGGACCCCCATGGGGCTACATTTCCTGGTAATGCAGATTAGAGACTACAACACGGTCCATTTGAGGATTGAACCAGTTATACTGTTTTCAGGCTCTGGACCCACCAGGCACACAGCCCGGACTTGCACGTGCTTTGGGTACATGGCCCGGCTCCCCCACTGGCCACTTGATCCACAGTCCATTGGAAGAATGAACCAATTATCCTGCCGTGGCTCCCCACACCACTTAGAGTCTGCGACTCCTAGAGAGAATTCTTCCTTACTTGTTACGACTCCCCATCTCACAAAGATAATTTTTCTTTACACTTGTTGTGGCTGCCCACACCACTTAGAGACCATGACTCCTAGAGAGATTTTCCCTTTTTTTTTTTTTTGCAACCCCACGTCTGGGTACTTCCCTCATCACTGGCTAAGTGCATGAGGCAAAGTATCAACCACAGCAGAAATCCGTAGAGGTGGACCTGGTTACTGAAGATGGGGGGTTCGTCCACCTCCAGCTCCCACAGTCCATACTCGGCCAGTTCCCTGGGAAAACTGAACCATTTCTTTTCTGAGCTTCTACATGTAGATTAAAGGGTAGATGATCTGGGTGCATCTCCTCTACATATTACTTGAATCACACAGCACTCTAGCATTTGACACTACTTTACTTGTTTGGCCCAGTCCTATAGGCTTCCCAAAATGTAGCTAGATTTCTACACATGTCCCAGGGTGAAGAAAACATTTTTTGCCCTCTCATGTTAGAGTAGACACTCACCCTTTAGTTGCAGGTGCCCCACAGGCGAATCACAAATCTTCTAACTTTCAAAATAATTGCTGAACTGAGCTGGCAGCTTTTCTTCCTCTTGGCAGAATTAAGGGGATTGCCCCAGGAATCTGCATGGGGATCTTTACATCCCCCCCCCCCCGAGGGAGGGGCACTGAGACCCGAACAGCGGTCTCCACCACTTGAGCACACCTTCACTTACTGAAGACAAACTGGACATTGAACACTACCCTTTGAAAACTCCCAACATTCTATCTAACTCCCTCTGCTGCAGATTCCAATGTGGCTTATGCAGCTGCGAAAGTTCTATTGGTGATGTCATCCCTCAGTCTCAGCTGAGACTGAGAACAGAGTGCGACAGTGTGAAACCCATTTAACTGGAGTTTCACAAGCTGCCTTCCCTGCCTACCACTAGGTCTTACTGGGATTCTAGTAACCCCGGGTAACAAAGGGGTTACATATATGTGCATCACGAAAGTTTCGCAAGTGCAGTTTTTACTTTTGCAAATGGCCCTTTTATTTTTGTGATTCGGCCATCTTGTTTTCAGTTAGTGAGAGAGAAAAATGCCTGGCTTTTAAAATGGGGACCCTCTAGGTAAACACTGACTGTTGGGTTTACCTAGTGGGGTCCTGAGGATGCTACTCCTACATTTTTTTGGGGGGGTTAAACCCCCAGAAATGCCTTTTTCAACTTCGGGGAAAAAGTACTTTAGCAAAAGTGAAAGTTTCATGCTTTTTTTTGTTAAACTTTCGTGATTTGCGAAAGTATTTTTAAAAATAATTGCAAATCTTTGACATCCTCCTGCAACAAAACAGTTGGGTGTTTTGGGCTGAAATGTGCAGGGTGGCAAGCCCTGGTCCCACAGATGTGCATTTTGGTAGTTTGATGCCAAAATATTCAAGGGGCCCAAAGTTACAGCATTCCGAATTTGAGAAACTTCCCATAGGATAACATTGTGGCATCCGTCACGCCTTTTGGCGCCCATAGCTTGAAAACGAAGCGAGGTACAGAGTTTTCGCTACTGGCAACTTGGTTCATGTTTGGCTGAAGCTATTTTCTGAAACAAGTTTGGAAATAGTAGATGACACCTGCAGTAGAATTTTCTTTCCTACTTATTACGGTTACAAAGATATTGGTAAAAATATATTCCAAGGGTTCGATGGGTGCCTTCTCAGTGCTTTTCGGTGTCTGTATCTCAGAAACGTTGCTAGATACGGATTTGGCTAACCTTATATCGTGTGGAGTACTCACTGTCATGATTACACCAGCACTGGAATTTTTTTCCTAGCTGCTATGGTTGCTGAGATATTAGCAAATTACTGTTACAACGCTTCCTTGCCCTGTAGGGCTGCCATATGGCTCCGTAGTTATGTATAAGTGGGAGAACAGGGCCCAGAGGGCCCACACTTCCACATACACATACCATTATACAAAAAAATGGACAATGTAAAGGGAGTGCAGGGCCCGGAGGGCCCGTGTTCTCATTAATACATACCATTTTCTCAAAAAGAAGGGAAATTCATTGCAAAAAAACTCCATTAGTACATCAGTTAGGGTTGTTTCCACAGCGACAGGAGTGTTGAAATTCAGTGTTAGGGTTACCACCCCATGCCCCCATCCTGAAAACCCTAACTCCGCACCCCCCTACACACGCACACATGCAAGATTGTAAGACACTATACAAGTCAGCCATATCTGTAAGCACAGTAATCACTATACTGTACTCATTTCACATAACACTGTGTAATGAAAAAACCAATACAGTATGATGACACATTATAGCTGGCATATGTTTTTTATACAGTGAAACTTAGTCTGTACAAATTTTCTAAATATTGATTTTTATGTGTCATAATTCAACAGTTGGCTCGCTGCAGGTATTGCTGCTACAACATAGGCATGTGGTAGCAGGAAAGATGGAGCTGACACATACATAGTACTTTTCAGATACTGCTCAGGTATGAAACTAGCACCATCACATGTTGTTATACTGATGCGTTACCTGGGAATACCCATTAGCAGCATGTTATGGTTAGCTTTGGATGTTACAGTTGTTGCTGTCACATGTTTCATGTAAATTATAATACAAAACATTACTTTTATTATTACTACCATTTGTTATTAGGACTGACTCACTCTATCAGAAAAAAATACGCAAACATCCAATGACTGTTGCTAGGGTTATCCAAACTCTTATTTCCAATAAAACTATCTATAGGTAACATACTGTGTGTTTCATCATTTCTAGGGACATGGATATGTTGTTCAATCCACACTTACTGGCAGGTTTCTTGCCACTTTAAATCTTGCCGGAAGGTCTTCAAGCTGGTTCCTCCCACTCACCCGGGTGGTAAAACTCTCAGCTCCGCTCCATGATGCCAGATCTTCCTTATCGCTTGGAAGCTCAGGTTCCCTTCTTTGCACTCTGCGTTTTAGGCCTGGATCCAAACTCTTCGGTTTACTCGAAACTAATCTTAAAATTTGTAAGACTTCGGTCTTTATCTTCCCTCGTGGCTGCGATGGACAAATCGACTCCCAGATTTTGTTGGTGTCCCTGTGGGCAGAAGATGTCCTGGACCAAGCCGCACTCCACGTGCGTTTACTGCCTGGGGCTTGAACACGATTTGCAGGCCTACGACTTGTGCAAGTCCTTTTCGGCCACGGTCTTTGAGGATCGCACTGCCAGATTGCAACTTGGGTGCCCCCAAGAAACGTTATCCTCTGGTCAAGTTGAAGGAGGCCCGTTGGGCAGTGTCTGTGGCGGCGGGCTCAGCTGAACAGCTCGAACAAATGATCACCCTCAAGGAGGAAGCGGCCCAGGCCGCATCATCATCTTCTTTGGTCGCGGCATTTATCCCGTTCTCTTGGGCTCCTCCTACATGACTTCGTTCAAGGAGCATTGTCAATCCATCTCCACCAAGGGAGAGGGGCCTTCGGAACATTCTTCTCGGTCCAAGAAGAAGGACTCCAAGGGTAAGTCCCACCATCGACGTTCGTGGGAGCGGGAGAGGTCCCCTTCCCCAGATAGTCGACTCTCGACTTTGGTCGAGGTTGCGGCTCAGGCCGCTGGCTTCACGGTGTCCCCGTCGGGTCAGCCGGCCGAGACACCCGTTGCGCGGTTGAGATTTTCTCGACGTTGTGGAAGGGCTGTCGACTGGAGAAGCCGACAACCCTTCTTCACTGGTTCCCCCAGTGGAAACCGAGGACTTGCCTGTGCCTCCTGTGCCGGAGTCCCTGGTTAAGGTCCCTGAACCGAGGGAGGAGCGGGTTTCCCGCCCTCTCATACCCACCCTCAGAAACACCGAAGGTCTCGGTCTTGGAGCTCTTCTCGGTCCAGCAGATCCCGACGACATTGGTGGTCTCAGTCTCAGCAGCGTGGAAAGCGGTGGCGCCGCTCATCCTCGTCTTCGTCTTCTTCGGAGGATAGGCTCCGGCGCAAATTGCGTTGGCGCTACGAGGATCTGATGTGGCAGCAGCTCCTTTTGACTGGGAATAAGCCGACTCTGTCACCTTCCCTGGCCATTAAGTGGCTGTCACCAGAGCAGCCGAAACAACCCCTCATTGTAATCAGGGAGCCGAAGCCGGCACCGGTTGTTCGGCCGAAACCGGCTGCGCCACCCATTGTGGTGGAACCCCCGCCTCCACAGCCTAAATTTGGGGCCCCGACCAAGGATTCTTGGTCGGGTCAGGGCTTGCCCCATCGATTGTCGGTCACCCTCACTCCCGATCGGCCTCGTAAGGTGGAGGGTGGCTCAGGCCGTTGGCAGTTGTTCTCAGACTCCTCGGAGTCTGATGATGACTCTTCCCTGTTCTCCAGGCCCTTCAACCTGGAGTCCACTGGGGATCATTCGGTGGACGAGAGCCCATCCTCGTTCCTCGGAATGCTTCAGCTCATCTCAGAGTCCACTGGGATGAAGCTTGAACCCATTTCAAAGCAGGCCAAGTATCCCCTCACGGAGATACTGGACTGAGGGGATTCCCCCACGGAGGGCTTCCCGGTGGCTGAAGCCATTGTTGGCCCGGCTCTGGAGCTGTGGCGGCGGTCAGCATTTTGTCCAGCACCTTCAGACAGGATGGCTCGAAAGTATGCCATTCCCACTGGTTCACGCTCCGGTTTCTCAGAGCACCCCTCCGCGGAGGGGCTAGTGACCGACAGCGTTTTCCAGCACTCCGGAAATGCTCGGGATGTGGACAAGCCACCCGATAGAGAGTTCAAGAAACTAGACTACTCCAGGCGGAAAGTCTATGCTGCTTACTCCCTAGGCCTTCGTCAGGCCAGCTCGGCCGTTCTGATGGCACACTTTTCGCATGCCCTTTTGGGCTCCCTGGATGAGGTGATTCCTCATCTCCTGGCTGACCTCCAGACAACGGTCAAGCAGGTGCGGGATCAAGGAAGGATGGTGGCCAAACAGCAACTCCAAACTTCCTTGGACATAGCTGACTCGTGTGCCCGGTCAGTAGCGGCCACAGTGGCCATGTGCCACAGAGCTTGGCTGCGGATCCTCACTTTTACAGCGGATACCCAGCACAAGATGGCAGATGTTCCCTTCTTGGGTACCGACTTGTTCGGCCCCAGGGTGGAGGGTCATCTGCAAAAGATCAAGAAGTCCAGTGCCACCCTGGACTTGGTCACGTCTGCCCAGAAGGACAAAGGCCGCTAGCAGCAGCGTAAGCCCTTTCGGCCTTCAGCCCCTGTGGCACGTCTGGCCCAGCAGCACCAGCATCAGGGCCAGCAATCTCGCACTTGGCATCCCAAAGCCAAGCCTGCAGCTTCCTCCAGCAGGAAGCCGGGAGGGAAAGGTCCAGGAGGCCCCTCAGCAGGCCCTTCCTCCAAGCCTGCCCAGTGACGGGTTGAGGGGTGTTGCCCCCAACCTCGTCACTCTTCCCGGGTTTCCCCATGGGGGGATGGCTCCGCCACTTCCTTTTCGCCTGGTCCGATATCACCACGGACCGCTGGGTGCTGGAAGTGGTAGGAAAGGGCCTGCCTCTGGAATTCGAGCAGTCCCCACCCTAGCGAGCCGTTGCCCCACGGGGGCTACGGGGTCCGCAGCCTCTGTGTCGGCTCATCGAGCCGACATTGCCCTGCTCCTCCAGAAGGAGGTGATAAGGGAGGTGGCGGATCCTCCTCTAGACCCAGGGTTTGTGTCCAGGTACTTCCTGGTCCCAAAACGGATGGGGGTCTGGCGCCCCATTCTAGACCTACACGACCTGAACAAGTTCCTAAGGTCTCGTACCTTCAGGATGGTTTCTCTGGCTCAGATCATTCCATCCTTGGAACGAGGCATGTGGTTCTGTTCTCTGGACCTCCAGGACGCTTTCTTTCACATTCCAATCCATCCGTCTCACCAGAGATTCCTCCGCTCCAGGGCAGAGGGATCCCATTAGAAGTTCCGGGCCATGCCCTTTGGCCTCTCTCCAGCGCCCAGGGTCTTCACCAAATGCATGGCAGTGGTGACAGCATTCCTGTGGCACCGAAGGGTCCAGGTGTACCCCTACCTGGACGACTGGCTGATTGCAGCCCCCTCCAGGCTGGAGGCAGAGTGGTCCAGGGATCTGGCCCTCCAGGTCTGCTCTCAGATTGGCTTCCTCATCAATGAGGCCAAATCGGAACTCGTGCCAGTGCAGGTGATTCAGTTCATCGGGGCAGAGCGCAACTCTCTTTGAACCAGAGCACGGCTCCCGGCGGACAGGGCCGAGGTTCTTTCCTCCTTTGCCCAATCATTTCTGGTTGGGCAATTGCGCCCTGCCCGGGACTTCTGCGCCTCATGGCGGCCTGCACCAGCGTGGTCCATTGGGCCACTGGCACATGCGTCCCCTTCAATGGAGGCTGGCCCGCCAATGGTCACAGCGCTTCAGTCCTCTGGACCAGCAAGTGATAGTGACCCAGGAGATGGGGAACACTTTCCTGTGGTGCATCATTCTGGCTCATCTGCAGGAGGGTATCCCGTTTGTCTGCCCAGAGCCGACGGTCACTCTAATGACCGACGCCTCTCTGATGGGTTGGCGTGCCCATCTGGGGTAGCTCAGAGCGCACGGCCTCTGGTCCCTTCAGGAGTCTGGATGCCACATCAACCTGCTGGAGCTTTGAGCAGTCCAACTAGCCCTCACCGCGTTTGCTCCATTTGTACAGGGTCAAGTGGTCCAGGTCCAGACGGACAACACCACGACCTTGTATTACCTAAACCGCCAGGGTGGGACGCACTCCTTGCCTCTGTGCAAGGAGGCTCTCCGCACTTGGTCTCTCGTGAGCAGACTGGAGGCGGATCTCCTAGCCATCCATGTGGCAGGAGCCTCTAACACTCTGGCCGATGCCCTAAGCCGGATAGGTGCTGCATCTCACGAGTGGTCTCTCCTGCCGGAGGTAATGCACGATCTGTTCTCCCAGTGGGGCACACCTCAGGTGGACCTGTTTGCCTCCAGGGAGAATGCGAAGCTGAGGCTGTTTCATGCCCGTCCCCCTCAGAAGGGCTCGCTGCAGGGGATGCCTTCTCGAGGTCATGGACCTCTGGCCTCTTCTATGCCTTTCCCCCATTTTTCTTGATCCACAAGGTGCTTCTCAAGGCCAGGAGGGACAAGGCACAGGTGATTCTGGTAGCCCCAGACTGGCCCCGCCAGTTCTGGTATCCAGATCTCCTCAGCCTCAGCTCTAGGCTCGCAGGCGGCTTCCAGCCCGCCCGGACCTGATCTCAGTAAACCAGGGGAAGATACTCCACCTGGACCTTCAATCCCTGCACCTGGCGGCCTGGTTCTTGAGCGGCTAGAGTTCCAGGCCTTGGGTCTTTCCGAAGAGGTCCTCAGCGTTGTTGAGGCATCTCGTAAGGAGTCGACCAGAAAATGCTATGCCTTCAAATGGAAGAGATTCTCCATTTGGTGTCAGGATAAGGGGTTTGGACCCTTCCTCCTGTTCCTTGACCAGCATTCTGGACTACCTGTGGTCCCTTTCTCAGCTTGAGCTTCGGTCGACAACCCTTAAGGTGCACCTGGCAGCCATCTCTACTTACCGGGCACGAGCCAGAAAGCAGTCTGTGGTGCAGGAAAAGGTGGTTGGGTGCTTTTTCAAAGGCCTTGATCACATATCCCCTCCATTGCGAGAACTTCCACCTCCTTGGCATCTACTGCTGGTATTGGCTAAGCTCATGGGCAAACCATTCGAACCGATGCACAGGTGCGATATCTCCCACCTGTCGTGGAAGACCGCCTTCTTGGTGGCTATCATGTCAACCAGAAGGATGGGAGAGCTCCAGGCACTTTCCATTGAGTCTCCTTATCTGGTTTTCCACAGGGACAAGGTTGTCCTTCGCCCCCACCCGAAATTCCTTCCGAAGGTGGTGGCAGAGTTTCACCTTAACCAGGTGTTGACTCTGCCGGTGTTCTACCCCAGTCATACCTCAGAGCCTCCATACTTTGGACCTTAGAAGAGCGCCCTCTTATTATAAGGAGCGAATGGCTGACGTTCGAGGAGAGGTTCGCCAGCTGTTTGTCACCTACACTGAAGCCACACCTGGCAGACCTGCAGCCAAGTGAACGATAGGCAGGTGGGTCACCTCCTGCATAGATCTCTGCTACAGGTTGGCGGGCATGGAGCCTCCCAAAGGGATAAGAGCTCATTCTACCCACCATACCGCTGCATCGGTGGCTGCTTCCAGGGACGTCCCTATCCAGGAAATCTGCGGGGCTGCTACCTGGAAGTCAGCACACACCTTCATTTCTCACTACCACATCGACCTTGAGTCACGTGGGGATGCTGGTTTTGGGACCTCGGTTCTCCAGTCCTTATTTCCCAAGTAAGTATATGGGGTGCGTGCCTTGCCTTCCTCCTCCCGGAGAACTGGTAGGAGTCTGCCAGTAAGTGTGGATTGAACAACCTACCCATGTCCCTAGAAATACAAGTTACTCGCCTGTAACAGGAGTTCTAGGAATGGTATATGTTGTTCATCCACACAACCCACCCGACCTCCCCGACTTCGACGCACAACCTGGCTTCCAGCGGGCTAGATCTGGCATCATGGGGCAGAGCCGAGAGTTTTACCACCCGGGTTGGTGGGAGGAGCCAGCTTGAAGACCTTCTGGCAAGATTTAAAGCGGCAAAGGAACCTGCCAGTAAGTGTGGATGAACAACATATACCATTTCTAGAACCCCTGTTACAGGTGAGTAACTTCTATTTCTTAAATGAAATATAGGCATGTGCTTAAATTTTGTTATTGGTGTTTGTACCAGAAAAATGCTTCCTGTGAGCCATCTCCCATGGTTGCCCAGCATGCGTGTGTACCCCCAAGGCACTCTGGTGGCAGAGAACTCCTACAGTTGCTGAACCGTAATGGATGTGTCTCGTACTACGTTTAGAGAGTTCTGTCTTGCCTCTGCTACCTGATGCTGATTGTCTCTGGTTGTGTTGCCTTGGCCCTTCCCCTGCTTTCATGTGTGTGGGGGTGGGGTGGGGGGAATGCGGAGTTAGGGTTTTGAGGATGTGGTGGTTGGGTGGTAAATCTAACGTTGAATTTCCACACTTTTGTCACTGTGGAAGCAACCCTAACTGATGCATTAAATGGAGTTTTTTTTCCATAAAAGGAAAAATATATATTCATGGCAAAAACTCCATTTAATGCATCAGTTGGGGATTCCACTGTACAAGCGAAGAAGATCGATGTTAGAGTCATCCCATTGCACCCTACCTCCACTCCGCCCCCACCAACAGGCATCGGGTGTGCTAATGTTGTCTCAATCTTCACCCCATCCCATGTGTAAACAAGCTGAGGTGGTGCAATATAAGAGAATGGGGTGAGAGTTACAACCGATGACCCCAGCACACACCCCGATGTGTGGGGGTGGGGCAAGGGGGGTGGGAACCCTAACAGTGAATTTCCTCGCTATTGTCGCTGTGAAACAACCCTAACTGATGCATTAAATGGAGTTTTTTGCCGTGCATTTCCCTTCTTTTGAGAGTGTGCACTATAAATAGTGAAGTAATGGTAACACAAATGAGTAGCGCTCATGGTGAAAGTAACCAGTAATAGAAAAATTAAGCGTTAATAAAAACAAATGCAAGCGCATATGGAAACGTAGAATCATAATGCGCACGGTCACGGTAACGCAATTGAAAACGTAAACAGTTACAGCAGCAACAACGATGACGCCAAAGGAAACAGAAACACAAACGGAAGCACATACGCAAATGGAAATGCATATGGTGACACAAAAGGAAATGCAAACAAAAACAGTAATGGAAACGCAAATGTTAACAGTAATGCAAATGAAAACGCACAGCATAACGCACACTGTGACGTAGACGGGAACGCTAACACAAATGGTTACGGAAATGGTAAGTGTAACAGTAACGAAAATGCACACCCTTTTTTTCCGTAAAAGCTGCATTGAGAAACACAGTGAATACAAAGATTGCATGCATAATAATGGGTCTTGGAGCAGAAAATGAACACTTGGAATACTAAATTGCTTATATCTCAGGAACCGTACGACGTAAAAAAAATAAATAAATAATTTCATATAATTTAGGACTTTCCTGGCTAGTTTTACACTTAGCCCCCTTGAGGGGCTAAGCATTTTTCTGATGAAAAGTCTGTATCTCAAAGCGTTTTTTGAGATATGGGCCCCGAAAGATGCGGTGCACGCCGTAATGTTAGCCTATGGCAAAAATCATCAACTTCGGAGTACTGTAACTTTTCAGCCCTGTAATATTTTGTCACCAAACCATCAAAAGGCACATCTGTGGGATCTTGACTTTCTTCCCTCCAAATTTCGGGCCAAAAGACCCAACCGTGCTTTTGTAGCAGGGTGGCAAAGATTTCCTATTCTTTTGGGCATAGTGTCGCAAATCACGACACATTCGCAAAAAAAAAATCATGAAAGTGCCGCAAGTGTGACACTACTTTGCGACACTACAGTTTACAAAAATTTCAAAAACATTTCTGGGGTGTTTAACCCCCCAAAAAAGACATGGCTAGCATCCTCAGGGCTCGACTAGGTGAACACAAAAATAATTGTGGTCCCAAGTTTAAATGGCAAGCATTTCTGTGAACAGTAAGTGGGGAAAAAAAAAAAGTCTGACTCACGACACTACAGGGGTCATTTGTGACACTAAAAACTGCATTTGCGACACTGTTGAATAGTTTAACTTTTCCCATTGACTATAATGGGAAACTTGTTTTTTGAATAACTTTTGAACCGTTTAATATTTTTTCACGAAATCTTCGAAAGGCACATCAGGGACCCGGGCTGCATGTTTCCTGACGGTTTTGTATCAGTCGAGCAAATCGTGTGACCTGTAGGCGCGAGCAAAGAATGCGCAAAAAAGCATAAATACGACTTTCTACGGTGCTATATAGCTCTACAACCGTATATCCGACCATTACAAAACTTGGCAGATCCAGAGATCTATGGTGCCACTTCATTTCTGCCAAATATTAGGCAAATCCGTTTTACGGTGGCAAAGTTATTAAGCTGCAAAATGTCACACTTTAACCTTAAATGGGGTACTCAACCCTAACTATAGTGGCACTACCGTGACACTATTATATATATATATATATATATATATATATGTACTGTTGCAATTTGGGTATCATGGAATTCTTCATGCAGCTACAGAAGTGTAGCCTCCATTGAGAGCCATACATAGATTGCTGAGGTTCAGTGGCAAGAACAGCATGCCAAGCTAAGGAGATAGTCACAGTACCTAAAACGAAAGGTGGGCACTGAGGGGCAGAGACGACTATCAGGTGGTATGGAGTTCCAAAGCTTAGGGGCTGCATAGGCGTAGGACTCTACACCAGTGCATGTTCTAATCTTGGGGACAACCAGTAGGGCACTGTCACCTGACCTCAAGGGTTATTCACTGATTACCGGTATAAGAAATGTGGCAAGGGATTTGGGTAGTCCATTATGTATAATGCTAAAGAGCACACTCTCAAGTATAAGGTCTCATATGGAGAATGGGAGTAGGCAACGTATCCTGTTGTAAAGAGATCAGTGATGAGTGAGCTGGTGAGACACCAGTGCAGAACAACAAAAATGTTGTTATATGTAAAACCCCACCTAAGGAGAGGAGATTTAGAGACAGCTGAGAGAACAGGGGCACCATAAGGAAGCTTTGGTAAGATCATCTCACAGGTGATGGCATGGCAAGCTTGTGGAGTAAAGTTACGGCCCACTTTAAAAGAGATGCCCAGCATAGTTAACTGACTTGCAGACTCCCATGACATGGGTTGAGAAATGTAGTGAGGCACTGAGTGTGACTCCAAGGTATGTGAAGGAGGAGGCTGAGGGGACCAAAGTACCATTGCGGTAAGCAGTAGATAGAGGGGATGGGCACATTCTTAAATTTGGAGACGTACCGAACAGCTGGACTGCATTTTAGTCATGTTTATTGTCAGTTTGTTTGCAGACAGCCAAGTGTGCACAGACAGCAGGTCATACGTTAAGTATTGGTTTATTTGATTAATACGTTTGGAGGTGGTATAAAGGATCAAATCGCCAGTGTACAGAATGGCAGAGCCGTGGGACAGGTTTTTGTTTATGGAGTTTATGTGTAGAGCAAATAAAAATGCACATGGGATAGAGCCTGGTTGAACAACCACCAGGACTGGGCCAGAATCAGGGAGGGAGGGCCCATACTTGACTCTCTGGTATATTTTTGCCAGATAGTTACAAAACCAGAGGAGAGCAGTTGTCGAGATTCCCAGGTTAATAAGTTTGCCACTGAGTGGGGTGTGATCAGCAAAGTCAGAAGCCTTTGTCAGGTCAATTAAAAGCAGCATCAGTGAGGATGGCAGTGTCTATTGCTGAGGCAGTACCATTGGTTAGGGTGATGTGGGCAGTGGTGGTAAATTGACCTTTTCAAAAGCCATGTTGTGCAGGGGATAGAGGGTCGTTGGTGGAGAGGTAATTAATGATTTGTGAGGCCACCTTATCAAGTATTTTGTTCAGAGCAGGAAAAATGTCTGTTGGCCTTTAATTATTTAGTAGTTTAGGGTCCCTGTTCTTAAAAACAGGTACAGCATGAGAGGTTTTCTATAGGTCAGGCACTATACCAGTTGGACGGGAAAAGTTGATCAATTTAGCAGCGAGGGAGGGTAACTCCTTGGCAACAGTCATAAGGAGTTTGGGCTCTACACCATCAGATCCTGCAGATTTAGAAGCGGATATGCAAAAGAAGCCTGCAAGTCACAGCACAGCTGACCCATTTAAAATAAAAGGGAAGGCTATACAGTGGTTTCGGTGGGTGGGGGGCTGGGAGGGTCTCTCCACTAGATGTGGTAGAGGCATATCAGGGAGGATCTGGGTGTAGGAGGAGAGGTCTGAGCAGGGACCACATGGGTGGACCAAGCCGTCCTTTTCTGCTGACAGATTATGTGATCTTTGAGGATATCTCATCAGGCCACGCCTTTGGAACTATAACCGCGTCAGTGCTAGGACCACACGGAAACTTTTGCAAGCAGTCAGCCAGGGGCTACCCACAACGATGTTGGTGTGAACATAAACATGAGCGGCCCCTTCTCAGTTCTTTTCCTGCCATCAGTCAGAGTCGTCGGACTGCCAACAGAAATGTCACTACTCAAAAGGCACTGTTTTAATTTTTTATATATTAATCACTTTTATAGTGATTTTCGGTGACCTGTATGCTGCTGGTGGAACAGTCTAAACTCTTCTGGTACTGCAAGTGAGCAGAGAAGAGCTACAGAGATGACTCCATGACATCTGTGTCTGCTGCTTTGGCCTCTCTCACGTGAAAGCCTGTTAGATCTACTGGGGCTCAAATCTGCAATCAGGTAATGCAGGAAGGGGGCTTTGGAGAAATTCCCTCCTCCAAAAGACTGTCGAAACAGTGGAGAAGCAGGTTCATGGTAAAGCCGTGTTGCCATCTCTGTCGACCTAATTGCGGTCATCAGAGTCCCGGGAAAAATCTTTGGGGAGTCCCAGACATACGCACCAGGACAAGGCTTCCACGACGAGATCCAGGTCGCCCCTGTGGATGTGCACTCTGCTTTGAAGTGGAGTGCTCCGGTGACGCTGACACCCCACCCCCACCCCGACTGTCGACTAGACATCAAGGTTGGGGCTTGGCATGGTCACTTTCCAGGCCTGTTGCGCCTGGTACGTCTCCACTGTCGATGGAAATCCAGCCTCTGTCAACCACTTCAGTCACGCCTACCAACCAAAGCGGTGCAGACGCACAGATAGTACTCATAACATTTTCAGCCATGGTAATACATTTACTGTCTGGCCTCCCTGTCCCAGGGGGCCCGTCGACCAGGGCTCCCACAAATATCCCATTGATGCCACAAGGTAATCCTTTATAGAATAGACCTCCTCTGCCGCCGCCGTCATTGGCACGGTCATTCATTTCCATCAGTGACAGAGTCAGTGATGTATATGAGTATAATCCTGATCTCATGAAGCAGGAGGATGAGGAGGAAGACTATGACTATGCTGAGAACCACTGTGGACATGGCACCAGCTCTGCAGTTTCCTCCTGTAGTGAGGACTCTGTTGTGAACACACCAAGATCACTTCCGGAGGATCCCTCATTTTGTTAACATGATGCAGCAAATGCAAACTGCCACAGGTTTCACCTTGGAAGAGTAGGATTCTACCAGAAACAACCTGCTGGAGTTTCTGGAGATGCCAGAATCTCCCTCTGCTGTGGTTCCTCCCCAGTTTCCAGCAATGGAGGATGCCACTTATTTAGCCTAGTATAGTCAATTTTACCAGCTGTGCCCAGAAGGGCAGACAAAATGTATTCTAACCCTTCCAGAAATCCTTTTATGCCAACCATCATGAGACTGACTCAGTGGTGACCACAGCTGCCCATGGTGGGTCAAGAGCAATGCTCCCCTCCTCCTCCTGATAGAGAATCCAGGAGGTTGGATGTCCTAGGCAAGTGTACGTATGCTCCTGCCTCGTTGGACCTGTGTGTTGCTAATTACCAGATCCATATGATAAAATATCAGAACAGCCTCTGGAGGAAGGCTAACACTGCTGCAAGGCCATGCCTGAGGAATCTACTAAGGAAGAGTTAATAAAAACTCTTACTGCTGGTGCTGATGTGGGGAAACATTTCATCCACACAGCATATGATTCTGAAGCCTCTGCCAGGGCTGTGGCCTCTGGCATCTGTCTCGAGCACTACTCTTGGCTCAGAGTATCAGGTTTTGCCACTGGCGTGCAACAAACAATTCTCAATCCTGGACATGCTAAGTGACCACTCCCCAGTCTCCTTTATATGGACCACTAAACTTGCCAAAAGCCCACCCCGCCTCATCGAGAGCAGGGTTCTGTGGAAAAGCAAACTTGGATCCCTCAAATTGGCCCTATCTGCCTACAACTGGTCCCCCATCAACAAGGCACCTACACTGGACCAGGCCCTTAGTTTTTTCACTGAAGGCTTCAATTCCATCTGTGATATCTATGCACCACACACAAAACGGAAAATTCGGGGGGAGGTTAACGGCTGGATTGATGGCAAGCTCCTCTCCCTCCTAAAGGAGAGGGACTGCCTCTGGGAAAAAGCCTCAAACTCAGGCAGCAAGCATGACCTACAGTGCTACAAAATGGCTAGAAATAGGTGCACCAAACTTATCAGGCTCGCAAAAGCCAATTTACATAAGACCCAGCTTAACAATGCATGGGGAGATGGAAGGAGGTTTTGGGACAACATCAAGAACATCCTTGGTAAAGATCAAAAGCAGCACCCTAAGATGCTCAACATTAATAACTCATCCTCCTCAGATCCGCTAGCCATTGCTGATGCCTTTAACCAGGCCTTTACAGACCTGTCCTCCGTGCTGCCTTCAGGCTACCTTCTGCCTGTGGAGGACCAAGGTTGCGCCAACCTGCTCATAACTAACCACCCAGCCTTCTACTTTAAGAAGGTGATGGTGAAGGAGGCCTTAACGATAGTCAGGAACGTCCTAGGCAAAACCAGCTTGGGGAGTGACGGGCTAGACATGAAGTTACTATCTCTCACCCTTGATATTCTTATTATGCCCATAACAATGCTGTTTAATAAATCCTTGGCCCTAGCTCAATTTCCAGAGGTATGGAAGCAAGCCCTGGTAACACCACTGCATAAGAATGGTGACAAGGCGCTGGTGTCAAACTACAGGCCAATATCTATCCTCTCCCTACTATCCAAAGCTTTGGAAAAAATTGTGGCAAGTCAACTCACAGAATACCTCAATAAGTACAATCTGCTTTGCCCAAACCAACATGGCTTCAGGCAAAAACACAGTACCACCACGGCACTGCTGGAATACACTGACTATGCGTACAAGGCGCTGGATGAAGGCAAATTTGTGGGGTCCATCTTCATTGACCTCACTAAAGCCTTCGACACCGTCAACCACTCTCTACTAGTACTCCAGCTCCAAAGATTGGGTGTGGCACCAAACACTGTGAATTGGTTAATTGATTACCTAACACACAGGAGCCAGCGAGTCAAAATCGGGCAGACGTTATCCAGCTTCAGATACGTACTCCTAGGAGTCCCTCAAGGATCAATTCTAGGGCCCCTGCTTTTCAGCCTTTTTGTAAATGATTTACCCACAGCCTGTGACGCCAAACTTACTCTGTATGCGGACGATGCCGTGCTGCTGAGGAGCAGCACCTCTCAGGTTGCCCTGCAAACACAACTACAGAACTCTATCAGTAAACTCAAGGACTGGTTCAGTAGGCAAAACTGCTACTAAATGACAAGAAAACCAAGGCCATGCTACAGTCCAGCCCCTACAACAAACACAAGCATGCTCCTCTCGTAATCACCAACAAGGCTGGTGAGCAGATTGAGCAGGTGCACTTTTTCAAGTACCTTGAGTCACCATTGATGACTCTCTCACTTATACGCACCACGTAGACTCCCTTGTCATAGTGGTAAACACAAAGATCGGGGTCCTCTATAGGCATAAGAAATCCCTCACCCCGGAAACACTCCGAATCTCAGTCTCCAGCTCCATACTCTCCACGATAGACTACGGGCTGGTGGTCTGTGGAGCTGCTACTGATACAGTGCTCAAAAGGGTCCAAATTGTACTCAATAAGGCATGCTGCCTCACCCTGTGTGCAGATCACTACAATCATACTTGCACCCTGTATGAGCGTACAAACTGGCTTAACCTAAAAGACAGGATCAAATACCAAACTTGCCTCCTAGGAAAGAAGGCACTCCTCGGAAAAACCCCACCCTGTATAGGAAACCTGCTCAAGGCTTCTCTCTCGACACACATCACCAGACGGAGGAAGAATGGAGCACTGTCTATACCATTCCGCCGAACCTCACTAGGGCAACGTGCTTTCTCCTATCGGGCCCCCCCTCTGGCTAAATGAAATTACAAACAAACAGCCTGTCTCAATTCAGAGTAGGCCTCAAACAGCACCTAATGTCTGACTCAAAATGCACCTGCTTCTCAGGCCACACTTGATAGACAGGCCTACCCCCAAGATAACACCCAGCAGGGCTACCTTGAGAACCCTGCCTCCATTCCAGGCTAGCCAAGAGCTTAAGTAAGCTATCAGTCCTCTTTAGAAGCACTTGTACTGCCCCTCCCAAACCCCCCACACACATACATACACACCATACCGACAAAAGCCCCTCTGAGCTGCGCCTGTTCACTGCCCCCACCCCACCTCTCGCTGTCTGCGGTTGGTTTCAAACCCAGTCCCCCTTGTTTCACTGTCACCCAGCCTCTCGCCATCTGGGATAGCGTTAAACCCTATGCAGTTACTCTGCCATAGTCTATCAGCGGATTTGGAGGTTTCCAGAGGTGTGCTACTTAGGGCAACCGATTAGAAATAGCTTAGTATTCAGTTACAACTGCTCAGCTTTTTTCTCCTATTTGTCTTATTGTCATGTAATCGCTCTTTAATGCCTAATGATCAGGCCTCTGTAACCACTGAATATGTGTATTGTCTTATTGTCCACCCTGACGTGGAACCTTTGTAAAAGAGCTCACGCTCAAAGGTCTTTCCGAAATACTAATTAAACAATTAAACAATCAATACCTCATTCAGAGGGTAGATACTGTTTGGCCAAGATGTAGAAGAAGCTTTAAAAAAATCTGCGATCATCTGGCAAGACTCTAAAGTCAGTAAAATCCCTGTACCATACCCAAAACAGAGTAGAAGCAGGGGTAACTTTCACCCATCTGCTGTCAGGGGACTGCATCTGGCCTACAGACAGCAGGAAAGGGGCCAAGGTGCAGGGGCCTTGCCAGGCCCCATCACAACCCCAGGTGCCAATTCAAAAGTACCTAGAGGTAGCATAGCGAGTGGCCTGCCCCCCAGCTTGACTTCTATATACACCCCCCAACCACCTTCTCCTTCAGGGGTGGTTGTAGGGGTCACTTGGCCCTCCACGTGGACTAATAGAAGGCAGTGACTACAGACATATGGGTTCTGGAGGTTATAGAGAAGGGACATTCTCTGGAGCTCTTGCACAACCCACCAGTGGTGACAGCATACCACCCACCGGTGCACATATCAGCAGTACATGTTCCAGGTGCCAGAACATCTTGGCAGACAAACTAAGCAGGTCACAGCCCAGGAAGCAGGAGTGGGAACTGCTGACCTTGGTCAACGACCTATTCAAAAGATGGGGCCATCCAGAGCTGGACCTTTTTGCATCACCACGCAATGCGAAACTGCCATGTTTCTGCACGCTTGCTCCTGGGCCTGGAGCTTTCTGGCAAGATGCGTTGTCCCTCACCTGGAAAAGGGGGGGTTTATATATGCCCTCCCTCTCTTGCTGCTAATTCGGAGAGTACTTCTCGGGCTGAAGGTGGACTGGGCAACTCTGATGCTCATTGCTGCCCTGTGGCCTCGCGAGATTTGCTATCCCCTGTTGCAACAGCTGGCAGTGGAACCCTCAGTACCTCTGACTCTATGCTGGGTTTGGCCTAGCTGTGCTACAAGGCCTACTATCATAAGCCTATAGATTCTAGCTGCCCTGACTGTTAGTGTTTGGTGCTGTCTGGGACTTGTTCCAAAGGTGTGGCCGGCCTGATGAAGGAGATATCCTCAAAGAAGACAGAAATGTTAGGTAAAAACTTACTGTAACAGTAGATCGTCAAGAAAATCTCTTTCATCAGGTCATGTCCCCCCACCTTCCTTCCTTCCCCCTTAGGGGCTGCAACAAAGAATCCTTGTACTGCTGTCTCCATTGCTAGCGGTTCCTGTACTCTGACTTAGCTGATAAGTGGAGTGCTGGAGTTTCTCCTGGTTCTCTAGAGGGAGGTCCTCCAAGCATGATCTCTGCCAAGGAACTGAGGAGAGGAGGGGCCACCCGCATTTATGTACATGCTGATGTCTGACTCCATCATGGGTGACCCCTGGCTGACTGCTTGCAAAGGTTTCCATGTGGTCCTAGCGCTGACATGGTTATTGTTCCAAAGATGTGGTCTGATGAGAGATTCTCTTGAAGATCTACTGTTACGGTAAGTTTTTTTTGAAACTGTTCATGTCTATGAGAGTGCGTTGCGCCACCAGGCCTGACTTGGTTTGTTATCGGGATGCCAAGTGAACCGATAGAGATCTTATCTATGTAACACTAGAGTGGACATCACATGGTATTTCTGGGGCACTTTGTCACCAAATGCGAATTATTCCCTATCTTTAACATTAAAGAAATGACAGACAGCAAACAAGAAAGTCATGTGATGTCCCACCGGGTTTTGAGATATATATATATATATATATATATTTGATTTCTATGCTTGAACTGCTGTAGGATGACACCTGCTAGCTTTCATACAGTTGAGAGAAAGATAAGCGCGGGGACCCCCCCCAAAATATATATCAACACTGAATATCCTACTGGTTGCTACCGTGCACTGGGTGTGTAATAGAAAAAGAGAGAGTGCTTCACTTGGGATATGTAATAAAAGCAAAGAATCACCACTTATTAATAAAGAACTAGATGTAAGGCCACAGATTTTCCATTTTCAAAAATGTGGAATTATGTTTTTACAAAATCTTAAAATCCATTTGTTTCCGGGCTTTTTTCTCTTTTTTTTTTTCAAAATTGAGAGCAAATCAGCATGTTTTATACTAAAAATATGATGCAAAAAGAGGAGTGGGTTACACAAATTTGGTGCCAGTTATTGTAAGTGTGGTGCACACAGGTTAATGCACAAATCCATTTTTTAAACACAGCTTTTCCATTTTTGCGGGAAAAGGGTGGCCTAACAAATGAGAGTGGACCCACAGAATGATTGCTGAGGGGGGACAGCCCAAAACATAGCAAGTATTTATTGGGCTGTTTGGACAGTAAGAGGTATTTTTTAAAATTGGAAATTGAAAACCTCTGTTGTGATTGGTGTGATCCAGTCACATGACTATGCAGTTATAACAGCACAGTGTGTTATTACTTGTATGATAGGCTTACATGGGTATTTTACAAATGAATATTCTTGTTCACAGGAAATTGATGGAAAGTCCCTCCTGCTGATGCAACGCAATGATGTTCTGACAGGGCTGTCAATCAGGCTTGGCCCTGCCCTAAAGATTTATGAATACCATATCAAAGCCCTGCAGAGGAGCCATTTTGAGGAGAGTACGTTCTTCTGCTGAAAGGTGGCAGACACAGGCTGGCACTGACTCTGGCGATCTCCAAGACTTCCTCAGACTTGATTAGACCTGATCTTCTCTGAAGAAGCAGAGAAGTTGGAAAAGAACTGAGATTTGACCAGAGGCACAAGGTGGACGGACGGGAGGGGCTTAGGCAAGGTTGGTTCAGTTGGATGACCGTGTCTTGACGTTTAGGTCTCCAGAAGATCCAAGCACAATATCATATGATCTATCTTTGCACAAGTTCTGCCTGTTTTTTTTCTTTTCAAGTAAGAGGCTAGAGAGCTTCTGGTTCCCCGTTGTTTGTATCCATGGAGGAAACATCCACCCCTCATCTCGGAAGAAGCTCAGCGCTATACCCAGTGGGGTTTACTGGGGTAAGCTGGCCAATGCCTTGTTTCTGGAGGAGTCCTGTCAGCCACGGCCAAACTGTTTTGCAATTTTCAGATAATCACTACGCCTTTTACCTTGCTGCCAGCAGGAGGGGGCGCTCATGTTGTGCCAACACGCACTGCGACATTCCAATTCTTACTAATGCGGCTCGCTGCTTATTTTAAGCAAGAATTGTTTTTTCCTCTTTTAATATTTAAAACAAAATGTATTATTGAACACATTTTTTTTCCATTGCGAAAAGTATCTACATTTCAGTGTCGTGACTGTTATGTTTTTTATGATATTTTTTTACATGATTTTCTTGACTGAAATGAACGGTCTTATTTTAAGAGTGTTATTATTCAGACTGGTTAGAATGTCATGCTGAGTTACAATGGCACCCCATCAGGGTCGTCTTTTTTTCCTTCAGATTCCTAAGGTTCTTTAAATAACAACCCTGCAGCGCCTGGAAGAGCTTAGTCAAAAAGCTGCCCCCTCTCCCCCTGTACAGTCTCTTTATTTTGTCCAGAAAGGAGCCGGAATGGATGAGAAGCATCATGCCTCACCAGTTAAGGTTCAAGTCAGCCAGTGCATCTGTTTCTTGAAAGTAAAGGTCTGTTTTAATGAGGACCAGTCATTTTTGACCGAATGGCTACTTATTTTTAAGACTTGTCTATAATATGTACTCGGTAGGCCTCTCCTTTACATTGATTCCCCAGTTGTATGTGGAGAATTTTAGAAAACATCAGTCTCCGAAATTTGGAACCAGACTGGATGCCTGAATTAAGAGGCAGCCATAGAACTAGTGACAGCCTAAATAAAATAATTGACATAAAATATCACCCCCCCCGGCTGATTTTGACACTTTAATTTCTATATGTGTGTGTGTGAGTGTGGTGGGGGTGACAGAATCTTATGTTTTTCAGCACAGTCCAGATAACAAAAAAAAAGTTTGGGTGCCATATTGGTGCAGCAATGCAACACCAAACCAGCCCTTCTATAGCGCACATTCATGGCATTAAATAATGCCAATAATGCCAGTGTCAGAGGCTCAGTAGGTTACACACTTGCCTCTAGGGAAGATAGGAAGGTCGTAGGGTTTTTATACTTGGGTTAATACCAATACAGTGGCGTGAAAAAGTATTTGCCCCCTTCCTGATTTTCTCTATTATTGCATATTTGTCACACTGGATGTTTTCAGGTCTTTAGACAAAATGTAATATTAGATAAAGTGAACCTGAGTGAACAAATAACACTTGTTTTTTTTTTTTATTTCACTTATTTAATGAAAAAAAGTTAACCAACACCAATTGGCACTGTGTGAAAAAGTAATTGCCCCCTTACACTTAATAACTGGTTACGCTACATTTAGCTGCAATGACTGCAACCAAACACTTCCTATAATTCAATATCAGTCTTTCACATCGCTGTGGAGGAATTTTAACCCACTCTTCCTCGCAGAACTGCTTTAATTCAGTAACATTTGGTAGGTTTTCAGCATGAACTGCTCGCTTCAGGTCCTGCCACAGCATCTCTATTGGGTTTAAGTCTGGACTTTGACTAGGCCACTCTAAAACTTAAATTTTACTTCTTTTTAGCCATTCTGACGTGGACTTGCTTTTGTGTTTTGGATCATTGTCTTGCTGCATGACCCAACTACGCTTCAGCTTCAGCTGACGGAAGGATGACTGGACATTCTCCTTAAGAATTTTCTGGTACAGAGCAGAATTCATGGTTCCTTTAATTATGGCAAGTCATCCAGGTCCTTAGGCAGCAAAGCATCCACACACCATCACACTACCACCACCATGTTTGACTGTTGGTATGGTGTTCTTACTGTGGAATGCTGTGTTTGCTTTAGGCGAGACATTATGGGATCCATGTTTTCCAAAAAGTTCCACTTTGGACTCATCTGTCCATAGAACATTTTCCCAATTGGCTTGTGGATCATCCAGGTGCTTCTTGGCAAATGAGAGACGAGCATTTATGTTCTTATTGGTTAGCAGTGGTTTCCGCCTTGCTACTCTCACATGAAGCCCATTTTTGCCCAGTCTCTTTCTGATTGTGGAGTCATGAACACTGACCTTAGCTGAGGCAAGAGAAGCCTGCAGTTCTTTGGATGTTGTTTTAGGATCCTTTGAGACTTCTTGGATGATTTTACACTGCGCCCTTGGAGTAATTTTGGCAGGCCGCCCACTCCTGGGAAGGGTCACTACTGTTCCAAGTGTTCTCCATTTGGAGATTATGGCTCTCACTGTGGTTCATGGAGTCCCAGAGCCTTAGAAATAGCTTTGTAACCCTTTCCAGACTGATAGAGGGCAACAAAATGTTTTTCTGATCTTTTCAGGAACTTCCTTTGATCATGGCATAATGTGCTTGTTGAATCTTTGTGCTGGCAATGTGACTCTGATGGTAAGGGCCAAAATAAGTGAGGTTTATATTGAGCAGGGCTGGCTGTAATCAAGTCTGGCTGTGTTCAATCAGCTGACTCTAATTATCCCTTTAATTGGGTTGATTTAACTAGGGGGCAATTACTTTTTCACACAGTGCCAGTTGGTGTTGGTTAACTTTTTTCATTAAATAAATGAAATAAGTAAAAAAAAAAAAGTGTTATTTGTCCACTCAGGTTCCCTTTATCTAATATTATATTTTGTCTAAAGACCTGAAAACATCCAGTGTGACAAATATGTAATAATAGAGAAAATCAGGAAGGGGGCAAATACTTTTTCACGCCACTGTAGTTGACACTGTAGTGCAGTACAAGGGGTGTGCTGCATTGTTGAGGTGCCATACTTTGGATGAGACGTTAAACCAAGGTCCTTTCCCCCATCTCTGGTCACTGTCCAGGTCGATGTTAAAGATCTGATGGTACTTACTGAAGAACAGTAGGGGAGTTTTCCCGGTGTTATGGCTAGTCAAACATTTAAACAGGCCCATGTAACCCTGCCCCCAGGATGCACTTGGCAGTGAGTTGTCACAGTTCGGTGTGCCTTTCCTGGTAACACATTACAAAGAATGTGCTGTAGTGCTTTTGCACTAAAAACAGCTTTTCAAGAAAAAGTAATACCTTGTTTTATAGGCTTAAACATAAAATTAGATTATGTTAGATGCTATCAATCCTGCACTTTAGTTTAACAAAATTGGCCTATAGGGGGTTTTGACAGAGTCCCTTTGTAACTTGCAAATCCTGCGGAGAAGTCAAGATCTCTTATATATTGAGCCCATCTTCTTTGAAGCGTGTTTTTAACTCCTAAAACCAGACCAATATTTACATGTGGATATTTATAGTGCAGTAGTTCTCTAGGAACAACCGTAGTTTTTTATAAACACCTTCTGGTGTGGTATCTAAATAAATTAATACAAATTATAAAACAGATTGTCCATAAAAGGGGCTGGTGAGTAGGACTCATAATTTTTTATCATGGCAAAAAATATATGACGGAAAAACAAATGAGTGCTATCTTGTTTAAACAACTGTGAACACCCTGTTTTAGTTTAAAACGGCCAGAATTGGGCTGTGATGAGTTCACTGATACGTTCAGCAGGTATTTGCAAAAGGAAAATGCATCAGGAGTTAATTTGTCAGGGGGGAAAGCAAGTGGCTGATGTATGTGGTCGATGCCTTGGAAAACATCATAGATAAATCGAATATGGGTATAAGGGAAGGGGAAAGGGAAATTGTTTAACCAGGAAAGGCACACTAAGCCAAAGCTTGTTTCCAGTTGCGACCTGGGAGCACAAGGAAGTTAAGTGACTTGCTCAGGGTCACACAGTATATAAGTGGGGGCTGTGAGATTCAAACCCAGGTCTCCAGGTCTGTAGCTCAGAACCTTAAACCACTGCGCCATACTGCCTCCTAAATGACTGACAAATGTTTATTAAAGTGATTTTTTTTCCAGTTTTCTGCAAAAATAAAATATCAGTTGGTATCAGCAGGACTCAAATTTTACAAGCTAGTCCCCAAAAACTAGACTTTTGGGACATTTCATTCTTTATGACAAAAGATATTTGCATGAAAACAGGCTCTTGAACTCCATCGTTTCCTGCTTCATTTCCTGTCCAGAAGTCATATCTTCTGCTTGTGACATATGAATGATTTATGTGGCAGCACTTTGTGATGTCACCTGTTCCCTTGGATTCCATTCCCGTAAACAAAGAAATGTTACAGACAAGTAAAAGTGTGGTGAAAAAAATACAGAAGAAAGTGGGCACACTGTAGGTGTGGTGGATTTGAATGAACCTTTAAAGAAAAAAAATATGAATTTTTCTCCTGCCTCTTATCACCCATCCACTACCCCGACAATTGGGGGTGTTGCAGTTGCCCCCTTCCAGATAAGAGTACAGGCAGATGGCTGTCTTACCACTTTGAAGCTGGCGGGGAAGGGGGTGGCACAAATGCTGGTGCAGGCCTCAACTTTCCTACCTCCCTGTAAGCTGCACTTCTTATCTCCGTGGTGTACTCATTATTGGACTAATTTGTTTTTTCTGGAAGACAGCTTTCTGGGGTTCTACTATCCGCTCTGCATGCAAGGCATAACAGAAGCAGGTTCACATCACAATTTGTGGTGCAGAAAATGTGATTTGTAAACCAAATATTGCCTTGATTAGCAGCAGTTGCTAACCAGTTGATTTTCCACATTGCGGTATTGTTTCCAGCAAGTGCAGTATTTCCTCCCCACAATTTCAGTTAATTTTCCCACTGTTGCTGCAAAAAGTACCAAATGTTTTCCACAGTTGCACTCTTCTGGGTTGTATCTTAAAAAAAAAAAAAAAAAAAAGTGTTCTTCAAAACTGACTGCTAATCCAAAAAGTTTGGGTGAGCGATTATGGCTAATCAAGTTTCTGAAACTACTGTGATTTATACATTGGTCCATGTCAGAGACAGTACTTTTTGAAAGTATGTACAAATTTTCTTTAAAGATGGGCTCCAGTCATAACCCACAAATCACAGTTTGGATCAGCAGAATTCAATCACACAATATTCTCTAAACATCCGAATTGCACCCTATTCGTATTTATTTAACTTTATGTTTCTGCTTCTGTCTCCACCATGGCCCCATCCGCCGTGGCAACATTCCAGTCCCAACCCTGCACCTTCTCTGGTGCTTAACTGCTTACTTGTAACACGGTATTTCCTTGGGGGTGGGGGTGGGGTGGGGAGGAAGTTGTCCCTTATCCCCTGTGCCGCACTATATAATTTCAGAAAGTAGCAGCCAGCTAGTGCGTCCAGGGCAAGAGAGTACTGTGGCATCCTACGTGCTAGGCAGGAGATTTTCCCTGTTCTCTCCATAGAGATGCCAGACTTGAGGGCAGAAGAAGTGCATCCCCATGCAGAGGCATAGCTGTTCCATGTTGTAGCCAGCCAGCGTCCCTCCCTCAGAAACCGCTCATACTGCACCGCCACCTCTGGTCGCCTGCCACGGCAGAGCCTGTAGATCACCCTTCCCTGAGTTAGGAGAGCATCCTCTGAAACACTCTGTGCTCCTCCCCCAGCCAGCCTACTGACAACTCAGGCTTGTTCTCGAACCTGGGCTGCCGGCATTGCGAGCAGTAGCGCTTTTGCTGGGCTGAAGGGCCGACAATTGTACCCCATTTTGTCCATTATTAAGTACATCTTCATGAAAACTGGATCTCTGTCCCTTGTCGTTCGCTTACAGTTGAGACTCAGTATAAGTTAATGGGGTCTCCAAGGGATGTGCCTTATGGTATAGGAGACTCTGAGCTTGGGTTTGGGCGAAAGGATCGTAAAAAGCAAGCTGAGCAGTTCTGTCTGCCCAAACCTGAGGAGAGGTGTCACTTAAAAAAATCTCTTGGAGGCCCAATTAACGTATTATAAATCAAACAAATTTAGCTTGAATGATTTATAAGAAGTTTAGAGTTTTCTTTTGTTTGTTTATTTTATTGGGCTGCCCTCCCCCCAATGAAGTGGAGCACTCCCTAACACTCCTACACAAAGGCACACTGTACACAGGATAAGAGGTATACAGTGGCTCTGGGTGCTGACGGAATAAAATTACATTAGTGATTTATAATCTGAAGCTTTTGACATCACAGTCTATTGCTGACTATGATGTCACAAACAGGGCATTAATATAACATAGAACATTTTCCTGGCCTCTGATTGCCTGAAACCCCTGGCAAGGGCGTACATTTATGTGCCAGCAGAGACCAGGGAAATAACTAGTACCAGCCCAGTGTGCCACACCACAATAAAAATCACTCTGCCACACTGAAAATCAAAACTGAATGTCAGCCATTTTTTTATCCTCGCTTAGCAAGTGTCCTTCCCAACTGGGAACTGACTCCTGCTTACCTTCCCGCTCTCAGTTCACTTACCACGGTAACCAAACAAAAAAAAATTCAATCAAGTACCTTGCGCTGTTTCATAAACGCTCCTAGACAACCATGCTTTTTTTAAATTTTTTTATATCAAACATGAGTGCTGCAGGCAGCGTGCAATATTTCCCCGTCCCATCTTACAGGCAGTGTGCGATACATCTCTGCCCCCCCAACACTATTCACCAAAACCTTGGCAACATGGAAACCATTTTCTGCTTAATTTTCTTTTTTTTTTTTTCCACTTTCTGTTTGTCCTCCTGCCCACCCTGGAGCTTTGCATCTTCAGGAGACACCAAGTACTACCCCATGACTTGCCTTACCTGAGTCCTCGGGGATTCCCCCATGGGGCCGTGGATATACCTCCCCGGTGGGTAGGGGGCAGGGCCCTGACACCCCGATGTCTTCTGTATTTCGTTGGGTCCCCCAATGGTCAGGCAGGCAGCCGCAATCGGTCCAAATGGGTGCTCCGTCTGCCCGTTGCTCCGGCGGTGTTTTTCCGTTTTCATCCTGTGTGGTATTGCGTCCTGATGTCAAGGCACTGAGCACCGACATCCACCACACTCCTCCCACTGGCCCCTCCTACAAGCTGTAGGACTTGCTGTACCTCGGGCCTCTGCCCAGGGTCAGGCAAACTATGGGCCTTGATCCCCTCCCTCCCCCCTGGAGAAGGTGAGCAGTTCTGGGACTCTCAAGCCTTCTCTCCCGGATGGCCCTTCAGGAGTCCGCTCCTGAACCGGGTCGCCGACGTCATGAATGGAAATCCGACCGCTGTGCCGATGGGACGGCTTCTTTAATTTTCAGTACAGATACACTCTGATCAGTTCCCCCTGCTTGCCACTCTGCTCCGCGCTGGGAATTCAAACAGCGTAATCTGCTGCTTTCACTTTCACAGCCTAGTCTCATAGACATTGCCGACCATGCTCACAGTTTGCCTTGCTCTCGGAACTGATAAAACGAAAAAAAAAAAAAAAAAAAAAATGAAACTATTTAAGCACAAAACTCTGTCTTGCTAACAGTCCTGCTAGCGATGGGCACTCGCTACTTGCAGTGCTCTGTACTGGCAACTGTACAACTGAATGGGCTACTTTGCCAAAAAAGGGGTTAAAAATAATTTTATAATATTTTAACTTTTTCAATAGTTTTTTTTTTTTTTAATTTTATTTTCCACTTGCCCCTTTTCTAAGCACAATAATAGCTCAACATGGTGAGTGGAATGGGCTATATTGGACCTTCCAGGGGCTATAAGGTCCTCCCCCTGCAGTGGTGGGTCTCATTATGTCCCCGAGGCGGTCCAGTGCATGTAGCCCAGTACCACCCACTCTGTTGGGTATTATTGTTAGCTTCAGCTTCTGAATAATCCTCTGCTGTAGACGAACTGCAAGTAGCAAATTCCTGTTTTCATGTGAATACCCTTAGTAATGAAGAGTGGAGTGACTTGAAATGCTATGGTGTTTTTCAGGAAAGTTGTACAGCTGAGTTCTGCTCATGCTGAAAATTTGTTCTGCTGATGTCTACCAAATGGTTGATCTGCATTCGGGGGAGGGGTGGGGATAATGAGATATCTGGCTCCTGCAGTAGTGAAAAATGAAAAAGGCTCCCACCGGTTTGCAGCTTGGTCGATGACACCAACTCTGATAATACAAAGTGGTAACGGGCTGCCGTGTAGTGGCATTGCTACTGTGCTTGTAGCCCGCCGTAACGTCTGCATGCCTGGAAGTTATGGAATCTCTAGTATTTAGATAAACATGTTTGACTCTGCACTAAACTTGCACTGTGGCTCTGGACTGGACCAGAAACGGGAGGAGGGGGCTGCACTGCATATGCAACAGGGCATTAGAAAAAAATCCTTTGTCTACCAAAATAGTATTCACAAATGGTCAAAGTGACTTGTAGAATTTTGAATGCAAGCCATGATAATTCTCACACAGAACGGCCATGATGATATCAGCAGTTGTTTGCGCCTTGGCATCCGTTAAGGGTTTAGGTATTGGGAAGTCATTGTGACTAACAAAAAAAAAAGTACACCTTTTGAGTAAAAAGGTTGATTTGCAGATTTTTGTTTCTATCAGTGTTTTCTAAAATATAGTCAAATGCAACCTTTTTAAAGGTTAACAGGACTGAATCACATGACTTACCTTGCAGTTTTCTGTAGCTACCAGGGACGTCCATGGCAGAGGACTGTTTTCCAACCAAACACGTCACAGACCTATACATGTCATGGATCAAATGTGTCGCAGAACCTCACAAACACCAAAGCAGCACTACCTGCTGTGCCAGCTTGTGCGTACTCTGCCAGGCTTCTCACCTTCCATTACCTTACCCCACCACACCAGGATCTGAATCCCAAGTACTCCTACAGTTTTTTAAATTCTTCGCATTCACATACCCTTTTTACTTGTGTGGTGATCCATGGTGGCTTGGTGTTGAAATTGTAAATAAAACGGAGGAGAGAGGATGCTGACATGATCGTGATGCGTTTGGTTGGAGAAACTGGCCTCAACCGATGTCTCTGATTTTACCTCACACTTTTCCATTTTCACACCCCTTTACCTGGTGGGGTGTCTCACTAGACCCTTGGAATCTCAGAAGCGTGAAATTATTGACCAGCAAGCCCTGTTTGAGGCTGGGTGTTATCGTACAATAATGCCCACTGCAAGTGAGTCACTGCCTCATGCCTTTAACCATGCTAGGTGAGTATTATTGGATGGTGACGACCCACCTTTGAGGGATGCATTCCTATTATATGGTTATGGCATAGTTTTTAAATATTTAAATATTTTAAGTTTGTGTATATGCAAGGTATTATCAGGTATCGTGCACTGCATCCTAGATGGTGTTGAATCAATCGGGATGAAGGATTTTCAATACTTTTTATTCCATGTTGCTTGTTTTTTTGCATTTTTTTTATTTTACTGTTTCTTGCTACTGTGGACCCCGATGTGGACCACTCTTTTTGGGGGATTGAGAAGTGCAGCTAGAAAGTAAGGTAGCTCTAGCAGTTGATTGATGCCAGTATTAATGCCAAAGCTATGTGCTGTGTATTCACTTAGCAGGCTTGGTCATAGTCATTTCTTGAATCAAGAGACGACGGAGAAAACGGCTGGAAAGGAAGGAAGGAACGTGATTGGCCAGTCGCTTCAGTAGGAATTTTAGGTCAGTTTTGGTGGTGTCTGAGTGACTGACTTGGATTGACAATTACTGAACCAGTTTCTCCATCCCTGTTCCTGGTTTAGCAATGTAGGCACATTCCCCCCCACTTTGATGAAATCCTTCAGAATAGGATGGATTGTTTTTTGACCTTTCTCTTGGTATACTAGCATTGCTGGAAGCCAGGACCACTAGTTCTTTCCAGTCTGTCCCCCTTTTCCACACAGACAAAGATAATGATCTCAGGAGCAAGAATTGGGGCTTTTGAAAGTTGATGTCTTGCTTACTTAGAAACAGAATTTGATGGCAGGTAAGGACCGCTTGGCCCACCTAGTCTGTCCATGTTCCCTACCTACTGTTACACCACAGACCGTACTTGATCTCTGGCTTTATTGCTCTTCCCCTACCTTACCACTAAGGTTCCTATATGCCTATCCCATGCATTCTTGAATCCTGTTACCAGTTTTGCCCCCACCACCTCCGCTGGAAGGAAGGCTGTTCCAGACATCCACCACTCTTTCTGTGAAGAAGTACTTCCTCACATCTCCCCTGAGTCTACCCCCCTCCAGCTTCATAGTGTGTCCCCTTGTCACTAAGCATCTTTTTTCTGAAAAATGTTTCTCTCTCGAACCTTATTTATATCCATGAGATATTTGAAAGTCTCTATCGTAACCCCTTCTCCCTCCTCTCCTCCAGGATGTACATATTGAGGTCCTTTAGTCTGTCCTCATAGGGCTTTTGATGCAGACCCTGCACCATTTTAGTTGCTGTCCTCTGGACCACCTTTACGCTGTCATTGTCCTCCAGGAGATGTCTCCAGAATTGGACCCAGTACTCTAGACGAGGTTTCACCAGTGATCTATACAACAGTAACACCACTTCTCTCTTTCATCTGGTGATACCCCTCCATGTGCAACCTAGCATCCCACTAGCTTTCCCCACTACTTTCTTACATAGCCTGACCACCTTTAGGTCATCAGATATGATTACTTCCAGGTATCGTTCCTGTTTGATAGTCGTTAATATTACACCCTCCATTTTGTATTCTGCCCTGGGTTTCTGTGCCCCAAGTGCATGATGTTGCACTTGTTTGCATTGAAACTTAGCTGCCACACCCTTGACCACTCCTCTAGCTTTCTTAGATCTCTTAATAATTTTTCCACACACACCCGAGTGTCTACCCTATCACAGATTTTAGTGTCAGCAGCAAAAAGGCATACCTTCCCTTCTAGCCCCTCTGCAATGTCGCTAATAAAAACATTAAAGATGTCCAGTCCTAATACTGATCCCTGTGGCACCCGGTGGCCACCTTCCCTTCCTCAGAGTAAACTCTGTTTACCACCACCCTCTGTCTCCTGTCCCCTAACAGGAGACAGAGGGTTACCCAGTTTACCACCTTTGTGCGCACTCCTAGGCTATCCAGCTTGTTTACAAGTCTCTTATGTGGAATGCTGTAGAAGGCCTTACTGAAATCTAGGTAGGCCACATCCACCGCTCCACCCATATCTAATTCCCGGTTACTCAGTCAAAGAAATCTATCAGATTTGTTTGACATGACCCCCACCGGTGAATCTGTGCTGCCTCGGATCTTGTAAGCCACTGGATTTAAGATATTCCATCTTTCTTTCAGTAGTGAGTCCATTAACTTCCCCACCACCAAAATTGCCAGCATCCTTCCGGCTACCACTTTTGTGAAATGGGAATACATCTGCCCTCCGCCATTCCTTCAGAACCGCTCCTATCTCCAGAGAGTGGTTGAACAGGGCTGTCAAAGAGGCACAGCCAGCACCTCTCTGATCTCACTCAGTATCCTTGGATGCACCCTGTCTGGCCCCATTGCCTTGTCCACTTTCAGATCTGCGAGTTCCTTCAGGACTCTGTCCTCTATAAATGAACTAGTGTCTACTAATGTTCCTTCAGTGCTCCTGGCACTTATCTGTGGTTCTCTGCCTCCTCCTTCCTCTGTGAACAATGAACAAAAGTATTTGTTCAGGATGTCCGCTTTTTCCTTGTCCTCCACCGCAAACTCCCCCCTTCCATACTAAGTCTTAGTATCCTCCCTGGTCTTTCTCTTTTTGCTTATATACCTGAAAAATATCTTGTCCCCTTTCTTTACTACCTGGGCTGTTTTCTTCTCTGTTTGCACCTTTGCACTCCTAATTGCTTTCCCTGCTTCCCTTTGTTTTTCTTGATACAGTTCCCTGTCCTCCTCCCTTTGTGTCTCCTTATATCTCCTGAATGCTAACTTTTTTGCACTTACCTTCCTGACCACCTCTTTTGAGAACCATAGCAGTCTCTTTTTTCCTCTTGCTTTTACTTACTTGCCTGATGCAGTTTTTTTGCCTTCACTATCCCTTTTTTTTAGTTTTGCCCACTGTCCCTCCACTCCACCCAAGTCCTCCCCTTCCCCACCAGGGCATCCCTGAGGCATTCTGCATCTTTTTAAACTCAGCCCTCCTGAAGTCCAGAACCCTTGCCTTTGTGTGGTTTGATTCTGCCACAGTGCTAATATTGAACCATTCTGTACTGTGATCACTGGTCCCCAGGCGGCCACCAATTGTGATGTGTGCAGTGCTGTCCCTATTGGTGAGTACAAGGTCCAGTATTGCCCCCTCATGCATGGGCTGTTTTACTAGTTGCCTGAGGAAAGCCCCCTTGCAGGGAGTGCAGGATGACCCTGCTCCTAGCTGAAGCTGGGATGCTTCAGTCTACAGCTGGCAGATTGAAATCCCTTACCAGTAGCACATCCCCCTTATTTGCTGTCTTTTGGATGGCTTCCACTGGAACCTTGTCCAACCCCCCACGTTGGAGTTCTGTAGATCAAGCCAGTCTGAATTGCAGCTCCATTCCCTATTTCTAGGGTGACTCACAGTACCTCCATCCCTCGCTGTATTCCCTGTATCTCTGTTGCTTTTATGCTATCCTTCATGTTAAGAGCCACTCCTTCCCTTTCTTTCGCACTCTGTCCTTCCTTAACAGAGTATAGCTTGCGAAGGCTATATCACAGTCTTGGCACTCACTGCACTACGACTCAGTAATGGCAACAATGTCCAGGTCAGCTTCTGACATAGTGGCCTCTAGGTCCAGGATTTTATTTCCCAGACTTTGAGCATTTGCACACATGGCCTTCCAGATTCTGCTACCACCTTGCTTGTCAACCCCCCCATTTTCCCTTTTGCCTTCTCTCCTTGCCCCGTCTGCTCTCATTCCCATCTTTTTTCATTTCTACCATATTATTTTTTTTTGTTAGGTACCCTTGGGGAATTCTGTCCCTTAGGTTCTCCCTACGATTACTTAGCTTGTGTGGGGGGCAGTTTGTCTCCTGCTTCCTACGCGCCCCAGGGATAGTGGTTCCCTCCTGGATGGATGCAGTCGCTCTCCCCTGTATAGGCCCCCCAATGTAGTCAAACCGCTCCTCTCTGCACCACTCCTTCAACCATGAGTTGAAGCTCCTGGTGTGGAGTACCTTATCCTCCCTCCATCATAGACAAGGCAGCACCTCAGAAAAGGCCACTGAATGTGCTACCTGCCTAAAACTCCTCCCCCCAACTCCCTGAACTATCCTAGCCTTGTCCCTAGCCAGGTCATTAGTCCCCAGGCAGTTTAGATAGAGATTTGCCAGAGTGAGACACAGAGTTGGACTTGAACAAAAGGAGTTTCAGTAAGGCCCCTACCTTCCCTCCATGAGAACTGAGCTCCTACCTTCCACTATGCACTCATTGGACCAACAATGTTTTCTAGAGATTAGTTTTATGGAAGCCTAGTGCTTCTTGAACAGAGAGACAATAATTCTAAAAATTAGTCTGTAGGAATTTTCTTTAGAGGCATCCATTTGGAACCCACCGCCAGGCTGCTCATTTTTAACATCAGTGTCCTGTGCAGCACGGTGTTGAAAGACTCACTACAGTCCAGATAGGCCATGTCCACTGCCCTCCCGTGACCTGTTTCCCTGGTCACCTGGTCGAAAAAATCAATCAGATTTGTCTGGCAAGACCCTCCCTCTCATGAATCCATGCTGCCCATGATCTTGTAGCCCATTAGATTCAAGTTATTCTACCAACCTTTCCTTTAACAGGGTTTCCATTAATTTCCCCACCACTGAGGTGAGACTGACTGGCCTCTAGTTTCTATCCTCATCACAGCTGCCACTCTTTATGTAAAGGGACCACTGCTGCGCTCCTTCCATCCTCTGAAACCACACCTTTTTTCAGTGAGCTGTTGAATAGGGCTGTTAGTGGGGCAGCTAGCACATCCTGAGATCCTTTGGTACCCTTGGGGGTATCCTGTCAAGTCCCATGGCCTTGTCCACTTTCAGAGCTGCACGTCCCTTCAGGACTCTTTCCTTTGGAAATAGACTTGTCTCCACCTCGTCCATTCCTGCTGCTAGCTGGTGGTCCGTCCCCCACTGTAAAACTGGCAGAAGTACCTGATCAGGATGTCTGCCTTTTCTTGGTCCTCTTCTGTGCAGACCCTCCCCGCCCACCCTTTTATCCTCAGTATCCCTCCTCTTGCCTTACTCCACTCACTTATACACATGAAGAAAGTCTTATCCTTTTAAGCTACTCCTTTGGCTGTCCTTTCTTCTGTCTGTGCCTTTGCTTCCCTCACTGCCTTTCCTGATTCCCTCCGTTTTGCTTGGTACATCTTCCTGTCTTCCTCCCGCTGTGTTTCCTTAAACCTGCTGAATGCCACCCTTTTTTCCTTAGAGAACCTTAACTGTCTCTTTTTCCTACTTCTTTTACTGATTTCTTCACGCAGAAACTGATTTCCTTATTACGCCCTCCCTTATTTTTCCCCACTGTATCGCTACCCCTTCCTGGCAGTTCCACCCCCACCACCACCACCACTACTACTACAAGGCAGTCTCCCGTTTCTTTAAAATCTGCCCTCCTAAGGTCCAACACCCTTGTCCTGGTATGGTTAGCCTCTCTTCGTGTCTTAATGTTATACCACACTGTACAGTGATCACTGGTACCTAGGAGACTGCCACTGACGTCTGCAGTGCCGTCCCTGGTTTGGAAGCACCAGATCAGCACTGTCCTATCCCTAGTGGGTTTATTGGCTAGCTGCCTGAGAAAAGCCCCTTGTCATGAGTCAGGGATGGTCCTGTTCCTCCAGCTGCCGTTGGAAGGCTGCACTCCTCATCTGGCAGATAGAAGTAATCAACTAGCAGTACCTCCCCCTTACTTGCCGTCGTGATGGTGTTTGCACAGCATACCTAATAATACAGTTTATGACATGGGACAGACCAATTACTGATAAAATGTTAATTCAGTCACTTTATTGGGTAGGGACTTCAGCTGTGTGTCAAGATGTCATTAATTTATTTAGCAAGCTGCTCCCCGACCAGTCTGAAGCAGAGATGGGCAGAGTGTGAAGAGACTTTTCCATTCCCAGCTTCAAGAATTAACCTTTGCCAAGGTACTGGCCAGTCTGTTGCAATGTTTTCTTCACTGCACTCCGTAACTCTTGGCATGTCCATGGTGTCACTGTTCAGTGATAACAGCAGTGCCATTCACTTTTGTTGTCCAAACAGATATCAGTTGTAACTGCCATCCCTGAGTGGTTAGAGACAGATATAAATCAGCAAGAGCTCACTTTCCACACTCACAGTTGCCGGGTATTTTTGTGCAGAGATCAGTTCTTGTTTTTGGTGTTCGGAACAGATTTAGGTTCTCATGGGGCAGGGTCTAATGATCAGGTCTTTTGCAGCCCTTAGAATGCACTGCTTCACAGTTGTAAATTGGAAAGCACTTAAAAAGGAAGGCCAGAATTTTGGTGAGTGTATGGAATAGGGCTTATGGTTGCTGTCTGCCAATCAGAATGCAGCGATTGAGCTGCTATAGTCTGTAAGGAATAACAGATGATGTAACAGCATTGGGGTTTTTTTGTTTTTTTTGTGGGGATGGCAAAAATGGTAGCTCGGATTTTGGAAGGGGATCAAAGGAGTGTTCTGTTAGCATGAGGGTGCGTCTTAGAATTACTTAGCAATTCTGACAAATTAGGTAATTTGATTTCATTTACTTACTGAGACTGTGATGCTGGCGTGCATTAGTGAGGAGTGGCCAATAGGTGGAGCTAGTGGAACACTGTGTTCTTGTCCTTGGTTACCATGGCCCTGAGAAGCGTTGCAGGTTTGGTGAGAGGGCAAAGTGTGAAGCACGGGTTTCTGACCTTGTTGGGGATGGTTAATTGAAACAACTTCATTTGCTGATCTGTTTCAGAGGCTCCCTTTGCCCATCTGTCATCAGAATAGCTGCAGTTTTTTTTTTATTCAAGCCTTTTGTTTTCTTGTGATGCGCTTTTGAAGTCTTTGGAAATCACTGGGTCACAGTAGGACCCACTCAACCTTCTGCTTCCCAAAGGTCACTGCCTGTCCCTTGAATAACAGCATGCGCTCAGCCTGAATGCTGCTGGGATGGCACATTTCAGTACTGTTTGGGGGTACCTTCCCACTGAAAAGGGAAGGCTCCCTACCGCTCAGTCATGACAAAGACCTTTACAAGTTCTTAACAGTAGAGATAGTCCTGGGACACTTTAAACTCCCCCATGGTCTGATTTTGGTCCTTTTAAAGCATTATAGTGTGAGAGGGCGCACTTCTGACCAGTCAGTGTGCTCCTTTCCCGTGTGGGTAACACATTCTTGTTCTGTACGGTGTCTGTTATGTGTAGGTGCCCTGGAAATGGGCTTGTTTGGGGGAGGGTTTCTGAATTTTTAGTACATTAATATTGCCACGAAGACCACACTTACAGTTGTAAGAATTAAATTGTTAGGGTATCAGAACCGCTCACCTTCACAAGAGTGGTCTCCACAGCAATATTAACATACAGTGATGCATGTTACGGTGAAAATATTAGACCTTTATTTTCCTTTTTATTCTTTTTATTGCTGAAGTTTGTCTCCCATCTTGGAAGATGCTCTTTTCCCCTTTTATTTATTTAGCTTTTGTTTACCGGGTAAGTGCACTAGCCATAAAATGACTATTTTCAGGCACGACCTGGGAGAATACAGACATGCAGAAACTTAACAGGATAATAAATTATAAGTGCTTTACATACAATGAGTTAGAGAGGATACAATATATCTGAACATACAAAGTAAAGCGCTTTACATACAGTGAGTTAAAGTGGATACAATATATCAGAGACATACAAAGTAGACCATTCATAAGTTCATAGGTGCCTATCTATGCAATGAATAGAGAGGACCTTGGACAATAAATTTTCAGGTGGCACATCATGTGAACAGAAACAAGGTACACAAAAACAAAAACAGGTAATACAGAACGAAGAAATAACCACTGAGAGCAGGGGGTGAGTCTGCTGTGGCTTTTTTTTTTAATCTGGAAAAAAGCGCACCTTTAAATATTTAGCTCCAAGTTTTCATTAATATTTTCAGCTGCATTTGAACACATAGTAATTAACATCACTTTTCCTGTGGCAGAGGTAAACTGGCATACACCAGACACTGCTCCCTGAACTGATGGCGCAGTCTGCATTTAAAAACAACCGAGAACTCTTGAGCAATAGCAGCCACAAAGCCGGTCATTTCCAAGGGATTAGCGACCAGTTGGGGGGATGGGTGACCCGATGCACAGCCAAGGGTTGCCTGAAGTTGCCTCCAAGCTGGTCATTAATCTAAGGAAATGACCAGCTTTGAGGTTGTTATTGCAATTGTAAGTCTTACCTCTGTAACAGTTTTATTTTTTCCCTGTTTATTTTTAACGTAAGAATTTAAGCAGAGTTGTGCAAGCCATGTGTGCCACACAGCATCAGTTGGCAGCTGGATCAGTCATTTCTGAGGCATTAATGACTGACCAAGTAGCCAGTCAGCAGCGTTGCTAGGCTCATGAATAATCAATTAGACTTATAATGGTAAATATGGAACAAGCAGTCTTTGGATTGTGTCATATCTAAAACAAAACTGTTAAAATGGATTCAAAGAAGGAATCTTGTACATAGGAGAAAAAGTCGAATAAAAATGTAAAGGTGCAAAATCTTAACCGTAAAATGCACTACTGCTACCAATATGGGGTGTCTTAAACACTGCATTTAATTTTCTGTTTAAGGCCTCTCAGTAACCCATGGTGCACCATAGTAGTGTAGTATCATAAAAACACAAGCACCCATTTGGGACATATGCACCAGCAGTATCAGTGGCTCAGTAGGTAGCACACTCGCCTCTGAGGCCGGGAGATCAGAGGGCTGTGGGTTCAGTTCCCACATCTGGCACTTGGGTTAATATCCCAGTACTGACACTGTAGTGCAGCATGAGAGGGGGTGCTGCACTTCTGAGGTACTGTCTTTCCGATGAGATGTTAAACCAAGGTCCCATCTGCCTGGATTGGTGGTAGTTCAGGTGGATGTTAAAAATCCCATGGCACTTTTCGAAAAGAGTAGGGGAATTTCCCCAGTGTCCTGGCCAGACTTCCCTCATTCGTTAAAAAAAATACCACCAACAGCTTAATCTGGTTCAACGTCAGTTGGCATTCATCTGTATCTCCTCCCCCGGGTTGTGCCTGAAAATAGGCAGGATGTGTCTAGTGCACTTACCCGGTCAACAAAAACTAAATGAAAATAAATACTTAAGATACATAACATATAACTTGCATGACAGCACTTCTTGCTGGATGACTTCTGCAGCTTCCGCAGCTCGCTCGCTCTGCAGTGACCCTTACCATGCTTCACATCGGCAGACATTTCATGGTTAATTGGGAGGGAAGTTTGAACTGGAAAGGTTTTTTTTTTTTTTTTTTTTTTTTTTTTACATGAAACAGCATTTATTCTGATCAAATAAATGCAGTTTTAGCATATATGGAAATAGCAACCTTTCCTTTAAAGGCTATGAAGCCATCTTTTTTTTTTATAAAAACTTAATTGGTTAAATTATCAGGTTTAATTATCCTTTAAGGTGTACCTGACTGCCATCTCAGCTGAATGGGCAAAGGTTGATGTTCCAGTAGTGGTGCAGGAGAAGGTGATTGCCCACTTTTTCAAGGGGCTGGACCACCTGCCCCCTACTGTGTGTAAACTTCCTCCTGCTGGACTTACAGCAGGTACTGACTTGGCTTATTGGCAAGCTGTTTGATTCCATGAGCATGTGTTCTGTAAGATTTGTCATGCGAGACCATGTTTTTGGTCGCTGTCACCTCGGAAAGACAGGTGTGTGAACTCCAGGTGCTGTCTGGAGTCAGTGTATCTGGTCTTCTACAAGGACAAGGTTGTCCCACACCCCCATGTTAAATTCCTGCCCAAGGTGGTTTCTGAATGCCATCTGAACCAGGCCTTCTTATAGCCTGTATTCTTTCCGAAGCCCCATACTTCTGATGTCGAGCAGATGCTCCACACCCGTGATGCCCGGAGGGCTCTGCGCTTTTATCATGAGTGTGTGTCAGAATTTTGTGGTGAGATTCGCCAGCTGTTCGTCACCTGCACTGATGCTGCCTCAGGCTGACGGACAGGCAGACAGACCATTTGCAGTTTGATTACATACCGCATTGCTCTTTTATACCAGTTGGCTGGCAAGGACCCATGTGATGGGTTTAAGACTTGTTTCACCAACATACTATCTCTGTTGCTGCCACCAGGTGCCTCTGCATTGCAGAAATCTGTAAGACTGCTTCCTGGTCTGATGCGCACACATTCGTGTCCCATTACAGCGTCAATATACTCAGTCCCCAGGATGTTGCTTTTGGGTCCTCAGTCCTTCAGTCTTTATTGGCTTAAAAATTTGGGGAGCACATCTTGGCCCCTCTTCCTGAGGACTGCTTGGAGTCGAGTGTGGATGTTGAACTTGATCTAGGTAGTTAGAAGAGTAGGTTACTTATAACCGTAGTTCTACTGCTAGGAATCAGTTCACATCCATACAGCCCTTCAACCTCCCCGGCAAGGCTTGCTTTAAGTACTTGTTTCCAGCCTGCTGATTGGAGAACAGTGGGGGTTGAACCTACACTAAGGCACATACCTTAGTAAAATGCAGAAAGCAACACTATGTATAACACTTTGTACGAGTGCCCAAGCTTCCAGCTGTTGTGCCGTGGTAACCAATAGATTCTAAACACAGAGGGCCACATGTTTGGGTGATAGGAGGAGTCAAGTGAAGATTGTTTCTGGTGACTGAGCATGCTCAGTGGAAGACTGCCTAAGAGTGGCTATGAACTAAATACTAGTAGTAGAGCTGTAGTCACAAGCAAGTGACCTATTCATTTGGTTTATGTTGGGTTGCTTCAGAGTTTTTCTTCCTGAGCCTGATGGAAGTGGGTCACAGATGGTTGTTATGATGTGGACGGTGTTTCCATGGCAGAATAGACTGGATTTTTCTCAGATAGGTGCAAAAAAAAAAAATCGTTCATTCCTTTGCCTGCCAGGAAGTGGGAAAATCATAGTTTGTGCGTTCCTGGGTGTTAACGGCATCTCCCTTTTTTGCAGGTTTCTGTCAATCCTGAGTGCACAGTTTCATATAACCAGAGCACTAAGTAAGAATTTTGTAGGAAGTGTTATATATATATATATATATTTTTTTTTTTTTTTTGTTGGTGATCAAAAGCATCTCCCCATTCATAAATTATCCTAGAAATTGCTCCACATCTTGGTGGCAGGCTTTGCCAGAGTCTGTGGTGGTATTCTTCTGGGTATGAAAACTGTTCTTCACAACAGGAGTGCTGTAGACTGGTATGCAGCATTTATTTGGGGGTATTAGACCTGGCCAGGGATCAGGATATAGGTGCACATGTTTTCGATGAGTTACTGCACGCAGACTACGTATGGTTAACTAATACAGTGTTACAGTATGCTGCTTTGTGCACTGAATGAATGGGATGCTGCTGGGAGGGGGAGCATCAAGGCTGGGCTCCCAGTGCTGATTGGGTCCAGTACAGTGCAGGGGAAGGTGTTACCTTTTGTTGGTTCTGTCGGAGTTACGGATGCCACCGTAACGCAATATGATGATGTTACAATATTTCCCACTGAGAATTTAACATTGTACCAAAAAAAAAAAAAATATTGCATTAGGCATGATATATTGCAATCCGCAGTGATAAAACAGTGAGAGTTTCTCACCTCCACTGCCCTGTCAGAGACTCCCCTGGGTGAAACAGAGAGCCCTGACTTCCCCATTTAGAGTAGGAAAAGATGTTTTCATTGTTTCCTACAATTAGTAAAGCTATACACATGTGTGATAGAAACTTACGCAAACTTCGTAATACTTAAAACTTGGCATTGTGACATCCTGTCTCTTTTTCTAAGCCTTCTAAAGCAGTAGAACGTTCAGAGGTGACCAGCAGTGAAAGAGGACAACCTATGAATTGCCCAGTTATTTAATGTGTTATCCTGTTTCCTACATTTGAAAAGTTAGTAATGTATTTTCCAAATAATCAGGTTACAGCTGTATGACATGAAACCTCATTCTGCTCCATCTCCTTTAGGGGGCAGTAAATGCTGTATTTCCCATCATTACAGTATGTACAACTCCCTTATTTGCATAGTTTGCAGAGCAACTTTATAGCTGTGTACCCCAAGAACACTACAGAAGCCCTACCTGGCCCCCTTTTAAAATGCTGTCAGTATTTTTCTTTTTAACTACTTCTGTTTGGAAGGATCGTATTTTGCTTCATGGAACTGCTATGTTGATCTTTCCACTTTCTCTTGGTACCTGCTGAAAGTCTGATCTCTGCTGATGATTACGTTTGGTTGATAAACATATGGATGGATATACATATCAATGAATCAGATAGTTTCCTAAAGTTTGTTTTGGGTATTTCAGATGGTTATCGACACTATGTCACCGCTCGGCTAGCAAGGACCTTGTTAGTCGAGCGGTGCCCTTGATTTGTCCGTGACGGCTATCTGAAATACCCAAAATAGACTTTGGAAACCAGCCCCATTCATTGATATGTAGCACGCCCTCGCGCTGTCCTTATAGTGACATCAGCAAACGTGATAGCGTGGGTGCAAATTGGACTTTCAGCAGGTACCAGGAAGTGGAAGGGTTTGGCACGGCTCAATGGAGCAAAAATACAATCCCTTCCCAAAAAGGAGCAGTAAAAAGAAAAATACTGGCAGCATTTTAAAAGGGGACAGGTAAGGCTTCTGTAGTGTTCTTGGTGAATTTCTGAACTAATGGGATAGTTCCTCTTCAGTGCAATCAGCTGTCCTTTACTGGTTATGGATCAGAATGCAGTTTCTAGTATACCTCTATTTCCATTGTGTATGCAATGCTGTATACACTGTAACTTTAGAAATCAGGAGAGAAAAAAATCAAAGATACTTTTTAAAATATATGTTCTCTGCTTGTCACTGGGAGGGAGGAGCATCATCATGTGAAATGGTAAAGTTGTGAAATAGGAAAAACAAGCAGCTTTTGTTTACTAAACACAGCTATGGAAAGCTAGTATCTACCTTCGGTGTTCTGCACCTGTACACAAATGGGATCTTTCTTCGGAATGGTGGACATCAGTATTCTTAATTCAGTCTGGAGCCACCCTTAATTAAGCAAGGGATTCCAGTTGGGTCATGCTGTCCGGACAGTCCTTTGGGGGCTGAAGCACCCTTGATCCCTCCTCGTGCAATGCACTCGAAGGTCTTGATCCCTCAGTGTTACATGTAACCTACTACAGTACTTTACAAAAGCCATTACTGTTGTATATTTTATACTTGAATATTTTATGTGTGTCTTATTTTATTGTGGACGCTGAGGAGCCATTTTAAGTCTCAGTAACGATTTATATGATGTATGTATAAAGATTATTTCTTTCTCACTACAATTGATGATGTATAAAGAAACTGTTTATAGGAGTTGTTTTCATATGAACATTCAATAAAGATCATATGTAGTGATCCCATAAATCCTATTTTTGTGTTGGTTTGTTTTTTATAGCTGGTAGCCAACCTCAGATATAATTAAGCAATAAGGCACGACATCGTGTGATATATCATGGGATATCGTCACACCTTGGGTGGTTGGGCATGAGACCGCAGGCCGAGTGCGTCCAACCACCCAAGAAGTGACGATATCCCATGATATACCCCACCTTGGAATGACTTATTGCTATTATGAACTGAGTTTCAAGTTTTTTTAAATAAAATAAAAGAAACAGGTTTTAAAATGTTTTATGAATGAGTTTTTTGGGTGTTGTAGGAGTACATTTAAAAAAAATAGTTCTCAGTAGACAGCAAGGAGGCTGGTGGCACCAGAACTTTTTTGAAGCCGTGATGATGTAGCCCAATATCATCACAGCTTCAGAGAGCTCTTGGCCAATCAGATTCCTCTATTTACAATCATCGGTTCATAATTTAATCATAGATGATAGTTCCAGTGTCTCTCGTGCAATATTATGGATGCAACACGGCAACTTTCAGAAAATATTAACTGGTGTACATTCATAGATCAAGTCAAGTTTACATCCAGGGGTGAAACATCCATCACTGACTGTTGTTCCTGTTTCCTCATCATACATTTTCATGATGAAAAACAAATTGTTTATGTAATGCAAGCTGTAGCAACATGCTGCTCAGAAAATAGTCAGTCCGCCCCGCACCCTCTGCCTCCACCAAACCTGGTCAATTAAAGAAAGCCCTCTGGGGTTCGGAGCAGCTCCTGGTGGCAGTAATTAAACATGGTTCTAGGCGATAACAGCATCATTGCAGCACAATATGCCGAAACCAAAATACCGACAGTAAATAAAGTAAGAACACTGATGACAGAAATCCCAACAGCACAAAAAGAAAAAAACTGCAGGAGCTCTTTGTTTTGTCGGGGGCAACACCACACATACACACAGTAACATGGGGACCTTGCCCACTACACCCCCCCAGAATTAAAATAACTCCAAGAGGGTGTGGACCTTTGGGACGGAGAGAAACTCGGGAGGGGGGAAATGTCTTAAAAAAAAAAAAAAACACTTTAAGATTCAGTTCTGGGAGACTGGGAACCAAACCCTGGTCCCCAGGTCTCCTCCGCTTCAGGAGCAAGAACCCTAACCACTCTACCGCAGGAGTGGCTCAGCCAGGCACCATGACTCCTGCTTCCTTATCCCTCGACCACTACTGTTTTTCTGTTCCCCACCCACACATACAGTGACAGGAGGAGGCATAACTTCATAACAATTCAATACTCCTGTCACTGTAAAAGCCCCCAACATTCTAAGCTGTGATATTATTGCAGCAGTGTTTTTCAAACAATGCTATCAGCAGATAACATTGAAGATAGCCCCATGCTGGCCTGTTGACGCTGAGGGTTGAGGCGCTAGATGTCACGCCGGTGACATGAGTTCGGGAACGGACTTGGGGCACCAGAGGCTGGCAGGGAAAGGAAAGGAGAGGACTGAGCACCTGCAGGATTGCTCTCCTCTCCTGGGGTGGGTAGCGGGGCAGCATCCCTCTGCAGTGGCCCCTGGTAGAGACTGGGAGCACTGCATGAGCAGCGCACAAGGGAACCAACAAGAAAAGCGGAAATAGCTCGAGGACCGGCCGGATGATGGCTGCTGATCCGCAAATACCACTGAAGCTCCCAAAGGAGCCATGTCCGCCTCAGCAGTACCCTGGGGCCAAAAGTAGAGTGTGCAGCTCTGTCCCCACCAGTGCCTTCCCCCTCGGACGAGAGGGACCCATCTGGCGAAGGGTTATGCTGGGGAGGGCTGGTATATGAGGTCAGAGGCTCCAGAGGAGGTAGGAGGAGGAGGAGGTATGTAGGGGACCCTGGTGGCTCGAAGGACTGGTGGGTCATGGAGCACGAAGGGGAGAAAAAACAGATAATGCAAAAAAAAAGACAGCCCCATGAAGCTTTCTTTAGTCCTCCTCAGGAATGTCTCAGTAGATACAGCAAACTCTCACTAGCTGCAATCATTCGCACCCAGCTCCAAATCAGCCCCTTGATGCACCTCCTGGGCGAGCAAAATGTAGAGAAAAGTGAAAACCATATTTCATAGAAACATAGACAGTGACAGCAGAAAAAGACCCATGGTCCATCCAGTGTGCCCAAATTCCCTGAATTCCTGGAATCATCCTTGGAACCTAATGTTCTCCCAGGGCACTAACCCTCCAGGACCTTTCCCTATTTTCTTCCCTGGTCCTGTCGGACCAGGTAACCACTATTCCCTTCATTCTGTCCCAGGCCTGTTTGAACCCCCTTACTGTGCTCGCTTCCAACACCTCAGCTAGCCACACCATTCCATGGCTCCACCACCCTTTCCATAAAGAAGTACTTCCTGACGTCTCTCCTGAATCTCCTGCCTGCCAACTTCCCCTCGTGACCATGAGTTGGTACTCTGGCTAAATAATTCCCCACAGTTCACTTCATTAATTTCTTTGAGGAATTTGGAAGTCTCAGTCATATCGCCCCTCTCCCTTCTGGTTTCCAATTATTACAAATCATTTTGGTGACGCTGCATTGTACTGTCTCCAGCCTATCCTTGTCTTTTCTGAGGTAAGGACTCCAGAATTGGGCACAGAACTCCAGATGAGGCCTCACCAGGGCTTTGTAGAGGGGTAGTATTAAAGGAATAGTGCTTGACAGGGTGGGTGTTATGCTGGGATGAATCCCGCCTCGGGTGGTTGGGCCCAAGGCCGCAGGCTGAGTACATCCAATATCCAAGAAGGGATGTTATCTCAGCATAACACCCACCCTGGAGGGCATTATTCCTGTTATACAATGGCTTGTTGTTTAATACAGAATAAAAAAATAATTTTAAAGAATGTTTTTGTTAGTGTGGGAAAATATTTTTGTTTCTTAAGAGAAGATGCAAACAATGTGAATGCCAACAATCAGTAGGGATGTTATGCAAGGATAACATCCCTGCTGTGATGGACAACTGACCAATCAGAAGCCAGGATTCTTTCTTGCCATTGTATAATACCTATTTTCTCCTACTATCAATTCTCCTCCCAATGCATCCCGGTATCCTGTTGGCCTTACTGTAGGCCTTGTTGCACTGACTATGTGGGTTCCTTGACCATTTGGTGAAAGGGAGTGTCACTAAGTATGTTTTTAAGAGTGCTGGGTCCTCTTTCCAGCTAGTTGAGGTTGAAGTCCCCCAGGATTATGAGGTCGCTTGGGGATATTGCACTTATTGCACTAAGGCCTCCCAGGAGCTCGAGGAGGGCTGAGCTGGCTACAGAAGGGCAGGCTGTAGTTGCACACAATGTACAGAGATTTAGTATTCCCTAGGGGGAGCTTAACAAGTACACATTCACAGGCAGTGGTGTCCAAGGATGATAAGGGGACCTCCGTGGCATGGAGAGAGTTTCTGACATGTAGTGGCACTCCTCCTCCTTTTTTCTTACCTTTCCTGTCTCTTCTATAAGTGTTGTAGCCCATGATATATATTTCATTAGTTTGGATGGTGGGCATTAGCCATGCTTTCATGATTGCCACAATATCAGGGGAGTAAAGACTCACCCAGGCTTCTAGTCCTGGAATCTTAGGGCACAGGCTGTTTATATTCATGTGGACTATTCTGAGCCCTTTAGTATTAGTCCAGGCGGTATCTGTAGGGGATGCAGTTCTAGTATTCGAAAGGCGGGGGCCAGGGTTGGGCTCAGTGTCTCCTGCAGCTAAGAGCAGAAGGAATAAGGTTGATCTTAGGAGGAGTCCAGGCGGGAGTATAGACTTCTTTCTGCGGGGCTCTGCCAGGTAGTTGGTCAGGTAATAAAGTACACTTTTTAGATCTTACTTCGAGAAACCACTCTTGCAGCAGGTTACACCATTAGGACTGAAGCTGGCACGTGCCAGGACCCTACGGAAATTTTCTAGCTAGCAGTATTCAGCGGGGACCGCCTCTGACGTCGGTTCAGCCCCCAGCGTCAGGCATTGTACATAAGGAGGCGGTCCCCCAGAATCCCAGATCTTTCCCGCTGTTGACTCGCCAGCATCGGCCTCTCGGTAATACTCTAGCGCACGACGACTATGAACTTCTTGTAGTTTTATTAAACTAATGGCATCTCCAACTCCTCCTTCTGAGGACACCCTTCCAAGTGTGCCTGCAGAAAACAGATCCCTTTCAAGGATCCTCATTCATCCTGCCTGCGGTGCTTAGACCCAGACCACGACACCAAGGCCTGCTCCTTCTGTCAAGGGTTCAACAGCCGCAGCAGGATCCGCCATCAGAAGGCACGTCAGGGGTACCTTTTGGAAGAAAAACTTAGCAGAATGGATAAGGAACCTTCCTCCACAGGTGAATCTTCCTCGAAAGTCCACAAGCACCAGGAGAAGGCAAGGTCCAGATCCCCGAACCAGGCCTCGGACTCGCGTAGCTCAAGCTCCACACGATCTGACCACTCTCTCTCTCACCAAGGCTCATTCTCAGCCCCCTCCGGTTAAAGTCAAGGCTACAGGCAGTTCTTCGGCTTTGCTCCAACTCATAAAGACTTCCAGGCCTTTGGCTTTCTCCACTCCCTTCCGGGCCTCTTCTAAGTCTTCTGACCGTCACAAGTCTTTCTCGTCTGTCCAACATCGGGACCCCAACTCCAGATCGGTCTCCCAGACTCCCAAGGGTCCGGATCCTCCACTCAGGAAGACAAAAGACCTGATGTCTCTCAAGCAGGCGACAGACTCGATGTCCAATGGCTTCGAAGTCGGCCAGGCGTTCGCCGGAGCCGAGGACATCGGCAAAACACCAGACGTTGGCCAGGCGTTCGGACACGAAGATGGCCTCACACTCGCCGGAGCCAAAGACTGCCCCCCAGTCACCAGTGGACACTGGTTGCAGGGACTCCACGGAGGAGGACATGACATTGCCTGAGGACCAGGCAGGTGACACAGAGGACGCCGGGCTTCCAAGGGAACCTTCGCCCACTCCGGAGACACCTGCTGACCCGACGCCCGACCCTGGCGACACCACCGGCACCAGGCCCGTCGTCGGGCATGAACATTCAAGAGGTCAAGGATCTCTTCGCTTTCTGGTGGGACACTATCTGGAAAGATGTGATCCCTGAAAAACCTCTTCCTTCACCCCCTCCTCCACCACAGGGGCCCAGCAGGATGACCACCAACTCCTAAGGAGCATACTCCACCTCCTAGGGGGTAGATCTAAGGATCGGAGAAGGCCTCCCTCAAGATCTCCTTCAGGGTCTCCCAGCCCCAAGCGACCCAGACGTCGTCAGTACACTCCATCAGGGGAGGACTCTAGATCGGACAACTCTGAAATCTCCAGATCTCCTTTTCGGCTCAGCATCCCATCGCCTGACCCACAAGACCTACCCAGGTCACCTCCGGATGATCCCTCCTTCTGTGAGATTATGAGGCACATCCAGGAGAACATGGGATGGGATTCTGAAGACCTCGACCCCGAGAGACAGCACCTTGCCCGTTATATTCGGCAGAAAGATCCAAAGCCTGTGGTATTGCTACCCTTGGTGGACACCTTCACGGACATCACCAAGGCTGCATGGAAGCATCCACACTCCACCCCCGCTGTGCCGAAGAAAGCTGACCGCCTGTACTCGGCCCCAAAAGAGGACCAGTACTTGGCACAACCGCCTCTGGCTGACTCCCTGATCATTATGGCCTCTCATGACCGGTCTGTGAGCACACAGCCACTGGACCAGTAATCCAAACAGTTGGATGCCCTGGGGAGGCGCACGTATGCGGCTGCTACGTGCTCCATCAGGTCCTTGAACTACCTATCACACATGGTTCAGTTTCAGAACGTCCTGTGGGAACTGGGCCAGGACCTTGTCAACAGATTACCGGATGGTGATCAGAAGGCGGAGCTCCAAAACTCCTCCGCAAAGGGTCTGATGTGGGAACCTAGGTGCTACTAGCCGCATATGATTCTGTGGACTGCTTGCCAGAGCTTCGCAGTCATGCCTGTCTCCGGAGACACTTTTTGGTCGGTCTCCTGCTTTACCCTGACGACAGAAGAACATTCTTGATGTCCCATACAATGGCGAAGTACTATTTGGTGAACGCTCGGAGAAGGTCATCACCAAGCTCCAGGATGCCGGAAAGGCAGTTAGATCGGTACAAGCCATGTACAGCTCAAGGCCTGATTCCTTTTGCAGAAACCAGAACAGTTTTCGCAGCCAGCAACAATGGCAGCGGTCACGTTCCGACCAGCAACAAAGGGGCACCTTTCATCGTAAAGCCCAGGCTAAGTCTTCCCCAGGCAGAGGCCAGCTTTGCACCAAACTGCCCAGCCTGCAAGAACCAGTGCTGCCACAGCATGACTTCTTCCCGGCCCCCGCCCCTCCTCTGGATCAGTGGGCACAAAAGGCAGAGGGTTGCATCGCTCGCCACTTTTCAGGGTGGCAGTCGATTACTGCCGACCGGTGGGTTCTCCAGATGGTCAAGAAAGGTCACTTCATCAAGTTTCTCGACCACCCACCGTCAAGACCTCCCCTGCTTTCCCGTTATTCGGGTCAGCATGCCCTGCTCATACAGCAGGAGGTGCTCACACTTTAAAAAAAAAAAGCTGTAGAGCTCGTACCGCAGAACCAAAGAGGTGCAGGTTATTATTCTCACTTCTTTCTGGTTCCCAAGAAGACAGGGGACCTCTGTCCAATACTGGATCTTGGCGACCTCAACGCTTTGGTCTTATACAAACGCTTCCACATGGTGACCCTTCCAGGTCTGATACCCATGCTCAAGCATGGTGCCTTTCTAGCGTCCTTGGACATGCAGGATGCTTACCTGTACAAACCCATCGCTCAAGCACACAGGAAGTTTTTGTACTTCAAGTTTCAGGGCCACCATTATCAGTCCCGAGTCCTACCCTTCGACTGTCATCGCACGCGGTATTCACGGCGTATGAGACGGTCATAACGGTGACTCTGAGGAGACAAGGCCACTACCTGTTCCCTACCTGGATGATCAGCTTCTCATGGCGTTCTCTCGGGAGGCCTTGATGTCCGCCATTCATTGTACTTAGTTTCTGTTCCAGACGTTGGGCATCATTATCAGTCAAGCGAAGTCACGCCTGGTTCCATGTCAGATTCTGCAGTTCATAGGCGCAGTTCTGGACACTGTTCAGGGGAAAGCTTTTCTACCCCAGGAACGAGCGGAACACATCAGATCCCTCATCAGGGAGTTTTCAGCAAAGAGGACTGTCCCAGCCAGACAGGTCCTTTGCCTGATCGGACATATGGCCGTGGCCATTGCAACAGTCCCGCTAGCCTGTCTCCACATGCGGGTGACCCAGTGGATGTTACAGGTCCAATGGGATCAAAAGCAAGACCATCTGTTGCTCCCAATTTGGATCATGAAGGCTGTAATCCGGGATTGGCAATGGTGGCTAGATTCAAAGAATCTGTTGGTGGGGGTCCCCTTCATTGCGCCGTCTCCGATTGTGATGCTTTCCACAGATGGCTCGAGTGGGGAGCACACCTCGATGGTGTCAGGTCTCAGGGCCTGTGGACAGCCCAAGAGACTCATCTCCACATAAATATCTTGGAAATAAGAGCAGTTCTTTGCGCCCTGCAGGTTTTCCAGTCGGAGATTCCACCGGGTACTCTTCTGTTACAAACAGACAATTCCACGGTGATGTATTACCTCAACAAACAAGGAGGCACCCGTTCCTACCCGCTTTGCAGGGAGGCCATGAGGGTGTGGGATTGGGTTCTACAACATGGCACAAACCTCACTGCTGTTCATGTCCCAGGGGTGGACAGCGTTATCGCAGACAGCCTGGGTCACTCTCAGGCCAGAGTCCATGAGTGGGAACTACTCCAGGAGGTAGTAGAGGATCTGTTTCGCAGATGGGGTGCACCAGAGTTAGACCTTTTTGCATCCCCATCCAACGCATAACTACCCAATTTCTGCTCGCTAGATCCAGGGCCTGGTGTTTTCTGGCAAGATGCTTTGTCCCTCTCCTGGGTGGGCAGATTCCTCTATGCCTTTCTCCCCTTTCTGTTGATCCAGAGGGTCCTTTTGAAACTTCACAGAGAGCAAGCGACGCTGATACTTGTCGTGCCATTTTGGCCCAGGCAGATCTGGTTCCCTCTACTACATCAGCTGTCCCAGGAACCTCCAGTTCCTCTGCCAATCAGCTCTCATTTACTGTCTCAAGAGGCAGGCTCCTTGGTCCATCCGGACCTTCGTTCGCTGAACCTGCATGCCTGGCTCCTAGAGATATAGCCATTATGCGATACGGGGCCTCGCAAGAGGTAGCAGACGTTCTAGAGGCTGCTAGAAAAACAGCCACTCGTGCTACTTACGCCATGAAATGGCGCAGATTCTGCCTGTGGGCTCAAGCGCTGGGGTTTTCTCCAATGGATTGTCCAGAAAGGTCGGTCTTGGACTACCTCCTGTCTCTTTTTCAGACAGGCTTGGCCTACTCCTCGATAAAAGTATACCTTTGTGCCATCTCAGCCTATCACATTCCTATAGGCCAATGTCCCATATCCCAGCTGGACACGGCACAAGCTTTTCTGAGTGGTGTTCTCCACCTTAGACCTCCAATTAAGGATCCTATTCCACCTTGGGATTTACCCTTTGTCCTGGAGCAGTTTACGCTGCCACCTTTTGAGCCAGCCGCGGATTGCGAGCTATGTCTCCTTACATGGAAGACGACGTTTTTAGTTGCCGTTACTTCGGCCAGAAGAATTTCTGAACTTCACGCACTGATGTGCAAAGAACCTTATTTGGTTTTCCACCAGGACAGGGTATCCCTGCGGACTAATCTGAAGTTCCTGCCTAAGGTGGTCTCAGCTCTCACTCTTAATCAGGATATCGATCTACAGGTGTACTTCTCTTAATATTCTAATCGAGGAGAGGCCCTGTTGCACACTTTAAATGTGCATAGGTGTCTTCGATACTACCTGACCAGAACCAAACACCACCGAAAAGCTGTCTCCTTCGCCCACAGGATGATGGGAGCTTCCGTTTCCAAACAGTCACGGTCCAGGTGGCTCATACATTGTATCACGTTCTGTTACCAGAAGCGTAACAAACCCTTACCGGGCGCGGTTAAGGGTCATTCAACAAGGGGGGTGGCTACCTCCTTTAGGGTTGCCACCTTTGAATAAGGCAAAAACCGGATCCTAAGCTCCGCCCCTAGCCCCACCCCTTTTCATGACTCATCATGCACTGTTCCTCCAATAAAAGACAACACTTAAAGCAACAGTGAAATAAAAATGTTAAGATACTGTACTGTGCCTGTTAAAGTTACTTTCCTAGGTTCTTCCTAATTATTTATTTCTGTATTTATTTATTTATTGACATTGGTTTACCAGATAAACATACAGAGATAAAAGAAATCTCATTTACAGATATGATCTGGAGGAGACAAGGGAAATACTGTAAATAGCATACAACAGTATACATACTTTACTGTATATCTTTTTCTGCCTCCATTTCCTGTTCTTGTCTACAGTACTATTTCAAAGCCAAAGAAGTGACCATACTTTTTTCTTGTGGGAAAAATAATTTAAAACATTTAAAAATGCCTAAATTCTGTTAGAGATGAAAATGTTTACCAGCAAATGAAAATGGAGAGACAACTGGCTCTGTTACTGTTACAAAGGTGGAGGCAGCTGTGCTGCTATGCCACTTTAAGATGCAGTGGAAAGATTAGGTAAGTAGAGGTGCTAATGTTGTTAATGGCCATACTTTACACCTCCCAGGGTGACTGCATTCACCAAAAAAAGGCTACACTGACAACAGAACTTGTTTGTAACCTGGACATGTAGCTGAAACAATGAGTGATATGACAAAATTTGTTTCAAAAGTATGTGAGCACTCAAAATGGCTCAAAAACCTGACCAGCATAGAGCAAAACCGGATTACCTGATAGGGACCCTGAAAACCTGATCACCAGGTAAAAAAACTGACAGGTGGCAACCCTAACCTCCTTTGCGGCCTTAAAGAACGTGTCCACTTCAGCCATCTGTGCAGCAGCCACTTGGAGCACTGTGCACACCTTCATCAGGCATTATAGCCTGGATGTGGCATCGAGGCAAAGAGCAGGTTTTGGTCTAGCAGTCCTTCAAGGACTTCTGTCCTAGGCTTCGGTTCTACTAGTGATTTCTATCTTCCCTCCTCCTAGTGGTGAGGGATTTCTAGTAATGCTTGGGAATCAGTCCTAACAGTGTAACCTGCTGCAAGAGCTGTTTCTTGAAGTAAGATTGTACAGTTACGTAAGAACTTACTGTAACAGTAGATCTTCGAGAACAGCTCTTGCAGCAGGTACCCCCCACCATCCCCGCTAGAGGTAGATTTTTTTGTTCCAATATCCTTTTCCTAGGATCAGGTGTTAACACCACCCTGATTATCACTTGATGGCGGATCCTCAGTCTCCTCTTCTGATGTCATCCAGCGGCTGGGAGGCAGGACCGACGTCGGAGGCGGTCCCCGCTGAATACTGCTAGCTAGAAAATTTCCATGGGGTCCCGGTGCCTGCCGGCTTCAGTCCTAATGGTGTAACCTGCTAAGAACTGTTCTTGAAGATCTACTGATACGGTAAGTTCTTATGTAACTGTACTTTTTCCAACATACAAGGCCATCTCATGGGGGGTGTAGATTAATGTGGGTGCAGCATATTTGTGGGGAGAGTGACCCAGCATAGTGTCCACTTGGGGAGACTAGTACATCAGCCAGCAGTCTGTCAGTGAGGACCATAAGACTCAAGGTACATAGAGTGAGGACAGCACATGAAATAGGCATGTTTGCTGCTGTGCCAGTAGAGGGGAACAGAAGGCAAGGCAGCAATTTTACACTTAACCCCGGATTGAGGAAGTTGCTGTGTGTTGGGCCTGGGGGAGGGAAGGGGAGTCAAGGGGGGGTAGTGTATCCATGAAGGAGGGGTAAGCTGGGTAGATAAAATCTGGGGGACCCAATATAGGGAGTCCATGCAGCTGCCAAAAAGTATGGGGAAGAGAAAGAGTGAGAGCAGGACTGGGACGGAGGAGGAGGAGGGGTAGGCAGTCAGCAGGTAAGAGGATGCCTGGGGGTGGGGTATAAAATATAAAACCACAATTTAAGTTCTTCTTAATTATTTCAAATGTGTGTGTGTGGTTCTGATCTTTCTTCGAGATACAGCTCTTGCAGCAGGTAACACCATTAGGACTGAAGCCGGCAGGCGTCAGGACCCCACGGAAATCTTCTAGCTAGCAGTCTTCAGTGGGGACCGCCTCCGACGTCGGTCCCAACCCCGACGTCAGGCGTAGTACATAAGGAGGCAGTCCCGCCAGAATCCCAGTTCTTTCCCTCGCCGACTTGCATGTCTCTACCCTTCGGTCAGTACCTAGCGCGCAATGCCTGGAAAAGTTCTTTTTCCCGTTTCTCGATTTGGAAGCTCTTTTTTCATCGAATCGTCTGCCATCTGATGTCCTCTCCAACACCCGTGGAGGGCCATCCATCAAAGTGCGCCTGTGGGAAGCAAATTCCCTTTAAAGACCCGAATTCGGCCTGCGTGCGGTGCCTAGGCCCCGACCACAACACCCGGCCTGCTCCTTCTGTCAAGGCTTTAACAGTCGGACCTGGATCCGCCGCCAGAAGGCCTCCAAGCTACCTTCTAGAAGAGATTGAAGGCCATGGATTCCTGCCTCCAAGGGGAATCGTCTTGAAAGCCCACCCACTCCTCGAAAAGCACAGGGAGAGGGGTGAGGTCTAAATCCCCTTCTAGGGCTTCCGACTCGTAGCTCGGGCTCCCGGTCCGACCGCTCGCCTTCCCGGGCCTGCTCTCAGCCTCCCCCGGTTGCGATCAAGTCATCCTCCAGTTCCTCCACTCTGCAGCCTGTTTTGACCTCCAGGCCTTCTTCCTCTTCATCCAAGGCCTCGCTGAGGTCAGGGGACCGTCATCATCACAAATCTGGCTCCCGCCACTCAGCTCCCGACGTCCGGTCGGTCTCCTTGCCTCCTCCACCCCAGTGGAAAACCAAGGAGCTGACATCGCTCAAGAGGACGTCGGCCCACCCGACGTCGGCAGGACACCACCGGTCCTGGGACCCGATGACTGCCAGACGCCCGTCGCCGGTTAGGCCTTCTCCACCGCGGATGCCGGCCAGGGGACTGACGCCCGTCCCAGCAGAGAGAGGAACCCCTACGCCACCTACCGATGTTGGCCAGGAGGTGCTTACGGAAGAGGATTTGACTCAGCCCGAGGACCAGGCGGGCGAACCCGGTCCTGTCGAACCCCCGAGGGAACCCTCTCCCGAAACAGAGACCCCTTGGGGGCCAACGCCAGAACCCGACGACCGACCCCTGGCGCCCGCTCTGTCGCCGGGCCTCAATATTTCTGCGGTCAAGGAGCTGTTTACCTTTTGGTGGGATACCATAAAGAAGGATGTGGTTCCCACACCTCCTCCTCTTCCTCCTCCTCCTCCTCCTCCACCCGTGACTCCACCGGCCCCAGCGCCCCCCTCCCCATCCGGGGCAGCAGGCAGAGTACCTTCCCCCCAGGAGCCTGCAGAATCTCCTAGGGGCAGACCAGACAAGAGGAGACCTCCGTCCAGATCTTCTTCAGGGTCACCCAGCCCCAAGAGACCCAGAAGACGCCACCACTCGCCTTCGATGGAGGACTCGGGATCAAACTTCTCAGATGGATCCAGATCCCCTTGTCCCATCAGCGTCCCCTCTCCGGACCCACGTGAGCTCCCAAGATCTCTGGGTGACCCATCATTCTCTGAGATTATGAGGCATATTCAAGAGAATATGGGCTGGGACGCAGAGGAACTTGACCCCGAGAGGCTATGCCTCGCACGCTATCTTTGGCAAAAGGACCCAAAGCCTGTGGTGGTACCACCCTTGGACACCTTCGTGGACATCACCAAGGCAGTGTGGAAACGTCCACATTCGCTCCCGGCGATGCTGAAGAAGGCTGACCGCCTGTACAAGGCCCCCTAGGGAGGACCAGTACTTGGCATCTCATCCTCTGGCCGATTCCCTGGTCATTACAGCCTCACATGACCAGTCCCAGAGGCCGCAACATCTGAGCACCCTGCCACCGGACCCAGAGTCCAAACAATTGGACGCGATGGGCAGGCGCATGTACACAGCTGCAACCTGCGCCATTAGGTCCCTTAACTATCTCATCCACATGGTCCAGTTTCAGAATGCCTTGTGGGAGCAGGGACTAGAGCTGGCAAAGATGCCGGAAGGTGAGCAGAAGGAAGAACTGCTTCAGCTCCTCCGCACGGGTTCAGCTGTGGGAATCCAGGTGCTTTGAGCCGCATATGACTCCTCGGCCAGAGCGGCAGCCTCAGGCGTATGCCTCCGGAGACACTCATGGCTCCGTGTACCCGGATTCAGCCCGGACATCCAGAAGAACATTCTGGATGCCCCGTTCCATGGCGAAGTTCTCTTCGGTGAGTCTTCGGAGAAGGTTCTCACCAAGCTTCAGGAGGCCGGGAAGGCCGTGAGGTCTGTCCAAGCCATGTACAGACCCAGGCCCGGTTCCTTTCGTAAGAACCAGAGCTGTTTTTGTGGCCGGATGCAGAGACAACAGTCCTGTTCCGGTCCGCAACAGTGGGGCTCCTTCTCCTGAAAAGCGCAAGGGAAGTCATCCGCAGGCAGAGGCTAACGTCCCGCCAAGTTGGCCCAGCCTGCAGGACCCTCAGCTGCCACAACATGACTCCTTCCTGGCCCCCGCCCCTCAGGATCAACGAGACACCAAGGTCGGGGGTCGTATCGCGGACCACCTGCCAGGGTGGCAGTCTATTACCACCGACAGGTGGGTTCTTCAATTGGTCAAAAAAGGCCACTTTATAGAATTCGTGGACAAGCCACCCACAAGGCCTCCTCTGCTCTCCCGTTACTCGGGTCAGCACTGATCACTTATCAGGCAAGAAGCACTCGAGCTTCTACAAAAGGAGCGTGAGAGCATCCCTGAGAACCAGAGAGGAGCAGGCTACTATTCCCACTTCTTTCTGGTTCTAAAGAAAACAGGGGACCTCCGTCCAATATTGGACCTCAGCGACCTCAATATGTCGGTCGCCTACAAACGGTTTTGCATGGTGACCCTCCAAGGGCTTATTCCCATGCTGAAGAAGGACACCTTTCTAGTCTCACTGGACATGCAGGACGCCTACCTTCTAAGGAGACCAGGGCCACTATGTGTTTCCGTACCAGGACGACTGGCTTTCATGGCCGCCCAGAAAGAGGTTGTTGTTAATATCCAGAACACCCAAGCTCTTTTTCAGTCACTGGGTATTCTTATCAACTACAAGAAGTCTCTCCTGTAGACCTCCCAGAAGCTGCAGTCTTAGGCGCAGTTCTGACACCATCCAAGGGAAAGCTTTTCTTCCCGAGGACAGAGCGGAATGCATCAGGTCCCTCATCAGAGACCTTTCAGCGAAGATGACTGTCCCCGCCAGACTGGTCCTTCGCCTGCTCTGACACATGGCTGCGGCCATTCCAACCATCCCGATAGCAAGGCTCCACATGCGGGTAACCCAGTGGATGCTAAAAGTGCAATGGGATCAAAGGCAAGACCACATGCAGCAGCCGGTCAGAATCACGAAGGCCGGATTTGGGACTGGCAATGGTGGCTAGACCCAGGGACACTCTCTGTGGGTGTTCCGCTTGCAGCGCCTGCCCCTAGAGGTAATCCTTCCACAGATGCCTCAGGGCTGGGGTGGGGGAGCACACCTGAACGGGGTGAGGTCCCAGGGCACGTGGACCCTCAGGAAGCTCACTCCATATCAATATTCTGGAGATGAGGGCGGTCCTTTATGCCCTGCAGGCCTTCCAGTCAGAAATCCCGCCAAGTACTCTTCTGCTTCAAACAGACAATACGGCGGTGATGTATTACCTCAACAAACAAGGAGGACACACTCTTACCCCCTTTGCAGGGAAGCTATGAGAGTGTAGGAATGGGTAATTTGACACGGCGTGAGCCTGATTGCAGTTCACGTTCCCGGAGTGGACAACACAATCGCAGACAGCCTGAGTCGATCCCAGGCCAGAGACCACGAGTGGGAACTTCTTCAAGAGGTGGCAGAGGATCTGTTTCTTCGATGGGACACTCCAGAATTGGACTTGTTTGCTTCCCCATCCAATGCAAAACTGCCCAATTTTTGCTCGCTAGATCCAGGGCCTGGTGTTTTTTGGCAAGACGCATTGTCCCTCTCCTGGGCAGACAGATTCCTCTATGCTTTCCCTCCCTTCCCGTTGATCCAGAGAGTCCTTCTCAAACTTTGCAGGGAGCATGCAACCATGATCCTGGTAGTGCCTTTCTGGCCCAGATCCGGTTCCCCATGCTGACTCAATTGTCCCGGGAACCTCCACTCCCGTTGCCCATCAGCTCTCACCTGCTGTCTCAAGAGGAGGGTTCGTTAGTCCATCCGGACTTGCTCTCACTGAACCTTCATGCCTGGCTCCTCGAGACATAGCCATTATGCAACACAGGGTCTCGCAAGAGGTGGCGGAAGTCCTTTCTGCCGCCAGAAAGCTGGCAACGCATGCGACGTACACCATGAAATGGCACCGGTTTTGCCTGTGGTCTCAGGCACACGGCCTCTCCCCTTTAGATTGCCCAGAGAAATCAGTTCTGAATACCTGCTTTCTCTTCCACTCAGGCCTTGCCTACTCCTCGACAAAGTTCACCTCTGTCGATTTCAGCCTACCACTACCCGAGTAGGTCAATGCACAGTGGCACAACTCGATGCCTCTTATGACTTCCTGAGGGGGTGTTACACCTAGGCCACCCATCAAGGATCACGCCCTCCTTGGGACTTACTTGTCCTGAGTAGCCCACGCTGCCCCTTGAACCTGCCGCAGAGATTGTAGCCAGCGCTAGTGTCGTGGAAAACGTTATTTTTGGTTGCTGTCACTTCAGCAAGGAGAATTTCTGAGCTACACGCTCTCATGTGTAAGGAATCTTATTTAATTTTCCACCAGGACAGAGTGTCTTTGAGGACGAATCCTAAATTCCTGCCTAAGGTGGTCTCAGCCCTTACCCTTAATCAGGACATCAATCTGCCGGTGTACTTCCCCAGGTACACCAATAGAGGAAAGGCATTGCTTCACACCCTAGATGTTCACCGCTCCTTAAGATACTACTTGACCAGGACCAAACAGCATCGCGAAACCGAGCAGCTGTTTATTTCCTTTGCTGAGGATGTTGGCCAACTAGTTCAAAACAGACCCTTTCTCGCTGGCTCATCCAGTGCATTTCTTTTGCTACGACAACAAGCAGAAGCCCCTTCGGGCACAGTCTGGGGCCACTCGACTAGGGGTGATTTACTCTTCACAGTGTTGGGGCGGAACGTGCCTCCACCGGCCATCTGTGCCAGCTAAGCATGGAGCCCAGTGCCACCTTCATTAGGCATTACAGCCTGGATATCGCCTCATGGTGGAGAGCAGGTTTCGCCTCGCCGTACAGGGTCTGTTGTCCTAGGAGCCAGGATTTTAAGATCTCCTGCTATGCCTCCTCCCAGAGTGTCTATAGGCGCTCTTGCTTGGGAATCAGTCCTAATGGTGTTACCTGCTGCAAGGCTGTATCTCAAGTAAGATAGTACAGTTATGTAAGAACTTTCATAACAGTAGATCTTTGAGCAGCTCTTGCAGCAGGTACCTTTCCCGCCACCATTCCCCTTGAGGAGATTAGGCCTAACCAGGCTTCGGCAGGAGCTTACTTTCCTTGTTCTTCTGATGGCGGATCCTCGGTCTCCACTTCTGATGTCATCCAGCGGCCGGAAGTCTCCGGCGGAAGAACTGGGGATTCTGGCGGGACTGCCTCATGTACTATGCCTGACGTCAGGGGCTGGACCGACGTCGGAGGCGGTCACCGCTGAAGACTGCTAGCTAGAAGATTTCCGTGGAGTCCTGACGCCTGCCGGCTTCAGTCCTAATGGTGTTACCTGCTGCAAGAGCTGTTCTTGAAGATCTACTGTTACCGTAAGTTCCTACATAACTGTACTTTCTCATAGTTACCCCTTGATGGTATCCTAAAATTAGATATTCAGTAAACTATACCCATTATTGCACTTGAAAAATGTGCATACGTTTTTAAACTGATTGTAAGGGAAATAACATGTCAAATTAAAATAATTTATTTGAAAATTGGTAACAGGGAGAGGCACACTGAACCGAAGCTCATTTCCAGGTGTGACCTGTGGGAAGGGAACATAGGAAAAAACAGTAGCGTAATACATACAAGTATAAAGTGGGGAACAATATTAAATAAAGAAATGTGTACAAACTTTGAAAACATACAATTACTATACAAGCAGACAAAAAAAGTGCAGTATAGCTTAACGAGCACAAACAAGTGCGCACACAGAAGGCTTCTTGACAACTAAGGTCAAAGTGCTGGGGCATCTTGTGGTACCAACCCACTTCTCCTTTTTGTGTGTATGGTCCTAAAGTACACCTTGATTGCAATTGCTTTGCCTTTTTATATGGTATACCATACAGTATACACAGCCTCTAATGCGAGTGCCAGACTCCTTGGTTTGTCCACATACAGAAGTGGCAGTAGAGCTCTGTGAACAGCATATTGTTGTCTCGTGAGGTTGAATGAGAACCAACTGGTTGCTTACCAGGTAGTTAAGGCTTGACCTAAGAGGAGTCAGGAGGAGGGGTAACAGGAACAGGTGGGAAAGGGTTGGAGTTTCAACTGGAGCTTGAGAGAGCCTGGTGCCCTTTCCTGAACCAATCAAAAACAGGAGGAGTCAGCTCCGTGGCGACGAACAATGGGATATCACTCTAGCTCGCTGGCGATCCGGGTTCGCGCCCAAACCCAGATGTCAGGAGTGGAGGCCAGCAGGGAGGGAGTCACAAGCATCCCTTGGACACTTCCCTCCTGGGGGGGGGGTCACTGTGAAACCCTCCCATAGTGGCTCCTGATGGTGGCCTAGTGGAGGCGTTCTTGGCATGGGTGACCACATGCCACCAAACGTCCCTGCCCCCAGGATGCTGTTGTGGCTGCACACATATGGGAGGTGTGTGGGCCCCGAAAAGTAGAAAATCACCAGTCTCAGCCATGCTAGATGACAGTGACTGTGTCACCCAGTCACCAAAGCACTCCGTTCTAGGGATGTGGATATGTTCTATCCACACTCCCTGGCCAATTGCCATTCCCTTCAAGGTTCACCGTAATGTCTTCAAGCCGGCACTTCCCACCCACCCAGGTGGTAAAACCCTCCGCTCTGCCCCATATGCCAGATCTTCTTTTCCGATGGAAGGTTCAGGTTCCCTCCTTAGCACTCCCGCGTGTGGTAGGCCCTGGCTCTCAAATCTTCGAATTTGCTTCCAAAACTTACCTTGAAACTCGTTCAAGTTTCATCTACTGCTTCTTCTCTCACTTCCGCGATGGAAGAGAAAACCATTCCCGGGTTCCACCGGTGCCCTCGTGGGTAGAAGATGTCTCACACCGACCCTCATGCCACGTGCCTGTACTGCCTAGGACATGACCATGATCCACAGGTGATCTCTGTCGATCTTTTCATCCATCGGTTATCGGTTCTGGAAGACCGCGCTTCCAGACTCCAGCTGCAGTGACCGGCAAAGCGTTACCCACCTGCTAAATCCAAGGATGCCCGTTGGGTCTCCGCGGCTGCGGGGTCCTCTGAGCAGCTTGAACAGTTCAAGGCCTTTGAGGAAGAGGTGGCCCAGGCCGTGGCTAGCTCCGCTTCGGCGTTCGTTCTGCTCCAATTGGACTCCACTTGTTCGGCTTCCTTTTAAAGAGCCAGTCTCTCTTGACTAAGGAAGACGACCCTTCTGGGTCGCACATTTTGCGCTCTCAACTTCGGTTGAAAATCGCGGCTGAGGCCACTGGTTTCACGGAGCCCCATCAGACCAGTTGGCTGAGACACCTGCTGATGCAGCCGAGATTATTCTTGAACCTATCGGCAAGTTGTCACCAGATGAGGCCGACAACTCTCTCTTTTGGACTCCGGTGCTTCTGGTGTCTTCAGAAAGGTCAGCTCAGCCTGCTGGGTCGAACCCGACCACTCAGGAACCTGACCTGGAGGAGCCGCGAGGATCCCCGGCTCCTTCCGACGTCCCCTGTCAGCCCCCGCCGATGGTCACTGTCTCGGTCCTCCTCTACCGGGTCAGACAGATCTCTGGCCACCGGCGATCTCGCTCCCAACATTACGGTAAGTGGCGCCACTACTCTTCTTTGTCCTCCTCAGATGAGGAGAGGCTCCAGGGCAAGCTGCGTTGGTGCTACAAAGATTTGATGTGGCAACAGTTAGTATTGACCAGTACGAAGCTGACCCCGGGTTCTACCACGGCTATCAAGTGGCTGTCGCCCCACTGGCCATCAACGGCTCCTGCCACCATCACCCCGCAGAGGTGCCAGCTGAGGCCCGGCTGAAGCAGGCTTCTCTGCCGATTGTGGTGGAGCCACCACCTGAACAGCTGAAGTTTGGGGCCAAGACCAAGGATTCATGGTCGCCAGAAGGTTTGCCCCATTGGCTGTTGGTCACCCTCACTTCCAATCGCCCAAGGCAGGTCGAGGGCGACTGAGGTGGACGCCTGCTTTACGCGGACTCCTCAGAGTTTGAAGACTCCTCGTTTCACTCACGTCCCATCAACGTGGAGTATTCTGGGGGCCTTTCTATAGACGAGGGACCTACCTTGTTCATGGGCATTCTTCGGCTCATTTCCGAGTCCACGGGGATGGAGCTCAAACCGGTCCAGAAATGGGCCAGATATACCCTAACAGAGATCCTGGACAAAGGGGACTGTCCTACGGAGGCCTTCCCTGTGGCCAAGGCCATCTTTGGCCTGGCTCTGGAGCTGTGGCAGCGTCCTGCATCTTGCCCTGTGCCCTTGGCCCGAATGACCCGCAAATACGCAGTCCCAACCGGCTCCCTTTCAGGGTTTTCGGAGCATCCCTCGGCTGAGGGTCTGGTGGCTGACTCTATCATTCGGCGCTTGGGCAAAACAGGCGATGTGGACAGACCACTGGACAAAGAATCCAAGAAATAGGATGATTCAGCAAAGAAGGTCTCCGCTGCTTCCTCACTCAGCCTTCATCAGGCTAGCTCAGCCATGCTAATGGCTCACTTTTCCCGTGCCTTTTTAGGCTCCCTGGACGAGGTTATTCCTCACCTTCCGGCAGACCTCCAGACCACGGTCAAGCAGATCTTACTTCGAGTTAGAGCTCTTGCAGCAGGCTGTTACAGTTAGGACAATTCCACAGGCACTAGGACCACAAGGTGAAAAACTACCTAGGCAATACCAGGGGACGCCCCTGACTATGGCCCTTCAACGTCGGTCAGGGTACAAGAGGGGCAGACCCAGCTCCACCCCAGTTCTTTTCCCGCCACGCACCTAAGACATGAAGCTTGCTTCTGTCTGCGACTCTCAGCGAGAACAAGAGATCTTCTAGCAAGATTTTACCGTTTTTTCGACGGTTTTTGTTCGTTTCACCGACACCGATGTCAGTATTGCTGCCGTCATTTTGTACGGTTTTTCCTGCCTTTCTGTTGTGTTTTTTGCTCAGTGTTTGCTGCCTTCAGTACCGACGTCAGCCCTCTTCTCCCCGACCAGGTTCAATGTCTTCCCGGGCTTTGGTGTCCCCTGAACACCTGAACAAGTGCGACTGCAGGCGGCAGATTCCCGCTAAGGACGGGCACCGGCAGTGCATCTTTTTTCTCAGCCCCGACCATGACACCGCTAATTGTGCTGACTGCCAGGCCTTTACCAGCCGGACCCGCATCCGCCGCCTGAAAGCCCTTGAGGCCTACCTTCTAGAGCAGAAAATGGATCTGCACTCGTCTGAGGGGAAGAAAAAAGAGAAGAAGCGGCACAGTAAGGAGCGTAGTTGGTCCTGACACCGGTCCTGGTCTCGGTCCAGATCGCGTTCGCAGCCTTCTCCAAAAAAGGCCCATCCTTGGGGGTCTGGAGAATCGCTGAAGTCTTCCCAGGCTAAGGCCTGCCGGTTGTGGGAGAAGCCAGCCAAGCCGAAGGTGACTCCGCTAAGGGTCATCGCCAAGTCCTTGGAGGTACCTGCTTCGGCCCTACCTGGCAAGGCACCGGCACCGCCTGCTAAGGGCGGGCCTCCAGAGGTTAAGGACTCCGGCACCCCTAGCGTCACCCGATCGCCGGTCCTACACGGCGCGGTCGAAGAGGCTAAGGACCAGGGGTCGGTTGTGCAATACCGACATCCCGTGCCGCTAAGTCCTCCTCCCTCCGGGTCTCAAGAGAGCTCTCCTGCGCCCCCCGCCTGGAGGCTTCTTTTCCACAGCGTGGTGGCTGAGATCTTCCAAGGATGAACTCAAGCAGCTTTTCTTTTGGTGGGGCAGGTTCACAAGCGGACCTCCCCATCGCCGACCCAGACACCGGTGCCGGATCCTGTGGGAGAACCACAGCCGGAGGGTAAGACTTCTCTGTTGAGGTCACCGGAGTGCCGTCCTTCGCCCCCTTCCAGGGCTCATTCCCGCTCTAGATCCGAGGACCACCGACATCGCTCTAGGGTTTCTAGTGACCGACGTCGGTCTCAGTCTCGTTCCAGGAGCCCTTCTCGCGCTAAGCGGGACCGCTCCCAACGTCGGTCTCATGACCGACGTCAGTCATTGCTCCGTCGCCGGTCCAGGGACCAGAGTCGGTCTTCAGACTGTCGTTGGTCCTCTAGTCACTGACGTCAGCACAGGCATGGTCATGGGGTAGAATCAGACTATTCCAAATCGGATAGTCGATCCTCCTCTTCTTCATCGACCTCTTCTTCTTCTCTCAGTCTCAAGCGCTCCCCTGAAGAGAACGACCTGCCTCGCTCGCCTCCGGACAATCCTACCTTTATGGACATCATGAGGCACATCCAGGCTTCCAATGAGTGGGACACGGAAGACCTGGATCCGGAATGCCGGAGATTGGCTAAATACCTGAGGCAAAAGGAGCCAAAGCCCCTGGTTATTCCTCCTTTGGTGGATACTTTCCAGGATCTTACTAGAGCCACCTGGATGCATCCGGCCTCCATCCCGGCAGTTCCGAAAAAGTCAGATAGGCTCTATAAGGCCCCGAGGGCAGAACCCTTCCTGGCAGAACACCCTCAGGCCGATTCATTGGTGATTACGGCTGCCCATGATAAATCTTGGCAGCCAAGGCACCTCAGCTCCCAGCCTCCTGACCTGGAGTCCCGATACCTGGATCAGGTGGGCAAAAAAGGTTACGCTGCCTCCACCTGTTCCATTCGCTACCTGAATTTCTTCACACATATGGTGCAGTACCAGAATGCGTTATGGGAACGGGGACTTGAGCTGACACAGGCCATGCCAGACTCTGATAAGAAGACTGAGCTCCTGGTCCTTTTGCAGTCGGGCTGAGACGTAGGCTCTCATGTGCTGAGAGCCTCGTGTGACCTCGGACCACGGCAGCCGGTGGCCGCCTCTGGGTATGCCTTGGCGCCATGCCTGGTTGAGAGTCTCAGGCTTTCACCAGGATCTGCAGTCCGTATCCGGGATTTGCCCTTCAGGGTACTGTTTTGTTTGGGCAGGAGACGGAGGCTTTGATCTCCCATCTCCAGGAATCGGGTAAGTCGATCTGGTCAGTCCGCCAGATGTACCGTGGTGACCAGCGACATCCCCACTGCCGACGGCCTTTTCGTAAGTCCTCAGGCAACCAGGCTTCAGGCCGCGGAAGCCAGGAAGGGCAGAGAGGTGGCTTCCGTAGAAGATCCAGAAACCAGCAGTCTGGCGGACCTTCCGCCCATGGGCCCAAGTCCTCCCAGGCCTCTCTCCCAACTCCCGGTTCTGCCCAATGACTCCCTTCTGCCCCCCCCCCTCTTCTGACAGAAGCTCACGGGGAGCCAGTTGGGGGCCGCTTCTCCCTTCATCTCGAAGGGTGGAAGTCTATTACCACGGATCAATGGGTCTTGGACGTTGTACGGAGAGGACACACCTTGGAGTTCACAGAGTTTCCTCCACACACTTCCGTTATCCTCCTTCTCACATCCCACTATTAGAAGGAGAAATTCAGGCCCTCCTGCAAAAGAGAGCTATAGAGAGAGTCCCCTTGGGGCAGTGAGGCCAGGGGTTCTACTCCCACTTCTTTCTGGTCCCAAAAAAGACTGGGGATCTTCGTCCCATTCTGGACCTCAGTCCACTAAACCTCTTTATAGAGTACAAAAGATTCAGGATGGTGACTCTTCAGGGTCTCGTTCCCCTGCTGCACCAAGGGGACTGGCTCCGTTTTCTCAACATGCAGGATGCATACATGCATATAGGGGTCTTTCCTCCTCACAGGAAGTTCTTGAGGTTCCACTTCCAAGGGGAGCATTTTCAGTTTTGGGTGCTCCCGTTCGGCCTCTCTTCCGCTCCGCGAGTCTTCACCAAATGCCTCGCAGTGGTGGCTGCGGCTCTGAGGCGGATGGGACATTATATGTTTCCTTACCTTGACGATTGGCTTCTTACCGCCCCGTCAAGGGACAGACTCTTACGATCTCTCTGAGACACTTATACTCTATTCCGAGAGCTGGGGAGCACCCTGAACTTAAAAAAGTCATCCCCAGAGCCCAGCCAAAAGCTGGCTTTCATAGGAGCGATCCTGGATTCTGTCCAGGGCATTGCCTTTCTCCCACAGGACAGGAGGATTAGCGTGAACATTGGTAGAACGGATCTCTATAGCACCTCAGGTTCCAGCCGGAACTCCTCAAGCTTATTGGGGCATATGAGCTAGGTGCCATTCCAGTCCACGCCTTGGCCCGCCTCCACATGAGAGTCCACAATGGATGCTAGGGTGCAGTGGGACCAATGCTACGACGACCTGGGCGCTTTAGTCAGGATCTTGGAGCCAGTCAGGAGAACATTGCTTTGGTGGTTAGACCCCAGCAATCTGGAGAAAGGGGTCAGTTTTCGTCCGGAGCCTCCAGGTCAGACTAACGACGGACGCATCGGACCTGGGCTGGGGGGCACACCTGGGTGTTCATCAAATGCAGGGGGTTTGGTCACCCGAGGAACGGTCCCTCCACATCAATGTGCTGGAAATGCGATCGGTCCTCTATGCTCTTCAGGCGTTTCGGGAGGATCTGGTGCCGGGCTCTCTTCTAATTCAGACGGACAACATGGCAGTCGTCTTTTACATCAACAAGCAAGGAAGCACTCATTCCTATCCTCTTTGCAGGGAGGCAATGAGAGTCTGGTACTGAGCACTGGAACGAGGCATTCTGCTGTCCGCCATGCACATTCCAGGTGTCCTAAACGATCTGGCCGACAACCTCAGCAGGTCGCGGGCAGAGCACACGAGTGGGAGTTGCTACAATCCGTAGCAGACCAGCTGTTCGACAGGTGGGGTCTTCCCAAACTGGACCTCTTTGCATCACCACGCAATGCCAAACTGACAATGTTTTGTTCGCAAGAGCGCGCGCTTGGAGTTTTTTGGCCAGACGCGTTATCCCTTTGCTGGGCAGGGAGGTTGCTTTATGCCTTTCCGCCTTTCCCTCTCATTCAGAGGGTTCTGCTCAAATTGCAGGCCGAAGGGGCCCGGATGATCCTTGTGGTCCCCAACTGGCCTCGACAGATTTGGTTCCCACTCCTGCAGCGGCTGTCCCAGGAACTTCCAGTCCCGCTGCCCATATGCTCACAATTGCTGTCCCAGGACCAGGGGTCTCTAGTCCATCCAGATCTCAGGTCCCTGCACCTTCATGCTTGGCTCCTTCAGACGTAGCTAGAAACAGATACGGGGTTTCCCGGAAGTGGCAGAGGTCTTAGCGTCCGCAAGAAAGCCCTCTACTCGCTCCACTTACGCCATGAAGTGGAAGCGTTTCTGTCTTTGGGCCTTGCCGCACCATTTGGATCCCGTCACCTGCCCTGTGAACTCCACTTTGCAGTATCTCCTCTCCTTGTACGAGAAAGGCCGAGTTATTCCTCTATCAAAGGTACATGTGGGCAATTTCCGCCCTATCATGCTCGTGGGAGAGAGAGCATTAGCACAGTTAGAGGTAGCCCGACCTTCCTTAGGGAATTCTACACATGAGACCTCCCATTAGGGACCCTGTCCCACCCTGGGACCTCCTTTTTGTGTTGGAGAAACTCACCCTCCCTCCTTTTGAGCCCGCAGTAAGTTGTGAGCTGCGTTACCTTTCTTGGAAAGTTTGTTTTTTGGTTGCTGTTACTTCAGCTCGAAGGGTTTCCGAGCTTCAGACTCTGATGTGTAAAGAGCCCTATTTGGTTTTTCCTAGGGAAAGAGTTTCCCTCCGAACTAATCCTAAGTTTCTTCCCAAGGTGGTCTCGGAGTTGACCCTCAACCAGTCGGTTGATCTTCCAGTTTATTTTCCTTCCCCTTCCAATAGAGGGGAGACTCTCCTCCACACATTGGATGTCCACAGGTCCCTGAGGTATTACCTCAGCAGAATGATTCAGCACTGTAAATCGGAGCAGTTCTTTGTGGCCTTTGCACCACATTGCTTGGGTCAACCGGTGTCCAAGCAGACTATCTCTAAATGGATAGTCTGTTGCGTCTCGTTTTGCTACGAGCATCACAATAAACCCCTGCTGGGCCTGGTTCGGGGTCACTCCACCAGAGGAGTGTCAGCTTCTTTTGCCGCCATGCGGAATGTCGCTATCCAGGACATTTGTGCGTACGCGACCTGGAACTCGGTGCACACTTTTATTTAGCATTACAGCTTGGATATCGTCTCCAGATGCCATGCTGGCTTCGGCCTAGCGGTTTTACAAGGACTTTTGTCCTAGGGCCTCTGGAGTCAGCATATTCCTCCTCCCGGGGTTGGCTACCTCCTTGCTGTGGGACTGCTTGGGATTCAGTCCTAACTGTAATAGCCTGCTGCAAGAGCTCTTACTCGAAGTAATATAGTACAGTTACGTAAGAACTTACCGTAACAGTAGATCTTCAAGAGGAGCTCTTGCAGCAGGCGCTGCTTCCCTCCCGCCTTTCCCCTCGGAGTGTTCAGATCTATTTTTCTTTCCTTTCTAGATGGTGGGCTTCGCCTCCTTCTCTTGTCAGGCCTTCTGCTGGGTACTGGCGGGAGAACTGAGGTCTGCCCCCTCTTGTACCCTGACCGACATCAGGGCGGGGCCGATGTCGGGGGCGGTCCCCGCTGGTATTGCTGGCAGAAGTTTTTCACCGTGTGGTCCTAGTGCCTGCGGCATAGTCCTAACTGTAACATCCTGCTGCAAGAGCTCCTCTCGAAGATCTACTGTTACGGTAAGTTCTTACGTAACTGTACTTTCCAGAGCCAGGTAAAAAGCAGTGGTGAAGCAACAACTCCAGACTGCTCTCGACATTGGTGACTTTTGTGCCCACTCGGTAGCGATTGAAGTAGCCATGCACCATAGGGCTTGGTTGAGGATCTCAACCTTCACTGCTGACACTCAACACAAACTGGCAGATGATCCCTTTTTGGGGCACTGACTTGTGCCACCCTGGACTCTGTGACATCTGCCCAGAAGGACTAGGGCTCCAAGCACCAGAAGTGCAAGCCCTTTCGCTCTTCTACTCCTGTGGCCAGACCAGCCCAGCAGCAGGCACAAACCTGGCGACCGTGGACCAAGTCAGTGGCCTCATCGGTCAGAAATCTTGGAGGGAAGGGTCCCAGTGGCCCCTCAGCCAGATCCTCCTCCTCTAAACCTGCCCAGTGATGGGTTGAGGGGTACCACCCTCAACCCCGTCACACCTCCCCTGGGTCCTCCCATAGGAGGCTGGCTCCACCACTTCCTTTCCACCTGGTCCATTATCACCACAGACCGTTGGGTGTTGGAAGTGGTCGGTTGGTGCCTGCCTCTGGAATTTGAGCAGGTCCCCCCAAGCCGAGCCCGCACCCACAGGAGTATCTGGTGTCCACTGTCACTCAATTGGCTCTCCGAGATGACATCACTCAGCTCTGCTGCAAGGAGGTGGTGCGCAGAGTTATGGATCCTCCTTCAGACCCAGGGTTTGCTTCCAGGTACTTCCTGGTACCAAAACGGATGGGGGCTGCCACCCCATTCTCAATCTGCACAACCTGAACAGGTTCCTCAGGTGCCGCACTTTCCTGATGGTAACTCTGGCTCAGATCATACCATCCCTGGAGCACGGCATGTGGTTTTGCTCCCTTGATCTTCAAGACATGTTCTTTCACATCCCGATCCGTCCATCCCACTGACGGTTCCTTCGCTTCCGAACCGAGAGAACCCTCTATGTGTTCCAGGCCATGCCCTTTGACCTTTCATCGACCCCCAGGGTCTTCATTAAATGCAGGGCAGTGCTGGAAGCTTTCCTGAGGTTCCGACAGGTCCGGGTCTATCCCTACCCGGACAACTGGCTCATGGCAGGTCCCTCCAGGCAGGAGGTGGAGCGGTCCAGGGATCTGATCCTCCAGACTTGCTTCGATCTTGGCCTTCTGAACAACAAGGTCAAGTCAAAACTCGTGCCCTTGTAGGTGATTCAGTTCATCAGGGCAGAGCTCAGCTCCCAGGAGACAGGGCAGAGGTTCTCTTCTTCTTTTCCCAGTCATTTCTGGTTGGGCACTTGCGCTGTGCCCGGGACTTCCTGCGCCTTCTGGGCTACATGGTAGCCTGCACCAGCATGGTCCAACGTGCCCGCTGGCATATGCATTCCCTTCAATGGGAACTGGCCAGCCAGTGATCTCAGCACTCAGGTCACCTCAACCAGCTGGTCACTGTAACCCAGAAGATGTGGGACAGCCTCCAATGGTGGCTGCTGACAGCTGACTTGCAGGAAGGCATCCCATTTGTCCTCCCCAAGCTGACGGTCATCCTGACAACTGACAACTTACTTATGGGTTGGGGTGCCCATCTAGGGGAGCACAGAGCCCATGGGCTCTGGTTCCCTCAGGGGTCCTGATGCCACATCAACCTGCTGGAGCACCGTGTGGTTCAGCTGGCCCTGACCGCTTTTGCTCCATTCATTTGGGGTCAAGTGGTCCAGGTCCAGATGGACAATACCTTGACCATGTACTATCTCAATAAACAGGGAGGGATGCACTCCTTGCATCTGTACAAGGAACCTTTCCGCACATGGACCCTCGTGCTCAGCCTGGAAGCGGATCTCCTACCCATTCATGTGACAGGAGCCTCAAATCAGCTGGACGATGCTGTCAGCCGGATAGGCGAGGAATCTCATGTGTGATCGCTCCACCAGGAGGTAGTACAAGATCTGTTCTCCCAGTGGAGCACCCCTCAGGTGGACCTGTTCACTGAAGCTGAAGCTGTTTCATGCCTGCCTCCTTCAGCAGGGCTCGCTGCAGGGGGATGCCTTCTCGAGGCCGTGGACCCCAGGCCTCTTCTATGCCTTCCCTCCACTTCCCTTGATACACAAGGTGCTCATCAAGGCCAGGAGGGACAAGGTGCAGGTGATCCTGGTAGCCCCAGACTGGCCACATTAGTTCTGGTACACAGATCTCCTCAGCCTCCAGGCTCCCGAGGCATCTTCCAGCACACCTGGACCAGCTCTCCATCAATCAGGGGAAGGTACTCAATCCGGACTTTCAATCCCTGTACCTGACAGCCTGGTTCCTGAGTGGCTAGAGTTCCCGGCTTTGGGTCTCTCCGACGAGGTCCTCATGGTTGTTGAGGCATCCCATAAGGAACAGACCAGAAAATGCTATGCCTTTAAATGAAGAGATTTTCCATTTGATGCCAGGGCAAGGGGTTGGACACTTTGCCCTGTCCAGTGGCTAGCATTTTGGACTATCTGTGGTCCCTCTCCCAGCTGGGGCTTTGGTCGATGAGCTTTAAGGTGCACCTGGCAGCCATCTCTGGGTAGGTGGACTTCAAGAATGCATGGGACAGGCATAAGGCAGTCCTAGTGGCGGGTAAGAGGAAGTAAGCTGTTGGTTAACTAGGATCTGCAGCTTATCTGTTAGGTAGGAAAATGGGCAGACTAGGTGGGCCAAGCGGTCCTTATCTGCCGTCGAATTCTATGTTTCTATCTCTGCCTACTGGGTGCGGGCTGGTATGCAGTCAGCGCAGGAAAAAGTGGTCTGGCACTTTTTCAAGGGTCTGGATCACATATCCCCTCTGGTGCGTAAACCTCCACCTCCGTGGGATTTACTGCTGGTTTTGGCAAAGCCCATGGGCAAGCCATTCGAATCCATGCACAAGTGTGACATGTCACATTTGTCGTGGAGGACCGCCTTCTTGGTGGCTATCATGTCAGCCAGAAGGACTGGAGAGCTCCAGGCGCTCTCGGTGGAATCTCCTTACTTGGTGTTCCACAGGGACAAGGTTGTCCTGCACCCCACCCCGAAATTCCTTCCAAAGGTGGTGTCGGAGTTTCACCTTAACCAGATGTTGACTCTGCCAGTGTTTTACCCCAGTTACACCTCGGATGCCGAGTACAGGCTCCATACCTTGGACCTGAGACGAGCAGTCACCTACTACAAAGAGCGTATGGCGGAAGTTCGGGGAGAGGTTCGCCAGCTGTTTGTCACCTATGCTGAAGCCGCACCTGGCAGACCTGCAGCCAAGTGAACAATTGGCAGATGGATCACTTCTTGCATTGATCTCTGCTGTAGGTTAGCAGGTAGGGAGCTTCGCGTAGAGCCAAGGGCTCATTCCACCCACCATACTGCTGCGTCATTTGCTGCTTCTAGGGATGTCCCTATCCGGGAAATCTGCAGGGCTGCTATCTGGAAGTCAGCACACCTTCATTTCCCCTTACCACACCAACCTCGATTCATGCTGGGATGCTGGTTTTGGATGCACAGTTCTCGAGTCCCTGTTCACCAAGTGGGGGTGTGTGCCTTACCTCCCTCCTCCCGGAGAACTGCTAGGAGTCTGCCAACAAGTGTGGATAGAACAACATATCCACATCCCTAGAAAAACAGGTTACTCACCTGTAACGGTAGTTCTAGGAGTGGTACGTGTTGTTCATCCACACTGACCCACCCAACCTCCCCGGCTCCGACACACACCTCTGCTTCCAGTGGGCTAGATCTGGCATCATAGGGCGGGACTGAGGGTTTTACCACCCAGGTGGGTGGGAGAAGCCAGCTTGAAGATGTTCTGGCGACCCTTAAAAGTAAAGGCGATCTGCCAACAAGCGTGGATGAACAACATATACCACTCCTAGAACTACTGGTACAGGTGAGTAACCTGTTTTTCTTGTCCCCCTGCATCTGTCACTCTGGAGGACTTAAGAGAGGCTGCTACTCCACTCCCTCGCCTCCTCCCTTGGGGAGGGATAAGCCGGAACCCTCTGGGACCCAGGTATGGTTGGGAATTCAGGTGGTGGAATCTGCAACGGGGGGGGGGGAGTGAACTGGCAGACAGCAGGGACACTGAGCCACCCAAATTAGTGGTAGGCTGGGGGCACGGGAAAGATAAAGGAAAAAAACAAGGAAATATAAGCAGAAATGAAACCTTCACTTGCTTACCAAATATTAACTGTACTGTCCTCCCAATAAATGTATTTACTTCCTGCAGGACAGAAAGCAATTTCGCTAAAGTGTCTCTCAGTTCGTCTCCAGTCGTGATGCTGCACACCCAGAGAAGCTACCATATATTAGCTTCTCACTAAAACTAGTTACATTTCTGATTTTTGGGCAGTATAAATAACTGCTAATTTAGAGGTGCTAGCATATACTAGGCTAAGAGAAAAAATGGAGAAACATGCAACTAATTCATAACCACACCTAATTTGTTTTACCCAATATTTCACACCAACAATTATCCCTTTAAAAAATATAAAAGTCACTTTAGCATCATATTAAACATGTTAATGTCAGTGTCTCATTAACGTATTTCAAAGCCCTTAGCTACCCAAAATATTTCATATGTAATGTATACATTTTCTATTTATATGTGAAACATCTATATGAGTATAATCTAATTGTTCTTAGGACCAGCACGGAAGTAGTTGACCCATAGTTAAATCTATCTCAGGATAAACAAACGTACTTAAAACCGTTCTCTCATGAATGTGCTGCAGAACAAAATCCTCTGAAAATAGTTGCTCAATAAATCTCTACAAAAATGGTTTGAAATCAGTTTTTGTATTCAGCCCTACAGGGTGCAGTGCTTGCAGATGGGAAATCCATTCCGTTTCCTTCCTTAATAACAGTTTTAATCTGTCTCATCCTCTCTCACATACCAGCACATGACCCAGAACTCTGAAGGTGGAAAGTAAGGTGGTGTACCCATTGCAAGTCTTAAAACAATTCCCCTGAGCATGTTCTCTGTTTCCTTGCAGGATGGCCCAGATGTGCTCCTTGATTCTATTTTTTGCACTCCTAATGGTCCTGCTTATACAGAGCGTGCCACAGGTGCATTACCCCACGATTGATACGGCACAAATGGCTTTTATGCAGCAGTGCTTGGACCTTTACTGAAAATAGTAGTCCAGAGAGTTCATGTTGTGTTACAAAAAAAAAAAAAAAAAAAAAAACACCTCCTCACCCCAGGAATCCTTTGGTATGCTTGACTGTAGCAGTTATGCCAGCTCGGTTCAGCTGCCCGGGAGGTGGAGTCTGTGCTAATGATTGCAGGAATTAGCCAATCAGAAGAAAGAGGGAGAGTGTTGCCTGTAGATGCCAGAGAGGACTCAGATTAATTTCTCTGCTGACTGGACAAGTCTGCCCCGGAGCGCTCTCTTCAAACTTCACTTGAAGTAGTTCTTTTTACCTCTTTTTAGTGTTTTCTGTTGTTTGTGCTGCATCTAGAGTGCTTTTTGCCCTTTTTTCCACAGCTTTTAGTGGTTGTTCAGCATTGGTGGAAGACTTCCATGTTTTGAGCTTCAGTACGTTTTTCTAACGAGAATTTTTTGTACCGGAGGTAAAAAATTTGCACTTTTTACATAATTACTCTTTTTTTTCCCCACAGATACTAATTTTTTATAATGTTTTCCTGCATTTTACTTCATTTTTTTCCACAGGATAGCCATTTTTCTCTGGTTCCTCAGAACCTCTTCTTTTTCCCCGAGGAACAATTCCAGGGTCTCCTGACTGTTTGCTGAGTCAGGGGCAACTATTTTCACCTAGGCCCCTATTTTTTGTGTACAGTCTCTCTGGTAACACTGGACTGACATTGTTTTATTCATATTTTTAGGGCCATTCGCTTCCCTTTTGAAAAAACAGAGAATGAGAAGGAGAACGAAAGAAATACACAGTGGAAATAAAAACAAATATAAAAAGGGAAATGGCTTCTCAGACTACCTCTCCTTCATAAAATAATCCAGAAGAGGGGACCTCCTCTCATTAAAACAATTAAAGATAGGTCCTCTAAGGACCCCACAGAAAATAAGTCAGAAAATTAATAATAATGACCAAGCCAAGAAAGACATTCTCAGCAGGTTTTGAATCAGTGCCTGTAGGGGGGTGGGGGAGGGACATATCACTGCTTCTCCCACTGAAAAGCAAGGGAGACATCAGTGTTACAAAAGATATTCCTGTGCAGAGGAAATGGCAAAGGCTTGCCTCTTACTTTCCAGGCTGTGGGATCTCTCTTCTGAGCCCCAGCTGGTCCCTCTACTTGTATTCCGTCTGACCCTGGTCTCGGGCAGGGCAAGTTCTGTGAGGGGGACGATGATGAAGAGGACTGTGAACCCCTAGATTCTGAGGAAGCCCCTCACCAAGATTCCAGCCATAGCCAGGAGGATTTTTCCTCTCATTTTACATTTGTTCAACACATGGTGGAAAATCTTAATTTCTCTATTCAGGAGTCCACTGAGGAAGAGGAGGAGGAAGAAGACTTTTTGGACATGATGGATCTTACTCCCTCTACAAAGCTGCTTCTCCCCATTCACAAGTTCTTTCGAAGGGCTACTGTCAGACTTCTCCAAAACCCCACTTCCATACCAGGGGGTATAGGAAAATAGAAAGTATCAGCTAGGTAAATCCAACGCTGAATACCTTCCCATGCATCCAGACCATAAAGGAGTAGTGCAAGCGGCAGCTTGTGATGAAGAAAAGGGGTCTCTCTTCGCAGACCCCAGAAAAAGACTCTAAGAAACTGGATACTATGGGTAAGAAATCTTACACCACAGCCTCACTAATGCTTGCCTCTGTACTTGCATGGCATACACAGCCCTGTACCAAAAGGCTCTCTGGAACACTGTACTGGCAGTCAGCCAGCAAGCCCTAGATGAAATGGCTCAAGAGTTGGCAGAAATTGTGAGAACAGCCCTGGAAGAAGCCACACAATATCAGTTCCATATGGCAGTAGATGCCAGTGACACTGCATCTATGACTGTGGCTCATGGCACTTCCCTTGCACGGTTTGCCTGGTTAAGGACTACTAATCTCTCCCAGGCACCCAAACTAAGGCTATGGATTTTCCCTGTGATTATTCTCTGTTCAGAGACAAAACAGAGACTTACATGAAAAAGGTGGAGGAGTATAAGACCACCTATAAAAGTAATGCGGCTAAAGAGAAACCTTCTACCTCCTTTAAGCCCCAAAGCAGTGGGGGCGGGGCTGTTATCCTAGAGCTTTCTATCCTGTGTCATTGCGCATGGCTCTGGATTACTCGTAAATGAGAGGATTCTTTAGGGGAAGGGGCAGGAGAACTCAGGCACATGCTGCTACCACCCCTTCTGCAAAAGTTCAGACTAAACAAAATCCTTGACAGGAATGCCCAGGTCACCTCCCTACTCCCTGTAGGAGGAAGACTGACCCACTCCCTCCACCAATGGCACCTCATCACCACAGACAAGTGGGTGCTGGAGGTAGTTGGTCAGAGTCTTGCCTTGCAGTTCAAAAGATTCCCCACTGTCGGAGGTTGGCGATCCGGGTTCGGACAAGAGCCCAGGCCATCAGGGGGTAGGCGGGGGGGGGGATAGGATTGAGCGTCCGGAGGACTGCTCTCCCATCCCTGGTTAGGGATCCAGGGTGCCACCGCTTTGTAGCGGCCCCTGGTGACGACTGCACTGCTAGAGTCAGAGCAGCAGTATGGAGTGCGGCAGACATCAGCACGTACGTGCCATGACGTCATTGCACACTCACACTCCCGGGGCTACCAGAACATGGAAAATGGCAGCACCGACCATGGCAGCTTGATGGCCGCTACTCCATCAGCCAGCGATGCCTGGACAGTGCTTTCCGGTATCAGTTCCTTGTCTGGCACAGGGGCAATGGGGGTGCCCCTCTCAAAGGTATAGTTGCATATGCCAGCTGGGTGTGCAACTTCAGGGTTGGTGGTGGAGTTGGAGTGGTGGCTGGAGTTATGAAGGCAAGTCAGTGGCTGCAGGGGTGAAAACTGTGATATGATTAAAACAAAAAAAAAAAAAAAAGATTTTTCCTTTCGGCAGGGCCACAAAACTTTAAAACTCCTAACTCACACAGAAAAAATTCTATTGGAATTAGAGGTGAAGTCTCTCCTGTTGGCAAAAGCAGTGGAAAGAGTTCCCTTTTCCCAGTGGGGAAAGGGACTCTAGTCCAGGTATTTCTCACCCAAAAGAAAAATGGGGACTGGTTGCCTATATTGGACCTCAGATTTCTAAACAATCATCTGTACAATCAAATTTCAAGATCTTCACCCTGTCAGTGGTAATTCCCTCATTGCAACAGGGAGATTGGCTAGCCTCTCTAGATCTCAGGGATGCCTATTTCCACATCTCAGTAAGGCCTTCCCACTGAAAATTTCTCAGATTCAGGCTGCCCTCTGGCCACTACCAGTTTGCAGCTCTGCCATTCGACTTTTCTTCAGCTCCCAGAGTCTTTACGAAGTGCGTGGCAGTGGTGGTGGCCTACCTCAAAAGACAGCAGGCATCTGTCTTTCTCTACTTGGATGATTAGCTGATAGTGGCCAACTCTTCCCAAAAGGTCAGAGACTCCCTCAGCCTTACAAGGCACATGCTGGAGTCCCTTGGCTTCCTGATCAACTCAGAAAAATCACATTTTGAACCAGTTCAACTATTGGAGTTCATAGGAGCAGAGCTGGACGCACAGCAAGGGAAAGTTCTGCTTCCATTAAACAGGGTGCACAACCTTCAAAGCCTGGCAGACTCGTTTGCCGTGGGTCAGCCAAGGCCGGCCAGACACTTCCTCAGGCTCCTGGGACACATGGCCTCTACTACAACCATGGTCCCAGGCACCAGATTTCAGATGAGAGTCATTCAGTACCACTTGAGAGCACGCTAGTCCCAGAAAAGAGGTTTCTCTCAAACCTCATTCCAGTCACAAGGATCCTAATGCAAGCCTTGGACTGGTGGAAGGATGATGGAAACCTCAAGGAAGGGGTTCCCTTCCAACAGAAAGAACCCTCCAGAGTGCTCACTACAGATGCTTCCCTCCTAGGGTTGGGAGGTCACCTGGCAGATCAGTCCATACGCGGGGTGTGATCCCCCAGGGAGTCCAGGTGTCGCATAAATCTTCTCAGGCTCATGGCAGTGTACCTGACTATCAAAGCTTTTGCCCTGCAGTTAAAGGAAGAATCTGTCCATATCAGGACAGACAACACTACTGCTATGTTCTATGTCAACAAACATGAAGGCACAAGATCCACAAAGCTTTGTACAGAGGCCATGAAGACATGGTCCCTGGTCTACTCCCTAGACATACAGCTGTCATTCACCTCCCAGGCAAAGACAATGTGTTGGCAGATGCTCTGAGTCGCATCAGTCAGGGCCACCATGAGTGGACCCTAGACAGTCGGGTACTGGCCACAGTCTTCAGGAGGTGGGGCACCCCAGCGATCAATCTCTTCACCTCCTGCCTCAATTGCCAGCTTCCTCAGTTCTGTTGCAGGCCTCCAGCCCTGGGCACAGTACCAGTGGATGCCCTGACTCTAGATTGGATGGGAATGTTTCTGTGCACCTTCCCTCCATTCCCCCGATCCTCAGGGTTCTGGTGAAGCTCAGGAGCCAGCCAGCCACTATGATCCTGGTAGCTCCAGACTGGGCAAGACAGCCTTGGTACTCCCTGCTCCTCGCTTCGTTGGTCTAATGGCCAGTTTGCCTGCCCCGGACCACAATCTCTAGACCCTGCCTCAGATGGGGCTAACATACTCCAGCATAATGTAATGCCCCAAAGTTTGGGGGCACTACAGAAATGGGGGGCTTATGTTAGCTATAGTGTGCCATGGGGTTCCCCATTGTGTTGTGGGCTCCAAGGACAGTTGGAAGGGCCCCTTTGTAGTGACCCCCCCTCACTATAGCCAAGCAGGGCATAACGAAAAGAAAAAAGTTGTTTTTTTTTCTCGCTGCTGCCTGCTCTGCTGCTCCATTCCAACCCTCCTTGGAGCAGGCAGCAAGAGAGTGGGTACCCATGTGCTGGGACTGCTGTCATTGTCCAGCGCATCATGCCAATCTTGAAAATTCAGGCCGTTGGCTGGGGCACGGGCTCAGGGTTTGAGAATTAGAACCCCAAGCACTTTTGAGAAAGAAAACGGCTGTTTTTCATTAGTTCAGCTAAGCTATGGAGAGAGAGGGACCTGCAGAGTGTGACGGAGATGGGGCTTACCTGCTGGAGTGGTTGAAGCTGTCCTGCCGACTCTGTTTTGGTGCCCCCTCATCCAGCCAATGAAGAATCCTGTATGCTGCTCCTGTGCTGCTGTTCAGTCCAGCAGTCAGGAATAGAGAAGGAGCTGGTCCCTTGCAGCAGTGTGGGTTCAGTTTTGCCCCTTTTGTTTTTTTAATTAATTATTTAGTTAACTGTCCAGTCCCATGTCGGTGGCGGGTAAAGGAGTCAAATCATTATAAGAAGCTGTCGGCCCTCCCGAGGCCCCTGTCACCCGCCACAGTGCTGTTTGTGATCCCTCCCTCTGCTGGCGAGAACCTTCCTCCACCCAGCATTTGCTTCAGCCCAGGCCGGGGCGGTGAGTCGGTGACAGCACCATGGCAGAGTGCTGGTCACCAAAGGAATTTAAATAAAATATTTTAAAATTGTTTGAGTGCTTGTAGTGCTATCTGGGAACGGGCAGGAGGGCCAGGCTGGGATCTTAATTATTCAGGGTGCAGTGATGCCCACAGGAGGGTCCTGCCTTGAGGCCTGTAGAGGCATATTGTTAACAACTCGTCAGAGGTCAGAGGAGCGGGGTACAGGTGGGGCTACCTGTAGAATCAGCAGCAGGGCCGCGGACTGGCCCTATGGAATTAAAATTGCCAGGTTAGGCCATGTTATTTAAAGGGGCCCAGCAGGTAGGCCCACCACAGCATACTTACAGTGGGGTAAGTCAGGCCCCGGGTGCAAGAGAGCAATACAGACCCCAGGTTTAAAGGAGCAGCATGGGCCCAAGGAAACAAGGCCCAGAAAAGAAGGCCCACAGTTAAAGGGGTAACACTGGGCCCCAGTGTCAAGGGGAGGGCCCAATGGGCAAAAGGGCAAGGTAGTCCTAGTGATTTGCCATTAGCACTTCAATATTTTTTTGCGTAAATCAAGGGGTGATCTATGATTTCTATCCTGTTTTCCTGCAAATTGCATTGTTTTCCAAAATGTAAATCAATAAATTAACTACATCCACACTTGACAAAGTTGCCAGAGCCATACTAGGTAATGGGGCTCCATGATTTACCTCTGTGGCCTCGCTTCTGCAATCAGCCATAGTTCTCTTCTTATTGTAGCCGCATGGAGCTCTGCTTCTCCATGCTCAGCAGGGAGCAAAGTGCAGTATCTGGAGTGAGAGTGACAGGAGTGAAGTTAGAGGGAGCAAGACGGGAGCGAAATGTCAGGGAGTGAGAAAGTGGGAGCGAAATGACATAGACCCATGTGGTCTTGAGGAGTGAGTCCTACTCCTTCACTGCCTGGGTCTCCTCTCCCCCTCACCCTCCATAGTTGCACAATTCCCCACAATGAACAAGCTGTGCCAGGCTACCTGTCTTTTCATCGCCCTAGTCACTGTGTTATCTCTCGCAGATACTCTGCCTACCGACCTACCCTCAGCAGGCAAGCCATCACATCTGTATGACTTTTCCCTATCCAACACTGTAGTCTCCCCCTCAAGGTGCTCTCTGCACTCGCTTCCTGTACAACACAGAAAATGGCTGTATATCGCTCGCCTATCGACAAAACATCTCAGAAACAGTGTCCTCTTACTTACTTACCACACTCGCCAATCCCAGGTAATTCTCCTACTCTCCCTCCTACTTATATGTGGAGACATTGAGTCTAATCTTCATCCCCTCTTACTCTCTGCCCATACCAAGGGACTCCACATTTTTCACCCAAATGCCAGGACCTACTACCAAAGATGGATGCCCTTAAGGTCTGGTTCACACTGCATGACCCAGACGTTCTGTGTGTCACTGACACCTGTTATCGGTCAGGATTCCAGACTCGTCTCTCTCCATCCCTGACTTCATCCTCCACCACCAGGACTGTGGTAAATGTGGCAGAGGGGTCGCTCTATATGTACGCCAATCCATATTGTCCTCAGCCCCCTTCCAGGAATCCATCCCCACCTCCCACAAACCCCTTCTAGCTTTCACTTCCCTCCTCTCCACCATCCCCATGTATATTGGAATACTGTGTGCCCCCCCCCCCCGAAAAGCAACTCATGACTAGTCTTTGCTTGTATCTACTCCGTTACCACCATGGCCTAAAAAAAGTGAGCTCATTCTCCTTGGCAATTTTAATGTGGACTGGCTCTCCCTTTCCTCTAAACCCACCCTCCTCAGAGTTGAATTCCTTAACCTTACACAACTGATATCCCAGCCCACATGCTTAAACCCTAAATCATTCAACCACGCCCTCATTGATTGGGTGCTCTCCTCACACCTCCACTGCATCACTGCCACTGGCATTCTCCCCGATGTCCTTGGTGACCACTGTATTACCTACTGCATAAGAAAAGTGGCCATCCCCCAAACTACACTTAAATACATTTGGTACCACCCTCTTCGTGCACTGAACCCCCTCACCTCCTCCACAACCTATCCCATATAAATTGGTCACCCATGTCTCTAACATCGACTCTGCCCTCAGCATTTTCACAGACACCCTACTTAAAATCTGGAATACCCGTGCCTCACAGAAAAAGGCAAGGATTAAATGTCCCCACCATCCCTGAATTATTCCAGACCTACTGTCCCACTGCAAAACCAGGGACATACTTTGGAAACAATACAAGACTTCCAAGTCCCCAGCTCTTCTACAACATTGCAAAACCTGTACAAACACCTGCACAAAGTACATTCAACTAGCCAAAGCAGGCTATTACAAATCTCACCTCCAAGAAAATGCAGGGTCCCCATCTGCTTTCTGGAAGGTTATTCACTCGCTCATGGACCCCCCCAGCCAATCAAGCCCCCCCATCCTTAAGTTCAATGGCACAACAATCTCCAACCCCACCTCCATAGCAGAATCCCTCAAAACGTTCATTACCTCGTGCTCTGACAACCCCCATGGGTCCCCCACCCCTCTGCCTAACAATGGTTTTATCTTCCCCCATCTTACCTTCAGAAGTCCTCAAAAGCACTTATGTCCCTGCATCCAGCAAAATCCAGCCCCGATGGACTCCACCCTAAGCTCCTCTGCATCTCTACCCCAGTCATCTCCTATCCCCTTGCCCACCTCCTAAACCTCTCCATCACTACCAGCACTGTCCCCCAAGCCTGGAAGGAGGCTAAAGTGATCCCACTCCACAAAGGTGTAGACTGGACCCTGCCCACCAACTACAGGCCCATCTCCCTTCTACCATCCCTAGCCAAACTGCAAGAATCACTCATCTATTCCAGGCTCCTAGACCATCTTACAGCCTCTGGTACCCTCTTACCCCTTCCAGTCAGGCTTTAGAAAACAACACTTCACAGTCACATCACTGCTACGAGTCACTGATTCCATCCACTCCGCCATGGACAAAGGCCTAGTTACTTCTGTCATCTTTGTTGGCCTGGAAAAGGCTTTTGACTCAATTTCCCATGACCTCCTACTCCGCAAACTCCTTGCCTCTGGGTTGTTTCAATCTGCACTCAACTGGTTTGTCTTGTTTCTACACAACTGACAACAATCGGTCCAGTTTCGTAACGCCCTGTCCTCTCCCCGGCCCATCTAAGCCAGCGTACCTCAAGGTTCTGTGCTTGGGCCTATCCTGTTCTCTGTCTTTATTAATGACCTTCTCCCCCATCTGCACCACCACCCAAATACATTTGTAAACGGATGACACCGTGATCTTCTCCTCTGGATCCACCAACGAAGTATTCACCCAGATACACCAGGACTTAGTAAGAGTTCAACACTGGTTCCAGGTTACCAATTAAAACTCAACACAAAGAAAACCGTATCAATGGTGTTTTGCACCAGGCAGAGGCTGGCTCGGCTCCAGACCCTCCCTACTTTCACCTCACTAGCTGGCTACCCCCTTGAATTAGTCCACTCCTTTAAATATTTAGGAGTATGGCTGGACAGTCGCCTTGATTTCTCTCACCATATCGATGCTATCTACACTGAACTCCATCCAAAACTGGGCTTCCTATGCTGCAGCCGAGATTGCGTATCCTTACCTAACCACCGCGACTTGGTTGTGAAAACAGTTTTCCCCGTCCTTGATTACGCCAATGTAGTTTACGCTGCAGCACCTGTAACCTCCCTCTCAAAACTTGATACCCTCCTAAACTTCTGCTGTCACTTCTCCATTTCTTACCCTCCTCTTACACACCACTGTCTCTACTCCTCCCTCTCCATCTCTTCTCTGTCCCACAGCTGAGAGTTCCACTGCCTCTCCCTCATTGCTAAATACTGGTTTGGTTCTCTTCCCTCATACCTCACCTTCTGCCTGTCATCTGCTCCCCCCTCTACCTACTCCCTCCGCTCTTGGGACTCTCGAGCTTTCTTTCTCCCTCCCTATCCCCCGCTCTGTTGCAAGACAGTTTGCTTTCTTTTACTGCCTCCCATCACTATAGAACACATCCCCAGGACTACCCATCTCTCCCCTATGTTTGCGTCCCTAAAATCTAATCCATGCCTCCTCCCACGCTCCTCCTGTTGCTCTCCCTCCTCTTCCCCTCACACCTAACCTACAATGCCCTTTTATCTCCCCTCTACAGCTGATCACCTCCTAGTGCACCGTCTCCCTCAAAGCCCATTAGTACTTATTAATTTTTGCACTGCAGATGCACTTGCTCTTTGTGATTCCTGCTGGTTGATATCACACTGTACTACTCCTGCTTCCGCTCCTAATATTGTAATCCTCTACTTCCTTGCCTCATTGTGTGTTTTCTCGCACTTGACTAACCATGACTGTATCTCCTTTTGAATGAATTGCACCTAATTGTGAATTGTTGACTCTGTAATGTATGTTACATCTGTTTTATATTGTACAGTTGTTAGTACTTTTTCACCTCTTTGTCTGTAATTGTGTCCCTGACACCCCCGGGTCACACCTGGAAACGAGCCCTGGCTTAGTGTGTCTTTCCTAGTTATCAAGTTTTAAATAAAATAAATACATTTCAGCCTACATTTCTGCTGATAAGGAGACATCTATAATTTCTCATCCCATTTTCAAAAAATTCTTTAAAGGCCTGCTGCACCTTCAACCCCCACTTAGGGAAACTGTTACCCCCGGGACTTGAACCTGTGCATAGCCAAGATCATGGAGCCCCCTTCTGAGCCCATGGCTACTGCAGATTTAAAGTATGTCACTTGGAAAACTGTTTTCCTAATAACTATCACTTCAGCCAGAAGGATTTCAGAACTGCAAAACCCTCTGCACGGAACCCAACTACATTAGCTTCCACAAAGATAAAGTAGTTCTCAGGACTCACAGGAAATTCCTTCCCAAGGTGGTGTGTGAATTTCACCTCAGTTAATCCATATCACTCCCTGTCTTTTTCATAGAGAAGTCCACTCCTGGTGAGTGCAAGCTCCAGTCTAGATGTTAAAAGGCGCTGACTTACTATCTGGAACGTACTAAGCAGCTCAGGGCCTCTTATACCCTACTGTTCCTCAGCTATGGTGAGGGAGGCAAGGGTAGGCCAACCTTTAGGGAGCACTATTTCTCGATGGATAGCCTCTTGTATCCAGTTCTGTTACAGTAAAGCTGGCAGGCTGGCAAGCAGCCAACACAATCCTCTGGCCCACTCCACTAGGGACACCACAGCTTCAGTGGCAGCCACAAGGGACATCTCGTTGCTCGAAATCTGCAAAGCAGCAACCTGGAAGACTGTACACACCTTCACTAAGCAACACTGCCTGGATCTACAGTCTAGGTCAGATGTCATTTGGCACCGCAATCCTGCAGAACCTGTTTCCAAAGTAGGTTCTGTTCCCTCCTCCCAACTACACGGCTTTGTAGTCTGCTATAGTCAAGCATACCAAAGGATTCCTGGGGTGAGAAGAAAAAATTACTTTCCTTAGTAATATTGTTTCTTCCAAGGGATCCTTTGGTATGCTTGACCTCCCACCCAGCCTCCCCTCACATAACCTGGCTAAGTTCAGTTTCTGCAGTCCATACTTGTGCCAAATTTTTTTTTCTGTTGAGATTTAACTACGTGGTTCTTCACGTTTTTCCCTTTTTGTACATAGTTTGCCTGGTGGCGGTTTCTTTTGTGAATTGTATTTTTTTGGCTAGTGTTAGCTAAGCTTAGGGATTTGGGGCCTTTTGCCCTCCAGCTTCAAAATGAATCTGAGTCCTCTCTGGCATCTACAGGAAGCACTCTCCTTCTTTCTTCTGACTAGCTAATTCCTGCAATCATTAGCATAGACTCCACCACTGGGGCAGCTGAACCCAGGTGGCATAACTGCTATAGACAGTCAAGCATACCAAAGGATCCCTTGGAAGAAACAATATTACTAAGGTAATTTTTTTCTTTCGTGTCATTCTAGATGACGAGTCCAAGCAGACACTTGTAATGTAATTAAGCAGTAAGGCATTACAAGGTGCGTGTTATCGTGTAATAACGTCACTCCTGGGGTGGGTTGAAGCACGAGGCGAAGCCGAGTGCTTCCACCACCCTGGAGTGACGTTATTACACGATAACACACACCTTGGAGTGCCTTATTGCAATTATACAATGGCTCGATGTTCTACAAAATAAAAAATGTTTTTTTTTATGTTTTTAGTAGATTTTTATAATGTAAAAAGAGAGCATGTCTAGTGGAATATCAATACAGTGATGTTATTGTGTAATAACATCACTGTTTCAAGCATACACTGACCAATCAGAGTCCAGGATTCTTTCTTGCCATTGTATAATGGGTGATAACAAGTTAAAGCATTAGTATTTCAACCATCCCATTGGCATGTTGTATTTTCCCCAGTCGAATGTTCACAAATTTTGCAAATCTAGGATACTTACAAAATGTATGAGGCTGGCAGAGTGCTAGTGACCCCAATGCATATAGAGCTGAGATTCAACTAATTCCCAATAACTTAAGTCTAAAACTCACTAATAAGCCAAGAACTGTGCAGTCAGGAGTGGTGTGCAACTTTCTCACTACATGAACATTTGGCATAGATGTGTGAACTTATATGGAAGCTTACAAGTGTGTGGGAGTGGTGAGAGCAGAATGGCTGAGGGCTGTGCATATGGTGATGTGCATGTGCACATACAGCTCACTAAAGTCAAAAAGCCATGAGGTGGTGGCCATCTTCCCCACATGGACTCACACAAGGCAGAAGCCTCGAACAAATTACTATTTTGTACTAAATTAGGGCTACTTCAACACACAACCGATAGGCAACTCAGTAGGGATAAAATAACCATGTCTATGCACCAGTCTACCCACTTACCTAGTACTCCAGCCGAGAGGTTAGAGTAATGAGCTGTGAACTGGACCTGTGTTAAAATCCTGCCTGCATTTGCTGTAATGTTTTGAGCACTCATGTAAGAGTAAAAGCTATTTTTATATTCAGTCGGAGTGCTTGTCCTTCATTTGCGCTCCACAACTTGCTTGTTTTGTTCCCCCATTTCCTCCAAGGGAAGTTGCCTGGTATTGAAATCTTTCCTCAATGCTTCCAGTTTCTTTCCCACTTCTTGCGGATCAGAAAATAAAAAATTGCCCACATATATGAGCCTAAGGTTAGCCAAGAACTAGAGGCTGTGGGCTTCTCTGAGCGCCCAGAGACCAGCACTGACTGCATCTAAAGCCGTACATCATTTCGAGTCTTATAGCTGAGATCTGGGAAACAGTACATTGGAGTCTCCGCTGTTGTGTGGACAGGTCCCTTGCTCTTTGTTTTGGTGAGGATGGAGTCTCTAACATGTGATCCCAAGGTAACAGTCATTATACTCAGAGGCTGATCAGGATTTGCAGGTCTTTGATGGTATAATGCGACAGGATTTAGTAATTAGCCCTGGAAGGTCCAGTCTAAAGTAAAGGTCTCAGCAGTTCAGTGATACATTGTACAGCATTAGTCCCCTCTGAATTCTCAGACAGACCTACAAGGCACATTCTGGCCATCCGAGTACAGTTTTCCAAATGCTCGATCCGTAACCTCGGTACTTTTATTTTCTTTGATGATCCCCGTTACAGCTGTAGAAGTGTTGTTAGCACTGCCTGTAGCATTCTTAACATCTGCAGAGAGTCTGTCCATCCGTGCTGCAAATACTGCAAACTTTTGTCCCATTCCTATGACTTTCCAATCTAGATCATGGATTGCCTGTAATAGCATGGCATTCAATGGCTCTTCCACACCACTGTACGTTCCTGTCCATTCAGGCTAGGCTGAAGGGTCTTGCAGCTTGCTCTTAGTTTTGCCACTGTCCTGTGTGTCCCGTGGTCCTTACATGGGTCCCCCATTACCAAAAAAATAATCTGGATTTTTACCAATTGCTCTTCTTTAGTAGATTTAGCTATTGTGCCAAGAGAAATTTCGAAAAAACAAAGTTTAGAGTTTAAGGAGGAAATTGCTAGCACCTCGTGGAGCTCAATAAGATGCCGCATTCCCTGCTTACTGCTAGCCACGTTCCTGAAAATAATACTTTTAACCCTCAGGCTGCCAACAGAATTAGAACGTTTAGGAATTCTGGACTGATGTATCGGTCCACGGTCCTGCAAGGGTTAAGTCCAATTTCCTTAAAAGCTTGTCGAGGTTGACCTGCAGTTAGAATTTGTCCAAATCCTGTGTGGTGACAAATGATAGCCTGTTTGGCAATACTTTGGTTTATATGTCAGTTATTCCTCTTGAGGAAATATTCAGAATTGGCAGTCTTCCTACTGCTGCTGCTTTCTCCTCATGATTATTTGATAATTCCCAGTATTTCCTCTTCCCTGCCCTGTTTTTCTTTTAGGTTGCTTTTTGGGGTGGGGCTGTATTTCTGGGCTCTTGCCTAAAAAATCTAATTGCCTTTATGCTCTTTCAGATGTATTTTCTTGGGGGTCTGTGACTTGGTTGTTGTACTTTCTAGTCCTTGAGTGCCCCTTGTTAGTTGATCTGCACCTACTGCATGATCTTGTGATACACACGTTATAGACGAAATAATATTTTGGGGGTAGCTAAAGGATTTGAAATATGTTCAAGAGACACTGACATCACACGTGTGATATGATGTTAAATTGATTTTTATATACGTTTAAGGAATTACTGTTGGTGTGAAATGACTTGTGTGTAAAATAACTGATATGGGGTCGGCCTGTTGGCATAGCGGTAGCACTACCACTCCTGACACCAGTGACCCGGCTTGAAACAAGCCTGGGCCAGGGCTGGCTGGGGGTTTGAGCGTCCCACAGATGCTTGCCCTCCACCGGGGTGGGGGATACTGGACTCATCTGTACTAGTGCCACTGCCAGTGGAAGCACGGGCAGCGGTCACTGGCATTCTGAGTTGGGGAGAGGAGGACGCTGTGAGGGCACTTGGCTAGAGTGTGTGTCAGCCTGAATGAATGTCCTTCGTGCTGGCATCCTCTGAAGGGGGGGGGACAAAAAAGGGAGAAAATCCAGCAAAAACAGAATGACGCCAGGATCCCGGTATGCTGGGACACAGCAAGGAGTGCTGACTGGGATCCTGGTACACTGGGACCCAGCTGAGAATCGGGGGGGGGGGTGGCCTTCCGAGCCAATGCCGGGGAAAATAAATAACTGATATGGGGTTTTGAATTAGTTGTATGTTTCTGCCTTTTTTTCTCTAGCAGTTTATTCCAGCACCTCTAAATTAGCAGTTATCCATACTGTACAAAAGTTAGAAATGTAACTCTACTTTAGTGAGAAGCTAATATACAGTATGCTAGCTTCCCTTGGTGTGCAGCATCATGACTAGAAATGAACTGAGAGACATTTAAGCCAAATTGCTTTCTGTCCTGCATGAAGTTAATACGTTTATTGGGAGGACAGTATAGTTAATACCTGGTAAGCAATTGAAGGTTTCATTTCTGCTTATGTTGCCTTGTTTTGATTGGTTCAGGAATGTTTTTAATTGTGCATGTCATTTCTCTTACAATCAATTTAAAACTCGTACACTTTTATCTCAAGTGCAATAATGGATGTAGCTTCTTTAATATTTTATTTTAGGATACCGTCAAGGGACATTTTTGAGGCCAGAACCACACGTTTGATTTAATTAATGTAGAACCCCCACTGATGTCTAGGAGCATGGTGGTGAAGGTCCGAGGGAATGGGGACAACCACATCAACAGAAACACTTTCCAAGGCAGCCTTCATTTACCCAGGCCATAGCTGGAACCAGGGTGCCCGTTGAGCCCTTACAGTGTTGGGCTAGAAAGGAAAACCACAGGTTAGCAGCATAAACAGTTCAAAAAACTGAACAACTCTTGTACTGTAGAAACAATGGGATCCCTTTTTAATAACTTGAGCCAACCAATTACTTTATGGAGCACAAGAACGCTCTCCACTCTCCTTGTTCAAAAAAGAGAAGGCTCTCAGTAAAGTTCCATTCCAAAGTATTTATTGGTACAAATCCATCAAATAGTACAAAACCTTCTCCTGGTGTACAGTAAGTGTTTCCAACCTCCAAACTCGCTCCCCAGCGCTTTGACCAAGGTGTGCTCTTCCTCAGGCCCCCTGGATTTGTACCAGTAAATACTTTAGAATGGAACTTTACTGAGAGCCTTCTCTTTTTTGAACAAGAAGAGTGCAGAGCATTCTTGGACTTCTGTAAGTAGCTGAGGCTAGCAACCCCTATCTCTGCACCTAGCTCCACTCAATGGAGCAGTTAATGAGTCAAACAGTGGGGGGATACATTACTGTAGGACTGTGATGATCATATTTTTTATTATTTATTTAGCTTTTGTTGACCGGTAAGTGCACTAGACAAATCCTGCCTATTTTCAGGCACGACCGAGGAGGGATACAGATGAATGCCAACTGACTTTGAAACCAGATTAAGCTGTTGGTGGTATTTATAGTGAATGAGGGAAATCTGGCCAGGACACCGGGGAAATTCCCCTACTCTTTTCGATAAGTGCCATGGGATCTTTAACATCCACCTGAACTACCACCAATCCAGGCAGATGGGACCTTGGTTTAACGTCTCATCCGAAAGACGGATAATCAGTACATTCTCTGAAGCAGAGAGGTCACACAATGGTAGAGTCCATTTAATCAGAGTCCATTATGGGGCATTATCTGGATGACCCCAATCATTGCAGGCAGCTTCATTCATCCTGAAAAAAAACACAAGGTCATCTCATGCCTCCCAGTCTCAACAGTTCTGCCCCCCCTCCCCCTTTTCCCGAGCAGGGACCACTCAAATTGGGGCCATTGCTTCTCTGTCCAGTGGGGCTATTTCACAGTGCAGGGCAGTCCGGCTTGCCACACACTTTGGGACTAACTGCTCCCTCTCTGCTAGTTCTCTTCCAAGCTCAGCTATGGCTGAATACCTTGGAGTAATAGCACCGCTGTCCAAATGTCCCCTTTTCTCCTCAGGGCCAACCTGACACTCCATGGCCACCTCCAACCACAACTGCTGGCTCACCAATTCTCTCAGGTGCCGCTTCACTAAACACTCCGTGGCTATCTTCCTCCCATGCTGGTACGGTGCTCTCCCTCCGCCCTCAAAGCAGGGCACTAACTCCTCCGACATTGCGGGAACGGAGTTTGATTCCCAGAGACCACTATATGGGGCTCTTGAAGAAGTGGCCTCTGCCACATCACTGCCGGCTTTTAATGCTACTATTTCTCCAAAGAAAACTGTCCCCGACACTCAAGCAGGCAACCAACCCTGCTCAATGCCTGTCCAACCCTCTCTCTCTCTCTCTCTCTCGGACTTCAGACCTCTCCCCAAACTCCAGTTCCTTACATAACTCATGCAGCCCCTTATATCCTTCCGGACAGCCCCTCCCAAGGCCGGAGACAGGCAGTCCCAAAGGCAGCAAAATAGTAACTCTTTTTTGGGGCAGGACCGAGAAGTACCAAAACAAATATTTTAAACTGTGCACATCCCAGTGCAACTGAAATGACACTTCTAAACTCCACGGGGGGGGGTTTACAACTCTCCCCTGTCCAAACATTCGCCATCCTCGGCAAGCTTAAAAGGCACCAACAGCCACCTCCCAGAGGTCCAAACAGATGGGGTGTGTACACTTCCCCTATCTGCTAAACCCTAGAGGAGCTTAAGCCTTCACACCACTGGTTGATGATAAATCTGAAGGGAACACTCTGCCTGGTTCGGTGCTCTCATAATGCCTGGGACTATTTCCCCTGGCCACACACCACTAAACCTTTTAGATGGCTTGCCTACAGGTAATGGTGCATCCCAGGACCCAAACACTAAACAGTCCTAAACCCGTGCTGCCTACATACCACCCAGTGCCTATACTGGACTCCCACTTCTCTACTGGCAAAGTTCCCCCATAGATCAAAAGGCACTTTGCAATAGGGTGCCATTGTATTAGAGGACAAAATATAACAGATGCAAAACGTGCAATTAACTAAACTGTAACATCATTGCATGCACTTTATAACAACATTTACTGTCTTCTATCTGAACATGATAACATTGTGACTGAAAAGTAACCATTTGACACAGTGATTTTTCAAAATATGAGATACAATTCTCCGCAAAGTCTTGTACTCCCAGAATAGAACAGCAAAGTAATTGTAAAGGGCTGATCTCACCCATGTCAAAGTTCATGGAGCCTAGTCCTCACCGCTCTGGGGGACTTTCTTGCAAGTGCACTCCCAATGGCTGAAGTAGTACTCAGGATTGGGCTTCATGCAGGGGCCACCTAAGAATCCACTGCAGGTACACTGCATTTCACGCGCCCACCATCAAAGTCCTGAAGCATCGCAGTGTGTTTGTACAAGGTCAGTACCTTAAAGGAACTTTTTGCATAAATGCCCTTTGCAATCCACTGGGCCTCCTGCAGCTGATACGTGGTGTTGTGGCCATGCAAGTTATTATGTTCTCTATAGCCCTTACTGAGGATTCCATAAAACACCCAGTCTGATTGTTTCTTTTCAGTAATGTCCAACACGCGTTCTGGCAAGTACAGATAGTCATACTGCGGGAACTCTTGCCGCACATGCCATCTCACAAGCCGCTCCACTTGCGAGGGAGACTTCTGATGGTTGTCCGTGGGGCTTGTCCTTGCGGGAGCCACAATCCATGTTCATATTCCCATTTCTGATGCTGTGATGCCTCTGCCTGTCCCCATCAATCTGAAGGCTGGGGTGGCAAAGGAACTTAATCTCTGGACTCTTCTAAAGTCCCCAGCACCTTTTCAGAATAGATGGAAGCATCGTTCCGGTTGGCATCCCAATCCTCTTCCTCTTCTGTATCAGCTTGGTCTTTGCACACTCCAGCCCATGATTTCTTCAGTTGGGAAATGCTTGGCTTCACCATTGGGGGATTCCACTGAACTTTTACTTGGGGGAATGCTCTAGAAGATGCAGCCTCCCCATTTTTACCTTTGGGCACAGTCCATGGGGCAGAAACGGTCTCTGTTGGGTCAGTTCAGGTGGTTTCACTTCACGGCCTGGCCAGGTCAAAATCTGCTAGGGATAGAAAACATTCTGCAGAAGTAGATGGTGGGGTTGCTCAGCCTCTCCATAACCACGGTCCTGCTGTCCGCTCTCCGGGGGGAGGGGGCATTCTCAGGTAGCGTGGCCAGGACAGTAGCCATATTGTCCCATCCTTCCAAGCTGGTATCTTCCAATGTCAGGGAGACAATGGCTTGACTCGGCCCCAAAATAGTCAAACTGGAACTACTACAGACAGTGCAGACAGGCGGCAACATCACACCTGGGCCCTTGGTGTGGCATAGGGCACACTCCGCTGATACAGTCGTTTTTCCCACTTGCTTCCACATCCAGGAGAACATCTCAGGGAGCACAGTGATGCCTAATGCTGCAGGTGCTTGAGCCATCTTGCAACAAGTTGGTTGTTCAGCTCATGAATACCAACAACCACAAATACAACAGGCAACTCTCTAGCCAGGTCCAACTTGTACTCCAAGTCCTGGGCTGCAGGCAGAAACAACAGGAAATGCAGCTCCACCCCACCAAAACCAGGCAGCTCATTCCAAAAAGCTCACTGTGATCCATCTGCGTGGTACTCACATGGACCGGACACAGGATCCCAACCAGCAGACTCTCTGGCACCACACAGACCACCCCAAAAGGTGCAACTGTCCCAGTCCCAAAGTGCCATGACAGTTGCGCAATACTTGAATGAAACTTTCAGGCACATCTTCACCCAGCACCAAATTTCAGGGTCCAGGGGAGCCACAGACACCCCAGGCAGAATTCCAGATGAGCTCCTGTGTTGTGGCCCTCCCCCCGGTGTCTTTGGGCATAGTGGTGCAGGTTCAAGGGAAGGGGGCAACCACAGCAACAGAAACACTTTCCAAGGTGGTCTTTGTTTACTCAGGCCATAGCTGGAACTGGGGTGCCCACTGACCCCCTTACAGTGCTAGATTAGAAAGGAGAACCACAGGTTAGGAGCATAAATAGTTCAAAATAAATGAAACAACTATTGTACTGTAGAAACAATGGGATCCCATTTTAATAACTTGAGCCAACCAATTACTTCATGGAGCAGTTAATCAGTCAAACAGTTGGGGGGAATAGTACATTACTGTAGGACCACGGTGGTCACATAATCAGTACATTCTCTGGACCAGAGAGGTAACACAATGGTGGAGTCTTTTAATCAGAGTCCATTACAGGGTGTTATCCGGATGACCCCAAGCACTGCAAACAGGTTCATTCATCTTGAAAAAAAACACAAGGTATTCTTATGCTTCCCAGTCTCAACAGTTCTGCCTCCCCCCCTTATTTTACCGAGCAGGGACCACTCAAATCGGGCCATTGCTTCTCTGTCCAATGGAGCTCTTTCACACTGCAGGGCAGTCCAGCTCGCCACACACTTTGGGGCTAACTTCTCCCTCTCTACTAGTTCTCTCCCAAGCTCAGCTATGGCCGCACACCTCAGGGTCATAGCTCCACTGTACAAATGTCCCCTTTCCTCCTCGGGGTCCGACCTGACACTTCACGACCACCTCCAGCCATAACTGCTGGCTCACCGATCCTCCCAGGTGCCACTTCACTAAACACTCTGTGGCCATTCTTCCTCCCATGCTGGCATAGTGTTCTCCCTCTGTCCTCACGGCAGGGCACTACCACCTCTGGCATTGCGGGATCGAAGTTCGATTCTCAGGGACCCCTACACGGAGCTCATGAAAAAGCGGTTGCCACCACATCACTCCCAGCCTTTAATGCTACCATTTCTCCAAACAAAACTTTATCCCTGATGCTTGAGCAGGCAATCAACCCTGCTCAATGCTTGTCCAACCCTCTCTCGGACTTCAGACCTCTCCCCTGACTCCAGTCCCTTACAGTTCCTGTGTAGCCCCCTTATATCCTCCCAGACCGCCCCTCCCAAGGCAGTCCCAAATGTGGCAAAATGTTAACCCTTTATTGGGGGGCAGGACCGAGAAGTCCCCAAACAATTATTTTAAACTGTGCACATCCCAGTGCAACTGGCATGACATCTCTAAACCCCACAGGAGGGGTTACATAAAGAAGAATCTAAATTGTGGTTGTGCTTTTTATTCTGTCCTACCATGCATCCTCTTGTAACCCCTAGGGGGTGCTATCCCAAGGGCTACTACCCCTGCCTGTTCAGCCAACAACAGGTTGAGGGGCCTGGATCCAATGGCGGGTGCCTCCACCCAGAGGTCGGGGTCCAGACAGTCGAAATCGACTTGGTCACAGGCCTCTGGGTTACTGCAACCCTCCCTTTCTTCCCACTAGTGACCCACACACGTTATTACCATACACAGCAATATACACTTACCTCCCGGATAAGTGTAATCCTCTGGACTCTCGGGACCCCTTGTGGAATAAGATGCAAAAACACAATTGCCCAGATACAGTATTTTACCATAAACACACAGTTCAGCCAGTGTATATTTGCAAAACAACCAATCTGATTTATTCAAGGGGGAAATAACAAGGATAGGGGGAAATCAAGTTAATTAGCTTAATCACACTACTATATCAGAGCTCTGTGCACAGGCTAAAGTCCTTAACAGTCACTGTCACTGGGTACCCAAGCAATAAAGGGCTAGCCAAGTCCGGTGCAGCTGGATGGGGCCCTGAAGAACAGACACCTGTAAAATACCACTTTTGTAGTTGAGAGCCAGCAGGCTCAGTTCGTGCAGCTGGCGAGGGAAACAGCCCAAACTTGCAATGAATAAATCAAGCCACAGGGAGCTACCCTGATATTTTACTCACGACTCTGGAAACAGCACACTTCTCTTTCTCTCTCTCTCTCTTTCAGGACATAGCCTGTAGTAGGACATTCGACACATTTATATGTAGCAACAGAGGGGTACCATACCAGGCAGCTGCTTCTAGGGCCCGACTGAACTCGCAGCTAATTGGGGAGTCATAACGCAGCTTCACTTTTCCTGACAGACCGAGCGCGATTCAGCAGAGTCTCCAGTCCTCTACAGGGTGAGCCTGGTGGGTAGCTGGCTTTGCACAGCCTCCTCTGACTGCTGCCCTGGCGGATTTAGTCAACCTCATGGCCAGTCGGTAGCCTGAATCTGGCCTTCCACACGCGCTTGCCGCGTGAAAACTCAATGGCGCAGGAGCCCAGAGCTCCTTCCTCACTCACAGCCGCAACGACTCTGCCCCTTGGCAGTTTGGGCAGAGAATCTAAGTTCGGGCACCACCCGATCCCATTGGTGGGCTGCAGATGCCAATCACTTAATTCTGCCCTCATTGGTGCAAAAAAGGCGCCACAGTCCAGAACTTAATTTCCCAGAATTACTGGCTGTATCCCCTATGGCCAGCTGGCTCCAAAGAGAGTCCTGATCCTGGTTGGCTCAAGCGGTCTCCATTTTAGTTACCCCTCTCTAACCCATTGGCCCAGTTCAACAGTCCATGTCCAAAATGGAGGGGCCAAGCACACAAAGTCCCAGCTACAATGAAAGCAGGTTAGACAAACTGTAATTTCACTAATACTCTAAATAATTATAGCCAAACAGTTACATCTATCAGAAAGGCTCCCTTTACGCTTACAGCGACTACAAAATTGGAGCGATTTCACCACAGCTCAGGTGGGATTTGAGCAGGGAAACCTCCAGTCCCCCTTGTACAAGCCACTGGAGCCTGCGAGCAGGCAGCTCTTAAAGAGACAGGACTGGAGGCCTTAAAAGCACTCACAACACCCGCATCTGGCGGCATTATGCCGAACACCAGTTAGGCAGGGAGCATTTAGGCAAGCTCCGGGAAGGTTTTTAGGAACCCCATTTGTAGGGGGGGGGTTACACCCTTCCTGGCCTGGAAAGAACTTGGCATCCGCGTCAAGTAGTTACCCTTAAATCACTTTAAGGCAAAACAGTTTAACTAACATTATATCAAACTTTTTGGTTACATGCATTGGTACAGCATTACTCAGTTTACTATTGGTTATACAATATTACACATACAGACAACCCTTTCTTTTGTAAATCAGGTCATTACCTCTTGTCCATGACACCTGGATGGAGGGGGCCCTTCCCTATCAGCTACCTGAGGGCTAACTGGGGCAGTAGCACCATACTCAGAGGGTAATACTAACAGTTTGGAATCATTTCCCAGGGCTAATTTGGGCAAGGAACTCTGGGACATGTACACCCCTTTATGGACCACATTCAGGGGCAGATCCACAGGCTGGCCCAGGGACTCATAACTCAATCTCACTACAGGCCGTACTTCTTGGCCAGTCCATCTAGGAGTCTCAGAAAAATCTGCTGAAGGCCCCGACTCCATTTCAACCCCACTTGGGTCAGTCGGGGAAACCTCTACAGGAGAAGGGGACCCAGAGCCCATAGTACCTTCAGGGACGGGGCCCTCTACTTTGGAACCCATACTACTTGGCTCAGCTGTGGGCATTTCTGGTACTGCTGGGGTGCTATCAGGGTACTCAAAATATTCTTCTTGCTCTGGCATATCACCTGCTGTCTCCCCCAAGTCACTTCATTCATCTGAGAAATCAGACAGTTTAGCCAGGCCCAAGGAGCTCATATCTTCGGATATAATACCACTCACTTCTCCCTCCAGGAGCATTGGCTCTAAAGACAAAGCTGGGGGCTCAGACAGTCCAGGAAGTCCAACTTCATCCCCAGAGTTAATTAGGGGATTGCCCCTAAACAGTTGGCTCAGTTCATAAGAGGGGTAATACTCAATGTTATTCTCACTGTCTTCAGACACAAACTGGCAATCAACTTCATCAGAGTGGGGTGGAGAAGGCCTCTTTAGTTTGATTTCTGAAGAATCAACCGATCTTAGTTTTTTCTTGGCAGCAGCTCTAGTTACAGGCCCAGAGGGGGAGGGCATTGGGAGGTTCAGCCTGTATCAAAATCTGTCCTATTGGCAGCAGATGATTTCTGTGTATAGTTTTCACATCTTTTGAATTGTTTTCAGGCCACAGTTTATATACAGGTAAATCTTCCAGTTTTCCCACAACAATATGAGGGAGGTGATGCCATCTGTCAGCAATCTTATGTTTGCCATACAGTCCCAGATTCCTCAATAGCACTCTATCCCCTTCTCTCAGCTCCATTGCTTTCACTTTCTTATACCTCTTCTTATTGGCCAGGTTCCGTTTAGCAGCCATGGTCTGGGCCAGTTGATAGGCATGGTTTAGTTGGGCCTTCAACTTCTGCACATAGTGTAAATGATTTGCTGCTTGAACCTCATCAGGAGAAACCCTGAAGCACACATCCACTGGCAGTCTAGCCTGTCTCCCAAACATCAGTCTATACAGGGAAAATCCTGTGGCATCACTTTTGGTGCAGTTATAAGCATGTACCAAGGTGCTAATCTGCTGGCTCCATCTAGGCTTATCTTTAGGTTGCAATGTGCCCAACATATCAAGCAAGGTTCGGTTAAACCTTTCAGGCTGAGAATCTCCTTGGGGGTGATACGGGGTGGTTCTTGACTTTTGTACCCTCCACAAAGATAGCATTTCTTTAATCAGGCGGCTCTCAAAATTTCTCCCCTGATCGGAATGGATTATTTGGGGGGCCCCATAGTGGACAAAGAAATTCTCAACAAGTACTTTAGCCATCGTGGTTGCTTTCTGATCTTTAGAAGGGAAAGCCTGTGCATTCTGGGTGAAATGATCGGTAACTATCAATATATTGCTGATGTTTTTTAGATCTGGTTCTAGACTCAGGAAATCAATGCAGACCAGTTCCATAGGGGCACTAGTAGTGATGTTAACCAGGGGGGCAGCTCTCTAAGGCAGGGTCTTTCTTTGTAAACATCGGCTACAAGTCCTGATATACTGCTCCACATCAGCACCCATTTTGGGCCAATAAAATCAGGACCGCACTAAGTCAAGGGTTCGGTCTATGCCGAGGTGTTCCATGTGATTGTGCAGAGACCTCAACACCAGTTCTCTAAAAGCAGTGGGCAGCACCAATTGTTGTTTGTCTACCCACCCCTCTTTGTCCACAGTCTCCCTGTATAATAATTGGTTAATCAGTTTCAACTTTGAACCTTCTTTGTATAACAGGGCAGTTCTCAGTTCAGTGGAACGCAGTTTTGACACATCTCTCCCTACTTGCAGAGCCTCCAAAGCAGTTTTTATCATGGGATCTCGGGATTGAGCCCGTTGAAGACTGTCATTGTTGAATTGGGGCAGCTCACTAGTGTCTAATGCAGAAAAATGACAGTAAGCAGCAGGTATGCAGTTCTCAGATGGCCCCAAGCAATCCACCATGCAGTCCACAGCATCAGGAGACACCTGTTCCTCCTTGTCAAATTTTTGGCAAAGGGCTCTTATGTCAGGTTCTGACAACCTGACCCAGTCGGTTCGGGGCACAGGCCTCTGAGAGAGAGAGAGCATCCGCATCTATATGGTTTAGGCCTGCTCAGTATTCAACAGCATAGTCGTAGGTGGACAATGCAGAGAGCCACCTATGGCCAGTGGCATCCAACTTGGCTGAGGTCTGCACATATGTCAGAGGATTGTTATCAGTCTTCACCAATATCTTAGCACCGTACAAGCAGTCATGAAATTGATCAACAATCGCCCACTTCAGGGCCAGGAACTCTAGTTTGTGCACTGGATAGTTCTTTACTGAAGGAGTCAGACTTCTGCTGGCAAAAGCTACAGGTCTTAGCCGATTTGGGTGTTCCTGATATAACAGCCCCCAATCCTCGTAGACCGGCATCAGTATGAAGAACGTATGGCTTGGCTGGGTCAGCATATGCAAGCACTGGGGCATAGGTAAATTGATATGTCATGGAAAGCTTCCTCACACTCAGCAGTCCAGCAGGTTCCAAACACATCATTTGGATGGAAATACTTTTTCTCAGTTTCAGAGAGCACAACTTTCCTATACTTTTTGTGGGTTGGAGGGTACCCCTGAGTAAGGTTGAGGAGGGGGCGGATCACTCCAGAATAATCTTTGATAAATCGCCTATAATATCCACAAAACCCCAGAAACCATTGCAGTTCTTTCAAATTCTTTGGTTGAGGCCAAGTAGTCAAAGCTTCCACCTTGCTGGGGTCAGTCTCTATGCCTTCAGTGGACACTATGTGCCCCACATATTTCACAGATGTTTGAAAGAATTGGCACTTATCTATGGACAATTTGAGACCAAGATCTTCCAATCAATCGAAGACTTTGAACAACCTATTTTCATGTTCTTCCAAGGAGCTGCCAAACACTATGACATCATCCAGGTAGACTAAACACTCAAGCAAATTCATGTCCCCCACAGCACGCTCCAATAAGCGTTGGAAAGTGGCAGAGGTGCCGGAAATCCCTTGGGGCATCCACATAAACTCATAGAAGCCTAGTGGGAAAATGAAAGCAGTCTTTTCTCGATCCTCCGGGGCCATCAGGATCTGGTAGTACCCACTGCGAAGGTCTAACACTGAGAACCATATACTACCATTTAGACAATCCAAGGCATCTTGAATGCATGGCATGGTATACTGGTCTGGTATGGTTCGCCTGTTTTAAGTTCGGTAATCCACACACATCTGAACAGTTCCATTCTTTTTTCTCACTTCAACAATGGGTGAGGCATAAGGGCTTCTGGATTCCTGTATCACCCCAGCTGCAAGCATCTCTTGCAGATGCCGTCTTACATCATCTGTGTTAGCAGGAGCCAGGCGTTGAGACCTCTCACAAAATGGCCTATCATCATGCAGCCAGATGTGGTGCTCAGCTCCTTGTACACATTCTACGTCCCATTCTTTTAAAGAAAACCCCTGGTCTCTCTGGGCAAGCTTCTCACTGATGCTTTTCTTCCATTCGGCTGGTAGTCAGGAAACAGCGAAATCAAACAGATCAGGGATCACTCGGTCACTCCTCCCGGGCATCTTGTTGTTGGGCAGAACAGCAGTATCTGCACAGTGCACTGTGGCCAGAGTACAACCCCGCTTCACTCGAATCTCTCGGTCAGATACATTATGCACTTGAACCATTACTCTTCTCGCCAAAGCATGGGCTCGAGCAGGTAAGATACTGGGTTTGACCAACAACCCCTCTGGCAACTTTCCCTCGCCGGGGGCATCCAGCATCAATATTTTATTCTTGACATCCTTTTTAATCTGGACCTCTCCCTGTAGAGCACACTGAGCATTTGGGGCTAGCAGCAAAGATTCTGGATCCTTCTTCCAGACAGTCCCCAACGGGCCTTCGGGTTCCGCCTGGCTGGCCTTTTTCTGGGCCTTGTAGGCCTTCTGAATCAAGGCAGGTATTCTGAGAGCTCGCCCAGTCCTGGACCTCTGTTGTTCAGAGCACAGCTGTGCTAAGCGACCAAACATGTGAGCATTGGTTCCAATTAACAAGGGCACCCCATCATACAATCCAGTGGGGGGACACACTAGTGCCAAGGTATCCACTTGTTCAGCCACCCCAGCCACAGAAGTAGGAAAAGACAATCAGATCCAGATATACCCAGAATAAGGGTAGGCCTTATCGCTCAGCCCCCAAACATGTAGTCCATCCAAAGATTGCAGAGGCACCTCAGGCAAGTGCTTCCGATACCAGTCCTGGAACATAATGGTCACTTGGGAACCACTGTCCAACACAGCCTGGGTGGGTACTCCATTCATTCTCACGGTGGTCTCCATTGAGGGTCCCACCACATCAGACCATTCAGGAGGCATGGCTTTGGAGGTTGCTTGGGCATTGGCCCTGGTCACAAAACTCTTCCGAGGAGGCCCTCCCTGAGGTCTGGTATAGGCCGTGCGATGCCAGGCGACTAGCCTGCTGTTGACCCTCCTTAAATTCTCTGGTAACCGGCACTCAGTCTGAAAGTGTCCATCCTCCCCACAATGGTAACAGAACTTAGTATCTAGGGGGTCTTTGTTGGGAGGGAGATATCTCACCTGCTGGGGGGTGTCAGGGGTTCTGGAGTGCTCCTCTTGACTAGGTCGTTTATTTCTAGATAACTCAGGTTCCCCAAACTTGGCAGGGTTGGCAGCAGTTTGCTTCAAGTCTCTCACCATTTCTCATAAATCTCTAATCTCGGCCCTCAAAGCACTTTCTACCCGGGGATCAGAGGAAACAGCATGCACCCCCATTCCTTCTTGGTCCTCTGTGGGCACAGGAAATGCATCAGGCACCTTGTTCAATCCCCTCGAGGGGTGGGTCTCATCTGGTTCACTGGACTCAGGAGTCTGGCATAGATTCACTACCCCCACATAGGGTTCCCAACCCTTTCCATCAGTCTCTGCGTCTCGAATCTCCCTCATCAATTGACAGTATTTGGGAGGGGCAGCCCGTTGGTCATGTAACTTGAGTTTTAACAATATCACACTGGAAAACCTAGCAGATTTCAAAATATGATCCAGCTGGACCTGATTCAAGGCTGTGTCAGCTCCCCCCTTTTCGATAAGCTTTTTGCAATGCTCTCTCCACTCTGGTGACAAAGGCTGACAGTTTCTTATTCCTCCATTGTTTGGCTGACTTGAACTTCCATAATAAGTCTTCCCCAGTTTCTGTACTCCCAAACACCCCCTCTAAGGCAGAAAGGTACTCTACTGCAGTGGCTTCGGGGCTAGTAGCCCGCAAGAAACGAATAGCTTCCAAAGCTGGGCCCCTCAGGCTCTCCATCAGTCTCTTTCGTTTCTCCCCCTCAGAGCACTGCCACTCTTTGGACTAAAGGGGTAGCATAGTCCATCCAAGCCTCCAAATCATCTTCTCCCGAGGGCACAGGCACAGTACCAGAAAAAAGTTTAAATCTGCAATAAGAGTCTAGCTGTATGGGGGGAACAACTATAGGAGGTGAAGCCAGAATAGAACTCTTGGGGGACCCAGGAGAGGTACCTGGGGAGGTTTGGGGGGGTGGGTTCACTAGAAGGGTCTAACACCTGCAGTAACTCCCGAGTAGTCCTCCCTTCTGCAGCTAGCAGTTTAAGCAGTTTATCTTTAAAGCTATTAGTCTTGGGGGACCACCCCGGGGTGACTGACCCACTTCGGACGTGAATAACCCTCCACTCCTTTTGAGCACTTTCTGGGTAAATCACTGGGGGTACCCTCTCGGGGTCTATAATTATACTGCATAAGAGCAGCACCTGCAAGGTCTGGTCGAGTAGATCAGCCATACGCCCCTTCACCTCTATCTTGCCTAAACATTTAACATGCTCCACTGCAGAAACAAGGTCAGCGTTCTTTATCCCCAGAGGTACATCCAGTAGTAACACAATTTTCTGGGAATCCAACTCTTCAGCTTCACCCCACCCCATCAGTTTATGCACCATCATCTTAACAGGGTCCAACTTAATCTTAGTCATGATACCCCCCTCCAGTTTTTCCCTTTAGTTTGGCTATGTTGGGGTACTTCGTCTATTCGGCCACTAGGGGATGCTAATCCCAGCAGTGCCTCCAAAATGTAACCCCTAGGGGGCACTATCCCAAGGGCTACTACCCCTTCCTGTTCAGCCAACAACAGGTTGAGGGGCCTGGATCCAATGGCGGGTGCCTCCACCCAGAGGTCGGGATCCAGACAGTCGAAATCGACTTGGTCACAGCCCTCTGGGTTACTGCAACCCCCTTTCTTCCCACTAGTGGCCCACACACATTATTAACCGTACCCAGCAATATACACTTATCCACCGGATAGGTGTAATCCTCTGGACTCTCGGGACCCCCTGTGGAATAAGATGCAAAAACACAGTTGCCCAGATACAGTATTTTACCATAAACACACAGTTCAGCCAGTGTATATTTTCAAAACAAACAATCTGGTTTATTCAAGGGGGAAATAACAAGGACGGGGGGAAATCAAGTTAATTAGCTTAATCACACGACTATATCAGAGCTCTGTGCACAGGCTAAAGTCCCTAACAGTCACTGTCACTGGGTACCCAGGCAATAAAGGGCTAGCCAAGTCCGGTGCAGCTGGATGGGGCCCTGAAGAACAGACACCTGTAAAATACCACTTTTGTAGTTGAGAGCCAGCAGGCTCAGTCTGTGCAGCCAGCGAGGGAAACGGCCCAAACTTGCAATGAATAAATCAAGTCACAGGGAGCTACCCTGATATTTTACTCACGACTCTGGAAACAGCACAGTTTTCTCCCTCTCTCTTTCAGGAAACAGCCTGTAGTAGGACACTCGACACATTTATATGTAGCAACAGAGGGGTACCGTACCAGGCAGCTGCTTCTAGGGCCCGACCGAACTCACAGCTAATCAGGGAGTCACAACGCAGCTTCACTTTTCCTGACAGACCGAGCGCGATTCAGAAGATTCTCCAATCCTCTACAGGGTGAGCCTGGTAGGTAGCTGTGCTTTTGCACAGCCTCCTCTGACCGCTGCTTAGCGGATTTAGTCCGACACTTGCCGGCGATCGAGCCGCCTGAATCTGGCCTTCCACACGCGCTTCCCGCGTGAAAACTCAATGGTGCAGGAGCCCAGAGCTCCTTCCTCGCTCACAGCCGCAACGACTCTGCCCCTTGGCAGTTTGGGCAGAGAATCTAAGTTTGGGCACCACTCGATTCCATTGGTGGGCTGCAGAAGCCAATCACTTAATTCTGCCCTCATTGGTGCAAAAAAGGCGCCACAGTCCAGAACTTAATTTCCCAGAATTACTGGCTGTATCCCCGATGGCCAGCCGGCTCCAAAGAGAGTCCTGATCCTGGTTGGCTCAAGCGGTCTCCATTTTAGTTACCCCTCTCTACCCCATTGGCCCAGTTCAACAGTCCATGTCCAAAATGGAGGGGTCAAGCACACAAAGTCCCAGCTGCAATGAAAGCAGGTTAGACAAACTGTAATTTCACTAATACTCTAAATGATCATAGCCAAACAGTTACGTCTATCAGAAAGGCTCCCTTTGCACTTACAGCGACTACAAAATTGGAGTGATTTCACCGCAGCTCAGGTGGGATTCGAGCAGAGAAATCCCAGTCCCCCTTGTACAAGCCACTGGAGCCTGCGAGCAGGCAGCTCTTAAAGAGACAGGACTGGAGGCCTTAAAAGCACTCACAACACCCGCATCTGGCGGCATTATGCCAAACACCAGTTAGGCAGGGAGCATTTAGGCAAGCTCCGGGAAGGTTTTTAGGAGCCCCCATTTGTAGGGGGGTTGCACTCTAACCCGATTTTTCATGGGCTAAGAAATGTTAGGGGTTTAAACATGAGTCTCTGAGTTTATTTACAGTCAGGAGAATTGATCAAATTGACATTCCTGAGACCATGTTTTTTTCCAGGGGAACAATGGGTGACAAATGTATTTTTAAAGCCAAGAGCAATTTTTATCATATGTCATCTGTGTTTATTATATAGAGAGTTCTATGTGAAGGTTGATGTACTGAGGATTTGGTGCACACTTTTATAATCACTGTTTTATGCACAATGTTCTAACACTGTTTTAATCACGTATTTAAAAAGTTTATCTCATCATGAATATGTATGAGCTCACATAATTCTGAACATTGTAACAACTTAGCACTGCCCCCTGATGAAGCCTCTTGAAAGATGCACTACATAGGGGTGTTAGGAGAACGGAAGGAAGCACTTTAAATAAATTTATGTTTCTCTAAGTTCCATGGTGGTGTGTGCACCCTTTGTGCTGTTTTCTTTCCTACAGTAGTGACCGATACTTCACCTTTAAGACCTCTCAGATTCCAGACCAGTCTGCTCTGGTGTCCCCCAGGGCTCCATCTTAGGTCCCCTCCTTTTCAGCCTGTTCCTGAACTCTCTTCCTGAATCCTGTCCTCAGCAAATCATTCTCTGTGCGGATGATGCAGTTATCCTTGCCTCCCTCCATGATCCTCAACAACTGCAAAAAAACCTCCAGCATGGTTTCACATCAGTTGAAGACTGGTTCATAAAACACAAACTGATCCTAAACCAGAAAAAAACAAAGTCCATGATCTTCAGCAGCCCTCAACACAAAACATAAACAGTTCCACCTCGCTATCAAAACTAAGCAAGGAGTCACGCTCGAACAGGTACAATCCTTTAAATACCTGGGCATCGCCCTTGACTCCCACCTCTCCTACACTGCCCACATTAATACTGTGGCTAAAGCTGCTAATATCAGGATGGGTCTGCTGTTCTGGCACAGGAAACACCTAACCCCTGAAGCATTAACAGTTGCCGTCCAGAGCTCCATCATCAGCATCATCGGTTATGGGCTAATTATCTATGGCTCCACCACTGCCTCCTCTCCCAAGCGGATTTCTACCACCCTCAATAAAGCTTGTCATCTTGCCACCGGATCACACTGTCTCACCCATACCTGCAACCTCTACTCTCAAACAGGGTGGCTACCACTAATCAATCACTTAAAATATCAAACCTGCATCAAAGCAAAAACAATTATGATGGGCAATGCCCCCCCCCCCCGTGTCAGCTCTCTCCTCAAACTCAAGTCCAACAACTGCAACACTAGGAAGTCTAAACCTCACCTGCTGCAAATCCCATGCTGTTGCACTTCCCAAGGACAAAGATCCTTTGCATATAGGGCAGCCAGCTGGCTAAATAATCTCAATAGTGTCATCACTGCCCTACCAACTATGGGTGCCTTCAAGACCAAACTCCGCCTCGCTCTACTTGCCTCCAGCTCCTGCGACTGCAATGACTAATCCCCTTGTCTTACTCCAGGCAGCCGTTGGGTGCCCTCGGGACCTAGCACCACCTAGTTCCTCTTGCCTCGAGCACCTGTGACTGCCATAACTAGTCGTTTACTCCCTCAGGCAGCCCAGGTTCCTCTCTCTCTTCCTGTCCACTGACTGCCTTCTGCCACACCCCTCAGCACTTGCATCACCACTGCCCAACTTATGCTCTTATTCCTTTCTACCTCTTGACAAAGCTGCCTCAGGCTGCTACATGCCTGCCCCCATCTCACCGTCCTCTCTCCCCTCCTTGTCCCTCCTGTCTCACTGTTTCCACCTCCCACACCTCACCTGTCCTCTACATACCCACATTTGTTTGTTCTAATGTACGAAACCCTTGTAACATGTTACAACCTTGCTTTGTCATCGATTGCTCTATACTGAAATTGTAACTCCAAGACTGTACTCTCAGACATGGAACCTTTGTAAAAGAGCCTCAGCTCAAAGGTATTTTGTAATCCTAGACATGAATAAATAAATATGACCTCAGCTGTAGTAATAGGAAACCATCTAGAAGTTTTGTTTTTGTGCCAGTGTCCCTGGTCATGAGCAATGCAAGTGAGCAGTGAACCAGAAACATAAGCTGCCTTGTTGAAACATATTTTTTTTGAGGCAACAGTTTTTTGGTTTGCTAGAGGTGTTAAGTGTACAGATGGAAACACATTAAATAAATTCATGTTTCTCGAAGTTTCATGGTGGTGCGTGCACCCTTTTTGTTGTTTTCTGTGTGGTATTTAGTATAAGGGTAATACCTTTAGTTGCAGAGATATGTGTGGTCTTTTTTCTTGCTATTGCTGTAGGAAAGGACTATGATGTTACAGAGGACTTCGTAACTTCAGCCATAGACTTAGGCATAGAAGTGAAGACAAAAGCAGGACATGTAGTTCGTTGTAACTGTTCTCTACTTCTCAATATCATGTTTAGTGCATTTCTGCTTCCTTTATGGTTGTAGTTTCTCTGCCAGGTTCTTTTTTTGTTTTTTGTTACATCTTTCTCCATTCCCTGGCCCTGGTTGGCTCTTCATACAGCCGCCATCCCCATGCTTCTCTCCATCAGGCCGTCACCCTCTGCACCTCCCATGGCTTGCCCCCCCAGGCAGGACCCCAGGGAGCCCCCCTACTCACCCACTAATATGGAGGTAGGTTGGGGTGTTACCTCGGGAGGAGAAGCATCAGGGGGACAGCCATCAAGCCGCCATGACCAGTCACTAGGGTCTTTTTTTCCATCTTTTCTCCCTGAGGATGTTCCGCGTGTAATGACGCCAGTGGCAGGCACCCACACGCTCACATGCACGTCCCTGCCAGGCGTCTGCCAACCGTCCGTCCCCCTTAGCTGCGGCAGTGTCACTTCAACCCCCAGCCTCCACCAGGGGTTAGATGAGCGCCGACCACATCTTTCCCCCTTCCCCGGAGATGGAGAGCAGTCCTCTGGACACTCAGTCTATCTCCTCCCTGCCAACCCCCGGCTACCCGCACTCGTTCCCAAACGTGGGTCACTGGCATGGCACAAAGTGCGGCGACCAGCACCACAGCCTTCAGTGCCACCAGGCTGGCCTTCTCTGCCAGGTTCTTAACCACAGTCTGTGTGAAGAAATGCCTCCTTTGTTCCCCCTTGAAGCAGAGTCCTTTAATTTGTTTTGCTTTGCCCTCGAGGTGCAGATTAAGTTTAAGAGAACAATCTCGTTTTCATTTAAGTGTTCTTAGTAATTGCGAGAGACAGAGAGGAATGAAGAAACTGTAAAAAAAAAAAAAAAAAAAATGGCATAATTTTCTCTTGTGTATAGAGAACTCCTTAAAGGAAAGGGCTTGTTTTGCAGTCAGCATTCAGTGTCTAGAAGCACCGCCCCCGACTAGCAGTTTCTGGCATGGTTAAATTATATGGTGCCCAGTTTATTTTGTCAACACTCTGATCAGAGAGTGTATAGCACCATTGTTAGACATAAGCCACTGTTCTACCCTCAGTCACACTGCAGTCTGTTTGCATTAAGTGCAACAACTACTGTGGGACAAAATCTGGAGTTCAGAGGCTGTGAAACATTCTTGCCCAACATGGCCGCCTAGAAATGGGCATGTACCTGCCACACTCTGCCTCCACTCACTCCTGACTGGCAGATTCAGGCGTATTGTACACTTGTCTCTTTCCTCTTGTGGCACGCAGTACGGGCAAGTTGCACTGTGACATCAGCACTGCAGCAGGAATGTAACTGCTGCAGCATACACATTCTGACTGACGTGGTCACCAAATAAGATATCACATGTATTGGTTAGCAGAATATTTGGAACCATGCCAAAAAACTGCTAGTCTGAGGTTGATTCATGCTGAGGCTGAACACTGCAGACATGAATCCTTCCCTGTAAGGAGCAGGTATCTACTTCAGTATATATATATATATATATATATATATATAATTTCTAGGGTTGAGCTAACCTCCCAAAGGTCAGCCTTGTAAACATGGACTGTCAAACCAGGTAAAGTTTGTCAAAGTTCTCTTATTGGCAAACTAATTTTCGCTTATTCAACCATTGCAAACCACTGGAGAATGGATAAAAATGGTAGCACCCATGTAGAGTGCTCATTGAGTGCTGCACGAGGTGACTTAATAATAGCTCTCTACAAAGAGCAAATAGATTTGCAATTCGTAGCTGCTATCCTGTACTGAGGCTGTACTCATTATTGCAGGATATAGTATCCTCTGGCCAATTCACTGAGCTGCTTGCATAGGCGTGGTGTACACCACCGCTTGCAATACAAGCAGACCAGGTTTGGGTCCAGATATAGGCAGAATAATTAATTTTTACAATTCAGTAACTGGCTCCGTGGTCTGCACCCCTGGGGTTGATTATTTAAGTTTGGGGTTGGGGAACTGGCCCCCATAAAAAAAAATATTTCTGTGTGCTTTTCTTAGTATTGTATGGCCCGTCGCTATTTGCAACGGTCGGTACAATATCCATCGCCCTTTTGACCATGGGCTCAGGTTTGTTCGCTATATGTGATAGGTGATCTTTCAGATTCGCCTTTATCACATAGAACCATAAAAAAGTCAGATTACATGATGTACTGGGCCTGTTGGCCACTGAAGCACCCAGAACACAGGGGTGTGAAAAAACATTTTTTTGGTACTCACCCAAGGCAAGTGATGGTATAAAAATGACTTGCCCAAGAAAGTTTTTTAATTGGCCACCCCCAAAAGACTGATTAAAAACAACACTGAAGCAGTCAGTGGGAAGTACTCGGTACCATGTGGATACCATGAAGAGAACAGTACCCCTTTCTCCTCCTGAGGAGGCAAGTGTCCCTGGGATGCTACACCATCCTACCTGGGTCGCTGGCGTCCTGAGTGGTAGCACTACTGCTACGACTGCGGGCTTTCTCATACTGTCCAATATTATTCAGTACTCTTTTTTTCAAAGCACATGTGATTAACTGCAGTACAGAAACATAGAGAATGATGGCAGAAAAAGACCAGAGGTCCATCCAGCCTGCCCAAGTTCCCTATAATCCCTGGAAACTACTGTTCCTCCAGGGTACTAACCCTCTCCATCATCTCTCTATTCTCCTACCTGGTCCCGTCGCCCCTGGTAACCACTGTTCCCTTCATTATGTCCCAGCCCTGCTTGAATCCCCTGACTCTTTTCGCACCCACCACCTCAGCTGACAGACTGTACCAAGGTTCTACTACCCTTTCCGTAAAGTAGTACTTCTTCACACCCCTCCTGAACCTAGCTCCTGTTAATTGCCATTCATGTCCACGAATTGTTATTCAGGCTAAATAGTTCCCTGCAGTTCACTGTCGATTCCTTTAAGGAACTTGAAGGTCTCTATCATATCTCCCCCTCTCCCTTCTGGTCTCCAGTGATTATATATATATAGTGCCTTGAGACGCTTCTCATAGGATCTGTCCTGCTGGCCCTGAATCATTTTGTTACCCTGCATTGCACTGTCTCCAGCCTATCCTTATCCTTTTCTGAGGTGGGAACTCCAGAACTGGGTAGAGTACTCTAGGTGAGGCCTCATCAAGGATCTGTGGAGGGGAAGTATTATCTCCTTTCTTCTGCTATCAGTACCCCTCCCCAGTACATCCCAGCATCCTGTTAGCCTTGCTATTGGCCTTGTTGCACTGACCTCAATTGCTTAAATGAGTTGCTAATGATAACTCCCAGATCCTGTTCCTCATCTGTACTGCCAAGTCTCTCTCCTCCCATCCAGTACTCTGTCTTGTGGATCTTTTTCACTAGATGTATTACCTTACACTTTTTACCACTGAACTGTAACTGAACTCCTTATTCCTGACTTGAATTTTGTGTTGGAAAAACTTACTTTGGCTCTATTTGAGCCTGCCACGACTTGCAAGCTATGCTTTCTGTTGTGGAAAGTGTTATTTTTAGTTGCTATTACTTCTGCTTGAAGAATTTCAAAGCTACAGGCGCTCACGTGCGAGCAGCCTTATTTGATTTTTCACAAAGACAGGGTGTCTTTGCATACTTTCCTGAGTTTCTTCCTAAGGCAGTGTCTGAGCTCAGTTTAAACCAATTCATACACCTGCCTGTTTACTTTCCAGAGCACGCTAATCCAGGGGAACTTGGAAGCACTGCTCTACATGATAGATTTGCATAGAATTTTGTGTTAACTATACACACCGTACCAAGGACCGCAGGAAATCCAAACAATCGTTTGTTTTTTTTGCCCCGGGAAGGAAGGCACCCCTGTTTCTAAGCAGTGTTTGTACAAATGATTGGCCAGTTGCATTATGTTCTGTTACAGAAAGTACAGCAAGGAACTTCCTGGAGATGTTAAAGGGGCACTGTCAGCTTTGCCCCTTCATTTTTTATCACGTCTGAGCAGTGAACCTTTTGGCACATGCCTATCAAACATGTACTGAAAAATACCCCCATAGATATAAAAATGCATTTTTGTACCTGTTTTGCTCATTTTTTGCAAAATTCATTATTCGCTCAGTTTGAGCTTAAATCACCCGCCACCGGAAGTATCTGCAGGTTGAGAACGCGCGTCAGGCAAGAGTGCAGTCCCGAGGTGCAATTTTCTACCATGCTGAGTTTAAAAAGATGTTGCCCCAATAAATTCTACAGTACTAAACCATTCTTGGTGCCTGAGAACAAAAACTGAGCACTGAGGGCACCCCCAATTTAAATTTTTTAACCCGGAGTCAAAATCGTGCGCATGCACAAGAGTGGCACGCTGTTGCACATGCATGAGATCTTGCACATGCCTCTCTTGCACATGCCCAAGATTCTGGCTCTGGATTAAAAATGTAAATTGTGGTGCCCTCAGTGCTCGGTTTTTGTTCTCAGGCACCACGGACGATAGGGAGCGAGTGGGATTGAGCAGCCGCAAGGCAGCTCTCCCTTTCCGGGGTGGTTGCCAGCACCCCCTGTAGTTTCACTCCCACTGGGTGGAGGTCCAGTGGCATGCATAGGTGGGAGGGGGCAACGGCGATAGCCAGGGGTGGGGCAGAAGGGTCCGAGCTGGTACTAGACGTGCACGAGTGCCTCCACGCATGCGCACGTACTTGTCTGCCAGGGTCCTGGGTCGGGGAGAAAATGTGGGTAAAAACCCTAAAATACATATGGAAAAGAAATACATGGCATCCTAAGATAGTATGTATGGCAAAATTTACCATATTAATAATGAGAGTGGCAAAGAGAAAATGCAATCTGCCCCTAGTAACTGACTGCCCAGGATAGCAGCAGGCGATATAGGCGGTGGGGACTGTATATGGAAATGGCTCAAGTTTTCCGCTATCAATATGAAAATACATCAATACTAACTTTAAAAAGTAAAAAATATGTATTGATATACATTTACTACCATTATAATGACACGTACAGTATAGTCATGCAAACACTACATTAATATGATACATAGATACATAGACATAGGCAGTGTCGTCAGATAAGAGCCTATGGCCCACCCAATCTGCCCATTTGTGCTTGTAAGTTCCCTTTACATTTTTCTAGAAGTCTGTTGCCCCTTACCACTGACCTCCAGAATGCCCTTATGTCTATCCCATACATTCTTAAATCCCGTGATTGTTTCAGCCCCCACCACTTTCTCTGGCAGGGTGTTCCACTTACCTACAACCCTTTCTGTGAAGAAATTTCTTCCTCATGTTTCCTCTGAATTGACCTCCCTTCAACTTCATTCCATACCCTCTAGTCCTGGAACATGTTTTTCGCTGGAAAATAGTGTATTCCTGCACCCTGTTCCTCCCTGTAAGGTACTTGTATGTCTGCATCATATCCCCTCTCTCCCTCCTCTCCTCCAGGGAGTACATATTCAAGTACTTCAGCTTGTCCTCATAGGTCTTGTGATGCAATCCCTGTACCATCTTTGTCGCCCTTCTCTGAAATTTCCCTACCCTATGTCCTTACGTAGGTAAGGTCTCCAGAACTGTACTCTGTGCTCTAGGTGGGGCCTCACTAGTGATCTGTTCATAGGGAACCGACCACAGGCTGTAAAATTGTAGCCCTTGGGACCATGCTGTTTCTTTATTCTACTGGTTGCAGCCTACCCCACCAAGAGACACCAGCAGGGACAGAGGCCATGAGCTAATCTTCGGCTCCCTTTGCAGCTCTTGCATGCACTTCAAATTTCTCTGAGTAGTCAGCTCCACTGTAGATGAACACCGGCTGGACTCAAGAGTTGGACTTTCTCTCTCTACTTCTTGCTGCCATTCCTATATGGCCCAGCAGGAGTGGGAGTCAACATGGTTCTCACTGGGGTGGGGGCGCCAGAGAGCTGGCTTCCAGGCAGGATATGTTTTTCCACGGCTCAGTTTCTACAGCTCTGAAAAGTATAAATTTTATTTAAGTTGCGAAACAATATCTTTTGCTTGTTTGCCGAATTATATAAGTTCTCAGCTGTTGATGAGTACTAAATTCACCATGGGTCATAATCGGAATACCCAGCAACAAGCATCGGGAGCGCCATGGCCTGCTGCATCATCAATACCAATCGATCATCTTTACTTTACCAGGTGAAACGCCATTGAGGCAGACTGATTTGCAAGCTGGACCTAGGTAGATCACAACAAAAACATATAAGCTAAATGTTGCTATAATACAATGAGACAAAAGTCCATGTAGAACAAATACAAGCTAGGCAGGTGCAAAACCTGGGCGTAATTTTGGAAGAAGGGTTGACCCTGTATTCTCAGGTGTCAGCCGTTGTCAAGACCTCTTTTTTCCATCTAAGGAATATCGCCAGGGTTAAGCACCTTGTTCTGTCCGGTGACCTTCCTACGTTGGTTCGTGCCTTTGTGTCCTCTCGCTTGGATTACTGCAACGCCCTTTATCTAGGGGTAGAAATCCACCATTTGCAGCTAGTGCAGAACGCTGCAGCTCAGCTTTTGACAACCTCTCGGTTCTGTCATATTTTGCCAGTGCTGCGCGATCTGCACTGGCTGCCTGTTCAATGGCGGATCACCTTTAAAGTCAGTCTCTTGACTTATAAAGCCCTACATGGACTGAGCCCGGACTACCTGAAAGAGCTTCTGGTACCCTACTGCCCCGGGCGATCACTCTGCTCAGCTGTTGAGGGGTTGCTAGAGATTCCAAGAGTGTGTTCAAAATCTTCCAGGGCCCAGGCATTTATGCACATGGCCCCTTCCCTCTGGAATTCTCTACCCTGCCAGTTGCGTGAGTGCATGACTGTGGAGGGCTTTAAACAAGGCTTAAAAACCCATCTGTGGTACCAAGCTTTCAGTGACTGATTGTTTATGTATTCTGTTATTTTTAAATCTGTTAGTTGTTTGTTTAGTAACTATGCTGCTGCAATTGTGTGTAATTATGCTTATGATTCTAATTGTTGTTCAGCACCTTGGTTTTGGAAAGGCACCATAAAAATAAAGTTTTATTATTATTATTTTATTATGTGGCTAACAGTACAGTAGACCTCAAAAACTCAAATACATCATTGATAGGGCAAGAACAAAAATATTTAAAGAATACAAATCCATATTTACAGTATAAACACACCTGTCCAGTCGCAACAAGACTTATGGGATAGACCGGGGTCTGGGTGTCAGGTAAGGGAAGTCAAGGGGGGAGTTGTGAAGGGTAGGACAAGGTGAGGGCTAAGATGTCCAAGAAAAGGGGAAGTCAAGGGGTGCAGTAGTAAAGGGAGGACATTAGGGTGTTTAAGAAGAGGAGGGTACTGGGATGGCAATGGGGTGGACAAAGGAAGACTAGCAGGGTGTGACGTGTTAAAGATGTACAAGGGGTGGACAATGTACAAGTAGTATACAGAGTTCAAGATACAGGGCATGGCTAGTTAAAGCAGTCACAGGATTCACTGAACTTAGGAAGGAACAGAGCCTTAAAGAAGGCCCAGTTTACTAGTATTGCAAGCTTTAGAACTTTTTGCATGTTGTTCCAGATCACTGGAAGGGCATGGCTTGTAGTTGCTGCTCCAAAGCATGTCCTGATCTTAGGGATAACCAGGAAAATCAGGGAAAGGCTTCTCAGCATGTAACAGCCAGTGGGAGAGATGGGCAGACAGTCGGAAATGTATTGTGGAAGTTTGCTGATTATAGCCCTATAGGTCCAAAAAACTGTATTCCTATGACATCTGAAACTAAGTGAAGACCAACCAACCATGGCATAAAGAGTACAGTGATGGGTACAATATGGCGCATCTGTGATAAATCTGATCGCCCGATGATGTAGTGTGTCTAACTCAGACAAAGCAGAAATCGGGCTTTGCCCATAGAGAGAATCTGCATAATCCATGCGTGGCAGGAATGTAGTTTGGACTAGCCTAACCCTTGCTTCTTGTTTGAGTAGGTTCTTAATCCTGAAGAAAAGACCAAGCCTCTGTTCCAGTTTCCTTGCAAGCTCCTTCACGTGTTCCACAAATGATAGTTTGTGGTCAATCCACAGGTCCAAGTACTTGAATTTAGTCACAGATTCAAGGGGTTCACATAGTAGGGTGGTGACCTGCAGAGCCATGGCAGATTTACGTGCCTTTGGTGCAAGAACAGAGGGTGTAAACAACATTGCCTTGTTTTTGTTGACATTAATAACTTCAAGTGCAGAAGATTTTTCTGCAGGGTGTTGAATTCGTCTTGCAGGTCTGCACGTACTGACTCTGGGGTCAGCCTCGCTATGTACAGGACTGTCATCAGCAAAGAGATGTATATTGGCCAAACTGACCCAGTATCAATATTATTTATATTAATTGCGAACAATAGTGGGCCTAAAATAGACCCTTGAGGGACCCCCCCCCCCGCTTAAAAGGGGTTTTAGAGGGGAAAGATCCCCACCAGTCTTGACACTCTGGTGGCGATCCGTTAGATAACTCATGAACCAAGTTATGGCCAACCTGTCTAACCCAAGATTACTGATAGTAATGATGAGCAGTGCATGGTTGATTATGTCAAACGCTTTGCTCAAGTCTAAGAACAAAGTGCAGACATGTTTCTCGTCCAAATCCATTAGCCAATAATTGGATACTTTGGTAAGTGCTGAAATTGTACTGTGCTGAGGCCTAAACCCTGACTGCATTGGATTAAGAAGGTTATTGCTCTCAAGGAAGCACCAAAGCTGTGTGTTAACTTTCTCCAACATCTTGGATAGTATAGGGAGTAGGGAAATAGGGTGGTAGTTATTTAAATCACTCTGGTCTCCAGACTTGAACAATGGTATGACATGCGCTGTCTTCCAGACCGCGGGAAGGACACCCTGAGACAAAGCAGGTTAAATAGGTGCGTAATAGGAGGAGATAAGGTGTGATAGCCTAGTTTTAGGTAGTATGGCTCAATCTGGTCAGCACCCGTGCTTTTTCTTATATCCAGATCCAAGAGTAAGTCTTCCACGTGTTTTACTGACACCGGAACGAATGAAAAGACTGCATTATGTGTGGTAGACACCGGGGATAGACAAGCTGCATCCTGACTGCACAACTGAGTGCGAAGAGCATTGGCAGGGGGAGTATCAAATGCCAACCCCATTATGGCGAAGTGATCATTATGGAGACCAAGTAACTTATGCTTATCAGTATGGACAACCCCATCAGAGAAGACTTTGGATTGGAGTGAACTGGCAAGGCTATGTCCCTTCAAACCTTTGAGCGTACTCCAGAATTTAGAAGTACATTTGGAGGAGGATTCAAGCGCACTATGAAAATATCTAGCCTTTTCCACTCTGACTAGTTTGGTGCTACGATTTCTAGCCACCCTGAATGCTGCCCAGCCATCTGAGTGTTGTTTTTTCTTGCCCTTTTCCATAGGGCATCTCTGTTTTGTAGGGTCACCTTAAGCTCATTGGTGAACCATGGGAAGGACGTTTTTCTTGTGTGGGTTTTAACTAGTGGTGCATGCTTATTAATGGTATCGAGTAGAATGCTATGAAAAGACTTGTATGCCTCGTCCACAGTGGGGGCTAAGTAGATCTTTTGCCAGTTGGCATGCTGCAGGTCTGAAAAGAATGCATTAGAATCAAAGTTCCTGCAGCTTCTTTTGAAAACATATGCAGAGGTAGATATATGTAGAGGGGGTGTCCTTACACATGGGATGAAGCAGTGATCACTGAGATCATTAAAGAAAACACCAGAATGGGTTTATAGATGGGGTTTGTTTACAAATATTAGATCTAGCATTGTGCTACGAGACGGATTCTTGCTGTTTGGATGGGTGGCTTCTGAGGTAAGTTAAGTGAGCCTGAAGGCATCGCAAAGATCTTTAAAGGTTTGGAGGAACCAGACAGCCAATCGAGACTGAAGTCACCCAGGATGGCAACCTCTGAATTCAGCTGGGTTAGCAAATCATTTAAATGCTCCTTAACTATTAATCCAGCAGATGGGGGCCTGTAGCAACCAATAATACATAGGGACATAGACTGGATACCACCCGGAACAGCAGGGGAGTCAGTAGAGCCCTCAGTTGTTGAGTTCTTCATGAGAACCTCCTTGGAATGCTATTCTAGAGTCAGTGAAAGCTATGGATGCAAAGATCGAGCAGACCTTGCTAAAACTGGAGATACATGAAGCAGCTATCCCTTCATTGAAAACTACTGTGACTGACGCAAACAAAAGATCGGTGGCAACTCAGGCTACCCTGACCAAAGAAAATGCGCAACTGAGAGGGCAGTTGGAGATTATTGGGAATATTTGTTCCAGTAATATTTGTCTGTTTGGGATACTGACCATCTCAAAGTCTATGTTTCTGTAGGGGATGAATTCAAGATTGCATGGGACAGACATAAGGCAGTTCTGGTGAAGGGTAGGAGGAAATCGGCTGTTGGTTAACTACGATCTGCTGCTTATCCAATAAGTAGGGAAACGGGCAGACTGGGTGGGCCAAGCAGTCCTTATCTGCCATCAATGTCTATGTTTATACCAGAGGGAGTGGAGGGTACTTACCTGCTAAACTATTTGAAAACTTGGTTCGCCAAGACCCTCACTCCATCTGCTGACTTTGAATGGACTGCTCTGTGCCAGGCATATCAGGTGAACCCATGGGTGCGACCCTCCACTGCAACTCAACCACGGACTGTCTTGCTGAGAACTGTGGGGTCAGAGGTGTGAGATGCCCTTCTGATATCCGTTCATGTGGCGTATCCTATTACTATTCGAGGGCAAGATATTAAAATGTTTCCCGATCTGTCATACCAAACTATAGCTAGGAGGAAGCAGTCTGATGCTGTTTGACAAAAGTTATGGGCGTTGGATATTGTGCATTGTTTTTTGCTCCCGGCCAGATTGTGCATTACCTATGGTGGCAAAAGCTGGCAATTTTCCAACCTGAAGGATGCAAGTAGATGGCTGGAAAAGACTGTGGCAGAATTTCAAGCATGGTCGGCTCAAGGGACTGAAGCTGAGGATTTATGGGGTGAAGGCAGAGTATTGTAATGCAACACCATTTGTCGCCTACTTTTGTTGCTGAACACCAAGTGACTGAGTTGGGATAATAACTGATGGCTACTAATTACTGAATTGTGACAGGGGACTTTGGTATGGGTTTTTTTTGTTGTTGTTGTGCCTGTGGGTGCAGGCTTATTTGGGGGTCTGCATACATTTTGTAGGCAGTACTATTTTGGTTTCATGTCCCTTCCTCATCTTTGTCTCTGGTTTTACTTAGTTCTCTGATAAGTGATAAGTTTTTATTGGAGTTCAAATGTTGTAATATGCTTGCCGTATTTCTTTTCCTTTAAACAAAGTAGAGCTGGGATTTTGGGAAAAACGTATTCCTATTTCAAGGTTTGTCGAAGGACTGGTTAATAGCACTACTGGTTTAGCGCCATATTCTTTCGTGAATTCTCCCTATGGACACTAACCTATGCCGCTGAAGCAGACGGCATTACTTGGACATTTTGGAACTGATGGTTCTTAAACTTTTTATTACACCCCCTCCACCATTCCTATTGTACCAGATTGTAAGAGGTTTGTGTTATCCCACTTTTTCTTAATTGTCAGCAGGCTGTTTATTTCTCTGACCTTTTTCATGAGTATTTAAACTGTATTGTTTTATTTTTTAAAACAAAGTACAAAAAATTAAAACCATGGTTGTCACCAGCAGGTGACGCCAGACACCAGGGGACTCTGCCCAAAACCCTTCTGAGACATAAGAGAGCTCTTCTTGACTTGGTTACAGTACAGAGGCTATTTCCATGTGGCCAGCCATCCCATAATGACTACTCTATATGCATTACCTCCACTGAGCAGCTGCTTATGGGTATCTGCATTATGCTCGATGTACCTAAGTGCTAGTCAGTGTTTCATTGTTTTGCCCTTACTGTAAATTGTTTTAACAACCTGCTTTATCTCTGGGCCCTGCAACTATTTGTAGCACCTTGCTGTTGTTCTACATCCCCCAACATTTGGGTTCCCTTGCCTGGGTAATGCTACAACTTTTTTTTGTATAATCTGTTTATTTAGATTTTTTGCTTTTACGAAAAAGACATACATTATAGGTGAACGTGGTTATTACATACATTCTACACTCCAATCTTTACTGCCAGGTTCATCCTCTTCTTATGATTTATCATGCCATGTGTTCAACATCTGACAATAACAAAGTAAAACGAACAAAAAATATTGAACCCTAAAAAAACAGTTGTGCACATTTGATATCGACTTCATATGTCATTCTTCACTAAGTTAGTAACCTGACCAACTGACAATGTTTAGGGTTCCCTCATAACATCTCCCCTTCTACTCAAGATTTTCTACCAGCTCAGGAATGTGCCTCATTTGTCACACTATCCTTCCCCCATCCCTTCATGTAGAGCCTGTATCTCCACCGATGTCAGTGATGCCAGGAAGGGGTCCCATGTTCTAAAAAAACGTTCACCCTCGCCCTTTCACCTTAAATGATAGCTGCTCCAATGCTAGCATTTGAATAGTCAGTGCTGGCCATTGCCCTACTGTTGGGTTAACACTTGTCACCCACGTATCTTGAATACAATGCTGGGCAAGCACCAAGAGTACCCTTGCCCACTGGGGGAGGAAGGCCCACTCATCCCCTCCCTTGTCCTCAATCCCAAACAGACCCAAAAGTGGGACCACCAGGAGAGGCCTTCCCAACATCTCCCCCATCACCCTCTTCCAGAACAGCTGTAGCACTGGGCAGGACCAAAAGCAGTGATCGTAGGTCCCTACCATGCTACAACTTTTATATCCAGATAGCCAGTCTGGTTCAGTCCCTATGATTTGTTTATTGCCCTCTCTTTATAGCCTAACTGGTGTACCCACATGTGTCAGGGCACACCTAACCTGTGGTTAGCTACTGGCTGCTTTTATACCTGCTCAGTTGCTAATGTTCTTTCCCTGTTGCATTGGTGAATTCCCTGTGACTAACAGATCTTCTTCAAGGACATCTCCCTCCATAGAGCAAAACCTGTGGAACTGTAAGCTGTCAACATCAGGAACATTCAAACTTTAGCCTAGCTGGAGCCACCCATATTGACTTACGTTTGCACCGCCCATATAACATGGGCAATCAGTTTTTTTCTCCCGCCGTCAACTGCTTTATTAGATTGTGGAAAATCCCTACATTGATTTTGGTCCATGTTATTTCTGTTTACTTATTTTACTTACTTGTGAAACACTATTGTATGCTGTCATCACCTCCCCCCAAAAAGCCTCTTGTCTTTCATTTCTGTCAGTGCGGTGTGATGATGATGATGATGATAAAAAAAAAAAAAAACAGCAATTGCTGGCTGAGTCATCAGTCAGACAGCAAAGTCAAGTGCAGGCTCTGGTACTCCCGCTGTTGGCAATGTTCAGCATGATCATTACATGTCATTGCTTTTGTTGTTGCCTCTGTCGACACGCCATTATGCTAGTGCCTTGGTTTTGGCTACTGTCTGAATTATTTCAGCGACTCTTGCTGTCCTTGCCGTCAGTGATTACTGTCAGTGACCCAGCCATCATGCTCATCGACCTCGACTCTTGCTTCCTCTAGGGCTGCTGCCCCTGACCCTACACCACTACAGTTGCTGCCTGTGCAATCCATGGCTTTTGTCACCCTTCCTCCTCCACAGCCTGACAAGGAAGATGAGTATAATCCTGACCTCCTTCATATGGAGCAAGAAGATATTTAGGAAGAACAGTCCATTAATGACTTTGACTCTAGTTCCAGTTTTCTCTTGTAGTAAATACAATGTGATTTATATGACCAGGTCTCCCTCTGAGGATACCTCATTTCAGGCTTTACTACACCTCACAGCAGGACAAGCTAGACTTCACTACTAAAAAGGAGGACTCCACTAAGTGGAATCTGTATGAATTCCTGGAAGTCCCCATTTCCCCTTCCATGAACATTCCTCCCATATACCCTGCTTTGGAGTATGGTATAATTGCTGCCTGGCACAGGCCCAGTACATTACCTGCTGTCCCTCGCAAGGCAGATAAGCAATATCTTGCCCCTTCTACTAAGTCCTACTATGCCACCCAGCCTCTGTGGCCATTTTGGCTGCTTATAATAGGTCTCAGGCTCTCTGACACATGAGCTGTCTGCCCCCAGACAAAGAATTCAGACTGCTGGATGTCATCGGCAGATTTTTGCCTCCGTCTCACTTGACCTCTGTATTACCAATTATCAGGCTTAAGTGATTAAATATTAAAATAGCTTATGGAAATCTTTGTCCACTGTGGTGGATAAATTGCCAGATGGTTCAGCTGAGAGAAGTCCAGTAGTGGGATACATACCGCTTCGAGGTCAGTAAGCATTTACTGCATTCTGTTTATGATGCCTCTGATGTTTCTTCTTGTCCAGTTGCTTCTGGCATCTGCCTCCCCCACTATTCGTGGCTGTGGGTGACTGATTTTGTTACTTATTCACTCTTTCACAGTCAGAAAGTATTTGGCCATAGAAACATAGAATTTGACGGCAGATAAGGACCGCTTGGCCAACCCAGTCTGCCCATTTCCCTACCTAATGGATAAGTTGCAGATCCTAGTTAACCAGCAGCCTACTTCTTCCTACCCCCAACCCCTAGAATTGCCTTATGACTGTCCCATGCATGCTTGAATTCCACCACTGTTTTTGACTCCACAACCTCCTCTGGAAGGCCGTTCCATACATCCACAACCCTCTCTGTGAAAAATGCTTCCCTTAAATTACCTCTGAGCTGCCCTCTTTCTATCTTCAAATTGTGCCCCCTTGTTCTTGCACGCCTCTTTTTTAGAAAGATGCTACCCTCTTGGACTTTGTTGATTCCCTTGAGGTACTTGAAAGTTTCTATCATGTCCCCCCTCTCCCTCCTTTCCTCGAGGCTATACATATTAAGCTCCTTAAGTCTCTCTTCATATGTCTTCTGGTGCAGACCCTGCACCATTTTAGTTGCCCTCCTCTGGACAGCTTCCATCCTGTCTATGTCTTTGCAAGATTGGGTCTCCCAGAACTGCACGCAGTACTCAGATGTGGTCTCACCAGCTGTCTGTACAGAGGGATAATAACTTCTTGTTTTCTACTGGTGATGCCTCTCCTATGCATCCCAGTATTCCCCAGCCCTTCTTGCTGCCCTCTCACATTGCTTGCCCACCTTTAGGTCATCTGATATGACTACCCCCAGGTCCCTTTCCATTTTGTTGTTGTTAGTATCTCACCCCATTGTGTACTCTTCCCTGGGTTTTGTTTCCCAGGTGCATTACCTTGCACTTCTTAGCATTGAATCTAAGCTGCCATACATTTGACCATTCCTCTAACCTTGCCAAGTCCTTCTCATCCTTTCCACCCCACCTTGTGCATCAACTCTGTTGCAGATCTTTGTGTCATCTGCAAAGAGACATACCTTCCTTCAGTCCTCTTGCATAAACTATAAAGACATTGAAGAGGACCGGTCCTAATACTGAACCCTGCAGTACCCACTACTAACCCCCCTTTTTCAGAGTGGACTCCATTTACTATTACTCTCTGTGTCCTATTCTACAGCCAATTCTTTAGCCAGGCTGTCGTCTTGGGACCCACTCCCAGGCTGGCTAACTTATTTATTTATTTATTTGTAAAATCAGTTTACAACCTTTGAGCCAGAGGCTCGTTTCCAAAGGTACTTCGTCACATTAAAGACATACATAGTGTTTTTGGTTACATAGCATAGGTTTGCAAAACAATAGGTGTTCAACAGAGGCGCCACGTCACACTGGGGTCAGACAAATACATTTAGGTTACAGGGTACATGTAATTGAGAACAGGTGTTACACAGGTTGGTATCAAAATTGAGCAATCTAATAGGTAAACACTGAAACAGCTGGCACTGGCCAGGTTAGACATAGGCACGGTGTACTGGGAAGCGGTGGTGGGGATGGCTAGGTGGAGAGCCGCTCGGAGGGTGTTGTCATGAGAAGTAGAGGTGGAGGCTACTTTCAGAGACAGGAGCAGCTACGAGTGTTGAAGATTTGGTTTCCAAGGGTGGTTTTGAACTTGGAGATGGTGGTGGCATTGGTGATGGGGGCAGGGAGAGAGTTAAACCAGGATGGGGCTCTATAGCAGAAGGACCTCTGGCCACGGCTGGTTCTTGATCTGGGGACCGTTAGAGTGGTCTTGTTGGATGACCGTGTTGCAATAGTGGGAGGGCTCTGGTGGATGGATGCCGTTAGTCCAGGGGGGGAGAGCCCGAGTAGGATTTTTTTTGTGAGGAGACAGGTTTGATATTGGAGCCGTTCATCCAGGGTAAGAAGTTTGGCCTCAACATACAGCTGACAGGTGTGTGTGAGCCTGGGGGCACCAGTAATCAGTCTGCAGGCTTTATTCAGGGTTAAGTGAATTTTTTTGAGTGCAGTGGTGTCGGCAGCACCATAGACTGGTAGACCATAGTCTACAAGGGACAAAACGGATGACGTAACAGCGAGCCGGAGTACATTTGGGGGCAGGCAGGTTCTATGGCGGAAGAGGATGCTAGCCGTGTGTTAGTGGCGGATGTTAGGGCATCGATGTGGTTGTGAAATGTGAGGCTGAGTCGAAGGTAACTCAAGGTATTTGTAGGAGCAGACTTGTTCCAGTGGCTGATTGGTACTAGGAAGGATATAGAGTGGGTGGTTGCTAGCTTTGTTTTGGGGAAAAGAGCATAGCTTTGGTCTTTTAAGATTGATGACAGTCTCGCTCCTTAACCAAGCTTTGGCATGTTGAAAGACTGCTGTAGGGTGTCCTGGAGGAGACGGGATTGCGGTGGGTGGCAAAAAGGACAGCGTCATCTGCATACAGGAGAATTTTGCCAGGGCACACTGGGCAGGGTGTTCAGATAGAGCGAGAAGAGAAGGGGGCCCAGGATGAAGCCTTGGGGGACCTCAGAGTGAATGGGACAGGTATCAGAGAGTGTCCCGTTGATTTTTACACACTGTGATCGAGCGGCAAGATAGCTTGTGCACCATGCTAGGAGGCCAGCTGAGAGACCAGTGTGGCAGAGAGCATTCAGCAGAAGTGGATGGGAGACGGTGTCGAAAGCCTTTGAGAGGTCGATGAACACTGCACCAGCTAGGGAGCTGGTATCCAGGAGGAGTGTAGGAAGTTGGAGAATTCAATTAGGGCAGTGCTGGTACTGTGACCAGCATGGCCATATTGCTCTGGGCATAAGATGTTATGTCTTAGCCAGATAATCAGTGATTTGAAATGGCCACCACTTTCTCCAGGGCTTTAGAGATGGGGGGGAGGATGGAGATTGGCCGGCAGTTGTTGGCCGACGACCTGTCGCCTCCTTTATGAATTGGTGTGATTATGGCTGTTTTCCAAGCCGTGGGAAATTGTCCCAGGCAGAGTGATCGGTTAATTAGGCTGGTGAGTGGGGCAAGGACTTCATCTAGCACCAGCCTGAGGATACTGGGGTCCAGTGAGTCACTGCCGGGACTGTTGCTATTCAAAGCTTTGATTAGGATGGGTCTGGCTTCCCGGGTGGAAATCTTGCGCAGGTGGAAGCCGGGGTGCTGGAGGACAGGGGGAGGTTGGTTGGGGGGAAGGTCAAAGAAATTACTAGGGAGGACTGAGCTAAGGTCAGTGAAAGTGGAGTTGAGCCAGTTAGCTATGGTGGCAGGCTTGGTGGTGGTAGTTCCATTTCTAGTGAGCTGGGATGGGTCAGGGGAACGAGCTTTTCCATTAAGTTGTTTAATATTATCCCAGAAAGTCTGGGCCGAGCCCCAGGAGGAGGTAAGGGTGGCCTGGTAATGGTCGGCCTTGGCTTTCTGGATGGCCCAAGAGCACTTATTCCGGGCTGCATTGTAAGCCTGCTTATCAGACAGACGACCCGTTTCAGTGGCAAGGTGCCAGAGGTTATCCCGATTTCTTAGTAATTGTAGAAGGGCAGGGCTAACCCAGGGTGCATTCTGCTTTTTGGACCGGATTCTGGTGAAGGGTGCAAAGAGATCACAGGCCATGTTGAAGGTGTGAGTGAAGAAGGTGAGGGCAGTGTCAATGTCGGTTGCACGACGAATGGGGGACCAGTTTATCTGGGTGAAGAATACTTTAAGTTTTTTCAGCCCACCAGGGCGGGCGCCTGCGGAGGGTGGTCTGGGCTTTGGGTTTGGGATTGGGAACTGCCCAATGAAATAGGATAGGGAGTGGTCACTTAGGGAGTCTGGTAGGACCTGGATGTTTTGGATTTTATGAATCAGTTAGTTATAATAACATCCAGAAGGGTGCTGGTACCTCTCTTAGGGTTTATTCTCGTGGGCTGGGTGACGAGTTGCGTCAGGACTTGGGCGGCAAATGAGTCTCTGATCGCGAGGATGAGGTGGTGCTAAGCCAATTTACATTAAGGTCCCCAACTAGGATTTGATCCACTTATGGTGGAGGGTGGCCAGGTAGTCAGTTAAAGATACCAGGGCCGGGTGCTGGTTCTTTGGGGGAACGTAGGCTGTGGTGAGATAGAGAGGGCTCCTAGAGGGGTTCGGGGTGAGTTTGAGGGTAAGAGCCTGGGCCCCATTTACAAGGGCAGGGGTGGGGAGTGCGTGTCCAAGTATTGTATCCCTAGTGTAGATTGCACAGCCTCCCCCTCGTTTGCCTACTCGGTCCTCCCGGTATAAGGTATAGCCTGGGAGGAGACAAAGAGTCAGGGGTGGATTTGGACAGCCAGGTTTCAACCAAGGCTATGATGTCTGGTTGATGAGCCAAGGCCCAGCACTGTAGGCGTCACATTTTTCAGCAGGCTGCATATGTTCATGAGGCTACATGAAGACCAGTGGGCTGGGTGGGTGGGTGGGAGGGCAGGGCCTGGTTGGGATGTATGTTCCCTGTCAGGAGTGAAGGAGGAGAACTGTTCTGGTCAGAGGGTGGCAGATGGAGAGTTTACGTCGGGAGCGATAGGATGAGGAAGGGGGTTTCGTAGCACAGGGGGTGGGTAGGGCAGCACAGGCAGAGAAGGCTTGCGTGATCAGATGTGCAAGGGCGGGCGGGAGGAAAGGTAATGTCTGGATGGGGGGTGAGGTGGAGAGGAGCATATGGGGTGTGTGGAGGAGGAGGAGCAGTGGTAAAGGAGGAGGGGAAGACAGGAGGGTAGGTAGGAACACTGGAGTAGAGAGGCCGAGGGTTAATAGGGACAATAGGGTTGGTGGAAGGCAAAAGAAAAAGGAGGAGGAGAAGAGAGAGGCTGGTGAGCAGGGGGTGCACATGCATAGTTGGTAAGGGTGGGGGAGCTGAAGTGAAGAAAGAATGGGGGAACTAGGCTGATAGAGGGGAGATAGTGAGAGGTCACCTCTAAGCGTAGATGCTGCTTTGGTATAGTGGCAGAGCGGGTGCCTGAGGTGTACAGGGCACTAGGTTCAAGTCTTGCCCAGGGTAGCAGGAAGGAGCCCAGCCAGTGGCTGTAGCAGCAGGGAGTTGGGTTCAAGGTCTGCAGAAACAATCCGATAACACTTTAGCAGTGTCTGAGGGTTAGAGAGTTTTTTAGAGTTTTGAAATCCTGCAGAAATAATAGACAGGTGCGCTAGCTGAGTGGTGGAACTGCTGACTTTGACAGTGAAGGTGCAGGGTTCAAAGGCAGCAAGAGAGAAGTGGTAAACTTATATTTTGGCAGGTGGGGGGGTAAGAGACTAAAAGGCATAGAAAGTAGGAATAAAATAGGTAGACAATGTGGTTAAGAGGTAGAGCTGCTGACTCTGACTGCAAGGGTACTGGGTTTGAACACAGCTTAGGGACAGAGTGTAGAAAGTTTATATTAATCTTTTGTGTGGGACAGTGTCAAATGCCTTGCTAAAGTCTAGGTAGGCCATGTCCATGGCCATGACATGGAACTCCCTCTTAAGAACTTGCAGGCTTCCAAGATGCCTCTTTGCTCCTGGAGATCCCTGGCTCCCCAACCCTCATATGGGCATGGTGGAGGTTCCTTACATAGGGGCTGCTGCTCGCAAGGTGTGAGTCGGTCTACCACTGGGGTCTACACCTCCAAGACCCAGCCCATTGGTGCCCATTTTAAGGCCCCTTAAGGTACAGCTGCCAGCAGTGCTACTGCCACCCCTTCCCCTTCTGACTCCAACCCTCTTCCAGGTATTCAGACGGGGGCAGGAGCTCCCTGTTTTTGGCAAAATGGCAGGAGATCACGTCAGACAGTTGGGTCCTCAATATTATTTGAGAATGTCTTGTGCCAGTAACACCCACTGTGGTGCCCTCTTCCAGCCCTTATCATTATCTTCTAGAGCAATTATCAGTGCCTTTGACAGATGTCCATACTTGGACAGTCCACCTGCGTCCTTGGCCGAACTGAAGTGGGGATTCTATTCAAGATATTTCCTGGTTCTGAAGATGGCCAATCTGCACCCTGTCTTGGACCTCAGGGATCTGAATGAATACATTGTGTACAGAAAGTTTCCCATGGTCTCTCTCCAGTCCCTTCTCCCTCTGCTTTTGCAGGGGAACAGGCTCTGTAGTCTGGATATGCAGGATACCTACCTGAACATTGTGAATCAATGCAGCCATTAACAATACCTACACTTGCTTTTGGAGGGCCAGTACTACCAATTTCATGCCTTGCCATTTGGCTTATCTTTGGTGTTGTGTGTCTGCACAAGGACAGGGTTCCTATGCTTCCTGACCTGTACCTCAATGACATGCACCAAGTGTTTAGCTGTGGTAATTGTGACTATATGTAGAGAAGCCCTTTCTGGCTTTTCTTACCTAGAAGATTGATGCATCAAAGTGCCGTACAGGGCTGCGATTCTGTAGACATTGTGCTAAATTCATCAGTTGTTCAAGCTAATGGGTCACAGTTTAGACCCCCTGCCAGCATCCTTAGTTTATAGGTGCTGTTTTTGACACACATTTTGGATTCCTATGCGAACACTTTGATAGCCCAGGTCTTGCTGGTGACTTCCAGTGCCCGGGTCCCTTCATGGTACATGCTTCAGCTCTTGGGCCTCATGCCGGCTGCCACTGTGACTAGTCATGGTTCGGTTATACATGCATATTCCCCAGTGGATGCTTCTTACCCAACGTACCCAGGCTTTCCAACCCATGGATTATCCTGTTCTGCTCACAGACACCTTATTAGAGCCCTTTACTGGTGGCAAGACTGCTCCCATGTTCTCTGGGGTTCCCTTTTTTTCCATCGATCCCCTCAGGGGTTTCTCACCATGGATGCCACCAGGCTGGGTTGGGGGCCCATATGGGTGTACTAAAGTCCCAGGGTGTGTGTTTTCCCTCAGAATGCATTGTCAATATCAACATTCTGGAGACAAGGGATGTAATTCATGGCCTATGGGCCATCACTCATCACATACAGAGTCATCCTCTGATGTTTGGGATGGACATCTGTGTCATGCACTACCTCAACAAACAGGAAGGTACCCACTCCTACCCTCTCTGCTGAGAAGCCATGCAGTTGTGTGAATGGACCCTGGCACACAATATGTACCTGACAGCTACGTTTCCTCACAGCTGTCTGAATGCTCTAGTGGACTCTAAGGTCATTGGCTCCATCCCATGAGTGGTAACTCTTGGTTGAGGTGGTCAAAGATCTCTTCGCCCATTGTGGTCATCCTGAGTTGAACATTTTTGTGTCCCTACACAATGCAGAACCACTCTTTCTGATCAGTTGCTCCAAAGGCTGGAGTATTTTGGCAAAATGCGTTGTCCCTCTCCTGGAAGGGGTGATTTCTATATGTCTTTCCTCCAACCCCTCTGATTCAGTAAGTGTTGGTGATGTTTAAGGTGGATGAAGATAGATAGATATTTTATTTATATAGCACCCATCTCTGTGGACTCTGGGTGCTGTACAATGTAGGCATACAAAACATTTTAAAAATACAGAGATAGCCGGCTCGGTGGTGCAGAGGGTTGATGCAGTGGACGCCACACCTCGAACCACACCGGCGACCCGAGTTCGGGAATGGACTCAGGCGCCGGGGGTCGGCAGGGGAAGGGGTAGGATGGAGCATCCATAGGGCTACTCTCCTCCTCTGGGGTGGGTTAGGGATGCATGGTCACTCTGCAGTGGCCCCCGGTGGAGACCGGGAGGACAGCAGAGGGATCGCAGTACGGGGAACACCAGAAAAAACAGAAATAGAGATCTGGGGACTGGCCGGATGATGGCTGCCGGCCCTGGACACCTCTGAAAACTCCAAGGAAGCCACAGAAAGCCTCAGCAGTGCCTGGGACCGAGGAAAAATTGTGTGCCAGTCTCCTCCCCGCCACTGCCTTACCCCTCGGAAGAGAGGGACCCACACGGTACAGGGTTACACCGGGCTATCCCGAGGATGGCTGCAGATCTGAGGTAAGGTGGCTTGGGGGAGATAGTAGGGGGATTCTGAGGGTCATGGCAGCCTGAAGGAGAGGCAGCTCCAGAGCACGACAGTGGTATAAATAGAATACATATAAAAAAAAAATACAGTGGTGACAAAATTAACATCGGCAAGATGCAACTAAGATCATAAACTTATCTATCCAGCATGAAATACAGTAAACTTTAAAACATCCTCAGTTAAAAGCTTGACAGAATAAATATGTTTTGAGGCCCTTCGAAAAGGCTTCCACCGCGGGGGCCTCCCTTAGATAACCAGGCAGGGAGTTCCACAGCGTAGCCGCAGCTGCCGCAAATGCTCTGTCTCCTGAGTGCTGCAGCCTAACCCAGGGAACTCCAAGAAGGCCACCCCCAGCAGAATGGAGGGCCCGGGCCAGATAGTAAGGCACAAGGAACTCTTGCAGATAGACTGGACCCCTCTCATACAGGGTCTTTTAGGTCAATAGCCCTATCTTGAAGACAACTCTTCACCGGACTGGCAGCTAGTGCAGTTCGCGGAGCGCCGGGCTGATATGTTCACATCTTTTGACCCCTATCAGTAATCTCGCCACCGCGTTCTGCACCAGCTGCAGTCTGCGGAGGTTGCCTCCAGATAACCCTAGGTACAAGGCATTGCAGTAGTCTAACCTGGAAGTGACGAAAGCATGCACCAGTATGGGCAGGTCATCAGGCGGGATCAGGGCTCGAATCCGGGCAATCTTCCTGAGAAGATAAAACCCACTTCTCACTATGGCCAACACCTATGCATCAAGTATCAGACCATTGTCCAGGATTACTTCCAAATTCTTCACCTACCTAGAGGGGGCTAAAGGCACACCCCCCCCCCAGCACAAGGTCAGGGGATAATACCACACACCCCCCTCCGTGCTGATGACCCGGCTCCACCACCAGTACCTTAGTCTTGTCTGGGTTGAGCCTAAGCCAACTGTGAGTCATCCACATCTGGATTTCCTCAAGGCAACTGTTAAATGCTGAGTCTGATAACTAGCTATTGGGTGTACAGGACAGGTACAGCTGGGTGTCATCTGCATAGCAGTGAAAACCCAGCCTGTACCACCTGATAATGTCCCCCAGAGGCATCATATACACCGTGAACAACAGAGGCAACAAGACCGACCTCTGTGGAACACCACAGCGGCTTCAGATTTGATGAGAAAATTCCCATGGTCACCCTCTGCACTCTGTCTGTCAGGTATGACCTGAACCAGTTGATGACATTTCGGGACAGGCCACACCAGAACCGGAGGTGGTCAAGTAACACCTCATGGTCCACAGTGTTGAACGCCGCAGAAAGGTCTAGGAGGACCAAGATGGTACGGTCCCTCCTATCCATCGCCATCAGGAGGTCATTAAGCACCCTCACCAGGGCCATCTCCATACTATGCCTGGTATGGAACCCAGATGGGAGAGGCTCATAGGCAGAGGAAGCAGCAAGATGTCTCTCCAAATGAATGGTCACCACCTTTTCTGCAATCTTCCCTAAACATGGGAGGTTCAAAACAGGCCTGTAGTTGCTGAGGTAGTCCGGGTCCAAAGATGGCTTTTTTCAGAAGGGGCCTTTTCAAGGCCAAAGGAAAAATCCCACTTCTTAGAGAACTCCAGACTACCTCAGCAACCACAGGACCAATCAGTTCCAAACATTCAACCAAAAGGTGAGTGGGGCCTGGATCTAAATCACAGTGTGTCGGCCGCAGTTTAGAGATTATCTCTACCACCTCCCCGACCCCAATCAGCTCAAACTCATCCCACACCAGAGGAGTGCTCCAACTCGACTCAGGCCAGTCCCTGCAGCCCTTTCGAGAGAGACGTTTGATGAGATCTTGGCTCTGATGGAGGACACCTTGTCAGCGAAAAACAGAACCAGCTCCTTGTGCTAGAACCCACTCCTCCACCACGTAGACAGGCTGGATGTAAAAGCCTGTCCACTGTGCGGAAAAGCTGTGCTGGTCTGTTTCTCACTGTAGCAATCTCCCTAGACAGAAACTTCACCTTTTTAAGGGAGATTGCCCCCTGATAGTCCATTAATGTGACCTCAGGGCCAATCTGTCCCCCACCAGGCCAGATCTCCTCCAATGTCTCTCTAACCTCCAGCCCCTCATCTTTAAACCTTGGGGATCCTCATCATACCAGGGAGATCTCCGACGAGTAGACAGGGGTCAGACATGCAAGGGTGCAATTGAGTCAAAGGTCACACCAACCATCCCATTATAGGTCACTACTGCCTCCTCTGACCCAGTCGCACAAGCTGCCCCCACACCCGATAGGTCCAGCACTGCCAATAGGTCCTCTGAGGATACTCCCCTTAATGACCGGTACTGGACCATCTCCATTGAGGCAGGACCATCTGGGGGGGCCCTAAACGTGAACCCCATGGTGCTATGATCCGACCAAACCACCGGTCTACACTAAGGTCCATGATATCCAACTCAGAAGAAAAAAACAGATCCAATGTGTGGCTGCCGGAGTGCGTCGCTGTCATTACCTTTTGTGTCAGGCCCCATGCTCCCAAGAAGGTGTGTCCCAAATTTTGATAGCCCCCTGTCAACCCAGGTATTGAAGTCCCCCAGTATCAACCACCTGGGGGTTCCAACACCAGGCCTGCGATGAACTCCTCGACCTGTCACAAAAAATCCCCATCATTTCCTGGGAGGGTGGTAGAGCAGGAGGACACTGAAACCCACACCTGCACCCCATCGGGCAGCCACACACTTAAATAACCGTATAGGACCCATAGATAGCACCGTGAGGTTCAGGCTAGATTTAAAACAAATGGCCACCTCCCCCCCCCGCCCCTATGATCCTTCCTCGGGCTGTGTATCACAGAGTACCTGGCTGGCCCCACCGCTTCCAAAATCGGGGCAGCATTTTCATCCAGCCAGGTCTCCGTGATGCAAGCCAGATTGACAGAGGATACCAAGTCCACTATTACAGCCATCTTATTCCTTATCGATTGGCGTTGCACAACACAGCCCAAGCAGAATGAGGTGGAGCAGCTGGACCAGCCCTCTGCCCACACTCTAAGGTGGAGCCCTTGGGTATGGGGACTAGACAAGGTAAACCCTGTTCAAGCCACCATTTCGCCCCAGGGCATCTCCTTGACCTCACCACCCAGATCCCAGACACTCCGGCTGCCACTCGGGAGACACTCCACTGGGCTTCCCCCCCTCAGAGCTATCCCTAAAGCCCTACATCTAAAAATAGGTTTCACCTGACAGTACTGGAAGCTCAAAGGGACGAAGGTCCTGGAGGTCGTCACCTGAGTAGCTGCGCCTTATGGGCCCCAAACCCCAGCACATTTCTTAAAAACAAAACCCACTCCAATAATTCACTCCCCAAAATACTCACACCCCCTACCCACCACCATATACCTTCTATATTACACAACCACACACCTTACACCAAATCACTTTACACAACCACACAATTAAATATAATAGTTCTGAAGTCTCCAGAAATTGCACAAACAGGAGCAGAAAATTTCTAAATCTGAGTCCCAGTTTTAAAGGTACTCCAAAGAAATCCAGGAAAAAATGTCCAGATATTGTAGCACATATAACTACTAGGGAGTTCTCACCTCCACATTCCAGGTAGCTTAGGAACCAAGAGGCTCTCACCCTCTTAGCTCTTGCTAAACCTTTAATTGTCAATTAATCAGTCTATTGAAAAATGACTCCAGGCACTTGAAGTAGCTATAGTCCTACTCACTGATTTTCAGCATATAGGAGGAGAAAAAGCACCAAACTCTGTAGGCCTTCTTGACACCTTCACTGCAGTGCAATTTCTCTAAATCTTCCTGACCCAGCCAAACCTCAGGTCACTTCAGGGACTCCCCCGCAGTAGCAGTCACCCTCCAGTGCCTGCCCCACCAGTTCTCTCTGTCTCTGGTCAGGCACCCTCCAATATCCAACCCTCCAGATACCCCCCACAGACAACCCGAAGTTCAGTCGCGGGTCTTCACCAGCCAAACAATCCACAAAACTCCAGCGCTGCAGCCTACATTTCTGCTGCACAAGCAGCTCAGCCCCTCGTTCTTCCAGGGGACTCCAGCAACACAAACTGTCCCACCTACTTCCTTCCTCCTCGTCCTACTCCAGCAGTGCTCCTCCACAAACTAGCCCTGCCATTTTGGTCCTCCTCACAGGGAGCCCTCAGACCAGTGTTTTAGCCCTGCTTTGTCCACTGCAGTCCCCAGACAGTTCAATCCGGCAGGTCGATCCCCGAACTCAGCTCCACAGTACAGAAAATTAACAAACAGCACTTTTTAATGGGCAAACCGTCTCCCGCAAAGATAACCAAAATACTCTTCCCATTTGCTACAAAAGTTCTGGAGACAGCTTCCAAACGATCGTAAGTAAGTCTAAAACACTAAAACACAGAACTCTGCTCAGAAATGTTCAGGGTTCATTCTAAAAAGTAATACAATGCTTCCAGTTGCTCCTCCATGTATCTTGGACATCCCAGCACGGCCGCCATCTTTCTCACCCCAATCTGGCCAAAATGTGTTTCGTTCTGCTCTCGCAGATTGCAGTGGAACCCCCTGTCCCATTCTCTCTATGAGTTGGTCTGCTGTCACAGGACCAGAGCAGCTTGCTGCACCCGTACCATCAGACCCTGAAGCTCTTATAACTGTCCCACTTCAGTGTCTCCTGGACGGTGTCGGACATTCTGTCTGTATCTTGTTAGCCAGCTACTGAGCACTCTTATTCCCTGGAATGGAAATGTTTCAGTATTTGGTGTGCCTCTTGCTCTCTCGACCCATTTTCATAGCCAGAAATTTCCATTTTGTACACACTTTCTCCAGCTGCTGCCCCCCCATTTAAAAAATGTACACATCTTCTCCAGCTGCTGCCCCCCCATTACAACAGGTGACATTTAATTTCTAAAACAGATTGTACACGTATCTATGTCATAAACAATAAAGGTTTAATCAGATACAGACACTACTCAGTAGCCTACACTAACTATAATATGCCAGATAAGAATGATAAATATGGTTTGGGACAGGTGCTCAAAACAAAACTGTACACAAATGTGTACAGTGAGTATGCCTGCCTACACCCTTGAGTGCAGCCTGTCTTGGACTACCTCGTGACCCTATCAAACTCGGACCTTCAGTACTCTTCTGTGAAGGCACATTTTTCATCCATTTCAGCCTTTCATGCCCTCATCTACAGCAAACTGTGGTCCATGTGGAGGTGTCCCACAGGTTCCTGAAATGGTACTTCCATTTGTGTAGGCTGGTGTCAGTGTAGGACCTTAACTTGCCTCTGGAGTGACTTACACAGCCTCCTTTTTAACCTCCTCCCACTTGTGATGTGTCTACTTTCATGGGAAAAAAAATGCCTTTTCTGGTGGTAATTATGTAAGCAGTAAAACAGGATGGGGTGTTGGCTGTGCTGCCAGAACCAGGGTGTAGTAAGGCATGAGGCTACAGGCTGAAAGCCTTCAACCTTGGAAGTGTGGCTGTGGCAGCACAGACAACACCCCTGAGTGTCATATTACACTTACAAAATAGGGGTTGTAGTAAGAATGTGAGAACATTAAAAATAAAAACTGAAAAAATGTTAAAAAAAATCAGTTTAGTGTGAAATAGTCTCTCTGCAGACAGGCTGTCATTTCAGAGTGCTAGTCTGAGTTGTATTGTGTGAGCCACTATGGTGTGTGGGCTTTTTGCAAGAGCTGTCGGTTGAAGTCACCCCCTCTGATTCATTTTACTCTTTTTCTTTAAATTGAAAAACACCCGGCTATTGTGTTATTTTGTGCATTTGTATTGGAAATAACTGGCTTCAAGTGTTTCAGTTTGTGACGGAGTGGGTCAGTAAGGTAGTAGTGTGAATGAAAGCGTAATGGGATTAGGACTGCAGCAAATAGTAGCTGCACACCCAGAGCTGTAGCAATTGAGCAACATTGGTACCGGGACTGTTTCTTACCCACTGGCTGTGCTGTCGCACTCTTAAGGGGAAGGGACAAGTTTTAGCCAAGCAGGATACTTAGGGTGGGATATTCAGAGCAGTTGCACCATGCGCAATAGGGATGTGCCCGCACAAGAGCAGAAATGCGCCATAGTGCTATATTCAGCGGGAGTGGGAGCGGCAGCGCAGCACAACATGCAATGCGCCGCAGCACAACAGAAATGAATGTATGTGCAACTGCAGGGGGTGGAACCAGGAATAATGTGCGCAGTGCGATATTCATCAGTAAGCAACGTGCGCAGTAGCGGAGCAAGTAGAAGTTGCGCGACAGAGGAAATGAGCCAAAATAAAAGGGAGCAAGAGAGGGGAGGATGAATGCGCCACAGAGGAGCCATAGGTGGGAGCATGGAGACAGAGTGGCAGGGAGGCAAGACAGGAAGCAGGGGGCAGGTGTGGTCAGAAGGTGGAAAGGGCCCACCGGAGGTGTGCGTGAGTGAGAGAAGGAGTGTGTGTGTGTGTGTGTGTGTGCGAGAGGGCCTGAGAGTGCCACAGGGGATGGAGGGCAGTGGTAAGAGGCAGGGCACACAGAGGTGAACAGCCAGAGGTGAACCCAGTGCAGGGGCAGCACCAGCAACACAGGGGGGACCAGGTAGACAGCCACCCGGGGGGGGACACCAGCCAGGGACATGGCCAGTGCTACCTTCCAGATGGAAGCGGTAATGAGGGGTCTGAGAAGGCAGGCAGCAGGGAGGCGTGGCCGTGGAAGGGCCTGTTGGCAGTATGCCCAGAACAGGCTGTACCGAGCCCGCACCACCTTCGAACAGTACAGTGACACTGAGATCGTGGGCTGGTACTGCCGGAACCAGGTGATTCTGAGGCAACTCTGTGAGCTGTGCAGTGATGAGATGCAGGCACCCACATGACAGAGCTGTGCACTGTCTGTGGAGACGAAGGTCACAGCCGTCATGTGCCTGCTCGCCACGGGCACCTTCCAGAGACCAACAGGGGACACAACAGGCATAACCCAGTTGGCCACATCATGCCTACTCACACAATTCCTCAGCGCACTGCTGCCACATGCTATGGAGTACATCCGTTTCCCTGGCACACAGGCGGAGCGCACAGCACACATACAGGAGTTCCACAGGGTAACACGGTTGCCTGGCATGCTCAGGACCATAGATTGCACCCATGTAGGCATCTGCATGCCACCTGGCCCGGAGCGGGCGGCGTACATCAACCGCAAGGGCCACCCGAGTGTCAACTGCCAGGCAGTGTGCGATGCCAGGGGGCGCATAATCAATGTCTGTGCCACGCACCCTGGAGGAGTACATGATGCCTTCATCTGGCACCAGTCTGCACTGTGCCGTAGGTTCAAGAGTGTGGACGTCCCCACTGGCCATCTGGTAGGTGAGTACGCATAGCACGCTGGATGATGGGTGCAGACGTGGGAGGGTGTGGGGCATTGGCAGGGGTGCCATGGGAACTGCCATGATGGTCCATGGCACAGTGATGCAGACCACCATGCAAACGACTCCCCTCTACACACAGGCAACAGTGGTTACCTGCTACAGTCCTGGCTGCTCACACCATACCGGCGCCCCATGACCACAGTGCAGCAACAGTACCATGAGGCACATGCCACAACATGGAATGTCACTGAGTGGGTGTTCGGGCTGCTGAAGGCACGGTTCCATTGCCTGCACACATCAGGTGGTGACCTACAGTAGAGCCCCTCAAAGGCCTGCAGGCTATTCCTGACCTGCTGTATCCTGCACAACATGGCCACTGACTGTGGGATAGCCACTGAGGTCGAGGAGGGGGACAGCAGTGGGGACGGAGAGGATGCTGGTCCAGCTGGTGTTGGGCAGCCAGCCCCTGGGTGAAGGGAACCCCGGCTGGCCCGGATGGCACAGCAGCACCGGGATACCATCACAGAGGAGCACTTTGGACAACACAGGTAAGCAACGTGGCCACGTGCAACCACCAAGGGTACCATCACAGACAGGCAGGGGTGGACAAAAGGTGAGGACGGCATCAGGGGCATGGGAATGGGCGGGGGACCGCATACAAAGGCAGGGATGGGCAGGGCACACGGCATGCACACACAGCACTACACATGCCCAAAGGGCAACAGGCATGCCCACCCCAAAAGGCACACCCACACCCACACAGGACCACACACAACCATGCCCAGTGGCTGGCACTGTGCATGCCTCAGACGCTGAGCACCATTGCACAGTAGTGAACAGCGCTACGTAGGCATCATCATGCACATGCCACAGTGGCCAGCAGCTGGGAGGGAGTGCACAGGGACTATGTGTGTGCAGGGCTGGGCACCTCACCCATGCATCGCACAAATACCACAGTGCACACAGGGCAGCGGCTGACAGTGGCCATGGAGGGGGACGGATCAGTCATGTGGCACAGTACCACGGTCGCCATGGATGCGTGGGTGGCCCCCGAGACCTGCCAGCCATGCCAGGCTGACCAGTGGCCTCATGGGGTGGCACTGATGGGCCCCCAGGGGTGATGCTGCGTGAACGTGACCGTGTCTGTGCAGGGGTCTGCAGGCCACCAAACATGCTTGCACCAGGCATGCTAGGTATGCCCACAGCCGAACCCAGTGTCGACATAGCAGGGGTCGCACGATGCCGGGACAGGTGGTGGACATAGCACTCTGCGGGGTGTGCAGCGGTTGGGCACCCAACTGGTTGGCCAATGTAGCCACGACAGTCGCCATTGCAGTGGCCTGCCTGTCAATGGCAGTGGTCACATCTGCCCACTGCTGGGCCAACTCTGCCAGGAGCAAGGCGTGGTTCCTGCTGCGCCACTCCTCTGCCTGGCGCGGAACCGCACTGAGCGCATCCACCGCCACCATGAGCCACATCTGCTGATCTAGTGAGGCCTGGAGAAGACAGCTGTGGTCATCCAAGGGGTTGTCTGTATGTCCAGCATGCTGTCCCCTGTGGTGTTCCTGGCCCTGCTGCACAGCACCCCTCGACGTTGGGCACTGCACAGTGCTGCCATTCTGGGGTATGTCCACACTCTGTGCACTGCCACCACCCCCCACCCCTGTCCCCACGTTGACAATGGCCATCTGCTGCCGCTGCCCCTCCAGCTGCCGATTGCGAGGCAACACTGGCACGGCCGCAGCAGCAACAACAGCCCCACCACTCTGGCTGCACCCCAGTCCTGCTCCACTGGAGCATGCAGACACAGCCTGGGAATGGGCAGTTGTGCAGGCAGCCATGCCAGCACTACCCATGGAACTGCCTGGGCGGATGCCATCCGTGGGACCATCCTGTGTCCCACATACATCACTGTCCGGGACATGCATCACGTCATCATCAGTGCTGGAGCCGGCCCCAATTCGTGTCCCAGCACACTGGACACCAAGGGCGGTGTCACATTGGGACACAGGCAGGGCCATGTCTGCACCTGCACCACCGGCATCACTCTGGACAGACATGCAGGGCTGTAGACGGTCGGTCCCTTGGACACCTGTGGAGGTGGATAGGTGCTCCACCGTGTCCAGGGCCTCCCCCTCGGCAGACACACCCACCACTGCTGCTCCATGCAGACGCTCAGGAGCTGTAAAGGAACACAGTACTGTTATTGGCTCTGCCTGGCCCTGGGGCCTGCCCCCCCTACCACCCACACACTGCCAGTGCCAGACCTACCATGTAGTGATGGGCTGCCGCCCGTCTGGAAGCCACCGCCAGGAACACCCTTGACTGCACTACTACTTGCTGCTGGCAACCTGCTCCTCCCGTGGCGTCAGGTGGGGTACGTCCTGCTGGCCCCCACCAGTGGCAGCACGTGCCACCCTGATGGTGGCCACCTTATCTTTAATCTGCCTCCTGTCCGTGCCAATCTTCTTCTTGCATGGACCACTGGTGGCTGCCCTGCTGGTTGACGACATGTACCACCTCACCCCATGCCGCAGCACGGGTCTGTGGTGTTCCCCGCTGTCTGCTAAGCAGTGGCTCCCTGTCGAGGTATGCCTCGAACAAGGCATCAGATTCTGCCCTGGTAAAGTTGGGCCTCCTCCTTCGCACCCTTCCCTGCTCCTCTTCATCCTCTCACTCGGTCATGCTCGTGCCAGGGGGATGGACAGGTGTTACTTTGGACTGTGCAGTCTGATACAGCCCTCCCAAACCACTGTCCCCATGTCCCTACAGCATACCACCTACCTCAAAGGACTGCAATACCGATCCATGGCCGATGCAGCCTCAGGTCACATATTTATAGCGCAACGCATGCAAATGAGGGTAGGCGCAACTGTAATGGGATGGTAATGCAGTGGATGCGCCGTGGAATGGCTCATGAGCTGAGTTGCATATCCTGGCTGAATATCATGCTGTTGAGCCTCGTGCAATGGTGTTGAGCGTGCTCAGGCTATGGCACACTACTGTGACGTGCGCAGTCGGCACCGCATCACACATGCCTGCAGTGCTGATGCTGACACTAGCGGCACTGCTGATGTGCTGTGCATAAGAGGCAGTGCAGAGCACAGCCTCTACTGTGCCTGTGGAGCAAGTGCACTATATGCTCAGAGGTGCGCTCGTGCCATGATGCGCCATGGGTGCCATCGTGCCATAGCGCGGTAGGCCACTGTATAGTGTCACACACATGCACCCTACTGTGCAACACACAGAGCTTCCCAATAGCGCTGTGGCACTCTCTGTGCGCGGACAGACCCTTGACCCTGTGGCTGACCTTTGCCCTCTGGGTGCCATGCATGCGTGGCGGCTGCACTATTAAGTCTGCTGCCAGGCGCGTAGTGACTGGCAGCGTGGTACCGCATGCCTCCACCGCGTAGAACTTGCGTGTGCTACAGGCCATTTTGTGCCTGCTAGCTGCAGCACTATGCTGTGCACCAGAGCGCCAGTGTGGACGACTATTGAGCTGGCCAACCTGGTGGCAGTAGTGGAGCCCCACGCAGGTGCCCTCTTTGGCCAGGTACCCCTCTTGATGCCACGGACTGCAGTGTGGCAGGGGGTGGCAGCGGGCCTTGAGGAGGCCACGGGATGCAGCAGGACCGCCGAGCAGTGTCGCCACCACTATGGGGACCTCCAGCAGCGGGACCCCAACTGCCTAGAGTGACTGCAGGCACGTGCCCGGTGGGGCACCATGCCATGGCCAGGTAGGTGCTCCTTCACAACACTGGTAGTATCTGTCTGTCCTGGTATCGCTGTGGTCGTCAGGCCATGCCATGATGGGGGCCGTTCCTTTGTTGGGGGTGCTTCGTGTACACCCTGCGCCAGTCCGTCATGGCTGGACTGTGCGGGCACGCACACAGCAAGAGGGGGCTATGTTACTGGCCTGTACTGATGTTACCCTCTCCATGTTTGCACTATAGGCCCGGAGGATCGACGTAGTGCCCGGTTGGCCTGTGAGCAAGGATGGCAGGCTGCAACTGGAGGAGTGGCCTTGCAGGCAGGGCACAGTGGTGGTGCTGGGGGTCAGCAGCACCCTGCTGACCAGGACTGAGGTGAGTGCCGTGTTTCTCCTTACATCTGTGCATGGTGGGTTGCAGGGGTGGTGGTGGGCCAGGGTCTTCAAGGTCTTGGACACAAAAAAAAGTACTCGGCACCACTTTTTAAAGTGAAAAACATGAACAGAAGTTCTTTGCCACAGGTGCATAGACTATGATACAAGGACATGGGGTCCCAATAAGGCTGGCCTCTCTGGGTACCTTATTCAGAGTCACTGGCACCCACCATCTAGGTCACCTCTATTGGAACCATTTTGTCCAGAGCCCCTCTGACTTCCAAGCTGTGGGTTAAACCATTTCCTAGGGGGCTAGAATTAACACACTCACAGGGATCATAGCCCTGACTTCAGTGATACTTCTCTTGGGGGATGACGTTCACTGTTTACCCAGCATTCAGTGCACTGAACCTGGGAAGAGAGGCTGGATCACCCTTCCTTCCCGCCCCCACCAGGTATAAAACAGTCACAGAATCAGCAGCTGCAAGACTAGGGGCTCACAGAACAGCAGCTGACATTCTCTGCGCCGGCAGTAAAGCAGCACAGTAACACAGATGCTGGAGGTTTTTCTCAGAAACAAGAAATCAACTTGCTACATAGTCGGCATGGAATCAGAACAGGAAATACTATGTACAGGTAAGGCAGTTTTAACTTGCATGATGCTATCAAAGGGTAGAGATTTCCACAGGTCAAGTAGTTACGCTGGGTCCCAAAGCATATCTCTTACCCAGGGAAAATGCTCTCTGGCTGGGCAGGCATTGTACCTACACCCCCTAAAACTTCCAGGTCCTACTCTTTGCACCTCCCTTGGGTCTAGCACTCCCAGACACCCAGGGCTAATGGCCCTCTCCTCCCTGATGGCCTGCCAGGGCAGAGACTTCCACAGGCTTGGTTGTTACCCAGGGTACCAAAGCATATCTCTTATCCAGGGAAAATGCTCTCTGGCTGGGCAGGCATTGTACCCCCACCCCCTAAAACTTCCAGGTCCTGCTCCTTACAATTCCCTTGACTTTAACAGTCCCACAGTCTCAGGGTTAATGCCCCTCACCTCCCTGATTAGCTGCCAGGGCAGAGACTTCCACAGGCTTGGTTGTTACCCAGGGTACCAAAGCATATCTCTTACCCAGGGAAAATGCTCTCTGGCTGGGCAGGCATGGTACCCCCAACCCTGAAAATTTCCAGGTCCTGCTCCTTACACTTCCCTTGGGTCTAGCACTCCCAGACACTCAGGGCTAATGTCCCTCACCTCCCTGATGGCCAGCCAGGGCAGAGACTTCCACAGGCTTAGTTGTTAACCAGGGTCCCAATGCATATCTCTCACCAAGGAAAAGTGCTCTCTGCCTGGGGAGAACTGCTGGCATGTACCCTGGAGACTTCCAGAATCAGTCTGCCAGCCTCAGCATCAAGTCATGCCCTGCAAGTGCCATCACAGCCTGGCTAGGCTTCAACAAACTACCCTGGAACGACTATTAAGCCCGACCAGCACTATTTAGAGAAATCCAAGCCAACAGCCAGCAAGGCCATCTGGTCTAAAAAGGCCGTCGGACCATCTGGTCTAACATCTCTGAGTGACATCTGGTCCCACCAGGACCAAGAGACATCTGGTCACACTTTCCCCAAGGACTTCAGCTCCCACTAGGATTCCACCAGGACTCAATGCTCTTAGCCTGGAGACAGCTGCTGGCATTCCCCTAAAACTACAAGGGCCTGCTGTTAACACCTCCCTTGGGTCAAGCACTTCCAGACACCCAGGGCTAATGGCCCTCACCTCCCTGATGGCCTGCCAGGGCAGAGACTTCCACAGGCTTGGTTGTTACCCAGGGTCCCAAAGCACATCTCTTACCCAGGGAGAATGCTCTCTGGCTGGGCAGACATGGTACCCTCACCCCCTAAAAGTTCCAGGTCCTACCCCTTACACTTCCCTTGGGTCTAGCACTCCCAGACACCCAGGGCTAATGGCCCTCTCCTCCCTAATGGCCTGCCAGGGTAGAGACTTCCACAGGCTTTGTTGTTACCCAGGGTACCAAAGCATATCTCTTACCCAGGGAAAATGCTCTCTGACTGGGCAGGCATTGTACCCCCACCCCCTAAAACTTCCAGGTCCTGCTCCTTACACTTCTCTTAGCTCTAACAGTCCCACAGTCCTCAGGGTTAATGCCCCTCACCTCCCTGATGGCGTGCCAGGGCAGAGACTTCCACAGGCTTGGCTGTTAGCCAGGGTCCCAAAGCACATCTCTTACACAGGGAAAATGCTCCCTGGCTGGGCAGACATGGTACCTCCACCCCCTAAAACTTCCAGGTCCTGGTAATTACACTTCCCTTGGGTCTAGCACTCCCCAACACCCAGGGCTAATGGCCCTCCCCTTCCTGATGGCCTGCTAGGGCAGAAACTTCCACAGGCTTGGCTGTTACCCAGGGTCCCAAAGCACATATCTTACCCAAGGAAAATGCTCTCTGGCTGGGCAGGCATGATACCCCCACCCCCTAAATCTTCCAGGTCCTGCTCCTTACACTTCCCTTGGCTCTAACAGTCCCACGGTCTCTGAGTTAATGCCCCTCACCTCCCTGATGGCCTGCCAGGGCAGAGACTTTCACAGGCTTGGTTGTTACCCAGGGTCCCAAAGCACATCTCTTACCCATGGAAAATGCCCTCTGGCTGGGAGGCATTGTTCCCACACACTCTAAAACTTCCAGGTCCTGCTAATTACACTTCCCTTGGGTATAGCACTCCCAGACACCCAGGGCTAATGCCCCTCACCTCCCTGATGGCCTGCCAGGGCAGAGACTTCCACAGGCTTGGTTGTTACCCAGGGTCCCAAAGCATCTCTCTTACCCAGGGAAAATTCTATCTGGCTGTGCAGGCATTGCACCCACACCCCCTAAAACTTCCAGGTCCTGCTCCTTACACTTCCCTTGGCTCTAACAGTCCCACAGTCTCAGGGTTAATGCCCCTCACCTCCCTGATGGTCTGCCAGGGTAGAGACTTCCACAGGCTTTGTTGTTACCCAGGGTCCCAAAGCACATCTCTTATCCTGGGAAAATGCTCTCTGGCTGGGCAGGCATTGTACCCACTCCCCCTAAAACTTCCAGGTTCTGCTAATTACTCTTCCCTTGGGTCTAGCACTCTCAGACAGCCAGGGCTAATGGCCCTCACCTCCCTGATGCCCTGCCGGGGTAGGGACTTCCACAGGCTTGGTTGTTGCCCAGGGTCCCAATGCATATCTCTCTCCCAGGGAAAGTGCTCTCTCCCCGGGGAGAACTGCTGGCATGCTCCCTAAAACTTCCAGGGCCTGCTGTTAACACTTCCATTGGGTCTTACAGTCCCACTCTCCCAGGGTTAATGTTCAGCACTACTAAAATTGTGTTCCTCTTTTACAGATGCTTCTCTGGGGATACCAAGCAAGACAGTGAGACCCTTGTGTATCTGCGCAATCTGTGGTAAGAAAATTAAGCATCTACCAAGGCACCTCCGGGAAGTACACTGCATGACACCAGGAAAGGCACGATACTTTGGGAGGCAGTCACTCCTGACCCAACCTCCTGCAGGAAAATGCTTTTACAAATGCCAAGAGCCAGACTGTTTTGCCATTGTAAGAGATCTAAGTCAGCACTTTCAGAAGGTACACAAATGCACTCTGACCAGCTTTAGAGCCCGACCAAGTATCAGAGACACCCAGACTCAATATTCTCCATCTCTGGATTTGCCACATACTCAGCTGCCTAGCCAAGCTACAGAGTCAGAGAGAGTCAGGGTAGACGAAATAGCTCAAGGGTAGACGAAATAGCTCAGTTGGGAGAGTGTTAGACTGAAGATCTAAAGGTCCCTGGTTCAATCCTGGGTTTTGGCAAGTGTTTTGGGGGAGGTGGGAGGTCTGGATAGTCGGCAGCATGGGTTTGTGCCAGGTAGATCATGTCAAACCAACCTTGTGGAGTTCTATGAATGGGTAACATCAGAACTGGACAGGGGTAAGCCTGTGGATGTATTATTCTTGGACTTCAGCAAGGCGTTTGACTCTGTCCCCCACAATGGTCTGGTGGAGAAACTGATGGGGTTAGGAGTAGGCCCTTTGATGGTCAGATGGATTGAAAACTGGATAGCTGGACACACTCAGGAGTAGTGGTCTGTGGGGAGTCTCGAACCCTACAGAGGTTGGTAGTGGGGTACCACAGGGCTCAGTCCTGGGTCCAATCCTGTTTAATGCATACATGTCGGACATCAGGGATGGTATAGGGTGTGAAATGAGTCTCTTCACGGATGACTCCAAGATGGGAGCAGTAGTTGAGGGAGAAGAGGGAGGTTGGCCCTGCAAGGGACCTGGACACCCTGGAAGCTGGGCTCACACATGGAAATTAATTTCAATATCACCAAGTGCAAGGTGTTGCATCTTGGTCAGGGAAACCCAAACACAGGTACACCCTGGAAGGGAGGTGCTGGAAGCCTCAACAGGGGAAAAGACCTAGGGGTCATGGTGGATACATGTATGAATAACTCTGAGCAGTGCAGGAGAGCAGCTAGCAAAGCAAACAGGATGTTGGGATGCATCGTGAGGGGATCACCTCTAGGAGCAAGGAAGTGATTCTGCGGCTGTACAATGGACTGGTTAGACCACACCTTGAGTACTGTGTACAGTACTGGAGACCACACTTGAAGAGGGACATACAGCTCCTGGAGAGGGTACAGAGGAGGGCAACAAAGATGATACGAGGGCTAGGGATTTGACTTATGAGGACAGACTTGAGGAGCTCTGCCTGTTTTCATTGGAGGAGAGGAGAGCAGGGGACATGATTGAGGTCTTCAAGTACCTCAAGGAATAAATAGGGTAAACATGGAGGGATCTTTAGACTAAAGCAGGGAGGCATCACCAGAGGCATGGTTTGAAGTTGGAAGGTGGAAGGGTGAGGGGAAAAGAGGAGGAGGTTTTCACTGAGAGGGTGGTGGACCCTTGGAATGCTCTGCCTGGTGAGCTGGTTCAGAGATCCACAGTGGAGGGCTTTAGAGAGGGTGGGACAGACACAGAAAGTGGATGTATCAGATGATGGCCTGTCCGGGGGTGGGGATGGATGATAGGGTTTCTGGAGCACAAGGGATGGGAGGGTCTCGGCACCCAACTAAGGATCTAGGTTCGAGCAGACTTGATAGACCATAAGGCCTAATCTGCTGGCAAATAGTATGTTAGTATGTTAGTATACAGAGTCCTCAACTGCTGAGTCTCTATAGAGTTTGGCTCCAGACCTTGGAGGGAGGAAAGAAAGACCAAGAAACAGCAACCGCTCACCAGCAGATGCTGACCCACTTGTGGAACTCCATTGACCCGGCCCTTTCACTCACATCCCTGTTGGGTTACAGGGCATTCGTAAGAGATACTTGGATTCCAGAGGCTGAAGCCTCAGGTTTTAAGCCAGGCACTATCAAGTGTTATATAAACAGCCTCCTTCACTTCCTGAAATTCTTAGATTTGAATGGGTTTGCTAGAACCCATCAGGCTAAACTTGACATGCTCATCAAGGTAATTCCTTTCTGGAGAGCTGGCCTCAGTACCTCTGCCATGAAGAGGCACCATGAAATCCGGCTAAGGGACTCACAAATGTGGATACCACCAGAGACAGCATCCCTGTATAAGGACATCTCTGCTGCGAAGGAGGCAGTCAGGATAATTAACAGTTTACCCAGAGCCAAGACACTTAGAAACCAAGATCACTGCCTGGCTAGAAATCACCTCATCTTCAGTTTGGCCCTCCACAATGCCCAGCGCTCTGCTGCCATCCAAAATATTTCTCTGGGTGACTTGAAGAATGCAGAGAGACTGGTCGTTGATAGTGAAGACAGCTATGTCTTAACCATTTTTCTTCACAAAACCATTACAACACATGGACAAGCTAGACTGGTGCTAGAAGGAGAGCTATTCAAGTTACTTCAGCTCTATGCACACCACACAAGGTGGCTGCTCCCCAAACTGAGACCATCAGCTACTGGACTTAATGCCCCTGTGCTCATCGAGACTGACGGATCAAATCTGACATGTTCTGCCATTGCAAAAGCAGTGAAAAAGCAGGCAGCCATACTCGGAATCAAACACTTCTCCATGACTCTGTGGCGGAAGAGTACCGTAACAAATGTAAGTATGCCTCCAAACTCCGCAATCAGCCTGAGTAGAATTGATAGCCTGTCCCCCTAAAGCTTCCAGGCCCAGATTCAACCACTTCCCTCAGGGCTAGAAGTCCCAAACTCACAGGAGTGATGGCCCCAACTTCCCTAATGCTCTCCCAGGGTACATACTTCCACAGGCTTGGTTATTCCCCTGGGTCCCAAAGCATATACCTTACCCAGAGAAAGTGCACTCAGTCTTGGGAGACATGGTACTCTCACCCCCTGAATCTTCCAGGGCCTGCTTTTGACACTTTCATGAGGGCTAGGAGTCAATACTCACAAGGCTAAGGGCCATGACCTCCATGATGCCCTCCCAGGATAGGGACTTCAAAAATATTAGGTGTTAACCAAGGGTCTCAAAGCATATGCCTTACCCAGGGAATGTGCTTCCAATCCTAGGGATACATGCTGGCATGTCCCCCTAAAACTTCCAGGGCCAGCTGTTAACACTCCCCGTGGGCCAAGCACGCCCAGACTCCCAGGGTAATGGCCCCTCCTGATGTCCTGCCAGGGTGGGAACTTCCACAGATTAGTTTTTACCCTGGGTCCCAAAGCATATGCCTTCCCCAGGGAATGTATGCTAAGCCTGGGGACACATGCTGGCATGTCCCCTAAAACTTCAGGGACAGCTGTTAGCACTCCCCTTGGGCCAAGCACTCCCAGACTCCCAGGAGTAATGGCCCACACCTCCCGGATGCCCTGCCAGGGTAGGGACTTCCACAGGATTAGTTTTTACCCACGGTCCCAAAGCATATGCCTTCCCCAGGGAATGTGCTTCCAAGCCTGGGGACACATTCAGGCATGCCCCCTAAAACTTCCAGGCCAGCTGTTAACACTTCCCTTGGGTCTAGCACTCACAGACTCCCAGGGGTAATGGCCCTCACCTCCCTGATGCCCTGCCAGGGTAGGGACTTCCACAGGCTTACTTTTTAGCCATGGTACCAAAGCCTATGTCTTACCCAGGGAAGGTGCTATCTGAGTGGGTGGCCTGGTACCCTAACCCCCTAAAACTTCCAGGTCCTGCTGTTAATACTTCCCTTGGGTCTAACACTCCCAGACACCCAGGGGGTAATGGCCCTCCCCTCCCTGATGCCCTGCCAGGACAGGGTCTTCCACAGGATTAGTTCTTACCCAGGGTCCTAAAGCATATGCCTTCCTCAGGGAATGTGCGTCCAAGCCTGGGGACACCAGCAGGCATCTCCCCCTAAAACTTCCAGGGCCTGCTTTGGCCATTTCCTATGGGCTAGCAGTCCCAAACTCACAGGGTGATGACACAGAGCTCCATGATGCCCCCCAAGTTGGAGACTTCCATTTGCTTAGTTGTTAAATGTGGGCCCAAGCATGTATCTTACTTTCTTTCTTTCTTTCCACAGTTTCACAGCATTCAGCCTGAGGGTAGACATGAGCTTGCGTCACCACATGAGCCACCGAGCCACAACAGCAGATGCATACTATCGTCTGATGGGCAGCAAAGAGGAGAGCATCAGAGTGAGCGAGAAATATGCCAGTTAACCACAAAGGCCCCATGCACCACCATCAGCCCACGTGCAGGTGCTCCATCACAGACTCTTGAGAGCAGTTCAATTACCATGGGTGAACCAGGAAAAGGGCCATCTCTTTCACCAGGTACCTGTATTGCAACAAGAACAAGAAGGGGACTTAGCTCACAGGACATCCGAAGAAGTCAAGAGATGATGGGGCACACACTCCACCTATATGGTCCCCACATTGCCAGCAATCCTTTACTGAACAACAGCAACTGGCAATCAAATCTGCAGTCGCAAGCCACCTTACACAAGGCCAGATCAAGACAGCTGATGTTAGGTGCATGCTGCAGACTGACACCTCCCTCCTGGGTTCCTTCCCCCTGTCCAGTGAAACCAAAGACTTGCCAAGGAATGTGATGCAAAGAGTATGGACTTTGTTTCATAGTCGTGCCAGAATGAAATCCAGCCAATGATTTCAGCTGTATTGCACTTAAAAAAATAAAGTGGTGAAATTATTAAATGTCAGGCTTCTTACTTCTAGGGGGCCCCCACTGCACCACACTTCCCACTGAAACCTCCAGATCCTGGGTGAATTTTCTGCTGGGGATACCCCAAACAACCATATCAGGGACCAGGGGGTGGTCCAGGGTCTTTAAGGTCTTGGACACAAAAAAAAGTACTCGGCACCCCTTTTTAAAGTGAAAATCATGGACAGAAGTTCTTTGCCACAGGTGCATAGACTATGATACAAGCACATGGGGTCCCAATAAGGCTGGTCTCTCTGGGTACCTGATTCAGAGACACTGGCACCTACCATCTAGGTCACCTCTATTGGAACCATTTTGTCCAGAGCCCCTCTGACTTCCAAGCTCTGGGTTAAACCACTTCCTAGGGGGCTAGAATTAACACTTTCACAGGGATCATAGCCCTGACTTAAGTGATACTTCTCTTGGGGGATGACGTTCACTGTTAACCCAGCCTTCAGTGCACTGAGCCTGGGAAGAGAGGCTGGATTGCCCCTTCCCTTCCTGCCCCCCCACACCAGGTATAGAACAGTCAAAGAATCAGCAACTGCAAGACAAGGGGCTCACAGAACAGCAGCTGACATACTTTGCACCATCAGTAAAGCAGCACAGTAACACAGATGCTGGAGGTTTATATCAGAACCAAGAACTCAACCTGCTACAAAGTCGGCATGGAAGCAGAACAGGAAATACTATGTACATGGCAAGCCATGACAGGTAAGGCAGTTTTAACTTGCATGATGCTATCAAAGGGTAGAGCTTTCCACAGGTTAAGAAGTTACACTGGGTCCCAAAGCATATCTCTTACCCAGGGAAAATACTCTCTGGCTGGGTAGCCATGGAACCTACACCCCCTAAAACTTCCAGGTCCTACTCTTTGCACTTCGCTTGGGTCTAGCACTCCCAGACACCCAGGGCTAATGGCCCTCTCCTCCTTGATGGCCTGCCAGGGCAGAGACTTCCACAGGCTTGGTTGTTACCCAGGATCCAAAAGCATATCTCATACCCAGGGAAAATGCTCTCTGGCTGGGCAGGCATTGTACCCCCAACCCCTAAAACTTCCAGGTCCTGCTCTTTACAATTAACATGGGTCTAACAGTCTGACAGTATCAGGGTTAATGCACCTCACCTCCCTGATGGCCTGCCAGGGCAGAGACTTCCACAGGCTTGGTTGTTACCCAGGGTCCCAATGCATATCTCTTCCCAGGCAAAATGCTCTCTGGCTGGGCAGGCATGGTACCCCCACTCCCCAAAAGTTCCAGGTCCAGCTCCTCATACTTCCCTTGGGTCTAGCACTCCCAGAAACCCAGGGGTAATGGCCCTCACCTCCCTGATCACCTGCCAGGGCAGAGACTTCCACAGGCTTGGTTTTTACAAAGGGTCCCAATGCACATCTCTTACCCAGGGAAAATGCTCTCTGGCTTGGCAGGCATGGTTTCCCCACCCCCTAAAACTTCCAGGTCCTGCTCCTTACACTTCCCTTGGGTCCAGCACTCCTAGACACCCAGGGCTAATGCTTCTCACCTCCCTGATGGCCTGCCAGGGCAGAGACTTCCACAGGCTTGGTTGTTACCAAGACTCCGAAAGCACATCTCTTACACAGGGAAAATGCTCTCTGGCTGGGTAGGCATTGTACCCCCACACCCTAAAACTTCCAGGTCCTGCTCCTTACACTTCCCTTGGGTCTAGCACTCCCAGACACACAGGGCTAATCGCCCTCACCTCCCCGATGGCCTGCCAGAGCAGAGACTTCCACAAGGTTGGTTGTTACCCAGGGACCCAAACCACATCTCTTACACAGGGAAAATGCTCTCTGGCTGGGCAGACATGGTACCTCCAGCCCCTAAAACTTCCAAGTCCTGCTCCTTACACTTTCCTTGGGTCTAGCACTCTCAGACATCCAGGGCTAATGCCCCTCACCTCCCTGATGGCCTGCCAGGGCAGAGACTTCCACAGGCTTGATTGTTACCCAGAGTCCCAAAGTACATCTCTTACCCAGGGAAAATTCTCTCTGGCTGGGCAGGCATGGTACCCCCAACCCCTAAGACTTCCAGGTCCTGCTCCTTACACTTCCCTTGGGTCTAGCACTCCCAGACACCCTGGGCTAATGCCCCTCACCTCCCTGATGGCCTGTCAGGGCAGAGACTTCCACAGGTTTGGTTGTTACCCAGGGTCCCATAGCATATCTCTTACTCTGGGAAAATGCTCTCAGGCAGGGCAGGCATGGTACCTCCACCCCCTAAAACTTCCAGGTCCTGCTAATTACACTTCCCGTGGGTCTATCACTCCCAGACAGCCAGGGCTAATGGCCTTCACCTCCCTGATGGCCTGCCAGGGCAGAGACTTCCAGAGGCTTGGTTGTTACCCAGGGTCCCAAAGCATATCTCTTAGCCAGGGAAAATGCTCTCTGGCTGGGTAGGCATTCTACACAAACTCCTAAAACTTCTAGGTCCTGCTCCTTACACTTCCCTTGGGTCTAGCACTCTCAGACACCCAGGCTAGTGCCTCTCACTTCCCTGATGGTCTGCCAGGGTAGGGACTTCCTCAGGCTTGGTAGTTACCCAGGGTCCCCCAAGCACATCTCTTACCCAGGGAAAATGCTCTCTGGCTGGACAGGCATGGTTACCCCACCCCCTAAAACTTCCAGGTCCTGCTCCTTACAATTTCCTTGGCTCTAACAGTCCCACAGCCTCAGGCTTAATGCCCCTCACCTTTCTGATGGCCTGCCAGGGCAGAGACGTCCTCGGGCTTGGTTGTTACCCAGGGTCCCAAAGCACATCTCTTAACCTGGGAAAATGCTCTCTAGCTGGACAGGCATGGTTACCCCACCCCCTAAAAACTTCCAGGTCCTGCTCCTTACACTTCTCATTGGTCTAGCCCTCCCAGACACCGAGGGCTAATGGCCCTCACCTCTCTGATGGCCTGCCAGGGCAGAGACTTCCACAGGCTTAGTTGTTTCCCAGGGTCCCAATGCATATCTCTCACCAACGGAAAGTGCTGTCTGCCTGAGGAGAACTGCTGACATGCACCCTGGAGACTTCCAGAATCAGCCTACCACCCTCAGCATCAAGCCATGCCCAGCAACTGCCATCACAGCCTGGCTAGGCTTCAACAATCTCCCCTAGAGTGACTATTAAGCCCGACCAGTACTATTTAGAGAAATCCCTGCCAACAGCCAGCTGGGCCATCTGGTCTAAAAAGCCCTTCAGGCCATCTGGTCATAACATATCTCTGGGGCATCTGGTCAAACCAGGACCAAGGTACATCTGGTCACACTTCCTCCGAGGGACTTCAGCTCCCACTAGGATTCCTCCAGGACTTTATGGTCTTACCCTGGAGACAGCTGCTGGCATTCCCCTAAAACCACCAGGGCCTGCTGTTAACACCTCCCTTGGGTCTAGCACTTCCAGACACCCAGGGCTAAAGGCACTCACCTCCCTGATGGCCTGCCAGGGTAGGGACTTCCGCAGGCATGGTTGTTACTCAGGGTCCCAATGCACATCTCTTACCCTGCGAAAAAGCTCTCTGGCTTCCAGGTCATGCTTCTTACACTTCCCTTGGCTTTAGCAGTCCCACAGTCTCAGGGTGTATGCCCCTTACCTCCCTGATGGCCTGCCAGGGCAAAGACTTCCACAGGCTTGGTTGTTACCCAGGGTCCCAAAGCACATCTCTTACCCAGGGTAAAATGCTCTCTGGCTGGGGAGGCATTATACCCACACACCCTAAAACTTACAAATCCTGCTCCTTACACTTCCCTTGGGTCTAGCACTCCCGGACACCCAGGGCTAATGCCCCTCACCTCCCTTATAGCCTGCCAGGGCAGAGACTTCCACAGGCTTGGTTGTTACCCAGGGTCGCAAAGCACATCTCTTACCCAGTGAAAATGCTCTCTGGCTGGCCAGACATGGTTCCCCCATCGCATAAAACTTCCAGGTCCTGCTGCTTATACTTCCTTTTGGTCTAGCACTCCCAGACACCCAGGGCTAATGCCCCTTACCTCCCTGATGGCGTGCCAGTGCAGAGACTTCCACAGGCTTGGTTGTTACCATGGGTCCCAAAGTATATCTCCAACCCAGGGAAAATTCTCTCTGGCTGGGCAGGCATTGTACCCACACCCCCTAAAACTTCCAGGTTCTGCTTCTTTCACTTCCCTTGGGTCTCTCAGTCTCACAGTCTCAAGGTTAATGACCGTCACTGCCCTGGTGGCTTACCAGGGCAGAGACTTCCACAGGCTTGGTTATTACCGAGGGTCCCAAAGCACATCTATTACCAAAGGAAAATGCTCTCTGGCTGGGAGGCATTGTATCTCCAAGCCCTAAAATGTCCAGTTCCTGTTAATTACACTTCCCTTGGGTCTAGCACTCCCAGCTACCCAGTGCTAATGGCCCTCACCTCCCTGATAGCCTGCCAGGGTACAGACTTCCGCAGGCTTAGTTGTTAGCCGGGGTCCCAAACCATACCTCTTACCCAGGGGAAAAAGATCTCTGGCTGGGCAGGCATTGTACCCCCACTCCCAAAACTTCCTGGTCCTGCTCCTTACACTTCCCATTGGTTTAGCACTCCCAGACACCCAGGGCTAATGCTCCTCACCTCCCTGATGGCCTGTCAGGGCAGAGACTTCCACAGGCTTGGTTGTAACCAAGGGTCCTAAAGCACATCTCTTACGCAGGGAGAATGCTCACTGGCTGGGCAGGCATGGTTCCAACACCCCCTAAAACTTCCAGGTCATGGTAGTTACACTTCCCTTGGGTCTAGCACTCCCAGACACCCAGGGTGAATGGCCCTCAGCTCCCTGATGGCCTGCCAGGGCAGAGACTTCCACTGGCTTAGTTGTTACCCAAGGTCCCAATGCATATCTCTCACCAAGGGAAAGTGCTCTCTGCCTGGAGAGAACTGCTGGCATGCACCCTGGAGACTTCCAGATTCAGCATGCCAGACTTAGCATGAAGCCATGCCCAGCAAGCACCATCACAGCCTGGCTAGGCTTCAACAAACTCCCCTAGAGTGGCTATTAAGCCCAACCAGCACTATTTAGGGAAATCCCTGCCAACAGCCAGCTGGGCCATCTGGTCTAAAAAGCCCATCAGGCCATCTTGTCATAACATCTCTCAGGGGCATCTGGTCAAACGAAGACCAAGGGACATCTGGCCACACTCGCCCCCAGGGACTCCAGCTCCCACTAGGATTCTACCAGGACTCTATGGTCTTAGCCTGTAGAGAGCTGCTGGCATTCCCCTAAAACTACCAGGGCCTGCTGTTAATACCTCCCTTGGGTCTAGCACTTCCAGACACCCAGGGCTAATGGCACTCACCTCCCTGATGGCCTGTCAGGGCAGAGACTTCCACAGGTTTGGTCGTTACCCAGGGTCCCAAAGCACATCTCTTACCCTGCGAAAAAGCTCTCTGGCTGCGCAGGTATTGTACCCCCAACCCCTAAAACTTCCAGGTCCTGCTCCTTACACTTCCCTTGGCTAGCAGATCCCACAGTCTCCAGGGTTAATGCCTTGCTCCCCTGATGGCCTGCCAGGGAGCAGAGATTTCCCACAGGCTTGGTTGTTACCAAGGATCAGCATACATCTCTTACCCTGGGTAAAATGCTCTCTGGCTGGGGAGGCATTATACCCACACCCCCTAAAAGTTACAGGTCCTGCTCCTTACACTTCCCTTGGGTCTAGCACTCCCAGACACCCATGGCTAATGCCCCTCACCTCCCTGATAGCCTGCCAGGACAGAGACTTCCACAGGCTTGGTTGTTACCCAGGGTCACAAAGCACATCTCCTAGCCAGGGAAAATGCTCTCTGGCTGGGCAGACATCATACCCACACCCCCTAAAACTTCCAGGTCCTGCTCCTTACACTTCCCTTGGATCTAACACTCCCACAGTCTCAGGGTTAATGCCCCTGACCTCCCTGATGGCCTGCCAGTGCAGAGACTTCCACAGGCTTGGTTGTTACCCAGGGTCTCAAAGCACATCTCTTACCCAGGGAAAATGCTCTCTGACTGGGCAGGCATTGTACTCACACCCCCTAAAACTTCCAGGTCCTGCTCCTTACACTTTGGTTGGGTCTAGTACTCCCAGACACCCAGGGCTAATGGCCCTCACCTCCCTGATGGCCTGCCAGGTTAGAGACTTTCACTGGTTTGGTTGTTACTCTAGGTCCCAAAGCAGATCTCTTACCCAGGAAAAATGCTCTCTAGCTAGCAGGCATTGTACCCACACCCACTAAAACTTCCAGGTTCTCCTCCTTACACTTCACTTGGGTCCATCAGTCTCACAGTCTGAGGGTTAATGCCCCTCACCACCCTGATGGCCTGCCAGGGCAGAGACTTCCACAGGCTAAGTTGTTACCCAGGGTTGCAAAGCACATCTCTTACCTAGGGAAAATGCTCTCTGGCTGGGCAGGCATGGTTCCCCCAACCCCTAAAACTTCCAGGTCCTGGTAGTTACACTTCCAGTGGGTCTAGCACTCCCACACACCCAGGGCTAATGGCCCTCACCTCCCTGATGGCCTGCCAGGGCAGAGACTTCCACAGGCTTAGTTGTTAGCCAGGGTACCATTGCATATCTCTCACAAAGGGAAAGTGCTCTCTGCGTGAAGAGAACTGCTGGCATGCACCCTGGGGACTTCCAGAATTAGCCTGCCAGCCTCAGCATCAAGCCATGCCCAGCATGTGCCATCACAACCTGGCTAGGCTTCAACAAACTCCCCTAGAGTGACTATTAAGCCCGACCAGCTCTAGAGAAATCCCTGCCAACAGCCAGCTGTGCCATATATTCTAAAAAGCCTGTCAAGCCATCTGGTCATGCCATCTCACAGGGGCATCTCATCAAAAGAGAACCAATGGACATCTGGTTACACTTTCTCCCAGGGACTTCGGCTCCCACTAGGATTCCAACAGGACTCTATGGTCTTAGCCAGGAGACAGCTGCTGGCATTCCCCTAAAACTACCAGGGCCTGCTGTTAATACCTCCCTTCGGTCTTGCACTTCGAGACACCCAGGGCTAATGGCACTCACCTCCCTGATGGCCTGCCAGGTTAGGGACTTCCAGAGGCTTGGTTGTTACCCAGGGTCCCAATGCACATCTCTTACCCTGAGAAAAGCTCTCTCGCTGTGCAGGCATTGTACCCCCAACCCCTAAAACTTTCAGGTCCTGCTCCTTACACTTCCCTTTGCTCAGCATGATCCCACAGTCTCAGGGTTAATGCCATACGTCCCTGATGGCCTGCCAGGGCAGAGACTTCCTGAGCTTGATGAGTTCCCAGGGTCCCAAAGCACATCTCTTACCCAGGGTAAAATCCTCTGGCTGGGCAGGATATACCACCTAAAACTTACAGGTCCTGCTCCTTACACTTCCTTGGGTCTAGCACTCCCTGAACTCCCAGGGCCTAATACCCCCTCACCTCCCTGATAGCCTGCCAGGACAGGGAACTGCCACAGGCTTGGTTGTTACCCAGGGTCGGAAAGCACATCTCCTACCCAGGGAAAATGCTCTCTGGCTTAGCAGGCATTATACCCACACCCCCTAAAATTTGCAGGTCCTGCTCCTTACACTTCCCTTGGGTCAAGCACTCCCAGACACCCAGGGCTAATGCCCCTCACCTCCCTGATGGCCTGCCAGGGCAGAGACTTCCGCAGGTTTGGTTGTTACCCAGGGTCCCAATGCACATCTCTTACCAAGGGAAAATGCTCTCTGGCTGGGCAGGCATTGTACCCTCACCCCCTAAAACTTCTAGGTCCTGATCCTTATACTTCCCTTGGGTCTAGCACTCCCAGACACCTTGAGCTAATGGCCCACACCTCCCTAATATCCTGCCATGATAGAGACTTCCATTTGTTTTTTGTTACTGTGGGTCCCAAAGCATATCTCTTACCCAAGGAAAATGCTCTCTGGCTGGGCAGGCATTGTACCCACACCCACTAAAACTTCCAGATTCTGCTCCTTACAATTCCCTTGGGTCTATCAGTCTCACAGTCTCAGGGTTAATGCCCCTCACTGCCCTGATGGCCTGCCAGGGCAGAGACTTCCACAGGGTTGGTTGTTACCCAGGGTCTAAAAGCACATCTCTTACCCATGGAAAATGCTCTCTGGCTGTGCAGTCATGGAACCTCCAGCCCCTAAAATGTCCAGGTCCTCCTAATTACATTTACCTTGGGTCTAGCACTCCCAGACTCCCAGGGCTAATGGCCCTCACCTCTCTGGTGGCCTGCCAGGTTACAGATTTCCACATGCTTGATTGTTATCCAGGGTCCCAAAGCACATCTCTTTGCCAAGGTAAATGCTCCCTATTTGGGCAGCCATTGTACCCCCACTCCCTAAAACTTCCAGGTCCTGCTCCTTACACTTCACTTGGGTCTAGTACGCCCAGACACCCAGGGCTAATGCCCTTCACCTCCCTGATGTCATGTCAGGGCAGAGACTTCCAGAGGTTTGGTTGTTACCCAGGGTCCCAATGCACATCTCTAACCAAGGGAAAATGCTCTCTGGCTGGGCAGGCATTGTTCCCACACCCTCTAAAACTTCCAGGTCCTGATTCTTGCACTTCCTTTGGGTCTAGCACTCCCAGACATTCAGGGCTAATGCCCCTTACCTCCATGATGGCGTGCCAGGGCAGAGACTTCCACAGGCTTGGTTGTTACCGAGGGTCCCAAAGCATATCTCTTACCCAGGGAAAATGATGTCTGGCTGGGCAGTCATTGTACCCACACCCTCTAACACTTCCAGGTTCTGCTCTTTACACTTCCCTTGGGTCTACCAGAGTCACAGTCTCAGGGTTAATGCCCCTCACCTCCCTGATGGCCTGCCAGGGCAGAGACTTGCACAGGATTGGTTGTTACCCAGGGTCCCAAAGCAAATCTCTTACCCAGGGAAAATGCTCTCTGGCTCTGCAGGCATGGTTCCCCCAACCCCTAAAACTTCCAGGTCCTGGTAGTTACACTTCCCTTGGGTCTAGCACTCCCAGACACCCAAGGCTAATGGCCCGAACCTCCCTGATGGCCTGCCAGGGCAGAGACTTCCACTGGCTTAGTTACCTAGGGTCCCAATGCATATCTCTCACCAAGGGAAAGTGCTCTCTGCCTGAAGAGAACTTCTGGCATGCACCCTGGAGACTTCCAGAATCAGCCTGCTAGCCTCAGTATCAAGCCATGCCCAGCAAGTGCCATCATAGCCTGGCTAGGCTTCAACAATCTCCCCTAGTGCGACTATTATGCCCAACCAGCACTATTTAGAGAAATCCCTGCCAGCAGCCTGGGCCATCTGGTCTAAAAATCCCTTCAGGCCATCTGGTCATAACATATCTCAGGGTCATCTGGTCAAACCAGGACCAAGGGACATCTGGTGACACTTCTTCCCAGGGACTTCAGCTCCCGCTAGGATTCCTCCAGGACTTTATGGTCTTATCCTGGAGACAGCTGCTGGCATTCCCCTAAAACTACCAGAGCCTGCTATTAACACCTCCCTTGTGACTAGCACTTCCAGACACCCAGGGCTAATGGCACTCACCTCCCTGATGGCCTGCCAGGGTAGGGACTTCCACAGGCTTGGTTGTTACTCAGGGTCCCAATGCACATCTCTTACCCTGTGAAAAAGCTCTCTGGCTTCCAGGTCATGCTTCTTACACTTCCCTTGGCTTTAGCAGTCCCACAGTCTCAGGGTGTATGCCCCTTACCTCCCTGATGGCCTGCCAGGGCAAAGACTTCCACAGGCTTGGTTGTTACCCAGGGTCCCTAAGCACATCTCTTACCCACGGTAAAATGCTCTCTGGCTGGGGAGGCATTATACCCACACACCCTAAAACTTACAAATCCTGCTCCTTACACTTCCCTTGCGTCTTGCTCTCCCAGACACCCAGGATTAATGCCCCTCACCTCCCTTATAGCCTGCCAGGGCAGAGACTTCCACAGGCTTGGTTGTTACGCAGGGTCGCAAACCACATCTATTACCCAGTGAAAATGCTCTCTGGCTGGCCAGGCATGGTTCCCCCACCAAATAAAACTTCCAGGTCCTGCTGCTTATACTTCCTTTCAGTCTAGCACTCCCAGACACCCAGGGCTAATGCCCCTCACTTCCCTGATGGCATGCCAGTGCTGAGACTTCCACAGGCTTGGTTGTTACCAAGGGTCCCAAAGCATATCTCCAACCCAGGGAAACTTCTCTCTGGCTGGGCAGGCATTGTACCCACACCCCCTAAAACTTCCAGGTTCTGCTTCTTTCACTTCCCTTGGGTCAATCAGTCTCACAGTCTCAAGGTTAATGACCGTCACCGCCCTGGTGGCCTGCTAGGGCAGAGACTTCCACAGGCTTGGTTGTTACTGGGGGTCCCAAAGCACATCTCTTACACAGGAAAAAGGCTCTCTGGCTGGGAGGCATGGTACCTCCACCCTCTAAAATGTCCAGGTCCTGCTAATTACAATTCCCTTGTGTCTAGCACTCCCAGACACCCAGGGCTAATGGCCCTCACCTCCCTGATGGCCGCCAGAGTACAGACTTCAACAGGCTTGGTTGTTACCCAGGGTCCCAAAGCACATGTCTTAGCCAGGGAAAATGCTCTCTGACTTGGCAGGCAAGGCACCCCCGCCCTCTAAAACTTCCAGGTCCTGCTGCTTACACTTCCCTTGGGTCTACCAAAGTCACAGTCTCAGGGTTCATGACCCTCACCTCCCTGATGGTCTCCCAGGGCAGAGACTTGCACAGACTTGGTTGTTACCCAGGGTCCCAAAGCATATCTCTTACCCAGGGAAAATGCTGTCTGGCTGGGCATGCATTGTACCCAAACCCCCTAAAACTTCCGGGTTCTGCTCCTTACACTTCCCTTGGGTCTATCAGTCTCACAGTCACAGGGTTAATGACCATCACCACCCTGATGGCCTGCCAGGGCAAAGACTTCCACAGACTTGGTTGTTACCAAGGGTCCCAAAGCACATCTCTTACCAAGGGAAAATGCTCTCTGGCTGGTCAGTCATGGTGTCTCAAGCCCTAAAATGTCCAGGTCATGTTAATTAACACACGCTTCCTGAGGTGCGCACCCCGGGCACTCATTGCTATTGGCCTCACCTCCCTTATAGCCTGCCAGGGTACAGACTTCCGCAGGCTTGGTTGTCACCCAGGGTTCCCAACCATACCTCTTACCCAGGGAAAATGATCTCTGGCTGGGCAGGCATTGTACCCACACCCCCTAAAACTTCCAGATTCTGCTCCTTACTCTTCCCTTCGGTCTACCAGAGTTACAGTCTCACGGTTAATGCCTCTCACCTCCCTGATGGCCTGCCAGGGCAGAGACTTGCACAGGCTTGTTTGTTACCCAGGGTCCCAAAGCACATCTCTTACACAGGGAAAATGCTCTCTGGCTGGGCAGGCATGGTACCTCCACTCCCTAAAACATCCCGGTCCTGCTAATTACACTTCCATTGCGTCTAGCACTCCCAGACACCCAGGGCTAATGGAGCTCACCTCCCTGAAGTCCTCCCAGGGCACAGACTTCCACAGGCTTGGTTGTTACCCAGGGTTCCAAAGCACATCTCTTAGGCAGGAAAAATGCTCTCTGGCTGCACAGTTATAGTTCCCCCAACCCCTAAAACTTCCTGGTCCTGCTGCTTACACTTCCCTTGGGTCTAGCACTCCCAGACACCCAGGGTTAATTGCCCTCACCTCCCCAGTGGCCTGCCAGGGGAAAGACTTCCACAGGCTGGTTGTTACCCAAGATCCCAAAGCTTATCTCTTACCCCGGGAAAATGCACTCTGGCTGGGCAAGCATTGTATCCACACCCCCTAAAACTTCCACGTTTTGCTCCTTACACTTCCCTTGGCTCGAATGGTCCCACAGTCTCAGGGTTAATGCCTCTCACCTCCCAGATGGCCTGCCAGTGCAGAGACTTCCACAGGCTTGGTTGTTACCCAGGGTCCCAAAGCACATCTCTTACCCAGGGAAAATGCTCTCTGCCTGAAGAAAACTGCTGGCATGCACCCTGGAGACTTCCGGAATCAGCCTGCTAGCCTCAGCATCAAGCCATGCCCAGCAAGTGCCATCACAGCCTGGCTAGGCTTCAACAATCTCCCCTAGAGTGACTATTAAGCCCGACCAGCACTATTTAGAGAAATCCCTGCCAACAGCAGGCTGGGCCATCTGGTCTAAAAAGCCCTTTAGGCCATCTGGTCATAACATATCTCAGGGTCATCTGGTCTAACCAGGACCAAGGGACATCTGGTCACACTTCCTCTCAGGGACTTCAGCTCCCACTAGTATTCCTCCAGGACTTTATGGTCTTACCCTGGAGACAGCTGCTGGCATTCCCCTAAAACTACCAGGGCCTGCTGTTAACACTTCCCTTGGGTCTAGCACTTACAGACACCCAGGGCTAATGGCACTCACCTCCCTGATGGCCTGCCAGGGTAGGGACTTCCACAGGCTTGGTTGTTACTCACGGTCCCAATGCACATCTCTTACCCTGTGAAAAAGCTCTCTGGCTTCCAGGTCATACTTCTTACACTTCCCTTGGCTTTAGCAGTCCCACAGTCTCAGGGTGTATGCCCCTTACCTCCCTGATGGCCTGCCAGGGCAGAGACTTCCACAGGCTTGGCTGTTACTCAGGGTCCCAAAGCATATCTCTTACCCTGGGAAAATGCTCCCTGGCTGGGCAGGCATGATACCTCCATCACTACTACTTCCAGGTCCTGCTAATTACACTTCCCTTGGGTCCAGCACTCCCAGACACCTCCCAGATGGCCTGCCAGGGCAGAGACTTCCACAGGCTTGGTTGTTACCCAGGGTCCCAAAGCATATCTCCTACCCAGGGAAAATGCTCTCTGGCTGTGCAGGCATTGTACCCCCACTCCCAAAACTTCCTGGTCCTGCTCCTTACACTTCCCATTGGTTTAGCACTCCCAGACACCCAGAGCTAATGCTCCTCACCACCCTGATGGCCTGTCAGGGCAGAGACTTCCACTTGCTTGGTTGTAACCAAGGGTCCTAAAGCACATCTCTTATGCAGGGAGAATGCTCACTGGCTGGGCAGGCATGGTTCCCACACCCCCTAAAACTTCCAGGTCGTGGTAGTTACACTTCCCTTGGGTCTAGCACTCCCAGACACCCAGGGCTAATGGCCCTCAGCTCCCTGATGGCCTGCCAGGGCAGAGACTTCCACTGGTTTAGTTGTTACCCAGGGTCCCAATGCATATCTCTCACCAAGGGAAAGTGCTCTCTGCCTGGAGAGAACTGCTGGCATGCACCCTGGAGACTTCCAGATTCAGCCTGCCAGACTTAGCATGAAGCCATGCCCAGCAAGCGCCATCACAGCCTTACTAGGCTTAACAAACTCCTCTAGAGTGGCTATTAAGCCTGACCAGCACTATTTAGAGAAATCCCAGCCAACAACCAGCTGGGCTATCTGGTCTAAAAAGCCCATCAGGCCATCTTGTCATAACATCTCTCAGGGGCATCTGGTCAAACGAAGACCAAGGGACATCTGGTCACACATGACCCCAGGGACTCCAGCTCCCACTAGGATTCTACCAGGACTCTCTGGTCGTAGCCTGTAGAGAGCTGCTGGCATTCCCCTAAAACTACCAGGGCCTGCTGTTAATACCTCCCTTGGGTCTAGCACTTCCTGACACCCAGGGCTAATGGCACTCACCTCCGTGACGGCCTGCGAGGGTAGGGACTTCCACAGGTTTGGTCGTTACCCAAGGTCTCAAAGCACATCTCTTACCCTGTGAAAAAGCTCTCTGGCTGCGCAGGTATTGTACCCCCACCCCCTAAAACTTCCAGGTCCTGCTCCTTACACTTCCCTTGGCTTTAGCAGTCCCACAGTCTCAGGGTTAATGCCCCTTGCCTCCCTGATGGCCTGCCAGGGCAGAGATTTCCACAGGCTTGGTTGTTACCCTGGGTCCCAAAGCACATCTCTTACCCTGGGTAAAATGCTCTCTGGCTGGGGGGGCATTATACCCTCACCCCCTTAAAGTTACAGGTCCTGCTAATTACACTTCCCTTGGGTCTAGCACTCCCAGACACCCATGGCTAATGCCCCTCACCTCCCTAATAGCCTGCCAGGACAGAGACTTCCACAGGCTTGGTTCTTACCCAGGGTTGCAAAGCACATCTCTTAGCCAGGGAAAATGCTCTCTGGCTGGGCAGGCAGTATACCCACACCCCCAAAAACTTCCAGGTCCTGCTCCTTACACTTCCCTTGGGTCTAGCACTCCCAGACACCCAGGGCTAATGGCCCTCACCTCCCTGATGGCCTGCCAGGGCAGAGACTTCCACAGGCTTGGTTGTTACCCTGGATCCCAAAGCATATCTCTTTCCCAGGGAAAATGCTCTCTGGCTGTGATAGGCATTCTTCCCATACCCACTAAAACTTCCAGGTCCTGCTCCTTACACTTCCCTTGGATCTAACACTCCTACAGTCTCAGGGTTAATGCCCCTCACCTCCCTGATGGCCTGTCAGTGCAGAGACTTCCACAGGCTTGGTTGTTACCCAGGGTCTTAAAGCACATCTCTTACCCAGGGAAAATGCTCTCTGGCTGTGCAGGCATGGTACCTCCACTGCCTAAAACTTCCAGGTCCTGCTCCTTACACTTCCCTTGGGTCTAGCACTCCCAGACACCCAGGGCTAATGCCCCTCACCTCCCTGATGGCCTGCCAGGGCAGAGACTTCCACAGGCTTGGTTGTTACCCAGGGTCCCAATGCACATCTCTTACCAAGGGAAAATGCTCTCTGACTGGGCAGGCATTGTACTCACACCCCCTAAAACTTCCAGGTCCTGCTCCTTACACTTTGCTTGGGTCAAGCACTCCCAGACACCCAGGGCTAATGGCCCTCACCTCCCTGATGGCCTGCCAGGTTAGAGACTTTCACTGGCTTTGGTTGTTACTCTAGGGCCCAAAGCAGATCTCTTACCCAAGGAAAATGCTCTCTAGCTAGCAGGCATTGTACCCACACCAACTAAATCTTCCAGGTCCTCCTCCTTACACTTCCCTTGGGTCTATCAGTCTCACAGTCTGAGGGTTAATGCCCCTCACCACCCTGATGGCCTGCCAGGGCAGAGACTTCCACAGGCTAAGTTGTTACCCAGGGTTGCAAAGCACTTCTCTTACCCAGGGAAAATGCTCTCTGGCTGAGCAGGCATGGTTCCCCCAACCCCTAAAACTTCCAGGTCCTGGTAGTTACACTTCCATTGGGTGTAGCACCCCCACACACCCAGGGCTAATGGCACTCACCTCCCTGATAGCCTGCCAGGGCAGAGACTTCCACAGGCTTAGTTGTTACCCAGGGTACCAATGCATATCTCTCACCAAGGGAAAGTGCTCTCTGTGTGAAGAGAACTGCTGGCATGCACCCTGGGAACTTCCAGAATCAGCCTGCCAGCCTCAGCATCAAGCCATGCCCAGCATGTGCCATCACAGCCTAGCTAGGCTTCAACAAACTCCCCTAGAGTGACTATAAAGCCCGACCAGCACTATTTAGAGAAATCCCTGCCAACAACCAGCTGCGCCATATATTCTAAAAAGCCCGTCAGGCCATCTGGTCATGCCATCTCTCAGGGGCATCTCGCCAAACCAGAACCAATGGACATCTGGTCACACTTTCCCCCAGGGACTTCAGCTCCCACAAGGATTCCAACAGGACACTATGGTCTTAGGCAGGAGACAGCTGCTGGCATTCCTCTAAAACTACCAGGGCCTGCTGATAACACCTCCCTTGGGTCTTGCAATTCCAGACACCCAGGGCTAATGGCCCTCACCTCCTGGATGGCCTGCCAGGACAGAGACTTCCACAGGCTTGGTTGTTACCCAGGGTCCCAAAGCACATCTCTTAGCCAGGGAAAATGCTCTCTGGCTGAGCAGGCTTGGTACCTCCACCCCCAAAAACTTCCAGGTCCTGGTAATTACACTTCCGTTGGGTCTTGCACTCCCAGACACCCAGGGCTAATGGCCCTCACCTCCCTAATGGCCTGCCAGGTTACAGACTTCCACAGGCTTGGTTAGTACCCAAGGTCCCAAAGCACATCTCTTAGCCAGGAAAAATGCTCTCTTGCTTGGCAGGCATGGTGCCTCCATCCCCTAAAATGTCCAGGTCCCGCTAATTACACTTCCCTGGGTCCAGCACTCCCAGACACCCAGGGCTAATGCCCCTCACCTCCCTGATGGCCTGCCAGGGCAGAGACTTCCACAGGTTTGGTTATTACCCAGGGTCCCAATGCACATCTCTTTGCACCCACATCCCCTAAAACTTCCAGGTCCTGCTCCTTACACTTCCTTTGGGTCTAGCACTCCCAGACACCCAGGGCTAATGGACCTCACCTCCCTGATGGCCTGCCAGGGTTGAGACTTCCACTGTTTTTTGTCTTACTCTGGGTTCCAAAGCATATCTCTTACCCAGGGTAAATGCTCTCTGGCTGGGTTGGCATTGTACCAACACCCACTAAAACTTTCAGGTTCTGCTCCTTGCAATTCCCTTGGGTCTATCAGTCTCACAGTCTCAGGGTTAATGCCCCTCACCGCCCTGATGACCTACCAGGGCAGAGACTTCCTAGGGGTTGGTTGTTACCCTGGGTCTCAAAGCACATCTGTTACACTGGGAAAATGAACTCTGGCTGTGCAGTCATGGCACCTCCACCCCCTAAAATGTCCAGGTCCTGTTGCTTACATTTCCCTTGGGTCTAGCACTCCCAGACAGCCAGGGCCAATGGCCCTCACCTCCCTGATGACCTGTCAAGGGAGAGACTTCCACAGGCTTGGCTGTTACGCAGGGTCCAAAACCATATCTCTTACCAAGGGAAAATGTACCCTGGCTGGGCAGGCATTCTACCCACACCCCCTAAAACTTCCAGGTCATGCTCCTTACACTTCCCTTGGCTCAAACGGTCCCACAGTCTCAGGGTTATTGCTCCTCACCTCCCTGATTACGTGCAAGGGTAGAGACTTCCACAGGCTTGGTTGTTACCCAGGGTCCCAATGCACATCTCTTAGCCAGTGAAAATGCTCTCTGGCTGGGCAGGCATGGTTCCCCCACCACCTAAAACTTCCAGGTCCTGTTTCTTACACTTCCTTTGGGTCCAGCACTCCCAGACTCCCAGAGGTAATGCCCCTCACCTCCCCAATGGCATGCCAGGGCAGAGACTTCCACAGGCTGTGTTGTTACCCAGGGTCCCAGAGCATATCTCTGACACAGGGAAAATGCTCTCTGGCTGGGCAGGCATTGTACCCACACCGTCTAAAACTTCCAGGTTCTGCTCCTTACACTTCCCTTGGGTCTACCAGAGTCACAGTCTCAGGGTTAATGCCCCTCACCTCCCTGATGGCCTGCCAGGGCAGAGACTTGCACAGGCTTGGTTGTAACCCAGGGTCCCAAAACACACCTCTTACACAGGGAAATTGCTCTCTGGCTGGGCAGGCATGGTACCTCCACCCCCTGAAACATCCAGGTCCTGCTAATTTCACTTCCGTTGGACATAGCACTCCCAGACACCCAGGGCTCATGGCCCTCACCTCCCTAATGGCCTTCCAGGGTACAGACTTCCACAGGCTTGATTAATACCCAGGGTCCCAAAGCACATCTCTTACCCAGGAAAAATGCTTTCTGGCTCGGCAGGCATGATTCCCCAACCCCAAAAACTTCCAGGTCCTGGTAGTTACACTTCCCTTGGGTCTAGCTCTCCCATACAACCAGGGCTAATGGCCCTCACCTCCCTGACGGCCTGCCAGGGCAGAAACTTCCACAGGCTTAGTTGTTATCCAGGGTCCCAATGCATATCTCTCACCAAGGGAAAGTGCTGTATGCCTGAAGAGAACTGCTGGCATGCACCCTGGAGACTTCCAGAATCACCCTTCCAGCCTCAGCATCAAGCCATGCCCAGCATGTGCCATCACAGCCTAGCTAGGCTTCAACAAACTCCCCTAGAGTTACTATTAAGCCCGACATGCACTATTTAGAGAAATACCTGCCAACTGCCAGCTGGGCCATATGGTCTCAAAACCCCGTCAGGCCATCTGGTCATACCATCTCTCAGGGGCATCTTGTCAAACAAGGACCAAGGGGCATCTGGTCACACTTTCTCCCAGGGACTTCTGCTCCCACTAGGATTCCAACAGGACTCTATGGTCTTAGCCAGGAGACAGCTGCTGGCATTCCCCTAAAACTACCAGGGCCTGCTGTTAACACCTCCCTTGGGTCTAGCACTTCCAGACACCCAGGGCTAATGGCACTCACCTCCCTGGTGGCCTGCCAGGGTACAGACTTCCACATGCTTGATTGTTACCCAGGGTCCCAAAGCACATCTCTTAGCCAGGGTAAATGCTCCTTAGCTGGGCAGGCATGGTACCCCCACCTCCTAAAACTTCCAGGTCCTGCTGTTTACACTTCCCTTGGGTCTAGCACTCCCAGACACCCAGGGCTAACAATCCTCACCTCCCTGATGGCCTGCCACGGGAGAGAGTTCCACAGGCTTGGCTGTTACCCAGATCCCAATGCACATCTCCTACCCTCGAAAAATCTCTCAGCTGCATGATGCACCCCCTAACGCCTAAAACTTCCGGGTCCTGCTCCTTAAACTTCCCTTGGCTCTAACAGTCCCACAGTCTCAGGGTTAATGCCCCCTACCTCCCTGATGGCCTGCCAGGGCAGAGACTTCCACAGGACTGGTTGCTACTCAGGGTCCCAAAGCACATCTCTTATCCAGGGTAAAAAGCTCTCTGGCCGGGCAGGCATTATACCCACACTCCCAAAAAATTACAGGTCCTGCTCCTTACACTTCCCTTGGGTCTAGCACTCCCAGACACCCAGGACTAATGCCCCTCACCTCCCTTATAGCCTGCCAGGACAGAGCCTGCCACAGGCTTGGTTGTTACCTAGGGTCGTAAAGCACATCTCTTACCCAGGGAAAATGCGCTCTGGCAGGATAGACATTGTACCCACACCATCTAAAATTTCCAGGTTCTGCTCCTTACACTTCCCATGGGTCTACCAGAGTCACAGTCTCAGGGTTAATGCCCCTCACCTTCCTGATGGTCTGCCAGGGCAGAGACTTGCATAGGCTTGGTTGTTACCCAGGGTCCCAAAGCACATCTCTTACCCAGGGAAAATGCTCTCTGGCTGTGCAGTCATTGTACCTCCACCCTCTAAAATGTCCACGTCCTGCTAATTACACTTTCCTTAGGTCTAGCTCTCCCAGACACCCAGGGCAAATGCCCCTCACCTCTGTGATGGCCTGCCAGGGCAGAGACTTCCACAGGCTTGGTTGTTACCAAGGGTCCCCAAGCACATCTCTTACGCTGGGAGAATGCTCTCTGGCCGGGCAGGCATTGTACCCACTCCACCTAAAACTTCCAGGTCCTGGTTGTTACACTCCCCTTGGGTCTTGCACTCCCAGACATCCAGGGCTAATGGCCCTCGCCTCTCTGATGGCCTTCCAGGGCAGAGACTTCCACAGGCTTAGTTGTTATCCAGGGTCCCAATGCATATCTCTCACCAAGGGAAAGTGCTCTCTGCCTGTGGAGAACTACTGGCATGCACCATGGAGACTTCCAGAATCAGCCTGCCACCTAAGCATGAAGCCATGCCCAGCAAGTGCCATCACAGCCTGGCTAGGCTTCAACAAACTCCCCTAAAGTGGCTATTAAGCCCGAGCAGCACTATTTAGAGAAATCCCTGCCGACAGCCAGCTGGGCCATCTGGTCTAAAAAGCCCGTCAGGCCATCTTGTCATAACATCTCTCAGGGGCATCTGGTCAAACGAAGACCAAGGGACATCTGGTCACACTTTCCCCCAGGAACTTCGGCTCCCACTAGGATTCTACCAGGACTCGATGGTCATAGCTGTAGAGAGCTGCTGGCATTCTCCTAAAACTACCAGGGCCTGCTGTTAACACCTCCCTTCGGTCTAGCACTTCCAGAAACCCAGGGCTAATGGTACTCACCTCCCTGATGACCTGCCAGGGTAGGGACTTCCACAGGTTTGGTCATTACCTAGGGTCCCAAAGCACATCTCTTACCCTCTGAAGCTCTCTGGCTAGCAGGCAGCCCTCCACCCTAAAACTTCCAGGTCATGCTCCTTACACTTCTCTTGGCTTTAGCAGTCCCACAGTCTCAGGGTTAATGCCCCTTACCTTCTTGATGGCCTGCCAGGGCAGAGACTTCCACAGGCTTGGTTGTTACCCAGGGTCCCAAAGCACATCTCTTACCCAGTTTAAAATGCTCTCTGGCTGGGGAAGCATTATACCCACACCCCCTTAAAGTTACAGGTCCTGCTCCTTACACTTCCCTTGGGTCTAGTACTCCCAGTCACCCATGACAAATGCCCCTCACCTCCCTGATAGCCTGCTAGGGCAGAGACTTCCACAGGCTTGGTTGTTACTCAGGGTCTCAAAGCACATCTCTTACCCAGGGAAAATGCTCTCCGGCTGTGGTAGGCATTCTTCCCACTTCCCCTAAAACATACAGGTCCTGCTCCTTACACTTCCCTTGGATCAAACACTCCCACAGTCTCAGCGTTAATGCTCCTCACCTCCCTGATGGCCTGCCAGTGCGGAGACTTCCACAGGCTTGGCTGTTACCCAGGGTCTCAAAGCACATCACTTACCCAGGGAAAATGCTCTCTGGCTGTGCAGGCATGGTACCTCCACCCCCTAAAACTTCCAGGTTCTGCTAGTTGCACTTCCCTTGGGTCTAGCACTCCCAGACACCTAGGGATAATGGCCCTCACCTCCCTGATGGCCTGCCAGTGTGGAGACTTCCGCAGGCTTGGCTGTTACCCTGGGTCCCAAAGCACATCCCTTACCCACGGAAAATGCTCTCTGGCCGGGCTGGCATGGTTCCCCCAACCCCTAAAACTTCCAGGTCCTGCTCCTTACTCTTCCCTTGGGTCTAGAACTCCCAGACACCCAGGGTTAATGCCCCTCAACTCCCTGATGGCCTGCCAGGGTAGAGACTTCCACTGTTTTTTTCTTACTCTGGGTCCCTTAGCATATCTCTTACCCAGGGTAAATGCTCTCTGGCTGGGCTGGCATTGTACCCACACCCTCTAAAACTTCCAGGTTCTGCTCCTTGCAATTCCTTTGGGTCTATCAGTCTCACAGTCTCAGGGTTAATGCCCCTCACTGCACTGATGGCCAGCCAGGGCAGAGACTTTCACAGGGCTGGTTGTCGCACAGGTCTCAGCACATCTTACCCAGGAAAATGCACTCTTGCTGTGCAGTCATTGTACCTCCAACCCCCAAAATGTCAGGTCCTGCTAATCACACTACCCTGGTCTACTCCCAGACACCCACGGGCTGGTGGCCATCACCTCCTGATGGCCTGCTAGAGTTATACCTCCACAGGCTTGAAAGTTACCCAGGGTCAGAAAATATAGCTTAGCCAGGAAAAATGCTCCCTAGCTGGGAAGGCATGGTACCCCCACCCCCTAAAATTTCCATGTTCTGCTGATTACACTTCCCTTGGGTCTAGCTCTCCCAGACACCCAGAGCTAATGGCCCTCACCTCCCTGATGGCCTGCCAGGGGAGAGACTTCCACAGGCTTAGCTGTTACCCAGGGTCCCAAAGCATATCTCTAACTCAGGGAAAATGCACTCTGGCTGGGCAGGCTTTGTACCCACACCCCCTAAAACTTCCAGGTCACGCTCCTTATACTTCCCTTGGCTCTAACAGTCCCACAGTCTCAGGGTTAATGCTCCTCCCATCCCTGATTACCTGCCAGGGCAGAGACTTCCACAGGCTTGATTGTTACCCAGGGTCCCACAACTTATCTCTTACCCAGGGAAAATGCTCTCTGGTTGGGTAGGCATGATACCTCCACCCCCTAAAACTTCAAGGTCCTGCTAATTACACTTCCCTTTGGTCTAGCACTTCCAGACACCCAGAGCTAATGGCATTCACCTCCCTGATGGTGTGCCAGGGCAGAGACTTCCACAGACTTGGTTTTTACCCAGGGTCCCAAAGCACATCTCTTACCCAGTGAAAATGCTCTTTGGCAGGGCAGACATGGTTCCCCCACCACCTAAAATTTCCAGGTCCTGCTCCTTACACTTCCTTTTGGTCCAGCACTCCCAAGCACATAGGGCTAATGCCCCTCACCTCCCCTATGGCATGCCAGGGCAGAGACTTCCTCAGGCTTTGTTGTTACCCAGGGTCCCAGAACATATCTATGACACAGGGAAAATGCTCTCTGGCAGGGCAGGCATTGTATCCACTTCCCCTAAAACTTCCAGGTTCTGCTCCATACACTTCCCTTAGGTCTATCAGTCTTACAGCCTCAGGGTTAATTCCCCCCACCTCCCTAATGGTCTGCCATGGCAGAGACTTCCACTGGCTTGGTTGTTACCCAGGGTCCCAAAGCACATCTCTTTCCCAAGGAAAATGCTCTCTGGCTGTGCAGGCTTGGTACCTCCACCCCCTAAAACGTCCAGGTCCTGCTAATTACACTTCCCTTGGGTCTAGCACAACCAGACACCCAGGGCTAATGGCCCTCACCTCCCTGATGACCTGCCATGGCAGAGAGTTCCAATGGCTTGGTTGTTACCCAGGGTCCCAAAGCATATCCCTTACCCCGGGAAAATGCTCTCTGGCTGTATCAGCCATTATACCCATAGCCCCTTAAACTTCCAGGTCCTGCTTATTACACTTCCCTTGGCTCAAATGGTCCCACAGTGTCAGGGTTAATGCCCCTCATCTCCCTGATGGCCTGCCAGAGCAGAGACTTCCACAGGCTTGGTTGTTACCCAGGGTCCCAATGCACATCTCTTACCAAGGGAAAATGCTCTCTGGCTGTGCAGGCATGGTATCTCCACCCCCTAAAACGTCCAGGTCCTGCTCATTACACTTCCGTTGGGTTTACCACTCCTAGACACCCAGGGTAAGGCAGCTCTCCCCTGAAGCCTGCCCAGGGCACAGACTTCCATAGGCTTGGTTGTTACCCATAGCCCCAGCACATCTCTTAGCCAGGGAAAATGCTCTCTGGCTGGGCTGGCATGGTACCCCCATCCCCTAAAACTTCCAGGTCCTGCTGCTTACACTTCCCTTGTGTCTAGCACTCAAAGACACCCAGGGCTAATGGCCCTCACCCCCCTAAGGGCCTGCCAGGAGAGAGACTTCCACATGCTTGATTGTTACCCAGGATCCCAAAGCATATCTCTTACCCAAGGAAAATGCACTCTGGCTGGGCTGGCATTGTATCCACACCCACTAAAACTTCCAGGTCCTGCTCCTTACACGTCCATTGGCTTTAACAGTCCAACAGTCTCAGGGTTATTGCCCCTCACCTCCCTGATGGCCTGCCAGGGCAGAGACTTCCACAGGCTTAGTTGTTAGCCAGGGAACCTAAAGCATATCTCTTACCCTTGGAAAATGTTCTCTGGCTGGGCAGGCATGGTAGCTCCACCCCTAAAACTTCCAGGTCCTGCTAATTACACTTCCCTTGGGTCTAGCACTCCCAGGCACCCAGGGCTAATGGCCCTCACCTCCCTGATAGCCTGTCAGGGCAGAGACTTCCACAGGCTTGGTTGTTACCCAGGGTCCCAAAGCACATCTCTTACCTAGGGAAAATGCTTTCTGGCTGTGCAGGCATGGTTTCCCCACCACCTAAAATTTCCAGGTCCTGCTCCATACACTTCCTTTGGGTCTAGCACTAACAGACACCCAGGGCTAATGCCCCTCACCGCCCTGATGGTGTGCCAGGGCAGAGACTTCCTCAGGCTTGGTTGTTACCAAGGGTCCCAAAGTGTATCTCTTACCCAGGGAAAATGATGTCTGGCTGGGCAGGCAATGTACCCACACCTCCTAGAACTTCCAGGTTCTGCTACTTAGACTTCCCTTATGTCTACCAGAGTCACAGTCTCAAAGTTAATGCCCCTCACCTTCCTGATGGCCTGCCAGGGCAGTGACTTGCGCAGGTTTGGTTGTTACCCAGGGTCCCAAAGCACATCCCTTACCCAGGGAAAATGCTCTCTGGCTGGGCTGGCATGGTACTTCCACTCCTTAAAACGTCCAGGACCTGCTAATTACACTTCCGTTGGGTCTAGCACCCCCAGACTCCAGGGCTAATGGAGCTCATCTCCCTGAGCTGGCCAGGGCACAGACTTCCACAGGTTTGGTTGTTACCCAGGGTCCCAAAGCACATCTCTTAGCCAGGGAAAATGCTCTCTGGCTGGGCAGGCATGGTACCTCCACCCACTAAATCTTCCAGGTCCTGCTCCTTACACTTCCCTTGGGTCTAGCAATCCCAGACACCCAGGTCTAATGCCCCTCACCTCCCTGATGGCTTGCCAGAGCAGAGACTTCCACAGGTTTGGTTGTTACCCAGGGTCCCAATGCACATCTCTTACCAAGGAAAAATGCTCTCTGGCTTGGCAGGCATTGTACCTACACCCCCTAAAATTCTAGGTCCTGCGAATAACACTTCCCTTGGGTACAGCACTCCCAGGTACCCAAAGCTAATGGCTCTCGCCTCCCAGATGGCCTGTCAGGGCAGAGACTTCCACAGGCTTGGTTCGTTGCCAGGGTCCCAAAGCAAGATCTCTTATCTGAGGAAATGCCTCTGGCTGGGCAGGCATGGTTCCCCCACGACCTGAAACTTCCAGATTCTGCTCCTTACACTTCCTTTGGGTCTAGCACTCCCAGACATTCAGGGCTAATGCCTCTCACCTCCCTGATGGCCTGCCAGAGCAGAGACTTCCACAGGCTTGGTTGTTACCCAGGGTCCCAATGCACATCTCTTACCAAGGGAAAATGCTCTATTGCTGTGCAGGCAAGGTATGTGCACCCCCTAAAACGTCCAGGTCCTGCTCATTACACTTCCGTTGGGTTTAGCACTCCTAGACACCCAGGGTAATGCAGCACTCCTAACTGAAGGCCTGCCAGGGCACAGACTTCCATAGGCTTGGTTGTTACCCATGGCCCCAAAGCACATCTCTTAGCCATGGAAAATGCTCTCTGGCTGGGCTGGCATGGTACCCCCATCCCCTAAAACTTCCAGGTCCTGCTGCTTACACTTCCCTTGTGTCTAGCACTCAAAGACACCCAGGGCTAATGGCTCTCACCTCCCTTAGGGCCTGCCAGGAGAGAGACTTCCACAGGCTTGATTGTTACCCAGGATCCCACAGCATATCTCTTACCCAGGGAAAATGCACTCTGGCTGGGCTGGCATTGTATCCACACCCACTAAAACTTCCAGGTCCTGCTCCTACACTGCGCACTGGCCTAATGGTCCAACAGTCTCAGGTTAATGCCCTCACCTCCTGATGGCACTGCCAGGCAGGGAACTTCCACAGGCTTGATTGTTACCCAGGAACCTAAGCATATCTCTCACCCTTGGAAAATGCTCTCTGGCTGGGCAGGCATGAGCCTCCACCCCTAAAACTTCCAGGTCCTGCTAATTACACTTCCCTTGGGTCTAGCACTTCCAGGCACCCAGGGCTAATGTCCCTCACCTCCCTGATAGCCTGTCAGGGCAGAGACTTCCACAGGCTTGGTTGTTACCCAGGGTCCCAAAGCACATCTCTTACCTAGGGAAAATGCTTTCTGGCTGTGCAGGCATGGTTTCCCCACCACCTAAAATTTCCAGGTCCTGCTCCATACACTTCCTTTGGGTCTAGCACTAACAGACACCCAGGGCTAATGCCCCTCACCGCCCTGATGGTGTGCCAGGGCAGAGACTTCCACAGGCTTGGTTGTTACCGAGGGTCCCACAGTGTATCTCTTACCCAGGGAAAATGATGTCTGGCTGGGCAGGCAATGTACCCACACCTCCTAGAACTTCCAGGTTCTCCTACTTAGACTTCCCTTACGTCTACCAGAGTCACAGTCTCAAAGATAATGCCCCTCACCTTCCTGATGGCCTGCCAGGGCAGTGACTTGCGCAGGTTTGGTTGTTACCCAGGGTCCAAAAGCACATCCCTTACCCATGGAAAATGCTCTCTCGCTGGGCTGGCATGGTACTTCCACTCCTTAAAATGTCCAGGACCTGCTAATTACACTTCCGTTGGGTCTATCACTCCCAGACTCCCAGGGCTAATGGAGCTCACCTCCCTGAAGCTGGCCAGGGCACAGACTTCCACAGGTTTGGTTGTTACCCAGGGTCCCAAAGCACATCTCTTAGCCAGGGAAAATGCTCTCTGGCTGGGCAGGCATGATACCTCCACCCACTAATCTTCCAGGTTTCCTGCTCACACTTCCCTTGGGTCTAGCATGCCCAGACACCCAGGTCTGACGCCTCTCACCTCCCCTGATGGCATTCCAGGCGGAACTTCCACAGGTTTGGTTGTCAGCCGGTCCTAATGCACATCTCTTAGCAAGGAAAAATGCTCTCTGGCTTGGCAGGCATTGTACCTACACCCCCTAAAACGTCTAGGTCCTGCTAATAACACTTCCCTTGGGTCCAGCACTCCCAGATACCCAAAGCTAATGGCCCTCACCTCCCAGATGGCCTGTCAGGGAAGAGACTTCCACAGGCTTGGTTGTTACCCAGGGTCCCAAAGCACATCTCTTACCTAAGGAAAATGCTCTCTGGCTGGGCAGGCATGGTACCCCCACGACCTGAAACTTCCAGATTCTGCTCCTTACACTTCCTTTGGGTCTAGCACTCCCAGACATTCAGGGCTAATGCCCCTCACCTCCATGATGGTGTGCCAGGGCAGAGACTTCCACAGGCTTGATTGTTACCGAGGGTCTCAGAGCATATCTCTTACCCAGGGAAAATGATCTCTGGTTGGGCAGGAATTGTCCCCACACAGTATAAAACTTCCAGGTTCTGCTCCTAACACTTCCTTTGGGTATACCAGAGTCACAGTCTCATGGTTAATGCCCCTCACCTCCCTGATGGCCTGCCAGGGCAGAGACTTGCACAAGCTTGGTTGTTACCCAGGATCCCAAAGCACATCTCCTACACAGGAAAATGCTGTCTGGCTGGGCAGGGTACCTCCACCCCCAAAGGTCAGGTCCTGCTAACTTACACTTCTGTTGGGTCTAGCACTCCCCAGACACCCAGGGCTAATGGCCTCTACCTCCCTGATGGCCTACCAGGGTGAAAGCTTTCCACAAGCTTGGTTTATTACCGGGTCCCAAAGCATCCTCTTAGCCAGGAAAATTCTTTCTAGCTGGGCAGGTATGTTTCCTTCCCCAAAACTTCAGGTCTGCTAATTACACCTCCTGAATCCAGCACTCCCAGACACCCAGGGCTAATGGACCTCACATCCCTGATGGCCAGCCAGGGCAGAGACTTCCACAGGCTTGGTTATTACCCAGGGTCCCAAAGCATATATCTTACCCAGGGAAAATGCACTCTGGCTTGGCAGGCAAGGTACCACCGCCCTCTAAAACCTCCAAGTCCTGCTGTTTACACTTACCTTTGGTCTACCAGAGTTACAGTCTCAGGGTTAATGATCCTCACCTCCCTGATGGCCTGGCAAGGCAGAGACTTGCACAGAGTTGGTTGTTACCCAGGGTCCCAAAGCATATCTCTTACCCAGGGAAAATGCTCTCTGGCTGGGCAGGCATTGTACCCACACCCCCTAAAACTTTCAGATTCTGCTCCTTACACTTCCCCTGGGTCTATCAGTCTCACAGTCTCTGGGTTAATGACTGTCACCACCCTGATGGTGTGCCAGGGCAGAGACTTCCACAGGCTTGGTTGTTACCGAGGGTCCCAAAGCACATCTCTTACCAAGGGAAAATGCTCTCTGGCTGGTCGTGCATGGTATCTCCAAGCCCTAAAATGTCAGGTCTTCGTTAATTACACTTACCTTGGGTCTAGCACCCCCAGACTCGGTGCTATGGCCTCACCTCCCTGATAGCCTCGCCAGGGTACAGACTTCATAGGCTTGGTTGTTACGGGGTCCCCAACCATACCTCTTACCCAGGGAAGGCGTGACTCTAGCTGGCAGGCATTGTGCCCACCCTAAAACTTCAGGTTCTGCTCCTTACTCTTCCCTTGGGGTCTGCAGAGTTACAATTCACGATTATGCCTCACCTCCTGATGGCCTGCCAGGCAGAGACTTTCACAGGCTGGTTTGTTACCCAGGGTTCCAAAGCACATCTCATAGGCAGGAAGAATTGTCTCTGGCTGCGGTTATAGTTCCCCACCCCTAAAACTTGTCCTGGTCCTGCTGCTTACACTTCCCTTGGGTCTAGCACTCCCAGACACCCAGGGCTAATGGCCCTCACCTCCCCAATGGCCTACCAGGGGAAAGGCTTCCACAGGCTGGTTGTTACCCAAGGTCCCAAAGCTTATCTCTCACCCCGGGAAAATGCACTCTGGCTGGGCTAGCATTGTATCCACACCCCCTTAAACTTCCATGTTCTGCTCCTTACACTTCCCTTGGCTCGAACGGTCCCACAGTCTCAGGGTTAATGCCTCTCACCTTCCTGATGGCCTGCCAGTGCAGAGAGTTCCACAGGCTTGGTTGTTACACAGGGTCCTAAAGCACATCTCTTACCCAGGGAAAATGCTCCCTGGCTGTGCTGGCATGGTACCTCCACCCCCTAAAATTTCCAGGTCCTGCTAATTACACTTCCCTTTGGTCTAGCACTCCCAGACTCCCAGGTCTAGTGGCCCTCACCTTCCTGATGTCCTGCCAGGGCAGAGACTTCCACTGGCTTGGTTGTTGCCCCGGATCCCAAAGCACATCTCGTATCAAGGGAAAATGCTCTCTGGCTGGTCAGGCATGGTATCTCCACCCCCTAAAACGTCCAGGTCCTGCTAATTACACTTCCCTTGGGTCTAGCACTCCCAGACACCCAGGGCTAATGGCCCTCACCTCCGTGATGGCCTGCCAGGGTACAGACTTCTGCAGACTTGGTTCTTACCCTGGGTCCCCAACCATACCTCTTACCCAGGGGAAAATGCACTCTAGCTGTGCAGGCATTGTACCCACACCCCCTAAAACTTACAAATCCTGCTTCTTACACTTCCCTTGGGTCTAGCACTCCCAGACACCCAGGGCTAATGGCCCTCACCTCCCTGATGGCTGCCAGGGTACAGACTTCAATGCCTTGGTTGTTACCCAGGGTACCAAAGCACATGTCTTAGCCAGGGAAAATGCTCTCTGGCTTGGCAGGCAAGGTACCCCAGCCCTCTAAAACTTCCAGGTCCTGCTGCTTAGACTTACCTTGGGTCTACCAGAGTCACAGTCTCAGGGTTAATGACCCTCACCTCCCTGATGGCCTGGCAGGGCAGAGACTTGCACAGACTTGGTTGTTTCCCAGGGTCCCAAAGCATATCTCTTACCCAGGGAAAATGCTCTCTGGCTGGGCAGGCATTGTAGCCACACCCCCAAAAACTTCCAGGTTCTGCTCCTTACACTTCCCCTGGGTCTGTCAGTCTCACAGTCTCAGAGTTAATGACCGTCACCGCCCTGATGGCCTGCCAGGGCAGAGACTTCCACAGGCTTGGTTCTTACCGAGGGTCCCAAAGCACATCTCTTACCAGGAAATGCTCTCTGGCTGGTCGGGCATGGTATCTCAAGCCTAAAATGTCAGGTCCTGTTAGTACCACTTCCCTTGTGTCTAGCACCCCAGACGCCGTGCTTATGACTTCACCTCCCTGATAGCCTGCCAGGGTATTTATGGACTTCTGCAGGTTTGGTTGTTGCCCAGGGTCCCCAACCATACCTCTTACCCAGGGAAATGATTCCCTGGCTGGGCAGGCATTGTTCCACACCCCTAAACTTCCAGGTTCTGCTCCTTACTCTCTCCTCTCGGCCCACCAGAGTTACAGTCTCACGGGCATGCCCTCACCTCCTGATGGCCTGCCAGGGCAGAAACTTGCACAGGTCTTACGAGCTACCTAAGGTCCCAAAGCACATCTCACAATAGGGAAAATGCTCTGGCTGGGCAGGCATGGTACATCCACCTCAAAACATCCAGGTCCCACACTACACTTCCATTGGGTCTAGCACTCCCAGACTCGGGCTAATGGAGCTCACCTCCCTGAAGGCCTGCCAGTGCAGAGACTTCCACAGGCTTGGTTGTTACCCAGGGTCCCAAAGCACATCTCTCAGCCAGGGAAAATGCTCTCTGGCTGGGCAGGCATGGTACCTCCAACCCCTAAAACTTCCAGGTCCTGGTAATTGCACTTCTCTTGGGTCTAGCACTCACAGACACCCAGGGATAATTTCCCTCACCTCCCTGTTGGCCTGCCAGGGCAGAGACTTTCACAGGCTTGGTTGTTACCCAGGGTCCCAAAGCACATCTTTTACCCATGGAAAATGTTCTATGGCCGGGCAGGCATGGTTCCCCCAACCCCTAAATCTTCCAGGTCCTGCTCCTTACACTTCCCTTGGGTCTAGCATGCCCAGACACCCAGGGCTAATGCCCCTCACTTCCCTGATGGCGTTCCAGGGCAGAGACTTCCACAGGTTTGGTTGTTACCCAGGGTCCCAATGCACATCTCTTTCCAATGGAAAATGCTCTCTGGCTGGGCAGGCATTGTACCCACACCACCTAAAACTTCTAGGTCCTGCTAATTACACTTCCCTTGGGTCCAGCACTCCCGGATACCCAAGGCTAATGGCCCTCACCTCCCTGATGGACTGTCAGGGTAGAGTCTTCCACAGGCTTGGCTGTTACCTAGGGTCCCTAATGACATTTCTTACCGAAGGAAAATGCTCTCTGGCTGGGCAGGCATGATTTCTCCATGACCTGAAACTTCCAGGTCCTGCTGCTTACACTTCCCTTGGGTCTACCAGAGTCACAGTCTCAGGCTTAATGCCCCTCACCTCCCTGATGGCTTGCCAGGGTCAGACTTGCACAGGCTTAGTTGTTACCCAGGGTCCCAATGCATATCTCTCACCAAGGGAAAGTGCTCTCTGCGTGAAGAGAACTGCTGGCATGCACCCTGGGGACTTCCAGAATCAGCCTGCCAGCCTCAGCATCAAGCCATGTCCAGCATGTGCCATCACAGGCTGGCTGAGGCTTATAAACTCTCCCTAGGTGACTATAAAGCCGACCAGCACTATTTAGAAATCCTGCGCAATAGCCAGCTGTACCATTCCCAAAGTCGTCAGGCCATCTGGTCTCTCTCAGGGCATCTCATCAAACCAGAACAATGGACATCTGGTGCACTTTTCCTAGGGACTCATTCCACTTAGTTCCGCCGGACTCTATGGTCTTAGCTGTAGATGGCTGCTGTCATTCCCTAAAACTACTGCTGTGCACCTCCCTTGGTTTCAGACACCAGGGCCACGGCGCTCACTTCCTGATGGCCTGTTAGGTTAGGGACTTCCAGAGGGTTTGTTGTTACCTGGGTCCCAATGCATCTCTTACCCTGAGTAAGCTCTCTGGCCGCGGGCATTGTCCCCCCACTCCTAAAAATTTCCAGGTCCTGCTCCTTACACTTCCTATGCCAGCAGTCCCACAGTCTCATGCATGTGCCCCTCCCTCCTGATGGCCTGCTTGAGGGGGGCTTCCTCAGGCTTGGTACCCCAGGGTCCCAAACACATCTTCTTACCCAGGGTAAAATGTTTCTGGTGGGCAGGCATTATACCCACACCCCTAAACTTAGAGGTCCTGCCCACACTTCCCTTGCCCAGCACTCCTAGACCCCCAGGGCTAATGCCCTCACCTCCCTTGATAGCCTGCCAGGGCAGAGCCGCAGGTTTGGTTGTTACCCAGGGTCGCTGGACATCTTTCACCCAGGGAAAATGCTCTGGCTTTGAACAGGCATTATACCCACACACCTCCAAAACTTTCTTCAGGTCCTGCTCTCATCCCCTTGGTCACGCGCTCCCAGACACCCAGGGCTAATGCCCTCACCTCCCCGATGGCTCTGAGGAGGGCTTCACAGGTTGGTTGTTAGCCGGGTCCCATCATATCTTACCATGGAAAATGCTCACTGGTTGGGCAGGCATTGTACCCACCCCTAAAATCTTGGTCCTGACTTACACTTCACTTGGGTCTTGCTCCCAGACACCTTGGGCTACGCCTCCTTCCTATTGGCTGCCAGATGAGACTTCCACTTGTTTTTTACTCTGGGTCCCAGCATATCTCTTACCAGGAAAATGCTCTAGTCAGGTGTTGGTTTCCCAACCCTAAAACTTCTAGGTCCTTGGTTACACTTTCCGGTCTAGCACTCCAGACACCCAGGGCTACTGGCCTCACCTCCTGATGGCCTGCCAGGGCAGAAGCTCCATTGGCTTAGTTGTTGCCCAGAGTCCCAATGCATATCTCTCACCTGGGGAAGTGCTCTGCCTGAAGAGAACTGCTGGCATGCACCTCGAGACTGATTCAGCCTGCCAGCTCAGCATGAAGCCATGCCCAGCATGTGCCATCACAGCCTGGCTAGGCTTCAACAAACTCCCTAGAGTGACTATTCTTCCCTACTGCACTATTTGGAGAAATCCCTGCTGCCAACTGCCAGCTGGGCCATATGGTCTGAAAACCCAGTCAGCCATCTGGTCATACCATCTCTGGGGCATCTTTCGCCACTAAGGGACCAGGGGCATCTGGTCACACTTTCTCCCAGGGACTTGCTCCACTAGTTCAACAGGACTGTATGGTCATAGCCAAGACAGCGTTGTTACTCAAACTACCAGGGCTCTCAGCACCTTCCCTTGGGTCTAGTACTTCCACCCAGGCTAATGGCACTCACCTCCTGGTGGCCTTGGATGGCAGGAACTCCGGGGCTTGGTTGTTACCCAGAGATTCCCCAATGCACATCTCTTACCCTGCGAAACTCTCTGGCTTCTTGGGCATTGTACCCCCACCCCTAAAACTTCCAGGTCCTGCTCTTACACTTCTTGCCCAGCACTCCAGACACCCAGGGCTGCTCCTCACCACTGATGGTCTGCCAGGCCAGAGACTCACAAGTTTGGTTATTACCCAGATCCCAATGCACATTCATACTATGGAAAATGCTCTCTGGCTGGGCGGCATTGTACCCACCACCCTAAACTTCAGGTCCTGATCTTAATTTCCCTTGGGTCTGGGACTCCAGACACCTTGAGCTAGTGGTCTCATCTCCTGGATGGCCTGCCAGGCAGAGACCTCCACAGGTGGTTCTTGCACCCAGGTCTAAAGCGCATCTCTTGCAGGGAAAATGTCTCTCTGGCTGTTGCAGTCATTGTACCTCCACTATAAAATGTCCAGGTCCCACTACACTTCTTTTTAGGTCTAGCACTCCCAGACACCAGGGCTGCCCCACCTCCTGTGCCTGCCAGGTACAGACTCCACATGCTTGATTGTTACCCTGGGTCCCAAAGCGTCTCTTAGCCAGGGTAAATGCCTTAGCTGGGCAGGCATGGTACCCCCACCTAGAACCTTGGTCCTGCTTACATTTCCATGGGTCCCCCAGACACCCAGGTTGGCAGCCTCACCTCCTGATGGCCTGCCAGGGAGAGAGTTCAGGCTTGGCTGTTCAGGTCCCAATGCACTTCTCTTGCCTTCGTGAAAAGCTCTCTTGCTTGGGCTGTTCCCCCCAACACCTAGGCTTCGGGTCCTCTGCTCCTTCCCTTTGCTCTAACAGTCCACAGTCTCAGGTTTATGCCCCTGCCTGATGCTCCCAGGGCAGAGACTTCCAGGATTGGTTGCTACTCGGGTCCCCGACATCTTACTCGAGGTTAAAATGCTCTCTGGCCAGGCGGGCATTATACTCACACCTCAAAACTTACAGGCCTGCTTCACATTTCCCTTGGCTCTAGCACTCACAGACACCCAGGGCTACTGACCTCACCTCGTGGCTGCCTGTCAGAGGCTCCACAGGCTTGGTTGCCACCAGGTCGAAGTACCTCTTGCAGGGAAATGCTCTCTGTTGGCGGACATTGATCACACCATCTAAAACTTCCAGGTTCTGCTCTTCCACTTCCCTTGGGTCTACCGATCCTGTCTCAGGGTTGTGCCCTCACCTTCCTGATGGCCTGCCAGGGCAGAGACTTGCATGTGTTGTTACTCAGGGTCCCAAAGACATCTCTTTACCCAGAGAAAATGCTCTCTGGCTGTGTGTCATTGTACTTCCACCCCTCTAAAATGTCCAGGTCCTGCTAATTACACTTTCCTAAGGTCTAGCACTCCCAGACACCCAGGGCAACTGCCCTTCTTGTGTGATGGTCTGCCAGTGCAGGGGCTTTACAACATAGTTGTTGCAAGGGTCCCCAAATCATCGCTGGGAGAGTGTCTCTGGCGGGCGGGCGTTGTACCCTCCCCCTAAAACTTCAGGTCCTTTTGTTACACTCCTTGGGTCTTGCACTCCAGACATCCGGGGCAATTTTTCGCCTCTGATGGTTCAGGGCAGGAACTTTCAGGCTAGTTGTTGTCCGGGGTCCCAATGCATATCTCTCACCAAGGAAGTGTTCTCGGCTCGGAGCACTGTGCTACCCTGGGACTTAGAATCAGCCTGCCAGCCTTGGCATGAGCCATGCCTGCAAGTGCCACCAGCCGTTAGGCTTCAACAAGCTCCCCCTAGAGTGCTGTTAAGCCCGACCAGCTTTAGAGACCCTGCCAACAGCCAGCTGGGCCATCGGTCTAAAGCCCGTCAGGCCATCTTGTCTACACAACATCTCAGGGCATCTGGTCAAGCGAAGACCATGGACATCTGGTCACACTTTCCCCCACGGACTTCAGCTCCTACTAGATTTATCAGGACTCATGGTCATAGCCTGTAGAGAGCTGGGGCATTCCCCAAAACTACCAGGGCCTGTTGTTAACACCTCCTTCCTCTAGCACTTCCAGACACCCAGGCTAATGGTACTACCTCCTGATGGTCTGCCAGGTAGGGACTTCCACAGGTAGCTGTGCCTAGGGTCCCAAACACATCTCATACCCGTTGTAAAAGCTCTTGCTGTAGGCATTGCCCCACCCCCAAACCTCCAGGTCCTGCTCCTTACACTTCTCTTGGCTTTGCAGCGGTCCCAGATCTCAGGTTTAATGCCCTTACCTTCTTGATGGCCTGCTGTTCAGAACTTCATTGTCCTATTTGTTACCCCGGTCCCACACATCTCATACACAGGCAAATGCTCCTGGCTGTAGCATTAACCCACCCTCTAAAGTTACAGGTCCTGCTCTTACACTTCCCTTGGGTTCACACTCCCAGACACCATGACTAATGCCTCTCACCTCCATGATAGCTTACTGCCAGCAAACTTCCACAGGCTTAGTTGTTACCCAGGCTCTCAACAGATCTCTTTACCAGGAAAATGCTCTCTAGCTGTGCAGACATGGTACCTCCACCCACTAAAACTTCCAGGTCCTGCTAATTACACTTCTTTTGGGTCTAGCACTCCCAGACACCTAGGTATAATGGCCCTCACCTCCCTGAAGACCTGCCAGGGCAGAGACTTCCAGAGCTTAGTTGTTACCGGGGTCCCCAAAGCACCCAGCCCACACTTACCACCACAGAAAAATTACTCTTTCTGGGCAGGCATGGTTCTCCAACCCCTAAAACTTCCAGGTCTGTGCTCCTTCCTTCCCTTGGGTCCAGCACTCCCGACACTCCAGGGCTACGGCCCTCACCTCCCCTGGGATGGCCTGCCAGGTTAGAGACTTCCACTCTGTTTGGTTGTTACCTGGGGTTCCAAAGCATTCTTACCAGGAAAATGCTCTGGCTGGCAGGCATTGTGCCCCACCCACTAAAACTTCCAGTTCTGCTCCATGCTTCCCTGTCTAACAGTCCCACAGCCTTGGGGTTAATGCTCAGTCTTGATGCCTGTCAGGGCGGGGACATCCACAGGCATGTTTGTTACCAAGGGTCCCAAAGCATCTCTTTCCAGGAAAATTCTCTGGATGTGCAGGCATGGTTCCTCCACCCCTAAAACTTCCAGGTCTGCTAATTATACTTTCCTTGGTCTGCTTGCTTCATCCAGGCTATGCCTCACCTCCCAGATGGCCTGCCAGGTCAGACTTCCAGGCTTGCTTGTTGCCCATGGTCCCAAAGCACATCTCTACCTAGGAAAAATGATCTCTGGCTGGACAGGCATATACCCACACTCCCAAAACGTCCAGGTTCTGCTTCTTACACTTCCCCTGGGTCTACCAGAGTCACAGTCTCAGGGTTAATGCCCCTCACCTCCCTGATGGCCTGCCCGGGCAGAGTCTTGCACAGGCTTGGTTGTTACCCAGGTTCCCAAAGCACACCTCTTAAGCAGGAAATGCTCTCTGGATGTGCAGGCATGGTTCCTACTCCACCTAAAACTACCAGGTCCCAAGCATATACTTCCACTTAGGTCTAGCACTTCCAGACATCCAGGCTAATGGCCCTCACACCTCCTGATGGCCCTCCAGGGCGTGACTCTCAGGCTTGCTTATCACCTAGGTCCCAAAAGCAGATCTCTTACCCAGGAAAAATGCTCTGGCTGTTCAGGCATGGAACCCCAACCCCTAAAACTTCCCAGGTCCTGGTAGTTACACTTCCCTTGGGTCTAGCACTCCCAGACACCCAAGGATAATGTCCCTCACCTCCCTGATGGTCTGCCAGGACAGAGAATTCCACAAGCTTAATTATTACCCAGGGTCCCAATGCACATCTCATATCAAGGGAAAATGCTCTCTGGCTGGGCAGGCATTGTCCCCACCCGCTAAAACTTCAGGGTTCTGCTCCTTCGAATTCCTTGGATCATCAGTCTCACAGTCTCAGGGTTAATGCCCCCTACCTCCCTGATGGCCTGCCAGGGCAGAGACTTCCACAAGATTGGTTGCTACTCAGGGTCCCAAAGCACATCTCTTACCCAGGTTAAAATGCTCTCTGGCCAGGCAGGCATTATACCCACACTCCCAAAAACTCACAGGTCCTGCTCCTTACACTTCCCTTGGGTCTAGCACTCACAGACACCCAGGGCTAATGACCCTCACCTCCCTCATAGCCTGCCAGGGCAGAGCCTGCCACAGGCTTGGTTGCTACCCAGGGTCGTAAAGCACATCTCTTACCCAGGGAAAATGCTCTCTGGCTGGGCAGACATTGTACCCACACCATCTAAAACTTCCAGGTTCTGCTGCTTACACTTCCCTTGGGTCTACCAGAGTCACAGTCTCAGGGTTAATGCCCCTCACCTTCCTGATGGCCTGCCAGGGCAGAGATTTGCACAGGCTTGGTTCTTACTCAGGGTCCCAAAGCACATCTCTCACCCAGGGAAATGCTCTCTGGCTGTGCAGTCATTGTACCTCCACCCCCTAAAATGTCCAGGTCCTGCTAATTACACTTTCCTTAGGTCTAGCACTCTCAGACACCCAGGGCTAATGGCCTTCACCTCCCTGGTGGCCTGCAGGGTACAGACTTCCACATGCTTGATTGTTACCCAGGGTCCCAAAGCACATCTCTTAGCCAGGGTAAATGCTCCTTAGCTGGGCAGGCATGGTACCACCACCCCCTAAAACTTCCAGGTCCTGCTGCTTACTCTTCCCTCCGGTCTAGCACTCCCAGACATCCAGGGCTAATGGCACTCACCTCCCTGATGGCCTGCCAGGGGAGAGAGTTCCACAGGCTTGGCTGTTACCCAGGGTGCCAATGCACATCTCTTACCTTGCGAAAAAGCTCTCTGGCTGCACAGGCATTGTACCCCCAACGCCTAAAACTTCCGGGTCCTGCTCCTTAAATTTCCCTTGGCTCTAACAGTCCCACAGTCTCAGGGTTAATGCCCCCTACCTCCCTGATGGCCTGACAGGACAGAGACTTCCACAGGATTGGTTGCTATTCAGGGTTCCAAAGCACATCTTTTACCCAGGGTAAAATGCTTCTGGCCTTGCAGACATTATACCCACACTCAAAAAACCACAGGTCCTGCTCCTCACACTCCCTGGGTCTAGCATCCCAGACCTTGAGGACAATGCCCTCACCTCCCCTGATAGCTCAAGCCAAGGCAGAGCCTGCCACAGGCTTGGCTATACCCAAGGGTCAGAACGCGACCTCTCTCTCTACCCAGGGAAAATGCTCTCTGGCTGGGCAGACATTGTACCCACGCCGTCTAAAACTTCCAGGTTCTGCTGCTTACACTTCCCTTGGGTCTACCAGAGTCACAGTCTCAGGGTTAACGCCACTCACCTTCCTGATGGCCTGCCAGGGCAGAGACTTGCACAGGCTTGGTTGTTACCCAGGGTCCCAAAGCACATCTCCCACACAGGGAAAAAGCTCTCTGGCTGGGGAGGCATTATACCCACACCCCCTAAAAGTTACAAGTCCAGCTCCTTACACTTCCCTTGGGTCTAGCACTCTCAGACACCCATGGCTAATGCCTCTCACCTCCCTGATAGCCTGTCAGGGCAGAGACTTCCACAGGCTTGGTTGTTACCCAGGGTCGCAAAGCACATCTCTTAGCCAGGGAAAATGCTCTCTGGCTGGGCAGGCATTATACTCACACCCCGTAAAACTTCCAGGTCCTGCTCCTTACACTTCCCTTGGGTCTAGCACTCCCAGACACCCAGGGCTAATCGGCCTCACCTCCTTGATGGCCTGCCAGTGCAGAGACTTCCACAGGCTTGGTTGTTACCCAGGGTCCCAAAGCACATCTCTTACCTAGGGAATATAACATGGCTGGGCAGGCATGGTACCTCCACCCCCTAATACTTCCAGGTCCTGCTAATTACACTTCCCTGGGTCTAGCACTCCCAGACACCCAGGGCTAATGGCCCTCACCTCCCTGATGGCCGCCAGTGTACAGACTTCCACAGGCTTGGTTGTTACCCAGGGTCCCAAAGCACATATCTTAGCCAGGGAAAATGCTCTCTGGCTTGGCAGTCATGGTACCCCCACCCCCTAAAAGTTCCAGGTCCTGCTACTTACACTTCCCTTGGGTCTAGCACTCCCAGACACCCTGGGCTAATGCCCCTCACCACCCTGATGGCCTGCCAGGGGAGAGACTTCCACAGGCTTGGTTGTTACCCAGGGTCCCAAAGCATATCTCTTACGCAGAGAAAATGCACTCTGCCTGGGCAGGCATTGTACCCACAACCCCTAAAACTGCCAGGTCCTGCTCCTTACACTTCGCTTGGGTCTACCAGAGTCACAGTCTCAGGGTTAATGACCCTCACCTCCCTGATGGTCTGCTAGGGCAGAGACTTCCACAGGCTTGGTTGTTACCCAGGGTCCCAAAGCATATCTCTTACCCAGGGAAAATGCTCTCTGGCTGGGCAGGCATTGTACCAACACCCCCTAAAATTTCCAGATTCTGCACCTTACACCTCGCTTGGGTCAATCAGTCTCACAGTCTCAGGGTTAATGACTGTCACCGCCCTGATGGTATGCCAGGGCAGAGACTTCCACAGGCTTGGTTGTTACCGAGGGTTCCAGAGCACATCTCTTACCAAGGGAAAATGCTCTCTGGCTGGTCAGGAATGGTATCTCCACCCCCTAAAACGGCCATGTCCTGCTAAGTACACTTCCCTTCGGTCTAGCACTCCCAGACACCCAGGGCTAATGCCCCTCACCTCCCTGATGGCCTGCCAGGGCAGAGACTTCCACAGGCTTGGTTGTTACCCAGGGTACCAAAGCACATCTCTTACTCAGGGAGAATGGTCTCTGGCTGGGCAGGCATGGTTCCCCCACTCCCTAAAACTTCCCGGTCCAGTTACTTACACTTCCCATTGGTCTAGCTCTCCCAGACAGCCAGGCCTACTGCCCCTCACCTCCCTGATGATGTGCCAGGTCAGAGACTTCCACAGTCTTAGTTGTTACCCAGGGTCCCAAAGCATATCTCTTACCCAGGGAAAATGCTCTCTGGGTGGGCAGGAATTGTGCCCACACCCCCTAAAAGTTCTAAGTTCTGCTCCTTACACTTCACTTTGGTCTAACAGTCCAACAGTCTCAAGGTTAATGCCCGTCACCACTCGGATGGCCTGCCAGGGCAGAGACATCCACAGGCATGGTTGTTACCCAGGGTCCCAAAGCACATCTCTTACACAGGAAAATGCTCTCTTGCTGTGCAGGCATGGTACACTCCACCCCTAAAACTTCCAGGGGTCTCAAAGCATATCTCTACGTGAGGGAAATGCACTCTGTCTTGGCAGGCATGGGACCCCCACCCCCTAAAACTTCCAGGTCCTGCTGCTTACACTTCCCTTGGGTCTAGCACTCCCAGACACCCAGGGCTAATAGCCCTCACCTCCCTGTTGGCCTGCCAGGGGAGAGTCTTCCATAGGCTTGGTTGTTACCCAGGGTCCCAAAGCATATCTCCTACTCTGGGAAAATGCACTCTGCCTGGGCAGGCATTGTACCCACAACCCCTATAACTGCCAGGTCCTGCTACTTACACTTCCCTTGGGTCTACCAGAGTCACAGTCTCAGGGTTACTGACCCTCACCTCCCTGATGGCCTGCCAGGGCAGAGACTTGCACAGACTTGGTTGTTACCGAGGGTCCCAAAGCACATCTCTTACCCAGGGAAAATGCTCTCTTGCTGGGTAGGCATGGTACCTGCACCCCCTAAAACATCCAGGTCATGCTAATTACACTTCTGTTTGGTCTAGCACTTCCAGACACCAAGGGCTAATGGAGCTCACCTCCCTGAAGGCCTGCCAGGGCAGAGACTTCCACAGGCTTGGTTGTTACACAGGGTCCCAAAGCACATCTCTTACACAGGGGAAATGCACTCTGGCTGGGCAGGCGTTGTACCCAGACCCCCTAAAACTTCCACGTTCTGCTCCTTACACTTCCCTTGAATCTAACAGTCCCACAGTCTCAGGGTTAATGCCCCTCACCTCCCTGATGGCCTGCAAGTGCAGAGACTTCCACAGGCTTGGTTGTTACCGAGGGTCCCAAAGCACATCTCTTTCCCAGGAAAAATGCTCTCTGGCTGGGCAGGGATGGTACCTCCACCCCTAAAACTTCCAGGTCCTGCTAATTACCCTTCCCTGGGTCTAGCACTCCCAGAATCCCAGGGCTAATGGCCCTCACCTCCCAGATGACCTGCAAGAGCAGAGACTACCACAGGCTTGGTTGTTGCCCCAGGTCCCAAAGCACATGTCTTTCGCAGTGAAAATGCTCTCTGGTTGGGCAGGCATGGTTCGCCCACCACATAAAACTTCCAGGTCCTGCTCCTTATACTTCCTTTTGGTCTAGCCCTCCCAGACACCCAGGGCTAATGCCCCTCACCTCCCTGATGGTGTGCCAGGGCAGAGACTTCCACAGGCTTGGTTGTTACCCAGGGTCCAAAAGCATATCTCTTACCCAGGGAAAATGCTCTCTGGCTTGGCAGGCATTGTACGCACACCCCGTAAAACTTCCAGGTTCTGCTCCTTACACTTCCCTTGGGTCGATCCATCTCACAGTCTCAGGGTTAATGACCGTCACCGCCCTAATGGCCTTCCAGGGCAGAGACTTCCACAGGCTTGGTTGTTACCGAGGGTCCCAAAGCACATCTCTTACCAAGGGAAAATGCTCTCTGGCTGGTCAGGCATGGTATCTTCACCTCCTACAATGTCCGGGTCCTGCTAATTACACTTTCCATCGGTCTAGCACTCCCAGACACCCAGGGCTAATGGTCATAACCTCCCTGATAGCCTGCCACGGTACAGACTTCCGCAGGCTTGGTTGTTACCCAGGGTCTCAAAGCATATCTCTTGCGTAGGGAAAATGCACTCTGTCTTGGCAGGCTTTGTACCCACACCCAATAAAACTTCCAGGTCCAGCTCCTTACACTTCCCTAGGCTTTAACGGTCGCACAGTGTCAGGGTTAATGCCCCTCACCTCCCTGATGGCCTGCCAGGGCAGAGACTTCCACAGGCTTGGTTGTTACACAGGGTCCCAAAGGATATCTCTTACTCTGGGAAAATGCTCTCTGGCTGGGCAGGCATGATACCTCCACCCCTAATACTTCCAGGTCCTGCTAATTACACTTCCCTTGGGTCCAGCACTCCCAGACACCCAGGACTAATGGCCCTCACCTCCCTGATGGCCTGTCAGGGCAGAGACTTCCACGGGCTTGGTTGTTACCCAGGGTCCCCAAACACATCTCTCACCCAGGGAAAATGCTCTCTGGCTGGTCAGGCATTGGACACCCACCCCAAAAACTTCCTGGTACTGCTCCTTACACTTCCCTTGGCTCTAACAGTCACACAGTCTCAGGGTTAATGCCCCTCACCTTCCTGACGGCCTGCCTTGGCAGAGACTTCCACTAGCTTGGTTGTTACCCAGGGCCCCAAAGCATATCTTTTAACCTGGGAAAATGCTCTCTAGCTTTGCAGGCATGGTTACCCTACCCCCAAAAACTTCCAGGTCCTGCTCCTTACACTTCCCATTGGCCTAGCACTCCCAGACACCCAGGGCTAATGTCTCTCACCTCCCTGATATCCTGCTAGGGCAGAGTCTTCCACAGGCTTGGTTGTAACCCAGGGTCCTAAAGCACATCTCTTACTCAGGGAGAATGCTGTCTGGCTGGGCAGGCATGGTTCCCACACTCCCTAAAACTTGCAGGTCCTGCTCCTTACACTTCCCATTGGTCTAGCACTCCCAGATTCAGCCAGGCTCACTGCCCCTCACCTCCCTGATGGCGTGCCAGGTCAGAGACTTCCACAGGCTTAGTTGTTACCCAGGGTCCCACAGCATATCTCTTACCATGGGAAAATGCTCTCTGGCTGTGCAGGAATTGTACCCACACCCCCTAAAAGTTCAAGGTTCTGCTCCTTACACTTCCCTTTGGTCTAACAGTCTCACAGTCTCAGGGTTAATGCCCATCACCTCCCTAATGGTCTGCCAGGCAGAGACATCCACAGGCATGGTTGTTACCCAGGGTCCCAAAGCACATCTCTTACACAGGAAAAATGCTCTCTGGCTGGGCAGGCATGGTACCTCCACCCCCTTAAACGTCCAGGTCCTGCTAATTACATTTCCCTTGGGTCTATCACTGCCAGACACCCAGGGCTAATGGCCTTCAACTCCCAGATTGCCTGCCAGGTCAGAGACTTCCACAGGCTTGGTTGTTGCCCAGGGTCCAAAAGCACATCTCTTACCCATGGAAATTGCTCTCTGGCTGGGCAGGCATGGTACCCCCATCGCCTAAAACTTCCCGGTCCTGATCCTTATACTTGCCTTGGGTCTAGCACTCCCAGACACCCAGTGCTAATGCCCCTCACCTCCCTGATAGCCTGCCAGGGCAAAGACTTCCACAGGCTTGGTAGTTACCCAGGGGTCCAAAGCATATCTCTTACCAAGCGAAAATGCTCTCGGGCTGGGCAGGGATTGTACCCACAACCCCTAAAACTTTCAGGTCCTGGTAGTTACACTTCCCTTGGGTCTTGCACTCCCAGACACCCAGGGCTAATGGGTCTCACATCTCTGACAGCCTGCCAGGGCAGAGACTTCCACAGGCTTTGTTGTTACCCAGGGTCCCAATGCATATTTCTCACCAAGGGAAAGTGCTGTCTGACTGAGAACTGCTTGCATGCACCCTGGAGACTTCCAGAATCAGCATGCCAGCCTCAGCATCAAGCCATGCCCAGCAAGTGCCATCACAGCCTGGCTAGGCTTCAGCAAACTCCCTAGAGTGACTATTAAACCCGACCAGCACTATTTAGAGAAATCCCTGCCAATGGCCAGGTGGGCCATCTGGTCTAAAAAGCCCGCCAGGCCATCTGGTCGTAACATATCTCAGGGTCATCTGGTCAAACCAGGACCAAGGGACATCTGGTCACACTTTCACCCAGGGACTTCAGCTCCCACTAAGTTCCACCGGGACTCTATGGTCTTAGCCTGGAGACAGCTGCTGGCATTCCCCTAAAACTACCAGGGCCTGCTGTTAAGACCTACCTTGGGTCTAGCACTTCCAGACACCCAGGGCTAATGGCACTCACCTCCCTGATGGCCTGCCAGGGTAGGGATTTCCACAGGCTTGGTTGTTACTCAGGGTCCCAATGCACATCTCTTACCGTGTGAAAAAGCTCTCTGGCTGCACACGCATTTTACCGCAACCCTCTAAAACTTCCAGGTCATGGTCCTTACACTTCCCTTGGCTTTAGCAGTCCCACAGTCTCAGGGTTTATACCCCTTACCTCCCTGATGGCCTGTCATGGCAGAGGCTTCCACAGGCTTGGTTGTTACCCAGGGCCCCAAAGCACATCTCTTACCCAGGGTAAAATGCTCTCTGGCTACAGGCATTGTAAACACACCCCTAAAACTCCTCAATGCTCTGCTGGTAGGCATTCTTCCCAATAATCTCCCCAAAACTTCCAGGTCCTGCTCCTTACACTTCCCTTGCATCTAACAGTCCCACAGTCTCAGGGTTAATGCCCCTCACCTCCCTGATGGCCCGCCTGGGCAGAGTCTTCCATAGGCTTGGCTGTTGCCCCGGGTCCCAAAGCACTTCTCTTTCGCAGTGAAAATGCTCTCTAGCTGAGCAGGCATGGCTCGCCCACCAAATAAAACTTCCAGTTCCTGCTCCTTACACTTCCTTTGGGTCTAGCACTCCCAGACACCCAAGGCTAATGCCCCTCACCTCCATGATGGCGTGACTGGGCAGAGAATTCCACAGGCTTGGTTGTTACCCAGGGTCCCAAAGCACATCTCTTACTCAGGGAAAATGCGCTCTCTGCTGGGCAGTCATTGTACCCACACCCCCTAAAACTTTCAGGTTCTGCTCCCTACACTTCCCTTGGGTCCATCAGACTCACAGTCTCAGGGTCAATGTCAATGTCAAATGTCATGGCCCTGATGGCCTGCCAGGGCAGAGACTTCCACAGGCTTGGTTGTTACCCAGGGTTCCAAGGCACATCTCTTTCCCAGGGTAAAATGCTCTCTGGCTGGGAAGGCATTATACCCACACCCTCTAAAACTTACAGGTCCTGCTCCTTACACTTCCCTTTGGTCTAGCACTCCCAGACACCCAGGGCTAATGCCTCTCACCTCCCTGATAGCCTGCCAGGGCAGAGACTTCCACAGGCTTGGTAGTTACCCAGGGGTCCAAAGCATAACTCTTACACAGGGAAAATGCTCTCTGGCTGGGCAGGAATTGTACCCACACCCCCTAAAAGTTCTAGGTTCTGCTCCTTACACTTCCCTTTGGTCTAACAATCCCACAGTCTGAGGGTTAATGCCCATCACCTCCCTGATGGCCTGCCAGGGCTGAAACATCCACAGGCATGGTTGTTACCCAGGGTCCCAAAGCACATCTCTTACCCAGGGAAAATCGTCTCTGGCTGGGCAGGCATTATACCCACACCCCCTAAAATTTCCAGGTCCTGCCCTCACACCTCCCTCTCTGCTCCAGCACTCCCAGACACCCAGGGCCACGCCGGCCTCACCCCCGATGGGCTGCCAGGCAGCGACTTCCACAGGCTTGGTAGTTACCCATGTTCCCAAAGCATATCTGTTTCCCAGGGAAAATGCTCTCTGGTTGGGGTAGGCATTGTACCCACACCCCCTAAAACTTCCAGGTTCAGCTCCTTACACTTCCCTCGGATCTAACAGTCCCACAGTCTCAAGGTTAATGCCCTCACCTCCCTGATGGCCTGCCAGTGCAGGGAGACTTCCCAGGGCGTTGTTGCCACCCAGGGTCCCAGAAGCACATCTCTTACCAAGGGAAATTGCTCTCTGGCTACGCAGGCATGGTACCTCCACCCCCTAAAACTTCCAGGCCCTGCTAATTACACTTCCCTGGGTCTAGCACTCCCAGACATCAAGGGCTATTGGGCCCCACCTTCCTGATCACCTGCCAGGGCAAAGACTTCCACAGGCTTGGTTGTTGCCCCGAGTCCCAAACCACATCTCTTACCCAGTCAAAATGCTCTCTGGCTTGGCAGGCATGGTTCGCCCACCACATAAAACTTCCAGGTCCTGCTGCTTATACTTCCTTCCGGTCTAGCACTCCCAGACACCCAGGGCTAATGCCCTCACCTCCTGATGGCGTGCCAGGGTGAAGAGACTACACACAGGTTCAGTTACCCAGGGTCCCAAAGCATATCTCCACCCAGGGAAAATTCTCTGGCTGGGCAGGCATTATACCCACACCCCAAAACTTCCAGGTCCTGCCCTCACATCTTCCTGGTCTAGCACCCCAGACACCCAGGTTAATGCCTCACCTGCCTGATGGCCTGCCAGGGCAGAGACTTCCACAGGCTTGGTTGTTACCCATGTTCCCAAAGCACATCTCTTACCCAGGGAAAATGCTCCCTGGCTGAGCAGGCATGGTACCTCCACCCTCTAAAACTTCCAGGTCCAGCTAATTACACTTCCCTGGGTCTAGCACTCCCAGACACCAAGGGCTATTGGCCCTCACCTCCCTGATGGCCTGCCAGGGCAGAGACTTCATAGGCATGGTTGTTGCTCCAAGTCCCAAACCACATCTCTACCCAGTGAAAATCTCTCCTGGTCATGCGAGGGCATGGTCTTCACCACATAAAACTTCCAGGTCCTGCTGCTTATACTTTCTTTCGGTCTAGCACTCCCAGACACAAAGGGCTAATGCCCCTCACCTCCCTGATGGCATGCCAGGGCAGAGACTTCCACAGGCTTGGTTGTTACCCATGTTCCCAAAGTATATCTGTTTCCCAGGGAAAATGCTCTCTGGCTGGGGTAGGCATTGTACCCACACCCCCTAAAACTTCCAGGTCCAGCTCCTTACACTTCCCTTGGATCTAACAGTCCCACAGTCTCAATGTTAATGCCCCTCACTTCCCTGATGGCCTGGCAGTGCAGAGACTTCCACAAGCTGGTTGTTACTCAGGGTTCCAAAGCATATCTCTTACACAGAGAAAATGCTCTCTGGCTGTGCAGGCATGGTACCTCCTCCCCCTAAAACGCCCAGGTCCTGCTTATTACACTTCCCTGGGTCTTGCACTCCCACACTCCCAGGGCTAATGGCCCTCACCTCCCTGATGGCCTGCCAGGGCAGAGACTTCCACAGGCTTGGTTGTTGCCCGGGTCCAAAAGCACATCTCTTTCACAGTGAAAATGCTCTCTGGCTGGGCAGGCATGGTTCGCCCACCACATAAAAGTTCCAGGTCCTGCACCTTATACTTCCTTTTGGTCTAGCACTCCCAGACACCCAGGCTAATGCCCCTCCCCTCCCTGATGGCATGCCTGGCCGAGACTTCCTCAGGCTAGTTCTCACCCAGGGTCCCAAGCACATCTCTTCTACCCAGGAAAAATGCTCTCTGGCTGGGCAGGCATTATACCCACACCCCAAAACTTCCAGGTACTGCTCCCACACTTCCCTTGGGCCTATCAGCCCCACATTCCTCAGGGGTTAATGAGTCACACGCCTGATGGCCTGCCAGGGTAGAGAGACTTCCACAGGCTTGGTTGTTACTGAAGGTCCCAAGGCACGCCTTTTACCAAGGGAAAATGCTCTCTGGCTGGTCAGGAATGCTATCTCCAGCCCCTAAAACTTTCAGGTCCTGTTAATTAAACTTCCCTTGGGTCTAGCACTCCCAGACACCCAGGGCTAATCACCCTCACCTCCCTGATGGCCAGCCAGGGTACAGACTTCCGCAGGCTTGGTTGTTACCCAGGGTCCCAAAGCATATCTCTTACGTAGGGATAATGCACTCTGGCTGGGCAGGCATTGTACCCACAGCCCCTAAAATTTCCAGGTCCAGCTCCTTACACTTCCCTTGGCTTTAACAGTCCAATAGTCTCAGGGTTAATGCCCCTCACCTCCCTGATGGCCTGCCAGGGCAGAGACTTCCACAGGCTTGGTTGTTACCCGGGTCCCAAAGCATATCTCTTACCCTGGGAAAATGCTCTCTGGCTGGGCAGGCATGATACCTCCACCCCCTAACACTTCCAGGCCCTGCTAGTTACTCTTCCCTTGGGTCCAGCACTCCCAGACACCCAGGGCTAATGGCCCTTACCTCCCTGATGGCCTGTCAGGGTAGAGACTTCCACGGGCTTGGTTGTTACCCAGGGTCCCAAAGCACATCCCTTTACCAGGGAAAATGCTCTCTGGCTGGTCAGGCATGGTTTCCCCACCACCTTAAAACTTCAGAGTCATGCTCCTTACACTACCTTTGGGTCTAGTACTCCCAGACACCCAGGCCTAATGCCCCTCACCTCCCTGATGGCGTGCCAGGGCAGAGACTTCCACAGGCTTGGTTGTTACACGGGGTCCCAAAGCACATCTCTCCCACAGGGAAAATGCTCTCTGGCTGGGCAGGCATGGTACCTCCACCCCCTAAAACATCCAGGTCCAGCTAATTACACTTCCATTGGGTCTAGCACTCCCAGACACCCTGGGATAAAGGAGGTCACCTTCCTGAAGTCCTGCCAGGGCACAGACTTCCACAGGCTTGGTTGATACCCAGGGTTCCAAAGCGCATCTCTTAGCCAGGAAAATGCTCTCTGGCTGTGCAGGCATAGTACCCACCCCTAAAACTCTCGGGAGGTTCTGCTGCTTACACTCCCTTGGCTCCCAGCACCTCCAGACATCCAGGGCTAATGGCCCTCACCACCTCCCAATGGCCTGCCAGGAGAGATCAGAGGCTGGTTGTTACCTCAGGGTCCCAAAGAGGCCCCTTACCCAGGGAAAAATGCACTTGGCTGGGCAGGCATTGTACCCACACCCCAAAACGCCACGTTCTGCTCCTTACACTTCCCTTAGCTCGAACGGTCCCACAGTCTCAGGGTTAATGCCCCTCACCTCCCTGATGGCCTGCCAGGGCAGAGACTTCCACAGGCTTTGTTGTTACCCAGGGTTCCAAAGCATATTTCTTTCACTGGGAAAAATGCTCTCTGGCTGGTCAGGCATGGTACCTCCACCCACTAAAACTTCCACGTCCTGCTAATTACACTTCCCGTGGGTCTAGCATTCCCAGACAGCGAGGACTAATGGCACTCACCTCCCTGATGGCCGCCAGTGTATAGACTCCACTGGCTTGGCTGTTACCCAGGGTCCCAAAGCACATCTTACCTAGGAAAATGATCTCTGGCTGGGCAGGCATTGTACGCACTCCTAAAACTTCCAGTTCCTGCTCCTTACACTTCCCTTTGGTCTAGCACTCCCAGACACCCCCAGCACGCCTCCTCACCTTCCTCATGGCCTGCAGAGACATCAGCTTGGTTGTTCCCCAAGGCACAATTGCACATCTCACCGGTAATCGTCTAACAGGCAAACAATTCCCCCACCCCACTGAGCTCTGTATTACATCCCATTAGTCTGCTCCCAGACAACCAGGCAAATGCCCCTCATCTCCCTGATGGCCTGCCAGGCAGAGATTTCCACCGGCTTGGTTGTAACCCAGAGTCTCATAGCACATCTCTTACACAGGGAGAATGCTCACTTGCTGGCTGGCATGGTTCTCACATTCCGTAAAACTTCTAGGTCCTGCTCCTTACACTTTCTTTGGGAGTAGCACTCCCAGACACCCAGGGCTAATCTCCCTCACTTCCGTGATGGTCTGCCAGGGCAGAGACTTCCACAGGCTTGGTTGTTACCCAGGGTCCCAAAGCACATCTCTGACCCAGGGAAAATGCTCTCTGGCTGGGTAGGCATTGTACCCACACCACCTAAAACTTCCAGGTCATGGTAGTTACACCTTCCTTGGGTCTAGCACTCCCAGACACCCAGGGCTAATGGCCCTCACCTCCCTGATGGCCTGCAAGGCAGGGACTTCCACAGGGTTAGTTGTTACCTCGGGTCCCAATGCATATCTCTCACAAAGGGAAAGTGCTCTCTGCCTGGGGAGAACTGCTGGCATGCACCCTGGAGACTTCCAGAATCAGCCTGCCAGCCTTAGCATGAAGCCATGCCCAGCAAGTGCCATCAGAGCCTGGCTAGGCTTCAACAAACTCCCCTAGAGCGGCTATTAAGCCCGACCAGCACTATTTAGAGAAATCCCTGCCAACAGCCAGCTGGGCCATCTGGTCTAAAAAGCCCATCTGGCCATCTGGTCATGCCATCTCTCAGGGGCATCTGGTTAAATGAGGACCAAGGGACATCTGGTCACACTTTCGTCCCAGGGACATCAGCTTCCACTACGATTCTACCAGGACTCTATGGTCTTAGCCTGGAGACAGCTACTGGCATCCCCCTAAAACAACCAGGGCCTGCTGTTAACACCTCCATTGGGTCTAGGACTTCCAGACACCCAGGGCTAATGACACTCACCTCCCTGATGGCCTGCCAGGGTAGGGACTTCCACAGGCTTGGTCATTACCCAAGGTCTGAAAGCACATCTCTTACCCTGCGAAAAAGCTCTCTGGATGTGCAGGCATTGTACCCCCACCCCCTAAAACTTCCAGGTCCTGCTCCTTACACTTCCCTTGGCTTTAGCAGTCCCACAGTCTCAGGGTTAATACCCCTTACCTCCCTGATGGCCTGCCAGGGCAGAGACTTCCACTGGTTTGGTTGTTACTCAGGGTCCCAAAGCACATCTCTTACCCAGGGTAAAATGCTCACTGGCTGGGGAGGCATTATACCCACACCCCCTAAAAGTTACAGGTCCTGCTATTTACACTTCCCTTGGGTCTAGCACTCCCAGACACCCATGCCTAATGTCCCTCACCTCCCTGATAGCCTGCCAGGGCAGAGACTTCCACAGGCTTGGTTGATACCCAGGGTCCCAAAACATATCTCCTACCCAGGGAAAATTCTCTATGGCTGGGCAGGCATTATACCCACACCCCCTAAAACTTCCAGGTCCTGCTCCTTACACTTCCCTTGGGTCTAGCACTCCCAGACACCCAGGGCTAATGCCCCTCACCTCCCCGATGGCATGTCAGGGCAGAGACTTCCACAGGCCAGTTTGTTTCCCATGTTCCCAAAGCATATCTGTTTCCAGGAATAGCTCTGGCTGGGGTGTAGGCATTGTACTCCACGCCCCCTAAAACTTCCAGGTCCAGCTCCTTACACTTCCCTTGGATATAACAGTCCCACAGTCTCCATGTTAATGCCTCTCACCTCCCTGATCGCCTGCCAGTGCAGAGACTTCCACAGGCTTGGTAGTTACCCAGGGTCCCAAAGCACATCTCTTTCCCAGGGAAAATGCTCTCTGGCTAGGCAGACATGGTACGTCCACCCCATAAAACTTCCAGGTCCTGCTAATTACACTTCCCTGGGTCTAGCACTCCCATACACCAAGGGCTATTGGCCCTCACCTCCCTGATGGCCTACCAGGCAGAGACTTCACAGGCTTCAGTTGCTGCCTCAGTCCCAAACCACATCTCTACTCCAGTGAAAATGTTTCTCTGGCTGGGCAGGCATAGTTTGCCCACCTCATAAAACTTCCAGGTTCCTGCTGCTTATACTTCCTTTTGATCTAGCACTCCCAGACACCCAGGGCTAATGCCCCTCACCTCCCTGATGGTGTGCCAGGGCAGAGACTTTCACAGGCTTGGTTGTTACTCAGGGTCCCAAAGCACATCTCCAACCCAGGGAAACTTCTCTCTGGCTGGGCAGGCATTGTACCCACACCCCTTAAAACTTCCAGGTTCTGCTTCTTTCACTTCCCTTTGGTCTATCAGTCTCTCAGTGTCAGGGTTAATGACTGTCACTGCCCTGGTGGCCTGCCAGGGCAGAGACATCCGCAGGCTTGGTTGTTACTGAGGTTCCCAAAGCACATCTTTTACACAGGGAAAATGCTCTCTGGCTGGGCAGGCATGGTTCCTCCACCCCCTAAAACATCCAGGTGCTGCTAATTACACTTCTCTTTGGTCTAGCACTCCCAGACACCCAGGGCTAATGGAGCTCACCTCCCTGAATGCCTGCCAGGGCATAGACTTTCACAGGCTTGGCTGTTACCCAGGGATCCAAAGCACATCTCTTAGCCAGGGAAAATGCTCTCTGGCTGGGCAGGCATGGTACCCCCACCCCCTAAAACATAAAGGTCCTGCTGCTTACACTTTCCTTGGGTCTAGTACTCCCAGACACCCAGGGCTAATGGTCCTCACCTCCCCAGTGGCATGCCAGGGGAGAGACTTCCACAGGCTGGTTGTTACCCATGGTCCCAAAGCATATCTCTTACACAGGGAAAATGCACTCTGGCTGTTCTGGCATTGTACCCACACCCCCTAAAACTTCCACGTTCAGCTCCTTACACTTCCCTTGTATCTAACAGTCCCACAGTCTCAGGGTTAATGCCCCTCGCTTCTCTGATGGCCTGGCAGTGCAGAGACTTCCACAGGCTGGTTGTTACCCAGGGTTCCAAAGCATATCTCTTACACAGGGAAAATGCTCGCTGGCTGTGCAGGCATGGTACCTCCTCCTCCTAAAACTTCCAGGTCCTGCTAATTACACTTCCTTGGGTCTAGCACTCCCAGACTCCCAGGGCTAATGACCCTCACCTCCCTGATGGCCTGTAGAGGCAGAGACTTCCACAGGCTTGGTTGTTTCCCCGGGTCCCAAAGCACATCTCACAGTGAAAATGCTCTCTGGCTGGGCAGGCATGGTTCACCCACCACATAAAAGTTCCAGGTCCTGCTCCTTATACTTCCTTTTGGTCTAGCACTCCCAGACACCAAGGGCTAATGCCCCTCCCCTCCCTGATGGCGTGCCTGGGTGAGACTTCCTCAGGCTTGGTTGTTACCCAGTGTCCCAAAGCATATCTCTTACACAGGGGAAATGCTCTCTGGCTGGGCAGGCATTATACCCACACCCCCTAAAACTTCCAGGTACTGCTCCTTACACTTCCCTTGGGTCTATCAGTCTCACAGTCTCAGGGTTTATGAGTGTCACCGCCCTGATGGCCTGCCAGGGTAGAGACTTCCACAGGCTTGGTTGTTACTGAAGGTCCCAAAGCACATCGCTTACTCAGGGAAAATGCTCTCTGGCTTGGCAGGCATGGTTCCCCAACCCCTAAAACTTCCAGGTCCTGCTGCATACACTTTCCTTGGGTCTGGCACTCCGAGACACACAGGGCTAATTGCCCTCACCTCCCCAATGGCCTGCCAGGGCAGAGACTTCCACAGGCTGGTTGTTACCCAGGGTCCCAAAGCATTTCTCTTAACCAGGGAAAATGCACTCTGGCTGGGCAGGCGTTGTAAACACACCCCTAAAACTCCCACGTTCTGCTCCTTACACTTCCCTTGGATCTAACAGACCCACAGTCTCAGGGTTAATGCCCCTCACCTCCCTGATGGCCTGCCAGGGCAGAGACTTCCACAAGCATGGATGTTGCCCTGGGTCCCAAAGCACTTCTCTTTCGCAGTGAAAATGCTCTCTGGCTGGGCAGGCATGGTTCGCCCACCACTTAAAACTTCCAGGTCCTGCTCCTTACACTTCCTTTGGGTCTAGCACTCCCAGACACCCAAGGCTAATGCCCCTCACCTCCCTGATGGTGTGCCTGGGCAGAGACTTCCTCAGGCTTGGTTGTTACCCAGGGTCCCAAAGCATATCTCTTATTCAGTGAAAATGCTCTCTGGCTGGGCAGTCATTGTACCCACACCCCCTAAAACTTCCCGGTTCTGCTCCTTACACTTCCTTTGGGTCTATCAGTCTCACAGTCTCAGGGTTAATGACTGTCACCACCCTGATGGCCTGCCAGGGCAGAGACTTCCACAGGCTTGGTTGTTACCGAGGGTCCCAAAGCCCATCTCTTACCAAGGGAAAATGCTCTCTGGATGGTCAGGCATGGTATCTCCACCCTCTGAAACGTCCAGGTCCTGCTAATTATACTTCCCTTTGGTCTAGCACACCCAGACACGCAGGGCTAATGGCCCTCACCTCCCTGATGGACTGCCAGGGTACAGACTTCCGCAAGCTTGGTTGTTAGCCGCGGTCTCAAAGCATATCTCTTATGTAGGGAAAATGCACTCTGGCTGGGCAGGCATTGTACTTACACCCCCTAAAACTTCCAGGTCCTGCTCCTTACACTTCCCTTGGCTTTAATGGTCCCGCAGTCTCAGAGTTAATGCCTCTCACCTCGTGATGACCTGCCAGGGTAGAGACTTCCACAGGCTTGGTTGTTACTCAGGGTCCCAAGACATATCTCTTACCCAGGGAAAATGCTTTCTGGCTGGGCAGGCATGATACCTCCACGTCTAATACTTCCAGGTCCTGCTAATTACACTTCCCTTAGGTCCTGCACTCCCAGACACCCAGGGCTAATGGCGCTCACCTCCCTGGTGGCCTGTCAGGGCAGAGACTTCCAAGGGCTTGGTTGTTACCAAGGGGCCCAAAGCACATCTCTTACACAGGGAAAATGCTCTCTGGCTGGGCAGGCATGGTTTCCCCACCACAAAAAACTTCCAGGTCCTGCTCCATACACTTTCTTTAGGTCTAGCTCTCCCAGACACCCAGGGCTAATGCCCCTCACCTACGGATGGCGTGCAAGGGCAGAGAGTTCCACAGGCTTGGTTGTTACCGAGGGTCCCAAACCATATCTCTTACACAGGAAAAATGATCTCTGGCTGGGCAAACATTGTACCCACACCCCCTAAAACTTCCAGGTTCTGCTCCTTACACTTCCCTTGGGTCTACCAGAGTTACAGTCTCACGGTTAATGCCCCTCACCTCCCTGATGGCCTGCCAGGGCAGAGACTTGCACAGGCTTGGTTGTTACCCAGGGTCCCAAATCACATCTCTTACAGATGGAAAATGCTCTCTGGCTGCTCAGGCATGGTACCTCCACCGCCTAAAACATCCAGGTCCTGCTGATTACACTGCTGTTGGCTCTAGCACTCCCAGACACCCAGGGCTAATGGAGCTCACCTCCCTGAAGTCGTGCCAGTGCACAGACTTCCACAGGTTTCGTTGTTACCCAGGGTTCCAAAGCACATCTCTTAGCCAGGGAAAATGCTCTCTGGCTGCGCAGGCATAGTCGCCCCTCCCCCTAAAACTTCCAGGTCCTGCTGCTTACACTTCTCTTGGGTCTAGCACTCCCAGACACCCAGGGCTAATGGACCTCACCTCCCCAATGGCCTGCCAGGGGAGAGACTTCCACAGGCTGGTTGTTACCCAGGGTCACAAAGCATATCTCTTTCCCAGGGAAAATACACTCTGGCTGGGCAGACATTGTACCCAGACACCCTAAAACTTCCAGGTTCTGCTCCTTACACTTCCCTTGGCTCGAGCGGTCCCACAGTCTCAGGGTTAATGCCCCTCACCTCCCTGATGGCCGGCCAGGGCAGAGACTTCCACAGGCTTGGTTGTTACCCAGGGTCCCAAAGCATATCTCTTACCCTCGCAAAATGCTCTCTGGCTTGGCAGGAATTGTACCCACACCCTCTTAAAGTTCTAGGTTCTGTTCCTTACACTTCCCTTTGGTCTAACAGTCCCACAGTCTCAGGGTTAATGCCAGTCACCTCCCTGATGGCCGGCCAGGGCAGAGACTTCCACAGGCTTAGTTGTTACCCGGGGTCCCAATGCATATTTCTCACCAAGGGAAAGTGCTGTCTGCCTGAGGAGAACTGCTGGCATGCACCCTGGAGACTTCCAGAATCAGCCTGCCAGCCTCAGCATCAAGCCATGCCCAGCAAGTGCCATCACAGCCTGGCTAGGCTTCAAGAAACTCCCCTAGAGTGACTATTAAACCCGACCAGCACTATTTAGAGAAATCCCTGCCTATGGCCAGCTCTGCCATCTGGTCTAAAATGCCCGTCAGGCCATCTGGTCATAACATATCTCAGGGGCATCTGGTCAAACCAGGACCAAAGGACATCTGGTCACACTTTCACCCAGGGACTTCAGCTCCCACTAGGATTCCACCAGGACTCTATGGTCTTAGCCTGGAGACAGCTGCTGACATTCCCCTAAAACTACCAGGGCCTGCTGTTAACACCTCCCTTGGGTCTAGCACTTCCAGACACCCAGGGCTAATGGCACTCACCTCCCTGATGGCCTGCCAGGGTAGGGAGTTCCACAGGCTTGCTTGTTACTCAGGGTCCCAATGCACATCTCTTACCCCGCGTAAAACCTCTCTGGCTGCGCTCGCATTTTACCGCCACCCCCTAAAACATCCAGGTCATGCTCCTTACACTTCCCTTGGCTTTAGCAGTCCCACAGTCTCAGGGTTTATGCCCCTTACCTCCCTGATGGCCTGTCAGGGCAGAGACTTCCACAGGCTTGGTTGTTACCTAGGGTCCCAAAGCACATCTCTTACCCAGGGTAAAATGCTCTCTGGCTGGTCAGGCATGGTTTCCCCACCACCTAAAAATTCAGGGTCATGCACCTTACACTTCCTTTGGGTCTAGCACTCCCAGACACCCAGGGCTAATGCCCCTCACCTCCCTGATGGTGTGCCAGGTTAGAGACTTGCACAGGCTTGGTTGTTACCCATGGTCCCAAAGCACATCTCTTACACAGGGAAAATGCTCTCTGGCTGGGCAGGCATGCTACCTCCACCCCCTAAAACATTCAGGTTCTGCTAATTACACTTCCGTTGGGTCTAGCACTCCCAGACACCCAGGGATAATGGAGGTCACCTTCCTGAAGTCCTGCCAGGGCACAGACTTCCACAGGCTTGGTTGTTACCCAGGGTTCTAAAGAACATCTCTTAGCCAGGGAAAATGCTCTCTGGCTGTGCAGGCAAAGTACCCCCAACCCCTAAAACTTCAAGGTCCTGCTGCTTACACTTCCCTTGGGTCTAGCACTCCCAGACACCCAGGGCTAATGGCCCTCAGCTCCACAATGGCCTGCCAGGGGAGAGACTTCCAGAGGCAGGTTACCAGGGTCCCAAAGGCATATTCTCCAGGAAAATGCATTCTGGCTGGACAGACATTATACCCCACACCCCTAAAACGTCCACGTTCTGTCCCTTACACTTCCCTTGGCTCGAACGGTCCCACAGTCTCAGGGTTAATGCCCCTCACCTCCCTGATGGCCTGTCAGGGCAGAGACTTCCACAGGCTTAGTTGTTACCCAGGGTCCCAAAGCATATCTCTTACCCTGGGAAAATGCTCTCTGGCTGGTCAGGCATGGTACCTCCACCCCTAAAACTTCCACGTCCTGCTAATTACACTTCCCGTGGGTCTAGCACTCCCAGACAGCGAGGGCTAATGGCTCTCACCTCTCTGATGGCCGCCAGTGTACAGACTTCCACAGGCTTGGTTGTTACCCAGGGTCGCAAAGCATATCTCTTACCCAGGAAAAATGCTCTCTGGCTGGGCAGGCATTGTACACACACTCCTAAAACTTCCAGGTCCTGCTCCTTACACTTCCTTTGGTCTTGCGCCTCCCAGACGCCCTGGGCCATGCCTCTCCCACCTTCCTTATGCGTGCCAGGGAAGAGACTTCCAAAGGCTTGCTGCTACCCAGGGTCCCAAAGCACATCTCTACCTCAGAAAATGCTCTCTAGCAGTGCAGGCATGGTTCCCCCACCCCTAAAACTTCCAGGTCCTGCTCCTTACACTTCCCATTGGTCTAGCACTCCAAGACAACCAGGGCTAATGCCCCTCACCTCCCTGATGGCCTGCCAGGGCAGAGACTTCCACAGGCTTGGTTGTAAGCCAGAGTCTCATAGCACATCCCTTACACAGGGAGAATGCTCACTTCCTAGGCAGGCATGGTTCCCCCACCCTGTAAAACTTCCAGGTCCTGCTACTTACACTTCCTTTGGGTGTAGCACTCCCAGACACCCAGGGCTAATCTCCCTCACCTCTGTGATGGCCTGCCAGGGCAGAGACTTCCACTGGCTCGGTTGTTACCCAGGGTCCCAAAGCATATCTCTTACCAAGGGAAAATGCTCTCTGGCTGGGCAGGCATTGTACCCACACCACCTAAAGCTTCCAGGTCGTGGTAGTTACACCTCCCTTGGGTCTAGCACTCCCAGATACCCAGGGCTACTGGCCCTCACCTCCCTGATGGCCTGCCAGGGCAGAGCCTTCCACAGGCTTAGTTGTTACCCAGGGTCCCAATGCATATCTCTCACCAAGGGAAAGTGCTCTCTGCCTGGGGAGAACTGCTGGCATGCACCTTGGAGACTTCCAGAATCATCCTGCCAGCCTTAGCATGAAGCCATGTCTAGCAAGTGCCATCGCAGCCTGGCTAGGCTTTAACAAATGCCCCTTGAGTGGCTATTAAGCCCGACCAGCACTATTTAGAGAAATACCTTTCTCCCAAAACCAGCTGGGCCATCTGGTCTAAAAAGACCGTCAGGCCATCTGGTCATGCCATCTCTCATGGGCATCTGGTCAAATAAGGACCAAGGGACATCTGGTCACAGTTTCGTCCCAGGGACTTCAGCTCCCACTAGGATTCTACCAGGACTCTATGGTCTTAGCCTGGAGACAGCTACTGGAATTCCCCTAAAACAACCAGGGCCTGCTGTTAACACCTCCCTTGGGTCTAGGCTGATGGCCTGCCAGGGCAGAGACTTCCACAGGTTTTGTTGTTACCCAGGGTCCCAAAGCACATCTCTTACCCAGGGTAAAATGCTTGCTGGCTGGGGAGGCATTATACCCACACCCCCTAAAAGTTACAGGTCCTGCTCCTTACACTTCCCTTGGGTCTAGCTCTCCCAGACACCCATGCCTAATGTCCCTCACCTCCCTGATAGCCTGCCAGGGCAGAGACTTCCACAGCCTTGGTTGTTACCGCGGGTCGCAAAGCACATCTCTTACCCAGGGAAAATGCTCTGTGGCTAGGCAGGCATTGTACCCACACCCCCTAAAACTTCCAGGTCCTGCTCCTTACACTTCCCTTGGGTCTAGTACTCCCAGACACCCAGAGCTAATGGCCCTCACCTCCCTGATGGCCTGCCAGGGCAGAGACTTCCACAGGCTTGGTTGTTACCCAGGATCCCAAAGCATATCTCTTTCCCAGGGAAAATGCTCTCTGGCTGTGGTAGGCATTCTTCCCACACCCCCTAAAACTTCCAGGTCCTGCTCCTTACACTTCCCTTGGATCTAACACTCCCACAGTCTCAGGGTTAATGCCCCTCACCTCCCTGATGGCCTGCCAGTGCAGAGACTTCCACAGGCTTGGTTGTTACCCAGGGTCCCAAAGCACATCTCTTACCCAGGGAAAATGTTCTCTGGCTGGGCAGGCATGGTTCCCCCAACACCTAAAACTTCCAGGTCCTGCTAGTTTCACTTCCCTTGGGTGCATTACTCCCAGACACCCAGAGCTAATGGCCCTCACCTCCCTGATGGCCTGCCAGGGCAGAGACTTCCACAGGCTTAGTTGTTACCCAGGGTCCCAGTGCATATCTCTCACCAAGGGAAAGTTCTCTCTGCCTCAGGAGAACTGCTGGCATGCACCCTGAAGACTTCCGGAATCAGCCTGCCAGCCTCAGCATCAAGCCATGCCCAGCACGTGCCATCACAGCCTGTCTAGGCTTCAACAAACTCCCCTAGAGCGACTATTAAGCCCGACCAGCACTATTTAGAGAAATCCCTTTTAACAGTCAGCTGGGCCATCTGGTCTAAAATCCCATCAGGCCATCTGTCAGGGGCATCTCATCAAACCAGGACCAAGGGAAATCTGGTCACACTTTCTCCCAGGGACTTCGGCTCCCACTAGGATTCCATCAGGACTCTATGGTCTTAGCCTGGATACTGCTGCTGGCATTCCCCTAAAACTACCAGGGCCTGCTGTTAACACCTCCCTTGGGTCTAGGACTTCCAGACACCCAGGGCTAATGGCACTCACCTCCCTGATGGCCTGCCAGAGTAGGGACTTCCAGAGGCTTGGTTGTTACCCTGGGTCCCAAAGCACATCTCTGACCCAGGGTAAAATACTCTCTTGCTGGGCAGGCATTATACCCACACCTCCTAAAACTTACAGGTCCTGCTCCTTCCACTTCCCTTGGGTCTAGCACTCCCAGACACCCAGGGCTAATGCCCCACAGCTCCCCTGATAGCCTGCCAGTGCAGAGACTGCCAAACGCTTGGTTGTTACCCAGGGTCGCAAAGCACATCTCTTACCCAGGGAAAATGCTCTCTGGCTGAGCAGACATTATACCCACAACCCCTAAAACTTCCTGGTCCTGCTCCTTACACTTCCCATGGGTCTAGCACTCCCTGACACCTAGGGCTAATGGCCCTCTCCTCCCAGATGGCCTGCCAGGGCAGAGACTTTCACAGGTTTTGTTGCACCCAGGGTCCCAAAGCACATCTCTTACCCATGGAAAACATTCTCATGCCATACAGGCATGGTTCCCCCAACCCCTGAAACTTTCAGGTCCTGCTCCTTACACTTCTCTTGTGTCTAGCCCTCCCAGACACCCAGGACCAATGAACCTCACCTCCCTGATGGCCTGCAAGGGGCAGAGACTTCCACAAGTTTGGTTGTTACCCAGGATCCCAATGCACATCTCTTACCAAGGGAAAATGCTCTCTGGCTGTACAGGCATTGTACCCACACCCCCTAAAACTTCTAGGTCCTGCTCCCTACACTTCCCTTGGGTCTAGCACTCCCAGACACCTTGGGCTAATGGCCCTCACCTCACTGATGGCCTGCCAGGGTAGAGGCTTCCCTGTTTTTTTGTTACTCTTGGTCCCAAAGCATATCTCTTACCCAGGAAAAATGCTCTCCGGCTGGGCAGGAATTGTACCCACACCCACTGAAACTTCCAGGTTCTGCTCCTTACAATTCCCTTGGGTCTATCAGTCTCACAGTATCAGGGTTAATGCCCCTCACTGCCCTGATGGCCTGCCAGGGCAGAGACTTCCAGAGGCTAGGTTGTTACCCAGGGTCCCAAAGCATTTCTCTTACCCTGGGAAAATGCTCTCTGGCTGGGAAGGCATTATACACACACTCTCCTAAAACTTCCAGGTCCTGCTCGTCACACTTCCCTTGCGTCTAGCAATCCCAAACACCCAGGGCTAATGCCTCTCACCTCCCTGATGGCCTGCCAGGGTAGGGACTTCCACAGGCATGATCGTCACCTAGGGACCGAAAGCACATCTCTAACCCTGAGAAAGAGCTCTCTGGCTGCGCAGGCATTGTACTCCCACCCCCTAAAACTTCCAGGTCCTGCTCCTTACACTTCCCTTGGCTTCAGTAGTCCCACAGTCTCAGGGTTAATGCCCCTTACCTCCCTGGTGGCCTGCCAGGGCAGAGACTTCCACAGGCTCGGTTGCTCCCCAGGGTCCCAAAGCACATCTCTTAGCCAGGGTAAAATGCTCTCTGTCTGGGGAGGCATTATACCCACACCCCCTAAAAGTTACAGGTCCTGCTCCTTACACTTCCCTTAGGTCTAGCTCTCCCAGACTCCCATGGCTAATGCCCATCACATCCCTGATAGCCTGCCAGGGCAGAGACTTCCATAAGCTTGGTTGTTACCCAGGGTCGCAAAGCACATCTCTTACCCAGGGAAAATGCTCTCTGACTGTGCAGGCATTGTACCCACACCCCTAAAACTTCCAGGTCCTGCTCCTCACACTTCACTTGGGACTAGCACTCACAGACACCCAGGGCTAATGGCCCTCACCTCCCTGATGGCCTGCCAGGGCAGAGACTTCCACAGGCTTGGTTGTTACCAAGGATCTCAAAGCATATCTCTTTCCCAGGGAAAATGCTCCCTGGCTGTGATAGGCATTCTTCCCACACCCACTAAAACTTCCAGGTCCTGCTCCTTACTCTTCCCTTGGATCTAACACTCCCACAGTCTGAGGGTTAATGCCCCTCACCTCCCTGATGGCCTACCAGTGCAGAGACTCCCACAGGCTTGGTTGGTATCCAGGGTCCCAAAGCACATCTCTTACCCAGGGAAAATGTTCTCTGGCTGTGCAGGCATGGTACCTCCACCCCCTAAAATTTCCAGGTCCTGCTAATTATGCTTAACTTGGGTCTAGTACTCCCAGACACCCAGGAATAATGGCCCTCATATCCCTCAAGGCCTGCCAGGGCAGATACTTCCACAGGCTTGGTTGTTACCCAGGGTCCCAAAGTACATACCTTACCCACGAAAAATGCTCTCTGGCTGGGCAGGCAAGGTTCCCCCAACCCCTAAAACTTCCAGGTCCTGCTCCTTACACTTCCCTTGAGTCTAGTACTCCCAGACACCCAGGGCTAATGCCCCTCACCTCCCTGATGGCCTGCCAGGGCAGAGACTTCCACAGGTTTGGTGGTTACCCTGGATCCCATTGCACATCTCTTACCAAGGGAAAATGCTCTCTGGCTGTACAGACATTGTACCCACACCGCCTAAAACTTCTAGGTCCTGCTCCTTAAACGTCCCTTGGGTCTAGCACTCCCAGACACCTTGGGCTAATGGCCCTCACCTCCCTGATGGCCTGCCAGGGTAGAGACTTCCCTGGTTTTTTGTTACTCTGGGTCACAGAGCATATCTCCGACACAGGGTAAATGCTCTCTTGCTGGGCAGGCATTGTGCCCACACCCCCTAAAACTTCCAGGTTCTGCTCCTTACACTTACCTTGGGTCTATCAGTCTTACAGTCTCAGGGTTAAGGCCCCTCACCTCTCTGATCGCCTGCCAGGGCAGAGACTTCCACAGGCTTCGTTGTTACCCAGGGTCCCAAATCACATCTTTTTCCCAGGGAAAATGCTCTCTGGCTGGGCAAGCATGGTACCTCCACCCCCAAAACTTCCAGGTCCTGCTAATAACACTTCCCTGGGTCCAGCACTCCCAGATACCCAGGGCTAATGGCCCTCACATCCCTGATGGCCCGCCAGGGCAGAGACCTCCACAGGCTTTGTTGTTACCCAGGGTCCCAAAGTATATATGTTACCCAGGGAAAATGCACTATGGCTGGGCAGGCACTGTACCCACACCCCCTAAAACTTCCAGGTCCTGCTCCTTAAACTTCCATTGGCTCTAACGGTCCCACAGTCTCAGGGTTAATGCTCCTCACCTCCCTGATGGCCTGCCAGGGCAGAGACTTCCACAGGCTTAGTTGTTACCCAGGGAACCCAAATCATATCTCTTACCCTGGGAAAATGCTTTCTGGCTGTGCAGGCATGGTTCCTCCACCACCTAAAACTTCCAGGTCCTGCTCCATACACTTCCTTTGGGACTAGCACTCCCATACACCCAGGGCTAATGGCTCTCACCTCCCTGATGGCCTGCCAGTGTAGAGACTTCCACAGGTTTGGTTGTTACCCAGGGTCCCAAAGCACATCTCTTACCCATGGAAAATGCTCTCAGGCTGGGCAGGCATTGTTCCTCCACCACCTGAAACTTCCAGGTCCTGCTCCTTACACTTCCTTTGGGTCTAGCACTACCAGACACCCAGGGCTAATGTCCCTCACCTCCCTGATGGTGTGCCAGGGCAGAGACTTCCACAGGCTTGGCTGTTACTGAGGGTCCCAAAGCATATCTCTTACCCAGGGAAAATGACGTCTGGCTGGGCAGGCATTGTACTCACACCCTCTAAAACTTCCAGGTTCTGCTTCTTTCACTTCCCTTGGGTCTACCAGAGTCACAGTCTCAGGGTTAATGTCCCTCACCTCCCTAATGGCCTGCCAGGGCAGAGACTTGCACAGGCTTGGTTGTTACCCACGGTCCCAAAGCACATCTCTTTCCCAGGGAAAATGCTCTCTGGCTGGGCAGGCATGGTACCTCCACCGCCTAAAATGTCCAGGTCCTGCTAATTACACTTTCGTTGGGTCTTGCACTCCCAGACACCCAGGGATAATGGAGCTTACCTCCCTGAAGGCCTGCCAGGGCACAGACTTCCACAGGCTTTTTTGTTATCCAGGGTCCCAAAGCACATCTCTTAGCAGGGGAATATGCTCTCTGCCTGGGCAGGCATAGTACCCCCACCCCTTAAAACTTCCAGGTCCTGCTGCTTACACTTCCCTTTGGTCTAGCACTCCCAGAGCTAATGGCACTCACCTGTGTAATGGCCTGCCTGGGGAGAGACTTCCACAGTCTTGGGTGTTACCCAGGGTCCCAAAGCATATCTATTAACCAGGGAAAATGCACTCTGGCTTGGCAGGCATTGTACCCACACCCCCTAAAACTTCAACGTTCTGTTCCTTGCACTTCCCTTAGCTCGAACTGTCCCACAGTCTCAGGGTTATTGCCCCTCACCTTCCTGATGGCCTGCCAGGGCAGAGACTTCCACAGGCTTGGTTGTTACCCAGGGTCCCAAAGTATATCTCTTACCCTAGGAAAATGCACTCTGGCTGTGCAGGAATTGTACCCACACCGCATAAAACTTCCAGGTCCTGCTCCTTACACTTCCTTTTGGTCTAACAGTCCCACAGTCTCAGAGTTAATGCCCCTCAGCTCCTTGATGGCCTGCCAGGGCAGAGACATCGACAGGCATGGTTATTACCCCAGGTCCCAAAGCACATCTCTTACCTAGGGAAAATGATCTCTGGCTGGGCAGGCATGGTACCTCCACCCCCTTAAACATCCAGGTCCTGCTAATTATACTTCCCTTGGGTCTAGCACTGCCAGACACAAAGGGCTAATGGTCCTCACCTCCCAGATGGCCTGTCAGGTCAGAGACTTCCACAGGCTTAGTTGTTACCCAGGGTTCCAAAGCACATCTCTTACTCAGGGAAAATGCTCTCTGGCTGGGCTGGCATGGTTCCCCAACCCCTAAAACTTCCAGGTCCTGGTAGTTACACTTCCCTTGGGTCTAGCAGTCCCAGACACCTGGGCTAATGGCCCTCACCTCCCTTACGGCCTGCCAGGGCAGAGACTTCCGCAGGTTTAGTTGTTACCCAGGGTCCCAATACATATCTCTCACCAAGGGAAAGTGCTCTCTGCCTGAGGAGATTTGCTGGCATGCACCCTGGAGACTTCCGGAATCAGCCAGCCTCAGCATCAAGCATTGCCCAGCACGTGCCATCACAGCCTGGCTAGGCTTCAACAAACTCCCCTAGAGCGACTATTAAACCTGACTAGCAGTATTTAGAGAAATCCCTGCCAACAGCCAACTGGGCCATCTGGTCTAAAAAGCCCGTCAGGCCATCTGGTCATGCCATCTCTCAGGGGCATCTCGTCAAATGAGGACCAAGGGATATCTGGTCACACTTTCTCCCAGGGACTTCAGCTCCCACTAGGATTCCACCAGAACTCTACGGTCTTTGCCTGGAGATAGCTGCTGGCATTCCTCTAAAACTACCAGGGCCTGCTGTTAACACCTGCCTTGGGTCCAGCACTTCCAGACACCCAGGGCTAATGGCTCTCACCTCCCTGATGGCCTACCAGGGTAGGGACTTCCACAGGCTTGGTAGTTACCCAGGGTTCAAATGCACATCTCTTACACTGAGAAAAGGCTCTCTGGCTGCGCAGGCATTGTACCTCCACCCACTAAAACTTCCAGGTCCTGCTCCTTACACTTCCCCTGGCTCTAACCGTCCCACTGTCTCAGGCTTAATGCCCCCTACCTCCCTGATGGCCTGCTAGGGCAGAGACTTCCACAGGCGTGGTTGTTACCCAGGGTCCCAAAGCACATCTCTTACCCATGGTAAAATGCTTTCTGGCTGTGCAGGCATTATACCCACACCGCATAAAACTTACAGGTCCTGCATCCTACACTTCCCTTGGGTTTAGCACTCCCAGACACCCAGGGTTAATGCCCCTCAGCTCCCTGATAGCCTGCCAGGGCAGAGACTGCCACAGGCTTGGTTGTTACTCAGGGTCACAAAGCACATCTCTTACCCAGGGAAAATGCTCTCTGGCTGGGCAGGCATTATACCCACACCCCATAAAACTTCCAGGTCCTGCTCCTTACACTTCCCTTGGGTCTAACACTTCCAGACACCCAGGGCTAATGGCCCTCACCTCCCTGATGGCATGCCAGGGCAGAGACTGCCATAGGTTTGGTTGTTACCCAGGGTCACAATGCACATCTCTTACCAAGGGAAAATGCTCTCTGTCTGGGCAGGCATTGTACCCACACTCCCTGAAACTCCTAAGTCCAGCTCCTTACACTTCCCTTGGGTCTAGCACTCCCAGACACCCAGGGCTAATGACCCTCACCTCCCTGATGGCCTGCCAGGGTAGAGACTTCCACTGGTTTTTTGTTACTCTGGGTCCCAAAGCACATCTTTTACCCAGGGAAAATGCTCTCTGGCTGGGCAGGCATTGTACCCACACCAACTAAAACTTCCAGATTCTGCTCCTTACAATTCTCTTGGGTCTATCAGTCTGACAGACTCAGGGTTAATGCCCCTCACCGCTCTGATGGCCGGCCAGGGCAGAGACTTCCACAGGGTTGGTTGTTACCCAGGGTCCCAAGGCACGTCTCTTACCCAGGGAAAATGCTCTCTGGCTGTGCAGTCATGGTTCCTCCACCCCCTAAAATGTCCAGGTCCTGCTAATTACACTTCCCTTGGGTCTAGCACTTCCAGACACCCAGGGCTAATGGCCCTCACCTCCCTGGTGGCCTGCCAGGGTACAGAGTTCCACAGGCTTGATTGATATCCAGGGTCCCAAAGCACATCTCTTAGCCAGGGAAAATGCTCCCTAGCTGGGCAGGCATGGTACCCCAACCCCCCTAAAACTTCCAGATCCTTCTCCTTACACTTCCCTTGGCTCTAGCGGTCCCACAGTCTCAGGGTTAATGTTCCTCACCTCCCTGATTACCTGCCAGGGCAGAGACTTCCACAGGCTTGGTTGTTACCCCGGGTCCCAATGCACATCTCTTACACAGTGAAAATATTCTCTGGCTGGGTAGGCATGGTTCCCCCACCACCTATAACTTCCAGGTCCTGCTGCTTACACTTCCCTTGCATCTAGCACTCCCAGACACCCAGGGCTAATGGCCCTCACCTCCTGGATGGCCTGCCAGGGGAGAGAATTCCCCAGGCTTGGTCATTATCCAGGGTCCCGAAGCATATATCTTACCCAGGGAAAATGCACTCTGGCTGGGCAGGCATTGTACCCACATCCCCTATAACTTCCAGGTCCTGCTCCTTACACTTCCCTTGGCTCTAACGGTCCCACAGTGTCAGGGTTAATGCTCCTCACCTCCCTGATTACCTTCCAGAGCAGAGACTTCCACAGGCTTGGTTGTTACCCAGGGTCCCAAAGCATATCTCGTACCCTGGGAAAATGCTCTCTGGCTGGGCAGGCATGGTACCTCCACCCCTAAAACTTCCAGGTCCTGCTAATTACACTTCCCTTGGGTGCAGCACTCCCAGACACCCATAGAAACATAGAAACATAGAATTTGACTGCAGATAAGAACTGCTTCGCCCACCCAGTCTGCCCATTTCCCTACCTACTGGATAAGCTGCAGATCCTAGTTAACCAGCAGCCTACTTCTTCCTACCCCCCCCCCCAGAATTGCCTTATGACTGTCCCATGCAGGCTTGAATTCCACCACTGTTTTTGACTCCACAACCTCCTCCGAACGCAGTTCCATGCATCCACAACCCCTCTGTGAAAAAATACTTCCTTAAATTACCTCTGAGCCACCCCCCATCTTCAAATTGTGCCCTCTTGTTCTTGCACACCTCTTTTTTTGAAAGATGCTACCCACTTGTACTTTGTTGATTCGCTTCAGGTGCTTAAACATTTCTATCATGTCCCCCCTCTCCCTCCTCTTCTCGAGGCTATACATATTAAGCTCCTTAAGTCTCTCTTCATATGTCTTCCGATGCAGACCCTGCACCATTTTAGTTGCCCTCCTCTGGACAGCATCCATCCTGTCTATGTCTTTTCGGAGATTGGGTCTCCAGAACTGCACACAGTACTCCAGATGGGGTCTGACCAGCTGTCTGTACAGAGGGATAATAACTTCCTGTTTTCTACTGGTGATGCCTCTCCCTATGCATCCCAGTATCCAAGTATCCAGTATCCCAGTACCCAAGGCTAATGGCCCTCACCTCCCTGATGGCCTGCCAGGGATGAGACTTCCACAGGCTTAGTTGTTACCCAGGGTCCCAAAGCACATCTCTTACCCAGGGAAAATGATCTCTGGCTGGGCAGGCATGGTTCCCCCACCACCTGAAACTTCCAGGTCCAGCTCCTTACACTTCCTTTGGGTCTAGCACTCCCAGACACCCAGGGTTAATGCCCCTCACCTCCCTGATGGCGTGCCAGGGCAGAGACTTCCACAGGCTTGGTTGTTACTGAGGGTCCCAATGCATATCTGTTACCCAGGGAAAATGATGTCTGGCTGGGCAGGCATTGTACACACACCCTCTAAAACTTCCAGATTCTGCTCCTTACACTTCCCTTGGGTCTACCAGAGTCACAGTCTCAGGGTTAATGACCCTCAACTCCCTGATGGCCTGCCAGGGCAGAGACTTGCACAGACATGGTTGTTACCCAGGATCCCAAAGCACATCTCTTTCCCAGGGAAAATGCTGTCTGGCTGGGCAGGCATGGTACCTCCACCCCCAAAAATGTCCAGGTCCTGCTAATTACACTTCCGCTGGGTCTAGCACTCCCAGACACCCTGAGCTAATGGAGCTCACCTCCCTGAAGGCCTGCCAGGGCACAGACTTCCACAGGCTTGGTTGTTACCCAAGGTCCCAAAGCACATCTCTTAGCTGGGGAATATGCTCTTTGGCTGGGCAGGCATGGTACCACCACCCCCTAAAACTTCCAGGTCCTGCTGCTTACACTTCCCTTGGGTCTAGCACTCCCAGAGCTAATGGCCCTCAGCTCCGTAATGGCCTGCCAGGGGAGAGACTTCCACAGGCTTGATTGTTACCCAGGGTCCCAAAGCATATCTCTTACCCAGGGAAAATGCACTCTGGCTGGGCAGGCATTGTACCCACACTCCCTAAAACTTCCACGTTCTGCTCCTTACTCTTCCCTTAGCTCGAACGGTCCCACAATCTCAGGGTTAATGCCCCTCACCTTCCTGATGGCCTGCCATGGCAGAGACTTCCACAGGCTTCGTTGTTACCCAGGGCCCCAAAGCATATCTCTTAACCTAGGAAAATGCTCTCTGGTTGTGCAGGAATTGTACCCACACCCTCTAAAACTGCCAGGTTCTGCTCCTTACACCTCCCTTTGGTCTAACAGTCCCACACTCTCGGGGTTAATGCTCCTCAGCTCCCTGATGGCCTGCCAGGGCAGAGACATCCACAGGCATGGTTGTTACCCAGGGTACCAAAGCACATCTCTTACCCAGGGAAAATGATCTCTGGCTGTGCAGTGATGGTACCTCCACCCCCTAAAACGTCCAGGTCCTGCTAATTACACTTCCCTTGGGTCTAGCACTCTCAGACACCCAGGGCTAATGGCCCTCACCTCCCTAATGGCCTGCCATGGGAGAGACTTCCACAGGCTTGGTTGCTACCCAGGGTCCCAAAGCACATCTCTTAGCCAGGGAATATGCTCTCTGGCTAGGCAGACATGGTTCCCCCACCCCCTAAAACTTCCAGGTCCTGCTGCTTACACTTCCCTTTGGTCTAGCACTCCCAGAGCTAATGGCCCTCACTTCCGTAATAGCCTGCTAGGGTAGAGACTTCCACAGGCTTGGTTGTTACCCAGGGTCCCAAAGCATATCTCTTACACAGGGAAAATGCACTCTGGCTGGTCAGGCATTGTACCCACACCCCCTAAAACTTCCTCGTTCTGCTCTTTACACTTCCCTTAGCTCGAACGGTCCCACAGTCTCAGGGTTAATCCCCGTCACCTCCCTGATGGCCTGCCAGGGCAGAGACATCCACAGGCATGGTTGTTACCCAGGGTCCCAAAGCACATCTCTTACCCTGGGAAAATGCTCTCTGGCTGGGCAGGCATGGTACCTCCACCCCTTAAATGTCCAGGTCCTGCTAATTATACTTCCCTTGGGTCTAGCACTGCCAGACACCCAGGGCTAATAGCCCTCACCTCCCAGATGGCCTGCCAGGTCAGAGACTTCCACAGGCTTAGTTGTTACCCAGGGTCCCACTACATATCTCTCACCAAGGGAAAGTGCTTTCTGCCTGAGGAGATTTGCTGGCATGCACCCTGGAGACTTCCGGAATCAGCCTGCTAGCCTCAGCATCAAGCCATGCCCAGCACGTGCCATCACAGCCTGGCTAGGCTTTAACAAACTCCCCTAGAGCGACTATTAAGCCCGACCAGCACTATTTAGAGAAATCCCTGCCAACAGCCAGCTGGGCCATCTGGTCTAAAAAGCCCGTCAGGCCATCTGGTCATGCCATCTCTCAGGGGCATCTCGTCAAAGCAGGATCTAGGGACATCTGGTCACACTTTCTCCCAGGGATTTCAGCTCCCTCTAGGATTCCACCAGGACTCTATGGTCTTAGCCTGGAGACAGCTGCTTGCATTCCCCTAAAACAATAGTTCTCAGACTTTGTCACAGTGAGCCTCCCCAAATCCATGGAAAAGATTTTGAGCCTCCCCCAAAAGCTGAAATAATCTTGGGCCTCCCCAAAGAAAAATAACATTCTGTACTTTGTGCAGTACACCATGAATACATTTAAACCCATTTGAGTACTTGGCTCACATTCAGCTCTTTGTCTTATACTGACGTGGGACCTTTGAAAAAGAGCTCCTGTGCTCAAAGGTGTTATCTGAATAACAAATAAAATAAACAAATATTATTATTCAGCTTGATTGAAGCCCCCCCCACCACCACAGGCCAGCCTACTTGGTCTGCTATTTTCATTCTTGAACCATTATACCCCTTGTTGCAGTACTTTCATGTGTCAGACTGTTTTCTCTCTATATAAAATAACCTTCCTACATACTTTGCCTCCCCTCTTTCCCTGCTCCTGAGCAACATATCTGGGATTACTTTGCTCCTTCCTGCTATTGCTCTATTAGCACTTCTATGCTCAGCCCTTGTATATGGGCTGTTTTGCCATCAGTCTACACATTGATCAGTTACCACCACTCATTATTTATTGTTCATATTTGTTTGCACTATTGCTCATTACGTATTTCTTGTTTTGCAGTTATCTTTTGTAATGCAATCACTCCTACCATTCTCTGGTACACCTGAAATGTGCCTTGGCTCATTTACCTTCCTTGTCACCTATTAGTAAATAAACACATTAAATTCACCTACTAGTATCCTCTTTCAGTTTGCTTCATCTCTTCACACAAAATATATAAAACTCAATATGTAAATACAGTACTTTTTTCTGACCTGCTTGAGCCTCCCCTGGAACAGGTTGGGGCCTCCCAAGGGAGGCTGGCCTCACCATTTGAGAACCCCTGCCCTAAAACTACCAGGGCCTGCTGTTAATACCTCCCTTAGGTCTAGCACTTCCAGTCACCCAGGGCTAATGGCACTCACCTCCCTGAATGGCCTGCCAGGGGAGAGACTTCCACAGGCTTGGTTGTTACCCAGGGTCCCAAAGCATATCTCTTACCCAGGGAAAATGCACTCTGGCGGGCAGGCATTGTACCCACACCACCTAAAACTTCCAGGTTCTGCTCCTTAAACATCCCTTTGGTCTAACAGTCCCACAGTCTTGGGATTAATGCCCCTCAGCTCCCTGATGGCCTGCCAGGGCAGAGACATCCACAGGCATGGTTGTTACCCAGGTTCCCAAAGCACATCTCTTACACAGGGAAAATGCTCTCTGGCTGGGCTGGCATGGTACCTCTACCCCCTTAAACGTCCAGGTCCTGCTAATTATAGTTCCCTTGGGTCTAGCACTGCCAGACACCCAGGGCTAATGGCCCTCACCTCCCAGATGGCCTGCCAGGTCAGAGACTTCCACAGGCTTAGTTGTTACCCAGGGTTCCAAAGCACATCTCTTACACAGGGAAAATGCTCTCTGGCTGGGCAGGCATGGTTCCCCCAACCCCTAAAATTTCCAGGTCCTGGTAGTTACACTTCCCTTGGGTCTACCACTCCCAGACACCCAGGGCTAAAGGCCCTCACTTCCCTGACAGCCTGCCAGGGCAGAGACTTCCACAGGCTTTGTTGTTACCCAGGGTCCCAATACATATCTCTCACCAAGGGAAAGTGCTCTCTGCCTGAGGAGAATTGCTGGCATGCACCCTGGAGACTTCCGGAATCAGCCTGCCAACCTCAGCATCAAGCCATGCCCAGCACGTGCCATCACAGCCTGGCTAAGCTTCAAAAAGCTCCCCTAGAATGACTATTAAGCCCGACCAGCACTATTTAGAGAAATCCCTGCCAACAGCCAGCTGGGCCATCTGGTCATGCCATCTGTCAGGGGCAACTCGTCAAAGCAGGACCAAGAGACATCTGGTCGCACTTTCTCCCAGGGACTTCAGCTCCCACTAGGATTCCACCGGGACTCTATGGTCTTAGCCTGGAGACAGCTGCTGGCATTCCGCTAAAACTACCAGTGTCTGCTGTTAACACCTCCCTTGGGTCTAGCACTCCCAGACACCCAGGGCTAATGCCCCTCACCTCCCTGATAGCCTGCCAAGGGCAGAGACTGCCACAGGCTTGGTTGTTACCCAGGGTCGCAAAGCACATCTCTTACCCAGGGAAAATGCTCTCTGGCCTGTCAGGCATTGTACCCACAGCCCCTGAAACTCCTAGGTCCTGCTCCTTACACTTCCCTTGGGGCTAGCTCTCCCAGACACCCAGGGCAAATGGCCCTCACCTCCCTGATGGCCTGCCAGGGTATGGACTTCCACTGGTTTTTTGTTACTCTGGGTCCCAAAGCATATCTCTTACCCAGGGAAAATGCTCTCTGGCTGGGCAGGCATTGTACCCACACCCACTAAAACTTCCAGGTTTTGCTCCTTACAATTCCCTTTTGTCTATCAGTCTGACAGTCTCAGGGTTAATGCCCCTCACCGCCCTGATGGCCTGCCAGGGCAGAGACTTCCACAGGGTTGGTTGTTACCCAGGGTCCCAATGCACGTCTCTTACCCAGGGAAAATGCTCTCTGGATGTGCAGTCATGGTACCTCCACTCCCTAAAATGACCAGGTCCTGCTAATTACACTTCCCTTGGGTCTAGCACTCCCAGACACCCAGGGCTAATGGCCCTCACCTCCCTGGTGGCCTGCCTGGGTACAGACTTCCACAGGCTTGATTGTTACCCAGAGTCCCAAAGCACATCTCTAAGCCAGGGAAAATGCTCCCTAGCTGGGCAGGCATGGTACCCCCACCCCCATAAACTTCCAGGTCCTGCTGCTTACACTTCCCTTGGGTCTAGCACTTCCAGACACCCAGGGCTAATAACCCTCACCTCCCTGATGGCCTGCCATGGGAGAGACTTCCACAGGCTTGGCTGTTACCCAGGGTCCCAAAGCATATCTCTTACCCAGGGAAAATGCACTCTGGTTGGGCAGGCATGATACCTCCTCACCCTAAAACTTCCAGGTCCTGCTAATTATACTTCCCTTTGATCTAGCACTCCCAGACACCCAGGGCTCATGACATTCACCTCCCTGATGGCCTGCCAGGGCAGAGACTTCCACAGGCTTGGTTGTTACACAGGGTCCCACAGCACATCTCTTACACAGTGAAAATGCTCTCTGGCTGGGCAGGCATGGTTCCCCCACCACCTAAAACTTGCAGAGCCTGCTCCTGGCACTTCCTTTGGGTCTAGCACTCCCAGACACCCAGGGTTAATGCCCCTCCCCTCCCTGATGGCGTGCCAGGCAGAGACTTCCTCAGGCTTTGTTGTTACCCAGGGTCCCAGAGCATATCTCTGACATAGGGAAAATGCTCTCTGGCTGGGCAGGCATTGTAACCACACCCCCTAAAACTTCCAGGTTCTGCTCCTTACACTTCCCTTGGGTCTATCAGTCTTACAGCCTCAGGGTTAATGCCCCTCACCTTCCTGATGGCCTGCCAGGGCAGAGACTTCCACAGGCTTGGTTGTTACCCAGGGTCCCAAAGCACATCTCTTTCCCAGGAAAAATGCTCTCTGGCTGTGCAGGCATGGTACCTGCACCCTCTAAAACGTCCAGGTCCTGCTAATTACAATTCCCTTGGGTCTAGCACTCCCAGACACCCAGGGCTAATGGCCCTCACCTCCCTGATGGCCTGCCAGGGCAGTGACTTCCACAGGCTTGGTTGTTACCCAGGGTCCCAAAGCATATCCCTTACCCCGGGAAAATGCAATCTGGCTAAAACAGGCATTGTACCCACACACCCTTAAACTTCCAGGTCCTGCTCCTTACACTTCCCTTGGCTTGAACAGTCCCACAGTGTCAGGGTTAATGCCCTTTACCTCCCTGATGGTCTGCCAGGTCAGAGACTTCCGCAGGCTTGGTTGTTACCCAGGGTTGCAAAACACATCTCTTACCCAGGGAAAATGCTCTCTGGCTGGGCAGGCATTATACCCACACCCCCTAAAACTTCCAGGTCTTGCTCCTTACACTTCCTTTGGGTCTAGCACTCCCAGACACCCGGGGCTACTGCCCCTCACCTCCCTGATGGCCTGCCAGGGCAGAAACTTCCACAGATTTGGTTGTTATCCAGGGTCCCAATGCACATCTCTTATCAAGGGAAAATGCTCAATGGCTGGGCAGGCATTGTACCCACACCCCCTAAAACTCCTAGGTCCTGCTCCTTACACTTCCCTTGGGTCTAGCACTCCCAGACACCGAAGGCTAATGGCCCTCACCTCCCTGATAGTCTGCCGGGGTAGAGACTTCCACTGGTTTTTTGTTACTCTGGGTCCCAAAGCATATCTCTTACCCAGGGAAAATGCTCTCTGGCTGGGCAGGCATTGTTCCCTCACCCACTAAAACTTCCAGGTTCTGCTCCTTACAATTCCCTTGGGTCTATCAGTCTGACAGTCTCCGGGTTAATGCCCCTCACTGCCCTGATGGCCTGCCATGGCTGAGACTTCCACAGGTTTGGTTGTTACCCAGAGTCCCAAAGCACGTCTCTTAACAGGGAAAATGCTCTCTGGCTGTGCAGTCATGGTACCTCCACCACCCCCTAAGATGTCCAGGTCCTGCTAATTACACTTCCCTTGGGTCTAGCACTCCCAGACACCCAGGGCTAACGGCGCTCACCTCCCTTGTGGCCTGCCAGGGTACAGACTTCCACAGGCTTGATTGTTACCCAGGGTCCCAAAGCACATCTCTTAGCCAGGAAAAATGCTCCTTAGCTGAGCAGGCATGGTACCCCCACCCCCTAAAACTTCCAGGTCCTGCTGCTTAAACTTCCCTTGGGTCTAGCACTCCCAGACACCCAGGGCTAATAGCCCTCACCTCCCTGATGGCCTGCCATGGGAGAGACTTCCACAGGCTTGGCTGTTACCCCCGGTCCCAAAGCATATCTCTTACCCAGGGAAAATGCTGGCATTGTACCCACACACCCTAAAACTTCCAGGTTCTGCTCCTTACACTTCCCTTGGGTCTACCAGAGTCACAGTCTCTGGGTTAATGCCCCTCACCTCCCTGATGGCCTGCCAGGGCAGAGACTTGCACAGGCTTGGTTGTTACCTAGGGGTCCCAAAGCACATAGTCTTTCCCAGGGAAAATGCTCTCTGGCTGGGCAGGCATGGTACCTCCACCCCCTAAAATGTCCAGGTCCTGCTAATTACAATTCCGTTGGTTCTAGCACTTCCAGACTCCCAGGGCTAATGGAGCTCACCTCCCTGAAGGCCTGCCAGGGCACAGAATTCCACAGGCTTGGTTGTTACCCAGGGTCCCAAAGCACATCTCTTAGCCAGGGAATATGCTCTCTGGCTGGGCAGGCATGGTACCCCCACCCCCTAAAACTTCCAGGTCCTGCTGCTTACACTTCCCTTGGGTCTAGCACGCCCAGAGCTAATGGCCCTCACCTCCGTAATGGCCTGCCAGGGGAGAGACTTCCACAGGCTTGGTTGGTACCCAGGGTCCCAAAGCATATCTCTTTCAAAGGGAAAATGCACTCTGGATGGGCAGGCATTGTACCCACACCCCCCTAAAATTTCCTCGTTCTGCTCCATACACTTCCCTTAGCTCGAAGGGTCCCACAGTCTCAGGGTTAATGCCTGTCACCTCCCTGATGGCCTGCCAGGGCAGAGACATCCACAGGCATGATTGTTACCCAGGGTCCCAAAGCACATCTCTTACCCAGGGAAAATGCTCTCTGGCTGGGCAGGCATGATACCTCCACCCCCTTAAACGTCCAGGTTCTGCTAATTATACTTCCCTTGGGTCTAGTACTGCCAGACACCCAGGGCTAATGGCCCTCACCTCCCAGATGGTCTGCCAGGTCAGAGACTTCCACAGGCTTAGTTGTTACCCAGGGTTCCAAAGCACATCTCTTACTCTGGGAAAATGCTGTCTGGCTGGGCAGGCATGGTTCCCCCAACCCTAAAACTTCCAGGTCCTGGTAGTTACATGTCCCCGGGGTCTAGCATTCCCAGTCACCCAGAGCTAATGGCCCTCACCTCCCTGATGGCCTGCCAGGGCAGAGACTTCCACGGGCTTAGTTGTTACCCAGGGTCCCAATACATATCTCTCACCAAGGGAAAGTGCTCTCTGCCTGAGGAGAATTGCTGGCATGCACCCTGGAGACTTCCGGAATCAGCCTGCTAGCCTCAGCATAAAGCCATGCCCAGCACGTGCCATCACAGCCTGGCTAGGCTTCAACAACCTCCCCTTAAGCAACTATTAAGCCCGACCAGCACTATTTAGAGAAATCCCTGCCAACAGTCAGCTGGGCTATCTGGTCTAAAAAGCCCGTCAGGCCATCTGGTCATGCCATCTCTCAGGGGCATCTCGTCAAACCAGGACCAAGGGACATCTGGTCACACTTTCTCCCAGGGATTTCAGCTCCCTCTAGGATTCCACCAGGACTCTATGGTCTTAGTCTGGAGACAGCTGCTGGCATTCCCCTAAAACTACCAGGGCCTGCTGTTAACACCTCCCTTGGGTCTAGCACTTCCAGACACCCAGGGCTAATGGCACTCACCACCCTGATGGCCTGCCAGGGGAGAGACTTCCACAGGCTTGGTTGTTACCCAGGGTCCCAAAGCATATCTCTTACCCAGGGAAAATGCACTCTGGCTGGGCAGACATTGTACCCACACCCCCTAAATCTTCCACGTTCTGCTCCTTACACTTCTCTTAGCTCGAACGGTCCCACAGTCTCATTGTTAATGCCCCTCACCTCCCTGATGTCCTGCCAGGGCAGAGACTTCCAGAGGCTTGGTTGTTACCCAGGGTCCCAAAGCATATCTCTTACCCTAGGAAAATGCTCTATGGCTGTGCAGAAATTGTACCCACACCCCCTAAAACTTCCAGGTTCTGCTCCTTACACTTCCCTTTGGTCTAACAGTCCCACAGTCTCGGGGTTAATGCCCCTCAGCTCCCTGATGGCCTGCCAGGTCAGAGACTTCCACAGGCTTAGTTGTTACCCAGGGTTCCAAAGCACATCTCTTACCCAGGGAAAATGCTCTCTGGCAGGGCAGGCATGGTTCCCCCAACCCCTAAAACTTCCAGGTCCTGGTAGTTAAACTTCCCTTGGGTCCAGCACTCCCAGACACCCAGGGCTAATGGCCCTCTACTCCCAGATGGCCTGCCAGGGCAGAGGCTTCCACAGGCTTAGTTGTTACCCAGGGTCCCTATACATATCTCTCACCAAGGAAAAGTGCTCTCTGCCTGAGGAGAATTGCTGGCATGCACCCTGGAGACTTCTGGAATCAGCCTGCCAGCCTCAGCATCAAGCCATGCCCAGCACGTGCCATTACAGCCTGGCTACATAGAAACATTGAAACTTAGAAGTTGATGGCAGATAAGGACAGCAAGGCCCATCCAGTCTGCCCATTTCTTTTTCTACCTTATAAATGTGCCATCGGCCTTTGCTCTGTCAGTGGCCTATCTATTCATAGTCATTTGTATTGCTCCCTTATGCCTATCCCATGCCTGTTTGAAGCCCTGCACTGTATTCATAGCCAGCATGTGTCTTGTGGTAAGCCATTCCATGCATCCACCACCCTTTCTGTGAAAAAGAATTTCCTCACATTCCCCCTTAATCGGCCTCCCTCTAATCTCATGCTGTGTCCTCTTGTCCTGCTATTTTTCTTATATTTAAACACGTTAGACTCTTTCACCTTGTTTATGCCCTTAAGGTGTTTGAATGCCTCGATCATATCACCTCTCTCCTCCTTTGCTCAAGGGTATACATATTGAGCTCCGTTAATCTGTCCTCATATGTCTTCTGATGCAGTCCCTGCACCATTTTGTTTGCCCTTCTCTGGACTGCCTCAATTTGGTTAATGTCCTTGTGAAGGTGTGGCCTCAATACTGCACGCAGTACTCCAGATGGGGCCTAACCAGTGTCTTCATGCAGAGGGATTATTACCTCCCTCTTCGACTTGTGATACCCTACTAATACCTTACAACACCCCCCTAGCTTACCTACTGCTTTGGGTCTGCTTGGATGATTTAGGTCATCAGTGATGATGATGCCCAAGTCTCTTTCTTCCTTTGTGACTGCTAGCAACTCCTCCCAGCCTATAGGTGGCTTCAAGATTTCTCTTCCCTATGTGCATGATTTTGCACTTCTTAGCATTAAATCCCAGTTGCCACTCTTCTGACCATTCTGCTAGTTTATCCAGCTCTCTTCTCATTCTGCCCATCTGGATCATCTACTCTGTTGCAGATCTTGGTGTCATCTGCAAACAGACAAGCCTTACCCTCTAGTCCATCTGCAAGGTCACTAATGAAGATGTTGAAGAGGACAGCCCCAGGACTGATCCTAATTACCCCACTGTGACTTGCATCTCTTCTGACTGTATACCATTTACCACCACTCTCTGTTTTCTGCCGTCAACCAGTTTGCCATCCAGTTGACCAACCTGACCCACCCGAGCCTACCCAGCTTATTTATCAATCTTCTATGTGAAACAGTGTCAAAGCTTTGCTGAAGTCAAGATAGCGACATCAACTGCTCCCCTTGGTCCACCACTCTGGTTTCCCAGTCAAAAGAAATCTATGAGATTAGTTTGACAGGACCTTCCTTTGTAAACCCATGCTGTCTTGGATCCTGTGCCCCTATGGATTCCAGGTGTTGCACTATCCTTTCCTAAGGAGTGCCTCCATAATCTTGCCCACTACTGAGGTAAGACTGACCGGTCTGTAGTTCCTGCCTCCTCCCTACCACTCTTGTGGGTGGGATCACATGAGCCCTTCTCCAGTCTTCAGGATCCTCCTGTGCTCAGAGACTCACTAAACAATTCTGCTAATGGCTCTGCTAGTTCCTCCTTTAGCTCCTTAAGGTACCCTGGGATGTATGCCATCAGGTCCCATTGCCTTATCCACCCTGAGCTTAGCAAGCTCTTGTAGGACCCTTTCTTTGTGAAGGAGTAGTGCTCACCCTCCTCACCCCTGTGTCCATGATGCTGAGCTGTGGCCCTGCCCTACCTTCTTCAGTAAATACTGAGCAAAAGTATCTATTTAGGATAGATGCCTTTACAGGGTCCTCCTCCTCATGCTCCCTTTTCTCCATTAAGATTAGCAATCCCCTCTGGACCTTCTCCTTTCACTAATGTATCTATAGAAAGTCTGTCCATACATACTTTTACTGTTTCGTACTGAGTGTTTCCTCAGTTTGGGACTTTGCCTGCCTTACTGCCTTACCTGCTTCCCTTAGGGCAGTTTGGTATGCCTCCATCTTCATCCTGTTGTGTTCCCTTTATATTTCCTGAAGGCCAGCCTTTGGCTCTGACCTTTTCCGCTACTGTATTTGAGAACCAAAGTGGTTTCCTTCTTCTTGCACTTCCTTTTCTGTCTAACACAATGGGATGTTGCTCAGTATTGCATCCTTAATGCTTGCCCACTTTGCCTGCCCCTCACCTGTGTTTCTTTTTGCCAGGGCTAGCTTAACTCTGTTGGCCATCTTATCAAAGTCAGCTCCTCTGAAGTCCCATATTTTGCCTTGGAATGGGATGATTTAGATGTAGTAGCTAAATTGAACCATACCATGTGATGGTCGCTGGCCCCAGGTGACCTTCTACCTGAGATCTGTGATCCTTCTTTGTTAGTCAGTACTAGATCTAGGATAGCCCTGTCTCTTGTGGGTTGCTGTACCAGTTGTTTGAGGCCCTCCCCTGCAGGGAATCCACTATGAGTCTAGTTCTGGCAGATGTTCCTGCTGGTATTGACCAATTTGTATCCGGCATGTTGAAGTCTCCCATTATCAGAACCTCCCCTTTAGCTGTCATGTTTTGTATATCTTCTAACAGTAATGTGTCTATGTCCTCCCTCTGGTCTGGGGGCCTGTAGACAACCCCAGTTCTTATGGCTGTCCCATTTCCTGTTTCCAGGGTGACCCACAGTTCTTCTGGCTCCTTATGTGTATTCTAGGCTAGGCTTCAACAAACTCCCCTAGAGCAACTATTAAGCCCGACCAGCACTATTTAGAGAAATCCCTGCCAACAGCCAGCTGGGCCATCTGGTCTAAAACGCCCGTCAGGCAATCTAGTCATGCCATCTGTCAGGGGCATCTCGTCAAACCAGGACCAAGGGACATCTGGTCACACTTTCTCCAAGGGAGTTCAGTTCCCACTAGGAATCCACCAGGACTCTATGGTCTTAGCCCGGAGACAGCTGCTGGCATTCCCCTAAACCTACCAGGGCCTGCTGTTAACACCTCCCTTGGGCCTAGCACTCCGAGACACCCAGGGCTAATGCCCCTCACCTCCCTGATAGCCTGCCAGGGCAGAGACTGAAACAGGCTTGGTTGTTACCCAGGGTCGCAAAGCACATCTGTTACCCAGGGAAAATGCTCCCTGGCCTGGCAGGCATTGTACCCACACCCCTAAAACTCCTAGGTCCTGCTCCTTACACTTCTCTTGGGTCTAGCACTTCCAGACACCCAGGGCTAATGGCTTTCACCTCCCTGATGGCCTGCCAGGGTACAGACATCCACTGGTTTTTTGTTACTCTGGGTCCCAAAGCATATCTCGTACCCAGGAAAAATGCTCTCTGGCTGGGCAGGCATTGTACCCACATCCACAAAAACTTCCAGGTTCTGCTCCTTACAATTCCCTTGGGTCTATCAGTCTGACCGTCTCAGGGATAATGCCCCTCACTGTCCTGATGGCCTGCCAGGGCAGAGACTTCCACAGGGTTGGTTGTTACCCAGGGTCCCAATGCAAGTCTCTTACCCAGGGAAAATGCTCTCTTGATGTGCAGTCATGGTACCTCCACCCCCTAAAATGTCCAGGTCCTGCTAATTACACTTCCCTTGGGTCTAGCACTCCCAGACACCCAGGGCTAATGGCACTCACCTCCCTGGTGGCCTGCCAGGGTACAGACTTCCACAGGCTTGATTGTTACCCAGAGTCCCAAAGCACATCTCTAAGCCAGGGAAAATGCTCCCTAGCTGGGCAGGCATGGTACCCCAACCCCCTAAAACTTCCAGGTACTGCTGCTTACACTTCCCTTGGGTCTAGCACTTCCAGACACCCAGGACTAATAGCCCTCACCTCCCTGAAGGCCTGCCAGGGGAGAGAATTCCACAGGGTTGGCTGTTACCCAGGGTCCCAAAGCATATCTTTTACCCAGGGAAAATGCACTCTGGTTGGGCAGGCATGATACCTCCACACCCTAAAACTTCCAGGTCCTGCTAATTATACTTCCCTTTCGTCTAGTACTCCCAGACAGCCAGGGCTAATGGCCTTCACCTCCCTGTTGGCCTGCCTGGGCAGAGACTTCCACAGGCTTGGTTGTTACCCAGGGTCCCAAAGCACATCTCTTACACAGTGAAAATGCTCTCTGGCTGGGCAGGCATGGTTCCCCCACCACCTAAAACTTCCAGAGACTGCTCCAGACACTTCCTTTGGGTCTAGCACTCCCAGACACCCAGGGTTAATGCCCCTCACCTCCCTGATGGCGAGCCATGGCAGAGACTTCCACAGGCTTGGTTGTTACTCAGGGTCCCAAAGCATATCTCTTACCCAGGGAAAATGATGTCTGGCTAAGGAGGCATTGTACCCACACCCAGTAAAGCTTCCAGGTTCTGCTCCTTACACTTCCCTTATGTCTACCAGAGTCACAGTCTCAGGAATAATGCCCCCTCACCTCCCTGATGGCCAGCCAGGGCAGAGACTTGCACAGGCTTGGTTGTCACCCAGGGTCCCAAAGCACATCCCTTACACAGGGAAAATGCTCTCTGGCTGGGCAGGCATGGTACCTCCACCCCCTAAAATGTCCAGGACCTGCTAATTACACTTCTGTTGTGTCTAGCACTCCCAGACACCCAGGGCAAATGGAGCTCACCTCCCTGAAGGCCAGCCAGGGCACAGACGTCCACAGGCTTGGTTGTTACCCAGGGTCCCAAAGCACATCTCTTAGCCAGGGAAAATGCTCTCTGGCTGGGCAGGCATGGTACCTCCAACCCTAAAACTTCCAGGTCCTGCTAATTACACTTCCCTTGGGTCTAGCACTCCCAGACACACAGGGATAATGGCTGTCACCTACCTGATGACCTGCCAGGGCAGAGACTTCCACAGGCTTGGTTGTTACCCTGGGTCCCAATGCACATCCCTTAATAAGGGAAAATCCTTTTTGGCTGGGCATTCATTGTACCCACACCCCCCCTAAAACTTCTAGGTCCTGCTCCTTACACTTCCCTTGGGTCTAGCACTCCCAGACACCCAGGGCTAATGGCCCTCACCTCCCTGATGGCCTGCCAGGGTAGAGACTTCCATTGGTTTTTTGTTACCCTGGATCCCATAGCATATCTCTTACCCAGGGAAAATGCTCTCTGGCTGGGCAGGCATTGTACCCACACCCACTAAAACTTCCAGGTTCAGCTTCTTACAATTCCCTTGGCTCTATCAGTCTCACAGTCTCAGGGTTAATGCCCCTCACCGCCCTGATGGCCTGCCAAGGCAGGGACTTCCACAGGGTTGGTTGTTAGCCAGGGTCCCAAAGCACATCTCTTACCCAGGGAAAATGCTCTCTGGCTTGGCAGGCATGGTACCCCCACCCCCTAAAACTTCCAGGTAATGCTGCTTACACTTCCCTTGGGTCTAGTACTCCCAGACACCCAGGGCTAATAGCCCTCACCTCCCTGATGGCCTGCCATGGGAGAGACTTCCACAGGCTTGGTCGTTACCCAGGGTCCCAAAGCATATCTCTTACCCCGGAAATATGCACTCTGGCTGGGCAAGCATTGTACCCACACCCCCTATAACTTCCAGGTCCGGCTCCTTACACTTTCCTCGGCATTAACGGTCCCACAGTCTCAGGGTTCATGTCCCTCACCTCCCTGATGGCCTGCCAGGGCAGTGACTTCCACAGGCTTGGTTGTTACCCAGGGTAACAAAGCATATCTCTCACCTTGGGAAAATGCTCTCTGGCCGGGTAGGCAGGGTACCTCCACCCCTAAAACTTCCAGGTCCTGCTAATTACACTTCCCTTGGGTCCAGCACTCACAGATACCCAAGGCTAATAGCCCTCACCTCCCTGATGGCCTGTCAGGGCAGAGACTTCCTCAGGCTTGGTTGTTACCCAGGGTCCCAAACCACATCTCTTACCCACGGAAAATGCTCTCTGGCTGGGCAGGCATGGTTCCCCCAGGACCTGAAACTTCCAGGTCCTGCTCCTTACACTTCCTTTGGGTCTAGCGCTCCCAGACATACAGGGCTAATGCCCCTCACCTCCCTGACGGCATGCCAGGGCAGAGACTTCCACAGGCTTGGTTGGTACCGAGGGTCCCAAAGCATATCTTTTACCCAGGAAAAATGATCTCTGGCTGGGCAGGCTTTGTACCGACACCCTCTAAAACTTCCAGGTTCTGCTCCTTACAATTCCCTTGGGTCTACCAGAGTCAGCATCTCAGGGTTAATGCCCCTCACCTCCCTGATGGCCTCCCAGGGCAGAGACTTGCATCGGCTTGGTTTTTACCCAGGGTCCCAAAGCACACCTCTTACCTAGGGAAAATGCTCGCTGCCTGTGCAGGCATGGTACCTCCACCCCTAAAACGTTCAGGTCCTGCTAATTACAATTCCCATGGCTCTAGGACTCCCAGACACCCAGGGCTAATGGCCCTCACCTCCCTGATGGCCTGCCAGGGTACAGACTTCCACAGGGTTGGTTGTTACTCCGGGTCTGAAAGCACATTTCTTACCTAGGGAAAATGCTCTCTGGCTGTGGAGGCATGGTACCCCAACCCCCTAAAACTTCCAGGTCCTGCTGCTTACACTTCCCTTGGGTCTAGCACTCCCAGACTCCCCGAGCTAATGGCCCTCACCTCTGTAATGGCCTGCCAGCGGAGAGACTTCCAAAGGCTTGGTTGTTACCCAGGGTCCCGAAGCATATCTCTTACCCAGGGAAAATGCTCTCTGATTGGGCAGGCATTGTAAACACACTACTAAAACTTCCAGGTCTTGCTCCTTACACTTCCCTTAGGTCTAGCACTCCCAGGCACCCAGGGCTAATGCCTCTCACCTCCCTGATGGCCTGCCAGGGTAGGAACTTCCACAGGCTTGGTTGTTACCCCGGGCACCAAAGCACAACTTTTACCCAGGGAAAATGTTCTCTTGCTATGCTGGCATTGTACCCACGCCCCCTACAACTTCCAGGTCCTGCTCCTTACACTTCCCTTGGCTCTAGCACTCCCAGACAGCCAGGGCTTCTGGCTCTCACCTCCCTGATGGCCTGCCAGGGCCGAGACTTCCACAGGCTTGGTTGTTACCCAGGGTCCCAAAGCACATATCTTACACAGGGAAAATGCTCTCTGGCTGGGCAAGCATGGTACCCCCATCCCCTAAAACTTCCAAGTCCTGCTGCTTACACTTCCCTTGGGTTTAGCACTCCCAGACACCCAGGGCTAATTACCCTCACCACCCTGATGGCCTGCCAGTGGAGAGACTTCCACAGGCTTGGTTGTTACCCAGGGTCCCAAAGCATATCTCTTACCCAGGGAACATGCACTCTGGCTGGGCAGGCATTGTACTCACACCCTCTAAAACTTCCAGGTCCTGCTCCTTACACTTCCCTTGGCTCTATCAGTCCCACAGTCTCAGGGTTAATGCCCCTTACCTCCCTGATCACCTGCCAGGGCAGAGACTTCCACAGACTTGGTTGCCACCCAGGGTCCCATAGCATATCTCTTACCCTGGGAAAATGCTATCTGGCTGGGCAGGCATGGTACCTCCACCCCCTAAAACTTCCAGGTCCTGCTAATTACAATTTCCTTGGGTCCAGCACTCCCAGACTCCCAAGGCTAATGGCCCTCTCTTCCCTGATGGCCTGACAGGGACGAAACTTCCACAGGTTTGTTTGTTACCCAGGGTCCCAAAGCACATCTCTTACCCAGGGAAAATGCTCTCTGGCTGGGAAGGCATGGTTCCCCAACCACCTGAAACTTCCAGGTCCTGCTCCTTACCTTTCCGTTTCGTCTAGCACTCCCAGACACCCAGGGCTAATGCCACTCACCTCTCCGATGGCGTGCCAGGGCAGAGATTTCCACAGGCTTGGTTATTACTGAGGCTCCAAAAGCATATCTCTTACCCAGGGAAAATGATGTCTGGCTGGGCAGGCATTGTACCCACACCCTCTAAAACTTCCAGGTTCTGCTTCTTTCACTTCCCTTCGGCCTACCAGAGTCACAGTCTCTGGGTTAATGCCCCTCACCTCCCTGATGGCCTGCCAGGGCAGAGACTTGCACAGGCTTGGTTGTTACCCAGGGTCCCAAAGCACATAGTCTTTACCAGGGAAACTGCTCTCTGGCTGGGTAGGCATGGTACCCCCAGCCCCTAAAACGTCCTGGTTCTGCTAATTACACTTCCGTTGGTTCTAGCACTTCCAGACACCCAGGGCTAAAGGAGCTCACCTCCCTGAAGGCCTGTCAGGGCACAGAATTCCATAGGCTTGGTTGTTACCCAGGGTCCCAAAGCACATCTCTTAGCCAGGGAAAATGCTGTCTGGCTGGGCAGGCATGGTACCTCTACCCCCTTAAACGTCCAGCTCCTGCTGCTTACACTTCCCTTGAGTCTAGCACTCCCAGAGCTGATGGCCCTCACCTCTGTAATGGCCTGCCAGGGGAGAGACTTCCACAAGCTTGGTTGTTACCAATGGTCCCAAAGCATATCTCTTACCAAGGGAAAATGTACTCTGGCTGGGCAGGCATTGTACCCACACCCCCCCAAAACTTCCTCGTTCTGCTCCTTACACTTCCCTTAGATTGAACGGTCCCACAGTCTCAGGGTTAATGCCCCTTACCTCCCTGATGGCCTGCCATGGCAGAGACATCCACAGGCATTGTTGTTACCCAGAGTCCCAAAGCACAACTCTTACCCAGGGAAAATGCTCTCTGTTTGGGCAGGCATGGTACCTCAACCCCCTTAAACATCCATGTCCTGCTACTATACTTCCCTTGGGTCTAGCACTGCCAGACACCCAGGGCTAATGGCCCTCACCTCCCAGATGGCCTGCCAGGTCAGAGACTTCCACAGGCTTAGTTGTTATCCAGAGTTCCAAAGCACATCTCTTACCAGGGAAAATGCTCTCTGGCTTGGCAGACATGGTTCCCCCAACCCCTAAAACCTCCAGGTCCTGGTAGTTACACCTCCCTTGGGTCTAGCACTCCCAGACACTCAGGGCTAATGGCCCTCACCTCCCTGATGGCCTGCCAGGCAGAGACTTCCACGGGCTTAGTTGTTACCCAGGGTCCCAATACATATCCCTCACCAAGGGAAAGTGCTCTCTGCCTGAGGAGAATTGCTGGCATGCACCCTGGAGACTTCCGGAATCAGCCTGCCAGCCTCAGCATCAAGCCATGCCAGGCACGTGCCATCACAGCCTGGCTAGGCTTCAAAAAACTCCCCTAAAGCGACTATTAAGCCCGACCAGCACTATTTAGAGAAATCCCTGCCAAGCAGCCAGCTGGGCCATCTGGTCTGAAAAGCCAGTCAGGCCATCTGGTCATGCCATCTCTCAGGGGCGTCTGGTCAAACCAGGACCAAGGGACATCTGGTCACACTTTCTCCCAGGAATTTTGGCTCCCTCTAGGATTCCACCAGGACTCTATGGTCATAGCCTGGAGACAGCAGCTGGCATTCCCCTAAAACTACCAGGGCCTGTTGTTGACACCTCCCTTGGGTCTAGCACTTCCAGGCACCCAGGGCTAATGGCACTCACCTCCCTGATGGCCTGCCAGGGGAGAGACTTCCACAGGCTTGGTTGTTACCCAGAGTCCAAAAGCATATCGCTTACCCAGGGAAAATGCTCTCTGGCTAGGCAGGGATTGTACCCACACCCCCTAAAACTTCCATGTTCTGCTCCTTACACTTCCCTTAGCTCGAACGGTCCAACAGTCTCATTGTTAATGCCCCTCACCTCCCTGATGTCCTGCCAGGGCAGAGACTGCCAGAGTCTTGGTTGTTACCCAGGGTCCCAAAGCATATCTTTTACCCTAGGAAAATGCTCTATGGCTGTGCAGGAATTGTACCCACACCCCCTAAAACTTCCAGGTTCTGCTCCTTACACTTCCCTTTTGTCTAACGGTCCCACAGTCTCGGGGTTAATGCCCCTCAGCTCCCTGATAGCCTGCCAGGGCAGAGACATACACAGGCATGGTTGTTACCCAGGGTTCCAAAGCACATCTCTTACCCAGGGAAAATGCTGTCTGGCTGGGCAGGCATGGTACCTCTACCCCCTTAAACGTCCAGCTCCTGCTAATTATACTTCCCTTGGGTCTAGCACTGCCAGACACCCAGGACTAATGGCCCTCACCTCCCAGATGGCCTGCCAGGTCAGAGACTTCCACAGGCTTAGTTGTTACCCAGTGTTATGATATGATATGATAGAGACATACAAGTATCTTACAGGGAGGAACAGGGTGCAGGAAAACACTATTTTTAAGCGAAAAAGATCTTTCAGGACTAGAGGGCATGGGATGAAGTTGGAGGGAGGACGATTCAGAGGAAACATGAGAAAGAATTTCTTCACAGAACGGGTGGTGGACAAGTGGAACACCCTGCCAGAGGAAGTGGTGGGGGCTGAAACAATCACGGATTTAAGAATGCATGGGATAGACATAAAGGAATTCTAGAGGTCAGGGGTAGGGGAAATAGACTTCTAGGAAAACAAACTGAACTTACAAGCTCAAATGGGCAGACTAGGTGGGCCATAGGCCCTTATCTGCTGACACTGTCTATGTTTCTATGTATCTATGTATCTATGTGTTCCAAAGCACATCTCTTACCCAGGGAAAATGCTCTCTGGCTCGGCAGGCATGGTTCCCCCAACCCCTAAAACTTACAGGTCCTAGTAGTTACATTTCCCTTAGGTCTAGCACTCACAGACACCCAGGGTTAATAGCCCTCACCTCCCTGATTGCCTGCCAGGGAAGAGACTTCCACAGGCTTGGCTGTTGCCCAGGGTCTCAAAGCATATCTCTTACCCAGGGAAAATGCGCTCTGGTTGGACAGGCATGATACCTCCACACCCTAAAACTTCCAGGTCCTGCTAATTATACTTCCCTTTGGTCTAGCACTCCCAGACACCCAGGGCTAATGGCCTTCACCTCCCTGATGGCCTGCCAGGGCAGAGACTTCCACAGGCTTGGTTGCTACCCAGGGTCGCAAAGCACATCTCTTACCCAGAGAAAATCCTCTCTGGCTGGCAGGCATGGTTCCCCAACCCCCTAAAATTTCCAGGTCCTGCTCCTTACACTTCCTTTGGGTCTAGCACTCCCAGACACCCAGGGCTAATGCCCCTCACCTCCCTGATGGCGTGCCAGGGCAGAGACTTCCACAGGCTTGGTTGTTACCCAGGGTCACAAAGCATATCTCTTACCCAGGGAAAAATGCTCTCTGGCTGGGCAGGCACTGTACTCACACCCCCTAAAACTTCCAGGTTCTGCTCCTTACACTTCTCTTTGGTCTAACAGCCCCACAGTCTCTGGATTCATGCCCCTTGCCTCCCTGATGGCCAGCCAGGGCTGAGACATCCACAGGCATGGTTGTTACTCAGGGTCCCAAAGCACATCTCTTAACCAGGGAAAATGCTCTCTGGCTGAGCAGGCATGGTTCCCCCAACCTCTAAATTTCCAGGTCCTGATAATTACACTTCCGTTGGGTCTAGTACTCCCAGACACCCAGGGCAAATGGAGCTCACCTACCTGAAGGCCTGCCAGGGCACAGACTTCCACAGGCTTGGTTGTTACCTAGGGTCCCAAAGCACATCTCTTACCCAAGAAAAATGTTCTCTGGCCGGGCAGGCATAGTTCCCCCAACCCCTAAAGCTTCCAGGTCCTGCTCCTTACACTACGCTTGGGTCTAGCACTCCCAGACACCCAGGGCTATTGCCCCTCACCTCCCTGATGGCCTGGCAGGGCAAAGACTTCTACAGGTTTGGTTGTTACCCAGTGTCCCAATGCACATCTCTTACCAAGGAAAAGTGCTCTCTGGCTGGGCAGGCAATGTACCTACACCACCTAAAACTTCTAGGTCCTGCACCTTACACTTCCCTTCAGTCTAGCACTCCCAGACACCCAGGCCTAATGGCCCTCACCTCCCAGATGGCCTGCCAGAGTAGAGACTTCCGCTGCTTTTTTGTTACCCTGGGTCCCAAAGCATATCTCTTACCCAGGGAAAATGCTCTCTGGCTGGGCAGGGATTGTACCCACACCCACTAAAACTTCCAAGTTCTGCTCCTTACAATTACCTTGGGTCTATCAGTCTCACAGTCTCAGGGTTAATGCCCCTCACCGCCCTGATGGCCTGCCAGGGCAGGGACTTCCACAGGGTTCACAGGGTTGGTTGTTACCCAGGGTCCCAATGCACATCTCTTACCCAGGGAAAATGCTCTCTGGCTGTGCAGTCATGGTACCTCCACCCCCTAAAACGTACAGGTCCTGCTAATTACACTTCTCTTGTGTCTAGCACTCCCAGATCCCCAGGGCTAATTGCCATCACCTCCCTGATGTCCTGCCAGGGGAGAGACTTCCACAGGCTTGGTTGTTACCCAGGGTCCCAAAGCACATATCTTAGCCAGGGAAAACTCTCTGGCTTGGTAGGCATGGTACCCTCACCCCCTAAAAATTCCAGGTCCTGCTGCTTACACTTCCCTTTGGTCAAGCACTCCCAGACACCCAGGCCTAATGGCCCTCACCTCCCTGATGGCCTGCCAGGGGAGAGACTTCCACAGACTTGGTCATTACCCAGGGTGCCGAAGCATATCTCTTACACAGGGAAAATGCTCTCTGGCTGGGCAGGCATTGTACCCACACCCCCTAAGACTTCCAGGTCCTGCTCCTTACACTTTCCTCGGCTCTAACGGTCCCAAAGTCTCAGGGTTAATGTCCCTCACCTCCCTGATGGCCTGCCAGGGCAGAGACTTCCACAGGCTTGGTTGTTACCCAGGGTCCCAAAGCATATCTCTTACCCTTGGAAAATGCTCTCTGGCTGGGCAGGCATGGTACCTCCACCCTTAAAACTTCCAGGTCCTGCTAATTACACGTCCCTTGGGTCCAGCACTCCCAGACACCCAAGGCTAATGGCCCTCACCTCCCTGATGGCCTGTCAGGGCAGAGACTTCCCCAGGCTTGGTTGTTACCCAGGGTCCCAAAGCACATCCCTTACCCAGGGAAAATGCTCTCTGGCTTGGCAGGCATGGTTCCCCCACCACCTAAAACTTCCAGGTTCTGCTCCTTACACTTCCCTTGGGTCTACCAGAGTCACCGTCTCAGGTTTAATTCCCCTCACCTCCCTGATGGCCTGCCAGGGCAGAGACTTGCACAGGCTTGTTTGTTACCCAGGGTCCCAAAGCACATCTCTTAACCAGGGAAAATGCTCTCTGGCTGGGCAAGCATGGTACCTCTACCCCTAAAACTTCCACGTCCTGCTAATTACACATCCCGTTGGTCTAGCACTCCCAGACACCCAGGGCTAATGGAACTCACCTCCTTGAAAGCATGCCAGGGCACAGACTCCCACAGGCTTGTTTGTTACCCAGGGTCCCAAAACATATCACTTACACAGGGAAAATGCACTCTGGCTGGGCAGGCATTGTACCCACACCCCCTAAAACTTCCGCATCCTGCTCCTTACACTTCCCTTAGCTCAAACTGTCCCACAGACTCAGGGTTAATGCCCCTCACCTCCCTGATGGCCTGCCAGTGCAGAGACTTCCACAGGCTTGGTTGTTACCCAGGGTCCCAAAGCATATCTCTTATCTTAGGAAAATGCTCTCTGGCTGGGCAGGCGTGGTACCTCCCCCCCTAAAACTTCCATGTCCTGCTAATTACACATCCCGTTGGTCTAGCACTCCCAGACAGCTAGGGCTGATGGCCATCACCTCCCTAATGGCCTGCCAGGGTAGAGGCTTCCACAGGATTGGTTGTTACCCAGGGCCCCAAACCATATCTCTTACCAAGGGAAAATGCTCTCTGGCTGGGCAGCCATTGTAAACACATTCCTAAGACTTCCAGGTCCTGCTCCTTACACTTCCCTTAGGTCTTGCACTCCCAGACACCCGGGGTTAATGCCTCTCACCTCCCTGATGGCCTGTCAGGGTAGGGACTTCCACAGGCTTGGTTGTTACCCCGGGCACCAAAGCACATCTCTTAGCCACAGAAAATGCTCTCTGGCTTGGCAGGCATGGAACCCATACCCCCTAAAACTTCCATGTCCTGCTGCTTTTACTTCCCTTGGGTCTTGCACTCCCAGACACCCAGGGCTAATGGCCCTCACCTCCCTGATGGCCTGCCAGGGGAGAGACTTCCACAGGCTTGGTTGTTACCCAGGGTCCAAAAGCATGTCTCTTACCCAGGGAAAATGCACTCTGGCTGGGCAGGCTTTGTACCCACACCCCTAAAACTTCTAGGTCCTGCTCCTTACACTTCCCTTGTCTCTAAGGATCCCACAGTCTCAGGGTTAATGCTCCTCATCTCCCTGATCACCTGGCAGGCCAAAGATTTCCACAGGCTTGGTTGTTTCCCAGGGTCCCAAAGCATATCTCTTACCCTGGGAAAATGCTCTCTGGCTGGGCAGGCATGGTTCCCCCACCACCTAAAACTTCCAGGTCCTGCTTCTTATACTTCCTTTGGGTCTAGCACTCCCAGACACCCTGGGCTAATGTCCCTCACCTCCGTGATGGCGTGCCATGGCAGAGACTTCCACAGGCTTGGTTGATACCCATGGTCCCAAAGCACATCACTTACCAAGGGAAAATGCTCTCTGGCTGGGTAGGCATGGTACCTCCACCCCCTTAAAATGTCCAAGTCCTGCTTATTTCACTTCCGTTGGGGCTAGCACTCCCAGACATCCAGTGCTAATGGAGCTCACCTCCATGATGGCCTGCCAGGTGAGAGACTTCCACAGGCTTGGTACTTACCCAGGGTCCCAAAGCATATCTCTTACCCAGGGAAAATGCACTCTGGATGAGCAGGCATTCTACCCACACCCCCTAAAACTTCCAGGTCCTGCTTTGTACACTTCCCTTTGCTCTAATGATCCCACAGTCTCAGGGTTAGTGCCCCTCACCTCCCTGATGGCCTGCCAGGGTAGGGACTTCCACAGGCTTGGTTGTTGCCTCGGGTACCAAAGCACATCTCTTACACAGGGAAAAAGCTCTCTGGCTGGGCAGACATTGTACCCACGCCCACTAAAACTTCCAGGTCCTGTTCTTTGCAATTCCCTTGGCTCTATCACTCCCAGACACCCAGGGTTTATGGCCCTCACCTCCCTGATGGCCTGCCAGGGCAGAGACTTCCACAGGCTTAGTTGTTACCCAGGGTCCCACTGCATATCTCTCAACTAGGGAAAGTGTTCTCTGCCTGGGGAGAACTGCTGGCATGTACCTGGAGACTTCCAGAATCAGCCTGCCAGCCTCAGCATCAAGCCATGCCCAGGAAGTGCCATCACAGCCTGGCTAGGCTTCAACAAACTTCTCTAGAGCAACTTCTAAGGCCCGACCAGCACTATTTACAGAAATCCCAGCCAACAGCCAGCTGGGCCGTCTGGTATAAAAACCCCATCAGGCCATCTGGTCATAACATCTCTCAGGGACATCTGTTCCCACCAGGACCAAGAGACATCTGGTCCCGCTTTCTCCCAGGGAGTTCAGCTCCCTCTAGGATTCCACCAGTACTCAATGCTCTTAGCCTGGAGACAACTGCTGGCATTCCCCTAAAACTACCAGGGCCTGCTGTTAACACCTCCCTTGGGTCTGGCACTTCCAGACACCCAGTTCTAATGCCCCCTCACCACCCTGATGGCCTGCCAGGGTAGGAACTTCCACAGGCTTGGTTGTTACTCAGGGTCCCAATGCACATCTCTTTCCCTGTGAAAAAGCTCTCTGGCTGGGCAGGCATGGTTCCCCCACCCACTAAAACTTCGAGGTCCTGCTCCTTATACTTCCCATTGGTCTAGCACTCTCAGACACCCAGGGCTATTGCCCCTCACCTCCCTGATGGCCTGCCAGGGCAGAGACTTCCACAGGTTTAGTTGTTACCCAGGGTCCCAATGCATATCTCTCATGAAGGGAAAGTGCTCTCTTCTTTGGGAGAACTTCTGGCATGCACCATGGAGACTTCCAGAATCAGCCTGCCAGCCTCAGCATGAAGCCATGCCCAGCAAGTGCCATCACAGCCTGGCTAGGCTTCAACAAACTCCCCTAGAGTGACTATTAAGCCCGACCAGCACAATTTAGAGAAATCCCAGCCAACAGCCAGCTGGGCCATCTGGTCTAAAAAGCCCGTCGGTACATCTGGTCATAACATCTCTCAGGGTCATCTGGTCCCACCAGGACCAAGGGACATCTGGTCACACTTTCTCCAAGGGTCTTCAGCTTCCACTAGTATTCCACCAGGACTCTATGGTCTTAGCCTTGAGACAGCTGCTAGCATTCCCCTAAAACTACCGGTGCCTGCTGTTAACACCTCCCTTGGGTCTAGCACTTTCAGACACCCAAGGCTAATGGCCCTAACCTCCCTGATGGACTGCCAGAGCTAAGACTTCCACAGGCTTGGTTGTTACCCCGGGTCCCAAAGCACATCTCTTACCCAGGGAAAATGCTCTCTGGCTGCGCAGGCATGGTTCCCCCAACCCCTAAATCTTCCAGGTACTGCTCCTTACCCTTCCCTTGGGTCTACCACTCTCAGACACCCAGGGCTAATGGCCCTCACTTCCCTCATAGCATGCCAGGGTAGAGACTTCCACTGGCTTGGTTATTACCCTGGATCCCAAAGCATATCTCTTACCCAGGGAAAATGCTCTCTGGCTGGGCAGTCATTGTACCCACACCCCCTAAAACTTCCAAGTCCTGCTCCTCACACTTCCCTTGGCTCTAACAGTCCCACAGTCTCAGGATTAATGCCCGTGACCTCCCTGATGGCCTGCCAGTGCAGAGACTTCTACAGGCTTGGTTGTTACCCGGGGACCTAAAGCACTTCTCTTACCCAGGAAAAATGCTCTATGGATGTGCATGCATGGTACCTCCACCCCCTAAAACTTCCAGGTCCGGCTAATTACACTTCCCTTGGGTCTAGCACTCCCAGACACCCAGTGCTAATGGCCCTCACCACCCTGATGGCCTGCCAGGGCAGAGATTTCCACAGGCTTGGTTGTTACCCAGGGTGCCAAAGCACATCTTTTACGTAGGGAAAATGCTCACTGGCTGGCAGGTATGGTTCCCCCACCTCCTTAAATTTCCAGGTCCTGCTCCTTACACTTCCTTTGGGTCTAGCACTCCCAGACACCCAGGGCTAATGCCCCTCACCTCCCTGATGGCGTTGCAGGGCATAGACTTCCACAGGCTTGGTACTTACCCAGGGTCCCAAAGCATATCTCTTACCCAGGGAAAATGCACTCTGGATGAGCAGGCATTCTACCCACATCCCCTAAAACTTCCAGGTCCTGCTCTGTACACTTCCCTTTGCACTAATGGTCCCACAGTCTCAGGGTTAATGCCCCTCACCTCCCTGATGGCCTGCCAGGGCAGAGACTTCCACAGGCTTGTTTGTTACCCAGTGTCCCAAAGCATATCTCTTACCCAAGGAAAATGCTCTCTGGCTGGGCAGGCATGGTACCTCCACCCCGTAAAACTTCCACGTCCTGCTAATTATACTTCCCGAGGGTCTAGGACTCCCAGACAGCTAGGGCTAATGCCTATCACCTCCCTGATGGCCTGCCAGGTTAGGGACTTCCACAGGCTTGGTTGTTGCCTCGGGTACCATAGCACATCTCTTACACAGGGAAAATGCTCTCTGGGTGGGCAGGCATTGTACCCACACCCACTAAAACTTCCAGGTCCTGCTCTTTGCAATTCCCTTGGCTCTATCACTCCCAGACACCCAGAGTTTATGGCCCTTGCCTCCCTGATGGCCTGCCAGGTTAGAGACTTCCACAGGCTTAGTTGTTACCCAGGGTCCCACTGCATATCTCTCACCTAGGGAAAGTGTTCTCTGCCTGGGGAGAATTGCTGGCATGTACCCTGGAGACTTCCAGAATCAGCCTGCAAGCCTCACCATCAAGCTATGCCCAGGAAGTGCCATCACAGCCTGGCTAGGCTTCAACAAACTTCTCTAGAGCAACTTCTAAGCCCGACCAGCACTATTTACAGAAATCCCAGCCAACAGCCAGCTGGGCCGTCTGGTGTAAAAATCCCGTCAGGCCATCTGGTCATAACATCTCTCAGGGACATCTGTTCCCACCAGGACCAAGAGACATCTGGTCCCGCTTTCTCTCAGGGAGTTCAGCTCCCTCTAGGATTCCACCAGTACTCAATGCTCTTAGCCTGAAGACAGCTGCTGGCATTCCCCTAAAACTACCAGGGCCTGCTGTTAGCACCTCCCTTGGGTTTGGCACTTCCAGACACCCAGGGCTAATGCCCCCTCACCTCCCTGATGGCCTGCCAGGGTAGGAACTTCCACAGGCTTGGTTCTTACTCAGGGTCCCAATGCACATCTCTTACCCTGTGAAAAAGCACTCTGGCTGGGCAGGCATTGTAACTCCACCCCCTAAAACTTCCAGGTCCTGCTCCTTATACTTCCCATTGGTCTAGCACTCCCAGACACCCAGGGCTAATGCCCCTCACCTCCCTGATGGCCTGCCAGGGCAGAGACTTCCACAGGTTTAGTTGTTACCCAGGGTCCCAATGCATATCTCTCATGAAGGGAAAGTGCTCTCTGCTTTGGGAGAACTTCTGGCATGCACCATGGAGACTTCCAGAATCAGCCTGCCAGCCTCAGCATGAAGCCATGCCCAGCAAGTGCCATCACAGCCTGGCTAGGCTTCAACAAACTCCCCTAGAGTGACTATTAAGCACGACCAGAACTATTTAGAGTAATCCCAGCCAACAGCCAGCTGGGCCATCAGGTCTAAAAAGCCCGTCGGTACATCTGGTCATAACATCTCTCAGGGTCATCTGCTGTTAACACCTCCCTTGGGTCTAGCACTTTCAGACACCCAAGCCTGATGGCCCTCACCTCCCTGATGGCCTGCCAGTGTAGGGACTTCCAGAGACTTGGTTGTTTCCCAGTGTCCCAAAGCACATCTTTTACCAAGGGGAAAATGCTCTCTGGCTGAGCAGGTATTTTACCTCCACCCCCTAAAATTTCCAGGTCCTGCTAATTACACTTCCCTTGGATCTAGCACCCCCAGACACCCAGGGCTAATGGCCCTCACCTCCCTGATGGCCTGCCAGAGCCAAGACTTCCACAGGCTTGGTTGTAACCCTGGGTCCCAAAGCACATCTCTTACCCAGGGAAAAGGCTCTCTGGCTGTGCAGGCATGGTTCCCTCAAACCCTAAATCTTCCAAGTCCTGCTCCTTACACTTCCCTTGGGTCTACCACTCCCAGGCACCAAGGGCTAATGGCCCTCACCTTCCCGATAGCATGCCAAGATAGAGACTTCCACTGGCTTGGTTGTTACCCTCGGTCCCAAAGCATATCTCTTACCCGGGGAAAATGCTCTCTGGCTGGGCAGTGATTGTACCCACACCCCGTAAAACTTCCAGGTCCTGCTCCTCACACTTCCCTTGGCTCTAACAGTCCCACAGTCTCAGGGTTAATGCCCGTGACCTCCCTGATGGCCTGCCAGTGCAGAGATTCCACTGCCTTGCTTGTTACCCAGGGTCCCAAAGCATATCTTTTACCCAGGGAAAATGCTCTCTGTCTGGCAGGCATGGTTCCCCCACCCCTGAAAATCTCCAGGTCCTGCTCCTTACACTTCCTTTGGGTCTAGCACTCCCAGACACCCAGGGCTAATGCCCCTCACCTCCCTGATGGCATGCCAGGGCAGAGGCTTCCACAGGCTTGGTACTTACCAAGGGACCCAAAGTATATCTCTTACCCCGGGAAAATGCACTCTGAGCTGGCATTCTACCCACACCCCCTAAAACTTCCAGGTTCTGCTCCTTACACTTTATTTTGGTCTAACAGTTCCACAGTCTCAGGGTTAATGCCCCTCACCTCCCTGATGGCCTGCCAGGGCAGAGATATCCACAGGCTTGGTTGTTACTCAGGGCCCCAAGCACATCTCTTTCCCAGGGAAAATGCTCTCTGGCTGGGCAGGCATGGTACCTCCATCCCCTAAAACATCCAGGTCCTGCTAATTACACTTCCCTTGGGTCTAGCACTCCCAGACACCCAGGGATAATGGCCCTCACCTCCCTGAAAGCCTGCCAGGGCAGAGACTTCCACAGGCTTGGTTGTTACCCAGGGTCCCAAAGCACATCTCTTACCCAAGGAAAATGTTCTCTGCCCGGGCAGGCATGGTTCCCCCAACCCCTAAAACTTCCAGGTCCGGCTCCTTACACTTCCCTTGGGTCTACCACTCCCAGACACCAATGGCTAATGCCCCTAACCTCTCTGATGGCCTGCCAGGGCAGAGACTTCCACAGGTTTGGTTGTTACCCAGGGTCCCAATGAACATCTCTTACCAGGTGAAAATGTGCTCTGGCTGTGCAGGCATTGTACCCACACACCCTAAAACTTCTAGGTCCTGCTCCTTACACTTCCCTTGGGTCAAGCACTCCCAGACACCCAGGGCTAATGGCCCTCACCTCATTGATGGCCTGCCAAGGTACAGACTTCCACTGGTTTTTTGTTACCCTGGGTCCCAAAGCATATATCTTACCGAGGGAAAATGCTCTCTGGCTGAGCAGGGATTGTACCCACACCCACTAAAACTTCCAGGTTCTCAACCTTACAGTTCCCTTTGGTATATCAGTCTCACAGTCTCTGGGTTAATGCCCCTCACCGCCCTGATGGCCTGCCAGGGCAGGGACTTAAACAGGGTTGGTTGTTACCCAGGGTCCCAAAGCATACCTCTTACCCAGGGAAAATGCTCTGTGGCTGTGCAGTCATGGAACCTAAACCACCTAAAACGTCCAGGTCCTGCTAAGTACACTTCCCTTGGGTCTAGCACTCCCAGACACCCAGGGCTAACAGCCCTTACCTCCCTAATGGCCTGCCATATGAGAGACTTCCACAGGCTTGGTTGCTACCCAGGGTCCCAAAGCACATATCTTAGCCAGGGAAAATTCTCTCTGGCTTGACAGGCATGGTACCCCCACCCCCTAAAACTTCCAGGTCCTGCTTCTTACACTTCCTTTGGGACTAGCACTCCCAGACACCCAGGGCAAATGGCCCACACCTCCCTGATGGCCTGCCAGGTGAGAGACTTCCACAGGCTTGGTCGTTACCCAGGGTGCCGAAGCATATCTCTTACCCAGGGAAAATGAACTCTGGCTGGGCAGTCATTGTACCCACACCCCCTATAACTTCCAGGTCCTGCTCCTTACACTTCCCTCGGCTCTAACGGTCCCACAGTCTCAGGGTTAATGTCCCTCACCTACCTGATGGCCTGCCAGGGCAGAGACTTCCACTGGCTTGGTTGTTACCCAGGGTCCCAAAGGATATCTCTTACCCTGGGAAAATGCTCTCTGGCTGGGCTGGCATGGTACCTCCACCCCCTTAAAATGTCCAAGTCCTGCTTATTTCACTTCCGTTGGGTCCAGCACTCCCAGACACCCAAGGCAAATGGCCCTCACCTCCCTGATGGCCTGTCAGGGTAGAGACTTCCATAGGCTTGGTTGTTACCCTGGGTCCCAAAGCACATCTCTTCTTACTCAGGGAAAATGCTCTCTAGCTGGGCAGGCATGGTTCCCCCACCTCCTTAAACTTCCCGGTGCTGCTCCTTACACTTCCTTTGGGTCTAGCACTCCCAGACACACAGGGCTAATGGAGCTCACCACCCTGAAGGCCTGCCAGGGCAGAGACTTCCACAGGCTGGGTTGTTACCCAGGGTCCCAAAGCATATCTTTTACCCTGGGAAAATGCTCTCTGGCTGGGCAGGCATGGTACCTTCTCCCCAAAAACTTCCAGGTCCTGCTCCTTACACTTCCCTTGGGTCTACCAGAGTCACAGTCTCAGGGTTAATGCCCCTCACCTCCCTGATGGCATGCCACGGTAGAGACTTGCACAGGCTTGGTTGTTACCCTGGGTCCCAAAGCACATCTCTTACCCAGGGATAATGCACTCTGGCTGGGCAGGCATTGTACCCACACCCTCCTCTAAAACTTCCACGTCCTGCTCCTTACACTTCCCTTAGCTCGAACGGTCCCACAGTCTCAGGGTTAATGCCCCTCACCTCCCTGATGGCCTGCCAGGGCAGAGACTTCAACAGGCTTGGTTGTTACCCAGAGTCCTAAAGCATATCTCTTACCCCAGGAAAATGCTCTCTGGCAGGGCAGGCATGGCACCTCCCCCCCTAAAACATCCACGCCCTGCTTATTACACTTCCCATGGGTCTAGCACTCCCAGACAGCTAGTGGTGATGGCCCTCACCTCCCTGATGGCCTGCCAGGGCAGAGACTTCAACAGGATTGGTTGTTACCCAGGGTACCGAAGCACATCTCTTACCCAGGGAAAATGCTCTCTGGCTGGCCAGGCATTGTAAACACACTCCTAAGACTTCCAGTTCCTGCTCCTTACACTTCCCTTAGGTCTAGCACTCCCAGACACCCAGAGCTAATGCCTCTAACCTCCCTGATGGCATGTAAGGGTAGGGACTTCCATAGGCTTAGTTGTTAACCCGGGCACTAAAGCACATCTCTTAGCCAGGGAAAATGCTCTCTGGCTCGGCAGCCATAGGACCCATGCCCTCTAAAACTTCCAGGTCCTGCTCTTTGCACTTCCCTTGGCTCTAGCACTCCCAGACAACCAGGGGTTCTGGCCCTCACCTCCCTGATGGCCTGCTAGGGCAGAGACTTCCACAGTCTTAGTGGTTACCCAGGGTCCCAAAGCACATATCTTAGCCACGGAAAATGCTCTCTGGCTTGGCAGGCATGGAACCCCAACCCCCTAAAACTTCCAGGTCCTGCTGCTTAGATTTCTCTTGGGTCTAGCACTCCCAGACACCCAGGGCTAATGGCCCTCACCTCCCTGATGGCCTGCCAAGGGAGAGACATCCCCAGGCTTGGTTGTTACCCAGGGTCCCAAAGCATATCTCTTACCCAGGGAAAATGCACTCTGGCTGGGCAGGCATTGTACCCACACCCCCTAAAACTTCTAGGTCCTGCTCCTTACACTTCCCGTAGCTCTAATGGTCTCACAGTCTTAGGGTTAATGCCCCTCATCTCCCTGATCGCCTGCCAGGGCAGAGACTTCCACAGGCTTGGTTGTTAACCAGGGTCCCAAAGCATATCTCTTACCCTGGTGAAATGCTCTCTGGCTGGGCAGGCATGGTACCTCCACCCCTAAAACTTCCAGGTCCTGCTAATTACACTTCCCTTGGGTCCAGCACTCCCAGACGCCTAGGGTTTATGGCCCTCACCTCCCTGATGGCCTGCCAGGGCGGAGACTTTCACAGGCTTAGTTGTTACTCAGGGTCCCACTGCATATCTCTCACCTAGGAAAAGTGCTCTCTGCCTGGGAAAACTGCTGGCATGTACCCTGGAGACTTCAAGAATCATCCTGCCAGCCTCAGCATCAAGCCATGCCCAGCAAGTGCCATCACAGCCTGGCTAGACTTCAACAAACTCCCCTAAAGTGACTATTAAGCTGACCAGCACTATTTAGAGAAATCCCAGCCAACAGCCAGCAGGGCCGTCTGGTGTAAAAATCCCGTCAGGCCATCTGGTCATAACATCTCTCAGGGACATCTGTTCCCACCAGGACCAAGGGACTTCTGGTCCCGCTTTCTGCCAGGGAGTTCAACTCCCTCTAGGATTCCTCCAGGACTCAATGCTCTTAGCCTGGAGACAGCTGCTGGCATTCCTCTAAAACTACCTAGGCCTGCCGTTAACACCTCCCTTGGGTCTAGCACTTCCAGACACCCAGGTCTAACGATGCTCACCTCCCTTATGGCCTGACAGGGCAGTGACTTTCACAGGCTGCTCCGTACACTTCCCTTGCCTCTAACAGTCCCACAGTCTCAGGGTTAATGTCCCTCACCTTCCTGATGGCCTGCCGGGGCAGAGACTTCCACAGGCTTGGTTGTTACCCAGGGTCCTAAAGCACTTCTCTTACCAAGGGAAAATGCTATCTGGATGAGCAGGCATGGTACCTCTACCCCCTAAAACTTCCAGGTCCTGCTAATTACACTTCCCTAGGGTCTAGCACTCCCAGACAGCCAGGGCTAATGGCCCACACCACCATGATGGCCTGCCAGAGCATAGACTTCCACAGGCTTGGTTGTTACCCAGGGTCCCAAAGCACATCTCTTACCCAGGGAAAATGCTCTCTGGCTGGCAGGCATGGTTCCCTCACCCTTAAAATTTCCAGGTCCTGCTCCTTACACTTCCTTTGGGTCTAGCACTCCCAGACACCCAGGCTAATGCTGCTCACATCTCTGATGGTGTGCCTGGGCAGAGACTTCCACAGGCTTGGTTGTTGCCCAGGGTCACAAAGCATATCTCTTACCCAGGGAAAATGCTCTCTGGTTGCGCAGGCTTGGTAACCACACCCCCTAAAACTTCGAGGTTCTGCTCCTTACACTTCTGTTTGGCCTAACAGTCCCACAGTCTCAGGGTTAATGCCCCTCACCTCCCTGATGGCCTGCCAGGGCAGAGACATACGCAGGCATGGTTATTACCCAGGATCCCAAAGCACATCTCTTACCCAGGGAAAATGATCTCTGGCTGAGCAGGCATGGTTCCCCCAACCCCTAAACTTCCAGTTCCTACTCCTTACACTTACCTTGGGTCTAGCACTCCTAGACACCCAGGGCTAATGCCCCTCATCTCCCTGATGAACTGCCAGGGCAGAGACTTCCACAGGCTTGGTTGTTACCCTGGGTCCCAAATCACATCTCTTACCAAAGGAAAATGCTCTCTGGCTGGGCAGGCATTGTACCCACACCCCCTAAAACTTCCAGGTCTTGGTAATCACATTTGCCTTGGGTCTAGCACTCCCAGACACCCAGGGCTAATGGCCCTGACCTTCTGATGGCCTGCTAGGGCAGAGACTTCCACAGGCTTAGTTGCTACCCAGAGTCCCAATGCATATCTCTCAACAAGGGAAAGTGCTCTCTGCCTGACGAGAACTGCTGGCATGCACCCTGGAGACTTGCAGAATCAGCTTGTCAGCCTTAGCATCAAGCCATGCCCAGCAAGTGCCATCACAGCCTCGCTAGGCTTCAACAAACTCCCCTAGAGGGACTATTAAGTCCGACCCGCATTGTTTAGAGAATATCCTGCCAACAGCCGGCTGGGCCATCTGGTCTAAAAAGCCCGTTAGGCCATCTGGTCATAACATCTCTCAGGGGCATCTGGTCAAACCAGGACCAAGGGACACCTGGTCACACGTTCTCCCGGGGACTTCATCTCCCTCTAGGATTCCACCAGGACTCTATGGTCTTAGCCTGAAGACAGCTGCTGGCATTCCCCTAAAACTACCAGGGCATGCTGTTCACACCTCCCTTGGGTCTAGCACTTCCAGACACCCAGGGCTAATGGCACTCACGTCCCTGATGGCCTGCCAGGGTAGGGACTTCCACAGGCTTGGTTATTACCCAGGGTCCCAAAGCACATCTCTTACCCTGCGATAAAGCTCTCTGGCTGCGCAGGCATTGTACCCCCACCCCCTAAAACTTCCAGGTCCTGCCCTTTACACTTCCCTTTGCTCTAACAGTCCCACAGTCTCAAGGTTAATGCCCCTCACTTGCCTGATGGCCTGCCAGGGCAGAGACTTCCACAGGCTTGGTTGTTACCCAGGGTCCCAAAGCACATCTCTTGCCCAGGTAAAATGCTCTCTGGCTGGGCAGGAATTATACCCACACCCCCTAAAACTTCCAGGTCCTGCTCCTTACACTTCCCTTGGGTCTAGCACTCCCAGACACCCAGGCCTAATGCCCCTCACCTCCCTGATGGCCTGCCAGGGCAGAGACTTCCACAGGCTTGGTTGTTACCCAGGGTCCCAAAGTACATCTCTTACACAGGGAGAATGCTCTCTGGCAGGGCAGGCATGGTACCCCCACCCCCTAAAACCTCTAGGTCCTGTGGCTTACACTTCCCTTGGCTCTAGCACTCCCAGACACCCAGGGCTAATGGCCCTCACCTCCCTGATCACCTGACACGGAAGAGTCTTCCACAGGCTTAGTTGTTACCCATGGTCCCAATGCATATCTCTCACCGATGGAAAGTGCTCTCTGCCTGGGGAGAACTGCTGCCATGTACACTGGAGACATCCAGAATCAGCCTGCCAGACTCAGCATCAAGCCATGCCCAGCAAGTGCCATGACAGACTGGTTAGGCTTCAGCAAACTCCCTTAGATCAACTATTAAGCCCGACCAGCATTATTTAGAGAAATCTCAGCCAATAGACAGCAGGGCCATCTGGTCTAAAAATCCCATCAGGCCATCTGGTCATAACATCTCTCAGGGACATCTGGTCCCAGCAGGACCAAGGGACATCTGGTCACACTTTCTCCCAGGCACTTCAGCTTCCGCTAGCATTCCACCAGGACTCAATGCTCTTAGCCTGGAGACAGCTGCTGGCATTCCCCTAAAACTACCAGGGCCTGCAGTTAACACCCCCCTTGGGTCTAGCACTTCCAGACACCCAGGGCTAATGGCTCTCACCTCCCTGATGGCCTCCCAGGTCAGAGACTTCCACAGGCTTGGTTGCTACCCAGTGTCCCAAAGCACATCTCTTACCCAGGGAAAATGCTCTCTGGCTGGGCAGGCATTGTACCCACACCGGCTAAAACTTCCAGGTCCTGCTCCTTACAATTCCCTTAGCTCTAACAGTCACACAGTCTCAGGGTAAATGCCCCTCACCTCCCTGATGGCCAGCCAGTTCAGAGACTTCCACAGGCTTGGTTGTTACCCAGGGTCCTAAAGCACATCTCTTACGCAGGGAAAATGCTCTCTGGCTGGGCAGACATAGTACCTCCACCCCCTAAAACTTCCTTGTCCTGCTAATTACACTTCCCTTGGGTCTAGCACTCCCAGACACCCAGGGCTAATGCCCCTCACCTCCCTGATGGCCTGCCAGGGCAGAGACTTCCACAGGCTTGGTTGCTACCCAGTGTCCCAAAGCACATCTCTTACCCAGGGAAAATGCTCTCTGGCTGAGCAGGCATAGTACCTCCAACCCCTAAAACTTCCTTGTCCTGCTAATTACACTTCCCTTGGGTCTAGCACTCCCAGACACCCAGGGCTAATGCCCCTCACCTCCCTGAACGCCTGCCAGGGCAGAGACTTCCACAGGCTTGGTTGTTACCCAGAGTCCCAAAGCACATCTCTTTCACAAGGAGAAAGCTCTCTGGCAGGGCAGGCATGGTACCCCCACCACCTAAAACTTCTAGGTCCTGCTGCTTACACTTCCCTTGGCTGTAGCACTCCCAGACACCCAGGGCTAATGGCCCTCACCTCCCTGATCGCCTGATATGGAAGAGACTTCCATAGTCTTAGTTGTTACCCAGGGTCCCAATGCATATCTCTCACCAATGGAAAGTGCTCTCTGCCTGGGGAGAACTACTGCCATGTACCCTGGAGACATCCAGAATCAGCCTGCCAGACTCAGCATCAAGCCATGCCCAGCAAGTGCCATGACAGACTGGTTAGGCTTCAACAAACTCTCCTAGATCAACTATTAAGCCCGACCAGCATTATTTAGAGAAATCCCAGCCAATAGACAACAGGGCCATCTGGTCTAAAAATCCCATCAGGCCATCTGGTCATAACATCTCTCAGGGACATCTGGTCCCAGCAGGACCAAGGGACATCTGGTCACACTTTCTCAAAGGGACTTCAGCTCCCACTAGCATTCCACCAGGACTCAATGCTCTTAGCCTGGAGACAGCTGCTCGCATTCCACTAAAACTACGAGGGCCTGCTGTTAACACCTCCCTTGGGTCTAGCACTTCCAGACACCCATGGCTAATGGCCCTCACCTCCCTGATGGCTTGCCAGGGCAGAGTCTTCCACAGGGTTGGTTGTTACCCAGTGTCCCAAAGCACATCTCTTACCCAGGGAAAATGCTCTATGGCTGGGCAGGCATTGTACCCACACCCCCTAAAACTTCCAGGTCCTGCTTCTTACACTTCCCTTGGCTCTAACAGTACCACAGTCTCAGGGTTAATGCCCCTCACCTCCCTGATGGCCTGCCAGGGCAGAGACTTTCACAGGCTTAGTCGTTACCCAGGGTCCCAATGCATATCTCTCACCAAAGGAAAGTACTCTCTGCCTGGGAAGAACTCCTGGCATGTACCCAAGAGACTTCCAGAATCAGCCTGCCAGCCTCAGCATCAAGCTTTGCCCCACAAGTGCCATCACAGCCTGGCTAGGCTTCAACAGACTCCCCTAGAGTGACTATTAACCCGACTAGCACTATTTAAAGAAATCCCAGCCAACAGCCAGCTGGGCCATCTGGTCTAAAAAGCCCATCGGGCCATCTGGTCATAACATCTGTCAGGGACATCTGGTCCCACCAGAACCAAGGGACATCTGGTCAGACTTTCTCCCAGGGACTTCAGCTCCCACTAGGATTCTACCAAGACCCAATGCTCTTACCCTGGAGATAGCTGCTGTCATTCCCCTAAAACTACCAGGGCCTGCTGTTAACACGTCCCTTGGGTCTAGCACTTCCAGACACCCAGGTCTAATGGCCCTCACCTCCCTGATAACCTGCCTGAGCAGAGACTTCCACAGCCTTGGTTGTTACCCAGGTTCCCGAAGCATATCTCTTACCCAGGGAAAATGCTGTCTGGTTGGGCAGGCATTGTACCCACACCCCCTAAAAATTCCAGGTCCTGCTCCTTACACTTCCCTTGGCTCTAACAGTCCCACAGTCTCAGGGTTAATGCCCCTCTCCACCGTAATGGCCTGCCAGGGTACAGACTTCCTCAGGCTTGGTTGTTACCCTGGGTCCCAAAGCATATCTCTTACACAGGGAAAATGCTCTCTGGCTGGGCAGGCATGGTACCTCCTCCCCCTAAAACTTCCAGGTCCTGCTAATTACACTTCCCTTGGGTCTAGCAGTCCCAGACACCCAGGGCTAATGCCTCTCACCTTCCTGATGGCCTGCCAGGGCAGAGACTTTCACAGGCTTAGTTGTTACCCAGGGTCCCAATGCATTTCTCTCACCAAGGGAAAGTGCTCTCTGCCTCGGCAGAACCGCTGGCATGTACCCTGGAGACTTCCAGAATAAGCCTGCCAGCCTCAGCATCAAGCCATGCCCAGCAAGTGCCATCACAGCGGCGAAGGCTGACAAACTCCCCTAGAGAGACTATTATGCTCGACCAGCAATATTTAGAGAAATCCCAGCCAACTGCCAGCTGGGCCACCTGGTCTAAAAAGCCTGTCGGGCCATCTGGTCATTACATATCTCAGGGACATCTGGTCCACCAGGACCAAGTGGCATCTAGTCACACTTTCTCCCTGTTACTTCTGCTCCCACTAGGATTCCACCAGAACTCTATGCTCTTAGCCTGGAGGCAGGTGCTGGCATTCCCCTAAAACTACCAGGGCCTGGTGTTAACACCTCCCTTGGGTCTAGCACTTCCAGACACCAATGGCTAATGCCCCTCACCTCCCTGATGGCCTGCAAGGGCACAGACTTCCACAGGCTTGGCTGTTACCCAGGGTCCCAAAGCACATCCCTTACCCAGGGAAAATGCTCTCTGGCTGGGCAGGCTTTATACCCACACCCCCTAAAATGTCCAGGTCCTGCTCCTTACACTTCCCTTTGGTCTAGCACTCCCAGACACCCAGGGCTAATGGCCCTCACCTCCCTGATGGCCTGCCAGGGCAGAGACTTCCACAGGCTTGGTTGTTACCCAGGGTCCCAAAGCATATCTCTTACCCAGGGAAAATGCTCTCTGGCTGGGCAGGCATTGTACCCACACCCCCTAAAACTTCCAGTTCCTGCTCCTTACACTTCCCTTGGCTCTAACATGCCGACAGCCTCAGGGTTAATGCCCCTCATGTGCCAGATGGCCTGCCAGTGCAGAGACTTCCACAGGTTTGGTTGTTACCCAGGGTCCCAAAGCACATCTCTTACCCAGGGAAAAGGCTCTCTGGCTGTGCAGGCATGGCACCTCTACACCCTTAAACTACCAAGTCCTGCTAATTACACTTCCCTTAGGTCTAGCACTCCCAGACACCCAGGGCTAAAGGCCCTCACCTCCCTGATGGCCTGCCAGGCAGAGACTTCCACAGGCTTGGTTGCTACCCAGAGTCCGAAAGCACATTTCTCACCCAGGGAAAATGCTCTCTGGCTGGGCTGGCATGGTTCCCCCACCCAGTAAAATTTCCAGGTCCTGTTCCTTACACTTCCCTAGGGAATAGTACTCCCAGACACCCAGGGCAAATGCCCCTCACCTCCCTGATGGCCTGCCAGGAGAGCGACTTCCACAGGCTTAGGTGTTACCCTGGGTGCCAAAGCACATCTCTTACACAGGAAAAATGCTCTCTGGCTGGGCAGGCATGGTCCCCCTCCCCCTAAAACTTTCAGGTCCTGCTAATTACACTTTCTTGGGTCTAGCACTCCCAGACACCAAGGGCTAATGGCCCTCGCCTTCCTGGTGGCCTGCCATTGCAGAGACTTGCACATGCTGGGTTGTTACCCAGGGTCCCAAAGCACATCTTTTACCCAGGGAAAATGCTCTCTGGCCGGGCAGGCATTGAACCCACACCCCCTAAAACTTCCAGGTCCTGCTCCTTACACTTCCCATTTCTCTAACAGTCCCACAGTCTCAGGGTTAATGCCCCTCACCTTCCTGATGGCCTGCCAGATTAGAAACTTCCACAGGCTTTGTTGTTACCCAGCGTCCCAGAGCACATCTCTTACCCAGTGAAAATGCTCTCAGGCTGGGCAGGCATGGTACACCCACCCCCTAAAACTTCCAGGTCCTGCTCCTTACACTTCCCTTGGGTCTAGCAGTCCCAGAAACCCAGGGCTGTCACGTCTCACCTCCCCTGATGGCATGCCAGGCAGAGACTTCCCTCAAGCTTGGTTTGTTGCCCAGGGTCCCTAAGCACATCTCTTACACAGGGAAAAAATGCTCTCAGGCTGAGGCAGGCATGGTACCCCACCCCCTAAAAATTTCCAGGTCAGCTCTTTACTTTCATGGCTGCTGGCCTCCCCAGACACCCAGGGCTAATGGCCTCACCTCCCCAGATGGCCTGCCAGGGCAGAGACTTCCACAGGCTTAGTTGTTACCCAGGGTCCCAATGCATTTCTCTCACCAAGGGAAAGTGCTCTGTGCCTGGGGAGAACTGCTGGCATGTACCCTGGAGACTTCCATAATCAGCTTCCCAGCCTCAGCATCAAGCCATGCCCAGCAAGTGCCAGCACAGCCTGGCTGAGCTTCAACAAACTCCCCTAGGTGACTAATAACCCGACCAGTAGAAATCGTAGCCAACAGCCAGCAGGGCCATCTGGTCATAACATCTCTCAGGGACATCTGGTCCAACCAGGACCAAGGCACATCATGTCACACTTTCTCACAGGGACTTCAGCTCCCACCAGGAATCCACCAGGACTCAATGCTCTTAGCCCGAGACAGCTGCTGGCATTCCCCAAAACTACCAGGGCCTGTAGGGTTAACACCTCCTTGGCTCCCAGTACTCCTGACCCATGGGCTGTCGCCCTCACCTCCCAATGGCCTGCCAGGGCAGAACTTCCACAGGCAGTGATTACAGAGTCCCAAAACACATCTCTTACACAGGAAAAATGCTCTCTGGCAGGGGCAGGCTGAACACCCACCCCTAAAACTCCAGGTCCTGCTCCTTACACTTCTCTTTGGTCTGGCACTCCCAGACACCCAGGGCTAATGGCCCTCACCTCCCTGGTGGCCTGCCAGGGTAGCAATTTTCACAGGCTTGGTAGTTACCCAGAGTCCCAAAGCATATCTCTTACACAGGGAAAAATGCTCTCTGGCTGGGCAGGCATGGTACCCACTACCCATAAAACAGTCCCACAGTCTCAGGGCTAATGCCCCTCACCTCCTTGATAGCCTGCCAGGGGAGAGACTTCCATAGGCTTCGTTGTTAACCTGGGTGCCGAAGCACATCTCTTACCAAGGGAAAATTCTCTCTGGCTGGGCAGGCATGGTTCCCCTAACTTATAAAACTTCCAGGTCCTGCTAATTACACTTCCTTGGGTCTAGCACCCCCAGACACCCAGGGCAAATGGCCCTCGCCTCCCTGATGGCCTGCCAGTGCAGAGACTTCCACATACTTGTTTGTCACCCAGGGTCCCAAAGCACATCTCTTACCCAGGGAAAATGCTCTCTGGTTGGGCAGGCATTGTTCCCACACCCCCTAAAACTTCCAGGTCCTGCTCCTTACACTTCCCTTTGCTCTAACAGTCCCACAGTCTCAAGGTTAATCCCCTCTCCTCCTGATGCCTCACCAGGGCCGAGAATTCCACAGGCTTGGTTGTTACCCAGGTAACCAAAGCATATCTCTTACGCGTGGAAAATGCTCTCTGGCTGGGCAGGCATGGTACCTCCAGCTGCTAAAACTTCCAGGTCCTGCTAATTACACTTCCCCTGGGTCTAGCACTCCCAGACAGCCAGGGCTAATGGCCCCCACCTCCCTGATGGCCTGCCAGGGCAGAGACTTCCACAGGCATGGTTGTTACCCAGGGGCTGAAAGCATATCTCTTACTCAGGGAAAATTCTCTCTGGCTTTGCAGACATGGTTCCCCAACCCCCTAAAACTTCCAGGTCCCGCTAATTACACTTCTTGGGTCTAGCACTCCCAGTGACCCAGGGCTAATGGCCCTTGCCTCCCAGATGGTCTGCCAGGGCAGAGACTTCCACAGTCTTGGTTGTTACGCAGGGTCCCAAAGCATATCTCTTACAAGGGAAAATGATCTCTGGCTGGGCATGCATTGTACCCACACCTAAAACTTCCAAGTCCTGCCTCACATCCCTTGGCTCTAACAAGTCCCACAGTCCTCAGGTTAATGCCCTCTCCCCTGATGGCCTGACAGGGCAGAGACTTCCCACAGGCTCGGTTGTTACCAGGGTACCACATCTCTTACACTGGGAAAATGTCTCTGGGCAGGCATTGTACCCAATACCCCAAAACTCCAGGTGCTGCCTCACACTCCTTGGCTCTAATAGTCCCACAGTCTCAGGGTTAATGCCCCTCACCTTCCTGATGGCCTGCCAGATTAGAGACTTCCACAGGCTTAGTTGTTACCCAGGGTCCCAGAGCACATCTCTTACCCAGGGAAAATGCTCTCTGGCTGGGCAGGCATTGTACCCACACCACCTAAAATTTCCAGGTCTTGCTCCTTACACTTCCCTTGGCTCTAGCACTCCCAGACACTTAGGGCTACTGGCCTCACCTCTGATGGCCTGCCAGACAGAGAGACTTCCCACAGGCTTGGTTGCCCAGGGTCCCCAAAGCACATCTCTTACCCAGGGAAAATGCTCTCTGGCTGGGCAGGCATTGTACCCACAGCCATTAAAACTTCCAGGTCCTGGTAATTACACTTCCCTTGGGTCTAGCACTCCCAGACACCCAGGGTTAATGGTCCTCACCTCCCTGATGGCCTGCCAGGGCAGAGAGATCCACAGGCTTGGTTGTTACCCAGGGTCGCAGAGCATATCTCTTACCCATGGAAAATGCTCTCTGGCTGGGCAGGCATTCTACCCACACCCCCAAAAACTTCCAGGTACTGCTCCTTACACTTCCCTTGGCTCCAGCACTCCCAGTCTCCCAGGGCTAATGGCTCTCACCTCCCTGATGGCCTGCCATGGCAGAGACTTCCGCAGGCTTGGTTGTTACCCAGGGACCCAAGCACAGCTCTTCTACGCAGGAAAATGCTCTCTGGTTGGGCAGGCATTGTACACCCTTAAACTTCAGGTCAGTAATGACACTTCCTTGGTCTAGCACTCCCAGACACCCAGGATATAGCCCTCACCTCCTGATGGCCTGCCAGGGCAGAGACCTCCTGAGATCGGTTGCACCAAGGTCCCGGCACATCTCTTACACAGGAAAATGCCTCTGGCTGGGCAGGCATGGTACCCCCACCCCTAAAACCTCCAGGTCCTGAACCTTACACTTCCTTGGTCTAGCACTCCCTGACATCCAGGGCTAATGGCCCTCACCTCCCTGATGGCTTACCATGGCAGAGACTTCCACAGGCTTGGTTGTTACCCAGGGACCCAAAGCATATCTCTTACTCAGGGAAAATGCTCTCTGGCTGGGCAGGCATGGTACCCCCTGCCCCTAAAACTTCCAGGTCCTACTCCTTACACTTCCCTTGGGTCTACCACTCCCAGACATCAAGGGCTAATGGTCCTCACCTCACTGATGGCCGGCCAGAATAGGGACTTCCACAGGCTTGGTTGTTACCCAGGGTCCCAAAGCACATCTCTTACCCAGGGAAAATGATCTCTGGCTTGGCAGGCATTGTACCCACACCCCCTAAAACTTCCAGGTCCTGCTCCTTACACTTCCCTTGGGTCTAGCACTCCCAGATATCCAGGGCTAATGCCCTTCACCTCCCTGAAGGCCTGCCAGAGCAGAGACTTCCACAGGCTAGTTGTTACCCTGGGCCCAAAGCACATCTCTTTACAGGAAAATGCTCTCTGGCTTGGGCGGCATAGTACCCACACTCCCTAAACTTCAAGGTCCCTTCCACACACTTCCCTTGGCTCATCAGTCCCACAGTCTCAGGCTTAATCCCTCCTCACGCTGCAGGCAGAAACTACAGGCTTAGAGTTAGGGTCCCAGCGCATAGTCTCACCAGGAAGAGCTATACTGCCTTGAGGAGACTGCTGGCATGCACCGTGGAGACTTCTAGAAGCAGCCTGCCAGCCGCAGCATCAAGCGATGCCCAGCAAGTGCCATCACAGACTGGCTAGGCTTTAAAAAACTCCCCTAGAGCGACTATTAAGCCCGACCAGCACTATTTAGAGAAATCCCTGCCAACAGCCAGCTAGGCCATCTGGTCTAAAAAGCCCGTCAGGCCATCTGGTCATTACATCTCTCAGGGGCATCTGGTCAAACAAGGACCAAGGGACATCTGGTCACACTTTCTCCCAGGACTCAGGCTCACTAAGATTCCACCAGAAATCTATGATCGTTAACCTGGAGACAGCTGCTGGCATTCCCCTAAAACTACCAGGGCCGCTGTAGCACCTCCCTTGGGTCTAACACTTCCAGACACCCAGGGCTAATAAGCACTCACCTCCTGATGGCCTGCCAGGCAGGGACTCCCACAGGCTTGGTTGTTACCCAGGGTCCCCAAAGCATCTCTTATCCAGTGAAAAAGCTCTCTGGCTTTCATGAGAATTATAGCCCCCAAACTTCCAGGTCCTGCTCTTACTTCCCCTTGGGTCTAGCTCCCAGACTCCCAGGGCTAATGCCCTCACCTCCCTGATAGCCTGCCAGGGCAGAGATTTCCACAGGCATGGTTGTTACCCAGGGCCCCAAAGCATATCTCTTTTCAAGGGAAAATGCTCTCTGGCTGGGGCAGGCACTTTACCCACACCCCCTAAAACTTCCAGGTCCTCCTCCTCACACTTCTCTTTGGTCTAGCACTCCCAGACACCCAGGACTAATGGCCCTCACCTCCCTGATGGCCTGCCAGTGCAGAGACTTCCACAGGCTTGAAGTTGTTACCCAGGGTCCCAAAGCACTTCTCTAACACAGGAAAAAAAAGCTCTCTGGCTGGGAAGGCACCATTTCTCACCCGTAAAACTTCAGAACACTACTAAGCCACACTTCCTGGGTCTGCTTGCTCCCACACACACCCAGGGCAAAGGACCACTGACCTCTCTGATGGCCTGCCTAGGGCAGAGACTTCATAAACTGGTTGTTACTAGGTCCCAAAGCACATCTCTTACCAGTGAAAATGCTCTTTGGCTGGGCAGGCAGGATACCCCCACTCCCTAAAACTTTGGGCTCCGGCTCCTTACACTTCCTTGGGTCTAGCATAACAGACACCCAGGGCGCTATTTACCTCCTGATGGCACCACCAGGCAGAGACTTCCACAGGATTGTGGTTGTTGCCAAAGGTCCCAAAGCACATCTCTTACCCAGGGAAAATGCTCTCTGGCTGTGCCGGCATTGAACCCACACCCCCTAAAACTTCCAGGTCTTGTTCCTTACAGTTCCCTAGGGTCTAGCATTCCCAGACACCCAGGGCTAATGGCCCTCACCTCTCTGATGGCCTGCCAGGGCAGAGAATTCCACAGGCTTGGTTGTTACCAAGGGTGGTAAAGCATATCTCTTACCCATAGAAAATGCTCTCTGGCTGAGCAGGCATTACCCACACACCCCCTAAAATTTCCAGGTCTTGTTCCTTACACTTCCCTTGGCACTAGCACTCCCAGACACTTAGGGCTACTGGCCCTCACCTCCCTAATGGCCTGCCAGGGCAGAGACTTCCACAGACTTGGTTGTTACCCAGGGTCCCAAAGCACATCTCTTACACAGGGAAAATGCTCTCTGGCTGGGCAGGCATTGTACCCACACCCACTAAATCTTCCAGGTCCTGGTAATTACACTTCCCATGGGTCTAGCACTCCCAGACACCCAGGGCTAATAGCCCTCACCTCCCTGATGGCGTGCCAGGGCAGAGAGATCCACAGGCTTGGTTGTTACCAAGGGTCGCAAAGCATATCTCTTACCCATGGAAAATGCTCTCTGGTTGGGCAGGAATTCTACCCACACCCCCAAAAACTTCCAGGTCCTTCTCCTCACACTTCCCCTGGCTCCAGCACTCCGAGTCTCCCAGGGCTAATGGCCCTCACCTCCCTGATGGCCTGCCAGGGCAGAGACTTCCACAGGCTTGGTTGTTACCCAGGGTCCCAAAGCACATTTCTTACGCCGGGAAAATGCTCTCTGGCTATGCAGGCATTGTACCCACACCCCCTAAAACTTCCAGGTCCTGGTAATTACACTTCCCTTGGGTCTAGTACTCCCAGACACCCAGGGATAGTGGCCCTCACCTCCCTGATGGCCTGCCAGGGCAGAGACTTCCACAGTCTTGGTTGTTACCCAGGGTCCCGAAGCACATCTCTTGCAGAGGGAAAATGCTCTCTTGCTGGGCAGGCATGGTACCCCAACCCCCTAAAACCTCCAGGTCCTGCTTCTTACACTTCCCTTGGGTCTACCACTCCCAGACATCCACGGCTAATGGCCCTCACCTCACTGATGGCCGGCCAGGATAGGGACTTCCACAATCTTGGTTCTTACCCAGGGTCCCAAAGCACATCTCTTACCCAGGGAAAATGCTCTCTGGCTTGGCAGGCATTGTACCCACACCCCCTAAAACTTCCAGGTCCTGCTCCTTACACTGCACTTGGGTCTAGCACTCCCAGACACCCAGGGCTAATGCCCCTCACCTCCCTGATGGCCTGCCAGGGCAGAGACTTCCACAGGCTTGTTACCCCGGGTCCAAAAGCACATCTCTTACACAGGGAAAATGCTCTCTGGCTGAGCAGACATTGTACCCACACTCCCTAAAACTTCAAGGTCCTGCTCCTTACACTTCCCTGTGCTCTATCAGTCCCACAGTCTCAGGGTTAATGCCCCTCACCTCCCTGATTGCCTGCCAGGGCAGAGACTTCTACAGGCTTAGTTGTTACCCAGGGTCCCAATGCATATCTCTCACCAAGGAAAAGTGCTCTCTGCCTTGGGAGAACTGCTGGCATGCACCCTGGAGACTTCCAGAAGCAGCCTGCCAGCCTCAGCATCAAGCCATGCCCAGCAAGTGCCATCACAGACTGGCTAGGCTTCAAAAAACTCCCCTAGAGTGACTATTAAGCCCGACCAGCACTATTTAGAGAAATCCCTGCCAACAGCCAGCTGGGCCATCTGGTCTAAAAAGCCCGTCAGGCCATCTGGTCATTACATCTCTCAGGGGCATCTGGTCAAACAAGGACCAAGGGACAACTGGTCACACATTCTCCCAGGGACTTCAGCTCCCACTAGGATTCCACCAGGACTCTATGCTCTTAGCCTGGAGACAGCTGCTGGCATTCCCCTAAAACTATCAGGGCCTGCTGTTAACACCTCCCTTGGGTCTAACACTTCCAGACACCCAGGGCTAATGGCACTCACCTTCCTGATGGCCTGCCAGGGCAGGGACTCCCAAAGGCTTGGTTGTTACCCAGGGTCCCAAAGCACATCTCTTACCCAGCGAAAAAGCTCTCTGGCTGTGCAGGAATTGTACCCCCCCAAAACTTCCAGGTCCTGCTCCTTACACTTTCCTTGGGTCTAGCAATCCCAGACACCCAGGGCTAATGACCCTCACCTTCCTGATAGCCTGCCATGGCAGAGATTTCCACAGGCTTGGTTGTTACCCTGGGCCCCAAAGAATATCTCTTTTCAAGGGAAAATGCTCTCTGGCTGGGGCAGACACTGTAACGACACCTCCTAAAACTTCCAGGTCCTCCTCCTCACACTTCTCTTTGGTCTAGTACGCTCAGACAGCCAGGGCTAATGGCCCTCACCTCCCTGATGGCCTGCCAGGGCAGAGACTTCCACAGGCTTGGTTTTTACCGAGGGCCCCAAAGAATATCTCTTTCCCAGGGAAAATGCTCTCTGGCTGGGGCAGACATTGTACCCACACCCCCTAAAACTTCCAGGTCCAGCTCCTTACACTTCCCTTGGCTCTAACGGTCCCACAGTCTCAGGGTTAATGCCACTCACCTCCCTGATGGCCTGCCAGTGCAGAGACTTCCACAGGCTTGGTTGTTACCCACGGTCCCAAAGAACTTCTCTAACCCCGGGAAAAAGCTCTCTGGCTGGGCAGGCATGGTACCTCCACCCCCTAAAACTTCCAGGTACTGCTAATTACACTTCCCTGGGTCTAGCACTCCCACACACACAGGGCAAATGGCCCTGACCTCCCTGATGGCCTGCCAGGGCAGAGACTTCCACAGGATGGGTTGTTATCCCGGGTCCCAAAGCACATCTCTTACCCAGTGAAAATGCTCTCTGGCTGGGCAGGCATGGTTCCCTCAACTCCCAAAACTTCCACGTCCTGCTCCGTACACTTCCTTTGGGTCTAGCACTCCCAGACACCCAGGGCTAATCCCCTCACCTCACTGATGGCGTGCCAGGGCAGAGACTTCTGCAGGCTTGGTTGTTACCAAGGGTCCCAAAGCATATCTCTTACCCAGGGAAAATGCTCCTGGCAGGGCAGGCATTGTACCCACACAAACTAAAACTTCCAGGTTCTGCTCCTTACACTTCCCTTTGGTCTATCAGTCTCATAGTCTCAGGGTTAATGCCCCGCACCACCCTGATGGCCAGCCAGGGCAGAGACTTCCACAGGCTTGGTTGGTACCGAGAGTCCCAAAGCACATCATACCCAGGGAAAATGCTCTCTGGCTGGGCAGGCATGGTACCTCCACCCCTTAAAACGTTCAGGTCCTGCTAATTATACTTCCTTTGGGTCTAGCAGTCCCAGACGCTCAGGGCTAATGACCTTTACCTCCCTGATGGCCTGACAGGGTACAGACTTCCACAGGCTTGGTTGTTACCCTGGGTCCCAAAGCACATCTCTTACACAGGGAAAATGCTCTCTGGCTAGGCAGGCATTGTACCCACTTCCCCTAACACTTTCAGGTCCTGCTGCTTACACTTCCCTTGGGTGTAGCACTCCCAGACACCCAGGGCTAATGGCCCTCACCTCCCTGAAGACCTACCAGGGCACAGACTTCCACAGGCTTGGTTGTCACCGAGGGTCCCAAAGCACATCTCCTACTCAGGGAAAATACTCTCTGGCTGGGCAAGCATTGTACCCACACCCCCTAAAACTTCCAGGTCCCACTCCTTACACTTCCCATCGGTCTAGCACTGCCAGACACCCAGGGCTAATACCTCTCACCTCCCTGATGTCCTGCCAGGGCAGAGACTTCCACAGGCTTGGTTGTTACCCCTGGTCCCAAAGCATATCTCTTACCCAGGGAAAATGCTCTGTGGCTGCGCGGGCATGGTTTAACAAACCCTAAAACTTCCAGATCCTGCTCCTTACACTTACCTTCGGTCTACCACTCCCAGACACCCAGGGCAAATGGCCCTCACCTCCCTGATTGCCTGCCAGGGTAGAAACTTCCAGTGGCTTGGTTGTTACCCTGGGTCCCAAAGCATATCTCTTACACATGGAAAATGCTCTCTGGCTGGGCAGGCATTGTACCCACACCCCTAAAACTTCCACATCCTGCTCCTCACACTTCCCTTGGCTCTAACAGTCTCACAGTCTCAGGGTTAATGCCCCTCATGTCCCTGATGGCCTGCCAGTGCAGAGACTTCCACAGGCTTGGTTGTCACCCAGTGTCCCAAAGCACTTCTCTTACACAGGGAAAACGCTCTCTGGCTGGCAGGCATGGTACCTCCACCCCCTAAAACTTTCAGGTCCTGCTAATTACACTTCCCTTGAGTGTAGCACTCCCAGACACCCAGTGCTAATGGCCCTCACCTACTTGATGGCCTGCCATGGTAGAGACTTCCACAGGCTTCGTTGTTACCTAGGGTTCCAAAGCACATCTCTTACCCAGGGAAAATGCTCTCTGGCTGGCAGGCATGGTACCTCCACCCCCTAAAACTTTCAGGTCCTGCTAATTACACTTCCCTTGGGTTTAGCACTCCCAGACACCCAGGGCTAATGCCACTCACCTCCCTGATGGTGTGCCAGGGCAGAGACTTCCACAGGCTTGGTTGTTACCCAGGGTCCCAAAGCATATCTCTTACCCAGGGAAAATGCTCTCTGGCTGGGCATGCATTGTACCCACACCCCCTAAAAGGTTCCAGGTTCCGCTCCTTACACTTCCCTTGGGTCTAACAGTCCCACAGTCTCAGGGTTAATGCCCCTCACCTCCCTGATGGCCTTCCAGCGCAGAGACTTCCACAGGCATGGTTGTTACTCAGGGTCCCAAAGCACATCTCTTCCCCAAGGAAAATGCTCTCTGCCTGGGCAGGCATGGTACCTCCACCCCCTTATACGTCCAGGTCCTGATAATTACACTTCCCTTGGGTTAGCACTCCCAGACACCCAGGATTAATGTCCCTCACCTCCCTGATGGCCTGCCAGGGCAAAGACTTGCACAGGCTTGGTTGTCACCCAGGGTCAAAAAGCACATCTCTTACCCAGGAAAAATGTTCTCTGGCTGGGCAGGCATGGTACCCCCACCCCCTAAAACTTCCAGGTCCTGCTCCTTACACTTCCCTTGGGTCTAGCACTCCCAGACAGACAGGGCTAATGGACATCGCCTCCCTGATGGCCTACCAGGGCAGAGACTTCCACAGGCTTGGTTGTTACCCAGGGTCCCAAAGCACATCTCTTCCCAAGGGAAAATGCTCTCTGCCTCGGCAGCCATGGTACCTCCACCCGCTTAAACGTCTAGGTCCTGCTAATTACACTTCCCTTGGGTCAAGCACTTCTAGACACCCAGGGTTAATGGACATCACCTCCCTGATGGCCTGCCAGGGCAGAGACTTGCACAGGCATGGTTGTCACCCAGGGTCAAAAAGCACATCTCTTACCCAGGAAAAATGCTCTCTGGCTGGGCAGGCATGGTACCCCCACCCCCTAAAACTTCCAGGTCCTGCTCCTTACACTTTCCTTGGGTCTAGCACTCCGAGACACCCAGGGCTAATGGCCCTCACCTCCCTGATGGCCTGCCAGGTTAGAGACTTCCACAGGCTTGGTTGTTACCCCGGGTCCCAAAACATATCTCTTACCCATGGAAAATGCACTCTGGCTGGGCAGGCATTGTACCAACCCCCCTAAAATTTCCAGGTCCTGCTCCTTGCACTTCCCTTGGCTCTAACAGTCCCACAGTCTAAGGGTTAATGCCCCTCACCTCCCTGATGTCCTGCCAGGGCAGAGACTTCCACAGGCTTGGTTGTTACCCCTGGTCCCAAAGCATATCTCTTACCCAGGGAAAATGCTCTGTGGCTGCGCAGGCATGGTTCCCCAAACCCTAAAACTTCCAGGTCCTGCTCCTTACACTTCCCTTCGGTCTACCACTCCCAGACACCCAGATCTAATGGCCCTCACTTCCCTGATGGCCTGCCAGGGCAGAGACTTCCACAATCTTGGTTGTTACCCAGTGTCCCAAAGCATTTCTCTTACCCAGGGAAAATGCTCTCTGGCTGGGCAGGCATTTTACCCACATCCCCTAAAACTTCCAGGTCCTACTCCTTACATTTCCCTTGGCTCTAACAGTTCCACAGTCTCAGGGTTAATGCCCCTCACCTTCCTGAAAGCCTGCCAGGGCTCAGACTTCCACAGGCTTGTTTGTTACCCATGGTGCAAAAGCACATTTCTTACCAAGGGAAAATGCTCTGTTTCTGGGCAGGCATGGTACTCCCACCCCCTAAAACTTCCAGATCCCGCTCCTTACACTTCCCTTGCGTCTAGCACTCCCAGACACCCAGGGCTATTGGTCCTCACCTTCCTGATGGCCTGCTAGGGCAGAGACTTCCACAGGACTGGTTGTTACCCAGGATCCCAAAGCATATCTCTTACGCAGGTAAAATGCTCTCTGGCTGGGCAGGCATTGTTCCCACACCCCCTAAAACTTCCAGGTCCTGCTCCTTACACTTCCCTTGGCTCTAACAGTCCCACAGTCTCAAGGTTAATTCCCCTCACCTAACTGATGGCCTGCCAGGGCAGAGACTTCCACAGGTTTGGTTGTTACCCAGGGTCCCAAAGGACATCTCTTACACAGGGAATATGCTCTCTGGCTGGGCAGGCATGGTACCCCCACCTCCTAAAACATCCAGGTCCTGCTCCTTACACTTCCCTTCAGTTTAGCACTCCCGGACACCAAGGGCTAATACCTCTCACCTCTCTGATGGCCTGCCAGGGCAGAGACTTCCACAGGCTTATTTGTTACTCATGGTCCCAATGCATACCTCTCCCCAAGTGAAAGTGCTCTCTGCCTGGGGAGAACTGCTGGCATGTACCCTGGAGACTTCCAGTATCAGCCTGCCAGCCTCAGCATCAAGCCATGCCCAGCAAGTGCCATCACCACCTGGCTAGGCTTCAACAAACTCCCCTAGAGTGACTATTACGCCTGACCAGCACTGCTTAGAGAAATCCCAGCCAACAGCCAGCTGGGCCATCTGGTCTAAAAAGCCCATCGGGCCATCTGGTCATAACATCTCTCAGGGACATCTGGTCCCACCAGGACCATGGGACATCTGGTCACACCTTCTCCCGGGGACTTCAGCTCCCATTAGGATTCCACCAGGACTCTATGGTCTTAGCCTGGAGACAACAGCTGGCATTTCCCTAAAACTAGCAGGGCCTGTTGTTAACACCTCCCTTGGGTCTAGCACTTCCAGACACCCAGGGCTAATGGCCCTCACCTTCCTGATGGCCTGCCAGGGTAGGGTTTCTGCAGGCTTGGTTGTTACCCAGGGTCCCAAAGCACATCTCTTACCCAGAGAAAATGCTCTCTGGCTGGGCAGGCATTTTATCCACACCCCCTAAAACTTCCAGGTCCTGCTCCTTACACTTCCATTGGCTCTAGCAGTCCCACAGTCTCAGGGTTAATGCCCCCACCTTCCTGATGGCCTGCCAGGGCAGAGACTTTCACAGGCTTGATTGTTATCCAGGGTCCCAAAGCACATCTCTTACCCAGGGAAATTGCTCTCTGGCTGGGCAGACATGGTTCCCCAACCCCCTAAAAACTCCAGGTCCAGCTCCTTACACTTCCCTTCGGTCTAGCAGTCCCAGACACCCAGGGCTAATGCCCCTCACCTCCCTGATGGCCTGCCAGGGCAGAGACTTCCACAGGCTTAGTTGTTACCCAGGGTCCCAATGCATATCTCTCACCAAGGGAAAGTGATCTCTGCCTGGGGAGAACTGCTGGCATGTACCCTGGAGACTTCCAGAAGCAGCCTGCCAGCCTCAGCATCAAGCCATGTCCAGCAAGTGCCATTACAGCCTTGCTAGGCTTCAATAACTCCCCTAGAGTGACTATTTTCCTGACCAGCACTATTTAGAGAAATCCCAGCCAACAGCCAGTTGGGCCATCTGGTCTAAAAAGCCCGTCGGGCCATCTGGTCATAACATCTCTCTGGGACATCTGGTCCCTCCAGAACCAAGAGACATCTGGTCACAGTTTCTCCCAGGGACTTCAGCTCCAACTAGGATTCCATCAGGACTCTATGCTCTTAGCCTGGAGATAGCTGCAGGCATTCCCCTAAAACTACCAGGGCCTGCTGCTGACACCTCCCTTGGGTCTAGCACTTCCAGACACCCAGGGCTAATGGCACTCACCTCCCTGATGGCCTACCAGGGCAGAGACTTCCATATGCTTGGTTGTTACCCAGGGTCCCAAAGCACAACTTTTACTTAGGGAAAATGCTCTCTGGCTTGGTAGGCATTATACCCACACCCCCTAAAACTTCCAGGTCCTGCTCCTTACCCTTCTCTTGGGTCTAGCACTCCCAGACACCCAGGGCTAATGGCCCTCACCTCCCTGATGGCCTGCCTTGGCAGAGACTTCCACAGGCTTGGTTGTTATCCAGGGTCCCAAAGCACATCCCTTACCCAGGAGAAAATGCTCTCTGGCTGGGCAGGCATGGTACCCACACCCCCTGAAACTTCCAGGTCCTGCTCCTTACACTTCCCTTGGCTCTAACAGTCCCACAGTCTCAGGGTTAATGCCCCTCACCTCCCAGATGGCTTGCCAGGGCAGAGACTTCCACAGGCTTGGTTGTTACCCAGGGTCCCAAAGCATATCTATTACCCAGGGAAAATGCTCTCTGGCTGTGCTGGCATTGTACTCACAGCCCCTAAAACTTCCAGGTCCTGCTCCTTACACTTCCCTTGGCTCTAACAGTCCCACAGTCTCGGGATAATGCCCCTCACCTCCCTGATGGCCTGCCAGTGCAGAGACTTCCACAGGCTTGGTTGTTACCCAGGGTCCCAAAGCACATCTCTTACCCAGGGAAAGTGCTCTCTGGCTGGGCAGGCATTGTACCCACACCCCCTAAAACTTCCAGATTCTGCTCCTTACACTTCCCTTTGGTCTAGCACTCCCAGACACCCAGGGCTGATGGCCCTCACCTCCCTGATGCCCTGCCAGGGCAGGGACTTCCACAGGCTTACTTTTTCGCCAGGGTACCAAAGCCTATGTCTTACCCAGGGAAGGTGCTATCTGGCTGTGGTGGCCTGGTACCCCAACCCCTTAAAACTTCATGGTCCTGCTGTTAACACTTCCCTTAGGTCTAACACTCCCAGATACCCAGGGGTCATGTCCGTCACCTCCCTGATGCCCTGCCAGGGCAGGGACTTCCACAGGCTTTCTTTTTACCCAGGGTACCAAAGCCTATGTATTACCCTTGGAAGGTGCTATCTGAGTGGGGTGGCGTGGTACCCCAACCCCCTAAAACTTCCAGGTCCTTCTGTTAACACTTCCCTTGGGTCTTGCACTCGCAGACACCCAGGGGGTAATGGCCCTCCCTTCCCTGATGCCCTGCCAGGACAGGGACTTCCACAGGATTAGTTGTTACCCAGGGTCCTAAAGCATATGCCTTCCTCAGGGAATGTGCGTCCAAGCCTGGGGACACCAGCACGCATCTCCTCCTAGAACTTCCAGGGCCTGCTTTGGCCATTTCCTATGGGCTAGCAGTCCCAAACTCTCAGGGGTGATGACACAGAGCTCCATGATGCCCCCCCAAGCTGGAGACTTCCATTTGCTTAGTTGTTAAACGTGGGCCCAAAGCATGTATCTTACTTTCTTTCTTTCTTTCCACAGTTTCACAGCATTCACCCTGAGGGTAGACATGAGCTTGCGTCAGACATGAGCCACCGAGCCACAACAGCAGATGCATACTATCGTCTGATGGGCAGCAAAGAGGAGAGCATCAGAGTGAGCCGACAAATATGCCAGTTAACCACAAAGTCCCCATGCACCACCATCAGCCCACATGCAGGTGCTCCATCACAGACTCTGGGGCAGTTCAATTACCATGGGTGAACCAGGAAAGGGCCATCTCTTTCACCCAGGTACCTATGATTGCAACAAGAACAAGAGGGACTTGGCTCACAGGACATCCACAGAAGTCAAGAGATGATGGGGGCACACACTCCACCTATACGGTCCCCACATTGCCAGCAATCCTTTACTGAACAACAGCAACTGGCAATCAAATCTGCATTCGCAAGCCACCTTACACAAGGCCAGATCAAGACAGCTGATGTTAGGCGCATGCTGCAAACTGACAGCTCCCTCCTTGGTGCCTTCGCCCTGTTGGGTCAAACCAAAGACTTGCCAAGTAATGTGATGCAAAGCGTATGGACTTTGATTCGTAGTCATGCCAGAATGAAATCCAGCCAATGATTTCAGCTGTATTGCACTTAAAAAAAAATAAAGTGGTGAAATTATTAAATGCCAGGCTTCTTACTTCTAGGGGGCCCCCACTGCACCACACTTCCCACTGAAACCTCCAGGTCTTGTGTGAATTTCCTTCTGGGGATACCCCCAACAACCATATCAGGGACCAGGGGGTGGGGCATGGCCCCCTGCACATGGCCCCACTGCCGTGCACGCCCCACGGTGCACTCCGCACTGTCCTGTGGGACTGCACATGTGGTTGGGTGTCGCAGGTGGGCTGTGAGTGCACTGGGCACCTGGCTGTGCCACAGCCATCACTGCATAGCCATGACACTGTACGGCCACTATGGTGCTGTGCAGTGCATGGGCACTGGGGGTGTGCAGCAGTTTGCATGGCTTTGGGTGCCTGGGTAGGTGGGTCATGTGGGCACATCCACTCTGGGTGGTCGCATGCCATCACAGGGGTGCAGACCACAACTGTATGCCATGCACATTCGGTGGGCTGCAGGGGTCTGGTCAGTCACATGTACTGACTCTGCTCCCTTGTCCTAGGTGGACAATGCTGGATGACCCTGGAGTGTCACATTCAGGAGATCCTGCAGGTTACCTGGGCCACACTGGAGCTGCTGCAGGGCATGGAGTGGAGTGACTGGCGGTGGCACAGAAGGCGTCACAGGGAGCGCAGGGATGAGGGGGGCCACCAGTAGGGCCTGTGGTGCCCGCGCTGTTCCTTCCCCTCCCTGGACTGTACTTCACACCCCTTTGTTCCCCTCTTTGCTATTCCCCTTTGCCCCCTGCCCGTCCCCCCCCAAGTTATGGCCTTGTACTTCCCCTCCCCCACTTAGTATATAGTACTGTATATAGTTCATGTTGAATCTGTTACCTTTTGCAAGATCGATACATTTCATACTACAACTGTGATGGTCTCTGATTTGCAGCGGGCGTCTGGTGCCTTACTGCAGTGGTGTGCATGGCGTCTGAGGGGTGGTGCCGGCCTGGTCGTGGGTGTGTCTGCCAGGGCCCCTCCACTGGTGTGGGTGGGGGCCATGGTCCGTTTGTGGTATATGTGTTGTGCCCTGTATGCCTGTGTGCAGCAGTCTCTGGTGCATGCGCTATGTCCAAGTCACCCCTGGCAGTGTGTGCCTGGCCCGTGCGGCTGTGCCCCTTGCGTGTCTGTGGTACGTATGGTCATGCCAACCCCTCCACTGCATGCATGTCTGCTGGCATGACATTGGTGGCAGTCCATGCCAGCCACCCTCTGGGCATGGCACCCTGGCAGCTGGCATCCTGACTCCTGCTCTATTGCACGTCTGCCTCTGGTGACACTGTGGGCGGTGCTGCTGTTGTCCCCCTCTATGGTGTCTGGGGCGGTGCTTGTGGTCTGCTGTCACATGTGGTCCAGCTGCATGCTGGTGGTGGACAGGTTCGTGGTGCGCACACCACATGGCTGGCTCATCAGTGCCATGGTGGTGTGCTGGCCGTGGGTACACGGCACCATTGGACTCATGACAGCTGCATCTGTTGCCCTGCTATGTGTAGCTCTGTGATGGGGTACCCTTGGGACAGAGTGGGGGATTTGTTCATGCCCTGTGTTGCATCCTGTGTGGCGCATGCCTCCATGCACCACAGTGGGCTGCTGTGCTGTTTGGTGGGGCCAGTGCTGGGACAGGGTGTGTACATGTATGGGTGTGCAGGGTGCCGTCCTGTTGGTGGTGGCATCCAGGGCGGGCTTTGTCACATGCGGGGTCCGTTGGGTACTGACGCAAGGTTGCCCTCTTTACTGTGCCACTGTGGGGGCCATGCGGGGGGGGCCTTGTGTATGCTGCAGTGGCATCAGTGGCTGGTGTCACCTGCTGCGGGGGGTGGTCATGGTGGGGCTGTCATGCATGGTGCCATGGGGCAGAGGGTTGCATTGTCATGGTGGTGGTGGTGGTGGTGGCATACCTTCGGTGCTATGCACTGTTTGGTCATGCTTCGGGGCCAGGTGTCTTGGGATCATTGTACAGGGGGTGGTCAGCATTGGTGTGGTGCTGTGGCATGGGAGGTCTGGCCCTCCTTGTGTTGTGGTCACTGCTTGCCAGGGGAGTGTGCTGGGGCACCTTGCCCTGCGGGTGTGGACTGCTGGGCCACGTCTGCTGTTGGATCGGTGCTGGGGTTCATGGGCTGGTGGTCTGTTCAGCTCACCTCTGGTTGTGCAGTTCATGGTGGGCCTGGTCTGTCTGGCCTACTGTATGCTTCTCCACTCAGGGCACATCCATGGCTAGTGCACTCCTGCTTCCTGTCCTTGTCTCTGTGCATCCCTGGATGTGCTACTGCGCATCGGCCCTGCTTCACTGCACATCCCTGGTTGTGCCATGGTGCATCAGGTGCGATATTCAGCTATGTTGCGCAGGGGCACCTTGGCCTGTGCTTGGTTTGAATATCGTGCACATTGCACAATGGCGCACTGCTCTTGCACCTGCTCCCACTATTGCGCATCTTTTTGGTGCAGTCTGAATATCCCACCCTTAGTATCCATTTTATAACATTGCTCAGCAGGTTCACAAGCTCCAGGCTTTTGTTGCAGATCACCCAAACCTTGTGTTCTACAAGGATCAAGTTTCACTACATACCCAACCTCTGTTCATTCATAAGGTGGTTTCTGGGTTCACGCTGAACCATACTCTCCACCTTCCTGTATTTTTCCTCATCATGCTGGTGAAGTGATCCTACATTCGCCTAATGTAATTTGGGCTTTACACTTCTATCTGGACTGCATCATTTTGTTTTTCTTGCCCTCAGGATGGTGGACACTACAATTTCTAAGTAGGGCCTTTCCAAGTGGTTGGCACCCTGCATTTGTTTTTGTTATTGAAACCATGCCAAGGAGCTTCCCGGCCCTGCCTGATGGCATGCCACCCATTTCTTGACCACTTCTTTGGCTTGTTTTTGTTCAGTCTTGACAGCCGACGTGCTCTGCCATCACATGGAGTTCTGTCCATACATTCACTTAACACTAGAATCTGGAACCGGTGTCCCATAGACATGCTGGTTTTGGCCTTGCTGTTCTCCAAGGCCTGTTGTCTTAGGGGTGTTATCCAGTCCTGTTGTCTAGTTTTCCTCCCCTTCTGTTCTTCTTACTACTTGAGACTCATTCCAAAGGTGCGAGTCTGGAGGGAGATGTCCTCGAAGAAGATGGTCCCCATTACTTATCAGGAACAGTAGATCCTCAGGAGAATCTCCTCTATAGAGCCAGGGCTCACCTTCCAACTTACCCTCTCATGTGTTTGAGGTGGTGTGCTCTAGGCAATGTATCTGTTCCTGCATGCTTGGTCTTTTCTGTGCCCTTTCAAAAGGACTTTTTAGTCCCAGAACCACCTCTCCTGGCAGCCTGGTCCAGTTTCCGACCTATTCTTATCAGTTGGGTACAGCTCTAAGCTTCAGCAGCAGGAAACTGAGGAAGTATATGGTCATTTAGATTATATAGGTGATGTTGACAATAGTCAATGTGGGCAGCCCCAGCTAGGCAAACATTTGCTAGTGGTCATGGTGCAGATGGTGTGGAGTTCCAACGGTGTGGCTCTATGGAAGAGATTCTCTCAGACATGTACAGTTACTGGTTAAAAAAAAACAAACTATATAGCTGCAGGGTCCATGTGTCTGCCTGTGCTACAACCAGTGTGCTTTGGGAGTACTGAACTGCAGCACTGCCATTATTTCTGGGTGCCCCCTTTACAAACCTCCTTTCCCCTGCTGTCCCTTCATGAACTCTCTGTACCCACCCCATATTACTCTGCTTCTCCTTCTCCCTCCACCAACCCTTTCCATCACTACCATCAGGAGTGATCTCACTCCTGCCCCCGTTTCAATTTGAGGTGCTTTTGGGTACATCCCCTCCCAGAAGAATCAATACCCATTTTGATATATCAGCTTCCTTCTGCTGTTGCTGGTGGGTGATGTGGAGCTGACCCCATCCTCCCCTGAGCTCCCCTTTCTTAAGGAGCAGAGTATTATTCACCTGAATGCCCAGAGCCTGCTGTCCAAAACTGACCCCTGTGGATTTAGCAAGTCATACCAGCTCTGTTCACAGAAACCCGATTCTTGCCTCCAGTCTAGGATGTCTACTTCTGCATCTGGCGATACAGTCTTCAGCCCCAGACTATTTATTTCAGATTGGGACTAATACCTTGACAACAGCAAGTGAGGGGGGGAGTTGCTATGTCCAACAGCCCACAACCTAAGGTTAGAAGCTAGTCTTAGCTCCTGTTACTGCCTCATACAACTGGCTTTTTTTTGCAGGCTCTCTGACCGCTGCTCCATTCCAGTTTTCATCCATGGGTTTACTGCTGCTCTGGTGTGTAACCCAATACTGTCAGATGTTCTCTCATCCTTTTCCTCACTGTCAGTGTCTGGTAAACTCTTAGTGCTGGGTTATTTTAATAGTCACCAGTCAAGTCAGCTACATCCTAGGAAATTTAACACAAATAAAACAGGGGGGGCCTTTTTCACACAGAGAGTGGTGTTCCCCCTGGAATAGGTTACCCATGGAAGTGATCATAAGAAACAGTTTCAACAGTGGTTAGATAAATATGTACTGGATGGTAGAGTTGTGCAGTATTATCGGTAACTGGATAGGAACTTTCAAATAGGTTTACCGACCCCTCCAGTCCTAAATTCCTTAGTATAAATCCCATCTCAAACAAACCAAAAAACACTTATTCAGCAAAATGTAGCCTTGCTTCTCACTCACTACACTACTGAACACACTGGGCCTAACTGGTCCACAGCCAACCACACATTCATTGAGTGGGTGTTCAGACACACCTCATTTGTTGAGGTAGTGCATGATTCTAGTAGTGAACAGCCCAGAATGGCAGGGGTGAAGGCCCAGAGGCCAAAAAGAAAAGCCCTCATCTCCCAAATGTTGACATGCAGAGAATGTTCCTTTAAGGACCACAGACCATGTCCTCAGCACACTTACATGTGCTCTCCAGCTCCTCCTGGAAGCATCTGTGGTAAGGATTGCTTATGGGGATGTGTTGGAGAAATGGGGACCCCCAAAATCATATGGAAGCACACTGCCAGCAGCAAAGGGTCCTGTGTAAAGGGTCCATGATCAAATTGGGGTGGTCCAGGTCCTGAAATGCATGGACTGATGGAGAACAAAACAGCCCTTGGGAGAAATGCATATATAGGCAGACCATGAGGACAGTCACTATAGCAGTCCAATGGGCTGTAGCAAACATGGGGCTGTGACACAGGGAGCTGGAAGCAGCCAGCAGTAACTAGATCTGGAAGGAATGCCCATGTCATGTCCAAGACAGTACCTATCAACTGAAGGAGTTGACGGAGGGGGAGGTCAAGACCAATTTGGGCTCGTTAACTAGGATTGTCAGTTGGTCAAACTGGTAAGGTAGATACAGTGTTTGTATAGCATCATCCCTGGACAACACTTTTAATAGCCAATCACCCAGGTACAGAAACAGACATAGTGCTTCCCAGCTACAGCTAGGTACTTCGTAAAGATTCATGGCAGCAAGGATAAGCCACACATAACAAGACATGAAATTGATTGTGCCTGTCCTCCAGGAGAAAGCAGTTTCGACAGGTTAGTCTGTCATTCAATCATAAGCCTGGTAATTAGCAATACAGAAGCCAAACCTATTTGTCCATAAATATAGGTTCCTCCCCTGTAACCATAGTTCTAATCATATTCAGCTAACATCCACACTTAGGCAGTATCCACTCAGCCTGCTCAGTCAGTGGATGTCTCCAAGCTTGGCTCCTCCCACCATCCATGGTATCATTCTCCAACTCCCCCCAGTTGACATCAGAGCTGTACACTCTCCAACTAAGTCTTGCCAGGGGAGGTCAGGTGGATTGTGAACCATATACGAGCAGTAAGAACTTAACAGTACATCTTCAAGATAATTTCCTCCATGGGGCCACACCTTTGGAACTGTAAGCCATCTGTATCAGGACTATTCAAACTTTTGCCAGTAGGGGCCGCCCACAATGACATGCAATGTTGGCACCTATTATAACTGTAGGCAACCCTACTGCTCCTCTCTTCTCTGCTGGAGATAATCTCAGAAGGTCTCTTAGTGTGAGGAACCAGGAGCCCAAACCAGTACCAGCACACAAGGAGAGGCATGGGACTGGAAACAGCATACACAAGGCATGGACACCTCCAGACAAGATAGGGGATGAACTACCAGCTTATACCATAGTAACAGGGAAAGTGATAGCACGATGGAGGAGATTCAAAGATCTACTGTTACAGTAAGTAACTGTTCTATCTTCATCAGGGATATCTTTTACATCAGGCCACACCTTTGGAATGATTCCCAAGCAGTTCAAGGGAGGATGCCAAAGTCTGATATGGCCTCAGAACACCTTGTAGTACTAGTGTACTACAAGACCAAAGCCAGTATGTCTACCTGAGACACTGTCTATACTGCAGAGCTTAGTGAAAGCATGCACAGTACTAAATATCATGTCAGCTGCAGAAGCATTCTGAAAGCAAGCAACAAAAATGGCTTTAGGCACTGGTTGGAGATGCAGCACCCTCTTTCCCAGGGCAAACTAAACAAAAAGTTGAGAGGAGTTTCTGCAGTTCTTAGTGCAATCACAGTGAAACAAGTGTCCTGTGTACATTAGGTGTACTGTGCAGTGCCTCACCCTTGTTGGCATGCTTTGGATAATACACAGGAAGGTATATAGTCTGATTCAATGTGAAATCAGAGAACACTTTAGGTAGAAAACGAGGACTGGACCACAAAAACACCCTGCCCTTGCGGAAAATCAAATAAGGGAGGCTCATGCATCACAGACTGAAGCTCAAAAATCACAGTGTGACCAAAAACAGTATTTTTCATGAAAGGAAACACACTTCACAGGACGCAGCAGGCTGAAAGAGAGCCAAAGTCAATTTCTCAAGAATGAAATTCAGGTTCCGAGGTGGAACTGGTTTATGAATCTAGGGATACGTGCAGAATACCCTTTAGAAATGTACAGTACACCTCTATTTGTGCCACCGTGCACCCAGCAGTAGGGGGGCATGGAAAGCCAAAACAGCAGCCAAACGCACCCTAATGGGTAAGTACTGGAGACCAGAGTCAGACAGACAAAAGGTAACCAGTACAGTATTGACAGGACGCAAGCAGTGGACAGGGGGGTACTGAGGCATGGTAGGGCTGCCATTACATGTGAGAACAGTGCACATACACGTGTGTGACCCAGACTATAAAAAATGTTTCAGATGGTTCTGACACCAACAGCTTACAGTTCCATGTTATGACTCCATGAAGGGAGATTTCCTCTTCGATCATACCAGGATATTCTGGTAGGATACTTGAAGAGAAGTCTGTGACAAATTTCTTCAAATGCTTATTAGTTTTTGATATCAGATAAGATACATTAGGCATGCATATTCTTATTTTCAGGCACAAGCAGGGAAAATTATTCAATGTAGCTTTGGATGTTAAACATTCCTTTTTCTGCCCCTTCCCCAGACTGGGACTGACCCCCTTTTGGGGCTCCAGGAAGGCACAGGAACCCTTCTTGAGGGTCCTACCTCTAGAGGTGCTGCAGAAACTAGGTTCATTTTGGGTAAGGGTACCTTAGGGATGGAGTCCATAAGGAATGAGGTGAGCCACCACAACTGCAAACGCCGTGATGCTAGAAAATGGACTTCCAGAAGAAACAGACAATTATGGCAGAAAAAGACCAGAGGTCCACACAGTCTGCCCAATTCCCTCTAATCCGTGGAACCTACTGCTCTTCCAGGGTACTAATCCTCCCTGTCCTCTATTCTCCTCCTTGGTCCGGTCACCCCTGGTACCCACTATTCCCTTCATTTTGTCCCAGCCCTGCTTGAATCCTGTTTTCATACCCACTTCAGTCGGCAGACTGTTGCAAGGTTCCGCCACCCTTTCTGTAAAGTAGTACTTCCTCACATCTCTCCTCAAACTACCTCCTGTTAATTTCCATACATGACCATGAATTGGTATTCAGCCTTAATAGTTCCCCGCAGTTCACTTTGTTAATCCCTTTATGGAACCTGAAAGTCTCCATCATAGCTCCCTTCTGGTCTCCAGTGAGTACAGATTTAGTGCCTCAAAGGAAATCTATACCCAAAACGTGAAAAAATATATGCTGTGCAGTGTTTTAATTTGTATGTGAAGTTCTAGTGTTTCCTTCTCTCTGACTGGTATTAGGAGTTTCTCCTAAATTAGCCTGCTAGCTTTAGGATAGTTTTACAACCCCTTGAGATCTCCATATCAAATAGCTTTATTGCATTTCTTTGTCCTATAATGCACCTTGTTTCATGTGGTGATGTAGCAGAGCCCATAAATCCAGCAGAAAGCATTGCATTACAATCAGTTCACAACAATAGAGATGGCTATATTTTAAAATCTGTAGAATTCAGCTTGGTGACCACCCTCATCTTAAAGGTTTTACTGTCCTGAAAAACTTTGCTGCTGGTAATTTTTGTGCAGCTTGTAAAGCTTCCAAGATATTTAGTTTGGCATGTGTGTGCTGAATGTTGGGTCTCTCTTACAGCACAGTCACATGAGACAAGATGCACTGTGGGAACAAGAAATACAATTACACTATCAGGTATGAAGATCCCCAGGGGTCGTAAAACTAGCATAAGGCTAGCAGGCTAATTTGGGAAAAACTCCTAATACCAGTCAGAGGGAAGGAAACACTAGAACTTCACATACAAATTAAAACACTCTGTACAACATATATTTTTTCAAGTTTTGGGTGTAGATTTCCTTTAAGACACTCCGCATAGGATCTGTTCTGCTGGCCCCGAATCACTTTTGTTGCACTGCACTGTCTCCACCCTATCCTTATCCTTTGAAGGGAGGGCTCTAGAACTTGGCACAGTACTCTAGGTGAGGCCTCACCAGGGATCTATAGAGAGGGAAGTATTACCACTTTCCTTCTGCCATCAGTGCCCCTTCAGATACGTCCCAGTATCCCGTTAGCTTTGCTATAGGCAGTGTTGCACTGACTCGATTGCTTAAGTGAGTTACTAGTGATAGGACCACTCTGTGGTGCAAAGTGTCTGTCTGTCTCTCTCCCCCCCAATCCAGTACCCTGTCTTGGGGTTCTTTTTCCCCTAGGTGTATTACCTTACACTTTCTAATATTGAATTTAAACTGCCAGACCTGTGATCACTCCCTTTTGCATTTGTAGGTCTATTCCCTCATCACTATTCACTCTCCCACATAGTTTTGTCTGACCAGCAAAGAGACAGAACCTGCCCTCGATTCCTTCTCCAGGGTCACTAATGAACATGTTTGAGGACTGATCCCTGCTCATAACCTCCCTCTCCCCCGATTTAACCCCAATGACCACCACCCTCTGCTGCCTCCCCTCTAGCCAGTTACCCATCCAGTTCACTACGGGTTTAGAAGACAAAGAACCTCTGTGCGTAAACACTGAGGCAAGGGTTACCCCAAAGGGCATTTGGCTGGGAAGCCAAGTTTCAAGAAAATACAAAATCACACATGCCCCCACAATGCAAAGCATCATGGGCTGCATATGCAAATCACCACAGAATGTTATCTTCCACCTTCTTGATCAATAGTTTGTAAGGTACCGAGTCAAAAGCCTTGCTGAAATCAGAGCAGATCCATAAGAAGCTTGAGCGGGTTCCCTTAAGCATCACTTCTTCCCCCACTGAATCCCAGGCTACGGCCTTGCAATTTACTGGGTCAACAGATCAGTACTCATGCAACACAGTATGCTATTTCAGTAGGATACAAGTAACAGCAGGTGTTTGTGTTGCTAAAATTGGTTTGAATGCTTATGCCTTAGTTAGGGCCATTAGCAGAAAGGTATTATCACCCTTCTGGAGTACCATGAAGATACACAGCTCTTGAAGGGTTCCACTCCTAGAGGCAGGAATATCACACCAGGAACATTTCATACGAGGGACACAATTTTATGATGGGATATTACCAAGTTATACGTGGACAGCCCTTTCCCCATTTAGAAAGCAATACAAGCATGGTTATTGTGGGGGAGGCACATCATCTCTCCCAGATTCTTCAGGCATGCCAGCCCTACCAAGAGGTGCACCAGTACCCAGGTTCCTGTGTCCTAAAGATACCTTAGGCAAAGAGCCTGATAAAGATCAGAGCAGAAAGGGAGAATGAAACAGACATGACTTCCTGTTTAAAAAAACAGGAGAGAGACTGGCTAATGATGAATGTAGTACAAAGGAGACACCATCCAACCCAAACTCACAGCAGACCCTCTGAAATTAAAGTTCTATAAATTTCTATACTGTGACCTTCAGAATAGAGGAATCCAAGGCCTTGGGTCAGCATCCCTCCTCACATAACTCAGATATAATTACATTGTTAATGAGAATGCTAATACAAGAAAGAAGGTGCTAACAATTCTGCTAAACCTACCAAACAGTCATGTGTAACTAGTAAGATGAATGCTGGCCTCGGTCTTGAGAATTCCACTCTCACAAAAGTGCTGCAGAGCATGGCCTTGCAACAAAATAAACTCCTGCTGCAGAGGCTGTAGCCTTGAGAGGTGCACAAAGGCTATGGAGAATCAGAATTATGCAGGTTGGGCGTTTTCCCTGGTGCATGTGCCCAAGCATTTGGCTGTGTCCGGTTGGTATGACCGACTTCTTAGTAGTAGGACAAGTAGAAGTACAGACCCCAGAGAAAAGGACCAGATAACTGTCTGGGCAGACTGGTGCACATGTTTACTAGCAGTGTGATGCACACCCAAAGCACAGAAGGGTCTAGACCCTGCAGGTGTAGCTTGGTGTATTATCAAGTAAAAGAGTGACTGGCCCAAATCCAAAAGGCTGAAAGTAAATGAGTGCAATAAAAAGTAAAAGAAAGCTTAGCTGACAAGTGCAGAGTCCAAATTGCGGATCATATGCAAAATATATTCTGTAAATAAGGTATGCATGTCAGTGGAATCCTAACTATTGTACCTGTGCAGCCAATTACACAGATGTAGGCCTAGTAATGGATGTCAAATTTGCTGCAGCAACTGCTGTTTTAAATGGCACCATGGGACCCTACTGAAAACTAGGCAGTACACCGCAATGAGACTATCCTGGTGCTGAAAATGTTAAATAAAAATATCTAGTCCAATTTTTTTTTCCCCATATGCAATGCCTGGGTTTTGCAGATTTTCTCCCAACTCCTACACCCACACGTCTGACAGCGCATGAGTGTGGAGGCATGCATACGCCATTCGGTACGCTCCTCCCTTCCAGTCACATCTTTGACCACCTGCGCCAGCACCAAACTTCTAACATACTAAAATGCCAGCAGAATAGGCCTAATGGTCTTTCGTGTCTGCTCGTTTGGTCAGCCCCCACCCTGGGTGCTGACCTTGCTGTCCCCCTCGCCTTCTCTGGCTTCTCCCTTCCCAGTTCCGGATATTCTTGCTGCATTGGATTTTGCTTCCTGAACCCTTCCCTGTACCTGTCCCACCCCTCTTGAACCCCTCCACTGTCTCTGCCTCCACCAGCCCCTAGGTAGTGCATTCCATGGCTCTACCACCCTCTCAGTGAAGTAGCACTCCTCCTTTCTCCCTGAATCTTCCCTCCAGTTTCCACCCATGCCCTCTAGTGGCCCCCCTCCTCCTTCCTTCGAAGCACCCTCACTGTTCCTCCCCTATTTACCCTCTTCATGTACCTGAAGACCTCTATCATGTCCCCCCGGTCCCTTCTCTCTTCCAAAGTGTACATATTTAGCTCTTCGAGCCTCTCCTCATAGGTCCTGTCCCCCAAGCCCCAAATCATTTTGGTTGCCCTCCTCTGGACCCTCTCCAGGAGGTTAATGTCCCTCTTTAAGTGCGGCCTCCAAAACTGCACGCAGTACTCCAGGTGCAGCCTCACCAAGCAGTTATAGAGAGGGAGTATCACTTCCTTCCTTCTGGAGGTGATCCCCCTAGCGATGCATCCCAGCATCCTGTTGGCCTTGACTGCTGCCCTCCTACAAGTCTCAGAGTTGTTCATCCATTTCCATTTGGTGACAGCGAGACTATGGGCAGGTGACCCCACCCCTTACCCAGGAAGAGAGCCAATGCTCAATCCTACTTCCACCCTCTTCTCCACTCCCCCCCCCCCCCGTGCCAGCAGCCTGAGGTCATTCCCAAACCCAGGTTGACAGCATAGCATGAGGTGTGGCATCTAGCGCCTCAACCCTCGGCACTACCGGGCCAGCATCTAGTCAAAATTTATGTAGCGTTTGATGGAGAATAATACATTTCTAAGATCCTAAAAGTCCAGTCATGGATCAGTAACACCTAAAGTAAGTTAACACACAAGGAATATGGCTTTGAAACCAATTAAAGAATGCCCGTCTCCACTCTGCATTTATGATAGGTACTATATAAACATGTTCCTTACATGAGCCACCTAAAAGGAAGGCAATATCTGAAACTGTTACACAAGAAATGAAAGAATTGGTTAAAGCTGCATTGCAAGGATGCTGAAACAGAGCCAGTAAATGAGTGCATTTAGTAAGAATGTCACTGCAGCACACTTGCCAGAATCACATGAGGAATTTGCAGGATGGAAAAGTCTGAACTAAAAAAAGGCTGTCAAGTACACTATAAACATAACAGAGGAAAGAATGGAGCACACTAGTGAAGCCACTACTAAAGTAGTATAACTGAAGGAAAATACTGACCCAAGCAAGCTGCTGAAGGCAGCCAATATGAATTGGAAACCCCTCCCAAAAAAAGTCAGAGAAACTACTAGATGCAGAAGCACACAGGAAAGCGGGTGGGTATGGAGGACCCCAGCAGAACTGCAGCAACCACAACAGGACTACAGCTAAGAAAGTGCACTTCAGAAGAAACTTGAGCATTCACCCCATAAACAGCCCGGGGGGGGGGGGCATGACAAATGTCACTCACTGCCACATCAAATCCCAATATGAGGAAAGTTTTGGGTGCCATAGAAACAGAATTTGATGGCAGACAAGGACCACTTGGCCCACATAGTCTGCCCATTTCCCTACCCGATGGATAAGCTGCAGATCCTAGTTAACCAACAGTCTACTTCCTCCTATCCCCCACTAAAATTGCCTTATGTCTATCCCATGCATTCTTGAATTCCTCCACTGTTCTTGACTCCACAACTTCCACAGGAAGGTGGTTCCATGCATCCACAACCCTCTCTGTGAAAAAATACTTCCTCACTTTGCCTCTGAGCTGTTTCTCCCCCCACCCCGTCTTCAAATTGTGCCCCCTTGTTCTTTCACATCTCTTTTTCTGAAAGATGCTACGCTCTTGGACTTTGTCGATTCCCTTGAGGTACTAGAAAGTTTCTATCATGTGTCTCTCCCCACCCCCCCTTCCTCAAGGGTATACATATTGAGCTTTTTTAGTGTCTCTTCATATGCCTTCTGGTGCAGACCCTGCACCATTTTGGTTGCCCTCCTCTGGACAGCCTCCACTCTATGTCTTTGCAGAGATGGGGTCTCCAGAACCGGACACAGTACTCCAGATGGGGTCTCACCAACTGTCTGTACAGAGGAATAAAAACTTCCTGTTTTCTACTGTTGATGCCTCTCCCTATGCACCCCAGTATCCCCCCCAGCCATCCTTACTGCCTTCTCACATTGCTTGCCCACCTTTAGGTCATCTGATATAATTACCCCCAGGTCCCTTTCCATTTTTTTTGTTGTTAGTATCTCACCCCCAATTGTGTACTCTTCCCCTGGGTTTTTTGTTTCCCAGGTGCATTACCTTGCACTTCTTTGCATTGAATCTGAGCTGCCATACATTTGACCATTCCTCCAACCTTGCCAAGTCCCTTCTCATCCTTTCCACCCCACCTTGTGCATCAACCCTGTTGCAGGTCTTTGTGTCTGCAGAGACACACTTTTGCTTCTAGTTCCTCTGCAATGTAATTTATAAGGACATTAAAGAGGACTGGTCCCAGTACTGAACCATGTGGTACCCCACTAGTAACCCTCCTTTCTTCACTGTGGACTTCGTTTACTATTACCCTTTGCGTCCTGTTGTCCAGCCAATTTATTATCCAGGCTACCCCACTTTGGGACCTACTCCAAGGCTGGCTAACTTGCATATTAATCTTTTGTGTGGGACTGTGTCAAATGCCTTGCTAAAATCTAGGTAGGACATGTCCACAGCCCCTCCCTGGTCTACTACTTTGGTCACCCAGTCAAATCTATTAGATTCGTCGGACACGACCTTCCCCCTATGAATCCATGCTGCCTTGGGTCCTGTGCCCCACTGGCCTCTAGACACTCAAACCTTTCCTTCTGAAGAAGTTCCATCATTTTTCCTACCACGGAGGTCAAACTAGCTGGTCTGTAGTTTCCTACCTCTGCCCTGCACCCACTTTTGTGAAGTGGAATCATCTGCCCTCCTCCAGTCCTCAGGTACCACCCCATCCTCCCAGGATTTGTTAAAGAGTGTAGTCAGTGGTGTCACTAGTTCTCCCCTTAGTTCTTTTAGAATTCTGAGATGAATCCCATCAGCGCCATTGCTTTGTCCACCTTCAGTTTTAAGAGTTCTTTCAGAACCCTTTCTTCTATGAATGGACTGGTATCTACCCCCCTACCCAGAGTGTTTCTCCAGTTTGGTTTAGGTACCTCCCCTTCCTCTTCCTTTGTGAATACTGAGCAGAAATATTTGTTCAGTATCCCTGCTTTTTCACTGTCACCCTCTGCCCACATTCCATCCCCTTTATTAAGCCTCAATATCCCTCCCTTGGTCTTTCTTCACTCCCTAATGTACCTATAAAAGATTTTATCCCCCTTCTTAACAGAGTTGGCCATCTTTTCCTCTGTTTGACCCTTTGCTATTCTGACTGCCTTTCCTGCCTCCTGCTTTAACTGATTAAGTTCTCTGTCCTGCTCCTTCTGTTTCTCCTTACCCGGTAAACAAAAACTAAATAAAATATTTCCTGAATGCAATCCTTTTCTCCCTAACCTTCCCTGCCACCTCTTTTGAGAACCATAGTGTTTTTTTCCTTCATTTTCTTGATTTGCTTCACACAAAGACTTGTTGCCTCTGTGATGGCTGTTTTGATTATTCCCCATTGTTCCTCCACCCCTCCTTCTTGCCCATTTACTAGTGCTTTTCTGAGGTACTCATTTTCCCCAAAGTCAGCCCTCCTGAAGTCCAATACTCTTGCTTTTGTATGGCTTGAGTCTATGGCTGTGTTTATCGTGAACCACACTGTTTGGTGGTTGTTTCCAGATGGCTACCCACTTCTAAATCCCAGATCCTTTCTCCATCCCTGTTTGAGAGTACCAGGTCTAAGACTGCTCCCTCCCGAGTAGGTTCCAATACTAGCTGTCTGAGGCATGCCCCCTTGTAGGGCATGCTCTTGGATGTGCCTGCAGCAAAGGTGCTCCAGTTAACATCTGGCATATTTAGGTCCCCTAGCAATATCATCTCCCCTTTTTCTGCCATTCTAAAGATGCCTTCCATCATTTCCTTGTCCATACCCTCCCCGAGATGGGGGACTGTATACAACCCCCATGCATATAGTAGTGCCATTTCCTGTCTCCAGGGTGACCCAGAGTGTCTCATCTACTCCCTGTTTACTCTATTTCTGTTGCTTTGATCCCTTCCCTTACATAGCTACTCTTCCTCCTCTCTTACCCTCCTTGTCCCTTATGTAGATTGGAATGTTGACATCCCAGTCATGGTTCCCTGTGTACCATGTTTCTGTGCCCACCACAATATCCAGACATCCCTCTTCCATCAAGGCCACTAGTTCAGTGAGCTTGTTACAGACTGCAGGCAGTGGTACTCATCACACCTCCATTTTTTTTTTTTTAATGGCCTTACCCCTTTTAGCCCATCCCTGCCCTTACTGCCTTTGCCCTTTTTTGCATTTACCCCTGTTCTGCTCCCTAATAGCTTCTCTACCTTGGTGTTTACCTCACTAATTACCATGTTTTGTGGGGGGGAGGCTGGGATTTCCATCATCAGTCTTGCATCTTCCAGAAGTGTTCAGCTTCTCTAGATAATCAAAATATAAAACACCACCAGGAAAGGTTTTCTATGTCTATAAATACCTACCTTTCCCCTTATCATCCAGTGTTACACCTGGAATGGAATGAATGGGGCATTTGTTAAGCAACACAAGCATGATTCATACTGTTCATTTCTGTCAAGATGAAGAGCTGCAACTCCTTAATATAGTCCAATCATGTCATATTTATCAGCAGTGGGCCACTTCATCAGGAAAGGTGGTGCATTACTGGTGGAATCTCAATTATTGCTTGCATATGGCTTTATAAGAAATATTATTTCTGGCTGTTACTTAAGCAGTGCTGCAACTAAATTGCCCTCCCAGGTGCTCCATGTAGCAGGTACATTTCTTGCAATCCAGTTGCTTGCTTTCGCAGTGACAGATGCTACTCTCTGGAAGCAGCTGTAGTCTGGCTGTCTCTGGAAGAGGCTATATTCTGTCAGTAATCGTCCGACTTTCCTGATGAAGTGGCGAAGCATCAAGTGTTTATTGGTGAAAGTTAATAAAGATGACATTATTAGACTATATTAAAGAGTCGAGCCTGTCATGCTTGGATTACGTTAAGGAATTGAGCCTTTCTATTCTTCTGGATTTACAATTCTGTCTTGAGAAGACTCCTCCACATTACTGGTTCATTTGTCTGGAGCAGGCAGCTGTCATTCTACTATATTTCTGTCTGTTTTTGTCCCAGTTTCTTCTTTGTTGGGAGTCCTTTCTGCTTGGTCTACATTCCTTCATTCTTCTCTGCGGATGCCAGTAAATGCTGTATCGGTAACCAGGGCTCGACTTGAAAACACGTTGGGAAACATTGCAGTGTTGCAAAAGACTGGTGCTGAAAAATGAAAACATGGCAGCACCCTCTAAATGCTTTTGGGGGGCATCATTTTATGGACAGAACCACATTTTGAGAGTCAGTGTGCTGTAGTTTGGGATGCTGAACACATACTCTTGCTTTTCTTGTCCTGAATGGGGATTGTCAATTCCAGGTACCATTACTTAAAGCAGCAGTATTTATTAGTCGGTGAAAACAGTTTTTTTTTTTTTTTAAGCATAAATGTAGTTCTAAACAACCCAAGATTCATGCTCACCATAATTTTTTTATTTTCTCAGGTGTGTTCAGACTTTTTTTTTTTTTTTTTTAAATACCTGATCTTGTAGTTAATGACTCACGACATTAAAGATGGCAGTCATTCGTCATTTTAAAAAAAAATCTTTCCCTGGTGTTACTTGTTGTAGTTGCAGTAGGATGATTCTTTCACATGTTTCTGATAGTAAGCAACTCAAAATATTTGTTTTCACGGTGGGTGTGGCATGGACGTGACAACTTTTAAAAACTTCAATACCCCATTATCTTGGTTCAGGAATGAAAGAAAATGAAAAGAAAAATGTATATTTTGACATTTTTAACAGGAAAACCTTATTACTGAAAAATGCATTTATTAACACGCACGGCTGCTTTAAAAAACATCAGTTTAATCTTTTCCTGCACATTAGAAATGGAATAACACTCCAGGGAGGTGCTGTAATGACCACATTATCCAGGTGACTGAAGGTCCTCTACTGCACTCTGTTTGTTGATTAAGTAGGGTTCGACCTTAACATTGCTTTACTAGCCCCAAACCAAGTGCAAATTGGCCAGGGCTAGTGCAGCTAACCCTCTACTTGTCCGCCTTGACTAGTGCAGGTTTTCCATGGCTGTTAATGAAGTTAAAAATGTCCCTACTTTAGCAGGCTCTACTCATTATGCTGATCTGGTGTGATTAACCCCTCATTAAGAGCTGCAGGTGTCTGGCAGTTTAAGAAGGGGATCCCACAAAAGGCTCAATGTGCAAGTACTCATCACTCCACTGTCAGAATTTTCAGCTAGTGTCCAGGGTGTGATCAAGAGTAGAAGCTGTTAAGTCACTAGCTTCCAGTTTTCTGAATGTATCTGACAATTTGTCCCAAATTATTAAGACCAGTGCTCATTTCCCTACATTTTGAACATCTGTATCCTATATTTCAGTGAGAAAATGCTAAAAGGCATACAGGGTCTGCTCTGCAGGTGGTGGATTTTATCCCAACCTCACCACAGGTGCTCCCCTCTCCCATTCAAATCTCTCAATCCTGTACTTCCTCTTGTTTTTTTTACTACATTTTGAGTATCTGTATCTAACATTGACCTTCCTGCACCACTTCTGGAACACAAAAAACTGGCCCTTTTAAAAAATGCCCTGCACATCACCAGGCCCAAGAAATCCAATGTGTCTACTGTTCCTGACCTTTGGCCACCCCTTTATAGAATCTCATCTTCTCTCCCTATCCCTCAACATCCTTTTTCTACCTACCCTCCTCTCCAATGAAACACTCCTTGCCAGAGCCCACTTTGCTCCCTACTCATTACCTGCATCATGCTCTCATTCCCATCCCCTCACTCCCCTTACATCTATCCCATTTACAAAGCCCTTTTTGGCTGCTACCTTTTGATGCCCTGCACTTGCCACTAGGCATACTTCACTAATGTCTGTCCCTGTAATTTAGTCTATACTTGTTTGTTATGTTTGAGAGTATCTTCAAATTGATGTTTTGTGCTGACTGTGTCTTACATTTATTTTGACAAGGAACCTTTGTAAAAGAGTCATCCTGGCTCAAATGTATTAATCTGCTACTGAAATAAATATTTCAGTGACAAAATGCTAAGAGGTATACAGGGTCTGCTCTGCAGGTGGTGGGTTTTATCCCAACCTTAACATTCCAGCTCCCTCTCCAAATCTCTCAACTCTGTACCTTCCCTGGACAACCCCGCAGACCATACTCAGAAATGACTATCCATAGATCCATTGCTGCCCTTACTGGTAAATGTAGGGGGTCCCCAGCTCTTCAAAATGGACCATGCCAGCCAACACCATCCATACAGTCCCACCCATATCCTACTCAGCATGTCCCTTCATCCTAAAAACAAAGCTTTGGAGTTGTGTATGGTATAAAATACCTCAATATAACATACAATTTGAAAAGTTAAAATAAGCTTTCCTGGGGCGCACAGATCATCCTATATAGAAACAGGGGTAGTATAGTATCATGCCTGTGTACTGCTTTCCCTGGCCTGATGAAAGGAGAATATTTAAGAAAATGTTACTGTTGGGGCATAGCATGTTAAAAATCAATACTTCTAAATATAAATGTCAAAGTTTTCTGTTTCCCAGTCCCCTTAAGCTTGTGTAGCCCCTTCCCCAAAGAAATCCTAGATGTGCTCCTGGCTCACTTGACACCGTATGAAAACTTCCAGAAGTGCTGGGCTCCAGCTGATCACAGGGTAGGGTCCAAGACTGTCTTTCTCTACCAGAGTATTTGTTACAGTGTGGGTGGTGGTGAGAGTTTGGTGAGGTACATTATGATGCCAGCTATTGTGTGTGCAGAGCAAGGCCTACTTGACTGAACATTTGTTGCTGTGATATCCTCTGGTTCAGAGGGTGCAGAAAGAAAAGAGGAGGGCAAGGTACAAAACAATGGGGGGGCACACTGTGTGTGATGGCTCTGCAGTCTTTTTTAGCTGACCAGAAGCAATATAAGAGCAGGATACATATACAATAATTGGAGTATTTTCTTGGCTTGCATTTTTTCCTGTATAAGTGATCAACATTTACAATTACAATTGCGGGCTAGTGCAACCATCTGCAGGCTAGTGCAATTTTGAATTAACTTGTCCTGCTGGCTACTGCAAGAAAAGTAAAAGTTGACCCCTGGATTAAGGGTACGCCCCCCCTCCCACAAGGTAGCTGACCCCCAACCCAGGGTCAAGAACCCAGTCTCATGCAATACTCCTTACATGTCCATGCAATTAATCTTATGACTTAAATTCCATATTTTAAATGATTTCTACAGACCAATTGTTTTCAAATGACATCTTTATTCTTTAAAGAATTAAACTCCAAAATTAAACAATTGACATAATTTAAGATAATTTTCCTTCACAGTACAATACCCACCTAGAAGTAGGTTAACAAGCTGCCATCAGTTTTAAAACATTATACAGTTTCTACCTTATACAGAAAGTTTTTCACATTATAAACTGCTGTACAGGGGTGGAATGGAGTATTGAGTAAACCTTTCCCCACCTCCAACCCAGACATTTTACACAATTAACATGAAAAACAAAACTAGACACTACTGTTTAATTGCACAAGACCTTTTGATGAGGCACTCACTAGCTATGAAGCTTCTTGGTGTGGATTCTTGTGCACAGAGCTCACCAGAAACCAGTCCTTCCCATAAGGTACCACACCATTGGGTTCAATCCCCCTCCCCCCATACTGAGCATCCACAGGTAATAGAAATGTAAGCACCTAGAGGGTTGCATAAAAAAAAAATTATGCAAGTCCAAATTTGGATGTCATTCACATGTCCCAAATTTTGGAAGTCAGTATTCCGAGACCACCTCACTTTTGGGGAATGCACAATATTTTCTGGTGGGGGGGAAATAAGTTATTTTTGACTTCTATTTTACAGCTATAAAATTAAATGCCACTTAAGTTTGCACACGCTCCCATGGGGGTCAAATACTCCCACTTTATTCTGGGAGGTTTTCCGTTTTTTTTTTTGGTTTTGTTTTTTAAAGTCAGATACTTCCAAATTGAAGCCATGTGAATACCATCGAAACCTCGGCATGTTAACTACCCAGCAAGCAGCCAAGCCACGTCACCAAGTAGACTCGGTAACTGAGCTGACCAAAAATAACAGAACTAAAGTAGTTAATGCCTCTGAAGTGCTTCAACCCTAGAGTATGAAAAGGGAAGGCTGTAAAATAGGATTCTTTCATGGTGTCAAGGAGAGGATTTAAAAAAAAAAAAAAAAAAAAAAGGCAACATTACAAGACTGCTACTAATAAAGACATAATAGCAGTCCTTACATGTCCTTCCACCACAAAATCTCCCTGAACAGAAACATGATCCAGGAAAGGTTTTAGCTGGGACACACCCATGAAACCTTGGCTTTCATCCCGTCAGTGAGTCAGAAGAGGGTTTTTTTTTTTCCCTTAAACTTTTATTTCTCTTCCCATCCCTACGGGCTTCCTTCGGGTGTACCCTCTCGACATCTGCCCTACTCCCAGCCTGAACCCTCACATTTCCCCTGATCTCCTCCGCGAGCGACCCCAGGAAGGCCCGACCCGTACCATCTCTGGGGCTGATTCCCTGGTGGTGTGTCTGTGGCATGAAGTGTCTAACTGGCTGGTCGTTGGGTCAGAGAATGGAAGATGATCCTGGGTGCGTTGGGTCGGTGTTTGGGATGTGGGCCGAGTCACTGGAGCTACCGTCATCTCACCGAAGGGATGAGAGGCTTTTTTCCATTTTCTTTACTTGTCCCCTCACATTGCGGCAAACAAGGCAACGTAGAGCCTCAAACTCTGCCCCTTAATGCTCTCACTGCGTCACCACACTAGGTGCCCCTGATTCACCACCAGAGGCCGCTACAGGAGCGCTACCCCCCATCCCTCCCCGGGAAGAAAGAGCAGTCCCTCGGACGCTCAATCACTTCCCCCTCCCTGCTGACCCCCAGTGACCCGGGCTCGTTCCAGAACCTCGGTCGCCGGCGTGGCATGAGGTGTGGTGTCCAGCGCCTCAACCCTCAGCGCCAGGCAGAAGAGGGCTTCTTGAGATCTGTGGCCATGGAACTCACCATTTGTGGAACTTCAGTAGCCCCAGAATTCTCAGGAGAATAAGGACAGAGAAAGATCACAAGTCCATCAAGTCTGTCCTAGTGCCCTACACAATGCATTAAGTTTTATGTAGTCTTTACCACCTTTTGCCACGCCGACCACCCCTTCTGACAGATCCTTCTGGCCCAGTCACCCAGTCCAGGGCTCATCTTCCCTCAGTTGTCCTCTGCCACAAAACTGTGGGGTGCTGTCACTGATGCGGGCTTGTGAGGGAATTGGGCTTTCACCCTAGTGTGTGAGCTCCATCTCTGCAGAAACCACCCTGGCACCTTGCACGTGGGGTCCATCCCAGTGTGGTCTCGCTGTTCTGTCACCTAGACTACTCCAAGTGGCAGTAGAGCAATGGGACATTCACCACCACCCTGAGGGAGGGGTCCTGTCCTAGGGAGGTTCAACATGTCCTCTGTGGTCTCCCAGGTGTGCTCCCCAACCCACCAGAGACATCTGTCATAAGCGTGACTGATCTAGGCAGACAAATGGAATTCCTTCCTCCAGATGTTCCAGGACCAACCACCACTGGATGGCATCCTGCATGAGCTGGCCCATGTGGCCTAGGCACTGGGACCACTAACGGCCCAACTCCCACTGCAGGTAGCGCATCCACTAGCAGGCCCAATGGACTATGCTTGTGCAGAATGCCATGTACCCCAGCAGTTACAGGAAATCCCAGCCAGGGTAAGAGAGCCCAACTTGAAATGGTTGGGCAAAGGGGGTAAGATCTAGTGCCCAGTCCACAGGAAGGCAGGCCCTGGCCTGCAGGGAGTCTATTTCTGCCCCAATGAACTTGACCGCCTGTGAGGGAACCAGTTTGGACTTGTCCAGGCTGAGCAGCAGGCCCAAGTCTCAGCAGGTCTGAAGAACCAGATCCCAGGCCTTCTTGCTGACCTGTCTCTGGATGCCCCGAACAACAGCCAGTTGTCCAGGTAGGGATACACCGACACTTTGGCGCCACAGGAAGGCTGCCGTCGTTGCAGTGCACTTGGTGGTGACCATGGGTGCTGAGGAGTGCACAAAGGGTATGACCTACAACTGGTACAGAACCCCTTCTGCATGGAACTGGAGGCACTGGTGGTGGGACAAACAGACTGGGATGCGGAAGAACACATCTTGGAAGTCTAGAGAGCAAAACCACATGTTCTGCTCCAGAGACGGAATGATCAGATTTAGAGTAACCATCCAGAACTTGGCTTCTGTATGAACTGGTGCAGGTGCAGTATGGGGTGCAAGCTCCCCCCATTTCAGAACCAGGAAGTACCTGGACACAACACTGACTGGCCAGGATAAAGGGCAGACTGCATGTCCTGCAACACCCTGGCCTCGAGGAGCGTGGAGTCAGCAGGGCAGAAGCAGCCCTCTGCCTACCATTTCTATCACCCACTTGTTTACTGCAATAGTGGACCAATGTGGCAAGTAGTGACTTAACTGATCCCCAAAGGGGAGCATAAACAGGGACAGGAGAGGCAGAGGGATGACAGCCCCCAACCCCTCACTGTGCAGCTTTTGCAGGGGCACCCCTGCCTGTACCTCTCTTGGGGCCCTGGCCACTGTACTTAGATTTCAGAGGCCAGGCCTGGTACTGTCCCTGTTGAAGCTGCTGCTGGAAGTGCCTATACTGAAAAGCCTTTTTCTTAGGCTTTAGTTTCTGGTCTTTCTGGGATGAAGCCACATAGTCAAGGGTGGCACTTGACTTCTATACGGATGATATGTCCCTCCACCCCACAGCCAAAGAGGTCAATGCCCAGGAAAGAGACATCAGCCAGCTTGTGCTGGGTGTCCAGCACAAAGTTGGACAGACACAGCCAGGCCCTGTGACACATGGAGACAGCCGCTGCCATGGCAGTGGCATGAGAATCACCCATGTCCATAGCAGTCTAAAGCTGGGGTTTAGCCAGCAACTGACCTTGGTCTTGAACCATCTTCACCAGCAACTGCTGGTCAGCAGGGAGGTGAGAAGAAATGAAAGACTCCGAACAGGGAGTGTCCAAAATTGGCCATCGTGACAGAGTGGTTCACCTGATGGATGCCCAAGGACTCCACAGCATAAACCTTTTTAGCTGCATGGTCAGTCTTTCTGGATTCCTCATCTGGAGGCTTGTCCACATCCCCTTTGTTATACACATCCCCTTGTTCCCTGGATTTGCAGAAGGCAGAGTCAGAAACCAGCTCTAAGGCTGAAGGATGGTCAGAGGACTGAAAAAGGGACTGCATACTTACAGACCACATGGATGAAGTGTGCTGGGCAGGATATTATATGCTGCCAAAGCTCCAGGGCCGGTCCCAATATAGTCTCAGCCATGGGAAAGGCAACCCCCCTGGGATTCGTCCCTGTCCAAAATGTCTGTGGAATACTTGGCCCTTTTCTGAACAGACTCTAGAGGGACATTCATGGACTCCGATATTAGTCGGATGAGAGCCCTGAATGACATTGGCCCAAGGTCTGTGGTAAACTCCATGACCAAGCTCTGGTCAAGGATTCGAGTCCCAGAGGAAGAAATGGAATAAGAGCAGTCATCTGAGGACTCCTCAAAAATGGCCCTCAACTGTACTGTGGACCAGAGTTTCTCCGATTGGGTGATCTCCACAGACAACCAGCCAGGCAGGCCAGTTGCCAACCGGGCCCCTTTGGTCAGAGTGCCCACCTTCAGCTGCAGTGGTGGTAGCTCCACCCATATAGGTGGAGAAACAGCTGCGAAAAGCACCTCCATTGTATGGACTGGTGAAGGCATCTCTGGTGGCTGCCAAGTGACAAAGTCCGGGGGGGGGGGTAGAACCCTACCCCACCCCATAATGGCCCACTGTTGCCAAAGAAGCTCCTTGTAGTACTGGCTCATCTTCCAGCAGTGCCTCTCCTCACCAGATGAGGAGGTTGTGGAGTAGCAACTGACTCATCTTGAGTAAGTGGGATCGAGACTGGCAGTCCCTTGACAGATACCTCAGCCGGATAGTCTACATCAAGCAGAGCTGTCCAGCTGGTCATGACAGACCACATATCTTGCTATGTTGAGCAAGACAAGCTTTTAAGACTCAACTGCTGGTGGAAGCTGCATGCAAGGAAACCCAGAGGGACACAGACTGGGTCACATCCTCCTGCGTGAAGACTGGGAGATCAAATCCTTGATCCTTCTGACAGTCGACAGACAGGCTCGAGGAAACTTTTCCCTACCTATTCAACCAGAGTCAAGGTCAATAAGTCAGATATGGGTACTGAGGAGCTTTTGACTTTCCCTTTGACCGAGGGAGTCTCCAAAGTTGAGCGGTCAGGGGAGTCAAGGGATTGGGAGGACCTTGATCTCTCCTGATCTCATGATTGGTGCCAGCAGTGCCTGTGTTTCTTGCCACAGTGGGCAGGGCTCTCACAAGGTGTGGAGGGCCATGCATATTTCTTGGAATTCCTCCAAGAATGACCCTCAGATGCTGGCCCCAGCCAGAAGCAGTGCTGAAACAGAGGCGGTACCTACCGCAGTGGTTGCCACTTCCTCCTTGAAGGCCACAAGCTGTGATGCTGACCCCGAAGCCACAAAGATCTGCTTATGGCAGTTAGGATCAGTTCTTTGGATCCTGCTGTAAAGGCTGGCCGGCGGTAAGCCAGTGCTTCCGATCTTCAAGGGATTCCGGAAGCATCAAGAGAGACAGGCTGCACCCAGTCATGTCATGCTGCCCACCCAGGCAGTACAGACGCATCATGCAGGTCAGTGATGGATATATTCTGCTGACACTGTACACAGAATATGAACCCTGGCTTCTGTTGCCCCACTGTTAATCATGACGGGGAGTCAAAGAGGCCGATAAGTAACTTGAACAGGTTTTGAAAACTTTCAAGATCACCAATGCCGCACTAAAATCTTAAGGGAGAGCCGCTAAGGAGGTGACCTGCTCTTCCAGCAGAAAGAAAGCTCTGAAGTCATGGGTCAGAGAATATACCGCCCGGGTGGTGGGAGGAGCTCAGCTTTAAGACAGCTGATGAATCAGCACTTCCAGTGGAAGTGCCAAAGTGTGGACACTGAACTGTATCCATGCCCGTAAGAGAGGTCTTTTCCTCATCCAAGGTCAGACATTTGATTACAACTGAGCAAGTATCTTGAGGATGTGGCCCCCTCCCCAATGTCCTTACGTCCCAGCAGCATGCAAGTTTTGTACATCCCTTGTGTCCTCTGGCTGTGCTGTTGGTACTTCGGGACACAGGCGCTGCAATAGGACAGCTACCCACACTACAGCATAATGCATCAAAGGGACAGACTGGACTCTCCTTTTTGGGGTCCCAGATCCCAATCTGGCTGCAACTACTGAGAGCAGACTACGGCAACATAAGGAGTCCTACAGTATTTCACAGCAATGCCAGCTATAACAGTTCTTGGATTTACTTTCTGTGGGCTTGGCGGGATCAGGAATTATAACTGGACCCCATGGAATGTGCATTTTTTTGTTTACCCACTCCCATGCACGATAACTGCTTTGCACAGCATAGGGGGCACAGAACTGTTAAAAACAGCAGCTTGACGAGGTGGTGGTGGGAATCTCAGGAAAGGACAGGCTCCTGTCACTTTCTGTTCAGTGTTTGGAATTCACTGTTGTGTACAAGATACATACCTCAGTTGCGACACATTTCACATCCTAAATCTAGTGTCACTCCATAGAGACCAACTGTTCTACATTGTGTTAGAAGCAGGTTTTCTAAACACAAACTTGCTGCAAACTAGTAAGTGAGCGTTTTACTAAACAGTTCATAACCTATAAATTACTGTGTTTAAAGGCACAGAAAATTAGTTTTGACATTTAAGAAAGTGACATTAAAGGGGTGTTTAAAGAGGAACTCTCCTCTCCCTAGAAGGAAAGCACTGAGACCTATACGTCACGATTAGCAAAATCATGAGTGTATTTTAGACACACCTGCAACTCTCCGCTGGTCATTCTTCTCCAGCGTCCCCCATGGCTAGCATGATGCTCATGATGTGCCAAGCTGATGGGTACACTGAAGAAGTGTATGAATGTATCAGTACTGCTAATGCAAGTGCAATAATGCACTGTAGGAGAATAGCATGTATAATATGCCTACAGGCATACAGATTTCTACCATGTGCATCAGAGGGCTGGTGGCAGGGAACTGTGGGAGAACAACGATGGTTGGGGGGGGGGGGTCACAGCTGTTTCTAAAATTACACTTATTGTGATTTTCCTAATCCAGACCTGCAGATCTCAATGCTTTCCTTCTGGGGAGCAAAAAGGTGCCCTTTAATGAGATATTACAATTTCCAGCTAAAAATTCACAGCTGGCATCAGCAGAACTCAGTTACACAAAATTCCCCCCCAAAACTGAGCATCACATCATTCCAATTTTTATAACTGAAGACATTTTCATTTACTCAGGACCCCCCTTGATTTCATCTGTTCCGGTTGCTTAATCCTGCTGTAAAATCACAATTCTCTGCTTGTGACATCACAACCAGTTGCAATGTAAAGTATGCTGATGTCACAAAGTTACGACTTGCAAGCATGAAAAGCAGCAGAAACAGATGAAGGCTAAGGGACAAACAGCCGGATAAGAATCAATCTTCTACACAGAGCCCCAACTCTTTGGTCTTTGGACTGGAGACACTAGGACCCCTTGGGACCAAACTTTTTTAGTCAGGTCTTTGGCAGTGGTGCCAGCATTAGCATGACACTGCAAGCTATGTCCTGTAACAGCTGCTGATGCCCCTACTGTCTCAGTTGTTTTTTCCACCAAGTGTGCACCGTAGGAGCAAACTTAAGTCTTCTCAGTTCAACAAGCTTTTTTACATTTTCTTCCCTAATATTTTTTCACCTGATGCAGTGTCCTACTTCAACCTAAAGGGACTCCTTTTAGCCACTGCCCTGTGGGCAAATTATTTCCCACACGTACAAGCACAGCAGATATTTGGCCTGCCTTGCTTCTAGTCATGACATTGACCACTGCAAGGCCAGCTTCCCTTTTGACTGCTGGATGCTAGAAAATCATTGCCCGTAGCTGACCTGACAAGTTCCCACCTTTGGTGGCAGACAAGGAGGAAACGAGGCAGATCACTGGACCAGTCCTGCAGATGATCTCCCTGCTCTTCAAACTCAGGTGAGGTACAGAGCTCTCCACCCCCCCCACCACACACTGAGCTGGGGTTATGACAGTCTCAGTGGTGGTTGTAGTATCAGGAGGTCACCCTGCTCCTTCTGGGCAGCTGAGGGAACACCAACCATAGTCCAGCTTCCCTGGGCACTACATCACCCCACTGTCTGGGTCAGCACCTTTTATGTCAGCTGCGAGTTAGAAAATGTCAACATGGACTGTTGGCTCTGGTGTCAGTGCTGCTTCCAGCACTAGTGCAGAGTCCATGCTGGCATTGAAACCACTCATGGCATCAGTGTCCATGTCATTGCTGGTGGGTCCTTGATGCCAGTGCTGGGTCCTCCAACTGTGCTAGCATTGGATCTAGGCTGGGCTCTGCATCAGGGCCACCTGGAGCTAGCTCTATCGTCTTCCAAGCAGAGACTCTGAATCTAAAGCCTCCATGGTCATTAGTGGAGTCCCTCAGGGATCAGTCCTTGGGCCCCTCCTGTTCAACGCCTACGTCTCCGACATAAGGAAGGGTATCAGGAGTGAGATGAGTCTCTTTGCGGATGACTCAAAACTGGGGGCGGTGGTGGATGGAGGAGGGGAGGGTGGCCCTACAGGGGGACCTGGAGGCTCTGGAAAGGTGGTCTAGAAAGCGGAAGCTGAGGTTCAATGCAGGGAAATGCAAGGTACTGCACCTGGGAGCCAGAAACCCGGGCCAAGTGTACACCCTGGGGGGGAAATGCTACAAGTCTCGATGGCTGAGAGGGACCTGGGGGTGGTAGTGGAGGATGTCGAGATGAACAACTCTGAGACTTGTAGGAGGGCAGCAGCAAAAGCCAACAGGATGCTTGGATGCATCGCTAGGGGGCTCACCTCCAGAAGGAGGGAAGGGATATTCCCACTGTATAACTGCTTGGTGAGGCTGCACCTCGAGTACTGCATGCAGTTTTGGAGGCCACATTTAAAGAGGGACATTGAACTCCATGATATGGTCCAGAGGAGGGCAACCAAAATGATTTGGGGCTTGTGGGATAGTACCTATGGGGAGAGGCTCAAAGAGCTAAATATGTACACATTGGAAGAGAGAAGGGACCGGGGGAAGAGACATGATAGAGGTCTTCAGGTACATGAAGGGGGTAATAAGGAAGGAGCAGTCAGGGTGCTCGAAAGAAGGGGGGTAACTAGAGGCATGGGTGGAAGCTGGAGGGGGAAGAAAGGAGGAGGTGCTACTTCACTGAGAGGGTGGTGGAGCCATGGAATGCACTGCGCAGGGGGCTGGTGGAGGCAGAAACAGTGGAGGGGTTCGGGGGGGGGAGAACAGGTACAGGGGAAGGGTTCTGGAAGCAAAAACCAGTGCAGCGAGAATATCCGGGACTGAGAAGGGAGAAGCCAGAGAGGGAGAGGGGGACAGCAAGGCCAGCTCCCAGGGCGGGGGCTGACCAAACGAGCAGACATGAAAGACAGTTAGGCCTATTCTGCTGGCATTGTAGTATGTTAGTATGGTGGTTGAAGCTTCTGATTCAGGAGACTCTTCCCCTCAGGTGATATGACCATCAGCATGTCTAGGCTGAGGCATTGGTTCTGTGGCTCTTCAAGCCACCAATTCTCACCCAAGTCTTCAGCTTCAAGTGCCTCAAGACCTATTTGACAAGATGGCAGTGACCCATAGGCCCTCTAGGCCTGTCTCAACAGCAATACCATTAGTGGACTGAGTACATGCAGAAAAGGTTTATGGAGTCTCCCCTAGCTCCATCTACTGGTGGATTTCCAGCCTCTTCTTGGATGTCTTCCTTCTCAGAGGACAAATCTTCCCTCTACATAACCTCAGCAGCTGAACAGATTATCAGCAGTTAGTGAGGGAGATTGAGACTTTGGAAAGTCATTACTTTATGGACTGAGATTCAAACGCCATTCCACTGAGCCTCTTAAGAGTGCTCGGGCCAGACAACTGTGATCCCTCTCTGGTTCCTAGCACTGGGAGAGGCATCTATGGCAACCTGGACATATCCCTACACCATACTTCCCATTTCTCAATTTGCAGTACTAACTCGATTCATTGAGACCTCCCTCATCCCTTGCAGGGATTGAGGGCCCCACTCAGAGGGGCACCATTCCTGTGACTGGACATTACTCCCAATCGTAAGAATCCAGATGGAAGCACTGTGGAGAGTTTTTTTCCTCAGCATCTGCATGGTGTTCCCTCACCCTAGCATCACACCAGCCACACATGGTGACTTACTAGAGATGCCTGTGGCTTCAGGTACATCACCAATTATCCGAGATGCTGGTGAATGACAGAGTGTGATCTGCTATGAACATTGTGATCAAGGACATGGAAGTAGTACAGCACCAGTTAAGGGTTTCTTGGAGGTGGCTTCTTACTCCAACTTCAGCCGACTGAAGTGGATATCACAGTAATGACCATCCCAATTAGCTCCAGTTGTCCAACAAAAGATCTTGAATGCTCCATACCGGGGGACCCATCTGATCTCCAGTGGACAAGGAGGCAATTGTCGGGGACTCCTCTGGCTTCTGCCTTGCAGGAGCCACGGTCCTCCCCCGTTCATCCCTCAGTTGATTTTCCCCACATGAAGACTGAGGCCTCTAAGCTTCAGTTACACCTGCTCTTCCCTATTAACTGAGAGCTTGCTACTCGACCAAGAGTGGGGCTCTATGGAGGAGACAGAGCCTTGGAAGATAGGAAAGTTACCCTAATTTTAGATCATCTCCACAGAGCACCACTCATCTACCTAGTTACCTTCTCTATACTAAAAGAGAAGGGGTAGTGTTACTGGCTCCAGGGGCTCTACCTGGAGTGTGGGCATTCTGTTACATACAGCTACTACCCTCTTGCCGCCTCACTGGACCCAACCCCACCCCCAAAAAAAAAACCAAATGAACAAAAAATAAAAGGCTGTTTTGGGCCTCTTTTCACCCTTTCAGATGTGTTACCCTTTTCTATCCCATTAGGGTATAACCCCATTAGCTGCTATATGCAACATCTTGTCCTGAACGTTCTTGGTCCAGCAGTGCATGTCTGTCACAATGGGTGTCACTAACAGAAACAGCCATATGACTGCTGTAGTCCTTCAGCCTGTTGGTGCCCTTTTCTGCCAGTATCCAAGGGACAGGCTAGCTCCTGTGTAAGTGTTAGTCAGGGAGGACCAGCTTGTCTGTTCAGGTTATGCTACAAAGATCTCTCCAGAGGCAGTGTACCAGTAGGAACACCACTTTGGTGTTGGCCAGCCCAGTGGCACAGAGGGTTGAGGCACTGGATGCCCCACCTGCCGCCATGCCCTGGGTTTTTGGGGTTCAGACAGGAAGAGGAGGGAGCATCTGGAGGGCTGCTCTCCTCTTTCATGGAGGGTGTTGACACTATGCCCAGTGCTAGCCTGGCCCCTAGCAATGGCTGGGGGCACAGCAACTAGGAATTGTAATGCCGGTGGAGGGGGGGGTGGGAGGAGTAGCGGCCACTGATGTCCTGTGTACAGAACAATGCATGGAGCAGTCTTGGACAGTATTCCATGCTCACTCTTTCTGGGGAGAAAAAAAAAGGGAAACCAGCATTCCAGCTAGCTAGATGACTCCAGCTACCCACTAGCCCCACACACAATAGGCACTCAGAAGACAGCTGCCAGGAGTCCCTCCCCCATCTTTTTTCTTAAGGGGATTTGCTCCCTCACCTGGGGCTTGCCAACCATGGTCTTGTCTCAGATTAGTTGCACCATATTTTTATCGATTACCTGCTGTCCTTCTCAAGGGACATCTCTTAGGAAGGGAAAACCCTTCCCTTTCTTCAATTAGGCTGGTAGTCGATTCATGTTAACTGTCAGTTCTTCCACTTTTCTGTTCTGTACTACAAGTATATGCTTGTCTGCCAAGTTTTCATTCTCCTTGCTAAAAGGACTGAAGCAGTTACAGGAACTGGATGGCTCATTTTATTGATAGCAGGTTAAGGAGCCTTTCACTTCTAGGTCACTGGTTCAAAACCAGCACAAGTCAGTACAGGCCAAAAGCCATCACCACCCAAGGGCTGTTCGGTGGCCTATGTGAAATGAATTGTGGTGGCCTCAGTTCCATTCCCAGTGGGCAGGTGTCCACATCACAAAAACCACCAACACAATTGGCACTAACTGGCACCCTTGTTGGCAGTCTTGAGATGCCAAGGAATGACTGGGCAGGGAGTCTCCACTACCCCTCTCACTTATGTTGTGGTACCTCCATGGCAGGGACAGTGTCAAGAAGCTTGCACTGTGATCATCCATGCTGTACCTGTCACATGAATAACCAAAGAACTTCAGCTTCCAGTTCTGTCAATCTAGCACCCTTCCTTGAGCACTAAAAGTTCACACAGAAAAAAAACAAATCTTAAAAAAACATTTTGACACAGGGAATCGGCAAGTGTCATAGGCTGTTGCATGCAGTATCACACGTGCAGATGCAGGCACCATTACCAGCACCCTGACTGAAAAAGATAGTTCTTGCAGGGTCATAGCACCTCAGACACCAAGACCAAATAGTGGTACTCTATGAAAATGTTCTTGAAAAGCTAGTGTACTGCCTAAAATGGGTCTACTACAAAAATCAGAAACTCGTTTCCCCAACCTACTGTTGCCCAAGCCGGAATCAGAACACAAAATCCCAACAGTGGGGTTTGCATGTTTTTCATGTTTCGGGGTGGGGGTGGACCCCAGTATCCCCCGGAATTAACATAAACTCCGTTGGGGGGGCATCCCACTGTCGGGATTTTGTGGTTCAGTATTCCAGGCTTGGGCAACAGCGGGTCAGGGAAACGAGTTTCAGGTTTCTGTAGTGATCCCTCCTGAAACGATTCGTTTTTAAAGGCAGTCAACCATTACCTTTAATATCTGAAGTAGTTTTTCGTTTCCCTTTGATTAATTAGAAGACTGTTTACTTGATGTCAGTAGAGATGTGTGGAACAGCACTGTCTAGTAGCGGACATATTTCGCTCAGTTTCCCCTGCCACCACCATCAGCACTGCTACATCACTGCTGCTTAGAAATCGTCTCAGCAGCTGCCAAGTCAGCCACCTGTGATGTCACAGTCGGTGAGATCACAATGTTGATGTAGTTGGGGAAATAAAGATGGATATATCAGCAGCATGCATCCAGCACAATATCACACAGAAAAATTTCTAACAAGCAAAAGGGAAAATACTTCAGAAATAAGTTACAACTGACTACTACTTAAAATTCATATCTTTCTTTCTGCCAGTTCTGGTTCCACTAGCTCTGTACAGATCTGAAGGTACAGTAAGTAACTTTCCTTTTTCATCCAAAATGTCTTTGGTAATAAAGACTGGAATTTCTTGAAATTCATAATTTTTGGAATCCAACGAGACTGGAGTCCTGCTGTTGCCAGCAGAGAATATTTTGCAAAAATCTGGGGGTCACTAACAAAATTGCTACTACAGTTCAGCAGGCTGCAGATCACAATGCAATAATGTTTAAAGTTTTGGCTGTAAATATTCAAGTGACAAACATTAAAAAAATCGTACCTAGTATCTTTAAATATGTTGGCCCTTTATTGCACATCTAAGGCCAATGCTACACATTTTAGTGCTCAGTGGTAGCAAGACAGGGTATTGTTGATCCTTAAACATGTATCCTATCCAGACACCACCACAGCAACTCCTATATACAAGCACTCACTGCGGCACAGGTCCGAGTAAACAAATATTCAAGCACAGCTTAAACAGAATAATTAAATCACTATGCATTTCTAAATGGCATGAGCTACAGAAGGCAACATGTACTGAAGCCTGCTTGTAAAGATTAATGTGATGGGCTCAGGCAAAAATGGATCCAAGCCCCACCACACACACACACACACACACACACACACACACACACACACACACACACACACACACACACACACACACACACACACACACACACACACACACACACACACACACTCTACCATTACTGATGCCTACCGACTCTCCTAGGAGATGCTAGGACGGAGGGGATGTCCGCTCAGCTACATGCAGTACATCTAAAATAGATCGTCTATAGAGACTCCATGGTGATTCTAGGACAGAAGTGTATTTAAGGCCAGCCCACTGGTGCAGCAGTAGCACTACCACTTGCTAAGCGGATGACCCAGGTTTAGAAGCAAACCCAAGGTGTCAGAGCCAGCCCGGGGTTGGGGGGGTGAGCATCAGCAGGACCACCCTCCTCCGGGGGTGGGAAGAGCTTGGTGCTTGACTGGCTCCTCCCAGGAGAGGCAGCCTGAGCTACAGTGGTGGGGGACACATGGCACACGTCAGTGCGTGCGCCCTGATGTCAGCGCACATCATGTCTCCCAGGGGAGGAAAAAGAAAAAAAAAAAAAAAAGGTCACATAGGATGACTATCAGCCTCCACACCTGGCGACTCAGGCACCTCCCGGAATCTGGATTTGGTCCTGGTGGGTCGAGGGACTCCTAGTCACCCTGCCATGGAGGGCAAGCCATGGGGGATTACAAAAGAGGTGAGCCCTGGGGGAAGCTGGGGTGATGGGGCTCGGAGGACCGATGGGAGAGGAGAGGAAAAAAAAAAAAGGAGTATTTTACCTTCCCCCCAAAGCACCCAGCACTCCTCCTACACCACTACCACCAATGCTGGGAGGGACTCTTGGGGGTTGCCAGGACAGGAGTGGAGATGCGAACACAGACAGCACTCCTATACCTCAGACTGTGGAATCTCCTGGAGATAGGACAGGACTGGCTGCAAGCTCCCCTACTGTTAACACTCCTGCACCATTCCTACAGTGTTTCCTGCTGTGAGATTTGACAGGGGCAGCAGAAAATCAGACACACACACACCCAAAAAAACTGGCACTGCATAGGTGCAAATTCACAACTAAAGAGAGACTCAAATTTCAAGTCACAGAAGATTCATTTACTAAACTGCCCCATTAGAGAACCCCTACCAGCAGGCTGTCACTTCAGCTTTGTGCTTCACAACTGGATACCTAAAACATAAGACTGCTGAGACCGCTCACACACCAAGTTTTTTTTCCTAGAATAATGTATTGGCTATTACAAACAGGGGAAGGGGAACGGGGAAATTGTTTAACCAGGAATGGCACACCAAGTCAGAGCCTGTTTCCAGGTGCGACCTGGGAACACAAGGAAGTTAAGTGACTTGCTCAGGGTTACACAGTATGCAAGTGGGTGCTGATGGGATTTAAACCCAGGTCTTCAGCTCAATGCTCTTAACCACTGCGCTATACTGCCTCCTAAACAGGCCACTGTTGTACGGTAAGCATCATTGCTTCTTCAGGGCACTGGCTGTGATGGCAGTCTTAAGGTTCTAAGTGTGTCTGCTTGCATTCATACAAATTATTCCTGTTTTTGCTAGTTCACTGGAGTACCTCAAGTCACGGATTTTTTTTTTTTTTTTTTTTAGATTAGCAATGCAGTTGTGGCATTCAGTAATAAATTATGATAAAAAAAAAGCTTGGTGAGCGAGTAGTCTCCTGTATTTTCTCAATACCTGGAGAGCAGGCTCCCCTGGACCACACAGAGGACATGCTCCGTAACTTGAAGTTTAAATGGGTTTACCAAAAACTTACCATAGATCTGCTAGGTTAAAAATGAATGCACCAGACCATGCTAGAGATGCACTGTAGTTCTGGCTTAGTAGCAATAGACCCTCAGGAGGCACTACTTTCATTCTAGAGGGCTGAGACTACATGCTGTGAAATTTGAGAGGGGCAGAAAAGAACTAAGTTAATGAAAGGTTTCCAGCTCCACCACTGTCCAGTCCCCCTGTGGAGAGGTCAAGTCCTCTGGTGAGAAACTGGTCACAGATGTTATGCTAGCCCTGGACTCCTCCAGGGGAGAAATCAGCTCTGCCCATTTACTGAGCTCCGCCTCGCTCACTGTGCGCTTGCTCTGAATCCTGGCCTCTTCTCCAGAGAACAGCAGTGTCTGGTTTATCAGGTGCTGCATCACGTCAGCCTGCAGGCCCCCAAGCTTCAATGGTCCAGCCAAGGGGATGCTATCACTCTGCTTCCCAAACTCACCCCACACTTCCTTATCCTCTGTGGCATCCTCCGAAGTATCCATGGCTTCCACTTCATAGATGGTTGACAGGACTTCGGAGGGCGAGTGCCCTGATGTCCGAAGGAATGCCTGGTGCATTGTTCCATCACCTAAAACAGTTGACATCACTTTTGATTGGAAAACGATTCCCCTCATCTTCCCCACGTGAAATACTAAGACCTACTGAACACAAATGGAGGAGAGACGAGACGGAGGACAGGCAAGATTCACAGCACATAGGACAACACAACTATGTACAGGTGGAGAGCGGGATGAGAGAATGTGAGCTTCTGTTAACTTGAAGGGGAGGGGGTTCCGGAACTCTTGGCAGTGGAGATTTTGGAAAGCAACACCCACTGTGCCACTCTGTAAAGGGTCCACCTATTCATACTGACACTTACCATACACCTTTGAGTGAAGTGCTTCAAGTTGGCTGGCCCCTCCTTTCATTTTTTGTTTTTTAAACCTCAAGTAACGAGGTAAGAGTAAAGAGAAGGGATGAAAAAAGCAACTGGATTTTACCAGCTTCGCAACAGCATATGCACATTAGTGGCTGTGGGGGGCTGCATAACATCAGTTTAAAAAAAAAAAAAAAAAACACCGATTGATTTCAGTACAGCTGCAAAGCTGGTTAAGAGTTCTTAATTTTCTCCAGCTCCCCTGAACCCAGAAAGGAAGGACATCTTTGCCCTCCCCCCAGCCCCAATTTATGTGGGCTGAAGTTTGTTTCTTTTTTGTTTTTGGAGGGGGAGGCAAGGAAGAGTTGTCACATTTAACTGATAGGTTGATCCAACAGTGAAAGCTTTACGGACCATTCAGCCACTGTCAGTCAACAGCAGATACCCCTTAATCTAACCACTCTTGCTGAAAAGCCTCAGTTGCTGGCAGGTTTTTGTTTTGGGAATGGGACACAGTCCTTGCACGGCTCCAACAGCAGTTTAACAGAAGCTCCATGAACACAGATTCTAAACTACTGTTAAATATAAAATCAAGCAGTTAATACAGCATGCACTGGGCACCAGTTATCTACGCCTCTGGTTACACACAAGTGCTGCACATAATCAAGGAAAATAATAATTTCAGCTGATGTGTGCTGCTCGCAGTGCTGTGGCAGTTGTGTGTTACCCCCAAACATGGTAACTGTGGAACATTGTAGGTACCCCCCCAACCTGGCTCCATCCTCCATGCCAGGCATTTTTGTTTAAGTAAACCCTTCTCCTGACACCAGACAGTGCCACAGACTCGTAAACATACTACCCCCAAAAATGAAAGGTGTCCCTCTATATTGGGCAAAGATACAGTAATAGCCCAACCAATTCTACTGCACCTGTACCCAACATTTTATAGTAGCCCTTAGCATCAAAATACCATTTCAGGGTGGCACTACAGCCAAAGCCTCCACAGCTTTCTAAATACAAGTTGGTCCTATATTGACTTTTTAACTGCCCATCTACACCCCTTGGTAGGTGTGGTACCCTGATGTGACCTACCGGACTCAGTTTACTATAAGGTACCCACAGCTCTTTAACAAGCAAATATCTACTTACATGTGTACTTTGCAGGTGGAGTGTCACTCTGCTTGTTATTACTGCTGGCCATAGTTTGAATTTTTTTCCCCTTGTTTATTCAGATTTTATTCTACTGTGGCCCCCCCAACGCACAATTTATGCAGCGTTGTGCTGTGAGAGAAAAGGACAATTTCTACTTCCCGTCTTCTCAATTAGTAAAGCACAAAAACAGATTACTCACCTGTAACAGTAGTTCTAGGAATGGTATATGTTGTTCATCCACACTGTTTGGCATGTCCCTTCCCCTTTAAGATCAGCTGGACGTCTTCAAGCTGGCTCCTCCCACCCACCGGGGTGGTATATACCTCGGCTCCGCCCCATGACGCCAGATCTTAGCCTGCTGGAAGCCAGGTTGTGTGCGTCTGCAGCCGGGGAGGTTGGGTGGGTCTGTGTGGATGAACAACACATACCACTCCTAGAACTACCGTTACAGGCGAGTAACCTGTTTTTCTAAGATCGTGGATATGTTGTTCATCCACACTGTCTGCAAGACTCCTAGCAGTTCTCTGGGAGGAGGGAGGCAAGGTGCACACCTCCCTACTTAAGGGACAGAGATTGGAGAACTGAGGTCCCAAAACCAGCATCCCAGCATGACTCAAGGTCGATGTGGTACTGGGTAATGAAGGTGTTTGCTGACTTCCAGGTAGCAGCCAGACAGATTTCCTGGATAGGGATGTCCCTGGAAGCAGCCACCGGTGCAGCAGTATGGCGGGTAGAATGAGCTCTTATCCCTCTGGGAAGCTCCTTGCCCACCAACTCATAGCACAGACCTATGCATGATGTAATCCACCTTGCTATGGTCCATTTGGCTGCAGGTCTGCCAGAAGCGGCTTCAGCATAAGTGACAAACAGCTGGCGAACATCTCTGCAAATTTCCGCCATCCTCTCCTTATAATAGGAGAGAGCACGTCTCGGGTCCAAAGTATGGAGCCTGTACTCTGCCTCCAAGGTATAATTAGGGTAGTATTCCGGCAGAGTCAACACCTGGTTAAGGTGAAACTGACACCACCTTCGGAAGGAATTTCGGTTGGGGGCATAGGACAACTTTGTCCCCATGGAAGACCAGATACGGGGAGTCCACCGATAGCCACCAGGAAGGCAGTCTTCCACGACAAGTATGACAGCTCACACTTGTGCATTGGTTCGACTGGCTTGCCCATGAGCTTTGCCAGTACCAGCAGTAGATCCCATGGAGGTGGAGGTTCACCCACTGGAAGGGATGTGTGATCCAGGCCTTTGAAGAAGCACCTGACCACTGTCTCCCGCGCCAATGTCTGCTGACCGGCCCATGCCCAGTAAGCAGAAATGGCTGCCAGGTGCACCATAAGGGTCAATGACTGTAGATCCCCTTTGGAGAGAGACCAAAGGTAGTGGAGAATGTTAGCCACAGAACAGGATGAGTGGTCCGGATCCTTACCCCGACACCAAATGGAAAACCTTTTCCATTTGAAGACATAACATTTCCTGGTAGATTCCTTTTGGGATGCCTCCACCACAGTGTAGACATCTTTGGAAAAGACCCAAAGCCTGAAACTCTAGCCGCTCAGGTACCAGGCTGTCAGGTGCAGGGATTAAAGGTCTGGATGGAAGACCTTGCCCTGGTTCAGAGATATCAGGTCCGGGCATGTGCAAAGCTGCTCCAGGGGCCTGCAGCCGAGGCCGAGGAGATCTGGATACCAGAACTGGCACGGCCAGTCTGGGGCTACCAAGATCACCTTCGCCTTGTCCCTCCTCACCTTGAGTAACACCTTGTGGATCAAGGGAAATGGAGGGAAGGCGTAGAGGAGGCCTGGGGTCCATGGCCTTGAGAAGGCATCCCCCTGCGGCAAGCCCTGCTGAGGGGGTGGGCATAATACAGCCTCAGCTTGGTGTTTTCCCTGGAGGCAAACAGGTCCACCATCGGTTTTCCCCAACAGGAGAACAGGCTGTAAGCTACCTCTGGATGGAGAAACCACTCATGGGATGTCTGGCCTATACGGCTGAGAGCATCCGCCAGTTGGTTTGAGACTCCTGCTACATGGATGGCTAGGAGGTCCGCCTCCAACCGGCTTACGAGGGACCAGATGCGGAGCTCCCCCTTGCACAGCAGACGGGAGTGTGTGCCGCCCTGTTTGTTGAGGTAGTACATGGTCATAGTGTTGTCCGTCCGGACTTGAACCACTTGATCCCAGAGCTGAGGAGCGAAAGCTAACAGCGCCAGTCTGACTGCTCTGATCTCCAACAGGTTGATGTGGCATCGGGACTCCTCGGGGGTCCAGAACCCATGGGCCCTGTTGTCCCCCATGTGGGCTCCCCAGCCCATGAGAGAGGCATCGGTCGTAAGGACGACCATTGGCTCGGAGCGAACAAACTGGATCCCTTCCGCAACCGGTCTGGGGCGGTTTGCCATTGGACAGCGTCCCACATCTTCTGGGTTACAGTGATCAGCCGGTCGAAATGACTGTGGCGCTGAGTCCAATGGGCAGCCAGCTCCCATTGGAGGGGGCGCATGTGCAACTGGGCCCAACAGACCACTGATATGCACACCACCATGTAACCCAGAAGGCGCAGAAAGTCCTGGGCAGGGTGCAAGTGCCCAACCAGAAATGATTGGGCAAAAGAGGAGAACACCTCCGCCCTGTCTGCCGGGAGCTGAGCTCTGGATTGACAAGAGTCTAGCTCTGCCCCGATGAAGCCCATCACCTGCGAAGGCACAAGTTAAGACTTGGCACCATTGATCAGGAGGTAGAGTTGGGAGCAGGTTTGGAGGGCCAGATCCCTGAACCTCTACACCTCCTGTTGGGTGGAACCTGCCAGAAGCCAATCGTCTAGGTAGGGATAAATTCTGACCTCCCCCAAAAGATGGGCCGCCACCACTGCAATGCATTTGGTGAAGACCCGTGGGGCCGATGACAAGCCGAATGGCATGTCTTGGAACTCATGCAGGGTGCCTTTCACCCTGAAGCGGAGGAACCGCTGATGGGATGGATGGAGTGGGATGTGAAAGAACACCTCCTGCAGGTCCTGTGAACAGAACCATATGTTTTGCTCCAAGGATGGTATTATATGGGACAGAGTGACCATCCGAAAGGTGCATGACCTGAGAAACTGATTCAGGTCGTGGAGATCTAGAATGGGGCGCCAGCCCCCATCTGCTTGGGCACCAGGAAGTACCTGGAGACAAAGCCTGGGTCTGCCGACAGAACCACCATGATAGCTACTGCCTCCTTGAGGAGGAGCTGAGCAATGTCATCTCTAAGAGCTGACTGGGTGCATGCGGAAGTCCGTTCTTCCAAAGGGACGCGGGCTCAGCTGGGAGGGTACTGCTCGAATTCCAGAGGGATTCCCTGACCGACCACTTCAAGAACCCACCTGTCCATAGGGATAGTGGACCAGGCGGAAAGGAAGTGATGGAGCCAGCCCCCCACAGGAAGACCCAGAGCTGGCGTGATGGGGATAGGGGGTGGCAACCCCCATCCTGTCACTGGGCAGGCTCAGAGGAGGAGGGGGGTCTAGGACCCGAGCCTCAGCCCCCTTTGTGGGCCTGTTGGGGTCCAGGCTTGGGCCGAGGGCACCAAGCTTGAGCCTGCTGCTGACCTCCTTGGTAGGAGGACTGCTGGACCACAGGGGAAGAGTGCCGAAAGGGCTTTTTCTTCTGCTGGTTCTTGCCCGAAGAACTCCTAGCAGAAGTGGCGTCCAAGGTGGCATTGGACTGTTCAATGCATTATAGGTGACCAGCCACTCCTGGGCCGAACAAGTCAGTCCCGAGGAAGGGCACATCAGTTAACTTATGCTGAGTATCTGTTGGGAAGGAGGATAACCTCAGCCAAGTCCTGTGGCGAGAGGCCACTGCAGCTGCCATCGAGCGGGCACAAGAATCCCCAATGTCCAGGGCTGTCTGGAGCTGCTGTTTGGCAACAGCACGGCCCTGGTCCCGGACTTGCCTAATTGTGGTTTGCATGTCCACAGGGAGATGTGGGAGGACTTCATCTAATGGCTTGAGAAGGGCATGAAAGAAGTGTGCCATGACGATGGCCGAACTGGCCTGACAAAGGCCCAAGGAGGAAGCTGCATAGACTTTCCGCGCTGAATCGTCCAAAAGCTTGGACTCCTTATTGGGGGGATGGTCGGTGTCTACAGAACTGCCAGTAGGCCTGAACAGAAACTGTCACCAGGCTCTTGGCCAAAGGGTGCTCTGTGAACCCCACAAGGGACCCCATGGGCACCGCATACTTGTGGGCCACACGGGCATGAGGCAGGGTGCTGCCATGGTTAGAGTGCTGGGCCAACAATGGCCTCGGCCACAGGAAAGGCCTCTGTTGGGGTGTCCCCTCTCTTCAGGATGTCCGTGAGAGGGTACTCCGCCTTTTTCTGGATGGGTTTTCGGGGCATCCCTGTAGAATCAGAGACGAGACAGAGGCTCCCCTGGAAGGAGGAAGGGCCTTCCTCCATCCCTGTGCCAATGGACGACTCATCATCCCCTGGATGCGAGTGGAGCCCAGTGACGTCAGTGTCAGAGGAGTCTGGATACAGTGGTTTGCCACCCAAATCACCATTGACCCATCAAGGAAGGTCGGGGGTGACCGTGACCAGACGTCGAGGAAGTCCAGTATCTGTTCGATCCTGTTTTGAAGGAGCCCCTCCCACAGGCTGCTTAGGCGGTGGGGAGACTGGCAAAGGCCGAACCAGAGGATGGGCTGGCCCACAGGTGGGGGAAACAAGGGCTTCGGTTCCAAGGGGGTCGGCTTCGGCCTAGGAGGCGAAAGCCAAGTAATGGCCGGGGTAGGTGGCGGAGCCAACTGCTGCCCGGTCAAAATCAGCTGTTGCCACATAAGGTCCTCGTAGCGCCGACAGAGTTTCCGTCGGAGCCTCTCCTCATCCGAGAAGGACGACCTGCGGCGTCGTCACTTCTTGGAGCGCTTATAGCTCCTCCTTGGCCTTTTGGCCGAGGGGGTTCTGGACCTCCATCGAGATCAGGCAGGCTGACTCAGTTGCTCAGGAGACACCGGAGGGATTGGTAAAACCCAGGGGTCTGGAACCAGGACCTCGATGGGGACACCAGCAGGCTGGGTCTCCTCATTGGGGAGCACAAGGAAAAGAGTCCTCCCCAAAGAGTCATTGGCCACAGCTGGCGACAGAGGGTTGATTGGGTAGAGAAAGATCTCTACCTTAGCCACCACTTCCTTGGTCATCTGGCCAGATGGAAGGTCCATGAAGCCTGCGGCCGAGGAAGCGAACTCGACTGAGGTAGAGACCGCATGCTCCTGGGACTTAGACCCCTCTCGGTCCCAAGAGCGCCTTCGTCAAGATGAGGACAAGCCAGATTCTTTTTCCCTCTTTTGAGAGAGGGAGGAGTGTGAGCCTGCAGGCACCTCACCCTGGGTGGGGAGACACTGGCACAACTCCTTAAAAGAACCTGTAAATGTAGAGCCCAGGTTGAGAGGAATGAAAAGGCTTCAACTCACCGAAGCACGGGCGGCTTCTTCTTCAAATGCCTTCATGCATTCCAGCTGCTTGGTGGAACCCGCGGCAGCAGAATTTGCCCACCTAGCCTCCTTAGACGACACCGGAGGGTTCCTTTTCTCTGGTCTCCCCAACTTTAAATGCGCGAAGCGGTCTTCCAGGACGTTGGGATGAAAGGCGAGGCAAAAACTACAAGACGAGATGTCATGGCAGACACCTAGGCAGTAGACGCACGTGAGATGGGGATCGGTGCACAACATCTTCTGGCTGCAAGGACACCCCATGATAGAGGACGCAAAAGCGCGATCGCTAACTTCAACGAGTTTTAGTTTCGGTAAAAGAGTTTCTGAAAGCCAGGGCCTATGAAATGCGTGAGCACAAGGGTGGCAACCTGCATCTTCCAGCGAAAAAGGAAGATCTGGCGTTATGGGGCGGAGCCGAGGTATATACCACCCGGGTGGGTGGGAGGAGCCAGCTCTAAGACTTCCGGCTGATCTTGAAGGGGAAAGGGACATGCCAAACAGTGTGGCTGAATAACATATCCACGATCCTAGCAAAGGAATCTCTTTGGGTGCACACCATGCAGAAGAGCACTTAAAGAAATGCTCTCCTGCTCTGCAAACAAAGCACTGTGGTACCATGGCTGCCCAGACCTCTAACCTTTATTATAGATCGCAGGAGCATCCCTGACCAATAACAGCCCTCCCTTCGGCTGCATGTGAGGTACTCTTTTTACTATAACAGTACCTCATGCACTGAGCCCACTGTAATGGGCTTCTTGCCAACCGCTCATATCACCATTTTAAATAAAAATTAATACAATTGTGATCTATAATTTTATTGGTCTGGTTGGAAGACCTCCTATGGATCCAAGAGGTCCCCCCACCTTGCGTCCTCAGGACCACAGAACTGCTCATCTTCCGTTTCAGTCCCCTGGCACTAAGAACGCCCAATGCAAGGCAACACTCATATCTATAACAGGCCCTCTGACCGGACCTATAATCACAGCACCAACAAATGGGCTCCCCAACTTCTAATCCAAATCTGAACAATGTGGCTCGCCCCGGACATCTTTCAACTCAAAATGCAAAGCAAAAACATTTGCTTTTCCCTGAAATGGTCACCTAATTCTGCTGGCCTAACAGAACAGCAAGAGGGAGATTTATAGACTGTGTAAAATAAACAGAGTACACAATCTCCCACCTCCAGTAACTGGCTTAAGTTCACTAAGCATGTCCATGTATGACAGTGGTGGGACTCAACCTAGGTGCACATTACCCAACTAAGTGACTGACTTTGTCCAAAAAAAAAAAAGTGTCATGGAAGTGGGGTCAGGCTTGGACTTAGTCAAGCACTTGACCCAGGTTTAAGTCCTGCCACAGCCATGCATGGACTTTGTGACAAGAAGTCAGTCACCATGGGAAGGGTTGGGGGAGAAGATGGTAACTCCAGCTTTGAGCTTTTTAGCCCATCTCAGTTTACTCTTCTGCATAAATATCCTCTAACTGTACCCGGGGTGGGGGCACAGCGATCCCTTGTGTTCATTAAGAGGATCTTTTATTCACTATCTGTGAACTTCAGGGTCCCAGTCATTTGTCTCCCAGCAGGCCAGTAAAATTAGAGTGTCAAGTGGCAGTTTCAGGGAACAGCAACAGCTAATGTTTTTGCCTTACATTTCAGGTAAGAATACATTCTAAGATGGGCCACATCGTTAGTTTCAGTTTGGTAAAGTCACTGTGTCGGGTTAGAGGCCAGGGCCACATGGTCTGTTGTGGATGTGCTGTGGTCAGAGGTCCAAGTTGCCATGGTGTTTGCAGCGCAGATGAGCGAGGAGATGCCATGCTGGGGAGGGAGCCACGCCCGGAAGACAGCGCTTTACATTCATTTCATACAATCACTAAAATATTACCAACAACTTAACTGGGTTCAATTTCAGTTGGTTTGCATCTGTATTCCCCACCCCCAAGCTGAAAATAGTTGGTATTGTCTAGCCCTCCTTTCCTGGTCAAGGACAATTAAATACAGAGTGTAGAATGCAGAGTGGGAGAAGAGCCAGTACTGGCAGAATGCAGCACAGCTACTGGAGCACGACAAGGAGAGCGGAGCACTTCCTTGATTTTCCCACCTTATTTGGCACTTTTTGCATCTGCCACACTCAAACTTCACTCAGGGTTATTATTAGTGTACTTTATGCCCCTCTTCATCCAACCAGATCACATCAGCTTGCCACCCGGGCCCATCACCTGCCATCTCCAGGCCTTTCCTCTGCTCCATGGTTCCCTCGTGGATGACCCCATGGGAAAGGGCTGCTGCAGGTCAGCTCTAACTCCCCCCCACCAGAGGTTTAGTTTTGATCATGGAGCAGGGGCCTGGTCAGCAGCATGGGACCTACGGGCAGTGAGCAACATCCTGCTCATTTGGGTTTTTCTACTTCTCTGTACCCCATTCTTTGGATGTCAGGAGGCCCTGTGGCTAATGCACAGAGTATACAGCATGCGTCTAGTGCCAACATCCTTGCCCCTTGATCTCCAACTCCAGCTTGCACTGGCATCTGTGGCCATCTAGGTGGCAGTGTTGCAGCACAGTCCAGGCACGCTCACACCCGAAGAATGTCCAGTGGGATGCTCCGCAATCCTTCCTCGCCCGGCCTTCCAACAACCCAGGCTCATTTCGGAACCTGGGTCGTCAGCATCACGAGCAGTGCTGCGCCGATGGACCAACCCAGGCTGCTATTTTTTTCCTTTAATGGTAAACACAACTTTCCATTGTCCGCCAGGCCAATGTGATCTTCGCTCATTGGTCCTCCGTGTTGACAATCTTTTCAGAATAGAAAAAGGCTATTTTCACATTTAAAAAAAACTCGTCTGCACCCAAAGTCCCATTCCACTTTGCTGGCTATAAAGACACTCATGTAGGAAGTAGACATTATTTCTCCAACTGTTTCCCATCTGACAGCTAAACTCTTCAGAAATCGTGGGGAGGGGTGGGAGGGTGGGTGGTGGAGACTGCTACTTAAAAACGTGTTTTCTGTACAAAGAAAAAGCAACAGTTATTCTATGGCCAGCAACAATAACATCCCATGTGACACTCATCCTGAAAAAGAAACATGTATGTTAAAAAGTAGATACTCACTTCAAGTTTAGAAGATAAAAACTCTCAAGACTTTCTATGTTGTAGCTAGCTTATACTGGGAGGTTGCAAGCAGCTGCACAGAGCATAAAAGTTTGTAATGAACTTGGCTGACCCAGATTTGGACTTACTGCAGTTATACAAAATGTCAGGAGCCGATTTAACCTAGATGGATAAGCCAAATTCCCACTAGCTATGCCAGTAAATCTGTTTTTCATATTTTTCCATTCTGCAGGCAAGAATCAAAAGTATCCAAGAAAAGTTTAACATTTGAACTGCATTTCCAATGCAATTTAGAGACAAGCTTACAGTGAGTATTAAAAGCAGCCCTGACGTGTATGTTCACTGACTGATGGTTGACTGACATGCAGAGATGTCCTGGGAGCCAGCTCACTTGAGCCAGTAGTTGGAGGCGCCCACCCCCCGAAGCAGCCATCAGCGTTTTAGCAACCTTTGATTTTGTTTGTCTTGGTCATCTCCTTCCTCACTGAAGGTGGTGCTGGAGGGATGGAGAGACATGTGACATGCTACCATCTTTCATGAGGAAGTTAAATCGGGGTCAACCAGGTCCAATCTGCTGGTCTGTTTGTGCCAGCTAGGCCTCACTGCCTATCCGATTCAGAGGGTTCATACCCAAAGCTAATGTAGTCACTGCCTCCAAGTTCTGCCTCTGTCTTCTGTAGAGTAGGGCTGGGGGAGAACTGCACTACATGATGGAGCTGGGGGATTGCGTCAGGATTTGGATGGTGGAACTGGGGAGGATAGCATCAAAAGATGTACTTCTCGGAGTCCATGATCATCCCACCACACTTTCCCGGACACCTTCCATACACACTCCTGTATAAAAAATACCAGGGGAGTACCTAGAAAGCGGCAGAAAGGAGAAGGGTGACAGGATGGACACAAAGCAACAGCTGGAAAAGGAGAGTGGTAGGGGTTGTTACACTGGACACCAGAGAGTACTTGCAAAGGGATGGGTAAAGGCAGTGGTTAAACTGGACACCAGGGACTGGTAGGAAGGGGGTGATTGGTAGAGACTGTACTGTTTAATAATGCAGCATTTAAAAGTTCAGTAACAGAAATTGAGTTACAACCTACAGTACAGGCATAAGGCAATTCTGGTGGGGGTAGGAAGTACGCTGTTGGTTAACTAGGATCTGTAGCTTATCCAATAGGTAGGGAAATGGGCAGACTACATGGGCCAAGTGGTCCTTATCTGCAGTCAAAGTCAGTTTCTATGTATGTGGAAACTTGATAAAGATGGCTGCAGTATAGTAGCATACTGGTTAGAGTGCAGAACAATGAACCATTATGGCAGCTGAATCAGTGTGCGCACGCATGTGCACATGTCCCCAAGCAAGTCCTGTACCCTTACCAAGAGTAACAGTACAGTGATGTGGCACAGGACCGGGAATGCCACAACATGGCAATGGTGAGTGTGGGGGCACATGGAAGGGCAGTGGCGGCCAGGGTGTAACTTTTTTTGGGGGGGGGAGGGGGGAGCACCATTATTAAAAATTTGCCAGCACATCACTGCTGATGTGTATAATACATGGCTAGGGTCTCTTGTATATGGAAATCTAAACACTCAAATGCTGTTGTACCACAGTTCAATGGTCAAAGGTGTACCATAAGAACATCACTACTGTGGTACAACTTTAAGATGCAGAAGTTCCTCACTACCCATTTTACTCAGCTGTCATTTCACACTTCAGAAAAGGGACTTCCCAGCACAAGAGTGACAAGGCACAGGAGCATCTACAGAGCATCCACAAATAGCGCTCAGCTGATTCTGCAGAGGGGACACCAGACCAAGGTAAGGAGGCAACAGTGCTGCTTACAGTGTAAAATCTGCAACAGGGAAGATAGCTGCAGGCTGCAGACATACAAGTAGGAAAGTAGCAGTACACACCCTGGATAAGGTAGGTGCAGGCAGGATGGTTAGAAAACAGACACCTTATCTAGGGTAGGGCAACAAGTTTCAGGCAAGCAAAAGGGTGGGGTAACACATGCAAGAGTAGTAGACACCGGGGCAAGTTAGGTACAGGTAAGGTGGGTTAGAAAGACTCCCTATCTTGGGTAAATTAATAAATAAGTTTCAGGTAAGCAAACAGGTCAGGCAGGACTGCAACAGGGTAGAAAAGGAGGCAGTAGAGTACAGAGAAGTTTCAGACACTAAAGGAAGGAAAGACCATGGGAGTGGTGCAATGGGGGAGGTGCCACAACCTTTCGAGACACCTTCTGGAAAAGGACAGAGGTTGAGGTGCTGTCCCATTTGTACTCGTCTCTCTGGGTAGAAGGCAGCGGTTGCTGGCCTCCAGGCTGAACTGGTAGGGGTGCAGAGGACCTTCTGCCCCATCTAGGAGCCACAGGTCTGCCACCCCCTCCCCAAGATGTCTAGGCAGGAGGAAGAGCAGTGGAATCTTGGTGGGCTCTTGGAAGGTAGGGGTGGCAGGAAGAATGCATGCTCCTCAGCCTGTACCACTGCACAATTCCTTTGCTTTACTGGCAGGACAGGGCAGCCAAAAAGGGGCACCCATAGCAGTGGAAGGGAGGAAGTGGGGTCCTCCAAAGTGGAGGCCCCCAGCCAATTAGGAAGCAGCTACTGGTAGGGGACTCTTATGGGGATAGACTTGGGAGCAGGGGAGGAAGGTGTGCCAGAGAGGCCCTTTGGCTTGGAGGGATGGAGAGCATATCCAGAGGATCACTAAAGCAGCAGGAGCTCGGAGAGAGCTACAAGTCATTGTCCACCTTGGGACAAATGACCTGGCAAGGATAGGGGTTCTGCAAAATATTTCCCAGTAACTGGGGAGGGTTTCAAGCAGGTGGTATGCATGGTGTCTTTTACCAAGGTGTTAACCTGTGTATGGCCAGGGATAGGAAAGGGTACTCCACAAGACAGCATTTAACACTTGGTTGAAGGCATGGTGCATGGAGGAGGGCTTCGGCTACATTGGGTGTTGGGGGCCAACATGGAAGGATATGGACCTCTACAGGGGAGATTTCCTGCTAGAAGGAGGACCACGGTCTTTAGTGGGAGGTTTAAATGCTACTTTAATGAGCATTTAAACTAGCTGGGAGTGAGGAGACTAAAACCAAGGGAGGCAAAAACTGCCACCTCCAGATGTAACATTAGGGAGAGAAGGCCCAAGGGGAATAAAGTCCCCCTAGGGCAGGGGCACAAGAAAACCGGAGTGGGGACAAGGCAGAGGGAAAACGGGTTACAAATCAGGTAAGCAAGGATAAAGGCATAAAGGCAACAGGGAACTGACAAATTAAAGGGAAGAGGTGGTTCAGGTAGAGCTTCAGGGAACAGCACAGGCTGGAAGAGGGGAGGAAAGAAAGGAAGCAAGCAGGAGGAGCAAGGTGTAGAGAGCCAATGTAAGGAGTCTGGGAAATAAAATTCCAGACCTGGAGGCCATTATGGAGAAGGCTAGTCTGGATTTGGTGGCTGTAATGGAGTCATGGTGTACTGAGCACTATGACTGGGACCTGGCCATATCTGGCTACTCTGTTCAGGAGAGAAGGAAGGGAGGAGGAGTTGCACTCTATGTTAGAGATCATGGAGGTGCATGGCCAACCAGAGGAAAATAAGGACTGGAGGTGCTGTGGGTCCATCCTGGACACAGATGTGGCACAGGGAAAGGAGCTGCTATGGCACTTGGGGAAGCCATCATCAGAATGGCAAGTAAGGGGAGGTGCTGCTAGTTGGTGACTTCAGTCTGCCAAATGTAGCCTTGCAACGGTGGCTTCAGCATGGCCATCCTTGACTCCCTATAAGTGGCTTTCTCAAGCAGCTAGTCAAAGAACCCACTAGGGATGGGGCAATTCTGGACCTGGTGCTTACAAACAGGGGGCCAGCATTACAGACGTCATAGTGGGCAGTCCCCTAGATACCAATGATCACCATACAATGTGGTTTAAAGATATTTGACAGCACTGGCTTGGGAACTAGCAGGCTGGACTTTTAAATCTGCTGTGGTGCCTGCTCTGTGACTGTGCCCTGTCCTCCAACAGGGAAACTTGCTTCTGTTCCGGGTGTGGAGCCTTCAGCATGGGGCAGCAGTCTGCAGGAGATCCAGCACCCCAAGTTTAATACCCTGCAAAGCCGCAGTATTTAATTTACTGCAAATAAGAGGGTGTTCATACGACGGGAGTGTATCATCCAGCATCAAGGCATCGAAAGTTGTAAGATAAAGCAAAAAGTGCATGATGGCCGTGAAAACATTTGACCAATACTTTTTAATTCTGTTTTAATGCCACTTATCTCCCGACTTGTATGATGCCCTTTTTGCTCCATTTTAAAGTCTGCTTTGTCACTTTTTATTTACAGTTTAACAAAAGGAGCTCTCCTTTTAATATAATATAGCCTAGAGGTTAGAATAATGAGTTGTGAATGAACCCGATACATCCAGCAGACTTGGGTTTGAGTCCCACGACCTCCACTTGCATACTGTGAGACTGAGCAAGTCACTTAACCACCCCGGTACTCCCAGGTCACCCAAGGCACTTTTGCCACGTGGGCCTTATCTGGTTACCAAAGAAATAAATTAAATTTAAACATGGTTTGGACCAAGTTTATATAATTATTCTCTGTTCTTTTCGAGCACCCATCGTTTCAGATCACTTTTCCTGAGACCATAATGAACTAGCATGCAGCAGACACTACTCCCTGATTTTATGGGACAACAAGTGTACAAAAAAACAGCTGAGAATACCAGTGGAAAAAGTGCTAAAGCAACCTCAAAATGGGGAAAGAAGGGTATCATATGTTAGGAGAGAAGGAACAATCAAAAACAGAAAAAAAAAAGGATAGTTAATTTTCACAGCCAACATGCACTGATTTAAAGTGGGATTTAACGAATACTAGCTACAAACAGAGTACAATAAGGGGTACATTAACTGGTACATTAATGTAAATTCAAAAGGGTCTAAAAGGTAAATATTGTATGGTATCTTCTAAAATATACTGCTGTGAGCCCTTCACTGTGAACTTGTATGCACAGATTCTGTGGTGCAATACATTTAATAGGGGTTATTTTATATTTCAGTTGATGTGTTCTATTCTGAAAACTGTTTAACACTGTATATCTTATTTAATGTAATGTACTAAGGCTTACAAAGTACTGCTTAATAACTGAAAAGTGTACTAACCTAGTGAGTAAGGGGGTCGAGAGTTACTGGCTGACAAACAAGCCTAAACCAGGTAGGCCTGTGGAGGTAGGGTGGGTTAGCACTTGGGAATATTCCCTATCTGGGGTACACCTGCAAATGCAGATTTGAACTATTTGTTATCTGGGGTAGTTCTGTGAAAGCATGGGGGTGTACTTTCTTGCACTACCCATGTAGGGTAATAAGCCTGCAGAGTAAGGTGGGGGTACTGCTTTGAACTACTCCCCATGTTGGAAGCAGGCCTGTGAAGGTAGGGGGTGTACTGTTTCGAAAGAATCGTTATCTAGCAGAACAGTAAATGTTTGAGAGAATCTCCGCCATTCAGCCACATCATGGAACTGTAACCTGTCGATGTCAGGTCCACCCAGAAACATTTGCTAGCTGGGGCCACTCACATAGATGCCTATACAACACAGGCGTCCCCAGCATGCCTAAGCTCCCCCAGAGACAAGCTTGGAGGATCATTGGATCGGCATGGACTGAAGTAACTAGGACCAGACCAGGCACACTGGAGAGGTATGCAAACCAGAGTATAAATGCTGTATTAGGCAGCATAGGAGGAGCAGCTTGCAAGTGCAGGCAGTATTGTTACCTGAATTGGCGGGGGGAGAGCCGTGGTTCAAAGGAAGCGATTCTCTCCAAGATATGCTGTTATGGTATTAACTATTCTACCTTCAATACATCTCCTTCCCTTGCGCTGCATCATGGAAGATTCTCAAGCAGTACCATGGACCGGGGTAGGCAGACAGGATGGCAGGACCCAATGATCCCGAGTAAGAACATTTAGGCCGAAGCTCACGTCTCCAAGATCCTATGTCCAGACTGTAGTTTAGTGAATGTATGAACAGTACTCCGCATTCTGAAAACAGGCCACTGAGGTAGCCAACTCAGGTGGAATGGGCACGAATGGGACCAGGAAGCTGCTTACCATGCTTCTTGTAAGGGTGACTAATGCCTGGGTTGACGAACTCTTGCCATTTAGTCAGGACTTCCTCCAACTTATGTTTTCGTTGGACTTCACACAGGTAGTTATCTCTGCGACTCACACTAAAGGCCGCTCAGACCTGGTTTTCCCTCCTGGGGATGGAAACCCGACTTGGTGGTGGAACCGGTCAGTTGGTCAGATCACCACTCCATAAGGTTCAATTTCTTTGCTCCCTCTTGTAGGCCTACTCCTGTGGAGATGGTCCAATACCGCCCTTTGCGGGGCGTGACCACAGATGGTCTCTTGGCAGAATTGGACCCAATCGGGATTACCTGGTACAAGCGAGGGTCTCGAAAACCTTCTACAGGCCTATAACAGGGCTGTGGTGGGGGCTCTGGATGTCCTGGCTCCTGTCCGTGTTTGCCCTCTTACCCTTCGCCCTCGGTTTGACGGAGCTTTGAGGGAATTGAGACGAAAAAGGCAAAGGTTAGAATGTAGCTGGTGGAGAACCGGCCTGGATGCCGACAGATTTAGACTGATGGAACACCTTAAAGACCATCAGTCAGCAATCTCCTGTAAGAAGGCAGAATTCCTGTCTGGGGAGATTGCTGCAGTTCAGAATTGACCAGCTTAGCTCTTCTGAACTGTGCAATCCAGCCTGTCTACAAGTTCTGAGAGCATTTTCTCACAAAAAGTGTGAGGCCTTTGCTCAGTTCCTTGCTGATAAGATTGCAGACATCAGATCAGAGATGCATTCGGATCATTCTGTTGGAGGGTGGTCGGCGAACTGTCACTCCACCTCCGCTTTGCTGGATGGAGTTTGAGAAGTTGGCGATCGAGGATGTCATACAGATTCTCAGAGATATGCGCCTAACCAGTTGTAGTTTGGATCTGGGCCTTACCCGCCTTTTATTAGGCTGTATTGATGTCATCAGCCCAGTCCTTGCGGAGCTAGTCTGGTGTTCATTGGAGACTGGCGAGTTCCCTTGTTCCCTGAAGGAGGCAGTGGTAACTCCCCTTCTCAAGAAGTCATCACTTGACCCAGATTGCCCCGCTAATTATCGACCAACCTCTACTCTTCCCTTTGTGGGGACGGTTACTGAGAAGTCGTGGCGCTGCAATTAAGAGAACCATCTTACCATCCATGACATCTACAATCCTCTCCAGTCCTGTTCTCGTAAAAGGCATAGTACCAAGACTGCTCCGGTCTGGTTGCTTAATGATTTCCTAATTGTGAGATATCAGGGATCCTGTACCATCTTGGTATTTCTTGACCTCTCTTCAGCCTTTGACACTGTGGACCATGGGGTGCTGCTGGATCGCCTGCATACCATCTGTGGCCTGTCTGGTATGGTCCTCAGGTGGTTTCATCCATTCCTCACCAGCAGATCGCAGAGGGTTGTCTTGGGGGTTCATTCCTCTGAGGCTTTCTTTCTGCATTGTAGGGTGCTGCAGGGTTCCGTGCTGTTCCCCATGTTGTTCGCAGTGTATATGCTGCTACTGGAGACAGACGGTATGGGCTGAGGTTTCACTGTTATGCATATGATACACAGCTCTGTTTTTTGCACTCAACCAGGATAGTGCGCTCTCGGTTTTTAATAACTGCCTTGTAGAAATCCAGGATTGGATGAGCACCAGCTGGTTAAAGTTCAGTTCGGACAAGACCGAGGTGGTGGTGGATCCTGGTTGCCAGATAGAGGGGTCAGGGACAGGGTGTCCCTCAGGGTTGTGACTTGGGGGTCCCCAGTTACCGACCTCTGAACAGGTTCAAAATCTGGGGGTAATTCTTGGCGGTCTGACACTTCATCCTCAGGTGTCAGCAGTGGTCAAGTCCCCATCTGAGGAATATTGCCCAGATAAAGCACCTAGTTCCATCTAGTGACTTACCTACTCTGATCCACGCCTGTGGCTTCACGCCTCGACTACTGTAACTCCTTTTACCTAGGGCTTCCGGAGTTTATATCTGCCGTCTGCAGCTGGTGCAGAATGCTGCGGCCAGGCTGTCTGGATCATCTTGATCCAGCCATATTACACCTGTGCTGCGTGAACTGCACTAGCTGCCAGTTCAGTGGTGGATCACCTTCAAGGTCAGCTTGCTTACCTATAAAGCCCTACATGGACAGGGACCAAGCTACCTGCAAGATCTCTTGCATTGTTACTGCCCCCTCTGACCGCTTTGCTCGACCTATGAGGGATTGCTGGAGATTCCCAGGGTATGGTTAAAAACATCTGGATCAAGGGCATTTTCATTTGTGGCCCCTACCCTGTGGAATTCTCTGCCTCGCCAGATATGGGAGTGCCTGACAGTGGAGCGCTTTAAGACCACCGTAAAGACCTACTTATTTCAGCTTGCATTTGGGGTTGTTTGTAATTGATTACGGAAAATGTCTGATTATATTGTATTTTAATACTTTAAGGTTTTAATTGTTTACTGTGCAGCGCTCTGATATTTGGTGAAAAGTGTTATATAAATAAAGTTTTATTATTTATAAGTTTATTATTGTACCAAAAATGTAATAGAACTGTGTAACCATTTGGACACGCCCTGTGTAGAAATCGGTGAGCCCACCATCCTGGGGCAAAAGTTATAAAACAGTCAAGAACATTTTCTACAATCCTTTGTATGATACAAATACAAACGCAGCATCCTATGGCCGTCTAGCATATGTAGATGACACTGTCGATGGGAGACAAAAAATTAAGCTGGAAGATCTGTGGTCTGTTTTAGTGTTCTTTCAGACACTACCTTGGGAAGGAAATTAGGACGGGTTTATAAGGTAACCCCATCTTTGTGAAAAATAATAGATGGAGGGTCTGCAACCAGAGCCTGCAACTCTGATGCATCTAGCAGATGGCATAGCCGCTAGGAACAGTGTCTTCCAAGAGCCGAAGTGCAGCTCACAGGAAGCAGCAGGCTCAAAGGGAGGTGTAATGAGGATCTCTAGGACCAAATTAAAGTCCCACGCTGGAACTGTATCTCAGACTGCAGGTGCAACAGGAAAATACCTCTTAGGAATTTTTGGAAAACCTCCATTTGGGCATGAAAGGCCGACACCATGGCCATGTGAACCTTAGAAGAATACCAGAGTCCATAAGGGACAAGAGGTAGTCCAGCACTTTATGTACTGGACATGTAAAAGGATCCAGGGCATGCTAAGTACACTACACTGTACATTTCCATTTTTGTGAATAGGTGCATCGAGCAGTCTGCTTTCTATTTGCTAAGAATATCTGCTACTGCCTGGGAAACCCTGAAGCAAGGGAGCACTGTCATAAGCCAGATGTGGAAGTGCAGGGATTGCAGATCCAGGTGCACTAGAGCAACTGGTTCGTGTGTTGTAAGTCCTGCTTGCATGGAGAGAGGGACAGGAGGTACCACAGCCAGATACTGGAGTAGTGGAAGCAATTTTTCTGGGCTAGTAAGGAGCCACCAAAATCAGGGTGGCTGGTTCGGCCCCGAGCTTGACCAGAACCCTGTGTATTAGATGGAAAAGGATACAGAAACCTCCCTTTTCCAGAGGGACAACGCGGTTCACCAGAAAACCCCAGGCCCTTAAGCAAGCAAGCAGATATGCAGCAGTTTTGAACTGTATGGAGATGCAAACGGGTCTACATCTGAATGACCCAATTTTTCAAAAGCAGCCGACCACAACAGAGGTGAGAGTTCCCATTCTTGGCAGCGTGCACAGAACTGGCTGAGGCGATCTGCTAGTGCATTCAGGGTACCAGGGAGAACACTGCCAACAGGAATATGTTGTGTTCCATTGCTCAGTGCCAAACTCTCAACACCTCTCTGCATACAGCATACAAATGTAATCTGCCTCATCAGTTGATGTAGTACATCACTGATATATTGCCTATACGGATCAGCAGATGATTCCCTGGAAGGAGGGTGGCGAAGGGCCAAGAACTGTGTCCAGAGGGCCTCACTGGCCCTGGGTTCTGAAGGAGACCAGATGAGCACCCAATCCCGAGCCATCAGTGATCATCACTAGGAGGGATGATGCCTGGAAGAAGGGTGACCCAGTCCAAAGCAGTTGTCAAATGTGTAGAAGAATAGATTTTTTAATGGCTGAGGCATCTGCCAAGAAGGGAGTTCAGAATTCTGTCAGGGTGATGGAAGCTGGGCGAAGGCATGGACATGGGACAGAGGAACTGGGACCTACTACGAGAGAGAGAGAGAGAGAGGAGAGAGACATGGGGGGGAGGGAGATGGACTGTAGGGAGGACAGGATGGACACATGCACAGCTGTACCAGCAAGTAATCGTTTGTAACTACCAAGTACTGCAGCGGAGTGGAGTGTCCTGTGTCAAGACAGATGGCAGAGAGACAGCTGGTCTCTAGTAGGGGTCCTGGAAGGGCTGCTGAAAGACAGGAGGAAGAGGGGGCAAGGTAAGGGCAAGAGGAAAAGGGGCACCAATGGGGGACTAGAGGAGGTGGAGTGGACAGACTGGGAAGTCACTGTTCAACTGGAGCTGGGGAGGCAATGGGAGTAGTCAAGGGGAATGAACGACAGGTAGACAGCTGCTGAGTGTAAGGAGTGAGGGGACGGTAGTATGAAGGGGGAGGACGATGACTGGGTGCGGAGGGGCTGGGCAGTGGTAGAGACAGTAATAGGGGATTCTATAGTGAAAGGAATTAGCTGGACTAGGAGGGGAGGCAGCAAGATAGGAGAGTGGTGTGCATCCCAGGAATGACAGTGGAGTGCATAGGCCTAGTCACACAGGGCATGGGGACAGTGCAGGAGAGATTGGGGGAGGAGAGGGTTTTTTTTAGGGGAAAGGCTATGCAAGTCTTCTCAGATGTGCTGTCGGTACTTAGAGCCAGCACAACTGGAAAACACAGGATGGAGGAGTTTAATAGCTGGCTCAGGGAATGATGCAGGGAGGAAAATTTGGGTACGGAGGTAACTGGGAGGGATCCCGAGATGATAAAATCCTCTATGCACCTGCTAGGTTGCACCTTAGTCAGAGAGGATCCAGGCTTCTCAGGGAAAGGATCGGGGAATATGTAAATATGAATTTAAACTGAATGGGGGCTAGAAAGGGTTGATGCATCCAGGGTTTCCCCAGAAGGGGGTGCAGACAGACACACCCCCAGATTGAAAACAAGGGTTAAAATAAGGTGAGGAGTGAGGCAAGTGGAAAAGGGCATGTGGTGAGATATCAGAAGAAGGGTTCATCAAGAGAAAGCACAGCAAGTCAGGAAGAGGGGAGAGTATGAGGAACAGAGGAGAACTGGGATAGGCGAAAGGAAAGGGGAGAACAAGGGGATGGATTAGGGAAGGGGAGGGCAGAATGGAAGGTGGGAGTGCAGATTCTTGGTTAAAAAAAAAAGGGGGGGGAATCAGAAGTAGCAGAAGGTAGCGTCCCTTAATACTAGAAGTCTCAGGAACAAAATTAATGACCTGCTGACCGAGATGGCAGAGGGGAAGGTGATTTGGCAGCAGTCAAGAGACTTGGGCTACCCTGAACCAAGACTGGGCTCTCACCATACCAGGATATACTCTATAGATGGGACAGGGAGAAAGGGAAAGGGGTATGTGGCACTTTATGTCAGGGAGGGAATCACTACCACCAGGGAGGAGCTCGGGGAAGGTAGAAGCACTGTGGGTACAGGGACGGAGACCGGGGTAGTCTGCAGACCACCAAATCAAGATGAGGACAAGGACAGGGAGGTCGGTACCATAAGGAAGGTAGCAAAATTCTCCTAATTTTTTATTCTTTGGTAACCAGGTAAAGCCCACTAGGCAAAAATGCCTGTTTTTTCCAGGCGTGGTCTGGGAGCACTGGGAAGGTCAAGTGACTTGCTCAGAGTCCCACAGTATCCTAGTGGAGATTGTGTGAATCAAATTCAGGTCTGCTGTATTATACCAAGCTCATTCACAGCTTGTTACTCTAACCTCTAGGCTATAGTGCCAGCCCTGTTTGCCTAAGCTGAATTGGAGTGGTCCACCCATCTGTATCAGGAGCCAAGTGATCCTAGATGCAGTACAGGATGGGTTCCTGGTTCAGTGAGTGACCAAACGCACCAGAAAGGGAACGATCCTGGATCTTGTATGACTGCACCAGAGAGGGAACAGTCCTTGATCTGGTACTAATGGTAACCATGTCAGGGACATCAAGGTAGATAAGCCTCGGGGAGCGGTGACCACCACATGGTCCATTTCTGAGTGAATACGGGGAAGGAACCAGCAAGCACTAAAATTAAAGTGTTGGACTTAAGGAAGGCAGACTACAGGAAGATGGGAGAGATACTGAAGGGATGTCTAGCCAGTCTTAACAGCATGGGTAGCCGGCTCCACGGTGCAGAGCAATGGAGCATCACTCTGGCATGCTGGCAATCTGGGTTCACACCCGAGTCTGGATACCAGGAGCGGAGACCAGCAGGGAGGGAGTTGAAAGTGTCCCTTGGATAAGGGAGGGTAGTTGTGCACTGCTCTCATCTGCTCCTGGTGGTGGTTTTTATGGAGGCATGGGTGACAACACGCTGATGCCCCAGGATACTGACAGCTGCACGCACTGTGGGAGGTGGGTGGGTGCCCCAGAACAGAAAATGTCCACCTGCAGCACCAGATGACAGCCTGCAGTAGGCCTTCCTCGTGCCGCTGACTGCCCAGTGCATCATGATTGGCCTCAGAGACGGACATCCCCAGTGAGACAGGTACTTACTCCCCGTTGCCCCCTCCAGGGGGCCCAGAGGCAGGGAAAGGCTGGACCACCAATGGGGAATGTCAGCAGAGCTCAAGGGGAAGCAGAGACAGTCGTGGCAGCGGGAGTTAGGCACCACAGGCAGAGGGAGCAGCCAGCATTTGCGAGCCCAAAAAAGTTGGTCGGCAGGGACCCTGGAGGAGCAAAAAAAAGGCACGGGGTGGATCAGAAGTGGATAATGATCCAAGAGGGGATAGTGGCTGCCACTAAAACCTGACTTGGACAAAAGGGGAAAAATTCCAAAGCCAGGAGATCAAGCTGGTTCAACAGACAGACAAGCCAGGCTGTGAGGGAAAAGAGGGCCGCATATAGAAAGTTTTGGAAATCCTGAAGGGATGGGGATGAGGATGAGATGGAATACCTGGAGAAAGCTAGGGAGGCCAGTCGGGTGGTCAGGCAGGCCAAGGCTAGGAAGGAGCTGTCAACTGCAAAGGGAATCGAGGAGGGAAAGAAAGTGTTCTTCTGGTATATCAGTGAAGAGGGACACGAAGGTGAGCATAGTAAAGTTACAAAGGGGAAGGAGTGGGTGGAAGGCAGTATAGGGAAAGCAGAAGTGTTGCACAAATACTTCTGTTGTCTTTACTAAAGAAAAGGATGGACCAGTACCGCAAGGGAGGATGAGGCAGAGAGGGGACATGGATGACAGGATAACAGCACACAGGGTTAGGAAAGGATTCATCTCTTAAAGTAAACAAATTCCCAGGATGAGATGGTGTTGAGGGAAATGGTGGTAGAACTGGCAGGTCTGCTATCTAGCACATCTGTTCCAATAGCTAATCAGACACAGGAATGGGTGGGGGGCGGTACCACAGGAACAGTACATGTAGTACACCACTGCACAAGAGTGGGCCTTGGGATGACCCTGGGAACTACAGGCTGGTCATTCTGACCTTCACTGTCATAAGCTCATTGAGGCCATTCTGAAGGAAAGGCTGGTCGGGTTCCTTAAACAGGCTTCAGGCCAAGGGGGAGCATGAGTTCATATCAGGGAGATCCTGCCAAACCTAATCAGCTTGTTTGACTGGGTAACGAAGGCAGCAGACAAGGGACAGGAGGCTGATATTCTACACTTGGATTTCAGCAAGGCCTTTGATTTGGTACCCCAAGAGGCTGATCAGGAAATTGGACCTAGGGGTGGGAAAAGGATGGTGAACTGGCTCAGTAAGAGAACAGACAGCGGTGGGAAGGGAGCACCATCAGGAAACAGGTAAGTCACCAGTGCGGTCCTGCAGGGGTCAGTACTAGGCCTGGTGTTTACTATATTCATAAATGACACTGAAGGCATTAAAGGCAAAATCTGCCTTTTTGCAGATGCCACCAAGCTCTGAGGGAGGATGGACACAAGTGGCAGGACCTAAAGAAGACCTAGTGAAGCTGGATGGTCTGGAATAAGGCAACTCGGGTTTAATGCGAAGTAGTGTAAGGTTATGCACAAAGGAAGAAAAAAAAAGAGGAAAAAGTAAGTACAGTCTTGGATGGGTGGGGGGGGGGAGATCAAGGTCACAGAATCACAGAAAAGGACTGGGGATAGCCATCACCAGTGACTTTAAGCAACACAGTACAGGAAGGCAACAGCCAAGGCAAATAGAATGGTGGGATGAATTCGAAGTACATATTCCTACAGGGCTCACAAGCAGAAGGGAGAAGTTGGTATGACCTCACCTGGAGTGTGGCTTACAATATTACAGCCCATACCTGATAAAGGATAGTAACCAGCTGGAGGAAGTTCCAACGGAGAGCAACAACAATGATTCAAGGTCAGCAAGGTAGGGCATACGAGGGCAGACAGAACTTAACATGTACTCACTGGAGGAGGAGGGAGAAAGGGGACATGACTGAGACAGTACAGTTACATAGAAACTTACCGTAACAGTAGCTCTTTGAGAGAGGTTCCTTCAGTAGGTCATCACATATAGGACTGGCGCCACCTGGTGTCAGGCCGCATGGCAGACTTTTCTAGCAATCCCTGATGGGGGACCGCCCACCAGACGTCATGCGACTGTATATAGTGGGCGTCCCCCACGTCAGCCCTCCAGTTCTCCTGCCGGAGCCAGGAAGAGGCCTGACAGCAGAAGCGAACAGGATTTGGAGTCCCTGTAAACACAAAATGAGGGGAAGGAGGGAGGGAAAAATATGACCTACTGAAGGAACCTCTCTCAAAGATCTACTGTTACGGTAAGTTACTACGTAACTGTACTATCTTACTTCAAGAGGGTTCCTTCAGTAGGTCATCACATATAGGACAGAGTCCCAAGCAGTCCCTCCAAAGAGAGACAGAGAGAAACTAGGGAGAAGAAGAAGTAACTCCAACAGAAAAAACTGGAATCCAGAATGGACCCAGCCTAGGACAGAAGGCCCTGTAACACAGCTAGGTCGAAACCAGCCCTCAGCCTAGAAGCAAAGTCCACACTGTAGTGCCTGGTAAAGGTATGGACAGAACTCTAAGTGGCTGCAGCATAGATATCAGCTGCAGACACATTTCACAAAAAGGCAGCAGAAGCAGCCATTCCCCTAGTAGAATGACCTCTTATGGTACCCGGAAGAGGTTTCTCATACTTCTGGTAACAATGCCTAATGCAGTTGCCTAACCATTTGGAAAGGCCCTGCTTAGACACCGGTTTGCTCTTTGATCTGGGGGCAAGAGAGACAAAAAGCTGATCACAGCTACGGAATTCTTTAGTGCAGTGAATGTAACACCAAGGAATCCGATGTACATCCATGGTATGGAGGAGTGCCTCACCTCTATTAGAAGGGGACGGATAGTACACAGGAAGCTCTACTGATTTGTTCAGCATGGCTTCTGACACCACCTTGGGAAGAATCTTCGGATTAGTTCTGAGGACCGCCCGGTCCCTATGGAAAATCAGATAGGGCTCCTTACAGACCAGAGAGTGAAGCTCTGAAATCCTCCGAGCTGACGTGATGGCAACCAGGAACACCACCTTCCAGGAAAGGAAGCGCAAGTCACAGCTCCTAGCTGGCTCAAAAGGAGGAAGGGTGAATTTTTCCAGAACAAAGTTCAAATCTCAAAGAGGAGTTGGGCTGCGGATGGGGGCTTTCAGATGGAGAATCCCTTTCAGAAATGTTTGAGACTTCCAACTCAGCCACAGGTTTACCATCCACTAGCTCGTGGTATGCAGAAATTGCAAAAGGTGGACCTTCAACGATGAATATGAAAGACCAGAATCTGACAAATGAAGGTGGTATTCCATGACTTGAGGGGCTGAACAAGAGCCCTTAGCAGCTGCCCACACAGAAAACAGTTTCCACTTCATTGCATAAGTGGAACGAGTAGAGGGTTTTCTGGCCTCAATGAGGACTAGAGCGACCTGGGAGGAGACCCCAAAGCAAGAAATTGCTATGTCTGCAGGAGCCATGCATGAAGGTGCAGAGTCCTGAGCCCCAGATGGAGTAGCCAACCTTGATCCTGAGTCAGGAGGTCGTGGGTCACTGGAAGTGGAACCGGTGGTTCCCTGGAAAGCTGTTGTAGCAGCGGGAACCAAATCTGTCTCAGCCAGAGAGGAGCGATGAGAATCATCTTTGCCTTCTCTGCTTGAAGTTTGAAGAGGACCCTCTGGAGAATGGGAAATGCAGGGAAGGCATACAAAAATGTCCCTGTCCAAGAGACAGACAGTGCGTTGGGCCAAAAAGCACCATGCTCTGGAATAAGCGAGCAAAAACTGGGCAGTTTTGTGTTGAATTTGGAGGTGAAAAGGTCGATTTCCGGATGCCCCCAATGTAGGAAGATGGATTATGCCACTTCCTGATGTAATTCCCATTCGTGAGCTAGTGTCAGAGATCTGCCAAGACTGTCCGTCAGGACATTTAAAAACACCTGGTACGTGCACAGCCACGAGGGCCAGGTTGTGCTGGACCACCCAGTTCCACACCCGCATTGCCTCCCTGCACAAGGGGTACGAGCAGGTTCCTCCTGGTTTGTTGATGTACCAAACTACTGACATGTTGTCCATTTGGACCAGCAGTGATCCCTTGGGAAGGAGGGTTTGGAAAGCCTGTAAGGCGTACAGGACAGCCCTCATCTCCAGGACGTTGAAATGTAATGTAGTCTCCAAGCTGGACCACAGTCCTTGGGCTTGGTGCTCCCCATCTCATGTTAGAGGCATCTGTGGTTAGGGATGCTAAGGGAGCTGGGTTCCAGAAGGTAAGACCCAAAGAAAGGCTGCAGGGATTCCTCCACCAAAGCAATTCCTTTCGAACCACTGAGGAGACCAGTACCGGATGGTCCAGGTCGTCCAGGAGCTGATCCCACTGCACGCACAAGGACCACTGAGTGATTCACGTGGAGCATCGTGAGAGGAACAGTGGTGATGGAGGCCGCCATCAGGCAGAGAAGGCAGAAGATCTCCCTGGCCAGGATGGTCCTGGAAGCAGTCATTTGGGAAGCCTGACGGCTCAGTGTCTCCACCCTGTCTGGAAGGAGGAAGGCTCTGCAATGGACTGTATCCAAAACTGCCCCAATGAACTGATGTTTCTGGGCAGGGGTCATAGAGGACTTGAGAATACTGACAGTAATCCCTAGCTTGTTGAAAAGGTCCAAAGTGAAAGAAAGATCCTCTAGTAAAGAGTCCCTGGACAGGGTTGAAATCAGCCAGTCATCCAGGTAAGGGAAAACCACAATGCCCCTGCAGCGAAAGAGGGCCGCAACCACTGCCAGGCACCTGGTAAACACCCAGGGTGCTGAAGACAGACCAAAGGGGAGCGCTCAGAATTGGAAGTGTTCCCCCTGGAACTGAAACAGCAGGAACCGGCGGTGGCTGGGGAAGATGGAGATATTCAGGTAAGCATCCTGCATGTCCACAGCACACAACCAATGGTTCTCCAGAAGGAGCGGAAGGTGGTTCTGGAGAGTCAACATCAAATTTTTTGTGCTCGACAAACTGGTTTAAGTTGCTTAGGTCGAGTATGGGTCTGAAATCCCCAGTCTTTTTTGGAACTAGGAAAAAATGGGACTAAAACCCCTGTTCCCTTTGCCGGAGGGGAACGTGCTCTATTGCTTCCTTGAGCAAGAGACTGGTCACCTCTTCTCGGATGAGAAAAGCCTGATCCCTTGAATAGGAGGATCTTTTTGGCAGAGTTTCTGGAGGAAAGTCGAGAAACTATCGTGTGTCCAACGGACACTAGCTGCAGGACCCATTAGTTGGAAGGAGATCGCCCTCCACTCCTGTGTGTGGCGGGTGAACCCCCCCCCCACCTTCCTCCCGTGGGAGACTGAGGAAGCAGTGGGGATGGGAAGTCAGAAAGTGGCCAGATGTTCAAGGAGAGGACCCCCTGCACGTCTCTGGTTCTTGGAGGCAGGAGGGGTGGCTTTACCCATGGCCTTATGCTTTCCCTGGTGATGTGCCGGGCTTGCTTTCTCTGCCTCCAGGTCCTTTTCCAAAAGGGCTGCTGTTGGTTGCCCAATCGGTACATGGACTTCACTGACCCGAGGGCAAGACCTCTGTCCTGCAGGTCAGTGATAATTCCTTGGTGTCCCCACCAAAGAACACCTGAAGGGGCATCTTGAATCACTGACAACCTCATTAGCAAGTCCAGAAAGGCGAAGCCAGGAGTGCAGTCTAAGGGCAAACAGCAGTTGCCAAGGTGTGAGCTACAGAATCGACAGTCGTATGTGGCTCGCAAAGCATGCCTACAAGAGAACTTGGAGAGGTAAAGATCCTTGACAAGCTCCTCCTTTAAAGTAGAGGGATCCATGGCCTGGACCCGAGCTTCTAACCTGGCCAAGGTAGTTTTCTGGTGAGACACCATATAGACCACATAATTAAGGGACTGGAGAGTGCATGTGGCTGAAGCATAGATCTTTCTCCCGAACTGATCCATCTGCCTCGACTCCTCGTCTCTCCGGAGAGGTGCTCATGTGCTTGGGTGCAGCGGAGCGGTCATGAGCAGCAGAAATAGAGTCAGCCTTAGGGTGCGTTTTCAAGAATGGGGCATCCTTTGACGCCTGGTAAAGTCTGTCCGCCCTCTTGGGGACAGCTGGGAGGGAATGAGGCATCTGCCAGATAGTAGAGGTGAGGTCCTGATGAGGTCCAATCCATGGAGGAACGGGGACCAGAGACAGGGACTCAAGTCCAGATGCTCTTCGAGTCTCTGTCTTATAGGGTCCTGATCCTCTGACTCCCAGTCAAAGAAATCCTTCATAGACCTCAGAAGGTCCGAAAAAGGCAGGATCCTCTGGGAAACCTTGCCTGATGGGCCCTCAGGCTCCTCCACAACCTCCTCCGTAGAATTATCTGCCCCCTCATCAGGATGGTGACAGATATCAGGAAGTGAGACGTCCTGACGAGTCTTCTCAGAGATGTGCGCCATAGCCACAGAAGAACTACTTGTGGAAGTGAACCTTGGAGACCATGGGAGAGAGCCTCATCTCCAGGTCTGACACCAACTCTGATCGAGCCCCCTGCCACCAAGACTGAATCAGAGTCTTGAAGTCTAGTGTAACCGGAGAGGGTGGTGGTGGAGGAGGCTGGGGCTGAGGGGGTGGAGGAGGAGGAGGAGGCGGCGGCATTACTGGTGGGGGTGGGTAATAATAACCTTGGAATCCCTGGTAATGAGGATAGGGACTGAACCCAGGGTAGAACTGTCTGTAGTAGCTTCAGTCCGGAGAGGGTCCAGCCGGGTAGTGGTCCCCAGGGAAACCCAAGGAGTAGTGAGGGACAGTTCAGGGTCTAGAATAAATCCCCATCAGGTCTGGCGGCAGGGGTACCCACGTCGGACCTGCCGTTGTATATATAGGCTAGGGGGTCCAGCATTGGGACAGCCCATGTCAGGGGAACAGACACCACCCGATCCAGTGCTGGAAACAGGTCTGGCATTGGAGGGACCAGTGTCTGAACTGGACAAAGGGGCCCTGATGGTAAGACCGGATCTGGTGTCTGGGCTAATGGCTGAGGCAGATTGCTGGGACATGGTTGAGGAACAGTAGTCGGGACATCCGGCGTAGGATCAGGGTTCGCCGGGCCCACTGGCGGGATCAGCTCTACAGGGATTCCGCCCGGAGAAGGAGGGGCCTCCACAGTAAGGCCAGCCGGCTGAGGAGGAGACTCCTTCCCTTCGACCCCAAGAGGAAAGCGTGGAGTAGACCCCGCAGCATCGACAACGTCGAAGGGTTCTCAGCTTTCTTCACTAGAAGTACCCACTGGAGAAGTGGAGGGCACGGTCGAAGGAAGAGGGGTGAGAGGGGCCTTCTCCCCCTGTTCCGCCAGACGTTGGGTGGGGTGCAGTTAGGCCCAGATGAGGGAACCTCACCTGAGTGGCTGTCAGGGCCGGGCGTCTTAGCAGGTGGCGTTGGGCAGGGGAAGAGCCCCCGGCCGACTTGGACAGGTGCCGGGCAGGTCCCCACAGGCTGGGGAGCAGACTTATCGGCTGCCGCGCTGTCCCCAGAGGGGCCGGGGGCCGACTTATCAGCTGGCATGGTTCAGTCGGAGGAGCAGACTATAGACTGACCCACTGCGATCTTACCAGACTTGCCATCCGATTTCCTGGGCGGCAGTTGGGCCTTGCTCGTCAAGGGCCGCGTGTCGTCCGCGGAGCGCTCCCGCTCCCTAGACTTCTCCTTATGTTTCTTTGAAGGAGATTTATCTGCAGAGGACTCTCAAACGGTCCATCATCTCTAGAGAAGCCAAGCGGGCTTTTAAAAAGATGCGACTCCAAAGCCTGCAGTCTACTTTTCTTAGTGGCCTGGTTGAAGGTCTGGCACTCCGGACAGGAGGAAACAGGGTGGTCTGGGCCTAAACAGGACATGCACTTGAGATGACGTCCTTGTGCAGAATCTGCATGCCACAGGACGAGCACTTCTTAGGTGAAGACATCAATGAAAACGGTATAAAAGGAGGGAATTTTAGCGAAGGAAAATCCGACGCAAGACACTTTCACGACAATCGCTATATGGAAGTCTGCAATGCGACTGACACGAGGAGATGGCTGGAAAGAACTGGAGAGCAGGGGTGGGGGCCACCCACTATACACAGTCACGCTGTCAGTCACGTGACGTTGGGTGGGCGGTCCCCTGTCAGGGATTGCTAGAAAAGTCTGCCATGCAGCCCGACGCCAGTCCTATATGTGACGACCTACTGAAGAAACCCTCTCAAAGTAAGATCTAAGTACTTCAGAGGTATAAACAAGGAGGATATTGGGACCTTTTATGTCTGAGTGAAAACAAATCCACCAGGGGACGCTGTTATAAACTGGAGGGAGGACGTTCAAGAGGTCAGAAGTCACTTCTTACAGAAAGATTGGTGTCTGAAGCAAACTCCCAGGTGAGGTCATTACTCAAGAATGGAAAGGGGGGGCGTTTCAAGAGAGGGTTGGACAGGGTGAAGGGAAGGGTCAGGGGTGGAGGAGGCAGGGCCAACTAATCTCTGGATCAGGGGCATCACAATCGAGCAGACATAATAGACCATAAGGATTTTCTTCTGTTGGCTATTTTTGCATGTTTCTGTGTTTTGTAAGACAGGAGAAGAAGAAAATCGCACGAGGACAAGGGTTCTGGACTTCAGCGGGTGGATTTTAAAGAACTGGGAGACTGCCTCAGAAACTGCCTCGTGTAGAGGCACTGTGTGGAACAATAAGGGAGGGCATAATTAAGGCAACCAGCCTCTGCATGAAGGGAGTGAGTAAAAGCAGAAGGAAAAGACCATTATGGTTCTCTATGGAAGTACCCCATGACAGCGAAGGAAAAAAAGGTGGCATTCAGGTGTAAGGAAACGCAGAGGAAGGGGGGGGGGGAAGGGAAGCATACCAAGTAAAATAGAGGGAAGTAGGAAAGGCACAGACAGAGGAAAGGCTAGCCAAGGTGGTAGCTAATGGCGATAGGACTTTCTTCAGATACACAAGTGAGAAAGGAAACCCAGGGACAGGATACTGAGGATTAGGAGGGTGGCAAGAGGAGACATCACAAAAATCTGCCATCTTGAATAGGTACTTCTGCTCAAATCTTCACAGTGGAGGGAAGGAGGGATCACTAGAGAGTAGCAGGAATGGGGTTGGGGGAGTGAGAGGTGGAAACCGGTCCAGTGTTGGAGAAGAGTCATAGAAACAGAATCCTGACATCAAAAGAGCCCACCTAGTCTGCTCAGAGGTTCCCTACCTGTTCTATATCTGCAGACCCCATCTGATCTCAGTCAACCCTCCCACCTCCAGTCATCTTATCTAATAAGCTCCCATGTCTATCCCATGCATGCTAGAAGACCTCCCATGGTTCTAGCCTCCACCACTTTGCTAGCGATTTATTCCAGACATCCACTACCCTTTCAGTGAAAAAAGTACTTCCTCATTGCTCTCGCGCACCACCCCCAGCTTCACTGCATGCCCCTGGATCCTGGTGCTTGTTCTCATTTCAAAGACTCCCCACCTGTACCATATTCACCCCTTTAGAGTACTTGTAGGTCTCTATTACATCAACAGCAAGCAACAAGTCTGTCTGCAAAATCCTCAAAACTGAGACTACAAGACAGAAAAATTAACCAGTGTGCAGTCTCCTGTGTCAGTTAATATGCCTAATCATCATGTGAGAAGTGGAGAGCCAATTCCCTCCAGCTCCAAACAGTTACAATCAGATTAGAAAGCGCATGCCAGCTAGGCCCCCGCCCCAACGGAACCAGGTAATAGCTGTTCATAAAGGAGTGAAAGCCCCTGCCAAACACCCAGACTTCTCAGTGAGTAATAGGACTGGGCATGAGATTTTACCTTAGAAGGAGCTGAACATTTACCATAATACAAGTGCACATAACTGTGCCAAGAACGGGCATCATCTAGACAGGGCATATGCGAAGCTGAAATTGGGACAGCTGTAGTGAGTTATCAGTCAAAAAAGGATCAAAGAACATGCCTTTTCTAGTATCTCTCCCCAAAAGGAAAAAGACTTACCAATGGAATGGTCTAACAAGAGAGTACTGGTACCAGTGGATTTGTGGTTCATCAATCTTGTCATCTCTGTCCATGCCCCCTTCTGCAGATATCCCTATTCCCATCAAATGGCTTCTCGTGGACTTACCCTTCTACCCCTGATTCTCCATGGCTTACCTTCCCCCAAGGCAGGGCTCCCTCAACTCCTGCCACTATCTAGATCTGACTGGAGGAGGTGCCTGGGTCACTTGTGTCATCCTGCCAGAGTGGGATCCCCCCTTTGGTCCCACTTCTTAGGACGCCAGCAGCAAGGTTGAGCATGCGCATGTACGCAAGTGTGCGTGACATTCAACAGCTGGCGTACTGACCCTCACTAGCTGCTCCTGGATGCACTGCCTCCAGTGGTCCCCCAGGTGGCAGTACTGCAGCAGAGCCAGCTGCCCTTCCTCCCTTGAGGAGGAGACTCATCTGAAATGCTCAATCTTGCTGCCCCATCTGGCCCCAGAACAACATGGGCTTGTTTATGGTCCTGGGTTGCTGGTGTTGCAAGTGGCAGCCCTGTTAGTCCACGGGATGGCTGGTACCAATATATTTGAACACAACTCTTCCTTAAGTACTTGCTAATAACCTGTGTAACCTTTCCCATCTACGCTGCTCAAATAACGGATATTTCTATCATTGTGCAGTATAGTACTGTGTTTGATTATTCGTGAACCCCACTACTCATGGTCATGAGAGATACGAGAGGTCTCAAACTGGGATTCAGATTGGTTCTTGGGCTAGTAAAATAAATCTTGTTAGCTCCCACGTGTTTGGCTTCAGAATTTGAGTGGTGCAGCAACAACTAGGTCACTGTTGCTCATATATTTCTAAAAAACAAAACAAAAACACAAAAAAACTTCTAACTTGTGGGCCAACTGGAATTTTGTTTGGACTAGTTTTGATTAGTGATCATAGGGACTACCTTAAAACAGGTAGCAGTAGTTTGTTACAGCAAAAAAAAAATTCTTTTTATACAATTAGTAACTATTTTCAGCTGTATTTGAACATCTGGGACCCTAAGATTAGCCACGACTGGTGTAAACTGGTTGCTGCGACCCCATTATACTACTGTAAATCATTGATGTGATTTCAGCCAATCAGTGCAGACAGCCACTGGTATATCTTGTCCTGCAGATAGTGTTCTGTTGTGCAGGAACGTTAGGCGTGGAGCGTTCCACTTCATGGCCATGGAGAGGGCAGCTTCAATTAGTTTTTGGAATAAAATACTTTAAACTATAAATCCCTTCAGCCAACTTAAGTGATTTTAAACAAATTAATAGGGCCTCCGCTGGGTGTTATAAGACTGTTCGTCAGGTTTGGGCAGGCAGAACTGCGCTCTGCAAAAACCTCATGCTTAGAGTCCCTTATATCATAAGGCACACCCAGCAGAAGCACCATTATACAAAATAATGGGGGGGGGGTTGCATTCCTTCTCTATTTGGTCACTAAACACTTACAGGCCATATGGGGAATGGTGCCACCAAGCATATTCTCACAGAAAGACTGTCCTTACTAACCCTGTCACAGCTTCTCCAGACCCCTCCCTTTCTGCAGAACTTTTACAAGCATGCTCGGGGTGTGGGTGCAGTCCACAATACTGCATCAGGAACACAGAAGCAGGGGGAGTGGTTTGGAAGAGCATGTGGCAGTTTAGCTGCAATTCTGCAGAACCTGGATATGGGGGGGGGGTGTCAATGGATGCTAGGGCATCACATCTGGATAGTTGATAGGTTGGGGGTCCACTGGATGCGAGGGATTCTGTCATTTTACGGACACATCTTAAAAAAAAAATAAGGACACTAGCATCACCCGCTATATGACAGAGGCGGTCAACTTTGTGCCAATATAAGGTTCCCTGATGACTACCTGCTGCCACACTGCTTCAGGCCTTTGCATACTTTCATGGTTACCATAAGACTTTTCCAAACTTCCCGCAAGTAGGTAAGAGTGTGGCTTTTACATTTTACTGTGTGCTGGTCAAGCCTGTGATCACCACCATACAACCCTCCTTGCACTGGGATTCGTTTTGTGTAACCCGATTTTATTGGTACATGTCTCAATACAAAACCAAGTAAACCTTTTAACTTTTCACATTAAACCTTTTGACAGCAGTTTTTTTGTAAATTGTATACAAGTGATGCAAGTAGCAGTTTACATATAGCAATTCATGCAAGTGTTGAATGTATACTACTGCTTAAGGCAACTCCACTCTTTCTTCCAGAGAGGACCACATCCATTCAGACCTACTCAACTCTCCTCTCAACCGGTTTTCTGTATACCTGTGTAGTTTGAAGGCATGAACAATTATTCCCTCTTGCACCTCCCCATTTCATCATGATTTAAATATTAATGAGGTTGCATCACCGTTTTGCCCTGGTATGGAAACAGGTTTGTCTCCATTGTAAAGGTCATGATCCCACTCATGCAAAGTATCATGGGAGTTGGTGTATATGCACAAGCCAGCAGAAGTTGCACTCTCATTCAGTTCTGTTACATGTCTTGTGAAGAGCAGGCGGAGGTATTTAATGAATACTTTACCTCAATATTCACAAGAGATGGAGGGGGAAAGCACCTTATGGGGAGAGAGACTATGACAGAGGAAGGTGAGGAGCTCCCTGCCATGGAAATCCCTGTTGGTAGGGTGTGGGAGGCCCTCAAGTCCCTGAAAATGGATAAGGCACCAGGTCCAGATGGCCTTCATCCCAGGGTGCTGAAGGAGATTGTGGAGGCCCTTTATGAATCTCTGGCGGATCTTTTTAACTTCTCCCTTCAGACGGGTTGGGGGCCTCTGGATTGGAGGATGGCTCACGTCGTGCCTAAGCGGCTCACAGGAGGAGCCAGGTAACTACAGGCCTGTCAGTCGGACGTCTGTGGTGGGCAAGATGTTGGAGGCCATCCTGAAAGAGAGACTGGAGGTGTGTCTAGGGTCACAGGGCCACCTGGATGACCACCAACATAGTGTAGTTCAGGGCAGATCGTGTCAGACCAGGCCCTGGACCAGGGAAGGCCAGTGACTCTGCTACACTCAGGGTTGCTGGACAAACTGAAGGGAATGGGGGTGGGGGGAAAGGATAATGAGGTAGACAGGGAACTGGCTAACTGGGCAGTTTCAGAGGGTGGTGGTTGGCACACCTCTCAACTGTTCCTGATTTTGCCTCAAAAATGTCTTCTGTCCCTCCTAAATTTGACATGTCTGTCACTGAGGAGTAGGGATTTGAATCCCAAAATAATGCCATCAATTGGTGTTACAGTCTAGTTCTCATTAAGAAAATGCTATTCATACTAAGAAGCATGTTGTACATAACTTCTGGAACTAATATTACTATTTTTTCAGATGTGTCTCTGATTTTGGTAATTTGTCCCTGATCATTTTAAGCCTTGTCCCTGATTTGTGATGAGGGAGGTTGAGAGGTATGATGGTCGAAGTGTCCCTAGGAGGTCATTAGTGGGGTCTCACAGGGGTCAGTGTTGGGCCCACTCCTGTTTAATGCTTACATCTTGGACATCAGGGATCAGGAGTGAGATGATCCTCTTTGCGGATGACTCAAAGCTGGGGGTGGTAGTGGATGAGGAGGAGGAGGGCAGAAGAGCCCTATGGGGGACCTGGAGACTCTGGAGAGGTGGTCATGCACTTGGAAACTGAGGTTTAATGCCAAGAAGTGCAGTGTTCTCCACCTGGGGCTTAGAAACCCTTATGAGTACTTTTTGGGCAGGGAGCAATTGAAGATTTCGGGGGCGAGACCTTGGGATGGTCGTTGATGCCAAAAATGAATAATTGAGCAGCATAGGAGGGTGGCAGCTAAGGCAAACAAATGCTTGGATGCATTGCAAGGGGGATAACCTCAAGGATACGGAAGGTGATTCCCCCTCTGTAAAACTGCCTAGTTAGACTGCACCTAGAGTACTGCATGCAGTTTTGGTGCCCATACCTGAAAAAGGACATTACATTCTGGAAAGGGTCCAGAGGAGAGCAACCAGGATGATACAGGCCTGGGGGAAAGATCCTATGAGGAGAGGCTTGAGGAGCTGAACTTGTGCTCCCTGGAGGACAGGAGGGACAGAGAGGACATGATCGAAGTCTTCAAATATCTAAAAGGATTGAACAGGGTCAGCCCAAACAGGGTGTTCGAGCTGAAGGATGAAGGGGCCACCAGGGGGCATTCAATGAGGCTAGCTAGTGGGAGGGGGGGACTAGGAGATGCTACTTTTCCAAGAGGATGGTGGATCCCTGGAACACACTACCTGCGGAGCTGGCGTCTGTTGGTATAGTGGAGAGGTTCAAGAGGGCTGGGACAGTTGCAAGGGCAAGGTAAAGCTGAGAGATGCTGGATCTGGGGGTGTAACTACGATGGGGAGGGGTTGGGGTTTTTTGGGGGAGAGAGGCAGGGAAGGCATCAGCAGTGTCCTGACCTGGTGCTGATTTTCAAGCAGACTTGATAGGCCTTTAAGCCTACTCTGCTGGCATCTATGTATTTAAGTCCTGTATTCTCTAAAAGCATTTTTTTCTAACTCAGATATACTTTAAACTATACAAAACAGTAGGGCACTTACCGAGCCTTGAAAAGTTTCATGGCCAGCGTAAGACATGAACATAGGGACTGACTAATATAGTACAACTACTGCAGGCTTTAGAACTAAACTTACATGAGTCTGGTCATGACCTTTGCAATGAAGTCAAGCAGGTTCACACCAGACTGGAGTACCTTCATTTACATTTAAATCCTGATGAAATTAGAAGAATGCAATACAGGCAATCATTGTGCAGGCCTACAAACTACACAGATAAACAGAATAGAAGGCTGAGGGGACTTTCCCTTTAAGCAATGTTTAATTAAACCATCCCTTGCATATGAAAGGACAACTGGGCCCTTCTTTTCCTCCAGATATGTCGGAAGAGGAAGAAATGCCAGGGGTTAATGGTCACCAAGCTGGGGGAATTAACCAGCTAACCCAAACAGTAGCCTAAAAGGAAACGTGTGGAGAGACTGTGTGTGGCCCCTGATGGGCACTATATGCCATGTAAGCTGCCAAGCAGCATGTGAGCAGATGCAAACACTAACACTTGGCCATCTCATTTGCACTGCAAAGACAGTCACTGGGCAGCCTCCCAACACCCCCCTCCCCCCACCGTGGCATGTGGGTGGTGGTGTAATGGGGTGACAGTTTTCCTTGTTTTGCTCCACCACTGATTGCATCTGCAAATGGGGCCCCTACAGTTTGTGTGTCTAAAATGAACAAGCATGCAACAGACTGCGCTCCCTGAACAGATGGGACTCAGGGGAAAGAGGGGCACCTACTCCAGGCTACAGAAAGTAAGCCCTCACATAATATGCATGAAATAAAATGTCGCACCTCCTAAGTGGTTCTAAACTGAAAAACAGCAGGACTTGAACAGTGGTCCATTAATTAACCATTTGATTTTATTTTTATATAAAAATGAACTGCTGCTAAATGCAGAGAATTAATGAAAACAGACCAGTTTGTGTGGCTCAGTGTACTATATTTGCAATTTAATGTCATACACCCAACCACTACCCTCAAAAAAGGAACCCAAGAATAAATTATTTCCCCTTTCTTCTCAGAGCTGTTAATTACAGGGAACAACTAATCCCTTTTGTTGTTGTAATTTCAGTGCTTGATCCAGTTGGTATGTGACGGGACTGTAACCTGCATCCAGTTCCCTTAGGGCTCTAGTGGTGAAGAGACCACTGTGCGTGTAGCCAGTGTTCTCCAGTATCATACACACTGCCTTCCAATCCCCTTGCTCTATTATACAAGTTTCCTCGCTGCCCCTGGCCAGAGCAGTTCTGCCTGCCCAACTGCGCAGCACATTTCGATACCATAAGTGACATCTCAGCACTAACCTTATTCAAAATCAATAGTTTAGCCAGAGTGATTTGCAGTAGGTTCACATTGGATTTTCAATTATATGTCAATACATTACCCGGAGCCACTCGTTGCTGTACAAGGAGTGGTCTCATGCACCTTTGGCTGGAGCAAAAACAGCGAAGCGAAGCTGAGGTGTTGTGGCTCGAGCTGAAGGCAATTGAAACCACTCTAATACAGGAACGAGCAGCAATGGGAGATGTATTAATATATTATTGATAGAGTGATCAAAATTTATAAAGAAAAACTGTTCCTGGAATGTGCCAGTTTCCAGGGCATCTGCACATTGAGACGCTCTTCACAGAAGACTCTCACGTAGGGGGAAGGAGCGCTCCCTCAATCTATAATAAAACAAAAACCACTCCTCTCCCCTGCCTCTGAAGGAGAACATACACTTTAAAGAGAACAGTCTGCACCAAGGGCCCCACACTCAAGTGTGGGATGGTCCAAATGTGCAAGTTGTGTGCGAGTTTTGGTTTAATGTTCACTATAGTACAGTAGACTGTACAGACTAATTTTGCTTAGTTCTAGGTGGACATCTTCTGTTACTGCAAATCCCAGAATCCCCTGCAGCCGACATCACAGCAGTAGATAGTGGGAGATACAATAGCCCGAGTGCATGTTAAGAGTTTACATAAGCTCTGATCTTTTGTTTGCTGGTCCCCTTGTCCTCCCTGGGATAAGTACAGTCACAGAGGACCGGACCTGGCTCCTGGAGAAAAGCAGGCCAGGAAACCATCTGATCGGAGATTATAAAAGCTTTGACATCCACTGCAGGCTACTGCATCTCCCACTGCTGCCTACTGCTCAGACATCAGTTACAGGGGATGCTGGGATTTGTAGCAACAGATGTCAGCCTACAACCAAGCAAAAGTAGTCTGATACAATCTGCTATACTACAGTAAACAGCAAGTAAACCAAAATGTTTTTGCACACAAAATGCACAGAGGCCAGCTCGACACATTAGTATGGTGTCCTTTGTGCAGACTATTCCCCTTAAACCATCCCACATGAAATAAAACCCATATGCAGCATATGAGTCCCTGCAGTTCTAACTGCTGACCGACCGAAATCCCGAGGAATTTTTTACATTTTGATCACTGTCCTGTCTCAAAGCAGTCAATGCCATCTAGAGATTAAATATTGGCAGCATTATTTGTTACTTGGCAAAACTCAAGTTCTTTTTTATCCCACGTCACCGGATCTGCTCCCCATCAACAGGCCAACTTCCCAGCCCCATTCAATGTTTCAACACTTAACCCTTTGTCCAATGGCTTCCATCCTGTGCAGGTGTCCAGACCTTCTGCAGTTTGTCTCCCTGCTCAGATTTCTTCGTGTTGGGGACATACAGCCAGAGAACTCCCTGCTTGAGTTGGCCCACCTGCGCAGCAGCAGCTTGTCCATCTGTGACGCCAACATCTCGAGTTCAGGAATGGAACCCCGTCTGACCCATGGTGGAGGCCGGGGATCAGCAGCTCTCTAAGCCTAGATGCTGTCTGGGGAAGGGGGGGAAGAGAGTGCTAGACATTGGCATTTCGGCATCTTACTTCATTGCATGCCATGACCCCTCTGGGGTCTTCACAAAAATCCTCAGTCGCCATTAATGATTCCCCGCTCCTCCGGCTCCAACTGCCACTGTGGCACTCTACCAGCGACCTAGCACTGGCTTCCATTTGGGATGGCCCGGCTCCACACCCTGCCCTGGGGGGCAAGCCAGGGAGGCAATGCTGGTAGGTGCCCGCATCACCACTGTCATGCAGGTCAGTGCCTGCTTGATGGCCCCACCCTGGGGGGGGGGGTAAGCAAGAGGGTATCGCCAAAAAGGTAAGTCCGGGGGTGATGTGAGGGTCCAAGGAGAAGAGGAGGCTGAGCTGTGATGAGAAAGCACACTAAATAAAGAATTCCCTGCCTCATCTTGCTCACTGGGGTTTTTCCTGCTGGTTCCAACCAGCCCCAGGACGCTGGTGTTCAAGGAGTTCAAAGCACTCCTGCATGCAAGGGCGTCGATGCGATGCTCAGTCTATGTACTCCCTCCAGCAGTACCTCCAACATCATACTGGGTACTCTCCTGGGTATAAGTGGTCACCATACTGTGTGGTATGGCATATAGACAGGGAAAAGGAAAAAAACAAAACAAAAACAAAACACTAAAATGAGAGTCCTGGACTTCAGGAGGGCAGATTTTAAAGAAATGGGAAAGAGCCTCAGACTATGCCTCGGGGAGGCAGAGGGAAAGTGGAGGCTCAATGGAGAAAAATTAAGGAGGGTACAAGCCCAGGCACTGGCATGCTGTTTGAAGGAAGGGAGCAAGGGAAAGAGGAAGCAGAGGCTGCTATGATTCTCTAAGGAGGTGGCAAAGGCAGTGAAGGAGAAGAAAACAGCATTTAGAAAAGTACAAGGAGACTCAGGATGATGAGGACAGGGAGGTACATCTGGCAAAACAAAGGGAGGCAGGAAGGAGGGTGAGGGCAACTAAAGCACTAACACAGGAGAGGATAGCTAAGGAGGTCAAAAAAGGGGACAAAAACGTCTGCAGGGATGTGGGGGAAAAGAGGAAGACAAGGGAAGGGATAGCGAGAATCAGGAAGGTGGGGGGAACTGTGCAGAGGAAGATCAAGAGAAAACAGAAATACTAAAGTATTACTTTGCTCAATCTTCATGAGAAAGTGAACATTGTTTAACCAGGAAAGGCACACTAAGCAGAAGCTTGTTTCCAGGTGCAACCTGGGAGCACAAGGAAGTTAAGTGACTTGCTCAGGGTCACACAGTATGCAAGTGGGGGCTGTAGGATTCAAATCCCTGTCTCCAGGTTTGCAGCTCAGAGCCCTAAACCACTGCGCTATACTGCCTCCTAATGTACTGTAATGTCATGGCGGTGGTGAAACCAGAATGCTGCAGTAAGCAACAGGGAGCGGGGTAATGGACAAGTCCATTCATAGTGGAGAGGGTCCAAAAAGAACCGGAAGCCTTAAAGGAGAATAAGGCGATGGGACAGGATGGGATTCATCCAAGGGTCCTAAAGGAACTGAAGCACACTCTGGTAGTGCTTTTTAGCACCTCAGTGGAGATGAGTAAGAGAGAACTGGAGGAGGGCTGATGTGGTCCCTCTGCACAAAGGCAGCATAGGGAAGATGCTAGCAACTACATGCTAGTCAGTCTTCACATCAGTGGAGGGGAAGTTAATGCAGACACTACTGAAGGAGAGGCCCGTGGAGCACCTGGAGGCAAAAGGGCTGCAGGACCACCGGCAGCGTGGTTTCACCGGGGGGCCTTCAGGTCAAATTAATCTCAGATTTGACAGTTACCAGGGAGGCGGATCAAGGGAGGGGACTGGCCGTGGCCTATCTGGACTTCAGTAAGGCTTTTGACACCGGCACACAGGAGGCCATTTAAGAAACTAAGTGGCCTGGAGGTGGGGGTGAGAAGAGGTTAAGGGAGAGGAGGCAAAAGGGTGGGGGTAAATGGTAGACACTCAGTGTGGCTAGTGGGGTGCCATAGGGTTCAGTCCTTTTCGATGTCTTCATAAGCGACACTGCGGAGGAGCTTGAGGGTAAGGTACGTCTCTGCAGACTATACAAAAATCTGCAGTAGTGTTGACACTCAGGAAGGGGTGGAAAGACTGCAAAGGTATCTGAGGAAACTAGAGGAATGGTTGCTCGAGAAGCCGTGTGAAGAAAGGCTGCAGGAACTTAACATGGAAGAGTCTCCTCTCTTCCATATTAAGTTTCTGCAGCCTTTCCTCACACGGCTTCTCGTACAACCATTTTGGATGCCCTCTTCTCTACCGCCTCCACACTCAATATCCTTGTGGAGGTGCGGCCTCCAGAACTGCACACAATACTCCAGGTGGGGACTCACCGGCGAGTGATACTACAGCAGCACCACCTCCTCCCTCCTGCTAGAAATCCCTCTCCCAGTGCAGAGGGGACAGGATTGAAACCTACTAGTACCACACAGGAGTGAACAAGGTGCAAGTGGAGGGTCCATTTCCAAGAAAGAAAGGCACTAGAACAAGGAAGCATGCAATGAAGCTAAGAGGGGGAAGTTTAAGAGATGTCACAAATACTTTAAAGAAAGGGTGGTGGATAACTAAGCAGCTGCCAGAGGAGATAATGGGGGCAAAGACAGTGGGGAACCAAGTATGTGTGGGATAGGTACAGGGGCATATTAGGCAGAGTTTTAAATAATTGAGTAGCACTTTTTTTCTTGGGACAATACTAACTGTACAGAAAGCATTTATATAGGTTTTCTAGAAGTGTTATGTTTGTTAAACACAGTGAGGCAAGTGCTATGCATTTTCACAATGTTTTAGAACTTTTATGAGCAAAACGCTAATCAATTTTTAGAGTTAAATAAAACCCTGTTAGGTGGAAGAAAGAGGGAGGGAATGACACCTATGACCAACTAGGGTCAGTGGTATTGGAACAGGCAGGGACAAGGAGCAGACTGGGTGGGCCTAAAGGACATCTGCCAACAAAATCTCTGTTTCTCTGCTGCACTGCAGCCCATGGCCCCCAGGTGTCAGTGTTGTACATAATTATGCCAGCAAAAAGTCTTACGGTTTATAAAGTTTGCTGGATGCACAGCCCATATACAGATGCATGTATACTGCTTTTCATGTTCACCCCCAAAAAAAAAAAACACACTTACCCTCCCAGTAACTTTATCCCAGATCCTCGAATTCAGTTTTCCTGTTTACCACCTCTTCTGGTAGCCTGCTCCACCCCTCCGCTACTTCCTCTGTAAAGAACTACCTCTAATCTCCTTCCAGAAGCTACTTCCAGCCAGTTTGTAACTGTGCCCACTTGTATTTGTTCAATGGTCCTATAAATTTCACTGGAGAAGTAATGATGGGCAAGGACACTCACACCCTGGAGAGTGGAACACGATGCATGCCCCCGTATCACAAGCAAGCAACACTGCCAGTGCTCAAACAGGACAACTATCAGTTTCTGGTTTTAGAAATATTTACGACAAATGTTTTCCATTTTATTTCACTCGAACAGAAAGGTGTTTGAACTTTTCAAAAGTTTCTGTTCTCGTCATGCCCTCCATGAAAGAAAAACATCTTGGTGTGGTGCTGTGCCATTTACCATAAGAAATACACGCAAGTGCAATCTTTATATCTGCAGTATTAACCAAGATCTGTATAGCCAGAAATCGACCTCATTGGGCTGCCACGGAAGCTCAGTGGTATCATTTGCTAGCCATGCCAGCGACCCGGTTCAGGAGTAAACTCGTGTCACACTGGGGTGGGGTGGGGGCAGAATGACTACGCACTGTTCTCTCTCCAGGGGAAGGACGAGACTCACTGCCACACGCTCTCCTCTCAGGGAGGCGAGACTCGCCGCACCGCCTCTCCTCTCCAGGAGGCGGGCTTCGCCGCACCGCTCTCCTCTCCAGGGAGGGGCGAGACTCACGCACTGCCTCCTCCTCTCCAGGGAGGGGCGAGACTCCGCCGCACCGCCTCCTCTCCAGGAGAGGCGAGACCACCCACCGCTTTCTCCTCTCCAGGGGAGGGGCGAGACTCACCGCACAGCACCCTCTCCCGGGGATGAGACTTCCACCGCACCCTCTCTCCCGGGGATGAGACTCACCGCACCCCTCTCCCGGGGATGAGACTCACCAGCACCGCTCTCCTCTCCCGGGATGAGACTTCCACCGCACCGCTTCCTCTCCCGGGATGAGACTCACCGCATCGCCTTTCCTCTCCCCTGGGATGAGACTCTCACTGCACCGCCTCCTCCCGGGGATGAGACTCACCGTACCGCCTCCTCTCCGGGATGAGACTCACCGCACTCTCCTTCCCGGGGATGAGACTCCACTGCACCGCCTCCTCTCCCGGGATGAGACTCACCGCACCGCTCTCCTCTCCGGGGGGGAGTGAGACTCACTGCACCGCTCCAGTATTGCCGCCATATGGAGGCATGGTGGTAGGGCAGCAGGAGCAAACAAGTTGGGGACAGGCTGACGGCAAGGCATGTGGCGTGTGCGTGCCTCCACATGCCTGCATCTACTGCACACCACCAGTCTCTGGAAGAAAATCACAAAAAGGGGTCAGATTATGCCTGGCTAATCCTCTGGCCCATGCTGCCACCTGGGACCCCTTCTGATCTGGATGTGTGCTATGGGCTGGGGTGGGGGAAAAGAAAAAAATAATCATCCTTCCCCCTCATGGCCCTGCCATGGAGGGAATCAGTGCGGGACCTACGGCAGGTGAGTCCTAGGGGAATACAGATGTCAGTCGAGGGCGGGCTGGGGATGACTGGCTCCAAGGACAGAAATAATGTTATGGAAAACAAAGCAACCTCATTGGGAGAATATTTTTTAAAATGGTTAAGTGGCAGCCATATTTAATTTGTCAATTATAGAACTAGTAATTAAGGCAGTTTTATAAATGTTTAAAATTATTAAAATACACCGATGAATGCAAGGATGTTAGAAATACATTGCTAAAGCCTCATCAGCTGATTTGCCAAAATGATTAAGACTTCTTCATCTAAATTTTAGAAGCCTACTCCCCAAAATTGACTTTTTGCAGCTGCTCATGACACAACTTGAACCCTCTGTCCTCATCCTAACAGTCTTGGCTCACTCAAAATCCCTGACTGCCATCTCCATCCCTGGTTACTCCCTCATCCACCAGGATCGCAAGTCTAGGGAAGGGGGAGTCATCATATACATATCCACATCCATCAAATTCTCCGTCTCTCCACGACATCTCCCTCTGCCTACGAACTGTTACTAGTAAAAATATCCCTCCCTTTCTCCTGCCCCATCTTTGTAGGTGGTGTCTACTACTGCCCTAACGTTCCCACCTCCTCCCTCGATTCCATCAGATCTCTCCACCATCTCCTCCCTTACCACCACTGGCAAACTCTTCATCCTAGGGGACTTCAATATAAATTGGCTGTCCAACACGCTCTCAAAAATCTGCAACTATGTCTCCTCACTCAACTTAAAACAACCTATTTCTGACCCAACGCGTCTAAATCAGGGAAACATACCCTAATCGACTGGGTGCTGACCTCTCACCCCCACCGTGTCAAATGCTGCTATTCTCCCAGATGCACTCAGCGATCACATGGCCTTCTGTGTGAGCAAAATTTACTGTCCCAAGTCCTCTCCAGTCACTCAACTTCCATTCCTTACACTCCCTAGATCTAGCCTCACTACAATATGACCTGTCCAACACTGACTGGACCCCAATTACCTCTGCCTCTTCCATCAACTCAGCCTTGTCCTTTTATAAGATCACAGTTCCTGAAAGTATGGTACCGGCTTGCACCTTTTAGAAATGTGAGGGTACACGGGAATCACCTTCCCTGGGTCACTGCAGAGCTCATAGCGTGCCAATGTACGAGAGCCCAAGCTTGGGCTGTGTATAAAACTTCTGGTACCCCCCCATAATCTTCAACGCTATCGCTCCCTCCGGAATGCTTGCAGCAAGGCCATTCACCTCACCAAGGTAGAGTACTTCCAATCCTCCTTACAAATTCTGGAAGGTTATCCATGCTGTGTTCTCCCCCCCACTTACCCATTCCTCATCTCCTATCCTTAAAAAAAAAAAAAAAAAAAAATTGGCATCCAGACAACTGACTACCCTCCCTTCGTGGCCGCAGAATTCAACAATTATTTCACTACCTGTGCCTCCTCCCATCTTGCATCTCTTCCCTGCCCTGCCTGCGGGGACTCTACTGTTCAACCCCTTTGCCTCCTCAGGTCTTCTTTTGCACCACAATTTTCTTTCAAGCCCGTTCACCTGGATGACACCCTGCATTTATTACTTGCCCTGAATCCAGTTGAGGGCAAAAGCCCCGAGTCTTGACCTCAAGCAACTTCACCTTTCTGCTTACTCTATAGCCCATCCACCAACTAATCTTCTGAACCTCTCCTTTCTACATACTACAGTTCCTGATGCTTGGAAGTCTGCCACCATGATCCCTCTCCCTAAAGGTGGGGACACCTCCAGCCCCTGCAACTTCCGCCCCATCTCTCTTCTCCTCACTCTGGCTCAACTTCAGGAGCATCTGGCCCTGGAACAACTCTCCTTCCTCAACTCCTTTTTCACCCCTTTCCAGTCTGGATTCCGCAAAGACCACTCCACCACCACCTCCCTCCTACGGGCTCACTGACTATTCCCTCTCTGGCATAGATCAGGGACGCATCACTTCTGCCATCTTTGTCGACTTGGCCAAAGCCTTTGACACCATCTCCCACTCCCTTCTCAGCAAGCTGACTGCGGCTGGCCTCTCCAACTGTCACCAGCTGGTTCCAGTCCTACCCTGTAAATCCCCCTTGTCCGTCAGTGTAGGCAACTCACTGTCCCCTCCTCTCCTAATCAACACTGGTGTGTCCCCCCAGGCTCAGTACTTGGTCCTATATTATTTTCAATCTTCCTACATGACCTCCCTAATGCCTGCACATCATGTATCCACATGTATGCAGATGACACTGTTCTCAGTCAACTCCCCCCTCAGATGTGGCCATCAGCCTTCAGCTGGACTTTAAACAATGTCCAACACTGGTTCGATGCAAACCAACTTGTTACAAAAGTCAAAAAACAGTTTCTATGACCTTTGCCTCCAGACAAAAACTGGCCAGGCTCAATTCCACCCCCACCTTCCACACCCTCTCTGGCTCGGCACTGGACGATGTAGCCACATTCAAGTACCTTGGCCTACAGCTAAACACCTAGACTTCAGGGTACACATTGACTCCATCCACAAAAAATTACTCCCTAGACTGTGCTCTGTACAGACACTGCAGTTGCCTGCCACAACAAGCCAAGAGAGATATCATCCAAAAGAGGATTCTCCCAGTCCTCTACTTTGGGGACATTGTCTACAGCTCCGCCCCCAAAACCACCCTATCCAGACTGGAGACACTTCAATTCCTTCTGCCACTTCATACTTGGCTGCCCCCATGTACTCATCACTGTGACCTTTATTCCTCGCTCTCCTTCTCCTCACTCCATGCCAGGCACTTGTCTCACATTGCCAATTCAGTTGGGAAGTTCTGGCATGGTTCTCTGTCGCCCTGTTCTCCCTCCTATTGACCCCCTTCCCCTCCTGCTATACCCTCTGCTCCTCCACACAGACCTCTTGCCCTCCCTTTGGCCCTGTTGCCTTCTCATACAAGTTCCCCAATATCTGGAACTCCCTCCCGCTAGAAATTCGCTCTGCTCAATCTCACCACTCACTCTCACTACTCCTCTAAGCATACTGTTCATCATTGTAACTGCACCCAATACCTTCCTATGCCTGCTAATTTCGCATTGCTACCCTCCTTCTCCCCCATGCCTTCCATCTCCAGTTCTATGCTACCACTAGCAGGCCACCCCCCACTTCTCCCCTCACCTCCCATCTGTTGGGTCTAGTTTCCTTGCAGGGTTCTCTGCACCCTGAAGGGGTATAGTTCCTGGCTTACTGCTCTTCCTCCCTCCTTCCCTCTCTTCCTGCCCTATTCTATCCCTCTCTGCTCCCCCACCCCCTTCTATCACCTTTTAACTTGCCAGGTCCCGTCCCCTTGCAGGGTTCTCAGCATCCTGAAGGGGTTTAGTTCCTGGCTTGCCTCCCTTTCCTCCGCACGGTTTTTCCCTCTCTGCTCCCCTCCCCCTCCCATCTGCCAGGTCCCATCCCCTTGCAGGGTTCTCAGCATCCTGAAAGGGTATAGTTCCTGGCTTGCCTCTTCTCCCCTCATTCCCTCCCCCGTCCTGTCTTTCGCTCCCATCTCCCCCCCCCACTTGTTATAACTGCCTTCTTTTATACCTAAACTAGCACTTAGTAACCCGATGCTCAGCCTGCTACTTCTGCCACCTCCAGGTTCACTCCATCTTCTGCCTATACCTCTACCAGGTTGCCTGTTCTTGGTTTTATCACTATGTATGTCTTAACTACATAGTCTTTGCTTACCCCAGTATCTCTCTTTCTATGTCACTTCCTTTAGCTTAGTTACTCTACTACACTTTATACGATACAGTCTGTTGTCCGATTGAAATGTACTGTATTTGGACTACACTTCACGTTTTGAATGGCACTGTATGCATTTTTTTGTTATATTTTTGCCTGCCCTGCACTTTACGTATCTGAATTGTATCTGAACTGTGATGTATTTTATATTGTTATATTTTTGCCTACTCTCCCAATTTTTTGTAATCCCTCCCCCAGGACGCTTCTGGAAACGAGCTGTTCACAGCGCACGTCGTCTTTCCTGGTGAAACCTTTTCAAATAAAAACTTGCCAGTTACAAATACTGCTGCTTTACAAAACTTAGGCCCTCAGCCACTTTTTTCGATGTACCACATGGACCAACTGTACCCTATGAACTATAAAAGTTCATTAGTCCGCTGCATTTAACCTTTCCAACTGGGTCTCAGATGCAGACAATAAAAATCCTGGTCAAGGCATAGCCAATGCACTTCCAATTCAAAATGCAACTTTTTTGCTCAATTTTGGGACTTCCTACCATGAAAAGGGTAGGCAGTCTGAACAAGGCCACGTTAACATTACTGTAAAATTGTTCAACCACTGTAAAGGTCTTCCGTCAATTCAGAAGGCACATTTGCTCACAAATAAATACATGTGCTACGGTTAAAAAAAAAACTTATAAACTATTAAATTCCCAAAACATGAAACTACAAATACCCAAGTTTATTATCTTTATTATTTTAATGCTAACAGTAAAAAGGACAATTTAATCAATAACACATATAAAGGAACATACTCAGGGCTGAGACAGAAGGAATATGCAAACAGGGCTTCAGTGCTGGGGTCCCCTCTGAGAATAGATAGCTCAAACCAGGCCTAGAATAATTTCCCTTCAATATTAGCAACTATTGCACATACAGGTTAGCCTTTATGCTCTTGGCAGTGGCACTTAGAATAATAAAAATCTACTCTACAGCCTTTATACATTACCTGGCACCTCACTATCAGTCTTTTCATAAGTTGCAGAGCAGTAAACTTGCTCAAGTTCTTCATCATCAATTGTGGACATGACATGCCCCAGTGGGCCACCCAAGTCTTTCCCATAAAGGTTTGTGGCACACTCAAAAGAAACTACCGGATCTGCCTTGGTGGTACCAGATCTGAAATGTGCTGAAACTGGGTCGACTGATCTTTCCAGCATCATGCCGTGTTCCTGCTTAATGTAGCTCAGTTGAGGGTCAACTTCATTCTTTACCTTACGCAGTTCCAAATGGTCCATTATTACAAAATTATCAGGTTTAGGACAAGTTAAATAGTCAGACTCTGAAGGAATTACTTGTTCAGCTGTGGCATCAGATGTTAGTTGCTCATCACTTACAAACAAGGATACACCAGGATCATTTTGATCTGCATCTCCGACAGGAATGTTGCAAGCAGAGCTCAAATCAGATGCAACTGAATCGGAAGAGGGCAGAGTTTCAGGTTCCACCCCTTCCGCATCAGAGAGCAGAGTTTCAGGTTCTTCCCCTTCCGCATCAGAGGGCAGAGTTTCAGGTTCCGCCCCTTCCGCATCAGAGGGCAGAGTTTCAGGTTCGGCCCCTTCCGCATCAGAGGGCAGAGTTTCAGGTTCCGCCCCTTCCGCATCAGAGGATGAAGCTTCAGGTTCCACATCAGAGAGAAGTGTTTCAGGTTCCTTTCCTTCCCCATCTGAAGGCAGAGCCTCAGGTCCCGCTTCCGAGAGCGGAGTTTCAGGTCCCGCTTCAGTGTCAGGTCCGCCTCGAAAGCAGAGTTTCAGGTCCCACTTCTGAGAGCAGAGTTTCAGGTCCCACTTCTGAGAGCAGAGTTTCAGGTCCCACTTCTGAGAGCAGAGTTTCAGGTCCCACTTCTGAGAGCAGAGTTTCAGGTCCCGCTTCAGAGTCAGGTCCCACTTCCGAAAGCAGAGTTTCAGGTCCCACTTCCGAAAGCAGAGTTTCAGGTCCCACTTCTGAGAGCAGAGTTTCAGGTCCCGCTTCAGAGTCAGGTCCCACTTCTGAAAGCAGAGCTTCAGGTCCCACTTCTGAGAGCAGAGTTTCAGGTCCCGCTTCAGAGTCAGGTCCCGCTTCCGAGAGCGGAGTTTCAGGTCCCGCTTCAGAGTCAGGTCCCACTTCCGAAAGCAGAGTTTCAGGTCCCGCTTCCGGGCGGAGTTTCAGGTCCCGCTTCCGAGAGCGGAGTTTCAGGTCCCGCTTCCGAGAGCGGAGTTTCAGGTCCCGCTTCCGAGAGCGGAGTTTCAGGTCCCGCTTCCGAGAGCGGAGTTTCAGGTCCCGCTTCCGAGAGCGGAGTTTCAGGTCCCGCTTCCGAGAGCGGAGTTTCAGGTCCCGCTTCCGAGAGCGGAGTTTCAGGTCCCGCTTCTGAGTCAGGTCCCGCTTCCGAGAGCAGAGTTTCAGGTCTCGCATCTGACAGCAGAGTTTCAGTGGATACCTGCTCTTCAGATTCTTTCATACAATGGAATCCAGGGGATTTATAGTCTCGAGCAACCTCAGGAACAGAAGACTGCTTACTTTTCTCTTCAAACACAGGGTTGTCTATTCCTTGCAATGCAGAGTCCTTGATCAAAATATCTTTGTCAACTTCTGCCTCAGAGCAGTCATCCTCTGAAGACAGAGTGGGCTCTGTTGGAGGGTCTCCCAACAGCTCGTCAGCAGGTAATGTTTCTGCTTCATCATCTCCTTTCTCCATGTGTATCCCCAAATCTTGGTCTCCTGGCAGTTCCTCTAATGGACTCGTGAATCTGTTGGTTTGGGACTGTGGGTGGTCCAAGGAACATTCAATTTTTTCTTCAGATCTCGATTCAACTCCAGAGCTGCTGTCATAATCTCTGAGCTCTTCAGGAGTACTGGTCTCACTGCTGCTTTTCCCTGCAAGTTCTGGGCCACTAAGGGTACTTGACTGTGAAGGTCCCTTTTCAGGAGACTGATCTTCTGATGGACACTCTGCTTCCTGGCTTACAAAAGACAACTTTCCATGCTCACAGGATGGCATACTTTCAATCTGTTCCCCATCAAAACTGTCAAGGAACTGCACCGGTAGAGTACGAGGCTTTACTAGAGACAGCTGGTCATCTGTGTCAGAAATGCTGTCAGTATTTTGTGGGTCCATAAAATGCTGTTCGGTGCATTCAAGTGGCAAGTTGTGCTCCTCTTGAGGTAGTTCTAGGGCCATATTCTCCAGCTGATAGCTTCTTGGGGGATATTCTTTCAAGTCCTCTACTAGTGGTTCTGACACACCAACATCCTCCCCAGATGGAGTTTGTTTATGTTCAAGAGGAACATGCTGCTTGGACATTACCATCTTATCAGTTTCTTTAAGGTCCACATTACCACCTGCACCAGAATAAGGGAGGTGTGGTTCAGCAGCTTTTTGTAAGGCATTAGTGATTTGTTCAGTTATAAGCACCTGCTGCAAAGGCTGAGAAGGTTCAACTTCAAAAACTGCACTAGGCCCACTCTTTAGTGCACAGCTCTGCAAGTCTATGGTTGTAAGGGCTTCATTAGCAAAGTCCCCATGTTGCACAGAAGCTGAACAAACTGTTCCACACTCCACTTCAGAACTTGAGGATTCAGATACTCCTGCCTCTTCCACAGTAGTTGGCCCCTTATCTTCATCTAAATCTCGTCCCTCTGTTCCACCTTCAAAATCAACCATCTCTGAATCAATCTTCTCTTTGCTACCAATATTAGAAATTAAGTCTTTTACAGGCCTGGAATACATCAAGTTCATTTCGCCTGCCTGTACAATTTCATTCACCGTTGAATCCCCAAAGGACTCCTCTCTCTCCACACATCTTTCTGCAATCAAATCCACATCCCCCATCACCACCTCCTCACTTGCTTTATCCATATGCAGTTTCACATCTATATCATTTTCATAGGTTTTAATTTCTTTACTCTTCACACAAGGTGCCAACAGTCCCCTAGCCTGGGAGTCATCTGGTTGTGATAAAGCTCCCTGCTTTTCCTTGGCTTGGACGTTTAAAAGGCTCACTTTTTCTTCATGTAGCTGGTCTTTACTGCACATTGTAAAATAAGAGGAATTTTCTTCTTCGCTTGCTGAGCCTTCCATAAATTCAACAGGTTTACTCAAACCTTCAACCAACCTGAGAGAACAGTCTTTAGCATGTGAATCATCCAACTGCTCTCCTAGTACCAATTTATTTTTCTCACTGTCTTCTAGAGGACAGACAGAATCCTTTACTCCAGCAAAAGGTGGCATAACTTCAATACTTTCCAAAGCAGCTGGTGGATACTGCATTACTGAACAATGTTCTTCAGAACCTGCCAACTGAATGTTGGGCAAAGAGTCTTCAATCTGTTCTCCTGAGCCATCCATCGATACTTCAGTCTTTGTAGCTTGCAAGCACTGCTCTGCTTGGTTTAGATCTTCAGAATCAGTCGCTGTAGTGCTGAATGAAGACAGAACTTCTAAGTGCTCATTTGCTTCCTGCAGAGCTTTCTCTTCAGTTGGGCTCTCACTTTCAGTGTTGTGTAAGAACTGCTCTATTGGTTTCTGGACAGAGCCTTCCAGTTCAGAGATCAAAGCAGATGAGACTCCTGCTTGCTCTCTTGATGTACTCAGGAGGTCTTCCTCTGGTGAAGATTCTGTAGCTTGCAAGTGCTGCTCCACTGGGGTTTGATCCTCAGAATTTCTCGGTTCAGAGGTTAGTGAGGATGGGACTTCCACTTCTCTTGCTGAATGCAGCACATCCTGAGCTGGGCTTTCATTTTCAGTGCTATGCCAGGAGGGCTCTACTGGTTTCTGATCAGTCTGTTCATGCTTGGTGATTAATGCAGAAGACACGTCTGCTTGTGATCTAGAAGTGTACACGTCTTCCTCTGTTGGTGTCATACCCTTAATTTGCACAGGCTCCTCCACCATTTGGTTGGTGCAACCTCCTGCCTCCCCACTCAAATGCAGCATTTTACCTTTCACATAGTCTTTATGTAGCAAAAGTGTGCTTTCTTCTACAAAACTGTCACCATCAAGGTTTTGTTGGAGCTGCTCAACAGGTCTTTCTTCAAAACCTCTCGTTTCAGGGAGAGAGATTTCTGCTTGCTCCCTTACTATATTCTCAGGTGTTATAGCATGCATATCTTTAACTGGGCTCTCCACTGATTCTAGGCATTCTTCTGTTGCTTTTGAATAGTCAGAAGTCAGTTCACTACCAAATGAAGGTAAGATTTCTGCTTGCTCACCGACAGGACTGTGTTTATGCAGAACAGCTTCAGTTCCTTCTACAGGCCTTTCACTGTCAGCATTTGGTTGGGATGTCTCTGTTGGTTTTTGATCTTTATTTTCCAAAATCATTCCATCTTTTGAAGATACTCTCTCATTCTGATTACCAGTTTCTACATTTTCCCCAGAGTCTTCCAAAACATCAGACTGTATGAATGCATTTGGTGAGATGTGGTCCACATGTGGCTGGAATTCAGTATCTCTCTGGTCATTCAAGTCTGCCACACGCTCTTGAGCAGTTATTCCTTCACTTTCCTTCTGAACATCCATCACAGGTTCCCTAGCTTGCTCCAAGCCTCCAACAGTTTCTCCTGAAGGAATTAAGTCTTCATCTACAACTTGCAGGCTCTGTATCCTCTCTGGGGGCATCTCCTTTTCATGCAAGATCTCTGTACCCATTACTACGGTTTCTTCAACCACTGTTTTTTCCCCAGCTTCTGGGATTTCTGCCTCTTGTGGCAGCGCACTTTCTGGCAGATTCAGTTTTATGTCCGGGGAATGCTGCACCACCTCTGGCTCTTTAGTCTTGGCTGGTTCAGCGGTCTTTTCATCACCTTCTGCCACTGCAAGCTCTTTGGTGTCGGCAGTGCTACCCTTTTCAGGCTCTTCCTTTGTCACCAAAGTTGCACTAGGCTGGACAGTAGTAGCCACCTTCCTTCTTGGGACTGCTTTCCCAAGTGTCTCAGGGGCAGCAGATTTATTGCTGGTTGCAGTAGACTTCTGGATGGCAGCCTTGGGAGGTAATGATGTACCTGGACGAGGGCTACCTTTCTCCTTCTGGGCAGGACTTTTTACTGAAGAAATCTGCTGTGGCCGCTGCTTGGTCTTATCGGGACTTTTCAAAGTGGAAGATGTGGACTGGAAGTTTTGGTTTGCTTCCACATTCTTCTGACCTGAAGCTGCACCTTGAGCACCAGTTTTGGCCGGCTCTCGTTTTGTGGGTTTCACAGAAGTTGTTTTGCTTGCCACGGAACTGGAGACTGGCTTTCTGGATGCAGCTATAGTTTTGGTATTTTCTAGAAGTTAAAATAAAATTGAGAGAAAAATTAAACAGGCTATATTTCAAGACGTAAATGTTTTGCAGAATGACAAATTTCTTTTTTTTTTTTTTACACTTGTATACAATCAACACATGACAGCCCTACAGAAATGGCACATCTGTTGTCTGTGGGGTCCTGCTTTAAACCTATGATAGCTGCTTAGCATCACTAATGATGTTACTGATCTGCCCCTTTCTCATGATCACGCACCACCTGTTCACTCTTGATTGCTTCACACAGAAAGACTTTGGGCAGCATCATACTGAAAGAGCAAACTGGGGTGCGCTGCAAAAGGTGAGCCTGACAGACTAGCCAGGACTGACTGCACAAGCCTCCCCCCATCCCAAAATCAAGGTAAGGGACTGCAATAAAAGAAAAAACTAACAGTTATGTAAAAACTTACCATAACAGTAGATCTTCGAGATAAGTTCCTGCAGAAGGTCTTCACATAGAACTGTGCCCCCTGGCGTCAGGGCCGCATGGCAAACTTCTAGCTAGCAATCATTAGTGGGGGACTGCCCCCCTGGCGTCACCTGACTGGACATCAGCGTGACAGTGTATAGGGGCGGTCCACATGCCCACCCTCCAGTTCTCCAGCCATAGACCTCTGAAGAGGAAACAGGAGAAAGTAAAACTCCTCCTTATGCCCTTGGCTCTGGAAACGAAGATCTACTGTTACGGTAAGTTCTTACGTAGCATATTTTTTTATTCATTTCTTTTTGTCCTCAGCTTGGGGGGGGGGTTGTACCTCTTGGTTCCCCCTTTCCAGCCAGCCTTCATGGCCACTGCCCCGGTCGCAGCCAGCGCTTCACCTCCCCACTGCAGCCCTTCCCAGACCACACTGCAGGTGCTACTTACCCCACCACTGCAGAGACCTGGAGGGCAGGCCCAGGAGGGAGCGGACTTGGCTGCGACCATGGCAGCACCATCAGGGCAGCAGTAATGCTGCCGAGGATTTTTTTCTTGTAGGTAGTCTCCCAGCGCTGGCATGCAATGGCATCAATGATGCTGCACGCACACTTCTGTGCTGCAATCAGACACCACCCTGCTGTTGGCCCCAAAGTTGCACAACCCCCAGCTACCACTAGGAGCTGGCACCTTAGCGAGTCATACCACCCACCCACCTCCCCAGAGCAGAGCTGTCCCTAGGACACTCTATGATCCTCCTCCTGGCTGACCCCGTTCCGAACACAGGTCGCTGGAGTAGCGCAAGGTGTGGCATCCAGCATCTCAATCCCCCAGCGTCACCGAGCTGGCCTCAACGGTTGTATCTTACTTAGACAGGGTTCCTGAAGTAGGTCTTCACACACAGGACTGAATACCAAGCAGTCAAAAGAATCAAGGAGTCGGAGACTAAGTTCCGGGATGAAGGGGTACCTGCCAACTAGATGCCAACTTAGGAAAGAAGGCCTTGCAGAACAGTGAGGCCCAAACCGGCTCTATGCCTAGAGGCAATGTTCAGACTAATGCTTGGTGAATGTGTGGACAGAAGACCAAGTGGCCGCTGTGCAAATATCTGCAGTGGACACATTCCTGAGGAAGGCAGTCGAAGCAGCCATGCCCCGAGTAGAATGGCCTTTCACAACCCCGTAAGGGGCTTCTCATACTTGTGGTAAATGTACGAAATGCAGTTATCCAACCATTTTGACAAACCCTGTTTGGAGATGGCCTTGCCCTGACATTTGGGTGCAAAGGTCACACACAAATGGTCAGACTTCTGAACCACTTTGGTCCTAGAGATGTAATATCTCAGAATCCTGTGCACATCTAAAGTGTGCAAGAGGTAATCCCCCCTGTGGAATACTGTGGGTAATATACCGGCAGTTCAACATTCTGGTTGAAAGTAAATTCTGAAACAACTTTCTGAAGACAGGGTTAGTCCGCAGGGCCACCTGGTCTGTGTGGAAAATCAAGTAAGGCTCCTTACAAATGAGGGCCTGAAGCTCTGAAATCCTTCGAGCTGAAGTTATAGCAACCAAAGAGCATTTTCCAGGACAAAACGCATGTCGAAACTTGCTGCCAGCAAAAAAGAGGGCAAAGTAAGTTTTTCTAAAATAAAATTTAATTTCCGGGGGAACGGATTCTGGATTGGAGGCTTAAGGTGGAGGATCCCCTTAAGAAAGGTTCTGGAGATCTCCAACTGAGCAAGGGTTTTGCCCCCCACCAGAAGGTGGTAGGCAGAAATCACAGATAGGTGGACCTTCAGAGAGCAATAACTGAGGCCCAAATCGGACAGGTGCAAGAGGTACTTCAGGGCCTCCCCGAGCAAGAAAATGGGTCCAGGCCCTTGGCCATGGCCCAGATGGAGAATCTCTTCCACTTCATGCATATGTGGATCTGGTAGAGGGTTTCCTTGCCTCCACCAGAAACTGGGCGACTCAAGAGACACCATAATGACTATGTCCAAAGGTGCCACGCATGCAGGTGGAGAGACTTGAGGCTTGTATGCACCAGGCTGCCCTGCTCCTGAGACAGAAGGTCATGGGAGAGAGGAAGAAGTACTGGGGGTCCCAAAGTCAGCTGTTGCAGCAAAGGGAACCAGATCTGCCGAGGCCAAAGAGGGGCTATGAGAATCATGTGAGCCCCCTCTGCCTGAAGCTTCAGCAAAACCTTCTGCAGAATTGGAAAGGGAGGGAAAGTGTACAGAAATCTCCCTATCCAAGACAGACAGCACATCTCACCAGAAAACACCATGCCCGGGAATGAATGAGCAAAAGTTGGGCAAGTTCTGCGTTGAATGGGGACGCGAAAAGGTCCATCTCTGGTCGACCCCACTGGAGGAAGAGGTCTTCCACCACTTCCTGCTTTAGCTCCCACTCATGAGCCTGCGTAATTTTGTGGGTGAGACCATCTGCCAGGATGTTGCTCACCCCTGGAACATGGACTGCTATCAAAGCCAGGCTGTGCTGAACTGCCCAGTACCACACCTGCATCACCTCCCTGCAAAGGGGGGTACAATCGGGTGCCTCCCTGCTTGCTGATGTACCAGACTGTCGCTGTGTTGGTCTGGCTCAGTAGTGTTCCCAGTATTAAGAGGGACTGGAAAGCTTGGAGAGCACAGAGCACCGCTCTCATTTCCAGAATATTTGTATGTAGATGTTCCTCTAGTGGAGACTATGTCCCCAGAGTTCGATGGTCTCCCAGATGTGCTCCCTGTCCCTGGCTCGAGGCATCCATTGTCAGGGTTATGGAGGGGGGCGATGGGTGGAAGGGAATCTCCAAAGATAGGATGGGGAGATCCTGCCACCAGAGGAAGTACCTCTTCAGGCTGTTGGATACTAAGACCATGTGGTCCATGTCATCCAGATGTTGATCCCACTGGACCCGGAGGGACTACTGGGTCACCATCATATGCAGTCTGGCCAAAGGGGCTGTGGGTATGGCAGCCGCCATGAGACCCAACAGGTGGAGGACAGAGCATGCCTTGGTCCACTGTGAGGAGGATACCAACGCCGCTTGTTGCATCAGTTTCCACCCTGTCTGTAGGCAAGAAGGCCCTGCCCTGAACAGTGTCCAGCACTGCTCCAATGAACTGGAGCCACTGGGAGGGTGAAAGCTGAGACTTGGGAACATTTACAGTGATGCAGAGTCTGGAGAAGAGGTCCACGGTGGTAGAAAGAGAATCTCTCAGACTGTCCTGAGATGGTGCTGACAGCAGCCAGTTATCCAGGTAAGGGAACACAAATCCCCTTGTGGCACAAGGCCGCAGCCACCACTGCTAGCCACTTGGTAAACATCCGCGGTGCCAAAGAGGCACAAAATGGGAGGGCCTTGAACTGATAATGGTTCTCCTGAAAGGAGAATCTCAGGAAGTGGCGGTGTGCCTGGAGGATAGGGACGTGCAGGTAAGCATCCTGCATATCCAAGAAGCACAGCCATTGGTTCTGTTGGAGCAGGGTAAGAGTCTCTGGAGCGTTAACATATGGAATTCTCTTGTATTCTACAAAGAGATTGAGTAGGCAGAGGTCCAGAATTGGTCTCAGATCTCCCATCTTTTTGGGAACCAGGAAGAAATAGGAGTAATATCCCCTTCCTATTTGCCCTGGTGGAACTGGCTCCATGGCAGATTTCTGAAGTAGAGCCTGAATCTTCTGTTGGATAAGGCTTAGATGGCCTGATGGGTAGTGGGATCTGCCCGTTGGATTGTCCGGAACTCGACTGAGTGCCTCTTGCTACCAGCTGTAGGACCCAAGCATCTGCGGTCATCTCCTTCCACCTTTGAGGTGGAGGTGAACCTTCCCACTGGTTCCTGGGGAGATGCGGGGGAAGACCCCCTTGCGTCCAGGACACTGAAGTGCTGCTTGCCGCTTCGGCAGTCTTTTGGGATTTGCCTGGGGTCTGTGTGCCAGAACCAGTGGCGTGATGCTTACCCTGTCGCCTACCTTGGTTCTACCTGTTCCACCTCTTCGAGGGCAACAAAAGGACTGCTTGGGTTTTGTACTGAGCAGTACATAGAGCAGACATCCTTAAGCAACCTTCTGCTCTCCTGCAGCTCTGATGTCCTTTGAGTCTTCCCCAAACAGGACAGGGCCCGAAGGGGCATCCAGTAGGGTGCTTTGGACGTCTTGCGCCAGTCCCGCAAGACAGAGTCATGCCAGGTATCTCAAGCAAACACCCATAGCAGTGCAACAGGCCACTGAATCGACCGTATCATAAGTGGCCCGTAAGGCATGGCAGCAAGAAGACTTATTCAGTCTTACTCTTTCCAAGAGCAGATTCTTGAGGTCCTCATCCAGAATCTCCTGCAAGTCCTTCTCCAAGTCTGATAATGCCGATTTCTGGAAGGACACCATTTGGGCCACATAGTTTAATGACCAGATGGCGCAGGTCGAAGAAGCATAGGCTCAGTCCATATTGGTCCATTTGTTTGCATTCTTTATCCAGAGGAGAAGCACTCAGGTGTTTCGGCCATACCAATCTGTCATGGGCTGCCATGATAACAATTGAGTCGGCCTTTGGTTGACTGGTCAGATGAACAACCCCTTCGAGGGGGGGGGGTATGTGATAGTTTTTCGGCTTTTTTGGAGACAGCCACAACAGAGCACAGCTGTTGCCAGATTGTTGAGGTAAGATGCTCATGCGGCCCCGTCCATAGGGGGCCGGGGGGGGGAGAATAGGGAGGAGATGTGCACTAGTGAGGTCTAGGTGCTCTGCCAGACGTTTCCAGAGCACAGCTGTTGCCATATTGTTGAGGTAAGATCCTCGTGCGGCCCCGTCCATGGGGGAATAGGGAGGAGGTCCGCACTAGTGAGGTCTAGGTGCTCTGCCAGACGTTTCCTCTTGGGGTCCAACTCCTGAGATGCCCAGCCACAGGCCTGTTTAACTGACCTTAGGAGACCACGAAGGATGGATCCTCCGGCAGACACTTCAGGGACTCCTTGGGCTGGGGTTCCATATGGGAGTGAGGTTCTGAGTGACCAACAGACTCAAAGTCCGAGTTGGAGGACTCCAGTCTGTTGGGAAAAGGTGTCATGTCTAGGACCACCTCAGACACCCTCGCTCCTGAGGGGGACTCAAAAAAGTGCCTGCCCGAACTCCTATCAGATGCCTAGCCCTGGGGGTGCGCTCCTGGTAATGATCCTATGGGTCAGGGTGGGGACCGCAACCACATGGGGTTGTCTCAGTTATTGCAGGAGCTGGGATTTTGCGTCCTGCCACCAGGCTGGAATAGTAGTGGGTGGATCCAGCAGAGGAGGCTGGTACCCTGTAGAGTAAGGAGGGTAGCTAGAAGACTGGTACCAGTGGTATGGTTGGTGTCCCCGATAGTAATGACCCGGCATTGGAACTTGCAGCGGGTACCCTAGCAACTGCCCCCCTGGTGTCTGGTAATATGGAAACTTGGGCGGAGAGCCGGGATAGTGACCAGAAGGACCCAGAGGAGGGGCAGAGGATCTAGGGATAGGTGGTGCCGAGGGACCACTAGGTGGAGGAGGGTCTTTCGGCAGGCCTTTGGTCTCTATTATGATCCCAGACGGGCCAGAAGGTGGCTCTGGCATCTGAGCAGGAAAGCCCTGGTCCATGTCAGGGATATGAAAATGGACTGGGGAATGGCCCAGCTTTGGAAGGGGTGGGGTGGGGTGTAAGGGACCAGACAACATCTGGTCTGAGGGAGGCAAAGGAATAGATAGCCCTGTCACCTGATCCAGCCCAAAAGCTGGGGTTTCAGAGCGGGCCTGATGCAAGAGAGGTCTCCTGGACAGCCAAACTGTTCCCCAGCAGAGAAAAATTAGGTGTCAGGCAGGATCAGCGAGTCCCATGAAGGAGAACCCTCACAGGGCAAAAGGAGGGCCTGAAGGCTCGCCCTGTGAGATGTCGGAGCCCACAAGAGTGTCCGATGGGAGGGCATCTGCCGGGCAGGCTTTGGGCAAGCTGGCGGACTTATCAACTAAGACCTGGCGAGTGTCGGAGAAGCAGATGTCAGACTTACAGGAGGTGGTCGGGCCTATAACAGCTGGAGTAAGTCGGAGCGCCTAAGGCCGAGCTCCCGATGGCAGAACCGGGGGGAGACTTAGTGGCCGAGCCTACGACAGGACCCGCAGTGTCCTCCGCAGAGGAACCCCGACCGCCCACTGACCAAAGCGGGATGGGGGGGAAGGAGTCTGATCCGCCGGAACAGATGGAGACCTTGGATGTGGAGTACTCACCAACATGGAGGCCTCACCCACTGTGGCATCGCTGTCCGACTACGATGAGATAGAGAACGATCCCGCTCCTGGCGCTTCTCACTTTTTCTTGGGGGTTAGTGAAGAAGCACATTCCCTCAGCTCCTGGAGCTCTTTTTCCATCGATGCAAGGTGACACTTTAAAAGGTGAGCATAGAGGGCCTTCTGGTGATGGGTACACATGGCCTGGTTAAGAGACAGGCAGATCTCACAATCTACCACTCGGTGTTTGGGGCCCAGGCAAAGAATGCAGCAGGAGTGGTCGTCCCCGTGAGGGATTTGAGCACCGCACTGTGCGCCCTTTTTCTTCAATTTATGTGATGACATACACTAAAACTATGCGAGGAAAAAAGGGGCAAAAAGTTGCACTTTATGAAAAAAAAAAAAAAATGGTGGACAACTGAGTTAGTTCACCGTGAGGACCGACGAGTTCAGGTCGATGGTGGGAAAGAACTGGAGGGCGGGCGTCAGGACTGCCTCCTGTACACTGTCACGCTGACGTCCGGTCAGGTGATGCCAGGGCGGTCCCCCCACTAATGACTGCTACCTAGAAGTTTGCCATGCAGTCCTATATGTGAAGACCTACTGCAGGAACCCTATCAAAGTAAGATCAATTGCAACTATAAACCGGAGGGGGACAACTCTGGCTGAGGGTATAGATTAAGAAGACACTGATGGCTCCTGGCATAGTGCCAGAAACCAACAATTTAAAAGCTGCTTTTTATTTCCATCTCTGGGGTACGGGGAAAGTTTTTTTTTTGTGTGTGCGCAGTTAATGCTGTTTCTAGGGACATGGATATGAGTCACTATCCATAGTCTTGCAGTTCCACTGGAATATGCTAATTTGCTGGACGTCAGCTAAGCTCCTCCCACCACCTGAGCAGTATATCCCGACTCCGCCCCATGACATCAGATCTTTCTTTCAGCTGGAAGAACAGGTCACCTCCTTCATGGCTTTTGCTTAGAAACAGACTTTGATGGCAGATAAGGACCGCTTGGCCCATCTAGTCTGCCCATTTCCCTACCTACAGGATAGGCCGTAGATCCTAGTTAACCAACAGCCTATTTCTTCCTACCCCCCACAAGAATTGCCTTATGTCTGTCCCATGCATTCTTGAATTCTCCCACAGTTTTAGACCCCACAACCTCCTCAGGAAGGCTGTTCCATGCATCCACTACCTTCTCTGTGAAATAATACTTCCTCACATTGCCCCTGAACCGCCCTCCTTCTATCTTTAAATTGTGTCCCCTTGTTCTTGCAAGTCTCTTTTTCTGAAAGATGCTACCCTCTTGGACTTTATTGATTCCACTGAGGTACTTCTAAGTTTCTATCATGTCCCCCCTCTCCCTTCTTTCCTCAAGGGTATACATATTAAGCTCCTTTAGTCTCTCCTCATATGGCTTCTCTTGCAGACCCTGCACCATTTTAGTTGCCCTCCTCTGGACTACCTCTATCCTGTTTATGTCCTTGCGGAGATGGGGTCTCCAGAACTGGAAACAGTACTCCAGATGGGGTCTCACCAACTGTCTGTACAGAGGGATAACAACTTCCTGTTTTCTGCTGTTGATTCCTCTCCCTATACATCCCAGTATACCCCCAGCCCTCCCTACTGCCTTCTCACATTGCTTGCTAACCTTAAGGTCATCTGATATGATTACCCCCAGGTCCCTTTCCTTTTTGTTGTTGTTACTACCTCCCACCCATTGTGTATTCTTCCCTGGGTTATTGTTTCCCAGGTGCATTATTTTGCACTTCTTTGCATTGAATCCTAGCTGCCATACTTCTGACCATTCCTCCAACCTTGCCAAGTCCCTTTTCATCCTTTCCACACCTCCTTGTGTATCAACCCTGTTGCAGATCTTTGTGTCATCTGCAAAAAGGCATACTTTTCCTTCCAGTCCCTCTGCAATGTCACTGATGAAGACATTAAAAAGGACTGGACCCAATATTGAACCCTGCGGTACCCCACTAATAACCTCTCTTTCTTCAGAGTGGACTCCATTTACAATTACCTTCTGTGTCCTGTTGTGCAGCCAATGTTTTACCCAGGCTACCACCCTGGGACCCTCCCAGGCTGGTTAATTTGACTATTAATCTTTTGTGTGGGACTGTGTCAAATGCCTTGCTAAAGTCTAGGTAGGCCATGTCACAGCCCCTCCTGGTCTACTACTTTGGTCACCCAGTCAAAGAAATCTATTAGATTCGTCTGACATGACCTTCCCGCTGTGAATCCATGCTGCCTTGGGTCCTGTGCTCCACTGGCCTCTAGGTACTCAACTATTCTTTCCTTCAGAAGTGACTCCATCACTTTCCCTACCACAGAGGTCAGACTGACAGGTCTGTAGTTTCCTGCGTCTGTCTTGGTCCCACTTTTGTGAAAGGGAATCACATCCGCCTTCCTCCAGTCCTCGGGTACCACACCATCCTCCCATGATTTATTAAATAGAGTAGCCAGTGGTTTCACTAGTTCCTCCCTTAATTCTTTTAGAATTCTGGGGTGAATTCCATCAGGACCCATTGCTTTGTCCACCTTCAGTTTTAGGAGTTCTTGCAGAACCCTTTCTTCTGTGAAAGGACTGGGATCGACCCCCCTATCAAGAGTGCTTCTGTTAATTGGATTAGGCACTTCCCCCTCCTCTTTTGTGAATACTGAGCAGAAATACTCGTTCAGTATCCCTGCTTTTTCACTGTCCCCCTCTGTCCACCCACCATTCATTCTATTCAGCCTCACTATCCCTCCCTTTGTCTTTCTACGCTCGCTGATGTACCTATAAAAGGTTTTATCCCCCTTCTTAACTGAGTTGGCTATCTTTTCCTCAGTTTGGGCCTTTGCTATTCTGACTTCCCTCCCTGCTTCCTTCTGCCTTAACTGGTACAGCTCTCTGTCCTGCTCCTTCTGTGTTTCCTTATACTTCCGGAATGCTATCTTTTTCTTCCTGACTTTCACAGCCACCTCTTTTGAGAACCATAGTGGCTTTTTCTTTCGTTTTGATCTGTTTATTTGCTTCACACAAAGGCTTGTTGCCTCTGTGATGGCAGTTTTGATGATTCCCCATTGTTGCTCCATACCTCCTTCTAGCCCGTTTGCTAGTGCTTTTCTGAGGCACTCTCCCATCTTGCCAAAGTCAGCTCTCCTAAAGTCCAGTACCCTCACTTTTGTATGGCTTGACTCTGTAGCCGAGTTTAACGTGAACCACACTGTTTGATGGTCACTTGTCCCCAGATGGCAACCCACTTCTAGATCTGAGATCCTCTCACTGCCCCCGTTTGAGAGTACGAGGTCTAAGATTGCTCCCTCACAAGTGGGTTCTGAAACTAGCTGTCTAATGCCTGCCACCTGTAGGGCATCAAGAATGGCCCTGCTCTTGGATGTGGCTGCAGCAAATGTGCTCCAGTTAACATCTGGCATATTCAGGTCTCCCATCAATAGTATCTCCTTTCTCTGCCATTCTAAGAATGCCTTCTATCATATCCTTGTCCATTCCCTCCCCGACATGGGGGTCTGTACACAACCCTATGCGGATTGTGGTGCCCTTTCAGTCTCAAGGTGACCCACAAATGCCTCCTCTCCTCCCTGTTTACTCTTTTGTTCAGTTGCTTTCATCCCTTCCTTTACATAGAGAGCTACTCCTCCCCCTCTTCTCCCCTGCCTGTCTCTCCTGTAGGTTATGTACCCTGGTATGTTAACATCCCAGTCATGGTTCTCTGTGTACCATGTTTCTGTGACTGCTACGATATCCAGGCATCCCTCTTCCATCAAGGCCACCAGCTCAGGGAGCTTGTTGCCCAGACTACGGGCATTGGTACTCATTACCCTCCATTTCCTGATGGCTTTGCTCCCTTTTGCCCCATCCCTGTCCTTCTTGCCTTTGTCACTTTTTCCATTAACCCCTGCCCTTCTCCCTATCGACACCTCTATGTTGGTGTTAGCCGCACTTACTACCGTGATTTTGGGGCGGCTAGGATTTCCCTGCTCCTTTCCAGTGCCTCCCCCCTTGGCTAGTTTAAAAGCTTGCCAATGAAGCATTTAAACCTATCACCTAGGATCCTGGTTCCCCTCCCGGACAGATGCAGCCCATCATGCCAGTATAGGCTTGCATCACTCCAGGTGGACCCCCAGTCCCCAATGAAGCCAAATCCCTGAGCTCCACACCAGTTTTCAACCACTTATTGAATCTATGGTACGGAACACCCTAGCCTCTCCTATGCCATAGATGGGCAGCACCTCAGAGAAGGTTACCGTGCGTGCTACTTGACTAAGGCCCTTCCCCAATTCCATAAACTCTTCCTGCACTTCTCTAATCCCTTTCTTAGCCAGGTCATTTGTCCCTAGGTGGACAATGACATCCAGCTCCCTCCCCTGTGCAGCTGCTCCAGCAATCCTGAGGATTCGCTCCCTGTCCCTCCAAGCCATGGCGCCAGGCAGGTACCTTACCTCCCTCTCCCCTTCCTCCCCCAGTTCTACCTTCCTAACAATGGAGTCCCCCACCAGGAGTTGTTTCCTTCCCCTGCAGGGTCCCCTGCCACCCTCCTGTGGGTCTCCTTTGTGGAGGTTCCCAGCATCCTCCTTGGTCTCCACTGCGGGTGCCTCCATAGAGGAACCACACTTTGCCAGAATGGCATAGGAATTGTGGAGAGGTACAACTGGAGGGATGCGCCTCTGTTCCACCACCCTCACCCTCCCTGAGCCCACTGTGGTCCAACGCTCCTCTTTCTTGGCAACCTCTGAGGCAGCGGCAGTGGCACTGGTGGTCCCTGGATGGAAGAGGAGGTCCCACAAATCCTGGTCAACTCAGCCTGAGAGAGCAACCTCCTCCCTCAGCCCAGAGGTGCCTGCAGATGGGACAACACTGCATCCTCCAGAACGTCTCCCGGAAGACTGCTGCTCCACAGCCAGTGCACTGCACCACTCCAATCATGTCTTATTTCTGGCCCCTTAACTGTTTTCAATCCTTACTCTTTCCTCTGTTTTTTTTTTCTCTCTCTCTCTCTCTCTCTCCTTACTTTCTGCCTGTGTGCCCTTTAAGCTCCTGATTGTCCTGTTCTGAGACAAAAATATCCTATATTTCTCAGTGGACCAGTTACTTGCTCAGAGGCAGACCAGCAGCTAGAGGGGTCCGGAGAGCTACTCCTGCCCTTCTAGGATGGTGGGTCTTTGGTGGTTCTGTGATCACTCACTTCCTGCTCTCAAACAGGAAGTTCCTATTGTCAGTCAAATCCTGTGCCTATAAAAACAGAACTAGCTTTGGGTGGAGGGGAGGGAAGGAGGGCAATACAGTCCCAGCAGAGAAGTCCAGTCACACAGCAGTCCTTTCTCCTGGTCTCTTCTGCCAAGATATTAGCAGAATCTTTCTAAGGCAGTCTTTAAATGTAGCTTCCTTCTAGCTAAGCCACTCCCCCTACTTACTAGATCTTTCTACCAGTAATTTAAACCTCACAGCAGTCAAGTCCTTTCAATCACCTGATATTTACACCTATAACTGTTCAGATACCCATTCAGTTCAGTTAACCCAGGCAGACACACACTTTTTTTTTGTTTTGTATGTTAGTTTTTTTTTTTTTACGCTAAATTAAAGGTTCAAGTACAAAAGTTCTTCTACTTTAGTCCCAGCAGAGAAGTCCAGTCACACAGCAGTCCTTTCTCCTGGTGTCTTCTGCCAAGATATTACTTAGTATCCATAGGTGCACTTTTGACTCCTCTTGTAGATCGATGGAGCAACAGATGCCGGGATTCAAGTTCTGCACTTGGTGCCAGCAGAAGATATTCATCACCAGCCTGCACAACACTTGCGTGTACAGCCTGGCCGGGTAGCATGACGTACCCAGGTACAGTCTGTGTCTCAGCATGCTTCTAGAGTCCCCTGGCTCTCACTGGGACGGCGCTCAAAATGGGATCCAAAGGGCCGCACTAAAGGCTACAAGGTGGCCCCAGCTGCAGCCAGGTCTGTGCAGCAGCTTGCAGCACTTAAGGCATCAGTAGCAGCTGCCGTGGTGGGCATCTGCTTGGTCTCAATGCTGTTCCCAGCTGGGGCCAGCATGAGAGGGTTATTTATCGGAGGCTTCTGGGACATGTGTTTAGCCCTCCAGACTCTGAGGGAGCTCTCGGACCACTGTGCTGGCACTGATCGTGGAACTGGCAGATAGAGGTCCTCCCAGTCGGCGGTTAAGTATCCTTCAGTCACAGGTCATGAATATAGAGCTGTTGGCTCCCCCCATCAAGCCATTCATCTTCTCTAGCTTTTTAACCAGCTGCCAGATAAGGCCGAGGATTTGACTTTGCAGAACCCAATCCTCTTTCCCTCGCTCACAAGGATGTGGATCAGTCGGTGTCCCCATCTGGTCCTCAGTGGGCACAGCCTGCAGCAGCAGGAAAGCCTTCTACACCTCTGCTGCTTAATGTAGGCGGGCAGGCAGTATGCCATAACCAGCAGAAAGCTCCCCTCTCTGATTGTGCGGTCAGCAGTTGAGGTTGAAGTCTGAGACATTATCGGTCTTAGTCCCGCTTGAAATAGTCATCACCATCGTTGCTCCTCGACCTCCACATTCTCTGGTGAGGAGAGGCACCATCGCAAGCTGCGCTGGTGCTACAAGGAGCTCCATTGGCAACAGTGGGCCACTGTGGGGCAGAGTAGACCTCTACTTCCTGGACCTCTGGTCATCCAGTAGTCACTAGTGGTGCTCCCACTGCTCCATGCTATGCAGGTGCTGCCTGCAGCTGCTTCTGTACCCCGCTGGCTGGCATCACCGCCACTGCAGCAGACTGTGGGTGCACCGACCAATGAGGCCTGTTTGGCCACCAGCTTGCCAGGCTGGCTGTTGGTGCAGATCACCCAAGCTGAAGGTACCTAGATGGTCTGTGGCAAAAAAAAAAAACAGTCAAGTGCTATTTGAGGAGTCTGTGGATGATTCAAATCATGAGTCCATGGCCTCCTCAGGGACTCTTCCTCGTCCAGGGATTGGTTGAGAAGCTGTCCACTGAGTACGGTCTGGTGTCCTTCGCCTCGCTTCACCGCCTTATACCAGAGTCCATGTCAGTCCCCCCACAGCCAGTTCAGAAAAGAGCCAAGTACCTCTTTCCGTACATTTTGGATAGGGATTAATCCCCGGGGGTTAAGTTTCCCATGGCTGAGGCAATTTTGGAACTGGGCCTGAAGCTTTGGCAGCGTCCAGCATCCTGCCTGGCACCCTTTACTAATATTGCCTGCAACTATGTGGCCCCTGCTGGGGTTCTCTGACCCTGGGGGGGGGGGAAGAAGAGGTAGTGGGGGGAGAGAAGAGGGGGTTAGTGATGGATTCAGTGATCCGCAACTCCAGAAACCAGAGGAACATGGACAAGCCTCAGGACAAGAAGTTCCAGATGAGTGACCACACCGCAAAAAAGAGGTGTACACTGTCATCTCTGGGTCCTCTGTCAGGCAAGTTATGCCTTGATGGCCAATTTCGATCACTTCCTGATGGGAGTTTGATGCAATCCTCCCTCACCTCCTGGTTGGCATCAGCAATCAGCAGCGAGAGACTAGAGTCAACTGCTGACTAAACACCAGCTCCAGACAGCCTTGGATATGGGAGATTCATGTGCCTGTGCCTTGGTAGTGATCATCTGTCCACCTTCACAGTAGACACCCAGCACAAGCTGGCAGATGTTCCTTTCTTGGGAACCAACCTATTTGGCCCTGGTGTGGAAGGACTTCTCACCCAAGTCCAGTGCCACCCTGGATTCTGTGGCATCTTCCCAGAAGGACATGAAAAATCCTGAGAAGCAGGCTTTCCAGTACTGGGCCTTTCAGCCACAGCCTCTGACAAAAGCTCCAGCAGGGGAAATACCACGCCTGGCACTTCACACTCAAGTACGGAGGCCAGGGTCCAAAAAAAGGGGAGGGATGGGGTGGTGATGCACCTCCTGCTGCAGTTGCTGAAGCCCCTGCAAAAGCTGACCAGTGACATGTGGCAGGTGTCATCTCTTCACCCATCCTGTCCCTGTCTGCACGCTCCATAAGAAGTTGGCTATGTCACTTACTGCCACGTTAATCCACTATCACAGACAAGTGGGTATTTGACGTAATGGACAAAGGGTTGCCTCTGGACTTAAGAGGCTCTCCTGCCTTACTGCCTCCATGCGCCTTGGTAGTCCAGAGTGTCACAGGACATGCCATCTGCCCTTCGGAAAGCCATTGCTCAGTTCACTATAAAAGGGGCAATAGCCCATGTCCCAGATACCCTGGCCAGTCAAGGTTACGTGTTCAGGACCTTTCTGGTCCTGAAACTGACAGGGGTGCTTGTGCCCCCTACTGGATCTACATGATCTGAACCACTTCATGTAGAAACGCAAGTTCCAAATGGTCACTCTGAATCAGATCATTCCATCACTAGAGCAGAACATGTGGTTTTGCTCACTAGACCTAGAAGATGTGTTCTTCTACATGTCAATCTGTCCCACCACCGGGTCCAAGTGGAAGGGGTCCCATACCAGTTCCAGGTCATGCCCTTTGGCCTCTCAGTGCCCAGGGTCTTCAAGTACACGGCAGTGATGGCAGCATGCCTGCTGCATCCAAGTGTCAGGGTGTATCCCTACCTGGACTAGCTGCTTTGTCCAAAGAGGCTGAGGAGAGGTCCGGAGATCTGTCACTCCAGCCCTGCTGGACATGGGCCTGTTGGTCAACCCAGACAAGTCTGAACTGGTACCCACACAGTTAATCAAGTTCATCGGGGCAGAACCAGACTCCCTGCAGGCCACGCCGTGCCTCCATATGCAGCGTGCACTGGATCTTTCCTTCTGCGCCCAATCATTTCAGATTGGGCTCTTGTACCCTGCCCGGGATTTCCCAAGGCTTCTGGGGTACATGGCATCCTGCACCAGTATGGTCTGTTGGGCATGCAAGTGGATGATCCACCTCCAGTGAGAGTTGTGCTGTCAGTGGTCCCACCATCTACGCCACTTAGACCAGCCAGTCAGTGACCCAGCCGATGTGTGACACCAGCCGGTGGCAGCTGATCCCAGAACACCTGGAGGAAGGAATCCCAGTTTGTCTGCCCAGAACAGTCAGTCAAAGCTTATGACCGTCACGTCCCTGGTGGGGTGCTCACCTGGGAGCCCAAAGGGTTCTGGTCATGCCAGGTGTCCCGTCACTATATAAACCTGCTGGAGCTCTGTGCAGCCAGACTTGTGCTGACTGAATTTGCTCCTCTAGTCAGGGGCAGGTCATGCAGGTCCAGATGGACATCACGACTGTTCTACCTGAACAGGTAGGGCAGAACTCACTCTCTCTTCCCTTGTGTAGGGGAGGCCCTCTGCACCTGGAGCCCTGTGTGCAACCTGGGTGTAAATCTCCTGGCAATCCATGTCTCTGATCAGCTGATTGACACTCTCAGCTGGGTATCAGATGTCTCACAATTGGTCCTTGAATCAGGAGACTGAACCACCTGTTCTCACTGCGAGGCACGCCTCTAATGGATCTGTTTGCCTCTTGGGAGAACACAAACTGAGGCCAATTTGTGCCTGCCCCGCACAGTCCAGGATAGTGTTGTGGGAATACCTTTGCAAGGCCCTGGACCTTAGGCCTTGTGTACACTTTTACCTTCCTTTTAATCTACAACATAGTGGTTAAAGCCCAGAAGGACAAGTTGTGGATGATCCTGATCACTCTAGACCGACCTTGGCAATTCTGGTACCGGGATCTCATCTGCCTCAGTAGCAGATCTCTTCCCCATGGTGGCTGCATCTCTACTTGGATCTGCTGACCAGACAACAGGAGAATATCCTACACCTGGACCTACAGTCCCTGTACCTCACAGCCTGGTTGCTGAGCAGAAAGAGTTCCAGGCCTTGGATCTTTTGGCTGAAGTGCTCCACACTGTGGAAGCCTCCCAGAAAGAGCCAACTCACTAGAGTTGTGGCTTTAAATGGAAGAGGTTTTCCAGCTGGTATCAGGCAAGGGGCTTGATCCCCCTTGCCTGCCCAGTGGCGAGCATCTTTTGACTACTTCTGGTCCCTCCCTCAGCTGGGACTGCGAGCAGTGTTCCTCAAGGTGTACCCTGCAGCCAGCCCTGCTTACCGGGCATGGGCTAGTAAGCAGACAGTGGCCCAGAAGATGGTCAGGTGCTTTTTCAAGGGCCTGGACCACCTGTCCCCTCCGATTTATGTACCATCTCCACTGTGGGACTTACTGCTGTTGGCTATGCTTATGGGCAAGCCTTTCAAGCCTATTCACAGGTGTGATAAGTCACACCTGTCATGCAAGATTGCCTTCCTGGTGGCCATCACATCAGCCAGAAGGATAGGGGAACTCCAAGCGCTCTCAGTGAAGTCTTATCTGGTCTTCCACAGGGACATCATCCTTCACCCCAACCTGAAGTTCCTCATGAAGGTAGTATTAGAATTTCACCTTAAACCAGGTGATTTAACTTACCGGTATACTTTACTACCCCATCTTCAGCGGCGGGTGACTGCAGGCTCCGTACCTTGGATCTGCAGAGGGCACTCTTACTATGCAGAACACATGGCTGGAGTTCAGAGAGGCTTGCCAGCCATTTGTCAAATACTGAAGTCGTGCCTGGTAGACTGGCAGGTGAATCACATCCTGCATCGACCTCTGCTACAGTTGCCTGGTAGGCAGCCTTATTGGAGGCTTAGAGCTCATTCCACCAGACATACCGCTGTCTTGGTGACTGCTTCCAGGAATGTCACTATCCAGGAAGTCTGCAGGACTGCCACCCGGCAATCGGCACGCACCTTTTACCACTATGGTGCTGACCTTGAGTCACCAGGATGCTGGTGTTAGGACCTTGGTTCACCAGTCTCCCTTCACCAAAACGGGGGTGTACACATTGCCCCCTCCTCCCAGAGAACTACTAGAAGTCTGTCAGAGTGTGTCCAGCGAACCACATCGATGCCTCTAGAAAAATAGGTTACTCACTTGTAACTGTAGTTCTGCGAGTGGCATATGGTTCACATCCATACAACCCATCCATCCTCCTGTGGCAAGTGGTACATGGATCCCTGCTCCCAGCATGCAAAGAACTGATGTCATGGAGTGGAATTGGGGATATACCACCTGGGTGGTGGGAGGAGCTTAGTTTAAAGATACACCGAGGGAGGATTTAATCAGACACCTTCAGAGGTCATCATCAAGGCACAGCTAGCCTGATGGAGACCCAGTGACACCACAGTGTACACCTTTGTAGCGGCACAGTCAATCCTGCAGTACTCCTTGTCTGGAGGCTTGTCCATGTCCCTCTGGCATCCAGACTTGTGGCACACCAAATCCATGGAGGGATGGTCCAAGAACCCAGAAAGAGATCCTGTAGGGACAGTGTACTTGCATATCATATGGGCAGAGGGTGAAAGGCACAATTCTGGATGCTGCCAGAGCTACAAGGCCAGTCCCGATATGGCCTCCACCACAGGGAAGGCAACCTCTAGGGATTCGTCCCAGTCAAAAATATCCATAAGAGGATACTTGCCTTTCCTTTGGACTGGCTCAAGTTGGACAGATATGGACTCAGGTGAGTTGGGCAAGCACCCCAAATGACACCAGGACATGCCTAGTGGTCAGCTCCTCGACAGATCCTTGGTCCAGGAGGGGAGTCCCAGAGGTGGCCATGGACTTGTGATCCAAGTTGTCAAAGGACTCTTCAAAAAAAAAAAAAACAGTCCTCCACCCTTTCCGCCATGAACCTCCTGTGTATCCTCTCCTGGGGTGATCCTCACTGACAATGGCCTGGCAAACCGGTGGTCAATTGGGCCTCCCTAGTTTGAGCACCCACCGTCTGATGGTAGCAGGTCCACTAGAAGAGCTTAAGAAGCAAATGCTGGTAGTACCTGCATAGCATGGACCAGGGATGTACCACTGGTGGTGGCCAGGTAACCAGAGGTTCAGAGAGTAGAGCCCTATCCTGCCCCATGATGGCCCACTGTTGCCAGAGGAGCTCCTTGTAGCACCATCGTAGCTTGCTATGGTGCCTCTCCTCACCCAAGGTTGAGCAGAGTCTATGGCAACATCTCCTGGTTAAGCAGGATTGAGAGTGTGAATGCCATGAGAGTGCCAGACAGTGACCTCGACCGTTGACTGGCTGGTCACCAGCAAGTGAAGCCTCCTTACTGATCACTGTAGACCACATGCTAGCCGATGTTGAGTGGCATGGAAGGCTGCTGGAGGCAGCTCCCACCAAGGACCGGATGAGGACACCAACTGGACCACGTCCGCCTGGGCAAGGACCAGATGTGTTAAGGTCAGAGACTGAATCCTCTACCAACAACTGGTTAACACGCCTGAGAAATATCTCAAAGTCCCGCTCGACCAGAGTCGAAGTCTACTGGCTCAGTGGGGGAACAAGAGAGCCCTTGACCCGCTTAACCTGCCCCTCGGCCAAGGGGTGCTTGACAGCCACCAAGGTGTCCAGTGAGTTGAGGGACCAGAAGGACTGCGATCTTTCCTGGTACCATGACTGGTGTAAGTGGCACTTGTGCTTACCACTGCAGTGGGCAGTGCTCACTCTCAGGGTCTGGAGGTCCAAACACTTGTCCCAGAATCCTCCAGTGAGTGACCCTCTGACACTGGCCCCAACAGGAAGCAGTGAAAGACTGAGGAGGTGCATGCTGCAGAGATGCCGCTTCTGCCTCAAGGGTTGCAAGTTGCTGAACAGACATGAAGATCCCATTCTGAAGGCTAACCCAGCAAGAACTGGAGTTTCCTGTCCGAGGAATTCTGGAAATATGCTTAAACAAAAGTCACATCCAGCCACATGGTGTTGCCCACCTAGGCAGTGCAAGTGTCGTGGAGGTCAGCGAGGTACCTTCTGCGGACACTGAAGGCAGCATTTGAACTCTGGCTTCCACTGCTCCATCATAGACAGACATAGGGAGTTGAAGAAACCAAGAAAATAAGGTAATTAAATTGAAAAAAACTTTGAAGACTAAGTTTGTCTATGGTGCTCTAAACCCAAGCAGAAGCCGGGGTGGAGGAGACCATCTTCTAATGGGGGAAAAAAAGATCTGATGTGGTTGGGGGATATTCTGCCCAGGTGGTAGGAGAAGTTTAGACGTCTAACCAATCAGACTGTTTCAGCAGAACTGCCAGAGTGTGGATAGTGAACCTTATCCACACCCCTAGAACCTATATTTTTGTCCCCTAGTCTCAGTCAGCCCCCATCTGCTCATCCTCCCCAGCCTTCTTACACTAGTGCCTAGGTCTAACCTTCACCTCTATTTCCCCATCGCTTAACCCCCTCTGGCAAGGGGCAGAGACTGCCAACCTCTGCCACAGAACAGATCCAGTACACTAGAGGTGATGCTTGGGTAGCAAGGTGTGAGGCCTACAAGTAGCCAGCATCATCCAGCTAGCCAGGATGTTTCCACTTTTTTCTTGTTGCCCTCCATGAGATTGGTAAAGAGGGTGCGCAAACATATGTGCACGCAAGCATGCGTGGTGCAGCAGCAGCAGCCAATGTCCTCCCACATACGAGCCTCTCCCAACTGCACTACCAACTGTGGTCACACAAGTGACACTATAGCAACAAAGCTGGCTGCCACCCTCCGGCTGTCCCCTGGGATGCTCAATCCTCCTCCCAGCTGGGGCCCCCCCCAATGGCCCATGCTCATTTCTAAACCCGGCTCGCCAGTGTTGTGAGCAGTACTGCTACCACTGTGCTGACAGACCCGTTTTGTTTAAATATAAACACTTTCAGCCTAAATTAATACCCAATAGTGGGCTATTATTCAGGAATCCCCCAAATATTCGGAAAATCCATTATTCGTGATATTTGGTAAATACAGAGAATACCCCCCCAAACGTGAACAAGCTAGTTCTCACCCTGTAGGTTCTGTGATGTCCTAGAACACGACAGCGAAGCTGGAGTGTTTTGTGGTACAGTACCGACAAGGTGCGAGAACCAAGCTTGTTCTTCCCAACCCTTATTTTTCTATATAATCTGATCATTGTCTGTTAGGATGAGTGCTTGATGTTACTAGTTCTTCATCAATATTACATCTAGATGAAATATCTATTTTTCGTCTAGCTGGCATCACTTGTCCATTTTGGGTTTCACTTTTTAAAGCCACTAGCACAAGCAGCTACTGCTTGCAGGTGCAACAGATTAGTGGTCACAGTTCTCAGCGTTCTATTATTCACTACTTGCACACCCCTAGTATTTAGTGTGCCTGTATTCACCACTTTTTTTTTTTTTTTTAAAAACAGATAAACCCCATGGAATACAAGTACAAACAGAGAATTCAAATGGGTCATCTAGTCATCATCTCAGATAAAACCACCACTAATGTAAAATGAACCTTTACTGCACCTTTGTTAGGTTTCCGACTACAGCAACTCCCTTTGAGCTTAACTGCAAAGACCGAGTCCCCCATATTGGGAGTTTGCCCGGGAGAGGAAGACTGCTTAGGGCGAGCATCTTCTACTTCGCCCATAGCTTGGTCCTTGTCTGACCTACATTCCTTAATTCCATTCCTACTGCAGTCACATCTGGACCGTCTGCAGTACTACAGACACCACTAATGGGCAGAGATGAAAACCCAAAATTACATTTTAAAGTGCTGCAGCTCGGTATTCTTTTGCCCATTACAAGATTTTCTGCTACACTGGATGATGTTGAGGCCGATTATTCCCCCAAGGGCAAGACTGACATCACACATGTAGCTAATCAAGGAGCAGGATAGGGGCTCCTTTGGTCTGCTGTGATGTCAGTCTGGGAGATCACAATGCAGAGGAGATGACTGATGGAACAGCACTAGAAAATGTCAGTTTTCAAGTGAAATGTGGCAACTACAGGCAAACCCAGGTAGGCAAAAGATCAGCTTCCTGAGGACATGAGAAAAACACAGCTGCACCCAAGTCTGTTAACTTGTACTAGCCAAGTGGCAACAGCAATTTGGTGTACTCCGGTCCTGGCGCTGCTCTTTTTTGGGGCCATCGGACGACAACCTTTCGCTTAGTTTTTGGAGCTCTTTTTCCATAGACGCCAAGCATTGGGTCAGAAGATGGGCCTTGAGGGACCATTTACGCCTGGTTTTGGTCACCTGGTTGAAGGCCTGGCAGATGGAACACTCCTGACATCGTGTTTAGAACCAAGGCAAAGGAGGCAGCGGGAATGGTCGTCCCAGTGTGGAATTTGGGCGCTGCACTTAGAGCATTTTTTCTTCTGTCTAGAAGACATCAAATTGAAGAAAACTGAGAAAATACTAGTAAAAGGTGAAGAAAACTGACAAAAATCAATGCGGGTGTTGGATTGCTGTTCAAACACGAGCCGAACGCACTGAGGCAAAGGCAGGAAAGAACTGGAGAGTGGGTGCAGGACCGCCCCTTTTATAGTCTGGCTGTCACACCGCCTGATGTCGGGGGCGGTCCCCGCTGATTGTCATCTACAAATCTGCCGTTCGGATCCGATGCCAGGGGGTGCAGTCCTATATGTGAAGACATACTGCAGGAACCCTCTTGAAGTAAGATCTACGGTTACAGTAAAAGTCTTTGCATAACTGATCTATCTTCCACGGAATGGTCTCTTGCAGCAAGTCATTATTTCTGGGAGATTCCCAAGCAGTTATATGGCAGTGGGGTGGCCAGGTATGGCATTCTGTCATACATATAGTGTGGTCTTAGGACCGGTAGGCTGAGAGTGGTATATCAGCATATAAAGAGAATTTTGTATTCTATCTGTAAGTACTCAATTAGTGTTCGTTATAGGGCTATGGCTGAAAAACAGGCCAGTCTGGCTATTACTGGGCATTGCCAGATGAGTTAAGCAGATGTAAACCCGATCAGGGTATGGCACATTAGATACTGCAAAAAATCAGAAGAAATTCAGTCATATAATGGAGTAATTGGTAGGTCTCAGTGGCATGCACTGGAAAAGACAATATATGTCAAAGCCTAATGGGCTCTGTCCCCCCACCCCGTTATATATATTCCACCTCTCCTCCCTCAGCTCTGGTCTCCTCGAGAAGCACCAAGGAGTCATCCTTCTGCAGTCTGCCCTACCTGGACAGTTCTTCGCCATGTAGCCTCGGATTACCCCGGGGAGGACAAGGTGGGCCCCAACACCCTGAGCAGTCAGCAGCGCGGTTTGGAGAGTGCCAGGCAGGCGGACGCAAATCGAGGGCAAGCTCGGTGCTCAGTCTCCCCAGAGCTGAAGGGCATCTCCCCCTGTTTCTTGGGGAGTGGCTAGCACCCCCATCAAGGCATGGAACAGATGTCTGCCACTCCCCTGCCCCTTCTCTACATTGTCAGTGCTTGCTGCATTTCTGGCCTCTGCCAGAGGGCAGCTGAACACAGACAAGGGACCCCTGTCCCTCCTGGGAGAGGAGAGGAGAGCTGTCCTCCGGACGCTAAATCCTCTCCTTCCCCTGCCAACCCCCAGCAACCCGGGCTCGTTCCTGAACCCGGGTCGCCGGCATGGCGTCCAGTGCCTCAACCCTCAGCGCCACCAGACCGGCCCGGGTTCTAAGTTTTGAACAGGACCCCAAATAATATGTTATTTTGTAGTGCTACAATGTAGCAAATTAGTACAGTTTTTTTGCCAGGTCTGTCAAGTCAGAGGAATGTATCCATTTTTGGAAATAATAGGCTACATAAGTAGCAAACAATGTTGTGAAACGAAAGTGCATCTCATAATGGAATCCAGTGGCTCAGAGTCGGTAGTATTGTAGTCAAAATTGCACCCATTTTAGGGTAAAGACATGGAATGCAACAGAGTGATGTAGTCAGTTCCATCGTGCATTTAGTAATCTCATTTGCAAGTGGGTCCCAAGTATGCCAGGGCCTGCAGCCTTATGTGTAAACCTGAAAAGTTAATATGGTGGGCCCTTTATGCTGTCGGGTGAACAGAAGTTTAAATAATGATCTGGATAATTGCAAATTATGAGCTATTAGATCTCATCTTTGAGATTCCAAACATGCATAAGGAGGCGTGGAAAGGATGAGAAGGGACTTGGCAAGGTTGGAGGAATGGTCAGAAGTACGGCAGCTAGGATTCAATGCAAAGAAGTGCAAAATAATGCACCTGGGAAGCAAGAACCCAGGGGAAGATTATATAACGAGGGGGGAAGTAGTAACAACAACAGAAAAGGAAAGGGACCTGGGGGTAATCAGATGACCTTAAGGTTAGCAAGCAATGTGAGAAGGCAGTAGGGAGGGCTGGGGGGATACTGGGATGCATAGGGAGAGGCGTCACCAGCAGAAAACAGGAAGTTGTTATCCCTCTGTACAGACAGTTGGTGAGACCCCATCTGGAGTACTGGGTCCAGTTCTGGTGACCCCATCTCCGCAAGGACATAGACAGGATAGAGGCAGTCCAGAGGAGGGCAAGTAAAATGGTGCAGGGTCTGCAAGAGAAGCTGTACGAGGAGAGACTAAAGGAGCTTAATATGTATACACTTGAGGAAAGAAGGGAGAGGGGGGACATGATAGAAACTTTTAAGTACCTCAGTGGAATCAACAAAGTCCAAGAGGGTAGCATCTTTCAGAAAGAGACATGCAAGAACAAGGGGACACAATTTAAAGATGGGGGGTTCCCGGGGCAATGTGAGGAAGTATTTTTTCATAGAAAGGGTAGTCTATGCATGGAAAAGCCTTCCTGAGGAGGTTGTGGGGTCTAAAACTGGGAGAATTAAAGAATGCATGGGACAGACATAAGGCAGTTCGTGTGGGGGGTAGGAAGAAATAGGCTGTTGGTTAACTAGGATCTGCAGCCTATCCTGTACGTAGGTAAATGAGCAGACTAGATGGGCCAAGCGGTCCTCATCTGCCATCAAAGTCTATGTTTCTATGCTAACCTAAAAGTCATAAGGTTTGTGACATGCACATATATATTTTTTTTGTCCAAGTAGCGTGGATCAGAAAATTGATAAGTCTTGCAGAGTTTATAAGGTTTTTAACACATATACACACACACTTGCAGAGTTTGTAAGGTTTTTAACACATATACACACACACTTGCAGAGTTTATAAGGTTTTACACACACACGGCCAAAAATATTGGCACCCTTGCAGTTTTTTCTAATAATGCACCCACCATTCTTTCCAGAAGATTGTTGAAATTAAAAAAATATTTTGGTATCCACATATGTATTTTTGGTTTGCAGTGGAATAAAACACAAAAAGCAGAAAAATTTACAAAGTCTTGGCTTATTCCACACACAAATCCTTAAATGGCCCGGACAAAATTATTGGCACCTTTTAGAAGTAGTTAGAAATAATTTGATTTCAAGCAGGCAATTCTCCTTCACTTTGGAATTGAACTCACCTGTGGTGAGTTGCAGGTGCCTGCAATATAAATTACTCATTCAACCAGTTTGAATAGAGAAAAGGACTCATTCTCCTGTTGTGCGTCACTGTGTGTACCGCAATGAGCATGGAGAAAAGAAAGAAAGCCAGAGAATTGTCTGAGGAGGTCAGACAGAAGACTGTAGCCAAGCATGGACAATCTCAAGGCTACAAATCAATCTCCAGAGACCTTGATGTTCCCGTTTCCACCGTACGTAATGTTATCAGGAAGTTTAAGGTCCATGGCACTGTAGCCAACCTCCCTGGACGTGGCCGCAAGAGAAAACTTGATTGAAGATTGCAGCGCAGGATTGTTTGAATGGTGGAGAAAGCACCTCGATCAACTGCCAAACAGATTCAAGCTGACCTTCAGACAAGGTATGACAGTTTCAACTCGCACCATCCATCGCTAACTCAATGAAAGGGGGTTATATGGTAGGAGGCCAAGGAGGACCCCACTGCTGAGAGAGAGAGAGAGAGAGAGAGACAAAGCCCGACTGGAGTTTGCCAACACACACCTGAACAAGTCAAAATCCTTCTGGGAGAATGTCCTGCGGACAGATGAGACCAAATTAGAGCTTTTTGGTAAAGCACATCATCTGTGTTTACAGAAAACAAAATGAAGCCTTCAAAGAAGAGAACACCTTCCCTACAGTCAAACATGGAGGAGGTTCAGTGATGTTTTGGGGTTGCTGTGCTGCCTCTGGCACTGGGTGCCTTGAACGTGTGCATGGAATCATGAAATCTGGAGATTACCAGGCCATTTTGGAGTACAATGTTGAACCCAGTGTCAGAAAGCTGGGTCTCTGAAGGTCATGGGTCTTCCAGCAGGACAATGACCACAAACACACTTCAAAAACCACCCAGGAATGGTTCAAGACAAGACGCTGGACTGTTCTGAAGTGGCCAATGAGTCCAGATCTAAATCCCATTGAAAACCTGTGGAGAGGTCTGAAAACAGCAGTTGGGAGAAGGCACCCTTCAAATCTAGGAGAACTGGAGCAGTTTGCACAAGAGTGGGCCAAACTGCCAGTAGAGAGGTGCAGGAAGCTCATCCATGGCTATAGGAAGCAGTTGATTGCAGTTATTTTGACCAAAGGCTGTGCTACCAAATATTAAGTCTAGGGTGTCAATTTTGTCAATGCCATTTTTTTTTCATTTTCTGATTTAAAAGGATATACAGTATTCTGAATCAAAAACAAAGGTTCTGTAATATTAACAGAGAAATAAAGAATTGTGGAGACCAAATACTGTTAATTTCAACTTATGTTTAGAGGAAATTGTGAGTTATTTGAAAAAAGTGCGAGGGCGCCAGTATTTTTGGCCACGACTGTAATACACACACACACACACACACACACACACGTACACACGTATGTATATATATATACACACACACACACACACACACACACACACACACACACACACACACACACACAACACACACACACACACACACACACACACACACACACACACACACACTTACTTTCTGTGGCCTTTATCTATGGCCAGGTGAAAACCACATGTAGCAGTAGAAGTTTGGCAAGAATATTATGATTCATATTATAATATTACCAGGATACATAGATTGTTTCTCAGCATGTGAATAGTAGCAGGCTGTGTTTGTAGGAGGGAACAGAGGGTCCAGCGCACAATAGGCAGAGGCGCATCCTGATGAAATGACAGTAATGGCCTGTAACAGTGATGCCTCAAAAAGTGGCTAGATGTATAAAGACTCATGGGAAAGGCCAAAGTATAAATTCGAATTGAAGCCCCAGAAAACTGTCTCCAAGGCCTAGAAGGGGAGACCAGGGCGTAGTCTGAAGTTTTTCGTGAGAGAAAGATGTACCTGGCTGTCCTAAGGGACGGTCACGGGTCGGTTTAGATGTGTTCCTTGTCATTCGTTCTTTGCCTCTTAAGTTTCTTCTTTGTTTATAGTAATTTCCAGTTTTGTATGAATAATTATACTGAGGGCATGGTTTGTGGTACATATATTGTACTGTTTTTAGTTGTCTGCCTGAGGCTTGTTGTAGGTTGTCCAGTATTGTTTGTGCCCCTGGCCCAAAGAGATGGTCGCCAGAAAAAGGGGGCATTAGCCACTTTTTGTTGATATCAGGTGCTAGCCCCGAGAGTCTGAGCCATGCCTGACTGTGTATAAGAATACGGACTACAGAGGCTCTAGCCGAAGCGCCGGCAATGTTGTACCCTGATCTTAATAAATGTCGAGAGAGGGAAGTAAGTGCATTTACCATTGATGAGAGAGTTACTCTTTTTCAGGGGATGTAGGTAGTTTACTTATGTCCCCAGCAGAGATGCCCACCGTATGCTGGAATTTCAGCATATGTCCCATGTAGTTAAGTATTCTAATATTCAATGTGTTTAAAGCAAACACCTTTCCCCCATATAATCAAAATGCTTAGAGTCTTTTTTGGGAGGTACTTTGCTTGTATGTTTAGGTTTGCCAGTGCGGTTGTGACCGGCTGCACTAACCACAGAATCCGCAGTGGGAATATTTGTTAAATATTGATAATTAAGAAGAGCCTGATAAAGCCTGTGTGCTTTTCTAGGCAGCTCTGTTGCAGATATGGGCTGACTCCATGCTTCAGTAATAGCATTTCAGAACATTGGAAAAAAGGAGGGACTGCCTGGATAGGTTCTTCCAGGAGGTCAAGATATTCAGCCGTATCTTTAATCTATCTTGTTTTGCTGTGGTAAACCCCATTATTTTTTGTATTTGTATCATTATTTCTGGGAATGAGGGGTCATCTGGTGGGGAAATGACCTTTAGTGGTTATAATAATTCTTCATCCCAGTATGATGGTACAGAATATGGGGACTCTGACCCTCTTCTAGTAGGGGAACCATCATAATTTGCGTCTTTGGAAGGTTCCGAAATTATACGAGAATCTGACAAATATTCCTTAGAATATTCATGAGGAGGCAGAAATGGCGGGTGTTCTAGCTCTGTGCGTGCCTGTTTTGATGGAGACGGAGAAAGTGTGATTGAGGTTTATTTATTTATTTTTTTTAAATGGAGTGGGTGTATAATCAAAACCTACAGAATTCAACACTATTTACAATTTCTTCTATGTCTGGCACTTGTGAAGATGGAACTGCCATGTAAGTGGGTTCTGAGCTCTGTGTGCTTGAAGTCAGGGGATCAATTTGTGCCTCCCGATAATGTGATCCAGTATGTCTTTGAAAATTTTGTTCATCATGGACTGGTGTCTGAGCACCATGCACGAGTGCAGATGAGGCTGGTTTGCCTCTGCATTCCGTAGTATATCATCCTTTATTTTGTGGCGATGCAGCCCCATAAGTGTCTTGATACATTTTTGTAAAATATTTCATGGTTTTTCATGGTTACATTTTTATAAGGATCTTCCATAAATGTATTGTATGCTGGTAAAGGTACTGTTCTATGATGTAGGGGCTGCTCCGTCGATGGTGGAATCAGTTCAGTTGACGGAAGAGGAATAAAAGCATGCCCTATCAACGTTGTAATGTGTCTTATTGATGGTAAGTGGATGCATGCTCAGTCAATGGTGGAATACTCCTCGTCGATGATGGGGAACTCAGTGCATGCTCCGTCGACTGTGGGATGCTCTTCCTTGATGGAAGAGTAGGGACATGCTCAGATGATGGAAAGTGTCAGACGATGAGAAGGCAAATGCATGCTCCATTGACTGTAACATACTTCTCGTCAACTGAGGTTTGGGAGCATGTGCAGTTGATGGGGGAGGTAGTCCCGTCGACTATGAAGCAAGTAGTGTGTGCTCAGTCAATGGAGGTGTTCTCATAGATGAGGATGTCTTGTGGAGTCCTTTTGTTGATGGTGGGAGTATGTCCAGTCTACACCGACTGCAGCAGGACCTCAGTCAACGGTGTATGTGGTTTAGTCGACGGGGGAGCTGAGGAATGACATCCCGTCGACGATGAACGTTCCTTTCTATGTGAAGTTGAACTTCTACATTCTTTTGAAGAAGTGCCTGCCGTCAACAGGGGAATATTGCCCATCGACTAAGAATGTTTTCTTGCTGATACGTGTTTAGGAGATATGACCGTTGAAGGATGGCCAGGCAGAACTTTAGGTGAAGGTATTTCCTTCCCTATTTTGCTTCTTGAAGAGGACTTCAGAGGTTTTTGAGCCCTTTGATCGAGCACCCCAAGTCTAACAGGGAAACATCCATTGTAAAGCTCCTAGTCGAGCACAGGAATATGGTGCCATGTATGAAGCCCAGGCATCCCAAGCTATAGGTCCAATCCACGTCGTAGACTGCTGGCAGAAGAGCAAGCTGCTGTCAGAGCTGAAGCTGGAGGGAAAATGAACGGAGACTACCAAGGACTACCTACTTTTATAGGCACAGCCCAGGAAGTGAGGTCATGTGGGTGGTCCCTGGTGTGGAGACTGCTAGAAAAAAAACTGCTGTGTTAAAGCAACACCTATTGGGAACTCCCAGAAGTAATGACTTACTGCAAGAGACCATTCCATGGAAGATCTACCGTTACAGGTGAGTAACCTGTTCTTCTAGGGACGTGGATATTTTGTTCATCCACACTTCTTGGCATACTCCTAGCAGTTCTCCGTGAGGAGGGAGGCAAGGTGCACACCCCCTCAATACTTACTTGGGGAACAGAGACTGGAGAACTGAGGCCTCAAAACCAACATCTTGGCATGACTCATGGTCGATGTGGTAATGGATGATGAAGATGTTTGCCGACTTCCAGGTAGCAGCCTGACAGATTTCCTGTATGGGGATGTCCCTGGAAGCAGCCACCAATGCAGCAGTATGGCAGGTGGAATGAGCCCTTATCCCTCTGGGAGGCTCCTTGCCTACCAACTCATAGTAGACTTATGCAAGATGTAATCCATCTTGCGATCATCTGCTTTGCTGCAGGTCTGCCAGAAGTGGCTTCAGCGTAGGTGACAACTTGCGAACCTCTCCCCAAATGTCTGACATCCTCCCCTTATAATAGAAGACAGCTTGTCTCAGGTCCAAAGTATGGAACCTGTACTCTGCCTCCGAAGTGTAATTGGGGTAGTACACCAGTAGAGTCAACACCTGGTTAAGGTAAGACTGACATCACCTTCGGAAGGCATTTGTGGTGCGGGCGCAGGACAACCTTGTCCCTGTAGAAGATCAGATAAGGGGAGTCCACCGAGAACGCCTGGAGCTCCCTTGTCCTGGCAGATGTGATAGCCACCAGGAAGGCAGTCTTCCACAAGTGTGACAACTCACACTTGTGCATTGGTTCGCATGGCTTGCCCATGAGCTGTGCCAAGACCAGCAGTAGATGCCACAGAGGTGGAGGTTCATGTACTGGAGGGGATATGTGAGCCAGGCCTTTGAAAAAAGCACCAGACCACTGTCTTCTGTGCCGACTGACCGGCCCGCACCCGGTTACGCAGAGATGGCAGTCAGGTGCACTGTAAGGGTCAATGACTGTAGACCCCCTTTGGAGAGTGACCAAAGGTAGTCTAGAATGTTAGCTACTGGGCAGGGCAGAGGGTCCAGGCCCTTGCCCCGACACCAAATGGAAAACCTTTTCCACTTAAAGGCATAACACTTCCCGGTCAACTCCTTCCTGGATGCTTCCACTACTGTGAGTACATCCTCAGAGACCCAAAGCCTGGACCACTAGCCACTCAGGTACCAGGCTGTCAGGTGCAGGGATCAAAGGTCCAGGTGAAGAACCTTTCCCTGACTGAGAGCAGGTCCGGGTGTGCTGGAAGCTGCCTCGGGGGGCCTGTTGCTGAGGCCGAAGAGATCTGGATACCAGAACTGGCATGGCCTGTCTGGGGCTACCAGGATCACCTGCGCCTTGTCCCTCCTCACCTTGAGGAGCACCCTGTGGATCAAGGGAAATGGAGGAAAGGTGTAGAAGAAGCCTGGGGTCCATGGCCTCAAGAAGGCATCCCCCTGCAGCAAGCCCTGCTGAGAGGGGTGGGCATGAAACAGCCTCAGTTTGGTGTTTTCTCTGGAGGCAAACAGGTCCACGATCGTTTTTGCCCCAGTGGGAGAACATGCTGTGAGCTACCTCCAGATGGAGACAGCACTCGTGGGATGTCTCGCCTATGCAGCTGAGAGCATCCACCAGTTGATTTGAGGCTCCTGCCACATGAATGGCTAGGAGATATGCCTCCAGTCGGCTCATGAGTGTCCAGATGTGGAGTGCTTCCCTGCGCAGCAGCTGGAAGTGCGTGCTGCCTTGCTTGTTGAGGTAGTACATGGTCGTGGTCTTGTCAGTCTGTACTTGAACCACTTTACCCCGAAGCTGAGGAGTGAACGCTGACAGTGCCAGTCTGATCACTCTGAGCTCCAGCAGATTGATGTGGTAACGAGACTCCTCAGGGGTCCAGAACCTGTGGGTCCTGTTGTCCCCCATGTGGGCTCCCCAGCCCACGAGAGAAGGATCGGTCATGAGGAAGACCAACAGCTCGAGGCAGACAAACAATCCCTTCCTGCAACCGGTCTAGGACTGTCCACCACTGGAGAGCATCCTACATCTTCTGGGTCACAGTGATCAGCTTGTCGAAATTACCTAGGCGCCGAGTCCACTGGGGCGGCCAGCTCCCATTGAAGGGGACGCATATGCCACTGCACCCAATGGACCACAGAGGTGCAGGCCACCATGTAACCCAGAAGGCACAGAAAGTCCCGGGCAGGGCGCAATTACCCAACCAGAAATGATCGGGCAAAGGAGGAGAGAACCTCCGCCCTGTCTGCCAGGAACCAGGCTCTGGCTCGGAGTGTCGAGCTCTGCCCAGACAAAACATCACCTGAGAAGGCACAAGTTCTGACTTGGCCTCACTGATCAGGAGGCCGAGTTGGGAGCAGGTCTGGAGGGCCAGGTCCCTGGACCTCTCCACCTCCTGCTGGATGGAACCTACTAAGAGCCATCATCGAGGTAGGGATATATTCTGCCCCCCCCAACCGGACGCCTGAGGTGGGCTGCCACCACTGCAATGCATTTGGTGAAGACCCATGAGGCAGATGACAGGTTGAATGGCATGGCTCGAAACTTGTATAGGGTTCCCTCTGCTCTGAAGCGGAGTAACCGCTGGTGGAACAGACAGATTGGGACATGAAAGAACACATCCTGGAGATCCAGTGACCAGAACCACATGTTTTGCTCCAGGGATGGTATGATCTGGGACAGCATTACCATCCCAAAGGTGCATGGCCTGAGATACTGATTCAGGTCGTGCAGATCTAGAATGGGGTGCCAGCCACCCCTCCCCCCGTCTGCTTCAGAACCAGGAAGTACCTGGAAACGAACCCAGAGTCTGGTGGAGGATCTGCCACTTGAGCTACTGCCTCCTTGAGGAGGAGCTGAGCAGTGTCATTTCGGACAGCCGACAGGTGTGGGCGGATACTCACTCCTCCCATGGGGCGCGGGCTCGGCTTGGAGGGTACTGCTCGAATTCCAGAGGCAGACCCTGGCAGACCACTTTGAAAACCCACCTGTCCATGGTAACAGTAGACCAGGTGGAAAGGAAATGGCAGATCCGCCCCCACTAGGAGGACCCAGAGCTGGCGTGACAGGAATAGGGGTGGCAACCCCTATCCCGTCACTGGTCAGGCTTGGAGGAAGAGGATCCAGGGCCTGAACCCTGACCTCCTTTATGGGCATGGGTAGGTCCAGGCTTGGGGTGGGGCACCAAGCCCGAGACTGCTGCTGCTGGACCACAGGGGAAGAATGCCAAAAAGGCTTCTTCTGCTGCTTCTCGGGACCAGAACTCTGAGCAGAAGTGGCATCTAAGGTAGCATTGGACTGCTCGATGTGCTGAAGGTGATCAACACCATCTGGGCCGAAGACATCGGTGCCCAGGAAAGGCACATCAGCCAGTTTGTGCTGGGTATCCACCAGGAAGGAGGACAGCCTCAGCAAGGCCCTGTGGTGGGAGGCAACTGCGGCCGCCAACGACTGGGCACATGAATCCCCAGTGTCCAGGGCGGTCTGGAGCCGCTTCTTAGCAATGGCACGGCCTTGGTTCCAGACCTGCTTGACTGTGGTCTGCAAGTCCGTGGGGAGAGGTGGGAGGACTTCATCCAATGACCCCAAAAGGGCATGGGAGAAGTGTGCCATGACGACAGCCGAGCTTTCCTGACAGAGGCCTAAGAAAGAGACCACACAGACCTTCCAGGCAAAATGATCATATTTCTTGGACTCTTTCTCCGGAGGTCTGTCTGCATCAGCGGAACTGCCTGTATGTCTGAACACAGAGGCAGTCAAGGTTCTCAGCTGAAGGGTGCTCTGTGAACCTCATTAGGGACCCCGTGGGCACCGTATACTTATGGGCCATCCGGGCAGACGGAGCTGGACAGGAGGCAGGGTGCTGCCAAAGTTAAAGGGCCAAACTAATGATGGCTTTGGCCACAGGAAAGGCTTCTGTCAGGCTATCCCCTCTCAAGGATATCTGAGACACGTTACTCTGCCTTTTTCTGGCTAGATTCCGGGGGCATCCCTGTGGACTCAGATGAGGCGGACAATGCCCTGAAAGGACAAAGCCTTCCTCAGTCACTAAATCACCAGCAGACTTGTAATCCCGTGGATGAGAATGGAGGCCAGTGTCATCCGAATACAGCAGTTGACCGCTCAGATCACCTTTGACCCACCTAGGGCGGTCAGGGGTGAGTGACTGAAAGACATCGGTGGAGCCCAGTGTCCAGCAGAGCTTCCTTAGAAGGAGCCCTTCCCATGGGTTGCTTAAGTGGTGGTTCCACCAGAATTTGTGGAGAAACCAGTTTAGGCCAAACCGGAAGGGGTTTAGCTAGCTCCACAGGTGGGGGAACCAACTTTATTGGTTCTTGAGGAGTCTGCTTCGGCCTAGGAGGTGAAAGCCAAGTAATGGCTGGAGTAGCAGCCGGGGTAGGCTTATACCCAGACAAAAATTAGCTGCTGCCACGAGGTCCTCATAGCGTCTACTGAATTTCCGCCAAAGCTTCTCATCTGAGGAGGATGAGGACGACTGGTGACGTCGCCTCTTTTTGTGGCATGTGCCTTCCTCGGCCTGTCCTGTCGGGGTCCCCCGAGACCTCGATCTAGATTGGGCAGGCCACCGGCCGCTCGGGAGATGCTGGTAAAACTGGAGACTTACAGGGGTCAGGGACCACTTGCTCGGTGGGTTTCCCAGTGGGCTGGGTCTCCTCATTGAGGAAGGAAAGGACCAGAGTCCAATTGAGGGAGTTGACCAGAGTCAGCAACAATGGGTTGATCAGGTAGAGAACAATCTCTACTTCAATCGAAACTTCGGTCGACTGGCCTGATGGCAGAGCCAAGAAGCCAGCAGCCAAAGAGGCAATCTCGACTGAGGTAGAAATGGCTGGCTCCTGGGACCAATATCTCTCCCAATCCCAAGAGACGGTCCCGGGTCCCTCTCCTGCTTACAGGACTGAGAGGAGTGTGTGCCCACAGGACTCTCACCCTTAGTCAGGAGAGAGTGGCACAACTCTGAAGGAACCCAAGAAAATGGAGCCCAAGTTAAGTGGAACAAAGAAGCCCCTAGAGGAAAATTCCACGGAGCAAGCTGCTTCCTCAAAGGCCTGCATGCGCTCCAACTGCCCAGCGGAAAACCGCGCGCGCGGAAACCCACCAGGCCTCCTTGGATTTCACCAGTGGGTTCCGTTTTTCGGGCCTGCCCAATTTAAGGTGTGCGAGATAGTCATCAAGGACTTTAGGCTGAAAACCAAGGCGGAACTCTCAAGTCATGGTGTCATGGCAGACACCAAGATAGATGCATGCAGTATGTGGGTCTGTACACGACATCTTCTGGCCGCACAGGCACAGTCGAAATCCGGGGGAAGGCTCGTCTTCCATAATCGAGAAGCAACAGATGCAATCGCTAACGCAAGTGAGTCAAATGTTCGGAATAAGAGAAGGTTGAGAAGCCAGGGCTTACAGAATGAGAGAGCACAAAGGAGGCAACCGGAATCTTCCAGCGGAAAAGAAGATCTGGCGTCATGGGACGGAGCTGAGGGTTATTCCACCCGGGTGGGTGGGAGAAGCCAGCTTAAAGACCTTCTGGCAGATTGGAAGGGACAGTGCCAAGAAGTGTGCATTAACACAGCCACATCCCTAGAACATGCAATAGCTATATTTTCAGCAGCCATGCAAGCAGATGTAGGGAGTGCAGGTTTGGATGGACCAGGAACCCTTTGTCCTGCGACAAGACCCAGACAGAGGTAGATGGACAGAACATCCAAGGATGTGTGGCACTCTCCACCCATAGTCCAACAGAACTCTATTACAGGAATATGGGGGGGAATGCATACAGGAATTCCCTTTCTATGAGAAGTAGAACACACCCTGCCAAAACACTCCAGGCCTGGGAATGAGCCAGCAGAAATGCGGTAGGTTTTGCTTCGTGTGGGTATGCAAAACGGTCCAGCTCTGAATGAGCCTATCTAGCGAAGGGGCAGTTCACTATGGAAGTCAGCAGTTCCCATTCATGACCCATCCACCAGGACCTGCTTAGCTGGTCTGCCAAGATATTTTGGAAACCAGGGAGACACACGTCCAATAGCTGAAGGCCATGAGAGTGCCCAGTACTATACTCTCAATGCCTCCCTCCATAAGGGATAGGAGTAAGTGTTCCCCATTTGGGCTGGTAGTATTGCCTAGGGGTTACAGTAATGAGCTATGAACGAACTTGCTACATCCAGCAGACCTGGGTTTGATTCCCACAACCTCCACTGGCATATTGTGCAACCCTGAGCAAGTCATTTAACCACCGCAGTGCTCCTGGTTCACCCCCAGAAAACAGACTTTTGTGCCTAGTGGGCCTTACCCAATTACCAAAAGAAAAAAAAAGGAAAAAGAAAAAATTTGATGATGTAATGCATCACACAGACGCTGTCCATCTGGATTAGTAGAGAACTGGGGGCAGAGATGATCTTGAAAAATCTGAAGGCTGTAGACACAGCTCTTATTTCCATGACATTTATATGCAACTCTGCTTCCACTTTGCTCTATGAATCCCTGTCTTCTGGTAAAGGGCAGAGAAGAGCACCTCAGTGGCCCGGAGCCAGAGGCATCCATGGGAAGGATCTGTACAGGAGCTGGTACAAGGAATGGAATGCCCTTTAAATAAGTGTTCATGATTCATTCACCATAACAAACGCTCTACAAAGAGGAGACATGATGAGACTAAGGGTCCACTGATGAATCCTCATATGAAGATGAGACAGTAGCAGTAATGAGGCCCAGGAGACTTAACCTTGTTATCCCAGAGACATGGCACCTGTATACCAAGTCACTGTGCCTGGCCAATCAGATTGTCTACCCTGTCCTGCGGCAGAAGACCACCCCTATGTATTGCAGTCTTTGGCACATTCACTGCAACCCACAAGTCAAAGCAATTGACATATCTGGGACGGGGTAACAGTGTTCCTGGAGCTGGACTTCAGGAGCCAGTCATCCAGATTGGGGAAAAACATACAGACCTTCCATACAAAGGGCTGCTGCAACTACTGCCAAGCATTTGGTAAAGACCCAAGGCACAGAAAACAAGTCAATGAGCCATACTGGGAACTGAGTGTGCCCTTTTCGACATAAAGTGGAGGTATTGTCTGCGAGATTTCCTAATCTTTACATGAAGGTACACAGCTTTCATTTACAGAGAACAAAGCCAGTCTCCCCCCCCCCGCAGAAAAGGAATCTGAGCTTACAGGGATACCATTCAAAACTCGATTCAACGTACAGGTTGAGATCTAACACAGGACGCAGATCCCCTGTCCATTTTGGGACTAGGAAGCCTCTGGAACAAAACCCTTTGTTTCTCTACTGAGGAGGAACCGGTTTATAATGCATGGTTTTTGGAATAAAGACTGAACTACTTCCTTCAGAAGGGACAAAAAGCCTGGAGGATAAAAGGAAGCAGGTGAGGATGATCTGGAGGAATTGTAACAGCTCCAGAGCATGCCTCCTGCAATTATCTCCTGAACCCTCTCATCTGTAATAATCTCCAGTCATTGTTTCAGATGCAGGGAGATCTTGCCCCCAAACTCACTTGCACTTACCCTGGGAAGCAACAGTTTAGCTGATGGTGGTAGAGAGAAGAGAAAGTCAGGCAGAACTAGTAGCAGTAGGGCCACCAGAACCACTGGACGCATGGGGTGGGGGTTGATGCCAGTCCATTCACAGAAGAAAGGGTCTTGAAAGAAAGTACAGTTATGCAAGAACTTACCGTAACAGCAGATCTTAGAGAGAGGCTCTTGCAGTATGTAATTACTTGTAGGACTGAGTCCCAAGCAATAAGAGTCTAAGGGACAGAAAAACATGGGAGACTGAAAGGCTAATAAACAGCCAAAAACTTTGGACAGGAGCCCTTAGAGTACTGCCAGTCTGAAACCAGCCCTGCGCCTAGAGGCAATGTCTAAACTGTAGTATTTAGTGAAAGTGTGGATTCAACTCCAAGTGACAGCTGCGCAAATCTCAGCAACTGACATTTCTGAAACAGGCTGTAGAGGCAGCCATGCCCCTGGCAGAATGTCCTTCAACTTGCCCCAGAAGGACTTTACCATAATTCTTGTAACAGAAATCGATGCAGTTAGCCAACCATTTGGAAAGGCACTGCTTGGACACTGCCACACCTTCTCTCTTTGGTGTGAAAGAAACTAAAAGTTGGTCCATTTTTCAGACATCTTTTGTCCTGTTAGTGTAATAACGTAAAACTCTAAAAATCTAATTTATGCAGAATTGCTTCCCTCTGATTTGTATGCTCAGTGTAATATACCGGCAGCTGAAGAGACTGATTCAAGGTAATCTCAGTGACAACTTCTGGAAGAAATTTAGGATTAGTGCGCAGAACCACCCGGTCTCAAAAAAAAAAAAACACCACATCAAATAAGGCTCCTTACACATCAGGGCCTGAGGCTCGGAAATCCTTCAAGCAAAGTAACAGCAACTAGAAAGAGCACTTTCCAGGACAAAAGGCGCATGTCAAGTACTTGCCGGTTCAAAAGGAGGCAAGGTTAATTTCTCCAAAATAAAGGTCAAGGTCCCACGGTGGAGCGGGATTACACTCCGGGGGTTTCAAATGCAGGATTCCTTTCAAGAAGGTTTTAGAAACCTCCAATTGAGCCAGAGTTTTGCCCTCCGATAAAATGTGGTAGGCAGAAATGGCCGCCAGATGCACTTCGGTGATGAACAGCTCAAGCCCAGGTCAGAAAGATGAAGATACTCCATGACCCAAGGAACAGGACATGATAAAGGATCCCAACCCTTCAGGGGTGGCCCAGATGGAGAAGCACTTCCATTTCATGGCGTATGTAGTCATCTGGTAGACTTTCTGGCCACTACCAAAACCCGAGCTACCCTAGTGGAAACTCCAAATCTGGAAGCAACTATATCTTGAGGAGCCATGCATGAAGATGAAGGTACTTCAGACCTGGATGGACTAGCATGCCCCCTTCCTGGGTCAGGAGATAGAGACAAATCAGTAGAGGAACCAGAGACTCCACTGCCAAACTGTTGAAGCAGTGGAAACCATATCTGTAGAGGACAAAAGGGAGTGATTAGAATCATTTGAGCTCCTCCTGTTTGCAGCTTGATCAACACTCTGTAAAACTGGAAAGGAAGGGAAGGCATACAGAAACCTCCCTGTCCAACAAAGCAACAGCGTGTCTTGCCAGAAAGCACCATGCACGGGATCGAGTGAGCAAAACTCTGGAAGTTTTGCATTTAATGGGGCTGTGAACAGATCCTCATCTGGACGACCCCAAAGGTCGAAGGTGTGATCTACTACTTCCTGCTTTAGCTCCCACTTGTGCGCTGTTACCCTAGTGTAGCTCAGACTGAGAGAACGGTCTGCACACCTGGAGAGTGAACTACCATGAGGCAAACCATGTGCAGGACAGCCCAATACCAGACCCGCATCGCTTTCCTGCATAGAGGATACGGGCAGGTGTCCCCCCATGTTGTTTGATTGGACCAAGAGTGTATCCTGTTGAAGCTTGTCCTGAAAAACCTGAAGAGCATACAGAACTGCTCTCATTTTGACCAAATTTATGTGCAAGTGTAGTTCCATAGGCGACCACAGACCCTGGGTCCTGTGACTGCAGAGATTGGCACCCAATCCCAGATGCGTCCGTGGTCAGGAGGGGCCTAGAAAGAAACTCCTTGGGTCAGATTGTTGGGGTTCTGCCACCACTGCAGATTCTTCTGCATTGGGTTGGAGACTAGGACACAGCTGTCTAAGTCGTCTGCCCTCTGGTCCCATTGAGACCAGAGTGTCCACTGCAAGATACGCATGTGAAGCCTGGCCAAGGGAACCATGGGGATAGCCACTGCCATGAGGTCAAGAAGGCAGAGGACCACCCTGGCCGAAGTACGTCTGTTGGAAGCTACCAGCTGGGCCTACCTCGGCAGAGTGTCTGCTCTGTCCGGGGGGGAGAGGAAAGAGAAAGGAAGGCCATACCCTGGACGGTGTCTAGGACCACCCCAATAAATTGCAGGTGCTGGGAAGGAGCGAGCTGTGATTTGGGGTAATTGATAGTAATACCCAAACACTTGAAAAGGATAGCGGACAGAGATGCCGCCAACCCCTCCCTTGATGGGGCTGCAAGAAGCCAATCGGTCAAGGTAGGGGAAAGATGTAGTGCCCATCTCCTTAGGGCTCCTGCCACAACTGAGACACTTGGTAAAAACCCACGGTGCTGAGGACAGGCCAAAGGGGAGGGCTTTGAACTGGTAATGCTCCCCTTGGAAAGAGAATATGAGGAATCTGCGGTGAGGTTGAAAAACTGGGATGTGCAGGTATGCATCCTGCATGTCCAGGACACAAAGTCACTGTCCTTTGGACAGGAAAGGCAGCAGGCTTTGGAGTGTCAGCATCCAAAACCGCTTGTATTCTATGAATAGGTTTATGGTGCTGAGGTTTAGTATCGGGCGGAGATCGCAGTCTTTTTTGGAACCAGAAAGAAGTGCGAGTAGAATACCTTCCCAATCTGGTCTGCCAGCACTGGCTCTACTGCTTTGGGGTATGTTGATCCTTATGCGGTAGCTGGACACCGCAAGAACCAACTTGTTTTTATGCAATTCTGTCAATGAGGTGGAAGACATATATGAAGATATGTAAACTGTATAGAGAAAAAACAGATACTCATCTGAAAATAGGCGATCAAACAACTGTGACGAACTTCAGAAGGCCTGTCGTGCACAGGTCGATGGTGGGAAAGAAATGGAGGGCGGATGAGGGGACCCTGCTAGCAAATGTTTCCGTGTGGTCCTGACACCAGGGGGCACAGTCCTACAATTACCTACAGCAAGAGCCCTCTCGAAGTAAGAGCTCCTAAAACTCAAGGTGGACAAAGCAATGGGGCCTGACGCGATTCACCCCAGAATTCTAAAAGAACTAAGGGGAGACCTAGTGACACCACTGGCTACCCTTTTTAACAAATCATGGGAGGATGGTGTGGTACCAGAGGACTGGAGGAGGGCAGATGCATCTCCCCTTTACAAAAGTGGGAGCAAGGCAGAGGCAGGAAACTACAGACCTGTTAATTTGACCTCAGTGGTAGGGAAAATGATGGAATCACTTTTGAAAGAAAGAATTGTTGAGTACCTAGAGGCCAGCGGGGCACAGGACCCAAGGCAGCATGGATTCACAGCGGGAAAGTCATGTCAGACGAATCTAATAGATTTGACTGGGGACCAAAGTAGTAGACCAGGGAGAGGCTGTGGATATGGCCTACCTAGACTTTAGCAAGGCATTCGACAGTCCCACACAAAAGATTAACAAACAAGTTAGCCAGCCTGGGAGTGGGTCCCAGGATGGTAGCCTGGGTAACAAACTGGCTGGACAACAGGACGCAGAGGGTAATAGTAAATAGAATACACTCTGAAGAAAGGGTGGTTACTAGTGAGGTACCACAGGGTTCAGTACTGAGACTGGTCCTCTTTAATGTCTTTATAGCAGACACTGTGGAGGAGCTGGAAGAAAAAAGTATGCCACTTTGCAGACACAAAGATCTGCAATAGGGTTGATACACAAGGGTGTGTGTGGAAAGGATGAGAAGGGACTTCGCAAGGTTGGAGGAATGGTCAAAAGTATGGCAGCTTAGATTCAATGCAAAAAGAGTGCAAGGCAATGACCTGGGAAACAAAAACTGTGGGGGTGCTAACAACAATGACTACCCCCAGGTCCCTTTCCATATCAGAAGACCTTAAGGTAAGCAAGCAATAGGCAGTAAGCAGGGCTGAGGGGATACTGGGATGCATAGGGAGAGGCATCACCAGTAGAAAACAGGAAGTTATCCCTCTGTACAGTTGGTGAGACCCCATCTGGAGTATTGCGTGCAGTTCTGGAGACCCCATCTCTGCAAGGACAGACTGGATGGAGGCAGTCCAGAGGAGGGCAATTAAAACGGTGCAGGGTCTGCAACAGAAGCCATACGAAGAGAGACTAAGAGAGCTTAATATGTATACCCTTGAGGAAGGGGGGGAGAGAACATGACAGAAACTTTCAAGTTCCTCAAGGTAATTAGCAAAGTCCAAGAGGGGAGCATCTTTCAGAAAGATGTGCAAGAACAAGGGGGAACAACCTGAAGATAGAGGGGGAAACGGCTCGGGGACAACCTGAGGAAGTATTTTTTCACAGAGGGTGGTGTACACATGGAACAGCCTTCCTGAGGAGGTCGTGTGGTCAAAAAACAGTGGGGGAATTCAAGAATGCATGGGACAGACATAATGTAATTATAGTGGGGGTAGGAGGAAGTAGACTGTTAACTAGAATCTGCAACTTATCCAATAGGTAGGGAAATGGGCAGACCAGGTGGGCCAAGCGGTCCTTGTCTGCCACCAAAGTCTATGTTTCTAGGTAACCAATCCCTTTGGGTGCTTTTGTATAGGCAGTAGGAAGAAGGGTGCCGCCTCCTTTACCATGGCCTTGCCAACGGTAGGCACAGCTACCTTGCATAACAGGCAGACAAAAGGAGTCCTGTTCACAACCTCTACAAGGAGTGGGATACAGGGACTTCAGACTTGGAGTGTCATTTCTACAGTCTGAAAAGCCACATAGTGCCTCCTCAGCATCATAGCCAGTTTTGCCTCTTTAAAAGGAGCATTCAAACCCTGCCTGTTGCACATCATTGCAAAGCCAGCCTCTAAGCCAAGAATATCTCCTCATGCAAATACCAGAAAGCAGCAGCCCTGGCAGAAGCATCAGCGACATCATAAGCAGAGTGCAGCAAATGTTTGCCAACCTCTCCACCAATAGATAATGTTTTAAGCAAATCATTCTTGCCAGAGTCATCAGGCAAAGCCTGAGCAGCAGTATGAGCAGCCTTCCAGAAGCTGTTCTGATATCTGAACATGTGGGCCTGGTAGATTGCAGTCCTAAGGCCCAATGATGCAGAAGCATGAGTACACTTGCCCATTACATCCATCCTCCAAGATTCTTTATCAGGAGGTGAATTACTCCTATTTCTAGGGGCCCCAGACCCATCATGTGCAGCCATGATTACCACAGAGTCAGTTTCTGGCTCATTAGCCTAAGGATTAGCCGATGGTGCAGGACGCTGCTCATCAGCCTTTCTAGGAACTGCAGGCAGTGAGTTTGGCCAGTACCATGCAGCAAAGGTAGCATCCTTCAAGGTAGGATATATAGGTGGCATCACAAAAGGAAGATGAGCAGGGCACCTCCAAAAATTCCATACAATTCCTTTTTGAGGAATCTTCCTCTTCCACAGCAAAGCCCATGACAGACTGCATTTGCTGTATCATGGCTTGGAAAGTTGGGTCCTCAGGACGAGATCTCTGGGTATAAACCACCTAGTCCTAACTACAGGATAAGAGGGCAGAACTAGAGAGGTGCCAGAAATTGTTCTCCCTCATATTCTTCTAAATCCATAAGGTCAGGATTATATTCTACTTTGTTGAGTCGGCACAGTTGTTGGCAGTCACAGAACAGACTGACAATACTGGCTCAGAGGGAAGAATCAGATGCCCTAGTGGAACCACTCAACCCCCCCCCCCAGAAGGCCCTGTTGGTGGAATAACTTCCTGCATTTGTAAGCCTGACAGAATGCATCGTATTATTTTTGAGAATGACGCCAGCACAGCCTGAGTCAACAGCACCTTGTAAAGGAGTGAGGACTACCTGCATTGACTAGCCATGGCATCATACTATCCACAGCAGGTATAGCAGCACTTAAGCCAAGCCTCAACCTTGGTGTCTCAATGAGAGTCAAGATGGCTGTAGTAGATGCCACTGGAGCAGGTGTAGATGAGGACATCTCTTCTCTCAAGAGCAACCGGGACTTTGCTGGTGAGCAGACTTCTTTTGTTCTGTGTCTGTGCTTATATCCAGATGAAGAGAAGCCTGTGACGACAACCATTCCTCATCTTGGTCTTTAGACTTTGCACACTTTGACTGAGAGGGAGACAGATTTTGAGCCCTGTTCCTTCTTAACGTCTTGAGTAGAAGGAAATTTTCTACAGCATTCTTATAGCCACACCTCAGACTGGTTTTAAGCTCTGGTAAATCTCACAAGTCCTCTGAGACCGGCTCAGACAGCATACAAACTGCATGTCTTTATAAATTTTACCTCCGCACTTACAATACTGAAATAAAGGGTCTTTCAACTTTGGAGGCATACAGAGACGAGGTAAAACACCAGGTAAAATAAAATGGCAATGGCTAGGTTGATGGTATTTCCGACAGGAGGTCCGAAGAGGATGACTGATGGTGGGAAAAGAACTGAGAAGTGGTGGGGCCACCCATGTTTATATACATGTAAATGATGCATCTCATTGTGGGTGGCCCCAGACTATCAAAAGTTTCCATGTGGCCCTAACACTAACAGCTTATAGTTCCAAAGATGTGGCCTAATGGAGGAGATATCCTTGAAGACTTGTAAAAACAAGTTGCTGTATGTGTGGCTAAGGCCACATTCAATTCCATGTTGGCCAATTATGTCTACCACTGCATTTTGTTACAATTTACCCAGGATAGGCCAGCTGAGAGGACACCTCATTTTCAGCGGGGTCCTCCATCTACCCATTTCCCTAGCTAGGTGAACTAGAGGAGTGAGTTTTAGAGACTTGCCCAGGGTTACGAAGCAAGTATTTGGTTCTAACGAGGTTTGAACCTGCAATGTTTTCAGTTCCCAAGCCGGTGCTCCAACCACTACACCACAATGCCTCTAGTTATGCAGAGTAAGAGTGATCCTTTAAAAGCAGAAATGTTACTGTAGAGTTAATCATATCCTTGTGAACCCCATTAACAATAGTGGTCCTACTGTGACTGCAGTCCATGCAGTATAGACACTGCATATAGAAAGATAAAAACTCACCTTTTTGCCCAGTTGCTGTTTTCTTGGGCAGTGGCACAGTGTTCTCACCACTAGGGAGAGCGGAGTTTGCACTGCTTGATGGGGATGGCTTCTTGATTTTGAAAGCTGCTGGGGCTCTGGCTGATGCGGTTTTGGCTGCTGATGATGCAGATGCTGGGGGTTTGCTGGTGCTGGCTGCTGAACCCACATTTCTGAAAAACAAAAAACTTCCCTTTAGAAACCCTGCAGATTTTTTTCTGTCAAGGTTTAAAAATCAGGGGAATAGATTTACAAATGGATGAACACTTCAAAGTTCCCCCAATCTCCAACCACTAAACTCAATGTATTTAATACCCCCAAAATCTGTTAGCCTAGATGGCATTTGGGCATTCTCTCCACCAAAGCCAAGCATAGTAGGGTATGATTGGTTAGCCACAATTGGCAAGGCAGAATAAATCACCCTATACTCTAATCAAAAAGTCAGACAGTCTTTCTTACAAGCCACTTAGGACCCAATGTACTACCCCCTGTTGGGCTTCCTTAAGGCAACAGTGGTCTGTGAGAATCACTAGGGTCCATTCCTTTATTCAAATTCATTTATTTAGTCTGTTTACACAGTTACATGACCCAGGGCCTCCCAATTACCAGTCCAGTAGAGTTCCCCAAGGGCTCCTTCACATACTCAGCTTTCATATTGTAGTTTAGAGCTCAGGAGTCTGGTGAATGTGAAAGACTACCATTTCCCTGAGGAATCCCCACCAAGGTGAAACAACTGGTCCTAGGTGGCTTGCAAATAAAAAAGAAAAAAATAGTTTACCCATTATGGTTTACGAGTGGGTGGTGGATGCATCTTTCCTAGTCCCAGATTTTGCCACTCGAATTCAGCCTCATGCCCTACAAACACTTAGGTCTCCTGTAAGACAGAGGACTTACCTGCCTTTTTTTTTTTTTTTTTTTTAAACTCCAGTTTTAGATATTTGCACAGATACAACCCTTATAATCAGTTTACAGTGTTAGTCTGAACAGCAAGACATGGGAGCAGTATACTACAGCAGTTTTACCGTTGATACTTCCTCTCTTTCATTTTTATGTTTGCTTGCACACATGTGTAAGAAACATAGTGCCATCATCGGAGATTTTGGAGGTGTGTCACCTCCTCCTCCAATTCAGGCAGTGTGCTGGCAGGTGCGGCCCCTGTAAGCCAATGCATTTTGGAGCTGTCTATGACACGCTCCAAATGCAGTGGCACTACAGCTGAAAGGGGAGCTACGCTTTGGAGTGAGCAGCGGCCAAGAAGCTGCTCACGCCAAGCAGCTTCCCCCAGCCGCAGGCGCGGCGCGCTTCTGCACGCAGTGTATAGCCGACGGGTGCCCAATCCCTCGCCGGCTGAGCTGCAAGCCGCATCTGTCTCCCTCCCCCAGTAGTTGATGCCACGCTGGGAGACCACCACAGCGTGGCAATCAGTTATTTTGCCGACAGGTGCCCAATCCCCGCCGGCTGAATGCGCCTCAAAGTCCTTGTGCCATGCTGGGAGCCCACCCAGCGTGGCAAATGGTCCCGCCGATGTTTTGTTTTTTTTTTTTTGCCGACGGGTGCCTAATCTCGCCGGCTGAACGCCCAAAGTGTGCCTTGTGCCACGCTGGGAGCCTCACCCCAGCGTGGCAAACGGTCCCATCAAGTCTTTTTTATCTGTAAGAAAAACGGTCCAGCCAGTGCGCCCCGACCCTCCCACAACCCGCACTCACCCACTGCGCACTCCAGCCTCCCCCCTACCCTATACTTACTTCTGACTCTGACGTGATGATCTTCGTGGACCTGGAAATACGCCTGCACTCTTCAAAGCCGACCGCGAACTGAGGAAATGCCGTAAGCTGTATAATGGGCTAGATGGGGGTTTCAACTTTATTGCATATCTCAGCCATTTTGAAGTGATTAATTAACATGGGGTTTGGGACTCTTATCGATGATTATTGTCATGGCAGACTGGTTCGGCTGGTGATTTCAAGCAGTGACCGCGTAAATCACCCTTCGGCCTGAATACCGCCATGACAGTGACATCATTCATGAGAAGGGGCCCAAAACCCCCATGTTGAAAATTTGGTGCCAAAATTCCAAAAAATGACTGTAACGAGCGTGCGTTGCGCAGTTCCTACGCAGGCTCGTAAGTTCGCGAAATTTCAATATTTTCACTCCAGATTTTCCACATTGCCATATCACCACACCTTCTTATGAGCAGTACAGCTGTCATTTTTCACATCTCACCCAAAATGTGTTTCCACCCATGTAGCGCAGAATGGCGCAGTCAGTTTGCGAAATCAATGTACGGGACAAATTAAGAAAATCACAGTGACACTGTTCATGAGCAGAGGTCTTGAAATGGCTATGTTGAAAATTTGGTGAAAAAATTCCTAAAAATGACTGTTTTACAAGCGTGCGTTGTGCAGTTCCTACGCACGCTCATAGGTTTGCGAATTTTCAATATTTCCACTCCAGATTTTCAACATTGCCATTTTACCACACCTTCTTATGAGTAGTACAGCTGTCATTTTTCACATCTCACCCAAAGCGTGTTTCCGCCCATGTAGCGCTGGTAATGGCGAGTCATTGTCTTGAACTCGAATGATGGGACACATTAAGAAAATCACAGTTACACTGTTCATGAGCAGAGGTCTTAAAATGGCTATGTTGAAAATTTCAGACAAAAGTCCATAAAATGACTGTGTTACGAGTGAGCATTGTGCAGTTTCACGCATCCTCGTTAGTTCATGACTTTGTAATATTTTCAGTCCAGATTTTCACTAGTGGCATTTTTCAACACTTCCTTATGAACAGTACAGCTGCCATTTTCACAACATGGCTCAAGTGTGTTTTCACACTTTCAGTGCAGAGATGCGTGGTCGCTGTGGGAAATCATTGTTCGGCACAGATAAAGAAAATCACAGTGACACTGTTCATGATCGGAGGCACCAAAATGCCCGAGTTGACAATCTGCTATAAAAAATCCCCAGCCTAATTATATAACGGGTGTGCGTTGCACAATTTCTATGTACGCTCGTGTCTTCACCATTTTTTTTTTTTTTTTTTTTTAAATATTTTTACTACACATTTGCAACATAGCCATTTTTACACCTCCCCATGAAAGAGTACAGCTGTCATTTTTTACATCCTGTTTGGAATATTTTTGCACCTGTGGTGCTAAATCCCGTAGTCACTGTGCATAAGCAGCTTTTGGCTACCAAACTGATATTCCCCTGTTCATGAGGTGGGGTCACAAAACAAACATGTTGAAAATTTGAGTTAACATACCAACGAATGCCTGAGGTATTAGGCTTTTCAACTAAATCGCCCAACCCTATAGAGAATGACAGGAATCAGGGTGTGACTTGGGATTCTTGCCTGTGATGCTCATACCATTCCACGCCCGCAGTCACTGAGAGGCATCGGTATGCCTTGACTCTTCGGCCCCAAACTTCACCCCATTCTCCTATATCGCACCCATCTCACCGTATATCCTAATGAAATGGGGTGCGCATAAGGGCCAAAGACCCCAAGGAACACGTGACACTTGTCAGTCTCTGCAGAGTGGGGTGTGGTGAAATGGTGTGGCCGTTATGCCTGATGACCCAAACGCACACCCCAATGCCTGTCACTCTCTGCAGGGTGGTGGTGGGGTTGGCTTCAGTTCAATACTTCACTGCCATTCCTATTACGCAGCTCTGTAACTTCTACACTACCACTGCCAATGCCAGCAAGCAAACATTCGGCATTGACAAATGCTTGTTCTGTCTAGGTCTTAACGAACGTCTGTGCAGAACCAGAATACACTCAAATGTCCCAGACTCTTCAGCTCTGGAGCTTGGCATTTCTGCCCATCAGTTCAGCTTGTCAGTCATCCAGTTCTCTGTTCATTGCTACTCATTTCTAAATACAGATTACAATTAAAATGTTTGAACTAATAAAACATGAATTTTAAAATTAATTTTAACTGTTTGCTGGTTATTTATAAATACAGGTTACTCAACTGAAACAGGAGTTCTAGGAGTGGTCTATGTTGTTCATCCACACTGTCTGGCAGGTTCCTTGCCACTTTAAATTTTGCTGGGAGGTATTCAAGCTGGCTCCTCCCACCCACCCAGGTGGTAAAACCCTCAGCTCTGCCCCATGATGCCAGATCTAGCCCGCTGGAAGCCAGGTTGTGCAAAGCCGGGGAGGTCAGGTGGGTCATGTGGATGAAAAACATACCACTCCTACAACTCCTGTTACAGGCAAGTAACCTGTATTTCTAGGGATGTGGATATGTTGTTCAATCCACACTGTCAGGCAGACTCCTAGCAGTTCTCCGGTAGGAGGGAGGCAAGGCATGCACCTCCTACTTAGGAAAAAAAAAAAAAAGGACTGGAGAACTGAGGTCCCAAAACCAGCATCCCGGCGTGACTCAAGGTCAGTGTGGTAATGGGAAATAAAGGTGTGTGGTGACTTCCAGGTAGCAGCCCTGCAGATTTCCTGGATAGGGACGTCCCTAGAAGCAGCCACTGAAGCAGCGGTATGGCGGGTAGAATGAGCTCTTATCCCTCTGGGAGGCTTCATGCCTGCCAAACTATAGCAGACATCTATGCAGGAGATGACCCACCTGCTTATCGTCCACTTGGCTGCAGGTCTGCCAGGTGCGGTTTCAGCATAGGTGACAAAACAGCTGACGAAACTCTCCCCGAACTTCACCCGTTCGCTCCTTATAAGTGAGCACTCTTCTAGGGTCCAGAGTATGGAACCTATATTCGGCCTCAGAGGTGTGATTGGGGTAGAACACCGGCAGAGTTAACACCCGGATAAGGTGAAACTCAAACACCACCTTCGGAAGAAATTTCGGCTGGGACACATGACAACCATGTCCCTGTGGAAGACCAGATAAGGAGACTTGATGGAAAGCGCCTGGAGCTCTCCCACCCTTCTGGCTGACGTTATAGCCACCAAGAAGGCGGTCTTCCATGACAGGTGGGAAATACCGCACCTGTGCATCGGTTCAAATGGCTTGCCCATGAGCTTAGCCAATACCAGCAGTAGATCCCACGGAGGTGGAGGCTCTTGCACTGGAGGAGATATGTGATCAATATCTTTGAAAAATCGCCCGACCACCTTCTGTGCCACCAACTGCTTGCTGGCCTGCACCCGATAAGCGGAGATGGCTGCCATGTGCACCTTAAGGGTAGCCTACTGAAGCCCTAGCTGAGAAAGGGACCACAGGTAGTCCAGAATGCTAGCCAAGGAATAGGAAGAAGGGTCCAACCCCTTGTCCTGACACCAAATGGAGAATCTCTTCCATTTGAAGGTATAGCATTTGCTGGTTGATTCCTTACGGGACGCCTCAACAATGTTGAGAACCTTGTCGGAAAGACCCAAGGTCTGGAACTCTAGTCGCTCAGGAACCAGGCCGTTGGGTGCAGAGATTGAAGGTCCAGATGGAGTACCTTCCCCTTCTTAACCGAGATCAGGTCCGGGCGGGCTGGAAGCCACCTCAGGAGCCTCGAGCTGAGGCTGAAGAGATCTGGATACCAGAACTGGCGGGGCCAGTCTGGCGCCACCAGAATCACATGTGTCTTGTCCCTCTTCACCTTGAGAAGCACCTTGTGGATCGAGGGAAGGCGTAGAAGAGGCCCGGGGTCCACTGCCTCGAAGGCATCCCCCTGCAGCGAGCCCTGCTGGGGGGGGCGGCGTGAAATAGCCTCAGCTTTGCATCCTCCCTGGAGGCAAACAGGTCTACCTGAGGGGTGCTCCAATGGCAGAACAGATCTTGTACTACCTATCCTGCTGAGGGCATCAGCCAGACTGTTGAAGGCTCCCACCACGTGGATGGCTAGGAGATCCGCCTCCAGGCTGATCACCAGGCTGATCACGAGAGACCAAATGCGGAGAGCCTCCTTGCACAGAGGCAAGGACTGTGTCCCCGCCCTGACAGTTGAGGTAGTACATGGTCGTGGTGTTGTCCGTCTGGACCTGGACCACGTGACCCTGTACAAACAGAGCACAGGCAGTGAGGGCTAGTCTGACCACTTGAAGCTCCAGCAGGTTGATGTGGCATTGAGACTCCTGATGGGGACCAGAGGCCATGGGCCCTGAACTCCCCCAGATGGGCACCCCAACCCATCAGAGGGGCGGTCATTAACATGACCATCTGCTTGGGGCGGACAAACTGGATACCCTCCTGCAGATGAGCCGGGACGAGCCACCACTGCAGGCCGTCCCACATCTTCTGGGTCACAGTCACCAGCTGGTCCAGAGGACCGGAGCACTGTGACAACTGGCTGGCCAGTTCCCATTGCAGGGGATGCATATGCCAGCAGGCCCAAAGGACCACTCTGGTGCAGGCCGCCATGAGGCCCAGAAGGCACAGGAAGTCCCTGGCAGGGCATAACTGCCCAACCAGAAATGACTGGGCAAAGGAGAAAAGGACCTCGGCCCTGTCTGCCGGGAGCCAGGCTCTGGCTTGAAGACAGTCTAGCTCTGCCCCGATGAACTGAATCACCTACGAAGGCACGAGTTCCGATTTGGCCTCGCTGATGAGGAGGCCAATCTGAGAGCAGACCTGGAGGGCCAGATCCCTGGACCGCTCCACCTACAACCTGGAGGGGGCTGCAATCAGCCAATCGTCCAGGTAAGGGTACACCCGGACCCCTCTGCACCGCAGGAATGCTGTCACCACTGCCATGCATTTGGTGAAGACCCTGGGAGCTGGAGAGAGGCCAAAGGGCATGGCCCGGAACTCAAAGGGATCCCTCTGCTCTGAAGCAGAGGAAATCGCTGGTGAGACTGATGGATTGGGACGTGAAAGAACGCGTCCTGAAGGTCCAGAGAACAGAACCACATACCTCATTCCAAGGATGGAATAATCCGAGCCAGAGTGACCATCCTGAAGGTGCACGACCGTAGGAACTTGTTCAGGTCATGCAGGTAGAGAATGGGGCGCCAGTCCCCCATCCGTTTTGGGACCAGGAAGTACCTTGACACAAACCCTGGGTCTAGAGGAGGGTCCGCCACCTCTATGATCACCTCTTTCTGGAGGAGCAAGGCAATGTCGGCTCGATGAGCCGACAGAGGCTGCAGAACCTGTTGCCCCCTCCCGTGGGGTGACTGCTCGATAGGGAGGGAACTGCTCGAATTCCAGAGGCAGACCCCTGCCTACCACTTCTAGCACCCAGTGGTCCGTGGTGATAGCGGACCAGGCGGAAAAGTGGTGGAGCCGTCGGGGGAACCCAGGGAGGAGTGACGAGGTTGGGGGCGACACCTCTCAACCAGTCACTGGGCAGGCTTGGAGGAAGGGCCCACTGAGGGACCTCCTGGACCCTTGCCTCCAGGCTTCCTACTGGAGGAAGCAGCAGGCTTGGCCTTAGGGCACCAAATGTGTGCCTGCTGGCCCTGGTGCTGCTGGGCCGGACGTGCCGCAGGGGTGAAAGGGCTTACGCTGCTGCTGGCGGCCTTTGTCCTTCTGGGCAGACCTGACCAAGTCCAAGGTGGCATTGGACTTCTCGATCCTCTGGAAATGGCCTTCCACCCCTGGCCCGAACAAGTCAGTGCCCAGGAATGGAACGTCTGCCAGCTTGTGCTGGGTATCCGCCATGAAGGTGGAGACCCGCAGCCAAGCTCTGCGGCGCATGGCCACTGCGGCCGCTACTGTTTGGACACAAGAATCACCAATGTCCAACGAAGTTTGAAGCCATTTTGCCACCGCCCTTTCCTGATCCCGCACCTGCTTGACCATCATCTGAAGGTCAGTTGAGAGAGGAGGAATCACCTCATTCAGGGAGCCCATAAGGGTGTGTGAGAAGTGTGCCATCAGAAATGTCGAGCTAGCCTGACGGAAACCTTCTGCCCCGAGTAATCCAACTTTTTGGATTCCTTATCGGGTGGTTTGTCCATATCCTGAGCATTCCCGGAACACCGGAAGATGCCATCGGTCATTAACCCCTCTGCAGAGGGGTGCTCAGAGAAACCGGAGAGTGAACCGGTAGGGACCGTGTACTTGAGAGCAATCCTGGCCGAAGGTGTGGGACAAGATGCTGGCCACTCCCAGAACTCCAGGACCGGGCCAACAATGGCTTCGGCCACCGGAAAGGCCTCTGTAGGGGAATCCCCTCGGTCCAGTATCTCCATAAGGGGATACTTGGCCCATTTTCAAACGGGTTCAAGCTGCATCCCAGTGGATTCTGCGATGAGCTGAAGTAAACCCAAAAACGAGGATGGGCTCTCGTCCACCGACTGGCCCCTGCAAACTCCAGGTCAAGTGGCCTGGAGAACAGACAGGAGTCATTGTCAGACTCAGAGGAGTCTGCAAACAGCTGCCAAGCACCTGAGTCACCCTCCCACTGCAGAGGTCAATCAGGAGTGAGGGTGACAGACAACCTATGGGGTCAAGCCCTGACCCGACCAAGAATCCTTAGTCGGGGCCCCAATCTTCGGTTGTGGAGGCGGGGGTTCCACCACAATAGGAGGAGCAGCCGGTTTTGGCCAAACTGGCGCTGGGGTCAGCTCCTTCATCACCATGAGGGTGACAGCCACTTAATGGCCGGAGAAGGAGACAGAGTTGGCTTGTTACCGGTCAATAAAAGTTGCTGCCACATCAAATCCTCGTAGCGCAGACGCAACTTGCACCGGAGCCTATCCTCTGAAGAGTACAATGAGGATGAGTGGTGACGCCACTTTCCATGGTACAGAGACCATCAGCGGGAATCGACTGGACCTGGAAGAGGACCGAGACCTTTGGGGATTCTGAGGTGGGTCAGAGGGGACGGGGGAAACCCGCCCCTCCTTCAGTTCGGGGATCTTGATGGGGGACTTCGGCAGAGGAGGCACAGGCAAGTCCTCGGTAACCACCGGGGGAAACCGGTGAAGAAGGGTTGTTGGCTTCTCCAGTCGACAAACCGTCCAACGGGTCGAGAAAAATCTCGACTGTCGATGGAGGTCTCAGCTGGTTGACCTGACAGGGACACCATGAAGCCAGCAGCCGCAAAGTAGAGAGTCCACGGTCCAGTGAAGGGGATCTCTCCTGCTCCCATGAGCGTCGATGGTGGGACTTACCTTTAGAGTCCTTCTTGGACCGACTGGAATGTCCCGAAGGCCCTTCTCCCTTGGTGGAGAGGGACTGGCAAAGCTCCTTAAAAGAAGCCAAGTAGGAGGAGCCCAAGGAGAGTGGGATAAATGCCACGGCCGAGGAAGAAGATGCAGCCTGGACCACCTCCTCCGAGGGCGATCTGCTCCAACTGCTCCTCGGAGCCCACCACCGTGGACACCGTCAAATAGGCCTCCTTAGACTTGACTGGCAGGTACCATTTTGGGGCACCCAAGAAGTAGTCTGGCAGCGTGGTCCTCCAAGCCCGAAGCAGAGAAGGACTTGCACAATTCGCAGGCCTGTGAATCATGGCCAAGCCCTAGGCAGTAGACTCGCATGGAGTGCGGATCGGTCCGGGACATCATCTGCCCATAAGAGCACCGACAGAAGCAGAGAGTCAATTTTTCCATCACAGCTGCGAGGGAAGACGAAGACCGTAGTCTTGTAAATTTTAAAATTAGTTTCGGGAAATCTGAAGAGTGTGAATCCAGCCTAAAACGCAGAGTGCCAAGGAGGGAACCTGAGCTTCCAAGCGGTAAGGAAGATCTAATGTCATGGGGCGGAGCAGAGGGTTTTACCACCCGGGTGGGTGGGAGGAGCCAGCTTGAAGACCTTCTGGCAAGATTTAAAGTGGCAAGGAACCTGCTAGACAGTGTGGACTGAACATATCCACGTCCCTAGAAATTATGCTTTAAAGAAGGAATAAAGAAAAAGCATACCTTAGTTTTTATTTCTCCATCTTTATTAAAAACACAAAGTACACGGCTGTGAGACAGGAAGATTTCATCTTGCCAGTTAAGAAGCGAAGGCCTGCTGGGATATTACCGAAACATGCTCCAATTCTCCCATTAGGTATATGAATGGTAATTATGTCCCATTAAATGTATCCCTTTGCAGGCGTAGCTCTGCCGTAATTCTCTCAACCCTTTCTATTTCTTTAATATTAATCAGCCCATTCCTTCAAGGTAGGAGGATCAGGGTTCAACCACTGTCTCGTCATGGCTTTACTTGCAGCCACTAATAGGATCCCCACAAAGAACTTGTCTCTGTTAGATATTCTCTTCTTGAGGAATACTCCAGGATCCAGGAAAAGTGAGGGGTTATTGCTTCCAATCATACAGTTATATTTTACAGTTACCTCAGCCCAGAAGGAATGTAGTCTTGGACAATCCCAATATATATCAGTGTGTACCTGCCTTCCCACAATTTCTCCAGCAAAGTTCCTAATACGTTGAATTGTAATGTTTAGTTCTGGTTGGCATGTTAAAGTACCTACTGACAAGTTTCCAACAAAACTCCCTCCATACACTAGAGGCCGATGTTCTAAAGACTCCCTCCCACACATTACCGTCCCTGCTAGTAGAGATGTATCCTGACCTCTTGCTCCCATGCTACTTGACATTTGGCTTGGGGTTCATTTATGGTAACTAGAGTGCGATTCCTCAAGGTTACCTGCTGCATTTTAAAATCATCTCTTCTATGGGATGGGGATTTTATTGAACTTTTTCAAGATTATGATCTTCTTGTAAAAAGATCACCAGAAAGTACCTAAAAAAATGGGTGGGACAGTTTGTACTCATGCATAGTTTCCTGAAAAGATTTCACTCCATTTTGTGTCAAATTGTTAAAATAAGTTGGGCCCAGGAGTCTCCATCTGGTAAAGGAGCAGTCTAACCTTGGGGGAGTGAAAAGAGCACATGATATGATCTCCGACCTATTGGAGAGTGAATGCCCTAGGCCCCGGTCTGTTTTGACCCTACCCCAAACTTTATACAATTGCTCTTGCCAGGGATTGCATGACTTGTATTTCTTTAGCTTATCTGGTGCTTCAGTAAAGTCTATTACTGGCATAGTGCCTAGATCAACTACCGATTTCCATGTCTGTCCAGACGTGCTGTACCTCCCTCAAGTGATAATCCACTCAGGGTGCCAGCTAAGCCATCAGATAGTAGGCCTTCAGCTTGGGCAAACCCAGGCCTCCTCGTATCCTGGGACAGAGCAGGGTGTTCCAAGCTATTCTAGCCCCCTGTCCTCCCCATATAAAGCAGTGTAGGGCTGCGTTGAATTTTTTCCATTCTGACTTTGGGATACTTAATGGGAGAGAACTAAATAAGAAGCAGGGAAGAGCATTCATGCGAATGGTTTCTAGTCGACCCATTAAAGTCAGAGGCAGCATTTCCCATCGTTTCAGATCTGTGAAAACTGCTCAGAAGTTTCCCGTAATTTGACTGGTAGAGGTGTTTTAGATCAAGGGGAAATATGGATACCCAAATATCTGATGCTTGTCGTTACCCATTTAAAGGGAAGTAGTTGAATTAATGCCAGTGTGCACGGGCCGCTCTCCAGCAAAATTTCCATCTTGTCATTATTAATTTTGAAGCCTGAAATCTAGCTATATGTGCAAAGTATTTGAGCGAGAATTGGGTAGGACTGCATCTTTTTTTTTTTTTAAAATACATCACAGAATCGTCAGCGTAAAGGGAAATTCTAGTCCCCCCCACCTTTATTCCGGGTGGAAGCGTATTAGTTCTGCTAAGGGATCAACACGGTGAGCAAACGGGGAGAAAGGGCTAACCCTGCCGGGTCCCTCTCTGGATGATCAGAGAACTGGATGTTGTCCCATATACTCTTACCTCAGCTTGCGGTTTAAAACTGAGTGCCTTGATCCAAGTTAAGAATGGAGCCCCAAATCTGAATTTATCTAGGACCACTTCTAGGCAAACACCTTTTTGGTATCAATGGCAGTTGCTATTTGTTGTTCATTAGCTTGTTTCCCCAAATGTAAGATATTTAAAGCATAGTCATATATTTGTCCTGGAGATTGTGATGAGGGACAAATTCAGCTTGGTCTGGATGTACCAAGTTGGGTAGAAACCTCTTAACTATTAATTAGTATTTTGGTGAAGATTTTTGAGTCAACATTTAATAATGAGGTCGGGTGATAGGAAGAGCAGGTTTCAGGTGGTTTACCCTCCTTTAGAATCACTGTGATGGACTCTCTTCAGGAGTGAGGAAAATCCCCTTTCTCACTACACGAAAGTTAAAAACCATCAGCCAAAATAGGACTCAGCGAGGTGGAAAAGACCTGGTAAAACTCTGCGTTGAAGCAGTCAGGCTCTGGAGATTTGCCATTTTTTTTTAGGTCTTTGATAGTTTGGGCTATTTCATATAGAGTGATCAGGGCTTCTAGAGATAATTTATCTTCCGACAATTTTGGGAGGTGTAGCTTATCTAAAAATTCCTTGTTTATTTCAGTTACCGGAGCCTTGTCCCTCTAGTGTGTATAGGGTTGCATAATAGGTTTTAAAAGGTGTCTGCCATTTGTTTGGGCATGTAATGGTTGTTTGATTCCCTACTTCAGTCTGTATATTTTAACTTCTCTCCCCACCTGGGACTTACGCAACTGGAAGGCAAGAAGCCTGCCAGCCCGGTATATCTAAGTTTACCTTCTACCAGTCTATCCAGCAGGTCCTGGAGTTCCTTTCTAACCTCTACTACTCGTTTCCAAATGTCTTATAATCCCCTATTCTTGTGTTCCATTTCTAGCTGGCTTCATTTTTTTTCCCAGAATACCATTTGCTTTTCCCTTTGTTGTCTCAAGGCGGGAGGAGTAGGCAATTATTTCACCCAAGGACCGCCTCGAGTCCGTCCCAATACAATTTAATCCCTGCACTTATTGTGAGCCTGATATTCCTGCACTGCTATGGTCAATATTGTTTTAAAGTCTTCCCTGCCCAAGAGGAAGGTATTCATTCTCCATGGTGTATGCCTCTCCCAATAACCCAGTTGTAGGTCCAAGGAAACTGCTGAGTGGTTGGAGACCAACTTAGTGTGTCTAGAGCAGTCTAGAATTTATGCAGGTCTAGCCTGCTACACAGAAAGTTGTCAATCTGAGAATAGGATTCGAATAAAAAAGTACAGTCTTTCATTGTTGGATTGAGTTTCCACCATACATCAAGGTGGGCCAATTCCTGCATCCCCCTTACAGTTTTACTCATTCTATAATTGGTTGAGAGGACCTGTGAGGAGCAGTCCAGGGCGGGGCTTACCACACAATTTAAGTCACCACCTTCCAGTATCAGACCCTCTCCCATTCCTGAGATTTTCTGGAAGACCGATTTGTAAAAGAAGGGGTCATCTATATTAGGACCATATATACTGCCTAGGTGTATTTTGAGAAACAAATCTACCATCAGGTGTGTGATCTTCCGATTCCATCTCCAGAGGGAGATTTCTTTTAATTAAAATGGCAGTTCCCACTTTCTTACTTGTGGGGTGTGCTGAGCTTACCACTTTACCTACTCAGGAATTATTTAACTTTTGATTAGCAACATCGGAGAGCTTCATTTTCAAATCTGTCCCCAGTTTAAAGTAATGGAGAAATAGTTACACAAGAACATACCATAACAGTAGATCTTAGAGAGGTTCCTGCAGTAGGTCTTCACATAGGACTGCACACCCTGGCATCAGACCACACGACAGACTTGTAGCTAGCAATCATCGGCATTTATAATCACGCTGACGTCCGTCACCTGACAATGGGGGGGTCCCCACCGATGATTGCTAGCTACAAGTTTGCCATGTGGTCCTGATGCCAGGGGGCACAGTCCTATACATGAAGCCATCCAGTTCTTTTCCACTGGAGACCTATAGAAAGGAAGCAGAAAAGAGGAGACAGACTTCCGGTACCTGTGCCCCAGATGAGACAGTCCTGGGCAGGGAATAGAGAAAAAATGCAGGAGCTGGGGGAAAAGGTGGGTGGGAAACTGGACCTACTGCAGGAACCTCTCTCGAAGATCTGTTATGGTAAGTTCTTACGCAACTGCTATATCTTACTTCAAGAGGATTCCTGCAGTAGGTCTTCACATATAGGACTGAATACCAAGCAGTCTAACGAAAAAGGAGGAGTCAGATGAGGTTCCAGGAGGAGGAAAATGTATGCCAACTAAAGGTCTGTTCAAGACAGAAGGCCTTGCAGGACTGCAAGGCCGAATCCAGCCCTACACCTAGAGGCAATGTCCCGACTGTAATGTTTAGTGAAGGTATGGATGGAAGACCAAGTGGCCGCTGCACAGATGTCTGCAGTGCACACATTCCTGAAAAAGGCAGTGGAAGTGGCCACACTCCTAGTGGAGTGGTCCTTGACCGTACCCAAAAGGGCTTCTCATACTTCTCGCAAAATGTAGTGAATACAATGTGTCAGCCTCCTAGACAGAGTCTGCTTCATAATAGCCTTGCCCTGGTACTTGGGAGCAAAAGCTACAAAGAGCTGGTTCAACTTTCAAACCTCCTTTGTCCTTGAGGTATAATACCTCAAAATCCTGGGGACATAGGGGGTATGCAGAAGATACTCTCCCCTGTTGGAATGCTCTGGGAAGAACACCGGCAGTTCACGCTGGTTAAGGGTCAATTCCAAAACCTCTTTTGGAAGGAAAGAAGGGTTAGTCCGCACAACCACCTGGTCTCAGTGAGAAATTAAATAAGGCTCTCTACAAACTACAGCCTGAAACTCTTCGAGCTGAAGTGATGGCAACTAAAGAGCGCTTCACACTAAAACACACATCACAGCTTGCCACAGTTCTGGGTGGCAAAGTGCTTTTCTAACAAAGTTAAGATCGGGGAAGAGAGACAGGATTCTGGACCGGAGGTTTGATGTGAAGGATCCCCTTCAAGAAAGTCCTGGAAACCTCTAGCTGTGCTAAGGTTTTGCCCTCCACCAGGAGGTGGTAGACCGAAACTGCAGAGAGATGGACCTTCAGGGAGGAATAGCTGAGGCCCAACTCTGACAGAGGCAAGAGGTACTCTAAAACCTGGGAGGCCGAGCAAGAAAAGGGGTCTAGGCCTTTCGCTGAGGCCCAGATAGAAAATCTGTACCACTTAATGGCATAAGTGGATCTAGTGGAGGGTTTCCTGGCCTCTGCTAAGACCCGAGTGACTCCTGAGGAGACCCCATAGCAAGAACTCACTAAGTCCACAAGTGCCACCCACAAAGATGAAGAGACTTGAGGCTCGGATGTACCAGGGTGCCCTGCTCCTGGGACAGAAGGTTGAGAGGAAGAGGTACTGGGGGTTCCAGTGCCAGCTACTGTAGTGACAGAAACCATATCTGCCGAGGCCACAGGGGGGGCAATGAGGATCATGTGTGCCCCTTCTGCTTGTAGCTTCAACAGAACCTTCTGAAGAACAGGAAAGAGACTGAAAGCATATAGAAATCTCCCTGTACAAGATAAAGACAGTGCATCTCACCAAAAAGCACCACACCCTGGAATAAGCATGCAAAAGCTGTGTAGTTTTGCACTGGATGGGGTGGTGAAGAGATCTAGGTCTGGTCAACCCTATTGTTCCAGGACTAGAGGGCATGGGATGAAGTTGGAGGGAGGACGATTCAAAGGAAACGTGAGGAAGAATTTCTTCACAGAACGGGTGGTGGACAAGTGGAACACCCTGCCAGAGGAAGTGGTGGGGGCTGAAACAATCACGGGATTTAAGAATGCATGGGATAGACATAAAGGCATTCTGGAGGTCAGGGGTAAGGGGCAGCAGACTTTTTGGAAAACAAAGTGAACTTACAAACTTAAATGGGCAGACTGGGTGGGCCATAGGCCCTTATCTGCCGACACTGTCTATGCATCTATGTATGTATTGAAAAAACAGGTCTGCTACTGCCTGCTTTAGTCCCACTCATGAGCCCTGGCGACTGATTGGCTGAGACTGTCCACCAGAATGTTGTGAACACCTGGCACGTGGACTGCTGTCAAGGATAGACCATGCTGTGCCTCCCTGATTGGATACCAGACAGTGGCCAAGTTATTTGTCTACACAAGGAGTATTCCCGGAGTTAAAAGCGACTGGAAGGCCTGGAGAGCACAGAGCATCACTCATCTCCAGAATATTGATGTGAAGGTTCTCCTCCATGGGAGACCAGGAGCCTTGAGTTTGGTGGTCTCCCAGATGCACTCCCCATCCCAAGTTCGAGGCATCAAAGGTGAGAATCAGAGGGAGACGGAAGGTGGAAGTGAACCCCCACCGAATGGTTGGCTGGGTCCTGCCACCAAAGGAGATCCTTTAGAAGGCTGTTGGAGACAAGGACTTTCTGCTCCATGTCGTCCAAGTGCTGGTCCCACTGGACTCTAAGAGACCACTGGGTAACCCTCATATGCAGTCTGGCCAAAAGGGACTATGGGTATGGTGGCCACCATCAACCACAGAAGTCATGGGACCAAATGCACCGTGGTCCACCAAGATGAAGCCACAAGCGTCGTTTGGGAGATACGTCTCTGCTCAGTCAGATGGAAGAAAGACATTGCTCTGGTCTGTGTCCAGCACCACTCCAATGAACTGGAGGTGCTGGGAGGGGCATCAGCTGGGACTTGGGAAAGTTGACTGAAATGCCCAGACTGAAGAAAAGGTCCAGAGTGAAGGAAAGGTATTCCTTCAGACTGTCCAGAGAGGGGGCTGAAAAGAACCAGTTGTCCAGATAAGGGAACACAGATGCCCCTGCAGTGTAGAAATGCCACAACCACTGCAAGGCACTTGGTAAACACTCAAAGTGCAGAGGAGAGGCCAAATGGAAGGGCTCTGAACTGGAAATGATAATCCAGAAAAAAGAACCTCAAAGCATTGGTGGGGCGTAAGAATAGGGATATGGAGATAAGCATCCTGCATATCCAGGTAGCATCGCCAAGTGTTGGGGAGGAGCAAGGGCAGGAGTCCCTGGAGTGTCAGCATGCGAAACCTCTTGTACTCCACAAAGAAACTGAGCATGCCGAAATCTAGGCTAGGCCTTAGATCTCCCGTCTTTTTGGGAACTAGGAAGAAGTGGGAATGAAATCCCCCATCTGTTCTGGTGCAACTCACTCAATGACCGATTTTTGCAGTAGAGCTTGAATTTCTAGAAAAACTGTAGTTGGTCCGACAGGTAAAAGGACCTTCCTGGAGGGTTGGGAGGAGGTCTCTCCAGGAACTCTATAGAGTAACATCTCTACAGAGTTGAAAAACCCATGCATCTGCAATGACTGCCTTCCACCTGCCCAGGTGGAGGCTGAATTCCCAGTTCCTCAGTGAGAGTCAGAGGGAGTGGGGGGAGAAAATCGGGACACGGAGGGAGGGCATTTCCCCCAGACGCAGCTTTGGCAATCTTGGCCTGGGGGTTTGGGCACTGGAACCCAGGGCACGACACGCCTGTTCTGTCGTCTGCCCAGATTCTACTTGTTCCCTTTCCGCTGGCAACGAAATGGCTGCTGCCATTGTTTTTGACCGGAATGTTACATAGAATGGAAATCCTTCAAGGGATTTGCCACTCTCCTGCAGCTCAGTAATATCTTTCGCATTGCCGCCAAACAGAACTGGACCCCTAAATGGAGCATCCAAAAGAGAGCCCTGTACATCCTGAGTCAACCCTGCCAGGCGAAGCCAGGCTAGACGTCAGAGGCAGATTCCTGTAGCTGCTCCTCGTGCCAGAGTCAGAGTTGTAGGTGGCACGGAGGGCATGGCAGCAGGAGGATTTTCATCCTGACCTTATCCAGGAGTTTGTTCCTTAGCTGTTAGGGATCTCCTGGAGGTCTTTTTCCAAATCCAAAAGGGAGGATTTTTGGAAAGTCACCATATGGGCTACATAGTTCAAGGAACGAACAGCTCAGGTGGACAAGGAGTAGATCTTCCTACCGTACTGGTCCATTTGTTTGGACTCCTTATCTGGTGGGTAGGCACTAAGATGCTTAGGCTGGGCCACTCTATCGTGGGCAGCCGTAATAATAGAATTGGCCTTAGGTTGGGCAGTTGGTTGGGAAACCCCTTCCAGGGGTATTAAGTCCTATTGGCCTTTTTGGATACTGCCGGTATGGATGAAGGTTGCTGCCAAATGATGGACGTAAGGTCCTCATGTGGTCCCATCCAGGGTGGAATGGGTAGGGGGTCCGCATTTACCAGATCTAGGCGCTCTGCCAGTCTCCTGCATTTGGGGTCCAATTCCTGGGAGGCCCAGTGATGGGCCCAGGAGCCTATCTTCAGTGAGGCAAGAAGGCAGAACACCCAAGTCTCTGTCAGAAACATGGCTAGAGGGTGCATTTGTGTCTCCTGTTAACCTCATAGTGCCCTTGTTCAAGACATCAGAGCTCACCATGACAGACTGCGATGTCACATACAGCAGTTGTGTGGTTAGCAGGGGAAGAGTCCTACATCTTGAGACTGAAATAAGTACTGCATTATCTACAATATTTAGAAGAACAGCAGGGAAAAGTAAAAAAAAAAAAAAAAATACCAAGTAACTTGTTCTTCAGTTAAGTAAAAAAAAAAAAAGGCATAAATTAGTGTTGGAGACTTGATTAATGGCCTTTGCTAATCAAAATGAAAAATGATTAGCAACTGATCAAAACCGATTAGCAGAGGGGGGTCCAGAATGTGGGTAGATTACTAAAAATAGTGAAAAACAGTGCCATGCGTGCATTCCGAGTCCTGCGGTCCTGCAAAATATTTGATTAGCACCTACCGTGAATTAAAATCGAAACTGATTCACAATTGCCGGTTTTTGATTCGCAAATTGCGATGCGAACCCACTTATTTTATGCCTTGACTAACAAAAGCAATATTGGCCTAAACCTAGCATTTTTAAGCTGCTGATTATAATGGAGAGTTTCTCTTTAAACTGTTTGATTATGTTAAAACATATACAGCGAGCGGCTGCAGATTCCGACTCTCCTCCTAAGCACAGGAACAGCAGCAATGGAGCCCAGACAGTGAACCCCCACACACACACACACACAGCTGCTGGCATTCAGACCCTTCTCCCAAGCACAAGGCGCAACAGCAATGGAGCCCAGACAGTGAGCTCCTCCCTCTGCAGCTGCCACCATTCAGACCCTTCTCCCAAGCACAGGTACAGTTCTCAACCGTGTTGGAGGATCTCTACTGGTTGTTTAATTAGGCTCAGCTGTTTCATTTAGTCTGCAATGTTTGTTAGCCTAGCAGACTGTTGCAGTTGTACTGTGTTTTAGACTATATTCCAGCTGTACTTTAAGATGCCTATGTGTAGCTGTAGCCAGCTGTTTGTACTGATTATTCTTTTTTTGTAATTATATTTTTAGTTTAATGTAACACATAGCATTACAATTCAGCCCCTCCAGGCAGGCATACTGGATGTACAATTTATAAACATTTTTACAGTAACATTACATGTAATGCCTCTGTACATTGTTACTACATGTGGGGGTTATCACTATATGACAATTCACGTAAAACACCAATAAAAGTCCATCCAAAATTATTTTTTTATCTAACTTGGCATATACAACCATGAGCAGGGGTATCCAAAATCGAGTATCCACATCGCTCTCCTATGTAAGGGTATACATCCCCATCTATAATCGGTGGCTGTAAAAAGAAAAAATGATGCAGTCACCCCCACAGACAACCACTCCTAGTTTACTAAAAAAAAAAAAAAAAAAAAAAAAAGGACATCCTTAAAATTATATTTCTATAATTAACTAAATATTAATACAGAGAGCCCTCTTAATCACATGCCCTGTATGTTTACCTGCACTAAGCGTTACTAACTTAGAAATGCCAATGAGCACAGAGGAAGAGAACGACTGTTGGAACCAGTACAACTTTTAAAAACAGACATCTTCCCAACCCAGTCCATCTCATATTTGTAGAAAATCACTCATCTCAAATGTTCATTTTGCTGCTATTCATGAAATGGAATTTGTGAGGAATAGAAATAATATTTCAACCAGTTCTGTAACTTGGGAGGACAGTACCTTTTACACTTCTCTATCCCTCCAAGTTTAAATCGACACTAGCGGTAACAGGTTCAGGCGTCTAACTCTTCAGAGTCGGTGGCCTCCTCCCGTGCTGCAAATTGGCTTTCTATTTTATCCAAGAGCTTTGAGGCCTCAGACTGTTCAGAAAATTGATAAGTCTTTCCACCATACACTATCCTGAGACTGGCGGGCATCAAAAGCACATGGTGCACCCCCAACGCTCGTAACCTTTCCCTTATGCCATCAAAACTTTTGCATCTCATTCTCGTAGCAAAACTAAAGTCTGGGAAAAGGTGTATCCTGGTTTCATCCCAAGAAAGAGGTGCAAGATTTTTGGCTTGTTGCAATATTAAGTCCCTTTCAGATGTGGTATGGAATTCCAGCATGAGAGTACACGGAAATGGTGATCCCGTTGCTGTCTTACGGCGACCACCATGAGGGTTAATCCGATACGCCTCAACTTGAAGGGCAGTTCTAGATGTGGTAGATCCTTTAACCATGTCTGCAAAATTATTATCGGGTGCTCTCCCTCTGTATTTTCTGGTAGCCTCAGTAGACGAAGATGTGTAGCTCTAGCTGTATTTTCCAAAATTCTCTAGCAGTCTCCGTAATACGTCATTTTCTTTGACTAGGCCGGCCGTTGCCACGAGAGCCTTCAGCTTTATTTGCTCTTTTAACATCTTCAGCAGCTATATCCACCTTAGAGTGGAGTTGCTTGAGCTCCGAACTGAACTCTTCGATTTTATGATCCAGTCCTTGAATCACACACAGAAGTGCTGCACTAGATGGCTGAGGCCCTTTGTAGTCGGGAGCATCGGGGAGAGGATCTTTGCTGCCTCCGGCTTTCAGGTCTTTCTGAAAGTTTCCTTCTGGAGGTATCCCCACTTTACTTGTTCGGCCCATGATCGGCATGCCCAGGATCGCACAGCTAGAATTTTTATATCTGGCAGTAGCTATTTTAGTGCTCTAGTGAGTAATGCCAATGAAAAAGATCTCTCTCTGCAACAAAAGTTGTTTTTGATGATTGTAGTTGCCTAGAAGTGGAGCTGCGCTGATAAGCTGCTCACAGCTTGGTTGCTGGCCACGCCCCCCTTGTACTGATTAAACAGCCTGCATAGAATAATATTACCTGTTGAGCTGCCCCTCAGCTGCCATTGTTCCTGGCCTGGCTTCCATACCCCGGCCCTCCCACAGAAATCCCTCCTCCTGCCCCCACCCCAAAATCCAATTTCCTGACCTTTCGGCAGTCTTTTGTTGTGGGTGCTGACCCCCTTAATCCCTTCTGCACTTTATCCTTTCTTTGAAATTATATTTTGTTTTTAAAGTAAAAGCCGAACAATTCTGGCAATGTTCTTTCCCTTTTAAGTAGTGCCGGAAAGTCTTCAAGTTGGCTCCTCCCACCCAGGTGGTAACTCCCCTAGCACCACCCCGTGACACCAGTTTTTGCCCGCTGGACGCATCCATGTGTGCCACTGCCAGGGAGGTCGAGTGTGTCTGTGTGGATGAACAACATTATACCACTCCTAGAACTACTGTTACACTTGAGTAACCCGTTTTTCTAGGGACCTGGCTATGTTCTATCCACACATTCTGGCAGACTCCTAGCAGTTCTCTGTGAGGAGGGAGGCAAGGCACACACCCCCTATTTAGGGAACAGAGACTGGAGAACTAAGGCCCCAAAATCAGCATCCAGGCATGACTGTCGACGTGGTAAAGGGAAATAAAGGTGTGCTGACCTCCAGGTAGCAGCCCTGCAGATTTCCTGGATAGGGACGTCCCTGGAAGCAGCTACCAATGCAGCGGTATGATTTTGGGGGGGTGGGGGAGAAGAATGAGCCCTTAACCCTCCGGGAGGCTCCTACCCGCCAACCTATAGCAGAGATTGATGCAGAATACAATCCACCTGCCAACTTTCCACTTGGCTGCAGGTCTGTCAGGTGCAGCTTCAGTGTAGGCGACTACCCACTGGCAAACCGCTCCCCGAATTCCAGCCATGCACTCCTTGTAATAAGCGAGCGCTCGCCTCAGGTCCACAGTATGAAGCCTGTGCTCAGTCTTAGAGGTGTGATGGGTGAAATACACCGGGAGATTAATCACCTGATTAAGGTGGAAATCAGACACCCTTTGGAAGGAACTTCAGGTTGGGGCATAAGAACCTTGTCCCTGTGGAAGACCAGGTAAGAAAACTCCACTAAGAGCACCTGGAGTTCACCGATCCTTCTGGCTGACAAGATAGCCACCAAGAAGGCAGTCTTCCACAACAGACGAGACATTTTGGACCTGTGCATCAGTTCTAATGGTTTGCCCATGAGCCTTGCCAAAACCAGCAGTAGATCCCAAGGTGGTGGTGGTGGTTCATGGTCCAAGTCCTTGAGGCACCAGACCACTACCTCCTGCACCACAGACTGCTGACCAGCCACCACTCTGTAAGCAGAGATGGTTGCCAGGTGCACCTTGAGGGTCATCGACCGAAGGCCTCCTGTGGAGGGGGACCAAAGTTGGTCAAGAATGTCAGCCACCAGACAAGCTGAAGGGCCCAGCCCTTTGTCCTGACACCAAATGGAGAATCTCTCATTTGAAGGCATACAATTTTCAGGTCGACTCCTTCCAAGATGTCTCAACAACGCTGAGTACATCTTCAGAGAGACCCAGAGCTTGGAACTCTACCCGCTCAGGTACAGGCTGTTAGGTGCCGGGAGCCTGCTGCTGAGGCTGAAGAGATCTGTGTACCAGAACTGGCAAAGCCAGTCTGGAGCCACTATGATCACCCATGCCTTGTCCCTCCTGACCTTGAGCAGAACTTTGTGGATCAAGGGAAACCGAGGGAAGGCATGGAGAAGGCCCCAGGGTCCAGGGCCTTGAGAAGGCATCCCCCTGCAGCGTTTCCTGCTGAGGGCGGTTGGGAACAAGTTCACCAGAGGCTTGCCCCAGCGAGAGAATAGGTTCTGCACTACTTCGAGAGGAAGAGATCACTCGTGTGACACCTCACCCACCCTGCTGAGGGCATCCGTGAGCTGGTTGGAGGAATCGGCCACATGGATCACCAGAAGATCTGCCTGACTGTGCACAAGTGTCCAGATGCAGACAGCTTCCCTGCACAGTGGAAGGGAGCGTGTACCGCCCTGTTTGAGGAAGTACATTGTCATGGTGGTGTCAGTCTGGACCTGCACCACTTGACCGAGATGCGGAGCAAAAATGGTCAGCACCAGCCAAACTGCTCTGAGCTTCAGCAAGTCGATGCGACTTCGGGACTCTGGTCCTCTGGGTGGGCTCCCCAGCCCACAAGGGAGGCAGTAGTCAGGATGACCACCAGCTCTGGACAGACATGAGATACCTTCCTGCAGATGTTCTGGAATCAGCCACCACTGTGGCACATCCCACATCTGCTGGGTCACCATGACCAATTGGTCGACGTGACCCCTGCCCTGACATCACTGGCCGGCCAGCTCCCACTGCAGGGGGCACATTCTCCAGTGGGCCTAACGGACCACACTGGTGCAAGCTTCCATGTAGCCCAGGAGACACAGGAGGCCCCCGAGCAGGGCACAACTGCCCAGCCCAAAATGCTCGGGTAAAGGAGGCAAGAGCCTGTCCGTCGAGACACGAGCCCCGGCTCTGCAAGAGTCTAGCTTTGCACCAATGAAGTTGGATCACCTGCAATGGCACGATTTCTGATTTGGCCTCATTTACCAGGAGGCCCAAGGAAATTCAGGTCTGGAGGGCCAGATCCCTGAATCACTCCACCTCCTGCTTTGAGGGATCCGCTACTAGCCAGTCATCAAGGTAGGGGTAGACCCAGACACCCGACGCCACATATGTGCAGCCACCACTGCCATGCATTTGGTTAAGACCCTGGGCACAGATGACAGGCTGAATGGCATGGCCTGGAACTCTTAAAGGGTGCCCTCTGCTCGGAAGCAGAGGAACCGCCAGAGAGACAAATGGATCGGGATGTAGAAGAATGTATCCTGAAGATCCAGGAAGCAGAATGACATGTCCTGCTCTAGGGATGGGATTATCAGAGAGAGTGACCATCCGGAAAGTGCGAGACCTGAGAAACTTTCAGGTCGTGCAGATCTAGAATGAGGCACCAGTCACCCGTCTGTTTAGGTACCAGGAAATACCTGGACACAAACTCTGGCTGCTGTGGAGGGTCCAAGACAGGAATCACCACTTCCCTGCAAAGGAGCTGGGTGATATTGTCCCAAAGAGCTGACTGTCCATCAGATGACAGCATGCCCACCCATGTGGTGCAGCACAGCATGGTGGGTACTGCTCAAATTCCAGAGGCAGACCCTGGCCAACCACCTTGAGGACCCACCTGCACGTGGTAACAATGGACCAGTTGGAAATGAAGTGGGGGAGCCGTTCCCCCACAGGAACACCCAGGGGATTCAGGATGGAGAGGGAGTGCACCCCCATATCGTCACTTGGCAGGCTTGGAAGCAGGGGAGGTTCCGGGGATGGAATCCCCAGACTCTCGCCCCCTCTGCTTCCAGGTATTCGTTCCCTGGTTTGGGCTTCAGGCACCAGACCTGCTGCTGACCAGTCTGGGACTGGGCAGGTTTGGCCACAGGTGCAGAGGAGGGCCGAAAGGGCTTCTTGGTGGACTTCGAGCCCTTCTGGTCAGATGTCACCAAATCCAGGGTGCTACTGGATTTTTCTGTTCTGGTGAGTTGCCCTTTCACACCAGAGCCAAACCGGTCAGTCCCAAAGGAGGGCATGTCTGCCAATTTGTGCTGCATATCAGCACTGAAGGTGGAAATACGCAGCCAAGCCCTAGGGCACATGGCAACTGCTGCTGCCGCCATGGACCTGGAGCAGGAATCACCAATGTCCATGGTAGTTTGGAACCGATGCTTTGGCACAGCCCTGGTCACGGACTTATTTGACTGGTTTGCAGGTCAAGCAGGGAGGTGCGGGAGCACCTCATTCAAAGATCCCAGGAGACTGCGTGTAAAATGTACCAACCAGAAGGGCTGAAGTAGCCTGCCTGAGGCCAAGCGAAGAAGCGGCATACACCTTTTTAGCAGAGTGGTCCAGTTTCTTGGACTGTCAGCGGTTTTTGTCCACGTCCCCCCATGTTGCCAGTGTGTCAAGACAATCAGTCACTAATCCCCTCAGCCAAACGGTGTTTGGTGAAGCCCGCTGGTAGGGACAACACACTTGCAGGCCATCCAGGACAAATGAGCCAGGCAAGAGGCCGGGTGTTACCAAAGATTCACAGCAGGACAGAGAATGGCCTCCTGAACCAGAAAGGCCTCCACGGGGGACTCACCCTGGTCCAGAATCTCGGTCAAGGGGTACCTCTCCCTTTTCTGAACAGGCTCCAGCTGGAGACCCATAGATTCTTAAATGAGCCGAAGCAAGCCCATAAAAGAAGGAGGGCCTTGCTTCGTAGACAAGAGCCTCAGCTGGCTCCAAATCCACTGGACAGGAGTGGAGTGAGGAACCCTCTGAATCTGAGGACTCTTGAAAGTGTGGCCTACCACCCAAGCCACCACTCACCCTTCCAGGGCGGTCAGGGGTAAGGGTGACTTTCAGCTGATGGGGAAGCCCTGTGGCAGGCCGAGCATCCTTGGTAGGCATGCAGTCCCTCAGCAGAGAGGATGCAAAATCTGTGGAGAAGTCGAAAGGGGCTGCATCTTGGCCTCTCGTACTGGCACCTGCTGGGGCGGGGTCTGCTGTGGCTCCAATGATGGCACCACTGTAATCGCCAGATTGGGCAACAGGGGCAGCTTCACCCAGGTAAAGAGAAGCCACTGCCATATAAATTCCTCACAGCGCCAACAGTTTACGTTGGTACCCCTCTTCACCCCAGAGGACGAGGAGGGAGAGTAGCGTCGACACCACTTGTCCGAGCGCCTGGAGCGCGAACACCGAGAACGGCGTGGGCTGCTGGAGTCCGAGCTGCCAGAGCAAGACCTCAACCAATGCCAGGGGGACCAGTGGGGTCTAACAGGGAGGGTCGACTGCTGACTGATCCCTTGGTCTGGAGCTCTGGAGAGGGAGACAACGGGACAGAGGATTGCCGTCAGAGAGAAGTGTCCACCTCCTCTGAGGAAAGGATCAGCTCGACCGGCTCGAGAAAAGTCTCAGCCGGAGAGTTGGCCCTCTCCTCTGTCAACTGGCTCGATGGGGGAACTATGGAGACTGTGGCCAGTATCGAAGTCTTGGCCGAAGCAGACAGCTCCAAAGAAGTGTGGAAATCTGATGCTCTAGATTGGGAGGCAATAGGATAGAGGACTGCCCCATCCCTCCAAAGAGGACCAGAGCGAGTGTGAGTGAATGATGTGTCCACCTCCTCCGAAAAAAGGATCGGCTCGACCAGCTCAAGAAAAATCTCGGCTACAGAGTTAGCCCTCTTCTCTGTTAACTAGCTTGACGGGGGACTGTGGAGTTTGTGGCCAGTAACGAAGCCTAGGCCTCCAAAGCGGCGTTGGAATCTGAGGCCTGAGAGCAATCCAGATCCTATGACTGACTAGACCATTTCTTGATCTCCTTCTCCTTGGCTTTCTTAGGCTTTTTAGAGCCTACAGGACCCTCCCCGAGAGTCGGGAGAGACTGGCAAAGTTCTTGGAAGGCACCCAAAAATGACACCCCCAAGCAGAGTGGCAAAAAGGCCGAAGAGTGGGCCGCAGCATGGGCTGCTTCTTTCATAGCCGCCAACTGCTCAGCAGAACCTGCAGCCACGGAAACCACCTTCCAAGCACCCTTAGAATGGATGTGAAGGCCCTGATCACACTGTCGTCCAAGGAGCAAGCAGGCTAAGCGGTCCTCCAAGGTCGAAGGCAAAAAGGCACAACAGTAATCTCAGGCGTGCACATAGTGCTCGTGGCCTAGGCGGTAGACACAGGAGGTCAGACCATAACATCTTCTGCCTACAACCGCAAAACAGGAACCCCGGAGCGGACTTCACATTGTCCATGGGAGCGGCAGGAAGTAAAAGACTTAAATCAAGAAATTTGCAAATGAAGGGTTTTGGAAGGTTTTAGGGTTTCAGAAACGCATGGAGGTAAAGAGGGAACCTTTTCTTCCAAGCGGGAAGGAAGAACTGGTGTCACAGGGCAGTACTAAGGGAGTTACCAACTGGGTGGGTGGGAGGAGCCAACTTGAAGACTTTCCGGCACTTCTTAAAGGGGAAAGGACATTGCCAGAATGTGTGGATAGAACATATCCACGTCCCTAGAAACTACACCACACTGTGCCAACCAGTTAAAATACTGATCACTACTTTCAACTAGCTTGATTCTAGCCTTAAGTGCCCTGTTGCCCTTTCCACTTTCTTCACTCGACTCACCACCTCTCCCCATGCCCGGTGGAGGCCTTGAACCTAGGTTTCCCATATCTGTGCTCATCTATAGCCAGCCACTTTAACCACTAGGCCACACAGCTCATTTAGTGAGCACCCTTCTTCCACCAATCTTATCCCTTGTTGCCCAGTGGCCAGAAGCAGACACTAGGCCAACCAGTTAAATTTGGTCCCTCCTTTCATCTAGCTTTACTCCAGCCTTAAGTGACCTGCTGCCCTTTCCACTTTCACCACAATGCTTAATATACCCTATTGCATTGGCTATGCACATCTCCCTTCTCTGATCTACTTCCTCCCTCCCTACCCTCCTCCCTGCCCCTCACTCCTTCCAACCCACCCCTTGGTAAAAGGAGATTCTAGCCGTATTGGTCCTTGGAAGAGACACGCTGGATGGTTCGATAACTTTTACTGGACCACCAAGAGTCTTGTAGCAAAGATGGAATTCTGCATGAGCTTTCGGGGCCTCACAAATCCCTTCCTCAGGTCATTCACCTGAAGAAGGGACCTGTGAGGCCCCGAAAGTTTATGAAGAATTCCATCTTTGTACAAGACTCTTGGTGGTTCAATAAAAAGGTATCAAACTGGCCCAGCTGCCTCCAACCCACACCCTAACTCTCGTACTACTCTACACCCTACTCCAATCACTTATCCCTGGCCTCCCATGCTTCCTCACTCCTCCATATCTCTTGTAGCTAATTTACACCCTTCCAAACTTCTCTCCCTCCTCAAACCCCTTCCCCCCACTTCTCTTCAGCCAAAAGTTACCAAATGAGCCTAATCACCCTCCTACTCATTTCAGCAGGAGACACAATCCAACCCTGGACCCACCACCTCCTCATGCGACTTCTGAAAAGCTTAAAAATTATTCACCTCAACATAAGAAGCCTTCTCCCCAAGATCACCCTCCTCCAAGCAATCATGCTGGAATTACATCCGGATGTACTGGTACTCTCCAAAACTTGGCTATCCCATAAGATAACCCACTCTAATCTTTCCACTCCAGGCTATACCATTATCAGACAAGACAGACCCAGCAAGGGCAGAGGTATTGCAATGTATGTATCCTCCAATACCCTCCTGTTCTATCACACATACTGACATACTAATTGCCAGCAGATTAGGTCTTGCGGTCTATCGAGTCTGCTCGAACCTCAGATCCATAGTTGGGTGCCGAGACCCCCCCCTTTGTGTTCCAGAAACCCCCATCATCCATCCCCACCCCCCTGGGCCAGGCCATCATCCGATACATTCGCTTTCTGTGTCTGTCCCACCCTCTCGGAGCCCTCCACTGTGGATCTCACCAGCTCACCAGGCAGCGCATTCCAAGGGTCCACCACCCTCTCAGTGAAACCCCCACCCTTCCACCTTCCAACTTCAAACCATACCCTCTGGTGTTACCTCCCTGCTTTAGTCTAAAGATCCCCTCCATGTTTACCCTATTTATTCCCTTGAGGTACTTGAATACCTCGATCATGTCCCCCCGTCTCTTCTCGCCTCCAATGAAAACAGGCAGAGTTCCTCAAGTCTGTCCTCATACATCAAATCCCCTAGTCCCTGTATCATCTTAGTTGCCCTCCTCTGTACCCTCTCCAGGAGCTGTACGTCTCTCCAAGTGTGGTCTCCAGTATCGTACACAGTACTCCAGGTGTGGTCTAACCACTCCATTGTACAGCGGCAGAAATCACTTCCCTGCTCGTAGAGGTGATCCCCCTTATGATGCATCCCAACATCCTGTTTGCCTTGCTAGCCACTCTCCTGCACTGCTCAGAGTTATTCATACATGCATCAACCATGACCCCTAGGTCTTTTTCCCCTGTTGAGGCCTCCAGCACCTCCCCTCACAGGGTGTACCCATGTTTAGGGTTTCCACGCCCAAGATGTAACACCTTGCACTTGGTGATAATGAAATGTAATTTCCATGTGTGAGCCCAGCTTTCGATGGTGTCCAGGTCCCCTTGAAGGGCCAACCTCCCCTCTTACCCCTCTACTGCTCCCATCTTGAAGTCATCAGCGAAGAGACTCATTTCACACCCTATATCCTCCCTGATGTCCGATATGTATGCATTAAACAGGACTGGACCCAGGACAGAGCCCTGCGGTACCCCACTACCGACCTCTCTAGGGTTCGAGAGCTCCCCACCGACCACTACTCTGGGTGTGTCCAGCTAGTCAGTTTTCAATCCATCTGGCCATCAAAGGTCCTACTCCCAACCCTGTCAGTTTCTCCACCAGACCATTGTGGGGGACAGAGTCAAACGCCTTGCTGAAGTCCAAGAATAATACATCCACAGGCTTTCCCCGTCCAGTTCTGATGTTACCCATTCGTAGAACTCCACAAGATTGGTTTGACATGACCTACCTGGCACAAACCCATGTTGCCGACTATCCAGACCTCCCACCTCCTCCAAGTACACCCCCAGTCATTCCTTTAGTATACTCTCCATTAATTTTCCCCACCACCGAGGTCAAACTGATGGATCTATAGTTACTTGGTACTTCCCTCGACCCCTCTTTATAGATTGGCACCACATGTGCCTCTCACCAATCCCTAGGTACCCTCCCTGTCTCAAGTGACCTGTTGAAGAGCTCCACCGGGGTGCAGCCCATATGTCTGCCAATTTCCATAGTACACCCGACCCAGGAGATTTATTTTTCTTTAGGGCCTTGAGGGCCAACACCCTTTCGGTGGAGATAGCATCATCCGTCCCCTCCACCTTACTGGCCTTTTTATCCTTATCCTGATGCGACACCCCTGGGATACCTCTCCCTCCCTCTTTCTCGCTCACTACCGCTTCTATCCCCATCGTGCCTTGCTTTATAGATATCCCATCCCCTTCCCAAAACGAACTCCTCCTTCTCAAACTCCCTCTCCTGTTTTCATAGCCAGTGCTTACTGTCACCCCAGTCTCACTACATCAACCTGATCAGAACTTTCCAGCATTACTTCGCACACCACCGCAGAAGAGTTTTACTTATTAGGTGTCCTAAATATGGACTGGCTCTCTTACCAACTCCAAAATCTGCACCAAAGTAAACTCCCCAGATTTGTCCCAACTAATTACTTCCCCAACTCGTCAAATCAAACATCTATTAAAACACACCCTGTTAGACTGGGCCCTCACATCCCACTGTATAACTGACATTGGTATTCTCCTGGACTCTCTTAGCGACCATTATATGATCTACTGTATCCGTAAAGTCCGCCAGTCTACAGCCCACCAAAATTAATCCCTCTGTGTTCTTTTCGCTCCCTAAACTTAGATGCCATTCTAAAAGGACTTTTACTATACCAATTGGTCCCCCATCTCAACAGCATCCTCTAGTGATACTGCCCTCTGCTATTTCCAGACTAAATTCCTTTTGGGATCTGTACGCTCTCTCTAAACTGACCAGAGTCAAAAGCTCACATCTACCCTGGGTTAATGCGGGATTGGTGGCCTGCATGTGTGTCAGGGACCAGGCCTGGAAGGATTACATGAAATCCACATCTCACTCCCTCCTCTGATACAGACAACTTAGGAATGCATGCACTAGGGCCTCCAGATACGCCAAGTCTGAGCACCTTGTTAAACACTAACTTAAGACACTAAGTTCTGGTGAGTCGTCAAATCCCTCTTCTCCTCCCCTCCCCATCCCAACCCTCACCCATGGAAGTGTTACACTTTCTGACCTTCTATTTTCAACACTTTTACCTCCTGTGCCTGCTCACTTCTCTCCACCCTCCCCACATGCAGCTACTGCATCCTCAGACCCTCCCCACCCCCAGTCTCCCTCATGACACCAAATGAGCTGTAAAGGCACTCCTAGCCTTGAACCCTACTAAGGGTTCAGAGGCCTGATGGCCTCGACCCCAATCTGCTCCATCTCTGCTCATGCTATAGCTTCCCCGCTAGCCTATCTTCTCAACTTATTTATTTTATCCTCTGCCCCTGGGAACTACCGCCCAATCTCCCTACTTCCAATTCTAGTCAAACTCCAAGAATGCATTGTCCTCACTCTGCTCACTCCTTACCATGACTCCATCTTTTTTCACACCTTTCCAGTCTGGGTTCTGGAAGTCCCACTAAACCACTACCTCCCTCCTGCATTTCACTGACTCTATACACACTAATATTTTTTTATTTGCTTTTGGTAACCAGGTAAGCACACTAGACAGCTAGTGCCTATTTTCAGGTGCGACCCGGGAGAATTACACGGTACACATAAAAGAAATACATTGTCAACATTACAAACCTGGAGCAGCGTGCTCCAACAGTGGGATAAAACAACAAGGGTTTTTAAGGCAGTAGTACATAACATAGGGTTTAGCACATATGCAACAGTGGGTCAAGTAGCATAGGGTACATACAGACCCAGGGGCAACATGGGGGATATAGTACCTCCCCTAGGCCGATTAGTAACAATACATAACATAGCCAAAAGTATAATGCATCACAAAGGTAGAGGGGTAGATGGATCAAGGACACGTTACCTCTGCCATATTTGTTGATCTGGCGAAAGCCTTAGACAGTATCCCACTCCCGCCTCCTCCAAAAACTAACTTTTGGAGTGAAGACTGAAACCACGCAGTAGGTGAGGAGTTTACCTGTAAGGCAGACAGGTGTGCCAACTTTTATGAACCTTTGTGGGTGCTCATGCCAAATAAGCAGCTTTTTTTTTTTTTTTGGTCAGGTTCTTATATAATCCCTTCTAGCAAGCTGCCCTCCAAATATTGAGGGTACTCTAGTCAAACATATGGGTGCTTGGGCGCCCCAGCACCCATGCAGTTGGCACCTATGCAGGCAGATCACAATCAAGACTGCCTCCTTCTCCCCTCCTCTACCCATCACTACTGGTTTCCTGCAGGGCTCAGTACTTGGCCCTATATTATTTTCTATCCTCCTCTATGATCTCCCTTCTGCCTGCTCCACTTCCCAAATCTACATGTACATGGATGACACAGTCTTCTACACATCTAGCACCTCACCCGCCGACGCTGAGGCTAGACTGCAACATGATTCCAACAAGGTCCAGCAATGGTTTCAATCTAACCAGTTGTTCCTTAACTCTGAAAAGACAGTCTCCATGTCCTTCGGCACAAGACATACTTGCTAAGCTTAAATCCCCTCGCCTTCCATATCTTGGACAGCACCCCTATTGAAAATGCCTTCACCTTTAGATACCTTGGTGTCTTGTTAGATCACCATTTGAATTGCATTGACGTGTGCCGAGAAGTTCAAAGAACTCACACCCTAAGCTTGGTGCCTTATATAGAAACAAGGATTGCATTCCTCAGTCAGCCCGGCGTGCCCTTGTGCAGAAAATTATCCTCCCCACCTTTGACTATGCAGACAGTCTACAGTTTCCCCGTTTCCTTAGCGGTCACTACTAATGCAGGCTGCCTGACCATGCCCTCTCACACCCTACCATTTTACTCTAGCATGTCCTCTCCACTCAGCCTCCTCTCACCCCACCATTTCTCCCTATACCTTATCACCCTTCTTCCCCCACCCTTCACCTCCACCGCAGTACATACATCTCTCATACCCCCTTTCTTCACCCCCACTGCCAGCTATCCCCATCCCTCTGAACTACTGACAAGGCACTTTGTGGCCACTTATTCCCCCTCCCCACCCTCAGTATCTCTTGTTATTTAACTTGTACCCATGTTTTGAGTTATTCTGTAAGTTCTGAATCCAAGCTGCATCGTTCATTGTAATGTACCTTTGCTTTCTCCTATTGTACTTCGTTTTGCAATCTATAACGTGGAACCTTTGTAAAAGGGCTTGCACTCAAAGGTCTTTTCCGAATCACTAAATAAAAATAAAACAGTACCGCCCCCAAAACTACCCTGTCCAGACTGGACACCCTTCAGCTCTATTTGTGCTATCCTGCCCCCATCAGACTCACCACTGCGACCTTTACAAAGCCCAGCAGTCCAGGTGTCCATTACACTGCCACTTTCATGGCCAGATTCTGGTCTGGTAATTTCCTCTCCCATCTCTTCCTCCTTTCATGCTTTCTCCCAATGCACTTAACTCCTTCCGTAACTCTGACCTTCATTCTTTCGTAATCCCACATTGTTCTACCACCACTGGCCAATCAGCTTTCTCTTTCTGCTGTCCTAACTGTGGAACACTCTCCCCTCTCCATCCACAATGCTACCTCATACTATTCTCTCTCCTCCCTCCTACGGGATTTCACAACACCCACCTGCTCTTGTCAAAACCCATTGTCTCCTCACCCTCAAGTCTTTTGACTAGGCTTCCCATGTCTAAGCTTACCTAGGCATTGTCCTATTAGAAGTCCCAAATCAGCTTGCGCACTTATGCTCTTTTCACTAGGCTGCTAATGCAGCCCTCTTTATCCAATCAATACTCACTATTATTGTCATTTGTATCATATACGCATGTTGCAAATGGTTCAGTTCTTGCCTGTACCTGATTCAAAGCACTGTACATCTGATATTAGGGGACCTCAACTTAGACTGGTTCTCCAGTGCCTCAACACCACTCAAATCGCTCTGCGATTCCCTTGGGTTATCCTAACTTATCAATGAAGCAACACGTCCGAGCAAAAAGAACCCAAATAACAGTACCCTGTTGGATATTATAGTAAGTAAACCTCATTTATTTTCCCCATGCTGGTTTGAAGCCACCGCCTACATCCAAATTTACTTACAAGAGATAGACATGCAACTTCGATCCCCTTGCTTACACTGCCGAGTTAAGAAACTCACTGCATTGGCAGTACTTTTACTTAGCAAACACTGTCAATAGAGCATATGACATTTTCCATGAAATGGTGTCAGGGGTGTTAAATAAGCATGCTCCACTGGTAAAAGTCCATGAGAAAAATAAATGGTTCACTACAGAGTTGAAGGCCGCAATGTTGGAAAGGGACATGCTTTTTAAAAAAAAAAAAATAAAAAAAAAAATGTGCGCAAATCTAAGCTGCTTAAGGACTGGTGCGTGTTTAGGAGAGCTTGGAACACCTGCACCAAAACAATTAGGGAGGCAAAGACTATCTTATCGTTCTGAACTTTACTCTGCCTCCAAGTGCTCATCCAAAATTCTGGAGAACAATTAAGGACCCATCTGGTCATGCATCAGGAAATTCCCTGCCCACAAAACTCATTTCTGGTAATTCCACCATCTCTGACAGACCGGCAATCCTCGATTCCCTCAACCACCATTTCTCTACCGCAGGGCTAGCCTTTGACAACTCCCCTGCTTGTACCCTACGCTCACAACTTGGCATTCTAAATCAAGAAACCCCTGTCCCCAACTCTTTCTCCCTTCAGCCTGCATCCCTAAAAGAGGTTGAAGACCTTCTGTTACAGCTAGATAAGAAGAAAAGTGCAGGAGCCAACTTCCTAGACCTGTATTTTCTAAAGATTTATTACCACATTTTAGCTGTGCCAATCGTGCATCTCTTTAACCTGTCTATCCTTGGGTGTCCTCCCACCTATATGGAAAACAGCCCATGTTATCCCCCTATTCAAATCCAGTGAACCCTGCGATCTGAACAATTACAGACCAATCTCCCTTCCCCCAATATCATCTAAATTACTGGAGAAAATTGAGAGTACTCAACTTAAGGTTTATTTGGAGTCTGTGAACCTATTAAGCGCTCCCGACAAGCGGGCGGTAAAGGATTGGAGCACGCCCGGACTGACTCAGCTGCCCCCAGAGCGCCGACACGCGGTAGCGATGGAGCTGCCCTGGACTGGACTTCAGCTGCCCCCCCAGAACGCCTCCCACAAGCGGCGGTAAAGGAGTTGGAGCGCCTCGACTGACTCAGGTAATTCAGGCTTCCCACCTGTGGCTCTAAACGCTCCTCTGGACCCTTTTGATTGGACTCTGTGCTTTCTAGCCCACAGCCCACTGATTGTTTCTGTGTGGACTCGGCTGTGGGCTGCTATCTAAAGGGTTGCTGGCTGTCCTTGTGCACCAGATCGTCCTAGATTCTTTGAATGTTTTTTACTGCTGTACTGACATCGTGCCGTTCCCTGTTCTGTCTGCTCTGATGCCATGTCTAGTTCGAATCAGGGCCAGTATTTTTCTAACTGCTTCTTGGGTTAGTGGCAAACTGAAGGTTTAAGAGGGGTTGTTGTTCTGCATTTTCTTGGAACATTTTGTATGCCTTTGTTCTTCGTCTGTAATACCTTAACGGTTGCTAGCTCGTTGTAGTGTACATTATCTGTTGTAGTACTGAGGGGAGTAAGTAATGTAAGAATATCAAAATGCAACAAACCTAAAAAAAAAAAAAAAAAAAAATATTTGTAAACTGCACTGTTTTTGGGTTACTCAGCTGGGTGGGGTTTGTTAAAGGCTTTGTTCTTGTCCTATCTGGCTGCATGTCTATGATCCCTGTCCCAACCTGCCTCTGTACATTTTTCCCGCTCCATATTAATGTCTTTCTTTACCTCCTTCTAGCTGCTCTCGACAAGCCGCAAGTGTGGTGATGTTGGAGCTGTCCTCGGACTGACTCAGGTAATTCAGGCTTCCCACCACGTGGCTCCCAGACGTTTCCTCTGGACCCTTTTGGATTGGACTCTGTGCTTTCTAGCCCCACAGGCCACTGATTGTTTCTGTGTGGACTCGGCTGGGGTTGCTAGCCCGCCAACCACCTCCCACCCGGGCGGCCATGTTTATTGTGCATCCAGGTCGCTGATCGTCACTTCCTGTGCGGTTCTCACAGTCATCAATCTAAGTCCCCTTTTTCCCATTTGCAGCTTATACTGGGTGACCTCTAGGTGGTGCCTGTCTCTACTCACTCCCCAGCTCTCCTTCATCCCTTCCTTGTACCACCACTGGTGCTTCCTCTAGGGGCACTAAGTCCTCCTCAGCAGGGTACTGCTACTCTCCCCTCCTCACCTAATATGGCTACCCTCCTTGGTCAGGCTTATTCCCCTCTCCTGCTCCTCATTATATTCCTTGCCTCCTCTATGACTCGCTTCTGCCCACAACATAGCTCTACCTGCATCCCCTGTTGCTCTCTTGCCCTCACCTGCCCCCCCTCCAGCTTCATACACTCACCCTTAACCTCCCATACACCCCCACCATCACCTTGGCCTCCCCCTCCCGCCTCCCCTGCTCACTTCTCCATCTCTTCTTGCTAGCATTCCCCATCTACAGCTCCCTGCCTATCCCTTGTACCGCACACCCCCTCTACCCTCCCCAGTCCGTGAAATTTCTCCACCACTACCTCCTTCCTAGGGCTGCCTCCTCCTCCTGCTCCCCTCTCTGGCAATATCCATCCTAATCCTGGGCCGGTCCCCAATGTCTCCCTTGTAAATCTTCTGGTTCATGATCGCTTCTATTAACATCTGTAGCCTCCTAAAAAACTGGACTCCCTACATTGCTGGGGTGGCTGATCATAATCCTGATGTGATTGCCTTAGTGGAACCTGGCTGTCCAGCTCCACCTCTGACGCCCAGGTCTCTCTCCAGGCTACTCCTCCATCGGCTTGACAGAATCGGCAAGAGGGTGGTGGCTGTGCTATCTATACAGACCCACTTAGTCTTGCCCCCACCCTTGATTTCAATGCCCAGGCCCCAACCCTAAAGTTGTCTCCTGACCCTGCTAGGGCCCCAATCTTCCCGACTATTGCCTACATACCACCAAAGGTCTCAAGCCCATGCACTGGGCCCCTTGTTGACTACATCCTCTCTGCCTAACCTCCTCTGACCAAATCCTGGTAGGTGATCTAAATATCAACTGGCTATCTCCTAAGGAGTCTACCTCCGTGAGGCATCAGCTCAGCATTGACCTGACTCAGCTAGTCTCACAACCCACCAGGTTAAATCCTAGCACAGGAACAAGCACTCTTCTGGATGTGTTCTCACTAATAGGCCCAACCGCTCCACAATGTTCAAATCCTCCCAGACTGCCTTAGTGACCACTCCCCAGTTCTTTTCTTCTGGTCAACCTCCCTGCCTTAAGCCCCTGTTTCACCACCGCCGTGCGTTTTAGACCCGGTGGCTTAAAGACTTAAACACCACCTTGTTGGCACTGATTGGTCCCCACTACTAAATACCCTTGATGTTGACAAGGCACTAGCCTTCTTTGTCCATACCTTAACCTTGCCTGTGACACGCATCGCCCCATTCACACCACTTAGATCTAAATTAAGGCACACCCCTGGATTACCCCTACCTTCGCTCACTTCTCCAAGCAGCGTGACAACCTATGGTACCTAGCCATTGAAACTGGCCGCCCTGCTGACAGACTAGCCTCATGCTGCCCGAATAAATGTACATGGGCTGTCCGCAAAGCTAAGTCAGAATATTACAACTCTACTCTACTCTCCTCCTGGGGCAACCCTAGATCCTTCTGGGATAATATCAGCAGCTTAATGGGGCACACTCACTCCCCCTGCACATCTTAACATTGACGGGTCTCCTGCACTGACCCTGCACTCATTGCTACTCACCTCAACAACGCCTTCCACTGACCTTAGTGCAGTGCCCCGAGCAATTTCTTCAATCCCTTCCCCTTGTCTGCTCCTCTCATCCCCACCCCCTTTCTACCTTCGCTGTGTCCACCCAGGAGGTTAGGCCCTATTTACAAAAGCCCTAAAGGCAACTCAATCGGCAATGATTCCCTTGATCCCGTCGCCTCCCACGCCAGGTCCTGGATCAGGTCATCTCTCCCATCTTGCCTCTTTAATAAATCCCTCTGCCTTGGGCAATTCCCCACCATCTGGAGGGTCGCTACTGTTACCCCTCTTCAGAAAGGCGGTGACAGATCACCTGCAGGTAACTCACCACCAATTTCTATCCTCCCCTAAAGCTTTGGAGAAAATAGGTGCCAGTCAAATCTCCCTTTACCTTACAAAATATGAGGTCCTTTGTCCTGAACAGCATGGTTTCAGAACTGGCCATAGCACCATACTGCTCTCCTGGAGTTTGCTAACTTCCTCCATAAGTCTCTTGATGCCGGCGCCTCGCTGGTGCGGTATTTAAGACCCATCCAAAGCTCTTGATACTGCCTTCACCCGCTTATTAGCCACACTTGCCAGTGTGGGCTTTGCCTCGGTCCTGTCTCCTGTGCATGCAAGCTACTTGCACAACCGCCTCCCAATGTGTGCGGTTGGTGGCACCCTATCCCTTACCTGCCAAATTCGCTTCTTGGTGTTCCCCAGGGCTCTATTCTTGGGCTCTCTACTCTTCTCTCTTCTCAACAATCTGCCTAAAGCTTGCGCTGAAAAAACTTCTACGCAGATGACGCTTGTGCTCTTTGCCTCTGGCAGTAACCCCATCTTACCCAAAACTCCCTATAGCGTGCCTTCACCTCAGCTGAAAGCTGGTTCTCTGACCACCGTCTTGTCATCAACCTGAAGAAAACTAAATCTATGCTTTTGCCCACCCCAAAAAGTCTAGTAACTTCCTCTCTCTGTTCTCTCCACAGGATCACCCTTGGAACTTGTGCACTCTTATAAATACCTTGGCCTAATCTTGACTCTTCCCTCTCCTTTCATAACCATATCTCTGCACTGACCTCAGCCTCCAATGCTCGGCTTGGTATCCTCTACCAGCATAAAAATGCCTCCCACTAACTCTCTTCACTTGGCAGTCACCTCTCTGTGCTTTCGCTTAGCTGACTACGGCCTCCTGTTTGGCGCAGCTGACCCGACAGCCCTTCAAAAGGTTCGACTTACACTTAAAGCTTGTAGACTTATCATCAGTGCCCCTAGACTCACCCATACTTGTCAATTGTACTCTTGGCTTCCCTACTCAACCTCGATGAGCACGTCCTGTTCTTAACTTGCCAGTTACCTTCAAAGCCCTCCATGGTCTATCCCACCTGGCCTTGCCGACTCTATTCGTTGTTCCAACCCCACTGTCCACAACCCGGCTTCCAGCAAACTCGCACTAGTTATCCCTAGGGTAATGGACCTCCCAGGGCCAAAGGCGCTCTTCTATAGAGCCCCTCCTGTACAACTCCCTACCTGCTGGTATCTCAAATGCTCCCTCACTCGCCAGCTTCAAAACTATCTAAAAACCACTTGTCGTCTCACACTCCTGTCACTGACCCTGACCCCCCGCTGTCTGCCCATGTATAGAAAAAAAAAAAAAAAAGTCTGAACCGACAATGGTGTTTTGGTAACTCATTCGCCTGCAATTGTGCCACTTGCCTATTGTTCATTTCTGTTGCTGACTGTCTCACCTATGCCTGCTACTTGCCTTGTCTTTTTTACTGTACATTATTTTGGATTCCCTCATGTATGTATGTTGTGTCTGCCTTAGACGAGGTACCTTTGTAAATGAGCCTCTGGCTCAAAGGTTTTTAAACGGATGTTAAAATAAATAAATAAATAAATAAATAAACAAACAAACAAACCCCTTGCAATCTGGCTTCAGAGCACAACAGTACAATCTCAGCACTCGCTAAGGTGGCCAATGTTTGGCAGTGTGATATGGATGATGATGTGAACTTTGTCTGAGCAGTATTCCTGGACCTAACCAATGCCTTTGATACTGGTTGACCACAGCCTGCTCCTATCCTCCCTTTGGAGCATTGGCCTGGACCAACTATCCTTGAGATGGTTCACCGATTACCTTACAGACTGGCTACAGCAGGTCAAGGCCAAAGGTGAATTTTCACCACTTAAACCTCTTCTATGTGGTGTGCCGCAGGGGTCCATCTTGGGCCCACTGTTAGCAATTTACATCAATAATATTGATGGAAGCATAATAGAGGCTAATATACACCTGTCTGCAGAGGACTGTGCTCTGCTTAAGCAGACCTACGCCTGAAGCTGCATGCAGTGACCTCCAATCTGAATTTTATCACCTGCAGCTCCTAAATGCCAAAAAACAAGTGATGCTCTTTTCTCTCCTTGTTCATGCATTAAACCGGGCTACCTCTGGATCAATTCCACAGATTACCACAATCTTGGGTGAACCGCTAGTGTGGATTGACTATAGATTCTCCATCGACCATATTGAAGAATGACAAAAAAAAAAAAAAAACTTAGAGGTGTGGTCTCTTTTTGGCTCAACCATCTTCTTACTAAAGATGCTAAGCAGAGATTGGTCCAAACTACCTTTCTTTCCTTTTGGATCATGCAGATTTCCTCTATAGCCAAGGCCCCACTGCGTCACTTGCTAAGCTGGACACGCTCCATCATTGAGCCCTAAGGTTTATTACTGGTCTCCCCTTATCCACCCATACTGTTCCCTGTACGCAGCAGTGGGATGGTCATCCCTCCATTATAGAAGTCAAAGAAATGCTGCATTCTGGAACGTTAGAGCCATCACCAAAAAGCTGCCCCAATATATCTCCAACTGACTTCTGTTAAGCTTGCTAGGCAATTCCGCATCGAGAAGTACCTCCTGTATTTCCCTGAAAGTACCAGAGGTCAAATCATGCTTTGGTAGAGCTTCTATAAGCTATGTGCTGCCCATATTATGGAATAAGTTACAAAAAACAAACTGATCATCCCTATAAGCCTGGCTGCCTTCAAAACACTACATGCTTGTTCCTACAAGGAATCCTGTAATTGCTTTCCTCGTCCCTAATTTGCCCCTGCTCTTACAGTGCCCTCCTTCATCCTGCCTGGCTTCTCCACATCCATACTTGGTTTCTTGGTTCCCATTCCCACTGCATGCAATACCTCCTTTTTATACTTCCACTCCATGGATACCGTGTCAAATATTCCTTCATCAACTATCACCACCTCATTATGATTGCCTTCCTTTCCCATTTAAGGCAGCAACTGCACTTATTTCATAGCCGAGATACCCATTTCTTGTACTCGTTTCCCCGTTTTTATTCCTCTTCATTGGTCTCCACCCATACCTCCCTTAAATTAATCCTTGCTTCCTCTCTTCCCCCCCCCACCTCCTTTTAGCCCTGACTGGTGCCCCACCAATCCCTGAACTTCCCATGCCTTGCTGGACTTGCTCTAGCTCGTTGTGTGTAGATTGTTTACCTTCCTCTGAAATTGGTTAGCCTTGTACTGTTAATTTGGCTAGGGCTTCTCGGGTACATATTGTCTCTAGCTACTAAAATGTACTCAACTTGCTTGTATGTTTAACTAAGTTACTGTTTTTTGCTATTCACTCTTGAATTCTGCATTTGAGAACTTATTTTTTTTGTAAATATATTGTACACTTGACTTTGTAGCCTACCCAGGTCCATCTTGAAAATGAAGTTTGCACAATGGTGCTCACCTGGTTAAAGATTTTGATGGATTGGTCTGCTATGAATTACTGTCTAGTTTATTTCTCACCCAAGCTGTGATACGGTTCTTACTACTGGATGTCCATGTCACAATGTATTTCACTACACTGCTTCTGGTATCGATTCTACTATGTTAACTGTCCATTTCATTATGTACCAGATGTGATTATTGTAGGTCTATTTCGTTGTACTCCCCTTCCCCCAGGATGCAAATGGAAACTAGCATTACTGCTCAGTATACCTTCCTGATGAATCTCTTAAAATAAACATGCATTTCCAAGGTACAGTAATTCAGCAGAACGTCAAATACAGGAGTTAGCTTCTTATCCATTGTTACACATGGGGAGGGCATCTCAACTTCATTAAACAATGCGTCAACACGTGTAACTAGCAATGTCCCAAAAATTGCCATCTGTGCCATGACCATGGATTAGACTCCTACAATTGTAGCGATAAGTCAGAGTGTTGGCACTCGAAGTGGTCACAATGGCCATTCAGAAGTCTATGTTGATATTTCCCTGGTAAGTATATATAGTAAAACTTTCTCCACCTAACTCCTGCTGCTCCAGCTTAAAAATCGATTTAAGAAAATATCATTCAAAATAGCAAAACCAGTCAGTAAACTACTGATCAAGTCCTTCTGGAGGTAAAGGCTGGCCGACTTATAACGGTCATCCTGTTGCCAGTCTTCATACAAACTAAGCCATGGTAAAATATGTTGTTTATAACGGAAACAAAAACTGGTGAAAAATCATGATCCAGATTGCACAATTAGTATGTCCCCTAAACAACGGGGTCTACAGCAGGAATAATAGCCTGAATTAAACTAATGCAACTTACCAGTAGGTGGACCATTGTGAGAGGCTCCGTGTAGGGTCTGGTAGAGAAAACACATAGCGCCTTGTGGATGTGACCACATGGTTGTCTCCACATTAGCGCCAATCTCCACCCACAGCTCCAATAAGTACTCAAAAGTTAAGAGAGTTGAGGCCCATTATGATACCACCGCCCAAAACCAGCATCAGAAGACACATGGTAATGTTCAAAAACATGCACCACTAGTCGGCCCTGATCAGAGTGCTAATGAACGACGATTTCAGTTGCATTTTTAATTAAACACAGGAACTTGCACTTAAAGAATATAAATTGGTGAGAATATTATGGCAGCGGTTTATGAAGTTCTAATTTTCAGAAATTATGTTTTCCCCTAAATTATCTCTATTTAACTATCTGAATAAAAAGTGATATGAAATGTATTTTACAATGTTTTGCCTTTATGGGCAGCATTCTGTTACAGTTCTTTTCCTGGAATCTGTAATATAGAACTTTAATTACGTCGCAGATTGTGAAAAGAACATTGCTCAAGGTTTCAATAGGTCAAAACAGCTCATAATTCGCACTCTTTACGCAAACCGTGACATACTAAAAACTCCAAACCATCAGTTCCAGTGAAAGAACTGTGCAGCATGTTGTCCATAAAAAGAAAAATTGAAAGCAGTTTTTCACATCAGAGTTTGAATGGTACACTTAAATATGTATCACTTGGAGGTATGAATTCCATTGCTGGAAACAGGAACATTACTAACCGCTACCAATTAGCACACATTTCCTGTTCCCTTTTAAGCATCATTCCCCCTCTCCATTAAGTGTCCTTGTTGGTAGCATTACTAGCAAAAATCAGCTTTAATTTTTGAGCCTCTTGTCTCAGCAGGGTCATTAAATAGGTGGATCTTACCAGCATACGATAAAGTTTAGCTGTAAAAAAGCAATGCATATGTAATTCCCACTTGTTTAAATTCAGAGTGCACTACGTCAACAGATCTTCTCCATTGTCTGGTTGTGAATGAAAGATATGGAAAAAGAAAGTCCCATCCATGAGCTGCAGCGATCCCCATTTCTTTGCCGCCTATAAATATCCACTCTTTAACCGTGGGTCCTGATTTGACCATAAGAATAATGCAGGGCATCCCCTCCTGTACTGGTCTTCTCCTGGCGTTAATCCGGTAGGCTTGAAGTAACGCCCCCTTAAGGTGTAGTT